>CM053036.1:175248087-176475587 GCA_028564925.1 Lithobates sylvaticus
TAGTGTTTTGTGTGGTGTTGTGTCTTGCAGAGATTATGAAGGGATTCAACGACGTGAGTTTTCTCCCCCTCTTCATTGATAAATACAGGGAATTTCCCATTTTATGGCAGGCAAAACACCCCCATTACGGCATCAAAACAAAGAGGTACGCAGCCCTGCTGGAACTTGTTGAATTTGTAAAGCCAAGGTTCCCCACGGCAACTGTTGATGATATAAGAAAGAAAATTGGCAGCCTGAGGAGTGCGTATATCAGGGAGCGCAAGAAGGTCGTGAAGTCTGAAGAAACTGCAACTGCAGCAGATGAGGTCTATGCCCCCAAGCTCTGGTACTATGACAGTCTCCATTTTCTCAAAGACCAGGCTGATGTCACGGAGTCACTCTCGACTCCTCCTTCCACGCTTCCTTGCGCGCAGCCCACCCCTGATGAGGCTTCCGAGGAGCAACCTGGGCCTTCCAGTCTGGAAGAGGTGGAGGAGCCCAGCTTGTTCGAGGTATATTAGTTTGGGAACCATTTTTGTGAAAAGGGAATGATGTTCACTGAATTCAGGATCACCAATTGTCACGTACCTGGTGGTGCGAGCCCGAGATTGCAGGGAGAGGCCTCCCTTGCGTCTCCCACTCCTGGTTCCCTGGTGTGGGGACAGGAGAGCCAGGAGTGAGGAGGAGCACGGGTGCCTGGCAGGATCAACAGACCGGTAGAGGGGTCAAGTCAGCTGGCGGATACGGTGGAAGCCTGGATAGCAGGGGAGACTGGATACAGACTGATGAGCAGGAAACAGGTTAGCAGAGCTGGCAGGATCTTTGGCAAGCAGGCTCACAGGTAAACTGGATAGCAGAGCTGGCAGGATCTTTGGCAAGCTGGCTCACAGGTAAACTGGATAGCAGAGCTGGCAGGATCTTTGGCAAGCAGGCTCACAGGTAAACTGGATAGCAGAGCTGACAGGATCTTTGGCAAGCAGGCTCACAGGTAAACTGGATAGCAGAGCTGGCAGGATCTTTGGCAAGCAGGCTCACAGGTAAACTGGATAGCAGAGCTGGCAGGATCTTTGGCAAGCAGGCTCACAGGTAAACTGGATAGCAGAGCTGACAGGATCTTTGGCAAGCAGGCTCACAGGTAAACTGGATAGCAGAGCGGGCAGGATCTTTGGCAAGCAGGCTCACAGGTAAACTGGATAGCAGAGCTGACAGGATCTTTGGCAAGCAGGCTCACAGGTAAACTGGATAGCAGAGCTGGCAGGATCTTTGGCAAGCAGGCTCACAGGTAAACAGGATAGCAGAGCTGGCAGGATCTTTGGCAAGCAGGCTCACAGGTAAACTGGGATAGCAGAGCTGACAGGATCTTTGGCAAGCAGGCTCACAGGTAAACTGGATAGCAGAGCTGGCAGGATCTTGGCAAGCAGGCTCACAGGTAAACTGGATAGCAGAGCTGGCAGGATCTTTGGCAAGCAGGCTCACAGGTAAACTGGATAGCAGAGGCTGGCAGGATCTTTGGCAAGCAGGCTCACAGGTAAAACGGATAGCAGAGCTGACAGGATCTTTGGCAAGCAGGCTCACAGGTAAACTGGATAGCAGAGCTGGCAGGGTCTTTAGCAAGCAGGTACACAGGTAAACTGGATAGCAGAGCTGACAGGAACTGGACAACAGCTTGGCAAGCAGGTATACAGGTAAACTGGATAGCAGAGCTGACAGGAACTGGACAACGGCTTGGCAAGCAGGTTCACAGGTAAACTTGGATAGCAGCGCTGACAGGAACTGGAAGCAGGAAACAGAACCACTGAATGGGCTGGAGACAGACAGGTGGTCAGGTTCGTTACATGAATCAGACTGCAGGCTGGACAGAGACCTTGCAGGGAACCAGAGTTCATTAAGGAAGTCAGGTAATGGATCAGAACTGGAAGCAAGGTACAGTGGGTCAGGCAGGAGGATGGTCATAGGAAGCCGGGGTCGGGTACAGGCAGAAAGCTGGATGGTCTATGGCAAGCCGGGTCAAAGGAACAGATATAACAGGATCAGATTTACTACACCACAACGCTGTAGAGCAGACAGCAAAGACCCTCTGCACAGGTCAGGCTTAAATAGGCCGGCTGGTGCTAACTAGAGCGCGCGCCCGTCTCCCTGTGCGCGGTTGTGCACGTGCCCGCGCCCGGGCGCGCATGCGCATGCGCAGTGGAATCTGAGGGCCGGGACGGCCCGGGTTTAAGTTTCTGGCAGGATCTTCATGACACCAATTGCTTAGTTCCTAACGTGATTGACATATCAACAGACAGTAGTGTTGGAGACATTTAGGGCCAGAATCTAAACTGCAGGGCTGAGAATTGTATGGTTTTCTATTTGTAAACATTTTGCAACAGTCACTAGATGAAAATTGTGTGTGTTTGATGAACAAATAACTGAAACTATGTTCTTTTTTCAGACACAGGAAGACCTCAGCCAGGAGGAGGCTGTGGAAGGTGGCAGTCAGGAGGAGGCAGGGGTTAGTGGCAGCCAAGTGGTGGGTAGTGGCAGCCAAGAGGGGGCTAGACCTCGGAGCCTGACTGACTCCCAAATCCCTCCCCTCCGCCTTCCGTACAGAAGGGCGAGAAGGGGGGGTGATGCGGCAGAGTCAGCGCTCCGGATGATCAGAGAGGCTTCAGCCTCCCTACATGCCACACCCACCGACGAAGAGACCTTTGGCTCCGTGGTTGTCACTAAAATGAAGGGTATGGAGGTGAGGCAACGCAACATGTGTGAGGGGCTCATCCTCCATGTCCTAAATAAGGGGATGGCTGGGGAGATGACCCCACTCACACAGGTTTGCCATAGTGACCATGCTCCGCCTCCTCCTCCCCCTCCTTCTGCCACCCCACCAGCACGACAGCCACAGCGTGCAAGGAAGCGTGGAAGGAAGACCTGAGAGTGACGACCTGGATTCAGTCTGGTCTGAGAGAAGATGGAGCCTCTCGTAGTACTAGAGCCTGGGGACCTAGATGGCATCTGCTGCAGTTCCGGATGTTTTGGACTTCAGGACCAGATTGCACTCCCCTTAATATACGTACTCCTCAGGCCCCCAATTTTCGAAGCTTGAAAAATGATGGTTGCCGTGGGGGTCCAAGGCTTTGCAAAATCCCCAAGTTTCACCATGGCTGCGTTCCTCTTTATTTTGTTGCTGAGAGCGAAATAAAGGTCTTTTTGATTTGAAATAATCATTGCCTATTGTGTTTTACTTTTCTACAATGACAGTTTCTTTGTGAGTAGGCAGGTACATTTCACTAATCATAAACTATTATTAACCACTTGCTTACTGGGCACTTAAACACCCTTCCTGCCAGACCAATTTTCAGCTTTCGGTGCTCTCACACTTTGAATGACAATTACTCAGTCATGCAACACTGTACCCAACTGAATTTTTTGTCCTTTTTTCCCACAAATAGAGCTTTCTTTTGGTGGTATTTTGATCACCTCTGGGTTTTTTATTTTTTGCGCTATAAATGAAAAAAGACGGAAAATTTTGAAAAAAAACACATTTTTCTTAGTTTATGTGATAAAATTTAGCAAATTATTAATTTTTCTTCATAAATTTTGGCCACAATTTATACTGCCACATATCTTTGGTAAAAATAACCCAAATTAGTGGGTATTATTTGGTCTTTGTGAAAGTTACAGACTCTACAAGCGGTGGTGCGAATCATAAAAAATTTAGCACACCTGATGTACTGGTGGCCTATCTCATTTCTTGCGACCCAAACAAGCCAGGAAAGTACAAATACCCCCCAAATTACCCCTTTTTTGAAAGTAGACATTCCAAGGTATTTAGTAAGAGGCATGGTGAGCTTTTTGATGTTGTAATTTTTTTTCCCACAATGCTTTGCAAAATGAAGATTTTTTTTTTTTTTTCACAAAATGTTCATTGTAATAGGTAATTTCTCTCACATGGCATGTGTATACCACAAATGACACCCCAAAATACATTCTGCTACTCCTCCTTAGTATTACAATACCACATGTGTGGGACTTTTACACAGCCTGGCCACATACAGAGGCCCAATATTGAAATAGCACCATCAGGCGTTCTACAAGCATAAATGACACCTCTCATTTCTCAACCACCTATTACACTTTTGAAGGCCCTGGAGCACCAGGACAATGGAAACGCCCACAAAGTGACCCCATTTTGGAAAGCTAACACCCCAACGTATAATCTATGAGGCATAATGAGTCTTTTGAACGGTTCATTTTTTTCCAGAAGTTTTGGGAAAATGTGGAAAAAAAATGAAAACGCATTTTCTTTACGCTAAGTTGTTCATTTATAAGATATTTCCAACACATAGTATGTACATAGCAAAAATTACACCCCAAAATACATTCTACTACTCCTCCTGAGTATTACGATACCACATGTGTGGGACTTTTACACAGTCTGGTCACTTACAGAGGCTCAATATTGAAATAGCACCATCAGGCGTTCTACAAGCATAAATGACACCTCTCATTTCTCAACCACCTATTACACTTTTGAAGGCCCTGGAGCACCAGGACAATGGAAACGCCCACAAAGTGACCCCATTTTGGAAAGCTAACACCCCAACGTATAATCTATGAGGCATAATGAGTCTTTTGAACGGTTCATTTTTTTCCAGAAGTTTTGGGAAAATGTGGAAAAAAAATGAAAACGCATTTTTTTTACGCTAAGTTGTTCATTTATAAGATATTTCCAACACATAGTATGTACATAGCAAAAATTACACCCCAAAATACATTCTACTACTCCTCCTGAGTATGGCGATACCAAATGTGTGAGACTTTTACACAGCCTGGCCACATACAGAGGCCCAATATTGAAATGGCACCATCAGGCGTTCTACAAGCATAAATGACACATCTCATTTCTCAACCACCTATTACACTTTTGAAGGCCCTGGAGCACCAGGACAATGGAAACGCCCACAAAGTGACCCCATTTTGGAAAGCTAACACCCCAACGTATAATCTATGAGGCATAATGAGTCTTTTGAACGGTTCATTATTTTTCCAGAAGTTTTGGGAAAATGTGGAAAAAAAATGAAAACGCATTTTTTTTACGCTAAGTTGTTCATTTATAAGATATTTCCAACACATAGTATGTACATAGCAAAAATTACACCCCAAAATACATTCTACTACTCCTCCTGAGTATGGCGATACCAAATGTGTGAGACTTTTACACAGCCTGGCCACATACAGAGGCCCAATATTGAAATGGCACCATCAGGCGTTCTACAAGCATAAATGACACCTCTCATTTCTCAACCACCTATTACACTTTTGAAGGCCCTGGAGCACCAGGACAATGGAAACGCCCACAAAGTGACCCCATTTTGGAAAGCTAACACCCCAACGTATAATCTATGAGGCATAATGAGTCTTTTGAACGGTTCATTTTTTTCCAAAAGTCTTGGGAAAATGTGGAAAAAAAAAAATGAAAACGCATTTTTTTTTTACGCTAAGTTTTTCATTTATAAGATATTTCCAACACATAGTATGTACATAGCAAAAATTACACCCCAAAATACATTCTGCTACTCCTCCTGAGTATGGCGATACCAAATGTGTGAGACTTTTACACAGCTTGGCCACATACAGAGGCCAAACATGCAAGGAACACCATCAGGTGTACCAGGGACACATAGCATGCACATACACCCCAAAATACATTCTGCTTAGCAAAGAGTAAACAAAAGCTTACCTGTGGTTTTAGTAGCGCAGTTGTCCACAGGAGGATAGCACTGGTCCAGGTAGCAGGCAGGAACTTGGTCAGCAAAAGTGAACACAATTTTCCAGGCAACAGGCAGGAATACTGTCCATAGTCAATACAGGCAGCAGGCAGGGATACTGTCCATATATATTCCAGGGTCAGTGCAGGCAGAGATTGTCAGCAGTGCCAAAATATTGGTCCTGGTAGTAGGCAGGAACATGGTCCATCCACGTGGTGTGGTCAGTTCATGCGACAAGCAGAGGCATGATGGCATAGGTCCTACAGGCAGCAGGCAGAAGTAGGGCCTCGTTCAGGACAGAATGGGGACAGGGGTAGAGGCTTCTCCCCACCCAAATCTCTTTGAAGCCTCCGAGCCTCCAGACCCTAATCTAGGAATGAGAAAACAAATGAAAGTTTTCTTCATCCAGAAAAACATTTCTGGAGCCCCTCACATATGTGAGACCCCTGTGTTATGAACCCCACTAGTCCACTGGCAGGGTACAAGATCAGTCCAAGAGGCAGGCAAAAGGCATGGTCAAACAGTCCAGGGTCAGTTCCAGATCAGGCAGAGGTATGTACAGAATCGGTAGGCAGAAGCATGGTCAAACAGTCCAGGGTCAGTTCCAGATCAGGCAGCGGTATGTACAGAATCGGTAGGCAGAAGCATGGTCGAATAACAGTCCAGGGTCAGTTCCAGATCAGGCAGAGGTATAAACAGAATCAGTAGGCAGAAGCATGGTCGAACAACAAGCCAGGGTCAGTTACAGAGCAAGCAGAGGCATAAGGGGTGTGATGGTAAATGGCAGGAAGTGAGGGTTATGTTTACCATACTTCACTAATAATTCAGTGACGTATGGTAACGGCGGAAACAGTTAACTACGCAGAGGCCTGGTTGGGAAGGACAATCTACACAATGATAAGTGGTGTCTCTTCTCAATCCTCGTTTGGAGCACACCCGGCATCTTTTCTGGCGTTTTTGGCCTGTTGGAGTGGGAGGGATTTTATCGGGAAAGTGGCGTTCAGAGAGTCTGCTTATGACATCGGATCGAATATTTTGTGGTGGGCCGTTCGGGAATATAAGGGCAGTGGTGATTATCTCCTGGTAGCCAAGGAAGGGTCTGGGTCTTTCAGTGGAGTTGCGGTAAATTATATAACTGTTGTATGTGGCCAAATTAAAGAAATAAATAGCAACTTTTTTATACCACTGGTATGTTCTCCTTGTGGCAAGATAAGGTTCGAGCATCTGGTCGTTGAAGTCGACACCTCCCATGAACTTGTTGTATTCATATATACACATTGGCTTTTGTACGACTGGGCCAGCCCTCCTGGTGATCTCAACAAATGTGTTGTTGTGGATCGACGAAAGCATGTACACATCCCTTCTGTCCCTCCACTTCACAGCCAGAATTTCCTCATTTCGTAAGCTCGCCGTCTCCCCTCTTCTCAGCTTCTTGTTCACGAGGCTTTGAGGAAAGCCCTTCCGGTTCGTTCTTACGGTGCCGCATGCTGGCGTGTTCTTCCTGTGAAGGTTTCGGAACAGGGGCAAACTTGTATAAAAGTTATCCACATAGAGATGGTAACCTTTCTCCAGGAGTGGGTTTATGAGTTGCCAAACCACTTTCCCACTCGATCCGATATAGTCTGGGCAATTAGGGGATGTAGCTGCGTGTCCTTCCCTTCGTACACCATGAAGGAATATGTATAACCTGTGGCTCGGTCGCACAACTTGTACATTTTCACCCCATAGCGGGCCCTTTTGGTGGGAATAAATTGTTTTAAGCCCAGCCTGCCAGAAAATTTGATCAGGGACTCATCCACACATATGTGCTGGTCTGGGGTAAACAACTGGGGGAAGATCTGAGAAAAATAATTTATTAGCGGCCGAATTTTATAGAGCTTATCAAAATTTGGGTCATTTCGGGGAGGGCACTGGGTATTATCATTAAAGTGTAGGAATCTCAAAATCATGAGATATCTGGCTCTGGGCATTACATAAGAAAAGATGGGCATGTGGTAGATGTGGAGGGTTGACCAATAAGCACGGATTTCGTTTTTGTTGTTTAGTCCCATACAGAACGTGAGGCCCAAAAAAATTCTAAACTCCTCCACTGTCAGGGGTCTCCACTCATAGGGACGGGCATAACAGGACGTGGGATTACTTGCAATAAATTGTTGTGCATATAGGTTGCACTGGGCCACGATCGATGCAAGCATGTCATTGGTAAAAATTAAATTGAAAAAATCCATCGGGGAAAAATTTTCTGTGGCCACCTGGACTCCTGGGTTGGCAGTGAAAGGGGGAACGTTAGCTTCTCCTGAATTAGGAGGAAGCCACAAGGGGTTCTGAAGGGCATAGGGAAGGCTTGCATGGGACCTAACCCTTTGGGGCCGAGATGACACCCCACTGGAACTTGGCCTTTGCCGAGGTACTGAAGTGCTGGTGGATGGCACTGCGGTACTGGTGGATGGCACTGCCTCATCAGTACGCCTTCGTCTGGCGGGCGGACTCTCATCTTCCTCCTCTGAGGCTGTCATTGTCCCGCTACTTACGACAGGCTCGTAGTCGATGTCAGAATCGGAACCTGCATAGGAGGAGGAGGAATCCGAAGCGGAGAGCTCCCCGTTGCTCTCGTCGGCCGCAAGAATGTCATAAGCCTCCTCGGCTGAAAATAACCTTTGTGACATGCTGGCACTGACAGGTGATACTGATGTGGCAGGTGACACTGATGGGTGACACTGATGTGGCAGGTGACACTGATGTGGCAGGTGACACTGACGGGTGACACTGATGTGGTGGGTGACACTGATGTGGCGGGTGACACTGATGTGGCGGGTGGCACTGATGTGGCGGGTGGCACTGATGTGGCAGCTGGCACTGACAGATGACACTGATACGTGGCACTGACGACTGGTGGCACTGACGACTGGTGGCACTGACGACTGGTGGCACTGACGACTGGTGGCACTGACAGATTGCACTGATACGTGGCACTGGTGACACGTGGCACTGGTAGATGGCACTGGCACTGGTAGATGGCACTGGCACTGGTGGATGGCACTGACGGATGGCACTGACGGATGGCACTGACGGATGGCACTGACGGATGGCACTGACAGATTGGGCTGGCAGATGGCACTGACAGATTGGGCTGGCAGATGGCACTGACAGATTGGGCTGGCAGATGGCACTGTATATGTACTGATTGAACTGGAAATGTGTTTTACACTCACTTTCTTTTTGGTGACACAGATCGCTCTCTCTCTCCTCACACGCTGTCTCTGTGTGAGGAGAGAGAAAGCCGGCAATGAGAGATGATCTCATATGTTTACATTTGAGATCATCTCTCATTGGCTGCTGAGATCGCGCTGTAAACGGCCGCTGTGATTGGCCGTTTACAGTGATCTGTGATTGGCCGTGTCCGACGGACACGGCCAGCACAGATTTTCCCCGCTGCGCGCCCTCGAGGGCGCGCGGGGAAGATGTAAACAGGAGGACGTCCAGGGACGTCCTCCCTGCAGGGAGCGTCCGCGCTGCAGCCGTCTTTCGGCTATAGCGCGGGCGCGAACTGGTTAACAAGGGGCACCAACAACAAACAAACTCATAGTAAATTTAAGCAACAAATACAAATGTTAATAATGTGCTTTTGCTAAGTTGAGACACACAACCCCCCTCCAAAAAAAAAAAAAAAACATCTCCTTCAAATATGTCTTCCAAAAAAAAAACAAAAAAAAAAGACAAATCATGCTAAAAATATAACAAAGTTTCTTTTACAATCTGAGTAAAAATAAACATGTAGTGTAGAAATCGTGAAAAGTAATAAAGAACTAAGTTTGTGAGAAGTGCGGGTGAATAGGAGCAGCTAAAACATGTCATTGTTCTTGCATTGTAAAGAAAAAGAGAATGCACTGCATTAAAGACATTTTAACATTGCAGCGTGACGAATGTGCTGTGTCGATTAGGAAAGGTAGTTTTACCTGACCGAGCGCTTCCGTCACAGAATTTCTTCTGAGCATGCGTAGCACTTTGTCCATCGGACAACGCTACACACGATCGGATTTGGTGTGATCGGACCGTGTTGTCAAAAAATCTATCCAGCAGGAGATAGGACTTTGTCCGTCGGACAATCCGACGTACACTGTCTGATGGTGCATACACACGGTCAGATTTTTCAACAACATTGTCCGATCGGACAGAATCCATGCAATAATCCGACCGTGTGTATGGGGCTTTAGACTGAACTAGTTATCCCATACTCTATATCATTTATGAATATGTTGAATAAACTTGATCCCAAGACATAACCTTGGGGTACCCCAATAACCACTCCAGACCAGTCTGATTACATGTTATTTACCACTACCCTTTGGACCCGTCCCTGTAACCATTTTTTTACCCAAGCACAAACCTTATGGTCCAAGCCTGCGGACCTTAGCTTAAAAATTAAGCGTTTATGGGGGACTGTATCAAATGCTTTTGCAAAGTCCAGATACACCACATCCACAGGCCTCCCTCTATCTAGATGGCTGCTTACTTCCTCAAAGTATGTTAGATTGGTCTGGTAGGAACGTCCTCTCATAAATCCATGCTGATTACCACTAATGATATTCTTCTCCTCAGTAAAGCTTTGGATATAATCCCTAATCATCCCCTCCAATAATTTACCCACTATTGATGTTTGGCTGACTGGCCTATAATTCCCAGGAATATGTCTCTGCCCTTTTTTGAATATTGGTACCACGTTTTCTCCAATCAGCTGGCACCATTCCTGTCAGTATGCTGTCCACAAAGATTAGGAACAATGGTCTGGCTTTAACTTGATTGAGTTCTCTGAAGACTCGTGGATGTAAGCCATCTGGTCCTGGTGTTTTTTTTAGTGTTAAGTTTATTGAGTCTTTCGTTGACTCCAGCCTCTGTTAGCCATGTGGGTAGGTCACGTGTTGTGTCACTAACACTAGAGGCACTGTCAATGAACCCTTCCTTTTCCTGCGTAAAAACTGTGAAGAAGAAGGCATTTAGTACAATTGCCTTCTTTGTGTCATCTGTAGGGATGGGCCGAACACCCCCCGGTTCAGTTCGCACCAGAACATGCGAACAGGCAAAACATTTCTTTGAACACGCGAACACCGTTAAAGTCTATGGGACACGAACATGAAAAATCAAAAGTGCTAATTTTAAAGGCTTATATGCATGGTATTGTCTTAAAAAGTGTTTGGGGACCTGGGTCCTGCCCCGGGGGACATGTAGCAATGCAAAAAAAAGTTTTAAAAACTGATGTTTTTTCAGGAGCAGTGGTTTTAATAATGCTTAAAGTGAAACAATAAAAGTATAATATTCCTTTAAATTTTGTACCTGGGGGGTGTCTATAGTATGCCTGTAAAGTGGCACATGTTTCCCATGTTTAGAACAATCCGGCGAGCATTTCTAAAGGAAAAAAAGTAATTTAAAAGTACTAGCGCTAGTGGCTATAATGAATTGTCGGTCCAGGCAATACACATTCATTGATAAAAACTAACCCAAAAATCCATACCAGATCCTTATTTGAGCACGCAACCTGGCATGCCGCAGGAAAAGACAAGACAAGAGAACGCTCCCCCCTCCTGAACCGTACCAGGCCACATACCCTCAACATTGGGAGGGTGTTTTGGGTAGCCCCCCAAAGCACCTTGTTTCCATGTTGATGGGGAGAAGGGCCTCATCCCCCACAACCCTTGCCCGGTGGTTGTGGGGGTCTGCGGGCGGGAGGCTTATCTGAATCTGGAAGCCCCCTTTAACAAGGGGACCCCCATGTTACACAAATGTACTCCTACCATTTCACCAAAAATGTGTGAAAATGATAAAAAAAAAGACAATACACACCTTGGGACAAGTCCTTTATTAATAAAATAAAACTGTCCCACAAAGTCTTCTTCTTCTCTCGCTCCGACAGACCGAAAAAGAAAAAAAGAAAAAAGCCACAAGCCGCCTACGATCTGCCATAGGGATGTCCCCGTGCGTCAGAGGGTGGCGAAGTCACCTGGCAATGTCATTGCGTGGCCCTGCCCTCAGTTATAAAAGAACTGTCACCTGAGAGGCCCGTCATTCCCCGTTACCACTTCACACCGGGGGGGCCGGGATCTGGGTTTGGAATGTTAAAGAGGGCTTCCAGATTCCCCCACCCACAGACCCCCACAACCACTGGGCATGTGGCCTGGTACAGTTCAGGAGGGGGGGCGCTCTTTTTATCCCCCCTCTTTTCCTGTGGCCTGCCAGGTTGCGTGCTCGGATAAGGGTCTGGTATTGACTTTTGGGGGGACCCCACGCCGTTTTTTTTTTTAAAAAATGGTGCAGGGTTCCCCTTAATATCCATACCAGACCAGAAGAGTCTGGTACGGAATTTGGGGGGACCCCCACGCATCCCCTGTGGGGGTATCCCATGCCGTTTTTATCAATGAACTTTTATGTGTATTGCCGGGACTGAAAATTCATTATAGCCGCGAGTACTTTTAAATGACTTTTTTTCTTTAGAAATGTCATTTTGCTCTCGGGCTGTTCTAAACACGGGAAACATGCGCCACTTTACATGCATACTATAGACACCCCCAGGTACGAAATTTAAAGGAATATTATACTTTTATTGTTTCACTTTAGGCATTATTAAGATCACTGCTCCCGAAAAAACTGCAGTTTTTAAAACTTTTGTTTGCATTGATACATGTCCCCTGGGGCAGGACCCAGGTCCCCAAACACTTTTTATGACAATACCATGCATATAAGTATTTAAAATTAGCACTTTTGATTCCGCGGCTTTCGAATTTGCCACAAACAACCCAAATTGTTTGCTATTTGGCGAACAGGTGAACACCCAATGTTCGAGTCGAACTTATTTTCGAGTCGAACATCGGGACCATCCCTAGTCATCTGTAACCATCCTCCTATCCTCATCTTTTAAGTGGGCAATGTGCTCCGATTTAGTCTTTTTACTATTAATGTATATAAAAAAAAATGTTTGGTTATTTTTACTTTCTTCCGCTATATGTCTCTCACAATATTTTAGCTGCCCTGATTGTGATTTTACATTTCTTATTGCATTCCTTGTAGTGCAGGAATGCTGGTGGTGACCCATTCCCTTTTATTCCATTTATATTTTTTAAAGGCCATATTGTTTTCCTTGATGAGGCTACTCAAATTACAGTTTAACCACCCAGGTCTAATTTTCGCTTTACTATATTTATTGCGCAATGGAATGCACTGTTTGGTACCTTTGTTTAATATGTCCCTAAAGCATTCCCATTTCTCTTCTGTGTTCAATGATTCCAGAATTTGATCCCAATTAATGTCATATAGTAATGACCGTAGCTCAGGAAAATTCTCTCGTTTGAAATCTAGTGTTTTTGTACTACCCATATGCCTCCTTTTCCTGTGATTTATGGTAAACGTGATCATCCTATGATCGCTAGATCCAAAGTTATCACGTATCTCCACATCTGAGATCAGACTTGGATGTTATGTGATTCTCCAGTGCTGGTACTGGGCATTTCATCTAGGGGTCTAGCGCTGTTGGCGTTTGCTGACTGACCATTGGGGTGTGTGGCACTGCTGTTGGTTGCCTGGTTTTCAGAGCACCTTAACCTTTTAGGAGGAACCCTTTCCTCCTCTTATTCGGTCACTGATCCACTACTTTCGACAGGTTCGTACACCGAATCAGAATTGTACGGTGAGAGCTCCCTGCTGCTCTCATTCGTCATACTGAGGATTTAAAATGTCTCCTCACTAATGTAACATTTTTGGACGTGGCTGGCTCTGGTGACACTGGGACAGGTAAACTGCTGATGGGAGGCTGTGCGACATGTACACTACTGATGGATCATATGAGACAAGTATACTGCTGATGGACACTGATGGGTGATGAGCGACATGTACACTGCTGATGGACACTAATGGGCAACAGGTGCACTGCTGATAGGCATTGATGGGTGCAAGGCGCACTGATGGGATACAGGTACACTTCTGATGGGCGAAAGGTGCACTGATGGGCACTGCTGGGCAACAGGTACACTGCTGATGGCGGCACTGATGGGCGATGTGTGACAGGTACACTGCGGATGGACACTGATGGGCAACAGGTACGCTACTGATAGGCATTGATGGGCGACAAGGGCACTGATGAGTGACAGATACACTGCTGATGGGCAGATAGGTGATGTGATAGGTGCTCTTTATTTTGGGGTGTTGTGCATACAGTAATAACACAGTTAGATCTGTATCCAGCCTTAATTTTTTGTTTCTATTTCTTGAATTGTGGAATGTGCTTCTTTCATGTGCTTTTTTTAATGTATGATTAATTTTTCAAGTTTGTCTCCCTCTAAGTTAATAAAGGTAATTTGGCTGCTGATGGAATGTCAGTATACATTAGAAGAATACTTAATGACAGAGATGCTATAGACATGGCTGGGCTCTTTGTCTAAATTCAATGTTTGTTTTCCAGAACTATGTGTATTCTCTCCTGGTTGGGACACACACATCACCTCATATTACTCACACACCACTTCCAGCCAGGCAAATGTTTGTTGTCAGAGGAAAAAAAAAAAAAAAGAATATTTTTAGACACAAAGCGTCCTTTTGTGTTTTTATTTTCAAAGAAAAGAAACATGGTGATAACAAGCAAAGCCTGCTTGCGTTTGCAGTTTTAGAAAGCCAGTGCGATCTTTTAATGCGGCTCTCATGACCACAAAATGAGGGTGTATAAGCAATGATAATTAGGTGAAAAAATGCAATTTGCAATCTGCCTCCCATGTGAGTGCTACACTGCAATGAAAATAATGCTAAAGCGTATCTTTGGTTTAAATATAAAATCATGTATTAAATTCCACATTTCATTTATTTCCAGCCTACTCCTATTAATCTGAATGATCTTGAAGTTTGTAAACTTACTTTGTGAAGATCTCCAAACATTTGCTTCCTTGAATTCTGTGACATGTATTCATTATGTCTGGGGAGTAGGCACTGCTGTGTCACACATTTCATAGAGCCTGCCTTCTGAATTACAGAGGTGCTGAGAGGAGGTTGAGTCAGTATAGTTATCACATCTTGCAAGCAGCAAGGTACCATGGGATATGTAGTCCTTAGAAATCAAACATAAACAACAGAGGAAATGCTACACGGCATGCAGGAAATCCAGTTACGTTATATTGGATTGTCCTCAGGCAATGCCCGCAGCTGAATACTTACAGAAAAGTAGTCATGGATAACCTTAATCATAGCTCCCAACTGTCCCTGATTTTGAGGGACTGTCCCTGATTTGGAAGTCCCTCTGTCCCTCTCTCCTCCTCATTTCTCCCTAATTTTGGTCTGATCCCTATAGTTGTAAATAAAATGCACTTTTTATCTATCAAAAAGTGTTTCCCAGTGCTAAACCTTTCATCCAATTTCTAAATTGATGCATTTGTAAATTTCAAAAACCAATATAAAGGAATAGTAGTGTTAAAAAAAAAAAAACACTTGTGGGTTTATCTAATCATTATTTTAAATATAATTCTCCTTTAAGAGGGTATGACAGGGTGTGTGTCCTATGCCTACATATACTTGCTTATAGGTGTCCATTGTTCCAAATCTCAAAAAGTTGGGAGGTATGCCTTAATGCTGCATTCCATGCTGACATCCACTTGGGTCCCAAACAATGTCTACTAGTTATACTCGACAAAGTGACTTCACAGACACACAAAAGTGGCAATTTCCAGAGTGCTATTCCAGACTCACAAACTTATTTTGCAACACTGGAAATCGGAACCCGCCCCCCTGCTACTGAAGAAATGGATATGAATTGCCCCTCCGCAGTTAAGAAAAGTCCCAACGGCTGGCAAAGTGGGAGGCCACAGTCTGCCATTCCTGTGGCGTGGAAGGGAACTGTGGAGTGAAACCAGAAAAAAAAATTAGTCACTTTGCACATAAACATTGCAAGCAGATTAGACAATCAACATCTTGGAACAAGAGCATTGTTTAAAATTTGAGGCTGGAAAGTATTTGCACAGAAAAGTAGAGGCTCCCCTTCACAGATTAATCACCCCCCATCAATCCCCACACTGCTGATGGGCCATTGGCAATAACTAGGGTTTGGGGGGGGGGGGGGTTGGACAGGTAACCCTCTGCACTTCATTGATTGGCAAATGGCTCAATAATGTGTGCTAGTTTGGCCAGACCCTCACTTAACACTATTGGCAGCCCCCCAGGAAAGCTAAAATAACATTTCAAACACCCCCCCCCCCACCAAAAAAAGGAAAGCACATTGGGACATTATGAAATTACCAAGCAAGCTAATAGGAGGGAAAGAACACAAAAAAATAGGAAATGGAAACTAGGGAGACAGCCCCTTGCACTACATGCTTTGATGAATTCATCCGTAAAGATGCCCACTATAAAGAGGTAGGTATATAGTGTGTATTGACCTTGGGAAAGCCAGCAGATAGAGGATTGGTACCATCTGACAGAGCAGTTGGGGGAGGGGGTTCCTAATGAGTTTGCCCCCCCCCCCCCAAAAAAAGGGGCTCTACATGAAGTAAACCACACAGCAAACATTAGTGCGTATTTTAGGGGGTGTTTGGGGGCAAACAATACTATGCAGCAGACAAAATACATTGCTTAAGTGACTAGGCCATAGGTGTCTATTGGGGCAGAAGAGCATGCTGGGGAGGTAAGTGAAGGGAAAAATGCATGAAGGAGAAAAGGGGCACAGCATATTAGAACATATTGCAATCATGGTAATTAGGGAAGGAGGTCAAAAATACAAGACATTAGCAAACAGAGCATACATAGAAGGGAAGAGTAAAGGAGAAATGTTACCTTAATATAGTCCTCCTGCAGGACCTCGATGATGGCAGAACAGGTCTCTGGAATAATGATTCCCAGGGCCTGGGGAGAGATACCTGAAGAGAACTTCAAATCCTGAAGACTTCTCCTTGTCGCCAAGTACCTCAAAGTGGCAACAAGCCTCTGCTCCGGAGTAATGGCTTGTCTCATGCAGGTATCCTGCCAGCTGATAAAGGGGGTCAGCAAAGCCAAAAGACGGTGAAAATCGGGGTCCGTCATCCGGAGAAAGTTCCTGAAATCATCAGGATTATTCTCCCGGATCTCACGAAGCAAAGGCATGTGCGAGAATTGGTCACGCTGAAGCAACCAATTCTTGGTCCACATCCTCCTCATCACTCTGTTCATGGACGGGTCTTGGGTCAAAGCTAAAAGCCCGACACCAATTCCGCGTACAGCACGAACTCGGCGACGAGTACGCATGGGAAACATCGCTCACAAGGTCACAAAAGGTCGGCTGGTCAGAACGGACAAACAGAAAGCACCGATAAACAGCAAGGCCTGAAAGAACAAAATGAATACCAGAAACGAGCAGACAATAAGCAGTGCAAATCAAAGCGTCCTATATCAAGATATAGGCCGCAATGACCAACAAATGCGAACTGACTACACGCACTAATAAACAGATACGCACGACAAGCACAAACTGAAGAGCAGTAACGATCTGAGTCAGAAAACTGAGAAGCGCGAATCTTAAGTCACCAAACTTCGACTAACTCGCGATAAACACGGGATCAGCAGAAGGAGCCCAACGGGTGCCTGACGTGGTGCTGAACTTCCCTTTTCTAGTCTCGTGGAAGACGACTTACGTCACGACGTTCTTGCAGACCGGATATTCCGACAACGTTGTCCGACCCTGTGTACGCAACAACAACATCGGACAAAGTACGACGGACAGGATCCGACCGACCTGGTCCGCGGATAATCCGCGCGTGTGTATGGGGCTTTAGTCTTTCCAGATGACACAAAGATAAGCAGAGTAATAAACTCGCATCAGGACATAGACATTTTGCAGAAAGACCTGAACATAATAAAAGAGTGGGCAGACAAATGGCAAATGAGGTTTAATGTGGAGAAATGTAAAGTAAAGCACTTGGGGTCAAATAAACATTAATGAAAAATATTCACTAGGTGGAAAACAGCTGGGAAAATCAAGGATGGAGAAGGATCTAGGGGTGCTAATAGATGACAGATTGAGCAACAGCATGCAGTGCCAAGCTGCAGCTACCAAAGCAGGCAGAATATTAGCATGCATAACAAAGGGGATATACTCCAGGGACAAAACTATAATTCTGCCACTTTATAAAGCTCTGGTTAGACCTCATCTGGAGTTTCCGTTTAGTTCAGTCCTCCAAAGGGATGTGCTGGAGCTGGATAGAGTCCAAAGAAGGGCAACAACATTAATAAGGGGACTGGAGGACCTCAATTAGAAGCAATGGCTGCAAACACTAAATATATTCTCGCTGGAGAAAAGACGCTTGAGCATAGAAAATAAACTATTTAGTACTAGGGAGTGTAAAAGGACATGGGGCCACACAATGAGACTGGAGGAGAAGCGATTTAACTTTAAACTGCGTAGGGGGTTCTTCACTGTTAGGGCAATAAGGATGTGGAACTCTCTCCCACAATTGGTGGTGGATGCAGGGAGTATTGATATCTTTAAAAGACTCTTATGTCAGATCACCTGTGACCAGGTGACAGATGCACTTCATAGGAGTCAGAAGTGCACCACTAATATAGTGGACCCTAGGAATGACTACTGCGGATTGTACCCAGGGAGGTTCAGGAAGCAGGTCTACTGGATCACTAACACAGATCCCAGTGGGAGCTAGAGCATAGATTCCCCAGGGCACGAAGTCTAAGAGCCAGCAGGTGTTCACCAGAGCCTCTAGTGGTGAGGATGGACTGCGCTGCAGTCTGGCTCAAGGTTGTGGCCCCTAGGGTCTCACAGTTCACACTCACGGTAGATTACAGGAGAAGGAAGCAGCAGGCTGGAACAACAAGGATAGTAAAGGGATAAGGCAGAGGTCAGGGCGACAAGCAGACAGGAACAACAGAGTACATGCCAAAGGTTCAAGGTCACAGGCAAACAGGGATAGTCGAGGACACGCCAGAAGGTCAGGATCACAAGCAGACAGGAATAGTCGAGAACACGCCAAGGTCGGTAACAGAGACAAATGTAGAGCACACAGCAAGCAGGAAACAGGAAGCCAAACACAGTGAATACACAATGGTTGATCAGCAAGGTTGGCTTGCAATGCCCAGGTTAATATAGTGTTCCTAATTAGAAGCTGGGGTGGAGCTATGCTGAGGAAAGGTTTATTTAAACAGTCAAGTGAGGGTGGCTGGTCTCTAAAGAAACACATGGAGGAGGTAAGCTGACAGACACACATCACTGCATAACCATGACATCTTAGATATACATCTTAAAGGACACAACATACATGAATATGGGAAATCATTATAGACACTGATTGTCACTATTGTCTTTTTTCAGCCTTACCGACTATGTAACTATGTAACATCAGACCCCAAGAGTTAGAGCCCATACAACTCTCCCAGATGCTTTTGCAATCCCATTATGGTTGCCTTCCAACTCAGGGTCAGCAAGTATTCCCCTTTTACTGCACAGCTAGAATCGGATTTCAACGATCAGATGTTACAGTCCTATTTAGCAACAAGAAGGTCCCATTTCTGGTACAAAAAAGTTGCAATTTACCCTTTTCATTTGGCCATTTATAATGCTTATGTCACCTACCACAACTCCACGGAAAGACCCATCACCTTTCTCAAATTTATAGACGAACTCGTCAATTCCCTTATCTACCAGCAGAGATCCTCCCCCCATAAAACATTGGCTCTGATTCTGTGAGCAGACTTCATGAGCACCATTTCCCTGAGAACATTCCACCAATAGAAGCAGCCTGAAGATACCAAAAAAAATGTTGGGTATGCTTTAGAGGGGGAGTTAGAAGAGACACCAGTTTTCTCAACCGGGCCTATGCATCGGAGAACGCATCCGACGTTATCACACGTCACTAAAATATTAGCCGCTATTTCTATCAGTTTGCCATTTGCCCATTTCTAATATCTCTGCTGATCATTTGCTTGCTGCTTTAACTGAACATGCCTCTGCCTTCCACCTTAACTGACCCTGGCCTGTTTATCGATTATGCCTCTGCCTGCCATCTGGATTGTTTATCAACCACATTTCTGCCTTTTACCTGCACTGACCTTGGCCTGTTAATTGACCATATTTTTTACCTGCAGCTTGGACTGATTTTTTGCCCTGCTACTTTAGTAGTGGGATTCAAGATAACACAGGGGCTCGCATACGTTTTTCCGAGAAAAACAGGTTTTGTAATTTTTTGATCAGGGTCTGGAGTCCCGAGACTTTGAAGAGATTTGGGTGGGAAGAAGCCTCTACTCCTGTGCCCAGGTCTTTCCTGACCGAGGCCCTAAGCCTGATGTTCCTGCCTGCTGCTTGGACCAAAACTTTGACTGTGCTGACCATATTTCTGCCTGCTGCCTGTACTGACCCACGACTTTTTATGGGCCATGTTCCTGCCCGCTGCCTGGACAAATACTTTGGCTATGTTGACCATATCTCTGCCTGTTGTCTGTAATGACCGAGGACTTTGTAATGACCGTGCTGACCTTATCTCTGCCTCCTACCTGTACTGGCCCTGGAATGTTTATGGATCATGTTGCTGCCTGCTGCATGTACTGACTCTGGAATTTTTATGGACCATATTCCTGCCTGCTGCCTGGACAATTCCTTTGGCAGTTGCTGACCACATCTCTGCCTGCTTCCCAAACCAATGCTCTCCTCCAACTACAGGTAATCTTTTGTTTACCCTTTGTTCATCCTCCTATACTTCCTGGCCAGTGAACATAGCATTGTGCTATGGGGCAGCCACATACCAGTAGGTAAGGCTTGCTTGGTTTTAAAGAACAGGAACTTCTCTAGGTAAAGCTGTATTCAAGAATCACTGACAACTCTTATAGGGACGACCATTACAGTACATTGTTTTCTATACAGCGTTGGTTGAATTTTGTGTTATACAGGTTGCAATGTTGGATACATAATATTGTTCAGACATTGAAAAGATCTTACACATGTGGTATCCACATAATCAGGAGGAGTAGGATCAGAATTTATTTTAGAGTGTAATTATAAGTATGTTCATGCTGTTTGTTGTCAAGCTATAAGATATTCCTAACTTTGTGTTAAAAAAAAATAAATAATTTTCTTTCCACATTTTCCAATGGCTTGTGGCAAAAAAATTACATGCTCAAAAGACTCATTATGCCTCTTAGAAAATACATTGTGTAGTTTGCTTTTCAAAATGGGAACATTTGTGGGTGTTTCCACTGTCCTGGTGCCCCAGGGCCTCTATAAATGTGATAGGTAGTCAGGAAATTACATGTGAAATGTATGCCCCTAGATGCCTGAAGGTGCTACTTGGATGTTGGGCCTCTCTATGTGGCCAGACTGTGGAAAAGTCTCACACATGTGGAATTGCGATACTTAGGAGGAGTGGAAGAATGTATTTTGGGGTGTAATTCTTGGTATGTACTTGCTGTGTGTTAGAAATATTTTATAAATTGACAATTCTGTGTAAAAAAAAAAGTGTTTACATTTTCTTTCTTTATTTTCCAAAAATTTGTGGAAAAAGAAATTACACGTTCAAAAGACTTGTTATGCCTCTTAGAAAATATGCTGGTGTGTTTGCCTTCCAAAATGTGGTCATTTTGTGGGTAATTCGATTGTCCTGGTGCTCCATGGCCTTCAAAAATGGGATAGGTAGTCAGGAAAATAGATGTGTAATTTATGCCCCTAGAAAGCTGAAGGTGCTCCTTGGATGTTGGGCCTCTCTATATAGCTATAGGAAACAGGGTGGGGGGGGGGTGCCTCTCTAAGTGCAGTATTAAAAAAGTATAAGTTATTGCACAAGATTAAAAACACTTACAAGATATAAGTGGGAGTCATGCTCATCATAAGTATGTAGTCCTGGCAGTTCTACTGCGTCCCACAGGCTCCTCACACGATCCGGGTAACTGGGAAAGGTTCTGGTGTGATGATGTGCTGAATAGCTGTACATTCAGGAAAACCAGGAAGTAGTCAGCTCCATGCTGATCAGCTTGATCAAAATATAGTGTAGAAAAGCAACCCCATACTGCCTTAATAGTGCTAGCAGCTAACAGGACAAACAGATGAGACAGACTTTTCTGGATTTTCGGGAAGGTCTTGAGCTTCAGTTATAGAAGATCCCCAAGTCTCTATCCTAGTTGTCGGTTGACATCAGTCTTCACTTACTTTGTTTGATGCCAACGCTGTGTTTTAGGATCTTCATTTCCTTAATATACACATTACTATATACTGTGGACTTTAAAAAAATAATTTTCACAGACTTATATATATATTTTTCAGATTTTTTTATATTGTTTCACTAATTTATACTGTATTCACTACACGTGTGACTTTTTGTGATATATTTTTGTGACACATTCATATTATTAATCTCGATTTATATATTCATATAATTTATTTTGTTAATAATTTTGAGATTCACATCTCTAATTTTAACAGTTTTTTTTATGTTAATAATGTCATTTAATTAACTTAGACACTTTAGCGCTACACTTATATATTCTCTTGATTACAGGAAAATGATCAGCTTGATCAAGCTGGTCAGCATGGAGCCGACTACTTCCCAGATGACTCCCACTTATATCTTGTAAGTGTTTTTAATCTTGTGCAATAAATGATACTTTTTTAAAGTGGTTGTAAACCCTCCACTACAACTTCAGCTCATTCTAATCTATATAGAACAGGCAGCTGATCGCTGCCTGTGAAAGTTTACTCACTCTTTCTGTTGCCTTAGAAACCATCCTGCAATTTTCGGTGACGTCACCCACGCTTGCGCATTCCTTAGATTCTTTAATGGCATGCTATCTGTGCCGTTCACTATCCTCTGCATGCCATTCACTTTCATTGGAAATGGCACAGAGAAAGAAGCCTTGCGATGCTGGGATCTCATCCTCTCCTTCCTGGTTCTCCCCCTTGTGACTGTATAAGACGTCACACAGGGGGAGTGAACCAGAGCAGCACAGAGAGGGATATGCTTTCGTTGATGGCTTAGCTTGGTTGCCGTAGTAATGGCATTTGAGATAGAGGCTTGGTTTAGTCTTGGGAAGGAGAACAAAGTAAGGGCGGAAATGACATCAACAAAAGTTTAATCGATCGGTAGTAACGATGGCGCGGCCAATACCCAGAACAAATAAACTTTTAAAACAGTGAAATAAGGTATTTTAAATTCTAGTTTTTGTCATATTTAAATGTGTATGGTTTACCAATACATTGTAGGATCATTATATATATATATATATATATATATATATATATATATATATATATATATATATATATATATATATATATATATAAAAAAGTAAAAACGGACAGGGTTTACTTCCTCTTTCATGCTACACTTAGAGAGGCGCCCCCCCTTGTTCCATTTATATGTTTTGCAGAGTTGATGGACACACTCTGAGGATGGCTGCCTATTTTTAAATCACCCCCTTTACCGTAGTTCAACTTTGTTTTTACCTACTTGAGTTCGCCATAATTACTTCTGTTTCCATAATTGGTTTTATCTACAGCAGAAGGGTGTGGCGATGGGGGCAAAATTTGCCCCCAGTCTTGCCAACCTTTTTAAGGCCAAATGGGAGGAGGATGTCGTCTATGCCGACGACAGACCACAACTTGTCTTGTGGGCAAGGTACATCAACGAAATCCTCCTCCTATGGGATGGCACCCCTGAATCATTGGCTCAATTAATTTCAGTTCTCAACATGAATGACAGAGGAATTGTTTTGTCTTATGAATCCAGTCATAGTAAAATTCTTTTTTTGGATCTAGAAATAGAACTCGGCACATCAGTTTAAGTTTAGCACTTCAAACCGAATGGATTTATTCCCACTGTCAGCTGCCATCATAAATCATGGCTACGTTCAGTTACGAGAAGTCAGTTTCTGCGTTTACACAGGAACTGTACTGATATAGATACGTTTAAAATTCAAGCCATGTTTTTAAGACAGAGGTTCCTAGATTAGGGTTATGATAAAGGTGAAGTAGATCTCGATTTTGATAACATTTTACAAGTAGAGCAAGCATCTTTGCTGGCTGATAAACCCTGGCTAGATTCCGATGAATCCTTCAAATAGTCATTGTTCACAACATTTTCTGTACAACACAAGCAGATTAAATCTGTTGTTGACCGTCATTGGAGTGTGTTAAAAAACGATCGGATTCTAGGTACACTATTACCTGAAAAAGCAAAGGTGATCTACAGAGGAGCTCCCTCTTTGAGGAGTAAGATCACCCCTAATGATTTTAACCTGCCCGTTCAAACATCTTTCTTTTATAACCGGATTGGGCATGTAAGAAATGCACAGTTTGTCAGTATAATCCTTGTGGAAGACGTACAATTAAACAGTTCACATCCACTATCACTAAACGCACATATCCCATTAAACATTTTTGCACATGTGCTACCACAACTATTGTCTATTTGTTGACCTGCCCTTGCGGCAAACAGTACATTGGTCGCACCATACGTTTGTTTGCTACTAGGGTCGCTAAACATATTACTAAGATTCTAAGTGGGAGCATTAAACACACTGTCCTTAAATACTACCGTCAATTTCACAATCGAGATTATAGAGGCACTGAGTTTTTAGTTATTGATAGATTTATTCCCCCTGGAGGGGGGCTACCACTAGGGGAGTCTCTAGACTCGAAACGTTTTGGATCTATAAGTTACAGTCCCACTCCCCGCTCAGAATGAATGTGGAGTGGGACATTAATGCTTTTATTAATAGAGCATGATGTCATGTATTTATTATTTATTTGAATTGTTTAATTGTTCATCAAGTTTTTTGATGATTTTATGCCATCGTATTGGCTATCCTGCTTTTCGACATATATTGATATATATCTAATGCTTGGAGGTACCTATATATATACCTATTTGCGGATATGCTTTAATGATGTGACTTATCAGACTGTAATGTGTATGTGGTATTTTCATTCACTCTGCTATCTGTATTGTCCATCTTATTTTCAATGTTATTCAAGGTGTAAACGTATGAGGTATGTTATTTTCGTTTAATGATGTTTTTTATATATATGTATGGCTTTATGTGGCTCCAATTCGATCTGGCATTATTCCTTCCTTTATTATTGAATAGTCTAAAGTAATTACCGATCCGGTCATTAGTACAGTTTGACTTCCGCTGTTCCCAGTTGTTGATAGTGTGTCACCTAGATGATGTTGATTGTGGACCATGTGACTGCCGTCAACGTGCGTACTGTGTGGCCTCCGTTCACGTGCTGTGTTCGGATCTCCTACGCTATCCTATAACAAGGCTTGCCCTGCACTCACTTCCTGATGTGGACAGCGGGGATGTGACGTCGGAAGTCTGTGACTCAGAGCGAGGTTTGGCTCTGTACATCCTCCCCCCTTCGCACATAGGAGATTGCGCGTGACGCCTGACGGCGTACATACCACAGTGAGGCGTGGATCGCACGCTTTTTTTTCCATTGGGTATACGGACATTTTATTATAATGATTCACTAGTATTAACTAGTTTCTTGGCATACTCTTTTGGATCATATATATTATATTTATCCTTCTCACTTAGGCTTCACATACAATGTTTATTAAATTTCACAGACCGGAAGTGATGCATTTTCATGCAGGAACTTACGGTTGTTATGTGATTCAATTTGGGGCAACATAGCCTATATAAGCGCAGAGTTGGTGGCAGGGACTCATACCCCAGATGATGTCTAAGCAGACGAAACGCGTTGGTCGAGTCCTGCCAACATCATTGCGCTATTCCATGTCTCTGTAAGAGCTTTTATCTACATTTGAAATGTGAGTGTTCCTGTTTACCCTCTTTTATTTCAAATCAATTTTTTAAACGATATCACACTATATGGAACCTTTCTTTAATTTTTGGTTTCATCGTGTGAGTACGTGGATATCCTTTGGTCCTCCTTCCCTCCATGTAAACTTCATCCATATTTTTTACTGTGAACTTGCCGATGACCAGTACCGTTTAGTCCCAGAATTGTGATCGTGATGACCTGGATCTGTGATTGTTTCCACTTTAAACTGTGAATATCACCACAAGCCTGCATGACTTACGAGGTATTTGTCTCTTTAAGAAGAAGAAAAATTGGCTGCGCTGAAATATTAAAGATCAATTGGCCCACCAACCTCGTGATAAGTTAAAATGGTTTCTACTAAATATTAGTGTGTAACTAAATTTACTATATCTGGACTTTAAATCCACAACACAGTGACAAGTGTAAAAATAGAACAAGAAAAAATTTAAATTTACAATACAAATTAAATTATCGTGAACACATAACAGTGAATCTAAGTATGGTGTAATATCATAGAGAACAACAGAGATCCAAGTATGGACGGATATCGTTTTGTAAAGGAATGTTCTATTCATGCAGAGGAATCCACCACAGAGTGTAGAGTTCTGTTATTGGCAATTCACAGTGTTGTAACACCTGGCACACATGAAGAAGTGATAAGATAGCCAGAGTAAAGATCCTCCACCAAAGGCAAAAATGGCAGCTTACCAGCTGGTCTGGTCTCTGTGTTAAGAGAGACCAGATAGGCAAATGGCATACACCCCTGCCTGGGTCTTTATCCGAACTCCTCTAGATGACAATCGCCTGGTTTTTCAATTATAAATGGGTCTTTCTCTGGGGTCACTTGACTTTCAGTCAGAGGAGGTTTTAGCATGAAAGAGAAAGGGACACCATGGCGCAATAACATTTTTACCCTTTGTTTATTAAAAAGATCTCTAAAATGGCACACTCACATATACATAGCAATATAAAAGCGGTTGTTGTTTTAAAATTGGTCGAGCCGGCCGGCTCTCTTACTTGCTGCCCGTCGCTTCCTGGGATAGACGGGAGAAGGAGGTGACGTCAGCACGCCGCTCACCCTACGTCGTTTCGTCAAAAGATGACGTCTTCCTGGGCCTTTGGTGGAGGATCTTTACTCTGGCTATCTTATCACTTCTTCATGTGTGCCAGGTGTTACAACACTGTGAATTGCCAATAACAGAACTCTACACTCTGTGGTGGATTCCTCTGCATGAATAGAACATTCCTTTAAAAAACGATATCCGTCCATACTTGGATCTCTGTTGTTCTCTATGATATTACACCATACTTAGATTCACTGTTATGTGTTCACGATAATTTAATTTGTATTGTAAATTTAAAATTTTTCTTGTTCTATTTTTACACTTGTCACTGTGTTGTGGATTTACAGTCCAGATATAGTAAATTTAGTTACACACTAATAATTTAGTAGAAACCATTTTAACTTATCACGAGGTTGGTGGGCCAATTGATCTTTAATATTTCAGCGCAGCCAATTTTTCTTCTTTTTGTATGTACTGTGTGTATCTCACATAAGGTTGCAGCAGGAATCAAGTTATTCATTTATTTTGTTTAATTTTCAAATAATTTGTCACATAAGTCATCTTTACATATTATGTGTTAAATATTCAACTTTTCAGACAGCGCTGTTACTCCAACATATATATTTGTCTCTTTAAGTCCACTGTTTCTGGTAAGCCTTCACACAATTGGGGGTGGTTCCTCTTGCAAGATCTCTGCTGGATAGTTCTCTGGACAATTCCTTGAATGATCCTGCCTTGAACCTCGTTTGTCTTGAACCTTGAACTCTTTGCTCCTCCCATTTACTTCCTGATTTAAGCCATGTCTCACCACTTCCTGTTTGCCAGATTATTGTGCTCTCTCCAGCCAATTTTGTCTCTCCTGCTGCCGTATGTATCTTCGCTACCATTTTTTACAGACCTTTGGCTTGTTCCCCGACTATGCTTCTGCTTACTCCCAACCTGCAACTATTCGTTACTGACCTTTGGCTTGTTTACTGACTACACTTCTGCTTGATCCCTACCTGCTATATCTGCTACTGGAGCCTGGCTTGCTCACCTTCTGGTGGGGCAATCTTGAGGACTGGTACTGGTGCAACAAAACCCATCTTCACCATCAGGAGTTCTGGTGAATACTGGTTAGTACTTAGACCCCCCACTCAGGTGAACCTGTGTCAACAGCCAGGGTGACCTGTGTGTACACTGTCCTGCTTGTCGTGGGTGCTGCTCCACTGCTTTAGTAATTGGCCTCCAAGCCTGACTCCAGACAGTGACACCCTCATTCTGTGAGCAGCCAGAGTAAAATATCCATCAGATTCTAACATTGATCAGAAACATTTCTTGCATTGTACCTTGCAAACTACCAAAGCAGTAGATTAACCACTTCAATACCAGGCACTTACACCCCTTCCTGCCCAGGACAATTTTCAGCTTTCAGCGCAGTCACATTTTGAATGACAATTGCGAGGTCATGCAACACTGTACTCAAAGTAAATTTTTATAATTTTCTTCCTACAAATAGAGCTTTCTTTTGGTGGTATTTGATCACCTCTGCGGTTTTTAGTTTCTGTCATAAAATTTTGTTTTCCCATTCACTCATGGGCATTGATGAAATGCCACTGATGGGTACTGATGAGGCGGCACTGATGGGCACTGATGAGTTGGCACTGATGGGCACTGATGAGGAGGCACTGATATGTAGAATTGATGGGCACTGATAGGCGGCACTGATATGCAGCACTGATGGACACCAATAGGCGGCACTGATATGCAGCACTGATGGGCCCTGATAGGTGGCACTGATGGGCGCTGACAGGCGGCTGTGATGGGCACTGACAGGCGGCTGTGATAGGCACTAACAGGTGGCAATGGTAGGCGGTACTAATTGGCACTGTGAAAAAATGTGGATAAATACTGCAAAATCATATAAATAAAGTCGCAAGCATTGCCAAAAGACAAACAGCTAAAAGATTAATAAATGTAAAAGATGCTGCGCTAAAAATATATGTGTATAACAATGAAATCTATATCAAAAAATCACGTAAAGTGCAAATTGAATGATCTTATAAATCATAAATATTAAATTATAAAAAAAAGGTCTGGTGAATAATGGTAATATAAGTCCTGTAAGGACATTAAAGTGGGGTGCCCCTAAAAATTTTTTTTAAAAGTCAGCAGCTGCAGTATTTGTAGCTGCTGACTTTTAAAAAAATTTTTTTAATAATCGGACACTTACCTCTCCCAGGGTCCAGCGATGCAGGGGAATGAAGCATCCCTCGTTCCCCGCTCCTCTCGCGGCACCGGCATTCTTACTGTGGGCACCCGGCTGTGGCTTCACAGCTGGGCACTCACTGCACATGCGCGAGTGGTGCCGCGCAGTCATCTGGGACCTGTCACGTGTCCCAGATGACTGACTGCGCCGAGGGGAAGTGATGTCAGTGCCCGGGTACTGAAGAAGGCAGACCACGAGGGACCCCCTAGCAACAGGCATTTAGAGGTGAGTACATTTTAATTTTTTCCGATTATTTTTTTATTTTATTTTTTTATGAATTTTAAGCTATTTTTTTTTTTTTTTTTTGGTGGAAACACCACTTTAACAATATATAACATTAAAAGAGTCCATAAAGTGCAGAAAATGGTCCATGCAGGTGGCAGATAACTGCTTCAATGTGATCAAGTGATGAGAAAACTAAAAGAAGAGATGCTGACAGCACTACCACCCTTAGGAATGAGGCTTACCGGAACTCACAGACCTGATTGGCACTGACAGTTGGCACTGATGGACAGCACTGATGATGAGGTACTGATAAGTACTTACAGGTGTTACTGCTGGTCAGTGATTGGCACTGTGGTGGGCAGTGATTGGCACTGTGGTGGGCAATGGCAGAATTTATAGTTTTCACATTGCTGGGCACTGATTGGCAGGTGATTTGTACATTTGAGGGGGCTGTACTGATAATCAATGTGCTGATTATCAGCACAGACCCCCCTCTGACAGGGAGATCCGCCAATCATCTCTCCCTGTCAGCACGAACCGAGGAATGCCGTTTACCGGCACTTCCTGGTTCACACGATGATCAGCTGTGATTGGTCACAGCTGATCACGTGGTAAGAAGCCTCTGACAGAGGCTTCTTATCACGATCGGAGATGCAGGTGCACTTGCGATCGCCGCGCTGCGAGCCCCCATGGGCGCGCGCCGGCATGTTATCCCACTGGACGTCATATGATTTCATAATTTGCCATGTCACAAATGTTAATTCTCCATTAGGAATGCTAGTTTACAAGACCGACCGCTTCTGGCTTGTCTTTGCTTCCAAGCATGCGTGTTTGTATGTGAGGTATTGCCGCAATCGGTAGAGCGAGAGCAATAATTCTAGCCCTAGACCTCCTCTGTAACGCAAAACATGCAACCGGTAGAATTTTTTAAACGTCATCTATGGAGATTTTTAAGGATAAAAGTTTGTCGCCATTCCACGAGCGGGCGCAATTTTGAAGCGCGACATGTTGGGTATCAATTTACTCGGCATTTAAAAAAGTGTGCTTGTAGGACCGCTGCGCAAATACGGTGTGACAGAAAGTATTGCAAAGACCGCCATTTTATTCTCTAGGGTGTTAGAAAAAAAATTAATGTTTGGGGGTTCTAAGTAATTTTCTAGCAAAAAATGTTTTTGAATTTGTAAACACTGAGTCTGAAAAAGAGGCCCGGTCTTAAAGTGGTTAATAAATTGTATCCTGTTTCAAGAAAGTTGAGAGTCTGACAGGTGCTTTACCTTCACTCATAATAACCATATAATTAAGACTACCAACATTTGGACGTTTGTGGAACTTCTTTTTACAGTTTTTTTTGTGTCACTTCTTCCCAGGAGTAATTCCTGGCAGCCAAGGTCTGTAATTTTCTCAGTGTTGTCCCTCTTGGCTGGCGCCTGATCTTCTTTGTTGCTTTTTTTTTTTAAATGTAGTGGTTAAAACTTTTATAAAGTGGTTTGCATTCTGCAATGAAATATATGGCTATTTGATCTGGTATTATGTAGACTGTAAAAAAAAAAAAAGTTGTGTCTTCAGACTTTGTAGACCGGACCTTAATTGTATCATACAGTATATGTTATGCTGTTTCTACCCATCATTGTCACTTTGGTACAATACATATGTTATTCAATAGAAACAGCTACACATGAGCCAGGATTTATCCAGACCACAATAAAAAAAACAAATTTTTAAATACCCCAAAGCTGTCATGTTTCATGGGCCAAAGAATTTCCTGATCACTTCTTTAAAGATATTTTAAGTAAAGGTATAGCCAAAAATGTTTTTCTAGTTTTGAATAGAGAAGGGATGGTATACAATCCGTCCATTTATTTTTTTGTAGTCTCTGGCTAGGTGTGTAGATTCCCCTTCACTCTCTACCCCAGGAACAGGATGTAAGTGGACATCTGTACAAAGAGAAGGGCTTTTCCCTTTTAGACAGCTGTCTTTGAAACAGGTGTCCCTGTTAAAAAGTTTGCCATCAGTACTTGATTTGATGTTTTCTAAAATAATGGATTTTTCATCACTTTCTGTCATATTGACAGTGGTCACATAAAAATAGAGTAAGTGAATCTACTCAACATGGATACAGGCAGCAGTAAAAACTTTCCAACTTCACCCAAACTAAAAGAAATGGCTATATTTATTATATATATATACACACACACTCGAAAATATCAAGAATATAATTTTGTACGGCACCAAGTAGAAATGATGGGTGTCTATGATCTGCTTATACAAATTTATATATTCTGTCTTCTACCTACAAAAACAGCTGTATGAGACTCTTGTGCTGATAATTTCAGTTTAAGGATGCTATAGATAAATGTTTCTCTGTCCAAGCCACTTTGGAAAGGTCTGTGAATGATAAATCTATGTGAACTTATATGTGAACTGTCTTGGGTTGCTAGTTTCTATCCATCATACATTTTTCTAATGTATTGTTCTGTTATGCATATTTTTCTGCTACTAAATATGAACAAATGCATTTTTCTATTTTTAAATTTTATTTTGTAAACTACAGAATTGGCAAAATTGTAGAATTTTATTAAAGCACAAATGTCATACAAAATTGCATGAGTATTATTAATGCATATACTTACAATAAATATAAACAGTATATTTGCTAGCTTATGAATAAGTGTCAACTCAATGAAGTAGGAGTAGCCTGTAGTTTCCTGTAACTTTCCCTGTAGATCAAATTTTCTTTTTTTTAAATCAGTTCCTTCACAAAAAACAGGCGTTTTTTCAAACAAAATCCACATTACAAATAATACTGAAAGACTGGAATAAAAGGCAAGATCTAAAATTCTGTCTTAGAAAAAAAGGATTGGTCAACAGAATCTTCTTATGATTAAAAAATTAGAAGTTGATTTATTTTTTAAAAGCCTGTACTACTAGATAAAACAAAGGATATTGCTGACATTCACAACTCTGCATAAGTGGTTGCACCCGGTAAAGATTAAATATTGTGTAATAAATGTATATTTGTGTTACATTTTGTATAGTGACATCACACAGTTAACAATGGTTATGTAGGCTCTTAGTTATCACTCAGATGTTGAGTTTGTCCTCACACAACAATTAGATTGTCTTAGAGAACGAATTACAGTTCTAAATGACCTCCTCTTCTCTTTAGCGGGCTGTTCCATTTCACCTGACAGTTCAGAAGGCTGCACATGCTGTTCAATTTGGATCTCTAAATGCTTCTGAATAGCTAAGCCTAGGACTTCAGGGTCTACTGCAGCTCCATAGACTTCCCATGTCATTCCTTCATCATCCCACCGTACCTCCCGTACAGGGGTCTGTGGACATTGCAGGTTAAACCCTAGTCCAACCTCAGGATGTAAGTGAGAATGTCCAGTGGTTTGAAGGCAAGGAATGGTTGACACTGATTTATTTTCCATAATAATAATAGTTTGTACTTCAGCATCTTTGCAGCTAAGGGGGAGTCTTTGCTCTGGTGATGAATAATTCATAGACGTCATTGTCCAGTTATCTTTCATCTTTGCACCCAAATTAAATTCCAAGCCATCTTGTGAATTGTCCATGGTTTTAAGGAGAAATTCATTGTTCCCCTTTACCAAACTATTTAGATGCAGCTCTTCAACTGAGACAAGAGCTTGCGGAAATGTAAGTTGTCCACATCTTATTAGCTTTCTAGCATCAAGTCCAGATTCACTGACAGATGACACTAGTTTTGGAAAGGCAATCTTACCAGGAAGTGTCAAATGAGAACACAATTGGGACTGAGTAGTCAGTGAACTTGGGTCACCAACTGAATGTCCTAGTCCAGTTGAGAGTTGAACAGATGGTATGGGCATAGAGTGGCAATATGCAGCAACAGTGTCATCTGCTTTTATCATAGGTTCATGGCTCCTGCAGCAATGCACTGAACAACTGTTGTGAAAAATCATAGCTTTGGGATGGAGTTTAGTTTCAGATATATTATCACAAGACATTACCCCAGGTATATTGTAGTGTGACTGACTGTATATGTGTCCATTATTTGGAAAACCATTTCCAGAGTTCCTTGGTCCTAAAATGCCATGTTGATATGTCCCTGGCACTGCATAAACTGTTATATTGTGCTGAATGGAACTGCTGTCCAAATGGCACAGTGGAATGTTGTGATTTCCATCAGGAGAAGTGGCATCAGTTAGGTTGTTCTGAATATTTGATGAAGAGTGAACTATTCCAGAGTCTTGTGTTACGTTACTGAGATTACAAGTCCTGTCGCTGCCAGAACCAGAGATACTGCCAGATGAGGATAGATTTGAATATGTGACACTGATTTTATTGTGCACTTTGACAGAATGAGGCACTGAACCTCTACGGCCACAACAGTAATCTGAATAGCTCTTCTGGACAATCATATTTGGGGTGTCCAGCTTTTCAAGGCTTTCAGCTTCATACATTGACATTTCTGAGCGCCCTAACAGAGAAATATTTTCAGAAACGTTGTATCTGACAAAGCTGCGTGTGATCTCAGGCTCTGTGGCAGCTAGAGAGGAGTCTGCAGAAAGGTAGTGATTCTTCTGCTGCATCTTCTCCTCTGCTTTGTCTACAGAAAGATGATTGCAGCTTGTTTTCATAGAACACTGATCAACTGCTATGTCTTGGGTAGACGACAAGTTGGAGCTGTGTGAATGCTGAATGCTGTTCTCATTACACTTGGGCACACAACGAATGCTGTTAAGGCTTTTATGCATCTCTGGTTTTGTCTGTGAGCCTTCAAGGCTACTACAGGGCAGAACTGAAGAACTTTTTGACAATGAATAACTGCCAGGAATAGTCTTCTCAATGTACATTAAGTTCAATTCTTCCTGGCAGGAATGAGTGGAAAGTTTATGAATGTTATTTGTCATGATAAATAGAGTTATTTTGGACCTGTATAAGAAAACAGACACATTTTTATTAACTGGAGCCTTAGCGGTTTATTTCATACACATATTTTAGATAAGAAGTAATACTTTTTATGGTAGCATCAGACACATCTATGAGGGATTTAACCTAACAGCATCTACAGAGATAAAAAATATCAGCTTTGGGCAGGCAGAACCTCTGCACCTGTCAAAGGTTTGTTCGGTGTGTATTTATAATTGGAACAACAATTCGGCAAGTAAAATTGCATGTACATTCTGTGCAAATGGGACAAATGTTATTAGTCTATTTCCTGTGCTAGTTGAATGTTTTTCAATGTTGAATATTCAATGTTGATTGTTTTTCATTTAATTAAAATGGAAATACCAAATTTGACCATTAGATTTCTCTAAGTATCATAAGAATTTCCAAGATACTTATCACCATCTAGTGGCAAAATGCAATATTTTCAGTTTTAAATTCTTGAAAATAAAAATTCAACCAGTACAGGAAGTAGTCTAATAATATTAATTCTTTGTCCTATTTGCAGAGAGCAAATGTGAAAGCACTTTTACATACACCCTATAGTGTTACTGGCCATAAGCTGGCTCCTGCATCATGTTTGATACAAAAAAACAATATTGTTGCCTTCTAATATGTATTAAGTGTATGTAAATCCAAACATTTTTTTTAAGGTTTTGAATAGGGGAGTGATAAATGCTCGCTCTGTGCCCCATTGGGGAGATTTGTCTTCACATCCTGTCTAAGAGACACACTAGTTAATAAGGGACGATCTCTCCAAAGGGAGGGGGTATATCCTTGTATACAGAGGATTTATCATCACTTTCTGTATTGAAAACAATGGCCACTAGGACAAATAGAGAAGATAAATCTCCCAGCAGGTATACACCCAACAATACAAATAGGGGGTTTCTAACCATTCTGCCTTTTATCCAAAATAAAAAAATAAATTCTGGCTTTAAGATAATGGAACAAACAAACTCAAAATTAAGACAATTGTGCATTTATGGTTTAATCCTAGTTTTGATCCTATAGTGGTTCTTGATAACAAGATTTATTGGAGGGTACTGAATAGTCTACTCTGTGACAATATAATATAATATAGTATATTACATATACTATAATATATTACATATAATATAAATATAATATAAAATGTAATATGAGAATGGTATAAGCTGTTATACACCACTCATTGTAGCATTTAGTTATTATATATGCATATAGTATATGGTCCTTAGTATAACAGTTAAAACCTAAAAAAGCTTTTCACAAAGCATCAGGAACAAAAGACACAACTCACCATTTGTAAAGATGTGTTTGGAGACTGGAAGAAGGATTACATGAGGAGATATAGAATTAATGCATACTATTTTTGGCTAAGCTTATGTTGGCTTGTAAGACTGATCCTAAGTCTGTTGCTCTCATTAATTCGTTCTATGAAAGCAACAAATTTGTTCCTCCTCCTCCCCTGCATGTCTTGTAACTTTAGATTTGACCTATTTAATTTGATGCAACATAAACACAGAAAGTAAAATTACATAAGCTCTATAATCTTATTAAATAATACAAAGAATTTTGAACCACTGTTTTGCAGTGGGTGCGCTCGTTCACTATATACTGAACAGATGCAAGTCGATTATTTACTAAAGCTATAAGGCAAAAGGCTACAGTAAAGTAAGAGGGCATGTGATGTGACAATATGGGTTACTTTAGGGGCAATGAAATGTACAATTATAACTTGTCCTGGAAGCTTGCCAATATAATACGTTTAGATACAAACTCTGGACTAAGGATGAGCCCGGTGTTCGATTCGAACCCATGTTCGAATCGAGCACCGGGTGTTCGCTCGCTCGGCGAGCCCATAACTATTGGGGCCGCTCGCATCAAATTCGTGTGATGCGAGCGGCCCCGCAATGCATTGCGGCCCGCGCAGTGCAATGCTGGCTGATGATTGGCCAAGCATGCACTGTGACCCCGCATGCTTGGCCAATCACAGCGCCGGCAGCGAGGAGAGCCATAATTGGCTACAGGCAGGATGCCTGTAGCCAATTATAGCTCAGGGGCTTTAGTACACGCCCCACGGTATAAGAGGCCGCCGCGCCGGCGGCCTCGCATATTATGTTTCAGACAGTGTCAGCGTGTCAGTGTGCTGCTGACTGCTGACAACAATATGTGCTTTATTTCTGGGGATATGTGTGTGCATGCTGTTAGAACAGCATTGCAGTATCACATCTGGGGGGTGTCTATAGGTGGCCTGTGAAGGGGGGCAGGTTTCCTGTGCTTAGAACTTTCCCTGCAAAAAAGTGTCATTTTTGCAGGAAGAAAGCTATTTAAATCACTCGCGTCTAATGAATTGATGGCTCCTGTAACACAGAGAGCTGTCATTCATTAATAAAAAAAAAAAAAAAAAAGCGTAGGGGTCCCCCCAAATTCAATAACCAGGCCCTTCAGGTCTGGGATGGATATTAAGGGGGATCCCAGCCAAAAAAAAAAAAAAAATGGCGTAGGGTCCCCCTCAAAATCCATACCAGACCCTTGAGGTCTGGTATGGATTTTAAGGGGAACCCTAGCCAAAAAAATGGCGTGGGGTCCCCCTCAAAATCCATACCAGACCCTTATCCGAGCACGCAACCTGGCAGGCCGCAGGAAAAGAGGGGGGGACGAGAGCGGCCCCCCCTCTCGCCTGAACCGTACCAGGCCACATGCCCTCAACATTGGGAGGATGCTTTGGGGGTCTAAGACCCCTAAAGCACCTTGTCCCCATGTTGATGAGGACAAGGGCCTCTTCCCCACAACCCTGGCCGGTGGTTGTGGGGGTCTGCGGGCGGGGGGCTTATTGGAATCTGGAAGCCCCCTTTAACAAGGGGACCCCCAGATCCCGCCCCCCCCCTGTGTGAAATGGTAAGGGGGTACAAAAGTACCCCTACCATTTCACCAAAAAAGTGGCAAAAATGGTAAAAATGACAGGAGACAGTCTTTGACAATTCCTTTATTAAAATCTTCTTTCTTCTTTCTTCATCCTTCGGTTTCTTCATCTTCTCCTTCCTTCATCTTCTTCCATCTTCTTCTTCCATTTTCTTCTTCCTCCGATCCGCTTCTTCTTGCGCTGGTCTTCTCGTCCTTCTCGTCCGGCATCTTCTTCCGTCGGCGTCGGTGTCGGTGTCTCTGTCTCTTCTTGGGCCGCTCCGCGCAATGGGAGGCTCCCGCTGTGTGAGGCTCCGCTCCGTCTGACAGGTCTTTTATAATGGAGGGCACCTGGTGACCCCGCCCCCTCTGACGCACAGGGACGTCATGGGGAATTCCATGATGGCTTTCCCCATGACGTCAGAGGGGGGCGGGGTCACCAGGTGCCCTCCGTTTTAAAAGACCTGTCAGATGGAGCGGAGCCTCACACAGCGGGAGCCTCCCATTGCGCGGAGCGGCCCAAGAAGACACCGACACCGACGCCGACGCCGACGGAAGAAGATGCCGGACGAGAAGGACGAGAAGACCAGCGCAAGAAGAAGCGGATCGGAGGAAGAAGAAAATGGAAGAAGAAGATGGAAGAAGATGAAGGAAGGAGAAGATGAAGAATCCGAAGGATGAAGAAAGAAGAAAGAAGATTTTAATAAAGGAATTGTCAAAGACTGTCTCCTGTCATTTTTACCATTTTTGCCACTTTTTTGGTGAAATGGTAGGGGTACTTTTGTACCCCCTTACCATTTCACACAGGGGGGGGGCCGGGATCTGGGGGTCCCCTTGTTAAAGGGGGCTTCCAGATTCCGATAAGCCCCCCGCCCGCAGACCCCCACAACCACCGGCCAGGGTTGTGGGGAAGAGGCCCTTGTCCTCATCAACATGGGGACAAGGTGCTTTAGGGGTCTTAGACCCCCAAAGCATCCTCCCAATGTTGAGGGCATGTGGCCTGGTACGGTTCAGGCGAGAGGGGGGGCCGCTCTCGTCCCCCCCTCTTTTCCTGCGGCCTGCCAGGTTGCGTGCTCGGATAAGGGTCTGGTATGGATTTTGAGGGGGACCCCACGCCATTTTTTTTGGCTAGGGTTCCCCTTAAAATCCATACCAGACCTCAAGGGTCTGGTATGGATTTTGAGGGGGACCCTACGCCATTTTTTTTTTTTTTTTTTTGGCTGGGATCCCCCTTAATATCCATCCCAGACCTGAAGGGCCGGGGTATTGAATTTGGGGGGACCCCTACGCTTTTTTTTTTTTTTCATTTTTTTTATTTTTTATCAATGACTTTTTTTTTATGAATGAGTTTCAATGAATCACTGTTCTCTGTGTTACGGGAGCCGTGAATTAACATTAGTCGCGAGTGATTTTAAATAGCTTTTTTTACTTTCAAAAATGACACTTTGCGCAGAGACAGTTCTAAACACACGGGAAACATGCGCCCCTTTACAGGCATACTATAGACACCCCCCAGGTACGAAATTTAAAGGAATATTACACTTTTATTGTTTCAATTTAAGCATTATTAAAATCACTGCTCCTGAAAAAACGGCCGTTTTTAAAAAAAAATTTTGCATTGATACATGTCCCCTGGGGCAGGACCCAGGTCACCAAACACTTTTTATGACATTAACATGCATATTAGCCTTTAAAATGAGCACTTTTAATTTCGAACGTTCGCATCCATTATAACTAATAGGGTTCTAAAGCTCGCACGGACTTTAGGTCCGTTCGCGGGTTCTGGTGCGAGCCGAACGGGGGGGTGTTCGGCTCATCCCTACTCTGGACACAACAGCTCAGAAAATACATTTCTACATTTTTTCACATATCTATGCTATTTGCAAAAGTTAAAAAATGTGTTCTAACTTTGCTGGAAAAATTTAGAGGCATTATCATGAGAGCTTGGAGTTAATTTGACATTGAAATCAACTTTCTTCCCCAGAGAAAAGCTCCCCATCATTCTTCTAGACACGCACAAGAATTTTTTTAAGCCTGGATTCCATGGATTCGATATACCCACCCTGCTATGCCTACTGCTAGCTATGCACAGTTACAGGCATTGAGACCCCTGGATTCTGGCTAGAGTGTCCCTGACTTCCTTTGTGCTTTTTCTACACTTTTTCTCCTCCTATTCTCTTTAGCTCTCCTACTGTGGAGGCCCCTGCTTAAATAGTTCTTTGTTTTCTATATAGCAGGCCCAACATGAGCGCTCCTTACTTTTTCCTGTTTATGTTTTTGTGAATATTGCTAAACTTTTATTGTTATAGTAATATGTACTGTGGTTGTTTATTCTATTGTTCTGCTTTCCAGTTACTCCTCTTTTATTTGATGTTTGATGGATATTTTTTAGGAACTCACTGATATGCTGATCTCACGTATATATCTGCATAAGGTTACATAGTTACCTAGTTCATCTAGTTGAAAAAAAACACAAGTCCAACCAACATAGAAAAAAAAAACACACACACACACACAAACTTCCATATACACTATCCTATACCGACAGTTGATCCAGAGGAGGGCAAAGAAAACCTCAAATAAAGCATGATCCAATTTGCTCCAGTGGGGGAAAAATTTCCGTCCTGATCCTCCAAGAAACAATTGGATATTCCCTGGATCAATTTTACCTATAAATGTTAGTATCCAGTTATATTATGTGCATTTAGGAATGATTCCATGCCTTTTTTTTTTTAATAATCTACTGAGCTGGACAGAACCAGTTCTTGAGGGAGTTTATTAGGGTTATGCTCTGTAAGCTTTAATAAAAAAATATTAAAAGAGAAATCAACTTTCTTCTACAGTCTAGCTTAGACAGGCTCTAGGAATTCCTAGGTATTCCTCAGTTTTCCTTATGGTGCACTCACACTGACACTTTTAACCAGTAAGCATACTGTGCCCGGGGCCACTTGGAAGAGGTGGTCCCAGTTGTGGTTCACTTGTGGTCTGGAAAGGTTTGCTTCAGTGTAAGTACAGAAGTCTCCATAGATGACTGTGTACAGAAGCAGGGTTCACTGTGGTAAGCAGTTTAAGTGTACCATGGGGCACTTCTTTATAGTCTAGTGTAAGTGAGTGCAGACCAACAGGGGAGTGAGAAGCGAGGACACTTAATCTCAGGCACAGTAAAGTTAAAATGGTCCCAGTATGAGTGCACTCTTAAATTGGTGTGAGCATTAAATGTGCACTTCTGTTCTTGTGATTGTGAGGTTACTGTACAATGCTGATTATAGGAAGACTGCAGCAGCCAGCTACAGGTTGTATTACAGTTTATAGTGACATAAACTACTGACTTCACATACCAAAGGGTAGATTAAGTAGGCATTTTACTGGTCATTGCTGAAGTATTAACACTATACCTGAATTGGAAACATTAAAATAAAGGCACCAATAAAAATGTCGTAAAATGCCAATGTAAAATCAGAGATTTACTTTCAAAATGCAGGCTATTGAGTTTATGGATATTTTAAGTTTTCATATTTCCTAATTATATCCTGGTGGCTATTTTCAGTAAGGGCAGAGAATCCAAAAGGGTGCCTTATTTGCAGTAAGGGTGAAAACGTTCTAAAGTATCCATAAAAAAACAACAGCCTGTATTGAACTGTAAATATATATTTTTACATTTGTATTGTACAACATTTTATTGGTGCATTTACTAGGAAGTAAAGGGATAGGAAATCATCTGTACCTATACTCCTACTAGTATTTTTTTGCTGCCCGCAGGATGATGCCCTGGGAGATCCCATGCCTGTGCACCCAGGAATCATATTATTTACATATGGATAGAGCACTGGGTGTGCATGCGCATGATTGGCAGCGCCTGCATATCTAGTATTCTTGGAGTTGCCTGAAGGCTCCAGGAATACATAGAGCTGATATTGCAGGAATCTGAAGATAGTACAGACTACATTATTCATGCATAGACAAGAAAAACTGAATACGCAGACAAGAAGAACAGAAAAGGTATTTATGAAAAAGAAAAGCACAAACAAGGGAAGCAGTTTGTGCATTAAATGTATACAGCTGGTCTTTTCTGAAATGCTACAGACCACAGGTTACAGTGCATCAATTATTCCTAGACAAATAATTTGTATTGTTTATATTTGCGTTGTTCAGCAAAACGAGTACCACATTAAACAGATAGTCTGCATCTGCCTATAGGATTATAGAATAAAGGCAAAAATCTGCATACAAAATGGTTTTGCAGAAAAATGCACTCAAATGTAATGCTAAAAGGGCCTGGATGTAGCACAAAACTTTTTTCTGTAAAATATATTAGATTACTTATTATGAATGAGAAATACATGCAATGCACTATATTACCCTCTTATGCTACGTACACACGCTCGGAATTTCCGACAAAAAATGTTCGATGGGAGCTTATTGTCGGAAATTCCGACTGTGTGTAGGCTCCATCGAACATTTGCTGTTGGAATTTCTGACAACAAAAATTTGAAAGCTGGTTCTCAAATTTTCCGACAACAAAACTTGTTGTCGGAAATTCCGATCGTGTGTACACAATTCCGATGCACAAAATTTCATGCATGCTTGGAATCAAGCAGAAGAGCCACACTGGCTATTGAACTTCATTTTTACTCGGCTCGTCGAATGTCTTGCGACAACATTTGTACGACCGTGTGTATGCAAAACAAGTTTGAGCCAACATCCGTCGGAAAAAATCCAGGATTTTGATGTCGGAATGTCCGAACGTGTGTACGCAGCATTAGTGTCACACTGATAAATAGAAGCAAAAGTTTACCTTTCAGAAAATGAACTCAATTTAATGAGTGATAATTTTTGAGCAGTTACCATAAAGTGAGCCTGTAGTCCGTCCAGCAACAGGGAACAGATTGCTGCATGATAGTGTTGGCATCTCCTGAAGGCACAGTCAGTTTTTTTTCTGTAAATTTCCCTGTCAAGGCTCTGTAGTAAGAAAAATACTACAGATCCCACTTTTGCTCAGTAAGGCCACAAATTACAAAGCTTGGTCAAACACATTACCTGGGAATTGACAGGGACAAGGTCGGGCATTTCCTACTCAGAAGAGTAAAAAATTTGAGAAATATTTAACGGTAACCTAGGATTTGAATGGTTAAAACATGGAAACACATGTATGTGCCTGCTACATAGTAGGACTGGTTAATGAGGTAATTGTTTCCAGCGCAGTATCATTTTATTGGACATCAAAACCCAAGAACAAAAACATATTATCTTGCAGCTTACCAGCCCATAGATATGGTGGCTACATTCATTTTTATTATTCAAGCTTAGATCATTTTCAGCAAGTTCATAATATACCGAATCATGATGTTCCCCCAACAATACTTCACGGCTGGGATGATGTTTTGAGTATGTGTTGGTAAGCATTCCCCTTCTGTGCCATACACAGTGGTAAGTATTTTTCCCAAACAATTCAACTTTTTGCTTCATCAGTCCAAAAAACATTTAGTAGCCTCGCCATTTACCAAGATGCTCTTTGGTGAACTTCAGGCACACAACATGTTTTTTTTGGAGAGCAGGGGCTCCTTCCCTGGTATTCTGCTATTGAAACCCCATCTGTTTAAAGACGTATGTATGGTATTCTTATGAACATGGATGTTTGCCAGTTCCAGTGATGTCCTCAAGTCTTTAACTGTTACTTCTGTGAATTCTTATTTACTTCATTGAGGATTCTGCGTTGTGCCTTGGTAGTCAACTTGGCTGGATGCCTACATCTAGGAAACGTAGCCACAGCACTAAAATGTCTCAATTTATAGACAGTTTGTCTAACTGTTGACTGATGGATGCCTAAACACTTTGAGATTGCGTTAAACCCCATTCCAGCCTTATGCAGATTAACTACTCTTGATCGTACATCTTCAGAGAGCTGCTTATAAACAGCAATCTTAAAATGTTTGACTGTCTTTTATTAATCAAAGTAGCTCTAAACCACACCTCCAAACTAATTGTATTAATTGGGCTCCAGGTGTCCTAGCTACTGACTCCAATTTGCTTTTGTTGAAGTAATTAGTCTATGGATTCACTTACTTTTTCCTCCAGCACTGTGAATGTTTAATTGTTGTGACTTAGATGAGGAGTAGATCCCAATTTATGGCAAATAACTGCAGAAAACAACTTTATTCCAGGGGGTTTCATATAATTTTTTTGCCACTGCAAATATGAGTAATGTCCTGCCCCACTTCTTGTACATTTTATGTCTTGTATTGAACTGCATCAGTTTTTGCAGTATGCTGACAGCTAGTGGCGGTTTTGGGTTTACTGTATGAATTTAATATCTTCCTCTATCCTCCCCTCCTTTCTAGTGCTAGTTATTTCATCCATGTTCACACAGTCAGTGATAGTAATTCAAAGAGACTAGGCTGAGGCTACTTTCACACAGGGGCGTCAGCCGCGCTTTACCGTAGTTTTTTCAGAGGTTTTCGGCCCGCAAGCGGGGCACTTTTAACCCCCGCTAGTGGCCGAAAAAGGGTTAAAACAGCCCGGCGGTTCGGTGGCGCTGCCCATTGATTTCAATGGGCAGGGGTGCTTTAGGAGCGGTGTATGCAACGCTCCTACAGCGCTGTAAAGATGCGGCTTGCAGGACTTTTTGGGGCGTCCTGCCAGTGCACCTCTCCAGTGTGAGAGCACTCGGGCTTTCATACTGGAGTGAGAGGAGAGGCTCTTTACAGGCGCTATGCAGGCGCTATGCAGGCGCTATTTTTAGCGCTATATCGCCTATAAATCGCCTCAGTGTGAATGAAAGCAGACTTAGGAAAGTTGTTGTCTTCTTACACTACCAAAGACTGAAACATCCTCTGTACTGCAATTACTTGAGGTAAAATTGTATTGGATTCAAATTCTGTGGCTTATTGAAGAGTTGAGCTGCCTGTAGATGGTCCCAAGTCATCAGCGATCATACTGTCCAGACAGACTGGGTCTGTGGAGATATTGTGATTATAATTAAATATTTTTTAAATAGGAAACACGACCTAAGCCAATAAGGGAATAAGCATCCAAGTCTGGTGTTTTAATAGCTTTCATATAACATTCCAGTTTCCAGGATTAAGTCATTAGAACCCTTAAGCAGGTGTCCATCCTGGCTAATAGCATCAGGCTGGCTTTATTACCCTATCATAAAGTAGTTTAGCTTGTAGAGTACAAATTCCTGACTGGCTATCTCTAGATACAAAACATAATTTGTTTTCAAAACTCCTGAGCGGATAACAATACAGAGAGAATAAGAATATATTCATAAATTAATGACCAGCATTTTAAGACCAAATACAATTATATTAGATGTTAATAGATGTTAAGCATTTTATCTTCTAGGTCAGGGGTATTGAACCTTGGTTTGCGAGTAATGCAGTTAACGAGCGTTTCGCAAAACGAGCACTGTATTTCTAAAAATCCTAACTTGTGTTGAGAGTGTTGTCTCGCAAAACGAGCTGGATTTAGGCCAAAAGCGGTGTGCAGTACCGCTTTTGGCCTGAGGTGGGAGGCGCCGGAGTCGAACAGCTCGGCGTTCGGAAATGCACAGAAAGGCCCAAGAACAGTTCGACTGACCTCGGCAAACCTCGGAAAGGCTTGTGAAGGGAGTCTTTCCGGGGGTTTTTCCGAGGTCAGCCGAAGTGTGCTCGGCCTTTTCTGCCTATTCCAAGGCTCTCCGGCACCCCCAGCCTCTGGCCGCATGTAGTATTGCATCCGATTGAAGTCAATGCGGAACAAATTATTTTAGTTTCCATTGACTTCAATGGGAAAACTCGCTTTGATATGCGAGTACTTTGGATTACAAGCATACTCCTGGAAAGGATTATGCTCGTAATCCGAGGTTCCACTGTATACTGGTTACCAGAATGTTACCCTGTAAGCATTTGAAGATTTTAATACACAAAAAAAACTGTCAGAGGGAGTGGCACATGCATGATCATAAACACTGGGACCTTCCATTGTGCCACTCATTAGACCTCTTGATTGGTCAGATCATTTCAGTCCACACCCTCTTCAGGAACAAAAAAAGACGGCATCAACAGTCTAGAACTCTCCTTTACCATCTATCAAGGAACATCAGCCAATTTATTTTTGGAGAGCGAATATTGTCTCTTTTCTTTGTAATGCCTTCCTAGATAGCAAGGATAACTTGCCACAAATTTGTGGCAGTGTTGAATTGTTAAATTGCTGCACATTTTCACTGGCAAGTTGTACATTTGCAGAGCCCTTGAAGCACAATTTCTAGTTGACACTTTTCCAGTTTGTACCAAATTTGCATGACAAATCTCTAGCAAAAGCAAAGTTGCAGTGGTGAGTCTACAGCAAAAGCTCTGCAAATCTACAGCATGGAAATTCAGCCACAGTGACCCCTGTGGTGGGATGACTATTGTACAACATAATTGAACCAGAACTTGCAGCAGATTTGCAGAATGTTTGCAAAGAACAAACACCTGCTTTCTGCAAAATCTGTGACCGCACACATATGTATAACTGCACTGCGCACAAATACATGTCTAACAATAATCTGTGCTTTCTTTACAGTTAGAGAGTAAGCAGCCTTTTCTTTCCTAAGATGAGACTGATGGGTAACAGGTGGATATACCTGCTAGACCCAACACACATTTAAAGTGGAATTCCAGACTCAACCTAGCTAGTCCTAAAAAATGTCCCCTCCTAAGACCTATGCTGACTAACCTGTGTAAAAAAGATGTGTGTACTTACTATATTTAGCCTGCTCCGGTCATGATCCTTCTCCCCTGTGTCAGCCAGCAACATTTGCATGGGAGAGGAGGAAGCACCAACAATGACTGGGACATGGGAGTCTATGGGTGACATCACGGCTCCCAGGCATTCTCAGCCATTGTCGAGGTTTACCTTCTCTCCCCTGCTGCTCCCGCTGGATGAAACCCTAGATAGCAATCATAACTTGCCACAAATTTGTGGCAGTGTTGAATTGTAAGTCTGTTAACTTGCTGCACATTTTCACTGGCAATTTGTACATTTGCGAGCACTTGAAGAACAAGTTCTAGTTGACACTTTTCCAATGTTTAGCAAATTTGCATGGCAAGTCTCTAGCAAGAGCAAAGTTGTAGTGGTGAGTCTACAGCAAGAGCTCTGCAAGTCTGCAGCATGCAAATTCAGCCACAGTGACCTCTGTGCTGAGATGACTATTGCACAACATAACTGAACCAACCTGAAGTAGACTTGCAGAATGTTTGCAAAGAAAGTTGATATGGAGTCATGGAATGCGGACATGCTGCAATTGTGCAACAAACGTGAAGACTGACAAGTCTAGCAATAGCTTAGCAAGTCATTTTCAAACTGCAATCGCTTGCTATGTGGAACATGAGGTCACATGACCAGATCAGAGGGGGCTGAGAATTGGTTAGTATATTTGAAAATGTATATAGGTTAGTATATACATGTTTTTTTTTTTTACACAGGATAGTAAGCATAGGTGTTGGGGGGCTTTTGTAAGATTACTTAGATTGAAGCTACTATTATACTTTAAGTTTTCCTCGAAGCTTAAAGTGAATTATAACTTAAACAAGAGAGAAATGTCTGATAATCGATCTGACCTGTGGAATAGGACTATGCAATGTTTAACCAATTTCAGACTGGACCATTTTGCTGGCTTAAGACCAGACCACTTTTTGCGAATCGGCACTGCGTTGCTTTAACTGACAATTGCGCAGTCGTGCGACATGGCTCCCAAACAAAATTGAGGTCTCTTTTTCCCAGAAATAGAGCTTTCTTTTGGTGGTATTTGATCACCCCTGCGGTTTTTATTTTTTGCGCTATAAACAAAAAAAGAGCGACAATTTTGAAAAATTTTTTTTTTACCTTTTGCTATAATAAATATCCCCCAAAAATGTATAAAAAAAATATTATTTTTCCTCAGTTTAGGCCAATACGTATTCTTCTACATATTTTTGGTAAATAAAATCGCAATAAGCGATTATTGATTTGTTTGCACAACAGTTATAGCGTTTTTTCAAAATAGGGGATAGTTTTATGGCATTTTTATTAATTATTTTTTTTTTACTAGTAATGGCGGCGATCAGCGATTTTTATTGTGACTGCGACATTATGACGGACACTTCGGACATTTTTGACACATTTTTGGGACCATTGCCATTTATACAGCAATCAGTGCTATACAAATGCACGGATTCCTGTGTAAATGACACAGGCAGTGAAGGGGTTAACCACTAGGTGGCAGTGTAGGGGTTAAGTGTGTCCTAGGGGCATGTTGCTAACTGTGGGGCATGGCTGTGTTGTGCACATCACTGATCTCTGCTCCAATCACAGGGAGCAGAGATCAGTGACACTGTTGCTAGGCAGAATGGGGAGATGCTTGTTTACTTTAGCATCTCCCCATTCTTCCTCCATGTGAGACGATCGCGGGTATGCCCACGGCGATCGAGTCCATGGGACCCGCGTTTGGACTCACAGAGGTCCCGACCAGCGGCGCACGCGATAGCACGCGGACAAATTTAAAGGGACGTACCTGTACGTCCATATGCCTGTCCGTGCCATTCTTCCGACGTACATCGTCGTGCGCTGGTCGGGAAGCGGTTAAAGTATTACTATACCAAGGACCCTGGATTCACTATATCTGGTCTCTCACAGTACACAGAATATGGAAATGCAATAGTTTTAGTAAATATAAATGGCTAAATACCTTTTCTCATCAGGAATATATAACAGTCTTGTGGAGGACCCCCGACCCTGTGTCTGAACAGTGATAATTGGCCCTGTGCTGATCACATTAACCCTTCCAAGAAGGAAAAAAAACCTCTCTATCCATACAGACCAAACAGCTTGCCCCCAAGGCTCTGTTTTATCAGGAGATGGTTTGGGGACAGTGACAAAATGGGAGTATTATAGAAGACAAGAGCAAACATCTTTTTTACTCAATGCAGAGGATTAATCCCTTAGGTTCCACAGTGAGTATACCAAGCATGCGTTACTGCATATACAGACTGATTTTACTGTTGTGGGTTTAGTGACACTTTTACTGCTGCTGATGAAACATGTAATCATGCAAAGCAACTGAACTGTGTACTCACAAAGCAAAAAAGCATTTAAAAGCTATAAAAGACTGATCAATTATTCCTCTCTCCTAAGAATTAATACTGAAGAGTCTCCGCAAGAATTAAATAGCTTTACTGTCCTTAAAGCGGAGCTCCACCCTAAAATGAAACTTGCGCTCATCGGATTCCTCCCCCCTTCCGGTGTCACAATTGGCACCTTTCAAGGGGACAGGATACCAGGATACACTTCCGGAAGTACACAGATGCGCGTTCGCGCTGTGACGTCACCGCAGGGCTCCCTTCTTCTCCTCCCTCGGCCGCCAGGCTAATAGGAGAGAGGAGCGGGACCTTGCATATGCGCAGTAGGGTTCCCGGCGTGAAGCCGAAAGGCTACACTGCCGGGTTACCTTATCCGCAGGCGACATCGAGGGACAGCAGGACAGGTAAGTGTCCATTTATTAAAATCCAGCAGTATGCAGCTGCTGGCTTTTAATTCTTTTTTTTCCCGGAACACCCCTTTAACAAAGAAAGGCACTTTGCGTTTTTGGAGGTTGAGTCACTGATGGATAAGGCGTTATTACAGCTCCATGAAACTGTGCCTTGCCACTCTATCTCTTCAAAGCACTCTAATGCCTCGTACACAAGATCGCACATTTCGACAACAAAATCCATGTTTTTTTTCCGACGGATGTTGGCTCAAACTTGTCTTACATACACACGGTCACACAAAGTTGGTCAGAATTTGCGAACGTCAATAACGCGGTGACGTACAACATGTACGACGGCACTAGAAAGAGGAAGTTCAATACCAAGTGCACCACCCCTTGGGCTCCTTCCGCTAATCTTGTGTTAGTAGAAGTTTGGTGACAGACGATTTGCGCTTTTCAGCCTCCTGCTTTTCCGATTGTTACTGCTTTTTAGTTTGTCCTTGTGGGTTCGTATTTCTATTACGTATTTGATTTTCAGTGCATTCTTGTCCACTCGTATCTGATTTTCAGCTCCGGCCTTTGTTTTTCAGTGCTTTCTGTTAGTTCGTTCTGACCAGCCGACTGTTTTGAAGCCATGAGGAACTACCGTCTACCGCCTACCGTCTGGCCAGAGCCAGAAGAGTGGTGGGGAACGCTTTTGGTTATAATGGCCAGCCGATTCCACCTATTCCTTACGCCAATCAACATGGCGGAATATAAACCTAACCAGATAATCCTTGCATGCTGCATTCTACACAACTCTTTAGGGAGAATGTTAACGAACTATGTGGCCTCAGTTGGGCCTGAAGCTGGAATTCAACAAAAAACCCTGACAGCGCTTAAAGCTGGCCATCCTGGCTTGCCCACCCAAAGCACCCGCGAAGTAAGACAGAAGTATGTCAAGTACTTTGCGGGTGGGGGGGGGGGGGGGGTGCATTGATATGCCAGAAACTGTTTAAGAAACATTTTATCCTAAATTTTTGAACTTAAACTGAAAGAAGATTTCCTTTGATATACTGCCTGGGTTTCTTTTAGCTGTCTCCTAGGTTCTCCAATGGTCTTTTCTTTTTGGACATTTTCTTCAATAGTGCAAATTTATTTGATACATGAGGTGACAATCTCTTCTTCAGCAAACTATTATTATGTTGTGGGTCTGCTACACACACCTTGTATTTGTTGTTAATGTATGTAATGCATTACTGACAAAAATATTCAGTCATGAGTCATGAAAATGGCCTGATTGTGGCAAATTAAAAAGCACTAGTGGGAGTTATTTACTAAAGGAAAATCCACTTTGCACTCCAAGTGCACTTAAAAGTGCACATGAAACTACACTTGTAGTACAAAGTGGATTTGCCTTTAGTAACTATTGAGCATTGAAAGAAGAAGCCACAAATTGTTGAGTAGAAAACATTTTACTCAAAGCACATTCACATGTGCGTTAGAAAAGTTTTTTTGAACAAATCAACATCTTTGATGTATATATTTTTTTTTTCACATTGTAAATATCCTTTTTTTGGTTAAACAGGCATGTTTCAAAGCATAACATACACAACTCAGGAACTTACAAAGTTCAACTTTGACAAAGTGAAGACAATATCAGACATGAGTATGTCCAAACTGTGTTGATATTGCCTTCCTCAGATGGGGTGATGTCACCCCTGTAAAAGCCAAATTTTAAAGATGCACACAAATTGGGATTCAAACTGGGGATTTCCCTCCTGATCCCATGCCTAATGTCAACATGTGCTATCTGCCATCATGGGGGATCAATGGACGTGTTTTGGGGGTGCAACCCCTTCCTCTCACCTAATTGAGTTGGGAGGAAGGGGCTGCACCCACAAAACATGTACATTGAAATCCCGTGATGGCAGATAGCACATGTTGACACACTGGGGCTGATTTACGAACAGGTTGGGGCATTTGCTTGCGCAGGAATAGTTATTGCGACCTAGCGCTTGGTTATTGTGACCTGGCGCATACTTAAACAAATAGAAACCAGCTGGTGACCTGCGCTGGATGCGCGGAATCGTTGTGCGCATTGGCGCAGACATATTCTTAAATACAGAACAGACATCAGGCACTTGCTCATTGTAATGCTGATCATGTTAATGAGCTTTTCCTTATCACATGGAGAATATTGCTTCCAGTTTTATTCCATTCATTCACTTCTTTTTGAAACAACTCAATATTCATTCTAGAGATCCTCCAATCAACAACTCTGCGAATGTTTCCTGGACTTGGATGTGAAATGTCATAATTGTCAAAATGTAATTGGGCATTTTATGGTGATAGTCTATAATCAATGGTGGAGCCGAAACTTCCATGAAAACATCTTCTTAATACATGTCTGTGCATTGTGCATTCTGGACAATTCTTTCCCCATACACTGTGCAATCTGACTGTATAACGTTTAAATCTAATCCTATATCTGAGCAATTCATTTCCCCATACACTATGCAATCTGATTGGATGAGGTTGAAATCCACTCACTTGGCTGAGCAATTCATTTCCCCATACACTGTGCAATCTGATTGTATAACGTTTAAATCTAATCCTCTATCTGAGCAATTAATTTCTCCATAAACTGTGCAATCTGATTGGATGAGGTTGAAATCCACTCAATTGTCTGAGCAATTAATTTCCCCATACACTGTGCAATCTGATTGCTGACTAAATTTAAACGTCATCCAATCTGACCAGGTTCCACACCGTATGGCCAGTGTTACTTTGGTACAGTTTAGCTCAGTAAATATTAATTTTGTCATTACGACAATGTTCAGAAATCTGATTAACCAATGTTCCAGCCCACAATAAATAAAGAAGATGTGACCACGCCTTACTGATTAGTACAATTAAATTGTATTTATTAACCACTTCAACCCAAGAAGGATTTACCCCCTTCCTGACAGAGTGTTTTTTGCGATTCGGCACTGCGTCGCTTTAACTGACAATTGCGCGGTCATGCGACTTTATACCAAAAGCATTTTTTATTTTTTCCCCACAAATAGAGATTTCTTTTGGAGGTATTTGATCACCTCTGCGCTTTTTATTTTTTGCGCTATAAACAAACAAAGAGCGAGAATTTTGAAAAAAACACATTATTTTTTGCTATAATAAATATTACCCAAAAATATATAAAAAAACATTTTTCCCTCAGTTTAGGCCGGTACGTATTCTTCTACATATTTTTGGTAAAAAAAAAAAAACGCAATAAGCGATTATTGATCGGTTTGCGCAAAAGTTATAGCGTCTACAAAATAGGGGATAGTTTTAGGGCATTTTTATTAATATTTTTTTTTTTACCAGTAATGGCGGCGATCAGCAATTTTTATCGTGACTGCGACATTTTGGCGGACACTTCGGACAATTTTAACACATTTTTGGGAACATTGGCATTAATACAGCGATCGATGCTATAAAATTGCATTGATTACTGTAAAAATGTCACTGGCAGTGAAGGGGTTAACCACTAGGTGGCAGTGTAGGGGTTAAGTGTTCCTAGGGGCGTGTTTCTGTATGGGGGCGTGGCTGTGTGTGACACCACACTGATCGCTGCTTACGATGACAGGGAGCAGAGGATCAGTGTGCTGTCACTAGGCAGAACAGGGAGATGCTGTTTACATCGGCATCTCCCCGTTCTTGAGCTCCGTGACACGATCGCCGGCATCCTCTCGGCGATCGAGTCCACGGGACCTGTGACCACGGTCAAGGAGCTCTTGGCAGGCATGCGGGAAATTCAAAGTAACGTACGGGTAAGTTACTTTGCCCAGCCGTGCCATTCTGCCGACGTATATGTGCAGTAGCCGGTCGGGAACCGGTTAAGGCTGACAGGCGGAAGTGCCGTTTGACGTTGCTCCAGTCCTTCAAGGGCATAGAGTTGAGTGGGGGCCATCTTGCCCTCACTTGACTTCCTGCCCATCACTACACCAAAACAGATTGTTTCTGCCGCTGCTGATCTCTCTGGTAAGTGAGGAAAATGACTGGAAAAAGGTGGGAGGAGGGGCACCTCCAAGTGATCCTGTGGTGGATACCCCGTTGGGACCACTTTTATGTGAAACAGGATCGGCCACTGTTTAAAAATATACTAGGGTGATGGCAGCTAGCTGCTGCCATAACAGTATATAATGTCAAAGTAGAAACATATATACACGGTGGTCAGTTCGGATGTGAACCTAAAAAAAAAAAAATGACATTTATCAATAAGGAGCGAGAGACAGATGTGTTGAGTGTATGTATGTACAGAAAAATTTGTATTTATACAATGCACTCACACACACACAACACAATGTGGATGTACACACAGCTAAACATAGTCAAATCACCCCCCCTTGTGTATGCATTTCACACTCACACTGCAAATAACAAAGAGCTCCTCCTCGGAGAAGGTTTGGCGAGGCACGCTGGCAGCAGTATCAATCAACTTCCTGGAAAAATCTGATTGGACGAAAGCCTAACAATGAACCAGGAAGTAGACATATTTCCAGGGGTCGTGCATCATCTGCATAGAAATTGAGCATTCGCCCACAAACATTGAAATACTACATATTTTGCACATACGTTTGTGCATGAAAAGTTGTTAATTATTTTTCTAAATGTAAACTGGAGTTGCAGAATTAATAATCAAAAAGTATTTTGCTTTCTTTAATTTAATATTTTTTTGTCTTTTTTCTTCCTCAAAACATTGGAGACTGCAACCAATACAAACATTTCATGTACAATCTGTGGCATGTAAACTCCCCTCAATGTAAAGCCAAGATAACCAAAAGCAGGGAAAGCTTTCACACTGGAGCGTCGCGGGAGTTGTCGGTAAAGCGGCGCTATATTTAGCGGCGCTTTACTGTCGTTTTAGCGGCGCTATTCGGCCGCTAGCTGGCGGTTTTAACCCCACCGGTGGCCCTGCCACTTGTCCCTATATAAGTCACAGCACAACGTGTTTCTGCCATTACGGCCAGAGAGAGCGCTGCATCAACATCGAAAGGAAGAAGAAGAAGAAAAAGAGGAGAAGAAGGAGAAGAAGGCGGCGGCGACGACAACACAAGACTGGGCCACCGCTAGTAAAAGAGCTATAAGAAGATAGCGGAGGCCCAGCAAGAAGAACCGAAGAGCGGGACAAGACCCCAGAAGTCGGAACAAGACCCCCAGACGGCGGCGACGACGAACAAAGAAAGCCGGGCTCCTCCGCTAGTAAAAGAGCTAGCAGAAGATAGCAGGGGAGTCCGGCGAGAAGACCCCCGGAGCTGTGTAATAAAGTATTTTAAAAACTTGTGTTGTGTTTTTTTTATTTACACTTTTTTCCCCAGGTGAATGGGTAGGGGTACATCATACCCCATACTCATTCACATAGGGTGGGGGGCCGGGATCTGGGGGCCCCCTTATTGAAGGGGGCTCCCGGATTCCGATAAGCCCCCCACCCGCAGACCCCGACAACCAACGGCCAGGGTTGTCGGGAAGAGGCCCTTGTCCTCATCAACATGGGAACAAGATGCGTTGGGGTGGGGGGCCCGCAGCCTGGTTCGGTTCAGGATGGGGGGTGCTCGCTCATCCCACCCCCTTTCCTGGCCGGCCGGGCTGAGTGCTCGGATAAGGGTCTGGTATCGATTTTGGGGGGACCCCCACACCATTTTTTCAGCGTAGGGGCTTCCCCTTAAAATCCATACCAATGCGACAGGGCTCGCAAGGTGTCAATTTCGCCAATAAAAGCGGCGAGACTTCCTGTCGTAACTCATCACGTTCAAAATGAACGGACTTGGTCCGTGTGTGGGCAAGTCCGTTCATTTGGAAGTCCGCCGGAATTCTGGCGGAATTCCGGCGGGAACACCGTCAGACCTAGTCTGCTGGAAAGTCCGGTCGTGTGTACAGGGCATAAGCAATAATAAAATCAATGCCGGCATAACAAAGTATGCACACAACAAGGTGGCCTAACTGTAGGCAAATCTACAAAAACCACACCCCCTTATATAACATAGGACATGGTTTTTGGCGCAAACATGCGCACCTGCATCAACGTTCTCACGTGCTGCTTATAAATGCGCACATGCGCAATAAAACAATTTGTCCCTTAGTTTATCTAACTTCATTTAGGAAACTTAGCTGCTCAGAAAGATGGTTGGATTTAAACGTTATACAATCAGATTGCACAGTGTATGGGGAAATGAATTGCTCAGATAGAGGATTAGATGTAAGCATTATACAATCAGATTGCACAGTGTATGGGGAAGTGAATTGCTCAGACAATTGAGTGGATTTCAACCTCATACAATCAGATTGCACAGTGTATGGGGAAATGAATTGTCCAGAATGCACAATACACAGACATGTATTGAGAAGATGTTTTCATGGAAGTTTCGGGTCCACCAATGATTATAGACTATCACCATAAAATGCACAATTGCAAGTCCAGGAAACATCCGCACAGTTGTTGATTGGAGGATCTCTAGAATGAATATTGAGTTGTTTCAAAAAGAAATTCATGAATGGAATAAAACTGGAAGCAATATTCTCCATGTGATAAAGAAAAGCTCATTAACATGATAAGCATTACAATGAGCAAGTGCCTGATGTATAAACAGTTGTGCACTCTGAAGAACGCAGATGCGCCTGTGCGCAACACACATATTTAACAAGCTAAAACGTGTGTTCCCTGTCAGGTGAGGATGAAATGCTGTGCTTTGTCAATGCACATGTGCAGTTGAGTAGCTGAAAGAAGGTGTAAAAAGGCTTGATTAGTTGTAAGACAAATCTACATGTTCTAGACAGAATTTGTGCATTTAAACAAGATTATATACATACATTTTAGCCTGGCAATAGAAGATGGGACACTGTAGTAAAGTTATCCACAGTATTCAGACAAAAATGTAGAAGATTACATTGGCTGCACTTGCTAATGGTAGGCGCATAAGATTGCGCTTCCTGTGTAAATATGGTTTGGCGCATGTGTGGGCGCCATCATTTTTGATAAATGTCTTGAGTCCCGTTTTTTTGTGCAATTGCTCCAATTTCTCCACTGCACCACAGGTGCAGGTCTTTAGTAAATCACCCCCACTGTGTGCATCTTCAAAATTTGGCTTTTAAAATGTAAAAAAATAATTTTTAATTCAAAAATACACGAGAAAACAGTCCAATTTTTGTGTGTTTTAGATTCTGTCTAAAACATCAATGATGTTCTTCATTTTTTTTTGAACATCATTGATGTTTTCCTTTATATTTTCCAAATCACAAGTGAACCCCATTCTCTCCCCGATGAGGATCTGGGCACTTTCACTGGTGAAATTAGATTCTTCTTCCACAACATCCACATCACCCAAAATTAAAAAAAACACACCATGTATTATAAATATGCAGGAATAGATCTCTTATCTGAAGCTGTGGTCTCAGACACAATTTCGCCCACCTCTCCCTCCTCATCCTCTGCTTGTGGTGTGGGAATTTTCCCTTCTTTAGGAGGTGGGGGGTCCCTGGTGTCCTCAGATGTCCCAAGTCTTTTCTCTCCTATGTGAATAAAAAATAGGTATACTTAGCACACAGAAATAGGAGGGCAGAAATAGGAATATGAAACATTGCTTGGAAGTGTTGTACAATTGTCTGTTTTGGCAGAGTTCCAAGCTGAAGAACATTTTATTTAACGCTGGAATACTTACCTTTTTTGTTAAAGTATCACACATGTAACCACCCCTATATTATCCACTGGAGCACCTGTGTGGGACACACTCAAAAGTTTGATTCTGGTGTCCCACACTAGTGCTCCTGCGTCCAGATGTGTAAACAGCTGCTGAGTGTCCTATCCTTACACTGAATCAAGTTTGCATTTCATTCTAGTTACAAACCCATCTAGACAACAAACTTATTTTAATACAAATAGGCATGAACAAATGTAGTTAACCTGTATCTGCCAAAAACATCACATAAGTGGGCGAACAAACCATGTTTCCTATGACCGATTACTTTGCCCACGAACATGAAAGTTGCCATTTTAAAATGTACAATAGTCAAGAAAAGCACATGGAGCAGCACAAAAGTTGAGAAGAAGAATAGGAACACAAAATACTTACTTTTTTGCAGCACTCGCTTGATTCTTCTGTACTGATCGTGCGCCCTCAATTTGAGGTCTGACCATCGTTTCCTCAGTTGATCCTTGGATCGCTGTACCCCAAAATTCCTGTGCAGACTCTTCACAACTTTAGGCATGATCTTGGCCTTTCTCACAGGCTCAGTAGCCTGCCCGAATCCCAGGTCCCTCCCTTCGGCCTTCCACAAAAGATTGCCAGGAAGAGGAGCAACCTAAAGGAGGCAGCAATTGACATATTTCTGAAGTCTACTGCGGTCCTCAGAAACCCCCCCTAGTCTCCAAGAGGACTATGCCTACATGACAGCCTGCAAAATGCTGTAAATGGAGGAGGGCCAACGCCTCTTATGTGAGGAAGTTATGTTACAAGCCCTAACTAAGGGGTTGAGGGGCAAACTCACAAGTGAAAGCCACGTTTGTGAGTTGAACCATGGTCCTCCTCCTCCTCCTGGTCCTCCTCCTCCTCCTTCACCTCCTGCCACAACTCCAACACCAGAGCCACAGCCTGGAAGGAAGCGTGTAAGGAAGACAAGAGAGTGATGGCCTTGGTTCAGTCTGGTCTGGCAAAAGACGCAGGCTGTTGTATGACCACAGCCTGGGGACATATCTTTTTCACAAATACTTGGCTATGTGTTTTAGTTCAAAAAGGACAGTTTGTTTGTGAGTAGGCAGGTACATTTGAAAAATACAAGTTCAAATTAACAAGGGACACCAACCAACTTCCTTGAGGTTAACTGTGGTAACTTGACACACAAAATGAAAGCACTAGAAAAAAAATGCAGATCTTGATAAAAAAAAAACAAAAAAAAAACAAAAAAAACAAAAAAAAAAAAACATTATTATAGAGATCTGACGAAAAACAAAATTAATATTATTCATGAGATCATGAGAAATAATAAAGAAATCAGTTTGTGAGAACTCTGTGTGAATATGAGCAGCAAAACAACTTCATTCTTCTAGCATTAAACTATTTAAAAAATTGCAGCGTGATGAATGTGCTATCTCCATTCCGAACATTAGCTTTACCAGACCGAGCGCTTCCGTCTCGTAATTTATTCTGAACATGCGTGGCACTTTGTGCGTCGGAATTGTGTACACACGATTGGAATTTACGTAAACGGATTTTATTGTCGGAAAATTTTGCAACGGAAATTCTGATGGAAACTGTCCGATGGAGCCTACACATGGTCGGAATTTCTGACAAAAGGCTCCCATCGAACATTTTCCGTCGGAAAATCTGACCGTGTATATGAGGCATAAGACATCTTACAAATCATCACTAAAACAGGCCATACATGGGTTGAATTCTGAAAGAATTTTCTTCCGATAATCGTAACTAATCATTTTTTTTCTAATTTTGCAACATTAGTGGGCTGTAGCTATTAGCAGGGTATTGAAATCATGTGAGTAAGCTTCTTGGTTGCAGAGAATATTTTACTACCATGGAGAAATATCAGAACATGTCTTTATTATCATGGAACAGGAAGAGAACACAAATGAGTGCACAGTTAGGAAAGACAAACACTTCCTCTCATTACATTACCATAGAATACAAACTGTAACACTTCAGTGCCACCTTCTGGTGTAGACAGGTATAATGCATATACAGTTCACAATATAAAAAGCAATTTTCTGTTGCTTCTTTCAACACCCCCTCTCAACAGCATGTGCTTTGTCAAATTACATCCAGCTTCTTCTGGAAACAACCATGATGTTCCTTCAACAAAAGCTTGGTGAGTGCATCGGCATTCATCTCCTCTGACGGGCAGTATTGAATGTCAATAACACCTTGCACTTGATTGTCCCTTAGTAGGTGATACTTGACATTGATGTGCTTGGTCCTAGGGTTGACCCTTTCTGATTGGGTAAGCTATAAATGGGTAATTGGTTTTGACATGTCTATCCCAATGTCCACAAAAAGTTGACAAATCCATATCGCTTCTTGACATGCATGTGCTGCTGCAATGTACTCTGCTTCAGTTGAAGATAGAGCGACAGTTGCTTGCTTTCGACTAGACCAACTTATGGTTTCTTCCCTATACTGGAAGATGAATCCACTTGTGGATTTGCAGTCTGTCTAGTCCCCAGGCCAAACAGCATCCACATATCCGACCAGTTTAGGATCTGATGTTGCTGGAACCGTAACTTCATCTGAATTGTTCCTTTGAGGTATTGCGTTACTCTATTCACTGCGTTCCAGCCACGCTGACAGGGAGCTGAGACTTTCCTGCATAGTAATCCCACTACTACTGTCTGGTCTTGTCACAGTGGCAACATATAGCAGCTTACCAATTTCTCTGCGATACATGTCGTTGTTGGGTTGCAAATTTTCTGCTTCATTGGTTCCATAGGGGTTTTCATTTCCTTTGCATATGAAATTGTTCCAAGATTTTCTGAGATTGGTTGAGAAGATAAAGGAAAAAATTTATTTGCGGTGCCCGGATCTACCAGATTTAATTGATGTATATTTATGTATATCATATATAGTAGATCTGCAACTAGATTCTTGACTAGAAGTCTGAATCAAGACCTTCCCCGTTCCTAGGGCATAATACAGAACATCAGGGAGAATTTCCAAAGAAGAACAAAAAAAATCCCCCCCAAAAGAAGGACATCGGGAGGTCTGCTGCTAGATTTTATATAACAATTTTATTAGTAAAGAAAGAAATTTAAACAAAAAAATAACAAAAACCACTTCCCTTTTCCCTATGGCAAGAAATTCGAGATCACAGAGGAAATTCCCAAAGAATTAAAAATGACAACGTTGTCTATTAAAACAAGGGGGTAATAGCCACAACACACACCATTCATACACTAGCATACACCTATATCAAAGGGTTGTAATTAGATGACAAATACTCTCATAGTAGTGGTTCTTAACCAAATACTACAGATTCAGCATATATAGTTTAAATACAGATATGGGTAGCTAGACCATGCTTTTGTATGTACTAATTTCTCCGTGAGCTTCAAAAGTTCAAAAGTGATAGAGTGTACATATACTCTTACATAGCACACGGTCCCGTGACTAATATTTCAGATTGAAAAAACAGTTAATATAGAGCAGTTTAGAAGCAGCCTAAATTTTTAAGGAGCATATACGTTTAAAACTTTTCAGCAGCATTAGGTCTTCTGTGATATCCATATACAGGTTGATTAATAAGGAATTGAATAACTAGAGGAGACCGCATAAACAGTTCATGTTTTTCAGCTGGCAATATCAGTCCTTTATGCAGGCATTATCTTGCGGTTTTAAACAGAGCAGCAAAGCACAATAAAGCAGATGACAGGCATATAGCTTGATTCATACGTAAGAGCAAGGTGGCAGCATAGAGTGGGAAAAAGCAGAGCTCAGCAGGGGGATGCAGAGTCACATAGGTAGTCAATCATAGCCTAATGCAGACTGTACTTAGGCATTAATATGCACCAGCCTCACCAGGATGCTTACCCCCTCCTGCTATTCGATCATCTATCCCAGACGTTCTGATGAAATTCACTTTAAAAGTTGTGGTTCACTTGTACAGCGCTGCTGTTTCTTGCTGTGTGCCGCTGGCCGTTATTATTTTAAAAGTTCCCGCTGATGCCGCTCCATTAGCTGCTTCGTAAGCTGCATGGATAGAGCTGTAGGTCACGTGTGTACTGTGGGTGGGCTATTACCCCCAAGATGACGCGGTGACGTCACCACCGCTGATGCGTTTCGTTAGCCAATCACTGCTAACTTCTTCAGAGCTAGGAGGAGCTACACAGTTCCAGTTTATATAGTGGTGGCCGTATCATTGAAATAATACAATTAGGTGTAGTACCGCCATTCATCCACAAGATGGCAGCTGTGTGCTCTTTCATTCTGATGACAATTCAACAGCTCTAACAGGTGCATTTTATGGCTTATTTTTGAAGTATATTTAGACACACTGGGAGGAACTACCCTGATCTTATACACACATTATCATGCAGATAGACTCCTCTTGTGGAAACAGAACTCAAACAAAGTGTTTCTCTATGCTTATATCAAACATTTTATTTAAAGCTTTTCTCTTATATATATATATATATATTTTGGAAAAAAGCACACACTCACATATTTAGTGGAAGAGCATTCTTCTCAAAATATACACATACATTACACATGTTTATTTGACCCAACTTTACACTGGCCCTCATTACGTGTCCATGATGCGTTAAATGGACAAATGCTTGCTTATAATCATGTATTTTAATCATCCTCAGCTATAACACCCATATCGAGTGGAGTCCCCTTCATCAAAGGAGAGGGGAAGAGAAATGTCTCCACCTATTGGATATATACTACATACATGAATAGGAGGGGTATAAGAAGGGTATAGGTTATTTTGCCTGTGAAATCACTACCTCTTTAAGAATGGTTGCATTGTGCATTCTGTGTTAAGGCCAAAGGGGACCATAGAGTTCAAATAGTACGTCCACATTTTCTCTTTCTGTAGTAAAATGTTATCGAAGTCACCCCTCCTAGAGGGTAGGTTAAGTGCGTAGATGCCTTTGACTGTCAGTCCCTTTGGGCTACTGTTGTGAAATTGAGCAAAGTGTAGCGGGATTGGTCGATCATCATCTTTCTTTTTTATACTGCTAATGTGCTCACTAATTCTAATTCGAAGTTCACGCTTCGTCTTGCCTACATATATTTTATTGCAGGGACAGGTTAAAGCGTAAACTATCCGGGTGGAAGAGCAATTAATAAAGCTTCTTATCCTGAAATCACTGCCGCCTCTAGGGTTGGCAAAGGTGTTTGTTTTATGTACGTAGCTACAGATATTACAGTGGCCACATGGGAACATGCCTACTACTGGTTTAGAATCTGAAAGACAGTTTTTGGTAGTTTTTGTTCTCCTATATTCTGATTGAACTAGGATATCGTTTAGATTGCGTGCTCTTCTGGCTGTAATTAGGGGTCTAGGTCCTACTATGTCCGATACTAGAGGGGTAGATTTTAGGACATGCCAGTGTTCTTCCAAAATTTCTTTTACCTGGGACCACTGAGAGCCAAACCTGGTGATGATCCTAGGGTGGCTCTCAGAGGTACCCTGGGACGTTTTTTTACTACTACTGTCTAGCAGAGAGGTTCGACTGCATTTTAATGCCCTAGATTTGGCCCTCCTAAGTGATCGGTGGGAGTAGCCTCTTTCTTTGAATCTAGTATAAAGGTCATTTGCTTCCTCAAGGAAATGGTCATTTTGTGAACAGTTCCTTTTGATCCTGAGGAATTGACCAATCGGTATACCGTTGATCAGGGACCTTGGATGATGGCTTTGAGCCTGGAGGAGGGTATTGGCTGCTGTCGCCTTTCTGAAAGTCCTAGTGATCATTTTTTGATCGTTAATTGTTAACTGAAGATCCAAAAACGAAAGGGTAGTGGCATGGTAAGTAAAGGTCAGCCTAATTTTCCTATGGTTGTTATTGAGTTCCGACATAAATTCCAGAAGTTCTTCTATGGTCCCCCGCCAGACCATCAATACATCATCTATGTACCTCAGCCACAGAAGGCAGTGGCTGAGGTACATAGAGGATCTGTATATCAGGTCATGTTCCCAATGTCCCAGATGAAGACATGCATAAGATGGTGCCCATGGGGCACCCATACATGTACCCCTTTGTTGCTGGTAGTGTCTTCCAAGGAACTGAAAGCAGTTATTATTGAGCATGAACTCCAAGAGTTCGACTATAAACTCATTATGTGCTCCCATGGACGGGTAATTTAATTCAAGGAAGTGTACCACCGCTGCTAGCCCCCATATGTGGGGTATAGACGTATACAGACTTTCAACGTCAATACCAACCAGGAGGCAGCCCTCCGGGAAACAAAAATTAAGCAATTTCCGGAGAACGTCTCCTGTATCTTTTACATATGAGGTTAGCTTATATACCATTTCTTTAATTAAAGAATCTACGTATTTCCCAACTTTTTCTAGGGGTCCACTAATTGCAGAGACTATAGGTCTCCCTGGTGGATTGCTGAGAGACTTATGTAGCTTTGGAATGATATAGAACGTCGGGATGGTAGGACTGTCAATCTTGAGAAAGTCAAATTCTTTTTTAGAAAGAAGACCTGTCTCAAAACCTAATTTAAGTTTGAGATTAAGGGTTTCTATGAGTTTCGGGTATGGGGAAGAGGGGAGTTTCTTATACGTACAGTCATCATTTAGTAGTCTCAATGCCTCATCTTCATAAATTTTCTCGCTCATTAAAACTACATGTCCCCCTTTGTCACTTTTTTTTATAACTAGATCTGGGGCCTCCTCTAGTTCTTTTAGGGCTTTTCTCTCCCTGCTAGACAGATTGTTGGGGCCTAGCCAATTCCAGTTGACCTTACCAAGGTCCCTGCGGACCAGATCGAGGAAGACCTTCAGCCACTTGTGTTTAGCTAATACCGGCATTTTAGTAGACCGTATGGTCAAATTAGCCGCTCGTCTTAGTGGTTGATTGTGATCCTCGTCTGGGTCATAATCATAGTTTTCGTCAAGCAGAGAGAGAAGATTGTCTAAAGCTTCCTTTTCTTCTTTTTCCAAAAGGGGATCAGTGTCCTCCTGAGTACTTGGTTGCTTGGAATGGTGCCACGCTTTGTATTACCCCCCTTGTTTTAATAGACAACGTTGTCATTTTTAATTCTTTGGGAATTTCCTCTGTGATCTCGAATTTCTTGCCATAGGGAAAAGGGAAGTGGTTTTTGTTATTTTTTTGTTTAAATTTCTTTCTTTACTAATAAAATTGTTATATAAAATCTAGCAGCAGACCTCCCGACGTCCTTCTTTTGGGGGGGATTTTTTTTGTTCTTCTTTGGAAATTCTCCCTGATGTTCTGTGGTTGAGAAGATAACTTCCATCTTCTTCTCTCTCTATTTGGATTCCCAGATAGTAGTTAATGTTCCCAAGTTCTTTGATTTCAACATTTTTTTTCAGCTTGTGAACTATCTGATTATAATCCCCTTATTTTTCAAAACAGGTTATAATGTCATTGACATAGATAAGGATGTATATCCATCTGTCTTCTTGATTCCTGGAGTAGAGACAGGGGTCTGCTTTACTTCTTGAGAATCCTTCTTTAATAAGTACTTTGTTTACTTTCTCATTTCACATCCTTGCAGATTGCTTAATACCATAGAGGCTCTTCTGCAGTTTACATACAAGGTTGTGTCTTTGTTCAAATCCTGGTCGTTGCTCCATGTAGAGGTCTTCCTTAATGTCTCCATATAGGAAAGCACTTTTAATGTCTAGGTGTTTCACTTGCATGCCCTTCCTGGCTGCAATGCTAAGAAGCGCTCTGATGGTGGAGTGTTTTACAATGGGAGCGAATGTTTTATCGTAATCTTCACCGAATTTCTGGGAGCAACCCTTGCCAACTAGTCTGGCTTTGGATTTGTGGATATTAGAAACAGAAATATGTGCAGCGCTAAAGATTCTGTACTGCTACAAAATCATGTGTGTAAAAACAATGTGTTCAAAATCGATATACCGTATATACTCGAGTATAAGCCGACCCGAATATAAGCCGAGGCACCTTATTTTACCACAAACAACTGGGAAAACGTATTGACTCGAGTATAAGCCTAGGGTGAGAAATGCGCAGCTACTGTAAGTGGAAAAGTGAGTCAACAATGCCCATTTGCAGCCTCACTGTGCCCATTTACATGCCTCACTGTGCCCATTTGCAGCCATAGGTCCCCCAAACTTCAAACTTGGCCAAAATTTGGGGTCTCTGGACCCAAAGGGTCTTGAAATGACATTGCTGCAGATGGACACAGTTGACCGACTTTGGGGCCCTGTATCTCGGGGTCACTTGGTGCTAGGAACCCCATCTTTGGATATGTTGCAGTGCTAGTTCCACCGTACCAAATTTGTGGTTCCTAGCACCAGGTGTCCCCGAGATATGGGGCCCCAAAGTCGGGTCTGAAAATGTCACTCATTTTTCTGCAGCAGAGAATGACATTTTCCGAACTGACTTTGGGGCACCGTATCTCGGGGCCACTTAGTGCTAGGAACCCCATCTGATATGTTGTAGTGCTAGGTCCACTGGGTTGGCACACCAAATTTGGGGTTCCTAGCACTAAGTGGCCCCGAGATACGAGGCCCCAAAGTCGGGTCGGAAATTTTTTTTTTTTTGCTGCAGAAAAGTGCTTGACTCGATTATAAGCCAAGGGGGGCACTTTCAGCACAAAAAAGTGCTGAAAAACTCAGCTTATACTCGAGTATATACAGTAAATCAAAAAGTGAACAAACACAAATTATATATTAAACACTAAATGAGTCCATATAGTGTCCTGGAATTAATAAGTCCATAAAGTGGTTTCTAAAGCGTTAATATGAGCAGTATATGTCTCTGGAAGGCTACAGAGGACCAGGGCAACAATATGGTTATCTTTGATGTTCGATGGTAGCTGCTCTATGATTTCTAGCATATCTTTAATGTGGTCACACATATGCTGGCCTTTTTCTAGTCTTATCTTATAAAGCTTTCTTAGTAGAAAAGCTTGTTGTTTAGGCTTGAACGCTCATGCAGTTTCTGTAATGAAGTCCACATACCTTTGTCCGTTTTCTCTTTTCTTATGTGGATAAGCTGTCATCTTCTACTAGTAAGCTTATGGTTTCTTTTGCCTGCCTATTTTTTCTGTCCCAATCCTTCGTCTCTCTGTGGGTCTGTCTGTATTGAGCACTTGCAAAAAGTTAGAATCATTTCTAGTTTAAACTTCCACAGCTGGTAATTGCCATTGTTCAGCTTTGCAATTGCAAACTTCACATCTGAACCACTTGCCATCTTTAAGAAGCTTGTATACAGTACTCACTGATTCACTGTACTCACTGAGTGGCAGAACTCTCTTTCTAGTGCCTGGGTGCATAACCTATTAGCAGGGTATTGAAATCATGCGAGGAAGCTTCTTGGATGCAGAGAATACTTTACTGTCATGGAGAAATATCAGAACATGTCTTTATCATCATGGAACAGGAAGAGAACACAAATGAGTGCACAGTGAGGAAAGACAAAACACTTCCTCTCATTACATTACCATAGAATACAAACTGTAACACTGCAGTGCCACCTACAGGTGTAGACATTTTCGAAAATCAATGGTGGCACCATCGGATCACGAAATTTCTGATTTTTGAAAGAAAATTTGTTTGGAATTTGACATATGTATGGCCTGCATAAATATCCCCATCTCAACGATCCTCATTGAGCAGCCCAAGCTGAACCTCATCAAACCCATGCAAGAACTTGATTTTGTAACGAGATGGTGAGGTCCTCATCAGTCTGTGTTATGAGACCTAAAACTGTTCATAAACACAAACCAGATGAAGGCCTTAATCTCTAATGGGAGAGATTAGAGCAAAGTTATTGGAGCTGAAAGTGAAGAGTTAGAAAAAGTGAAAACCTGAACACTAAATACATAGACTCTAGAAGTGATGTCTCCCTTAGAAAAGACATGAGTTACACCCACTATCAGCAGCAACAGTGAAAAAAGGCAAAAAAGCCAAACTCCTGCTGTCTCATTCATGACAAACCATATCCTTTTAGAAAGTGTTCAAAGACATTTAAAGAGTGCAAGAAGTTTTTAAGGAATCATGACGTTTGCATCAGATGTTGTGCATCCACAGAGCACTTCACCAAAGACTGCAAGCCTATAGTTAACTTCTTAGAATGTGACAGGGACAGGCATGTACCTGCCTTACATCAAAGCCCCTTTAACAAAACTCTATTTCCACTGAAGATCTTAAGCCGGCCATGAATGGATTGAATCTCAGCTGGTTCAGCAGGGACAGACTGAGATTTGATCAATCTATATGCAGGCTGAGTGTACCCAAGTCAATCCCTCGATCCAGCATGGCAGATTATTAGCATACGATTATTGTCAGCGCCAGGAGAATGCAATAGCTCTGCGGGAAGGATTCCTCCATAAACACTGACTGTGTTGATGGGGGAATCAAGCAATTCATAATCTATGCCCTGCCTTAAACGCATGTCATATCATGGTGGGGACAGCAGTGAGCAGTTACCTCTATATCTAAATATAGTGAGCTATTTCAAAAAGGACTTGCAGTGAAAACCAGTGCTAGAATATGTCTGGTGAAAGTGTTTCCTCGGGACAACAAGGGAAATCTGTCCAGATGTATGCTATTTTAGATGACCAAAGCAGTTATTTGTTTGCCATTTCAGAGTACTTTGACATGTTTAGTGTAAAGGGGAGAAGTACTGTCTTACACCCTGCACATATGTGCTGGCACAATAGAAACCACAAGAAGAATTGCCAAGATTGCTGGAGAATTCATTATTTTACATTTAAAAAGGGACTGAAAGAATTTATCTTCCTACACTTATCGAGTGCAAACAAATAACTAACGGCCAGCTTCTGCTGAACAGATAGAGGTAAACATGTACCAAAATTCATCCAGTTTCGGCTGAACGGTCTGCATTTCAGTATGTGCAGACTCAGTTTCACTCATAGTGAGCCAGCTGCAACCTCAGGCTTGTCCTTTAATCAAGGAAACTACATATGGCAACTGTAAAACACTAGACATTGACTCCTCATTACTGCAAGGGAGACTTGGTCTAAGCTGCAGTTCAGTTGCACATCTATCTACTATAATCCAAACTGACATGGCAACAGCTCAAGCAACACATTAGGAATCTTGCTAACAGTAAGCAGCCTAAAAAATTCCTCCGAACCTTCTACCCAGTCTTTAAAAGGGAGCAACTTCTAGTTCCTAGGTTGAGAGACGAGCCTCCTGGAACTAGAGTCATCCAAAATACCTTCAGGTCAACATTTCCACTTCAATCTCAAAGTGGTTAAGCATGCTTTGCCACCCATGGAGACCTGACTTGATACATCAAGGACTGTTTCAGTTATCAAGACACCAATGTCAAGGTCATCATGTTTCTTCCATGTTCTCTCAGTGTTAGTTATTTACAGAGACAGGGCTTTGGAAAGTCATTGCCTTCTTACACTTCAGAAGACTGTAAAAGCATCCAAGTACTGCAAATAGCTCAAGTAAAATTGAGCTGGATTCCACGTCTCTGTCGTTTGTAGAGTTAAGCTGCCTGTGGATGATGCCAAGTCAGCGACAGAGCAGATAAGCTGTATTTTATTACATTTTTTTTTGCTTTAGCTGTACTTTAAGATTCACTAAAATATGAAAAGTGTCAGTTTAAAGGAAAATCCTTTTTCTCAAAAAATATAAAGTAGAACATTGCTTCAAAGGTCATTTTATAATTTAATCATATTTAAAATTAGTATGCTCTCAATACTGTTTTTATACAGAAAGCTGCTGAAAGTCCTGCTTAATCCTTGTAATTGTCTTTTCCCATAGAGGCCTTCACAGAGTTAAGTGAAATTACAGGCATCAACTGCAAAAGGCCTGCTTGGAGAGATACACTACATGGTAAAAGTATTTGAATGTCCCCTAAATTATCGAATTTAGGTGTTTACATTGAAAGGTACTGTTAATGCTACAGCATACAAAGACATCTTAAACAGTTGTGTGATTCCAACCTTGTGGCAAAAGTTTGAGGAAGTTAAATAAAAACAAAATAAATGTGCTGTGCTATTTATCCCCCACGTGAAACAAATTAATGTTAATAAATTTAAATATGAATATCATTGATAAGTGCTCATATAACCATCTTCAAACTTAACAGAATCAAAATGTGCAAAAATAATAAAATGTGACAATATTTAAATGAGTAATGAGTGGGAAAACCCACAGTGATATATAAAAAAAAAAATATAATGCACAAATTATGTTACCCAATGTGAACACACTAAAAAAAAATTAAAACAAGTGAGTGGTCTAAATTGACCTGTGACACATGGGAATCTGCAAATGACTGTGTATGTACAATAAATAGGTATAAACAGTGCAATTAATAAAAAAACTGCAAAAGAGTAAGCAAAGGAGTAAACCTGTATCAACAGTTTATCTCAAGTTCAAAAGAGTCAATATGAAAGCAAAATCAAATTGAGTCCCAAATCAAACTATAAGTGTATGGACACTTTAGTATGAAGACACCACCGTGCGCAACCAAAAATTGGCTGCTTACCAGACCCACACAGGTCACAAGTGTGTGTGCTTATCCACAGCTTTGGAATGGATTTCTCTGTCTGCCAAATCTCGGAGGTTCACAAACATACTAAAGTGTCCATACCCCTTGGTATCGGCATCTGTTCGATTTAGGACTCCTAAAACAATTGGATTTGTTCTTAATTCAGCTCATTCACCTTGTTAAATTTCATTTTCCTTTCATATTGAGTGTTTTGAACCTGAGAGAGACTGTTGATACCAGGGGCGTGCAGTTAGGGGAGGCAGGTGAGGCAGAGCTTCACCTGCCAAGAACATTAAAAAAAAAAAAAAAAAAAAAAAAAAAATCGAGCTTCGAGGGTTGTAGCTCGTGACCCACAGAGACCCCAAATTAGGGGTAGGTAGCCTAAGTCCTCCCCCACCACTCTCACATGCGCAGTGCATACCTGGCTGTGAAGCCACATTAGGAGGCAAAGGACATCTGCTGCTCTGGTCCTGGAAGGACTAAAAAGCAATATCTGAACAAATTTAAATGTAAGGTCACACATCATCAGGTGAGAACACATCTGATGGGGGAGCACGAGTGATTTAATACATTGGCACATAAATGGAGCAATAAGTGAACAGAGTGAGAAGCACAAGAAGATATAGGTGCAAGAGAGCATGGCATCATAGATAAATTGATTTTCTTATCACTGATGGGACTGCATTATTATTTATTTTGTATTATATAATAATTTTTTATGGATTTACTCATTTAAGTGTTGGCACATTTGATTCTTTTTGAACATTTTGATTCTCTGTTAGGTTTGAAGATGGTTATATGAAATTGAGCACTTTTCAATGATATTCATATTTATATTTATTAAATTAATTAGTTTCACGCGGAGGATAAATAGCACGGCACATTTATTCGTTTTTATTTTTCTTGCACATTAGTATGGGAATGTGATAAGTGCTAGCAGCTAGATCCCAATAGGTATCTATATTTTCTTCTTTAGCTGCTCGCAAGGATCCTTTTGATTTTAAAAGTTTGAGGAACTACCTTTTCTGTTCCTTGCATGAAGGTGACCTTGTATACAAAGCGAGGTCCATAAAGACATGGTTTGAAGAATTTGGTGTGGCGAAACATAAGTGGCTTGCACAAAGCCTTTTCCTTTAACCCTAATGAACAATTGGGATGAATTGGAACACCAATTGTTAGCCAGGTCTTTTAGTCCAACATCAATACCTAACCTCACAAATGCTCATTTGGCTGAATGGGCAAGATATTCCTACAGGCACAGCCTTCCCATAGAAGTGGAGGTCAATAAAATTTCAAAAGGAGGACCTTGGAAAGATATGTGTAACCAGATCATAAAGGTGTGATTGTCAGGTATCTACAAATGTTTGGCTAGGAAGTATATTGTTATGGAAATGCAGAGACTGCTGCTTTTCTTCTTATCATACAGATGCTAGCCATACACATAACAATACAATGGTAAAGTATAACAATTACTTTTAATGAAAAAACAGTATTTTTTTTTAATTAATTGCACTAAAAAGGGAGCTTTATCAATAAACATTTGTTTTCATAAAATAATAATGATTGTTCTAGAAAAAAAACAAATTACCAGACTACCAGGTTCCAACTCCGCCACATAAAAACAACTTCTTATTATGCACACCCCATTAGCATCGAATCCAACATGCCCAATCTTTCAGTAATTCATTACATCGTTGATATGCTGCCACCAAAGTCTCCTGTATTCATGCAGGTTGCACATCAAAAGATGACTTGAAAGATGCTGCAGTTCTGTCTAGAAGCAAACTAAAAGCTCTGCTGAGTCGAGCTGAAAGAAATCATGAAAGAATTCATTAATACACAGATCAGATTAGGTACATAAATTATGCAGTTAGTCATTAGCATTAGGGCCTGTGCAGTCAGGGGAGGCAGATCAGGCATAAAAAAAAAAAAAAAACCTAAGCCTAAATCCTACCCCACCACTGGTAAAATTTTGGGCTCCTACGATCTATGGTTCCGGAGATACGAGGCTCCTTGCACAGCCTGCCAGAAGCTACATACAGAGCGGACAGTTTAAATACAATATGGCACACTCTGTTTGCAGCAGACTGAGAGGATGAGCTCACAGGGCCTCTCCTCACTTCTTTTCAGAGGCACTGAGCTCAATGGACAGCTTGGAGTATTGGACCAATAGTAAAGTACCATTGGCCCCAGCTGTCCAATAAAAATTCTGCAGTGGAGTCACGCCTCTCACTGCAGTGTCATAGAAGGGGACATGTGTCTAAAAGACAAATGCTCTCTTCCAGCCCAGCCCTCTTAACTACAAGGAAAACACATGTGTTTATGGGTATAAGATTTACCCACAATCCCATGTTTTTCTCACACAGTTAAGAGTGAGAATGAGAATCTGCTGCTGTTGAAAAGGTACTGTTATAATCAAGCTAAATTATATATTTGAATGCTATATGTTATAAGATAATAATTTATTATTTATCTATTTACTGTGAGATTAACTTATAACTTCAAACTTCAGTAATTTGTCTGTTCACCTAATAGAGTAAAGTTTTTGAAAATATAGTAAAGTACCTTAAAAACAATATATAATAATTATTTGTATATTACTTATGGTAATTAACCCCCTGCCACCCAGGCCAATTCTGACACTTCTCTCCTACATGTAATAATCAGAATTTTTTTGCTAGAAAATGACTCAGAACCCCTAAAAATTATATATATTGTTTTAGCAGACACCCTAGGGCAGGGGTGCCCAACCCGTGGCACGTCTTGCTCTATGATGGCAGGTCGGCAAGCCCTGATCGCGGGTTCCCGACCCGCCATCTCCGAGCATCAGCGAGAACGGAGCCGCCGCTAAAGGAAGCAGAGCCGATGCTTCCTGTATAGCGCCGGCTCCTTCACAGGCGGAGTAATATCAAATGTACTCCGCCTGTGACAGGAAGCTCTGTACTGCAGCTGCATACTTCCTGCGATATCACAGCAGACAGCAGTGCCAGAGCCAGCAGTACCAGTACCAGTCACCAGAACCCTCCAGCAGTACCATCCAGAAGTACCAGTACCCACCAGCAGTACCAGCCAGCAGTACCTGCCAGCAGTACCAGTACCAGCCAGCAGTACCAGCCAGCAGTATCAGTACCCTCCAGCAGTACCAGTACCTGCCAGAAGTACCAGTCACCAGTACCCGCCAGCAGTACCAGCCAGAAGTACCAGTACCCACCAGCAGTACCAGCCAGCAGTACCTGCCAGCAGTTCCAGTACCCGCCAGCAGTACCAGTACCTGCCAGCAGTATCAGTACCCACCAGCAGTACCTTCCACCAGTACCAGCCAGCAGTACCAGTACCCACCACCAGTACCCGCCAGCAGTACCAGTACCCGCCAGCAGTATCAGTACCCGCCACCAGTACCAGCCAGCAGTACCAGTACCCGCCAGCAGTACTAGCCACCAGTACCAGTCACCAGTACCCGCCAGCAGTACCCGCCAGCAGTACCAGTACCCACCAGCAGTACCAGTACCAGCCAGCAGTACCCGCCAGCAGTACCAGCCAGCAGTACCAGTACCCACCAGCAGTACCAGCCACCAGTACTAGCCCCCAGTACCAGTTACCAGTACCCGCCAGCAGTATCAGTACCCACCACCAGTACCAGCCAGCAGTACCAGCCACCAGTACTAGCCCCCAGTACCAGTTACCAGTACCCACCAGCAGTACTATCCACCAGTACCAGTACCCGCCAGCAGTATCAGTACCCGCCAGCAGTATCAGTACCCACCAGCAGTACCAGTACCAGCCAGCAGTACCCACCACCAGTACCAGCCAGCAGTACCAGTACCCACCAGTAGTACCAGCCACCAGTACTAGCCACCAGTACCAATCACCAGTACCCGCCAGCAGTACCAGTACCAGCCAGCAGTACCCGCCAGCAATACCAGCACCAGCCAGCAGTACCTGTACCAGCCACCAGCCACCAGTACCAGCCAGCAGTACCAGTACCCACCAGCAGTACCAACCACCAGTACTAGCCATCAGTTCCAGTCACCAGTACCATCACCAGCCAGCAGTACCAGTACCAGCCAGCAGTACCAGTACCCGCCAGCAGTACCAGCCAGCAGTACCAGTACCCACCAGCAGCACCAGTACCCACCAGCAGTACCAGTACCCACCAGCAACCGCCAGCAGTACCAGTAGCAGCAAGCAGTTTTATCCAGCAGTACCAGTACCCACCAGCAGTACCAACCACCAGTACCCACCAGCAGCACCAGTACCAGCACCAGCCAGCAGTACCAGCCACCAGTACCAGTCAGCAGTACCAGTACCAGCCAGCAGTACCAGTACCCGCCAGCAGTACCAGCCAGCAGTACCAGTACCCACCAGCAGCACCAGTACCCACCAGCACCCGCCAGCAGTACCAGTAGCAGCAAGCAGTTTCAGCCAGCAGTACCAGTACCAGCCAGCAGTACCAGCCAGCAGTACCAGTACCAGCCAGCAGTACCAGTACCCGCCAGCAGTACCAGTACCTGCCAGCAGTACCAGTACCCTCCAGCAGTACCAGCCAGCAGTACCAGCAGGCAGTACCCAACAGCAGTACCAGCCAGCAGTACCAGCCAGCAGTACCAGCCCTGGAGGACAGCCAGCAGCAGCCACCAGTTATAACCACTTGGGGGACAGCAGCAACCAGCTGCGGGAATCCTGAGGAAGAAGTGATGATCAAGGTCAGTTGAGGAGCAGGTAAACTGCTGTGCATCAGTGTGAAAGCAGCCTTAGTCCCCTTTCACACGATCGGTCCGATCTGGTCTGCCTGTCTGTTTTTCAGGCGGACCCAATCAGACCCTCCATTCACCTCTATAGAGCGGCAGATGTAAACAGACTCATGTCTGCTTACACCCACCTATCTGCAATCCGATCTGCTTAAAAAACAGAAGGGGATCTGTCCCCTTCTGTCTGGGCAGATCGGAGGGCCCTTAGGGTAGAGCGGGCTGCCTCTGTGTCTGCTCTATATATGCTGAGTGGACACAGACCTGCCATCCGCCCGCTACGCTCATTGTGGCTCGCGACCGGTTACCAAGTCGCTAAAGTGGCCCTCACTCCTCAAAAGGTTGGGCACCCCTGCCCTAGGGAATAAAATGGTGGTTTTTGCAACTTTTTATGTTACATAGTATTTGCGCAGCAATTTTTCAAACGCGTTTATTTGGGAAAAAAAGGTTTCATGAATATAAAAAACACTAAAAGATAACCCGATTTTTTTTGTATAATGTGAAAGATGATGTTACACCAAGTAAGTAGATACCTAACATGTCATGCTTTAAAATAGCGCACGCTCGTGGAATGGCGCCAAACTTCAGTACTTAAAAATCTCCATAGATTTAACATTTTTGAAATGCTTTAACATTTTTTACAGATTACATGTTTAGAGTTACAGAGGAGGTCTAGTGCTAGAATTATTGCTCTCGCTCTAACGACCGTGGCGTATGTAACCTGTGTGTATCTGGCTCTGATACTAGCCTGTGCCTGGCCTCACTGCACGTCCCTGGTGCAAGCAGTTCCATTCATGTCAATTGGCCCACAGCGACTGCACAAGACACACATGCTGGCACAATTTGGCATCCGTGAAGGTTAGGGGTGCAACGGATCGTCGCCGATCCCTGATCCGAACGGGCCACCCCGTTCGGATCGGCACACCCCGCGATCCGCGGAGCGCTCCGCGGCCTCGGCCTTAGGAAAGGCCGCGGCTTTGGCCTAGCTCCGGAGCGGCGGTGGCCATCTTTGTACACCCGGCGGCCTTAGGAAAGGCCGCGGCTTCGGCCTAGCTCCGGAGCGACGGCCATCTTGGTACACCTGGCCACTGTTTACAATGTGATCGCTCCGTCAAATGACGGAGCGATCACTTGTAAACATACCCTGCATTACCCAGCCAATACCCTGCATTTACTCTGCATTACCCTGCATATACTCTGCATTACCCTGCATATACTCTGCATTACCCTGCATTTACGCTGCATTACCCAGCCGATACTCTGCATTACCCAGCCAATACTCTGCGATACTCTGCATTACCCAGCCAATACTCTGCGATACTCTGCGATACCCAGCCAATACTCTGCGATACTCTGCGATACCCAGCCAATACTCTGCGATACTCTGCGATACCCAGCCAATACTCTGCGATACCCAGCCAATACTCTGCGATACCCAGCCAATATTACAGTGGGGAGAGGATGTGGATATTACAGTGGGGGAGATGACGTGGATATTACAGTGGGGGAGATGACGTGGATATTACAGTGGGGGAGAGGACGTGGATATTACAGTGGGGGAGATGACGTGGATATTACAGTGGGGAGATGACGTGGATATTACAGTGGGGGAGATGACGTGGATATTACAGTGGGGGAGATGACGTGGATATTACAGTGGGGGAGATGACGTGGATATTACAGTGGGGGAGATGACGTGGATATTACAGTGGGGCAGATGACGTGGATATTACAGTGGGGACTATATGGTGGCGGAATTTTCACAGGTTTTTGCAAATTCAATTATTATTTGCTGATCCGAAAAATGATCCGATCCGTGACTCCTGATCCGAGGATCGATCTGATCCGTGAGTTTTTTGATCCGTTGCACCCCTAGTGAAGGTGCCCCTGAACAAACGTTGTCAATTTTAACCTGACATATTTATGCCAAAAATTATCTATAAGGTAACAATAATGCTTAGCAGAATACATACATACATACATACATACATACAATTGTGTTGATTTTACTAAATGAAAATAGCCTGTTCAATGACAAAGGAAGTTGCACTTTGCAAGGAAATTTGTCCCATCGCCTAGTGAAAGAGGTGAAGCTCTGCTAATTTCTATCACCTAATCATGTGCAAGAAAATCTATTTTTTTTTAAACTTCCTATTATGTGATTGAAGTGAAACTTCACCACAATCACTAACCTCTTTAGGAGTATCTCTGGCAAAGCTCCTCTGCCCCTCCATTAACCTTCCTACATAATCTCTTATGTAGCTGCCAGGGGAGGAGCAAAAGAGAATACTATAGAGTGATAGTTGCGAGTCTACTGGGGCTACTCATGTCACATCTAAGATGGAGCACCCAACAGCAGGCTTGGACATTTCAAAGTTTACAGAAGGGACGTATTTACAGGTAACATACAAGTATGTATACTGTAAACTTATAGGAATTTTGATTTTGGATGAAATGACAGGTTCTCTTTCAAACTTTTTGCTTGTGATCAATCTTTTAGTATGCGAGAGTGACATCTTGGCTAATATATTACTATAAGACAAAAATTGTTTCCCTGTTTTTTAGGATGCTTGATGAGATTGCACAGAGCTTAGTTGTCTGCAGGCTTTAAAGACTATGGAGGGCTGCAAATAACAGCACCAAACTAGATCTTATAAGAATACTTTTCTTTGTACACATATTAAAAACTAATCTCAAATTCACTATTTAATAACTCTCTTTAATCCTCAATCTACTTATATAACAGAAAGTTAAAATTACAGAGCAAAAAGGCTTTTGGTAAACACTGGATTAGAAATGATTTGCTTTATAATCTTAGAAATGAAAAACAGAAAATGATATCAATGTTATACTGGTGATTGTGTTGCATTTTTTGAAAGAGTTTAGAGATAAGTGCATCATGGATGGGTAAATAATAATGTGTTTCCAGAGAATTTTTGAAAAATGTTCCCTGGATTGAACCATTAGTTTACAGTGTTGATAGATTCTTGGGTAGACTAGTTAGTCCTCTTTAATACTGTGGTCAAAATTTGCCCTGTTTAGAAAACATTTACTAACCATTTAATTCAGTGTGAAAACTAATACATAGGGGGATGTTGAGGAGACCTGTCACCCAAACTACAGAAAATGCTGCTGCTGTGACAGTTAGCAAGGGGGGTTCATGGAAGCATGGCTTGCTAAAAGAACCTCACAACATTTTATTTAAAAAAAAAAAAACTGTTCCCAGACAACAGCTTTAAAGAGAAAAGCCTCCTTCTGATGATTATGCTCTCACCCGGCCCAGATATTTTGCAACATGTGGGACACCAATCAAATTTCCAGCAGATTGAGAGTGACTGTCACCTGAGCAGTTAACCCACCACAACATGTTTTACCAGAAACACTATTTACAGCATCTTGCAATTCGGACCTTTAAAACAGGTCTGTATCACCCACTGCCACACCCAGACAGGAATGTAGCTACATTTACACTATAGATAGTAGCTCTTCAGAGGAAAAATTCTTCCATTTCTAATTAGAGCATTTAGAGAATAAGCTTAAGTAATATAAAATTTGTAAAATAAAACTGCAGGAAATATTTACAAAGAGATATTACAAAAAAAAAAAAAAAAAAAACACATAAGCAACAGTAAAGTATAAGGGTTCCAAAAGTTCAAAATACTTAAAGAGGATCTTGACCCTAGGAACAAAATTAAAAGTCAGCAGCTACAAATACTGTAGCTGTTGACTTTTAATAAAAGGACACGTACCTGTCCAAGAAGCGAGCGCTGTCCTCACCCGAGCTGGTTCTCCATCAGTCTTGGGGTCCCCGGCGCTGGTAGCTTTAGTGTGGGAAGCTGGCAGTGACTCTTTGCAGCTCAACAGCCGGCTTCCCATTGTGCATGCATGAGCCACGCTGCACTTTTTTTAAATGGTTCCACTGAATTCTGGGACCTGTGATGTTTCCCAAAAGGCTGCGGGCAGTCACTGGACCTCATAAAATTGAATATTAGTGTCCCCACTTTGGATGAAGGCGCAACAGAGACACCTTTGGACAGCAGCATTGTGAATCAGGGGAGAGGGTAATACACTAGCAAATTTAGATGACTTGACTCCTGCTAACACTTTTTAAGAGTTTACAGCAACAAAGCAGATATGTATGGTTAGATTCTCTTCAAATATTGTTCTTCCCCATATAAATATAATACAGGGCGGCACAGTGGTGTAGTGGTTAGCACTCTCACCTAGCAGTAAGAAGGGTCGCTGGTTCGAATCCCAACCACGACACTACCTGTCTGGAGTTTGCATGTTCTCCCTGTGCCTGAGTGGGTTTCCTCCGGGTACTCCGGTTTCCTCCCACAATCCAAAGACATGTAGGTAGGTTAATTGGCTTCTGTCCAAAAATTGGCCCTAGTATATGAATGGGGAACTTGGATTGTGGGCTCCTTGAGGGTAGGGACCGATGTGAGTGTGCAATGTACAGGGATGGGGACAATTGTAGACACTCAGGTTGAACTGGATGGACTGATGTCTTTATTCAACCTTACTAACTATGAAACTATGAAGTTCTAAACAAAACAAGACAATAGAATTTCCCATAGGTACTTCATGGACACAAGTATATTCTTTAAAATCATAATTTATTGTGCAAATCAATTAAAAAACAAAAACAAAAAAACAAGTGCACTTCTATGTCATTCATAAAATTCTCTTGTACATAAAAAGTACATTATGGTAAATATCCCTACATTGTATGCTTATCCTGCTGTCCTATGATTCAGTCATTATATTTAACCTTATTGCCAGCCAAGCAAATTCATCACCCTTACAGTATTCAAAGACATGTATGTGAAATTATTCCTCCATTTTCATAATTTTTCTGCAATAAAATACAAATGCCACATCAAGTATCAAAATATCCACATACTCAGAGTCAGTTGTTTATGTAAAGGAATTAAAACTGTAAACTGGAAAAGATATTGGAGACATAGAAATACTAGAGGAATAGAAAATGTGGGCCCAATATAGTAGATGGGATTTTAAGGACCTCAAAGAATTAGTGTAACTACTAAATGAAAGTGAATACGAGGATGAGATTAGATCGACTTAGATTTGTATTATTTTGTGGTAGATCACTCTGATGCGATACCAACACAAAAAAAAGTTTAAAACAAACGGTTCCCTCAATTTAGCATTAATGCAAATATCTCTGCTTTTGTAAATCAAACTATAACAGCAATCCAAAATATGCCAAAATCTAAGTGCAGATAATCTTTGCAAAGTAACCAAGAGATAAAAATAAAGCCCTCCCATAAAGATAGCATTGTAGTGTCAATAGATAATTATCATTATGAAAAGATGTGCTACAAAATTCTGATCAATAATGATGGGCATAGGGATGTTTCAGTGGCAGTGCTCTTGGGATTTCAGATGGAAAATTATGAAGTATGGTAATTGACCAAACTTGCAGACTTGGGCTAAGAGTAAAACATACATGGGAATTTCTTAAGGTGGAGCAGCTTAAAATTCTGACCTATGCTTTACCTAAAATGCATAAAGATAAACCATATTGTCAAAAGTACTGCGACACCTGCCTTTAAACGCACATGAACTTTATTGGCATCCCAGTCTTAGTCTGTAGGGTTCAATGTTGTTTTGGCCCACCCTTTGCAGCTATAACAGCTTCAACTCTTCTGGGAAGGCTGTCCACAAGGTTTAGGAGTGTGTATAGTGTGGGAATAGGTCACCATTCTTTCAGAAGCGCATTTGTAAGGCCTGGCTTGCAGTCTCCGCTCTAATTCATCCCAACGGTGTTCTATCAGGTTGAGATGAGGACTCTGTGCAGGCCAGTCAAGTTCCTCCACCAAAACTCACTAATCCATGTCTTTATGGACCTTGCTTTATGCACTGGTGCGCAGTCATGTTGGAACAGGAAGGGACCATCCCCAAACTGTTCCCACAAAGTTGGGAGCTCGAAATTGTCCAAAATATCTTGGAATGTTGACACCTTAAGATTTCCCTTCACTGGAACTAAGGGGACAAGCCCAACCCCTGAAAAACAACCCTCCAACAAATGATTTGGACCAGTGCACAAAGAAAGGTCCATAAAGACATAAATGAGTGCGTCTGAGGTGAAGGAACTTGACTGGCCTGCACAAAGTCCTAACCTCAACCCGAAATAACACGTTTGGGATGAATTAGAGCAGTGGCCTTCTCGTCCATCGTCACTGCCTGACCTCACAAATGCGCTTCTGTAAGAATGGTCAAACTTTCCCATAGACACACTCCTAAACCTTGTGGACAGCCTTCCCAGAAGAGTTGAAGCCGTTATAGCTGTAAAGGGTGGGCCAACTCAATATTGAACCCTATGGACTAAGACTGGAATGTCTTTAACCACTTGCCTACCGGGCACTTTCACCCCCTTCCTGCCCAGGCCAATTTTCAGCTTTCAGCCCTGTCAACATTTGAATCACAATTGCGTGGTCATGCAAAGCTGTATCCAAATACATTTTTTATCATCATTTTTTTCCCCTCAAATAGAGCTTTATTTTGGATGTATTTAATCACTGCTGTTTTTTAAAAGTTTTTTGCTAAGAAGTCAGTGTGAGGAGAGCCGATTACCGGTACTTCCATGTTTACATGCGATAGGCTACGATTGGACACAGCCGATCACATGGGTAAGATCGGGGTCGCGCTGTGTCCCAGGGACACAGCACGCCCGCGTTAGTCATGCTGCGCGCCCTTGCGGGTGCACAATCACGATGAGACTGCGCAACGTCATATGATGTTGGCCCAGAACAAAATGGGATCTCACCTCGTCATTTGTCTATATGGCGGGCGGGGAGTGGTTAAAGTTCATGTGCGTGTAAAGGCAGTCACCCCAATACTTTTGACAATATAGTGTATATAATCACCCCTGAGAGATCAATTGTGTCCATGTTGAGGGGATGTGGCCTGGTATGGTTTAGAGGGGGCTGACTCTTCCCCCCCTAGCCTGACCTCCCTGCTGCATGCTTGGATAAGGGTATGGTATGGATTTTAGGGGGGACCAATCCCAATTTTTTTTTAATTTTGGCATGGAGTTCCCATTAAAATCTATGCCAGACCCGATGGGCCTGGTATGGATTTTGGGGGGGACCCAATGCTGTTTTTCTTTTACATTTAGGCGTGGAGTTCCCCTTAAAAGGGCCAAAGGGCCTGGTATGGATTTTGGGGTGGGGGGGATCCCACAATTTTTTTTTCCTAATTCTGTCATAGGGTTCCCCTTAACCACTTCAATACACTGTATTATATATGGTGTGCGGTTATCAAACAGAGAAGAGCCGAGATCCTGAAGATCACAGCTGATCTCTCAGGTGCGTCAGTTTATGAAGCTGAGATGAGGCGTGGAGAATATGGGTGAGAAGCTGCTGTGATGTGAGGAAGGAGGCTTCTTTCTTCCCAATATCATCAACAGCAAGCTTAAAGATTGTTATAAATAATAACTATATATGTTTATGTGTGTACATATGTGTTTGTGTTTCTGTATATGTATATATATATACACACACACACACACACACACACATAAACAGTATAGTTATAATGTATTTTCCTTTAGGACCCATTCACATCTGAGCAATGCAGAATTGTGCAATTTTTGCCACAATTCCAAATTGCTGTAAAATTGTGTCAAAATACGCAATGCGCTTTTGGGTGCCATTCATTGTTAATGGCACGCCAAATGCAGTTTGCAGACATGCATTTTGCAACTACATGCTAAAAGAAGAGCCAAAATGCGCGTTACAAACTGCACCAAAATGCGTGTTAAAATAACCTGTGCCAAAATGTGCTCTATAGGGCCAAAATGTGTGTTTAAAAAAGCGCCAAAATGCACAATAAAAAAACCCACGGCCAGATGCACGTAAAAAAAATACGGCCTGTTAAAAAAAACATCAACATGCGCGTAAATAATGCCAAAATGAGCAATAAAAAAAGGGCCAAAATACACATTTAAAGAATGTGCCAAAATGTGTAAAAAGAGCGCCAGTGCTTATTATTTTCATGTAATTTCAAGGTCTTTTTAACTTTGGTTTCACTTTTAAAACTCAGCTGCTCTGTAATCACACAGGTATCTCAGGAGATCACAGGCAGCCCTCCCTCTTCTACTCTCAGGTGTTCTCAGAGGAAAAACTTCTCCTCTCTTCTCCTTCTGTGAACAAATGTTCTCCGCTTCATAAACAGGATGCCAGAGGAGAAGATTTTTCTCTGAGAACTGAAATTAGATAAATGATCTCTGTTTAATAAACATACACCTATATACCCTGCACTGTATTATATATACTACACTGATGGCACTATCAGTGTTGGTCATCTTACTTTAAAAAAGTAATTAGTTAAGTTAACCACTTCAGCCCGGACCAATTGGCAGCCAAAGGACCAGGCCCCTTTTTGAAATTCAGCACTGCGTCGCTTTAACTAACAATTGCGCGGTCATGCGACGTGGCTCCAAAACAAAATTGGCGTCCTTTTTTTCCCACAAATAGAGCTTTCTTTTGGTGGTATTTGATCGCCCCTGCGGTTTTTATTTTTTGCGCTATAAACAAAAATAGAGCGACAATTTTGAAAAAAAAAATGCAATATTTTTTACTTTTTGCTATAATAAATATCCCCAAAAAAATATATAAAAAAACATTTTTTTCCTCAGTTTAGGCCGATACGTATTCTTCTACATATTTTTGGTAATTAGCGATTATTGATTAGTTTGCGCAAAAGTTATAGCGTTTACAAAATAGGGGATAGTTTTATAGCATTTTTATTAATATTTTTTTTTTATTAGTAATGGCGGCGATCAGCGATTTTTATTGTGACTGCGACATTTTGGCAGACACATCGGACATTTTTGACACATTTTTGGGACATTTGTCATTTATACAGCAATCACTGCTATTTAAATAGCACTGATTCCTATGTAAATGACAGTTGTAGTTAGGGGGTTAACCACTAGGGGGCGGGGAGGAGTCAGTGTGACGTGTTGTGTTTTTTTTTACAGTAGGGGGGCGTGGCTGTACGTCTGACGTCATTGATCGGCGTTCCCGATGACAGGGAACCGCCGATCACTGACAGTCAGTCAGTCAGTGTAGGAAGCGCGGGGAGAGGTTTGTTTACATAGACCTCTCCCCGTTCTTCAGCTCCGTAACCCGATCGCGGGATACCAGCGGCGATCGGGTCCGCTGGTCCCGCGGCCGTGGTCACGGAGCTCCCGACCCGGGCAGGCAAATTAAAGGGGACGTACCCGTACGTGCTTTTGCCTGCCCGTGCCATTCTGTTGACGTATATCTACATGAGGCGGTCGGGAAGCGGTTAAAAATTACTTCTCCCAAAAAGTAATTGCGTTAGTAACTCAGTTACTACATTGGAAAAGTAATTAGTTACGCATCAAAGTAACTGACTTTTTAAAAAATATTCTATACGTGTAACTAGGGGTGGGTCTAGTATTACTGTAAGCAAGGGGCGCATTTATTATTATTGTTATATATCGTGTAACCAAGGGGCTGCTCTATTATTACTCTAACCAAGGGGCATATCTGTTATAGCGTGTAAGCAAGGGGCGGGTCTATTATTATTATATCGTGTAAGGGGTGGAAGGCTACATAAGAGGGCGAATGTTAAATTAATGGGCAGAGCTCGATATATAACAATAATAATAAATGCGCCCCTTAGTAACAGTAATACTAGACCCGCCCCTTAGTTACACGATAGACGCCCATTGCAGAGTAGCAAGAGCATCAGGAGTGCTGCGCCTGCGCAGTACAGGGGGTCCTTATCCGGCGGGGGAACTTTTTCGGCAGGATACCGGAATTACACTACTGCCATCTAGTGGCGGTAGAAGTAATTGAGGTAATGCTGCCCAAGTAATGGAAACTGCGTTACCATGAGGGGTAAGGAAATCAGTTAGATTACTCGTTAACCTCTCAAGTAACTGCGTTAAGTAACTCCGTTTATTTTAACTCAGTTACTTACATCACTGGGCACTATATACTCTGAACTGTATTATATATACTATATGGACTGCACTATATACTCTGAACTTTATTATATTGTCAGGGTTGAGTTCACCTGCTAGTGGCACTGGGGTTCACTGGGACGATGGCTGTAGTTCCAGTGTCCACCAGTAGGTGTCTCCCAGAAGCCAGCAGGTTCTGATCAGTCACACCTGGCTCCAGCTGCCAGGTGGATATTTAAAGCGGTGTTCCAGCCAAAAGTCCGTTTTTTTTCAGACACGGTAGCTGCTGACTTTTAATATGGACACCTACCTGTCCAAGGAGCCTGCAATGTCGGCGCCGCCATTCCAAGTAAGGGAAACCGGCAGTGGAGCCCTGCAGCTTATTTTTTTAAATTTTTTTTTTAAATAGCCAAAAATGAAAAACTGTAAATGAAACGCGGTAACTCGCGTTTAGCCGCGTTTAGAAGCATTTGCCTCTAAACTCAGCTTTTGAACCCATTTTTTTGCATTCCAAAAAAAGCCTCTAAACTCAACTTCCTAGAAACGACTATAAACGACCATGTGTACATGTACTGATAAGATAACATAGAGGAGAGTTCAGGAGCAGTTGAAAAAAAGCCCAACTGCTCATAAATGTCCGCTTAGCAGCAACAGTGTTCATGAGGCCTTAGGATGCTCCTCCCTTCCCCCAGGGCGTCACTATCCTGTTGATTGCCCTCTTGCTACCAGAGCCTTGTGCTTCCTGTATCCTGATCTGTCCTGCACCCCTCTGCCTGACCCCTGCTCTTGTACCCAGTTCTGTTTTCCTTACTTGCATCCCTGTTACCTTTGTCCCTTATATTGTAGATATTGTATATAGATAGTTAGGTTCATTAGTTATTTTTGTTCTTGTTTGCTGGAGTGGTTTATGTTTTCACTGGTTGCTTTGTGTGTTTATTGGTGTGTGCTCACTGTAAATAAATATCACTTTAATGATAAATACATTGTTTGGTCTCAGTTTCCTTGTGTAGCTATGTGTCTGGTCTCCTTAGCCGGTGATTGAATGAATGAATGACTTGTATAGCGCTACCTATGCAAACTGAATCACCTCAGGGCGCTTTTTCCACTGGTGTCCATCTGTGGTATAGTGTGGTCCTTGCCCTGTGGGGTCCTGACACGATTGCAAACACATACAACATACATATATTTGGCCAATTTCATTGACAGGATCTAATTACCACTACACCACTGTGCTGCTCTGCTCTGCTTCCTGACATATACACTCACACAGACACACAATATACAGACTGCACTATATACACTATACAGACCACACTATATACTCTGAACTGTATTATATATACTATAGGGACTGCACTATATACTCTGAACTGTATTATATATATATATATATATATATTAGGGATGAGCCGAACACCCCCCCGTTCGGCTCACACCAGAACCCGCGAACGGACCTAAAGTCCGTGCGAGCTTTAGAACCCTATTAGTTATAATGGATGCGGACGTTCGAAATTAAAAGTGCTAATTTTAAAGGCTAATATGCATGTTAATGTCATAAAAAGTGTTTGGGGACCTGGGTCCTGCCCCAGGGGACATGTATCAATGCAAATTTTTTTTTTAAAAACGGCCGTTTTTTCAGGAGCAGTGATTTTAATAATGCTTAAATTGAAAAATAAAAGTGTAATATTCCTTTAAATTTCGTACCTGGGGGGTGTCTATAGTATGCATGTAAAGGGGTGCATGTTTCCTGTGTTTAGAACTGTATCTGCTCAAAGTGTCATTTTTGAAAGTAAAAAAGCTATTTAAAATCACTCGCGGCTAATGTTAATTCACGGCTCCCGTAACACAGAGAACAGTGATTCATTGAAACTCATTCATAAAAAAAAGTCATTGATAAAAAATAAAAAAAATGAAAAAAAAAAAGCGTAGGGGTCCCCCCAAATTCAATAACCAGGCCCTTCAGGTCTGGGATGGATATTAAGGGGAACCCCAGCCAAAAAAAAAAAAAAAAAATGGCGTAGGGTCCCCCTCAAAATCCATACCAGACCCTTGAGGTCTGGTATGGATTTTAAGGGGAACCCTAGCCAAAAAAAATGGCGTGGGGTCCCCCTCAAAATCCATACCAGACCCTTATCCGAGCACGCAACCTGGCAGGCCGCAGGAAAAGAGGGGGGGGACGAGAGCGCCCCCCCTCCCGCCTGAACCGTACCAGGCCACATGCCCTCAACATTGGGAGGATGCTTTGGGGGTCTAAGACCCCCAAAGCACCTTGTCCCCATGTTGATGAGGACAAGGGCCTCATCCCCACAACTGTGCCCGGTGGTTGTGGGGGTCTGCGGGCGGGGGGCTTATCGGAATCTGGAAGCCCCCTTTAACAAGGGGACCCCCAGATCCCGCCCCCCCCCCCTGTGAGAAATGGTAAGGGGGTACAAAAGTACCCCTACCATTTCACCAAAAAAGTGGCAAAAAATGGTAAAAATGACAGGAGACAGTCTTTGACAATTCCTTTATTAAAATCTTCTTTCTTCTTTCTTCATCCTTCGGTTTCTTCATCTTCTCCTTCCGTCATCTTCTTCCATCTTCTTCTTCCATTTTCTTCTTCCTCCGATCCGCTTCTTCTTGCGCTGGCCTTCTCGTCCGGCATCTTCTTCCGTCGGCGTCGGTGTCTCTGTCTCTTCTTGGGCCGCTCCGCGCAATGGGAGGCTCCCGCTGTGTGAGGCTCCGGTCCGTCTGACAGGTCTTTTATAACGGAGGGCACCTGACGTCATGGGGAAAGCCATAGGGAATTCCCCATGACGTCCACGTGCGTCAGAGGGGGCGGGGTCACCAGGTGCCCTCCATTATAAAAGACCTGTCAGACGGACCGGAGCCTCACACAGCGGGAGCCTTCTATTGAGCGGAGCGGCCCAAGAAGAGACAGAGACACCGACACCGACGCCGACGGAAGAAGATGCCGGACGAGAAGGCCAGCGCAAGAAGAAGCGGATCGGAGGAAGAAGAAAATGGAAGAAGAAGATGGAAGAAGATGACGGAAGGAGAAGATGAAGAAACCGAAGGATGAAGAAAGAAGAAAGAAGAAAGAAGCTTTTAATAAAGGAATTGTCAAAGACTGTCTCCTGTCATTTTTACCATTTTTGCCACTTTTTTGGTGAAATGGTAGGGGTACTTTTGTACCCCCTTACCATTTCACACAGGGGGGGGGCGGGATCTGGGGGTCCCCTTGTTAAAGGGGGATTCCAGATTCCGATAAGACCCCCGCCCGCAGACCCCCACAACCACCGGGCACGGTTGTGGGGAAGAGGCCCTTGTCCTCATCAACATGGGACAAGGTGCTTTGGGGGTCTTAGACCCCCAAAGCATCCTCCCAATGTTGAGGGCATGTGGCCTGGTACGGTTCAGGCGGGAGGGGGGGCCGCTCTCGTCCCCCCCTCTTTTCCTGCGGCCTGCCAGGTTGCGTGCTCGGATAAGGGTCTGGTATGGATTTTGAGGGGGACCCCACGCCATTTTTTTTGGCTAGGGTTCCCCTTAAAATCCATACCAGACCTCAAGGGTCTGGTATGGATTTTGAGGGGGACCCTACGCCATTTTTTTTTTTTTTGGCTGGGGTCCCCCTTAATATCCATCCCAGACCTGAAGGGCCTGGTTATTGAATTTGGGGGACCCCTACGCTTTTTTTTTTGTTTTTTATTAATGAATGACAGCTCTCTGTGTTACAGGAGCCATCAATTCATTAGCCGCGAGTGCTTTTAAATAGATTTTTTCCTGCAAAAATGACACTTTTTTGCAGGGAAAGTTCTAAGCACAGGAAACCTGCCCCCCTTCACAGGCCACCTATAGACACCCCCCAGATGTGATACTGCAATGCTGTTCTAACAGCACGCACACACATATCCCCAGAAATAAAGCACATATTGTCAGCAGCACACTGACACGCTGACACTGACTGAAAAATAATATGCGAGGCCGCCGCCGCGGCGGCCTCTTATACCGTGGGGCGTGTATTGCATCCTGCCTGTAGCCAATTATGGCTCTCCTCGCTGCCGGCGCTGTGATTGGCCAAGCATGCGGGGTCACAGTGCATGCTTGGCCAATCATCAGCCAGCATTGCACTGCGCGGGCCGCAATGCATTGCGGGGCCGCTCGCATCACACGAATTTGATGCGAGCGCCCCCAATAGTTCTGGGCTCGCCGAGCGAGCGAACGCCTGGTGCTCGATTCGAACATGGGTTCGAATCGAACACCGGGCCCATCCTTAACTACAAGTCCTATGGGTGCTTCTGCAAAGAAAATATAGGAACTCTGTGTGATGGGACTAACACACTACCAGTCCTATGGGTGCTTCTGGGAAGAAAATATAGGAGCTCTGTGTGATGGGACTAACACAAGTCCTATAGGTGCTTCTGGAAGAAAATATAGGAGCTCTGTGTGATGGGACTAACACACTACAAGTCCTATGGGTGCTTCTGGGAAGAAAATATAGCTCTGTGTGATGGGACTAACACACTGCAAGTCCTATGGGTGCTTCTGGGAAGAAAATATAGCTCTGTGTGATGGGACTAACACACTACAAGTCCTATGGGTGCTTCTGGGAAGAAAATATAGGAGCTCTGTGTGATGGGACTAACACACTACAAGTCCTATGGGTGCTTCTGGGAAGAAAATATAGGAGCTCTGTTTGCTGCCACTAACACACTAGAAGTCCTATGGGTGCTTCTGGGAAGAAAATATAGGAGCTCTGTTTGCTGCCACTAACACACTAGAAGTCCTATGGGTGCTTTTTGGGGTGCAGTGCTGTACTAACAGCACTGCGGTTGGTACTACTGAAATACTGTACTAACAGTAAGACACGCACCATACTAATCCCCAGCAGCAGCTAAAAACACACTAACCAGCAGCAGCAATGGACGATCAATGACAGGTAGCAATGGTTTAGCAAATAAATAGCCAATGGTTTAGCAAAGTAGAGCAAATCTTTCTATAGGAATCAAACAAAGAGTGACACAGAATCAGCCTGATCTCTCCTAAAGCCGGAACTCATGTGACCGGCGCCAACGGCGTGGCGGCCTTTTAAATGGTGGGGCGTGTAGAGGGTGGAAAGGAGGTTGGTGCCATTGTCGCAAACCACCATTCCTGGCTTAAACTGGCATGGCGTCAACCACCTCTTAGCCTGCCCCTGCAGAGCTGACAGAATCTCTGCCCCAGTGTGGCTCCTGTCCCCCAAGCACACCAGCTCAAGCACCGCATGCCATCTTTTTGCCTGCGTACTTGCGTAGCCCCTTGAATGCCTATGGAGCACCGCTGGTTCCGAGGACAAAGCACAGGAAGAGGCCATGGAGGAAGAAGAAGAGGAGGGAGTGGAGGAGAGAGGTGTGTCAGAATCACCAGTAGTAGCATTTTGGAGGCATGGTGGCGGAACAACCTCCAACACTACTGCACCTTGTCCTGCATCCTTCCCAGCTGCCAGCAGAGTCACCCAATGCGCCGTGAAAGATAGGTAACATCCCTGTCCATGCCTGCTGGACCATGAGTCAGCGGTAATATGCACCTTACCGCTGACCGCTCTGTCCAGCGAGGCCAAGACATTGCCTTCCACATGCCGGTAGAGAGCTGGAATCGCCTTCCGTGAGAAAAAGTGGCGTTTGGGAACCTGCCACTAAGGAACCGCCCATTTCACAAACTCACAGAAGGGGGCAGAGTCTACCAACTGAAAAGGCAGCAGTTGAAGTGCTATCAAATTAGCCAAGCTAGCATTCAACTGCTGGGCACGTGGATGGCTGGGAGCGAACTTCTTTCGGCGGTGCACAAATTCGTATTTTCGTTATATTTCATATTCGGACACGTTCGTATTTTCGGAAGAGTTATTTTTTTGTTGATTCGTATTTCCGTAAATCGAATTTTCGTAGATTAAAAATTCGTATTTTCGTAGATTTAATTACATTCGTACTTTCGTGAGATTGACTGCCTCATTTATTCGTACTTTCATAACATTGTTTTCGTAGATTCGTAATCGGAGCATAATTCATAATTTTACATAATGTGTATGCTATTTATATGTTTAAGAAACAAAGAATTTCTCTCTCACAAGTTAACTAAAAAATCCACCAAAACAGTGCCTCCGACCCAACCACACCCTATCTGGACTCTGGATGGAATATTTCAGAATCAGAACTAACATTCGTTCTTTCGAATTCTCGATCAGCAGAATTTTCGTTATTTCGTATTTTCGTTGTTTTGATTTCCGTTTTCCGAATATTCGTAATTTCCATTTTTCGTTCATTTTGATTTTCGTTATTTTGAATCTTTGTTCGGTATTTTCGTTGTTTCTGTTTTCGTTTTTTTGGATTTTCATTCTTTCGTAGTTTTGTTGTTTTTAATTTAATTATCTCGTATTTTCGTTGTTTTCCATATTCGTTCTTTTTGATAGTTCGTTTTTTGTTAGAATTTTTAGATAATTTAAAGATAGATTAAAATATGCAATGGGGATGGTGAGGGGGAGTGGCCTGCTGAAGATGGAGTAGAGACACACGCTCAAGGAAGCTCCTCCACCCCACGCGTCTATATGGCTGTATGAGAGACTTCTCCCTGTTTTTCTCATACTAAGTAAGAGAAAAAACCCCCAGCTGTCCCTTACCGTAGAGCGGGATGAGGAGGAGAGACAGTGGAGAGAGCCGGAGGTCTGTGCAGCCTGAGATTCGGCAGTGCTTTCCAGGAACCAGGGCAGCAACTTCCCGGGGCCGTGCGGCAGAGATCCTTGTGTCCGACAGCAGAGCGGGGAGCAGCACAGGGGAGACCCGAGCAGAGAAAGTAGGAGGGGAGACCCGTACAACCGGAGGTAGGGTCACGGACCGACCAGCTGTGAGCCGAACGGAGAGCCGGGTAGCCAGAGGCAGAGGGGCGGACCGATCAGCAGAGAGCCGAACGGAGTGCCGAGCAGACGAGACCCAGGTAGGGGAGACCCGAGTAGAGGAAAGCCGATCAGCTATAACTCTAGCTGGGAATCTGCCAGCGCTACAGAAGTCAGCGGTGATACAAGCTGACATATCGGGGAACGGAGTTATAAAAGAGAACAGAGTGAGTGAAAGCCCCAAAGTTGCAAGAGACCCCCAGGCGTTCTCCGCTAGTGTGGGTAGGTTGGAGAAACTAACAATGGAGGCAGACAAACATCAAGGAGAGGTGGCCCCTGAAGTCAGAGAGACAGATCTGAGAGCAATATTACTGGCACTCCCGACACGAGCGGACATAGAGGAGATAATCGCAAGGCATATGGAGGCACATGGCAGGGAGCTGAAGGGGGTCCAAACGGAGGTGCAACAACTTACGGAAAAGTTTGAAGCGGAGAAAAACACCCTCACCGCTCTGGAGAAACGGGTCGCCCATCTGGAACAGGTACAGACTATACAATTTCTTTATGCTTCCCCAATTCAGCTCCGTATGGAGGAATTTGAGGACCGTAGCAGACGCAAGAACCTCAGGTTTAGGGGGATCCCCGAGGCAATAGGGAAGGAGGTACTGCAGTCTACAATCACCGCTATATGCCAACAGCTGGCGCCCTTCCCCCCTCAACAGGCCCTAGAATTCGAAAGGGTACATAGAGCTCTGGGCCCCCCCTCAGTAAACTTAAATAGACCGAGAGACGTGATATGCTGTTTCCATCGTTACGTGCATAAAGAATTGATTAGTCGCAAAGCATGGGAAGTTGGAGAGATCTTACATGAGGGGTTCTCGGTGAAGATTTTACCGGATTTGTCAAGAGCGACCCTACAACGTAGGGCAATTCTACGTCCGTTACTAGACAGAATTAAAGAGACAGGAGGCACATACCGATGGGGCTTCCCGATCTCCCTGAGTATAAAAAAGGGTCCCCAAGTATTCAATATGAAACATCCCGCTGACATTCCAGACCTGTTTGATTTTTTGGGGGTGGAAGCTATAGAGGTACCCAACTGGTTACAGCCTAATCCGGGGTTGGGAAGAACAGTGAGGCCTCCGCAGAAGACACAGGACGGAAAGACTTAGAAAGAGAGGTCTTCCCTTCTTGGCCCAGCATCTCCCTTGTTTGCCCCTTTATTTTTTCCCCCTCTTTTCCCCCCTTTTTTCTTATTTTTTTTCTTTTTTTTTTTTTTCTCGTTATCTCTGTATACCTCGTCAAACTAAGTGGAGAGGTTAAGAGTGAAGATATACTGTGTATTGAACAGTTGGAGACCACCTCTGACACAAGGGGGTTTATTTATTCATTTCCTTTTTTTTTTTTTTTTTTTTTTAAAGGAAAAGGGAAAGGAGACCCTTTTCTTTTTTTTTTGTGGAATATTGGATGATATGGAGGGTTATAGGGGGGAGGTCCCCTTTAAATACCTTTCTCATTTTTTTTCTTTAAGTAAAACCCACTAAGTGAGTTAGATACCACTAGGCACAATACACACAATACACACCGTACACAGCGGGGGTATCAGGTATGGGAGGGAAAGACACAGGGGAATACATTTTCCCATAATATAATATAATATCACCTTTTTTTTTTTTTTTTTTTTTTTTTTGGGGATTATATCACAAAGTAATTGGAAAACAGAATGCCGTGGTCTCTCAGCGAGAATGGAAGAGATAAAAGTGATTACCCTAAATGCGAAGGGACTAAATGTCCCGGAAAAAAAGAAGGATGCTGATTAATGAATTGAGACGGTCTAAGACAGATGTGGCATTTGTGCAGGAGACCCATTTTAAAGTAGGGGGACTTCCTTTTTTACAGAATAGATTTTTTCCGTGTGCTTACCATGCCCCCAACCAGAAAGCAAGATCTAAAGGTGTATCGGTCTTGATATCAAAACGGGTGCCATGGACCCTTATGGGTAAAATTGAAAGATATAAATGGTCGGTATCTCTTCTTAAAGGGCCACTTAGCAAATACAAAAGTAACTTTAGCTACAGTGTATGTGCCGAATGTACATCAAGATGTCTTTTTGCGGAAAGTTTTATTGGAGTTGGAGGGGTTTGCGGAGGGAAAGTTGATCCTAGGGGGGGATTTGAATATCCCATTGGACCCTGGGGTGGATACCTCCTCTGGGAGTTCATCAATCCCAAGGGGTATTAGGAGGAATATTGTGCAGAAGCTACAGGAACTGAGGTTGGTAGACGCATGGAGGCTCCTTCACGGAGGAGAGAGAGACTATACTTTCTTTTCTAACCCCCACCAAGTATATTCGCGCATAGATTTATTTTTGATCCCACATCATTTGCTTTCTTCAGTACGGGAGATGTCCATAGGAAGTATAACTTGGTCAGACCACGCCCCAGTAACGATGCGCCTCGCCGTGTCGTGCTCGGCTCCCTCCCCGGAGTGGCGGTGGCGATTAAACGAAAGTCTGCTGCAAAATCAGGAAATCAGAGAAGATATAGCTAAGGAAATCAAAATATATTTCCAGATAAATGACACACCGGGGGGCGACCCGGGCACGATATGGGAGGCGCATAAAGCAGTGATACGGGGGATTTTAATCAAGCATGGATCCAGACTGAAGAAAGAGAGAGAAAAACAGATAAAAGGGTTGCTAGAAGAAATACAGGCGTTAGAACAACAGCATAAGAAGACACAGGCACCGCTGGTAGGGAGGGAATTGGCGCACCTGAGACGACAGGTTACAGATATCCTCCGGTACAGGGCAAAGGCAGCGATACAAGTAGGCAAAAAATCAACATATGAACTAGGAGACAAATGCAGTAAATTACTTGCCGGGAAACTGAAGGAAAGAAGTAGAACAACATATATACCTAAAATAAAAGGAGGGAAGGGACAAATAATTTCACTGCCAAGAGATATAGCCCAGAGGTTTGGTGAATATTACTCTTCCTTATATAATTTGAACCCGGCAGTAGCACCCTTGATAAAGCTGGAGGAATACCTCAGTTCCGCAAGGTTGCCGCGACTAACATCAGAAATGCGGCAGAATTTAGAGAAACCTATTTCTAGTGAGGAGGTAAGCATGGCGCTGAGAACAGTGAAAGCGGGGAAAGCCCCAGGACCCGATGGATTCTCGACGCAGTATTATAAGGAATTCTTTGCAATTCTGGGTACCCAGATGACAAAGGTTTTTAATGCAGTTGGACACACTGCTGCATTCCTGCCGGAGACATTATTGGCACATATATCAGTGATACCAAAGGAGGGGAAGGACCCGGCGGAATGCGGCAGTTATCGACCCATTTCATTATTAAATGTCGATCTAAAACTATTTACTAAGGTACTGGCCCTTCGCTTACAAACCTTGCTCCCCCAATTAGTAAACATGGACCAAGTAGGGTTTATCGCGACCCGTGAGGCGAGGGATAATACTATCAAGGTACTTAACTTGGTCCAATACGCAAATAAAACAAATATCCCATATGTATTCCTAAGCACGGATGCAGAAAAAGCATTCGACAGAATAAATTGGAAATTTATGCTAGAGGTGCTTAAACATATGGGTATGGGAGATCATATGATAAATTGGATAGCTGGAGTATATACCAAACCTCAAGCAGCGGTTAAGGTGAACGGATTAATATCAAAATCTTTTGGGATTACAAATGGCACGCGTCAAGGGTGCCCGATGTCACCTTTATTGTTCGCCCTAACGTTAGAGCCGCTACTCAATAAGATTCGACAAAACCCAGACATCCAAGGGGTAATGGTGGAGGAAAAGAACTATAAGGTCTCTGCGTATGCAGATGACCTGTTGTTTTCCATCTCGAAGCCACAAGTGTCACTCCCTAACCTGATGAAGGAATTTGAGATTTATGGAGAGCTATCAAACCTAAAAATTAATTATGCTAAATCGGAGGCGATGGGGGTGAGATTGACACCGTCAATACGAAACTCCATACAGCCAAATTTTAATTTTAAATGGGTATCTAAGACACTGAGTTATCTGGGCACCCATATACCATCTAATATAGGAAATACTTTTACAGTTAATTTTTTACCATTACTGAAAACTGTACGGGCATTATTAGACAAATGGCAGCACGGACTATACTCATGGTTCGGTCGCTGTAACACTATTAAAATGTGCATCTTACCAAAATTCCTATATTTGTTTCAGGCGCTGCCTATTGCCATCCCAAGAGCTTTTTTCCGACAAATACAATCCTTATTTACAAAATTTATATGGTCAAAGAAAAAACCGAGGATCAGTAGAGGGCTTATGACGATGCCTAAGAGATATGGGGGAGTGGCGGTCCCCGATGTACTGAGGTATTATCAAGCGGCCCACTTAGGGAGAGTAGTGGATTGGAGCAGACACGAAGAATTGAAACAGTGGGTAGGTCTGGAGCAAAGGCAGAGTGTAATACCCTTACATAGAGCACCTTGGTGCTATGCAGTGCTCCCATCCCCTCTTAAACAACATCCTATTATAGGCCCCACACTTCAAATATGCGCTAAGATATGTCGGGACCCCAGGTATTCCTCAGATAATTCGCCTTTATACCCTATACTGGGTAATCCAAGCTTCCAACCGGGTATGGAAAAGGGAGCATTCAAAAAATTGGAGGAGAAGGGACTCTTCCAAGTATCGCACTTTGTCTGTCGAGGGAGTTGGCCAACAACACTAGAATTGATGAAGAAAGGAGGACAATATGAGTTGAGTACGTGGCAGGCCCTACAAGTAAATCATTTTTTGAAAGCGCTGGGGCAACCAAAAAATTATCAACGCCAACTGACCAAATTCGAATCATATTGCGATGAAAAAGAACCACTCCACCGGGTCATATCGAAGATGTATTCGCTTTTGAACACCCCGAGGGAGGGGTTTGTGATACCATCCATTAGCAAATGGGAAAGAGATTTGAATAAATCCTTTACTATAACTCAGCGCCAAAATATCATATATTGGGCATTGAACTCGTCAATTAATACGAGAACACAGGAATTAAATTACAAAATATTGACCCGATGGTATTACACACCAACGAAGATGAATAAATTCTCGAGGGAAATCTCAGATAGGTGCTGGCGGTGCAGTAGAGAGGAAGGAACCTTGCTACATATTTTTTGGGCCTGCCCGAAAGTGAGGGCATACTGGGAGGAAGTCCAGGAACTCTCCCAAAAACTTACTGATATTTTGGTGCCGGAGGACCCGGCCTTCTTTTTGCTCCATCTCTCAAAGATCCCAACGAAGGTATATAAAAGGTCCCTGCTTTGTCATTTGGCTAATGCGGCCAAGGCCTGTATCACTCTGCATTGGAGGGATACCAGACCGCCATCCATAGCAAGATGGTTAAATAAGGTTAGAGAGATTGGAGCTATGGAAGACTTGGTTTATTCGGCACAAAACAGGAAAGAACAGTATGAGCAAACATGGGCAATATGGGACCGATTTGTACAGTCAGAGGAAGGGAAAAAAAAGATGGAAGAGAGAAGGGGGGAGTGAAGAAGTGGGGGAGGGAAGAAGGAGAGAAGAAGAGAAAGGAGAAAGCAGAAAGAAGGCAAATAGGAAAAAGGGGGGAAAAAGTTAGAATGACCATATCTCGCTGAGGGACAGAGGGCCGGAAATGGGAAGCTCCCATTCCTTTTTTTTTTTTTTTGGGGCGGGGGTACCGGGGTTTGGGTTTTTCAGGGGAATAAAGAAAAAGGGAAGAATAGAGATTAAGATAACTAACGTGCAAAATAGTACTTGTTACCAGGTGAGGTAAACATTAAGGATCTAAAGACGAAATAGGTCGGTAAAAAGATTGAAGTTTGCCAAACCAATATAGGTGATAAGTAAACATGAGTAAACAAATATGTGATTGTTGAAATGTGGAAATGTGGTTTGAATATGTAATGTCTAGTACCTTTTACAAAAATAAATAAAGAATTTGAAAAAAAAAAAGAAAAGAATTTTTAGTAAACCATTCGTTCATTCGTATGCTTACAAATTAACGAATATAACGAATTTTAACGGAAAACTAATTCGTAACTAAACGATTTGCACATGTCTAATGGGTCCTACCCTAGTAATAGAATGAAAGATCCTGCGTCTCAACCATGGGAGCCAAACTCCTCTATGTGGGAGAACTGAAGGGATTCCTCCTATGCACTGGTGGCCACTAAATAAGAGGTAATGAAGAGGGGGAGGGGTGCTCTAACCCAAAACGTTTGGCTCCCATGGTTGAGACGCAGGATCTTTCATTCTATTACTAATATCACTAATTCGGGGTACTTTGTCGCAGTAAGTGGGCTTAGCACTATGTAACCATATAGTGTGACCAACCCCCATATTTTTTGAATATGTTCAGGTGTTTTTAACTAGCCCTGCAGGAAATGTCATTCTTGAATGTGTGTGCTGTAATATGTTCGTTGGCCTTTTGGCAGCACCATCTTGAATCTAAACGCATTAGGGTGTGCTTCTCAAATATGTTTTTGTATCTTATATAGTGTGGGGTGTGTACTAAACCCCCTGAAACATAATTGGCCAAAGCCACCCTAGCTTTGGCCAATTATGGCTCTCCGTTTTTTCGGCGCTGTGATTGGCCAAAGCATACGGGTCAGTGCATGCTTGACCAACATCAGCCAGCAATGCACTGCGATGCCGCAGTGAATTATGGGCCATGACGTGCCACTTGAATTGAAATAAGGGGAACCCTGCGCCAAAAAAAAAAAAATGGCGTGGGGGGTCCTCCTCAAAATCCATACCAGACCCTTATCCGAGAACACAACCTAGCAGGCCCACTGGAAAAGAGAGAAAAGAGAGCCCACCCCCCTGAACCATACCAGGCCACATGCCCTCAACATTGGGAGGATGCTTTGGGGTCCCCCCCAAAGCACCTTATCCCCATGTTGATGAGGACAAGGGCCTTATCCCCACAACCCTGGCCGTTGGTTGTGGGGGTCTGCGGGCGGGGGGCTTATCGGAATCTGCATCAGAGGGGGGCGGGGTCACCGGGTGGCCCTGGCCTCCGTTATATAAGACCTGTCAGAAGAAGAGAAGCATCACCCAGCGGGAGCATCCCATTGCGCGGAGCGGCCCAATAAAGAAGAAGAGACGCCGTGGAGGAAGATGCCGGACGAGAACACCGGAGCAAGAAGCGGATCGGAGGAAGAAGAAGAAGAAGAGAAGCGTCACACAGCGGGAGCTTCCCATTGCGCGGAGCGGCCTGGTAACGAACAAGAGACGCCGTGGAGGAAGATGCCGGACAAGAACAAAAAAAAAAAGCGGATCGGAGGAAGAAGAAGATGGAAGAAGAAGAAGATGGAGGAAGAAGATGAAGAAACCGAAGGATGAAGAAAGGAAGAAGACCAGAAGAAAGAAGACTTTAATAAAAGGACTTGTCAAAGACCGTCTCCTGTCATTTTTAACTCTTGTCACCTTTTTTGGCCTCCCCCTTACCATTTCACACAGGGGGAAGGCCGGGATCTTGGGGTCCCCTTGTTAAATGGGGCTTCCAGATTCCGATAAGCCCCCTGCCCGCAGACCCCCACAACCAATGGCCAGGTTGTCCTCATCAACATGGGGACAAGATGCTTTGGGGGGGACCCCAAAGCATCCTCCCAATGTTGAGGGCATGTGGCCTGGTATGGTTCAGGAGGGAGGGCGCTCTCTCATCCCCCCCTCTTTTCCTGCGGCCTGCCAGGTAGCGTGCTCGGATAAGGGTCTGGTATGGATTTTGAGGGCGACCCCCACGCCTATTTCTTTTGGGTGCGGGGTTCCTCTTAATATCCATACCAGACCTGAAGGGCCTGGTATGTCATTTTGGTTTTTTTAATTTCTTAATGCTAACATGACCTGTGTTCAAATAGCCTTTAAAAAACCCATAGAAGTGAACCAGCGCAAAAAAAAAAAAAAAAAGAGTCAAGTTGAGATGTGCGTCCATTCAACTTATGCAAATGAACCTACGTGGCTTGACATTTACTAAGATTTTGCCAGGCGCAAATGCTTTGTGAATACGAAAACGGCCGTTGTGCGGCGGCTTGCACCGCAACTCATGGCGCAAATGCTTGGTAAATCAGCCCCATTGTCTTTTTGTATATCTGATGAAAAACAATAAAAATCTATTGATGAAAAAAAAAATGTCCGATGTGTCCACCATAATGTCGCAGTCACGATAAAAATCGCAGATCACCGCCATTACTAGTAAAAAAAAAATAATAATAAAAATGCCATAAAACTAACCCTCTATTTTGTAGACGCTATAACTTTTGCGCAAACCAATTAATAAGCGCTTATTGAGATTTTTTGGACTGAGGAATTAATAATTTAAACTGAGGAAAAAAATAGTTTTTTTATATACTTTTTGTGGATATTTATTATAGCAAAAAGTAAAAAATAATGTGTTTTTTTTTTAATTGTTGCTTTATTTTTGCTTAATAAAAACCTCAGAGGTGATCAAATACCACCAAAAGAATGCTCTATTTGTGTAAAAAAAAGGTGTAAATTTTGTTTGGGAGCCACGTCGCACGGCCGCGCTATTGTCAGTTAAAGCGACGCAGTGCCGAATCGCAAAATGTGCTCTGGTCATTGGCCAGCCAAATGGTCCGGGGCTTAAGTGGTTAAGATCTAACTGATTGCAGTGTATGATCACCTTTAAAAGATCAAGATCTGAAAATATTTTTTTGGGTTTAGAAACTCTTCTCTGTTCTTTGTAATGTATTGAAAGATTTGGGTAAAAAAATAAAAAAAATTATTTCAAAAATATATTAGAAGTGATAGGAATGAGATTAGCATCAAAAGGGTTAATTAACTGAGAACACCTACTAATTCCCTAACAAGACACATCCAATGAGATGAAATTAAACAATTGTATTGGGTGTGCGCTATTATCAATGAGAAAACCGCAGTTACCCTAGCGACAGTTGCATTTTACACAAATGCGGGTATTTATTATCGATATTTTCGCTTCAATGTGCGCCGGTTCGCATGTTAAATTAATGACTTTTCCGGTGCACCAATTAATGTATGAACTGATGCAGTGCCTTCTTCTTAGTAAATCGCCTCCATAGTGTCAGTTATTTACCCTCCTGTTAAAGTGGTTGTAAGCCTTATTATAGGCTTACCTGTAGCAAAAAGTGTGTTGTAAGGTTTACAACCACTTTAACCATTAATAGGATTTTGTGATTGGGTTAATATTTGTGTTAACTTACAACCAAGGTAACTTGGCACCATTATATTGGTTTCTTTGGATAAGTACAGATAAAATAGCTATGTGTAGGAGTGGGTGTAACCTTGTGAGCTGCCAAACTCCTAACCTGAAACTAAAAATAAGACTAAAAATAATAAATTAAAATATAATGGAAAAAAAAAATTCCCAGAGGAAGTTAAGAGAATGTGACGAAACCGGGTAGGAGGAGCTTGATCAGCTGACAAGGGAGGAAGTGAGGTGTCTTGTACTACAGGCTAAGGGTGGGGAGAACGCTGGGAACCGCAGATGCAGATTCAGTCTTCAGGTGACATAATCACCCCCCTTGTTCTGTCCATAAGCATATCAAGGCTTGTTTTCATTGTGCTAAATGTGAGTGTACATCTATGTGGGATTTTAAGTTTAATAAACCCGTTTTAAAATGTTATCACACCATTGCAAGTTTCTATTGTCTTTCACATGTGTGATATATGAGGCGATTGCTGGTAGACAGGAGGAAAGTGACTTGTGATCAGAAAGGAGTGATCTTTGTAGCAGCATTTAAGCCATAACTAACCACTACATGAAAGAGGAACCCTAGGAGGATCTTCCCAAGCTGATAATATTATTTATACCAGGCTTTTTTTTAAAACCCCCTAAGGTGAGGGTACACCTGGTGGGGGGTGTGTGCATACCGCATGAAGAAATCACCATCACGGTTTATGATGTTTGGACTGTTGAAATATTAAGGATTTACTGTGCAATACACGTAGAACGTGCACTTTCCTTTTATATAGTTTGTGGACATTGCATGAAGATTTTACCATTTTGTTCTATGTTTATGTTTCTATAATGGACTTTTTTTTACATTACGGAGGATTTGTGTGCATCACACAGAGTACGTGCACTTTAATTATATTATTTATGTTTAATCTTATTCACATTATAGGATATATGCACGAGTTATTAGTTAAATATACATTTTTTAAATTTTATTTATTTTAAACTCCACACATTTGGTATATTAGTATTTATGTAGAAGTGTTTTCTTACTAACTGACAAAGTATACATATTTTGTGTTTTATTAATACAGTAAGCATATTTGAACTGTTTCTTCAATACTGTGTGAGTCTCTATTTACTACTACAGTTGCTGAAATGACGGAACCCAGGGTGTCAGAGGTAAGAGAGGATTTGCAGAAGGTAATCAGTGGGCTACAGAGCTAATTAGCAGCCCTCACGGGGGTACAACTACACATACGTATTAGATTAATAGGTTACTCTTATATGGGAGGTCCAGGAATTATTGTTGTCTTGTCATAAGATAGTAATATTGAAGGAACCTGGAACTTCATGTCTATGTTCTCAATGTTGAAATATGTTGCACTTGTAATATACATTATGTTCACCCTTCCTATCTTTTCTACATTCTGTATCCTCTATTTGCCTTAAGTTATCATTCAATAAAATAAAACTGAAAAAAATAAATGTCCATTTCTGCACGATTCTACCACAGGTCAGAACAGGTCCAATTGCTCCATGCACCTGGTCTCCTGGGAAACACCACATATGGTTATACTTCTTCATTAACCACTTCAGCCCCGGACCAATTGGCAGCCAAAGGACCAGGCCCCTTTTTGCGATTCGGCACTGCATCGCTTTAACTGACAATTGCGCGGTTGTGCAACGTGGCTCCCAAACAAAATTGGCGTCCTTTTTTCCCACAAATAGAGCTTTCTTTTGGTGGTATTTGATCGCCCCTGCGGTTTTTATTTTTTGCGCTATAAACAAAAATAGAGCGACAATTTTGAAAAAAATGCAATATTTTTTGCTTTTTGCTATAATAAATATCCCCAAAAAATATATAAAAAAACATTTTTTTTTCCTCAGTTTAGGCCGATACGTATTCTTCTACATATTTTTGGTAAAAAAAATCTCAATTAGCGATTATTGATTGGTTTGCGCAAAAGTTATAGCGTTTACAAAATAGGGGATAGTTTTATAGCATTTTTATTAATATTTTTTTTTTTTTACTAGTAATGGCGGCGATCAGCGATTTTTATTGTGACTGCGACATTATGGCGGACACATCAGACATTTTTGACACATTTTTGGGACCATTGTCATTTATACAGCAATCAATGCTATTTAAATGCATTGATTCCTGTATAAATGACACATGCAGTGAAAGAGTTAACCACTAGGGGGATGGGTTATGGGCTGTGACGTGTGTGTGTTTTTTTACATTAGGGGGCGGGCTGACATCTGACGTCATTGATCGGCTTTCCCGATGACAGGGAACAGCCGATCAATGACAGGCAGAGTAGGAAGCGCAGGGAGAGGTTTGTTTACACAGACCTCTCCCCGTTCTTCAGCTCTGTGACCCGATCGCGGGACACCAGCGGCGATCGGGTCCGCTGGTCCCGCGGCCGGGTCACAGAGCTCCCGACCGGGCCAGGCAATTAAAGGGCCACGTACCCGTACGTGATTTTGCCTGGCTGTGCCATTCTGCTGACGTATATATGCAGTGGGCGGTCGGGAAGCGGTTAAATCTTAGTAAAACGAGAGGTAGTTAATTTGTCCAGAAACTGGCATCAATTTAAATTTGGGTTGGACTAAACATTAAATAATAACAGCAAAAATAAAACATTTATTATATACAAACTTGTGTGCATGCATTTCCTTTCCTTGAGATATTCTCAGATTAAATTATTGCCTCTATATACTGTATGTGTATCACTTGCTACTATTTTCTAAACTACAGTAAACAGACAGAAGTTGTATCACTGCCAGTTCTGCTAAGACTTGCCAAGTAAAGCTCTGTATGCATGACAATAGAGTCAGGGATTACACACTGCACACTATTAATTAGTTCTGATCCGGAATCTCATTAAGATCATTATTTGATACAGTCTAGTCCTCAAAGAAATTATGCAACTGGTGATTCAGCTTGCAGGTTAAATAAAATATTAACATACAGTGGGCTCAATCCACAAAACTGAAAATTTATATCAAATACTTACCGTAATTTTCCTTTCCTGATGGACTCCATGGCAGCCTACGTATGGGTTAATCCCGCCTCTCATACCTCATAGGACCCCACTCCCATAAATTTTTGCAACTAGATAGAGACTGTGTTTCATAACTTAGCCTACTCCAGCAAATGGGAGGGAACTCCCGCTGCCATGGAGTCCATCGGGAAAGGAAAATTACGGTAAGTATTTGATATAAATTTTCTGTTTTCCTGACAGACTCCATGGCAGCCTATGTACGGGAAATAACTAGCCATACACTCCCGGGTGGGAAATTGCTGGTTCAAAGAAAAAAGGTTTAATTGGCACCGTCAACAAATAAGACATTCAAACCCAAGTTAACTGAAGATAGAGCAGCTGGCTCAAAACAATAGTACGTCATAAATGTATTTATCGATGACCACGAGGCTGCTTTGCAAATCACTTCCACGGACATGTGTCGGGAAGCTGCCCATGATGTCGAAACACTCCTGGTCGAGTGAGCAGTCACTGCCTCTGGAGGATACAGACCCTTAGCCGTATACGCCCTTTGAATAGCCTGGACAATCCAGGCTGCAATGGTTCTGGAGGAAGCACGAAATCCTCTGTTTTTTCCCTGAAAGTAGATAAAAAGATGATCTGATTTCCGGAAAGGAGCCGTAGCTTCCAAATAGTGCCTTAAGACTTCTCCAACGTCGAGAGGATGGATACTTGCTTCATCAGTTGAATGAAAAGTTGGAAGAACGATTTCTTGGTTCTCGTGAAATACAGACGTCACTTTGGGATTTGATCCTAACATGGGAATCAAGACTACCCGATCAGGGAAGAACGTGATAAAGGGTTCCTTGAATCCTAGAGAGCTGATCTCGGAGACCCTTTTGGCAGATGTTATGGCCACTAGAAAAAACGTTTTGAGGAAAAGGTCTTTCATAGATAATTGATCCAATTGTCGATAATCTGCTCCCGAAAAGAAATCCAGGACAAGGGAAAGATCCCATTTGGAAAATCTTGGCCTCCTTTGAGGTCTAAGCCTCATTGCTCCCTTAAAAAAACTGTCTGGTAAGAGGATGTTTTGCCCAGTATACACCTGTAAAGGCAGATATTGCAGAAACCTGAACTTGGAGAGCTCACCGATAAGGGCACATCCAGGCCTGTTTGAAGAAACCCCAAAATGTCCGATACCTCTGGATCTTTAAAAAAACTTCCAATAGAGGAGACATAATTCACAAATCTTGACCAAATTATTTTATATACTCTGTTGGTGCCCTCTCTCCTGGCACTCATCAAGGTAGCCATTGCTGTATTTGGACTTCTAGCCTTTCCCTTTCAACCACCAAACCATCAGATGGAGATGAGATGGGCATGGGTGAAGAGACGCTCCCTGCAGCAGGAGATCTGGCCTGGAGGGGAGAGGAACTGGGTCCCGGGAACTGAGCTGTATCAGGAAAGGAACCATGGCCTGTTGGGCCAATACGGAATGACTGCTACTATTTCGGCTTCTTCCCATCTGAGCCTCGACAGAAACCGGAGAATGACCGGAACTGGAGGAAAGGCATAAGCCTTGTGGAACCTCCACTGGTCCATCAAGGCATCCACTCCGAAGGCTTGGGGACAGCGACATCTCGTGTAGTACTTCCTGAGTTTGGCATTGCAGGGTGATGCGAACAGATCTACCTCCGGCGTCACTCCTAGAGACAGGATCCAGTTTAAACCTTCTGTATGGAGGGACCATTCGTTGTTGTCCAGGGAGACCCTCGAAAGGAAGTTCCCCTGGATGTTTTGAATTCTGGGAAGATAAACCGCTGTCAGGTTTGACAAGTTCGCCTGGGCCCAAGACATGATCGGACTTACTTCCTTCAGTAAGGAGAGACTGTGGGTGCCCCCCTGCCTCTTGATATATGACACTGCGGTCGTATTGTCTAACCTCAATAGAACTGAGGCTCCTGATATCAGGTGAAGGAAAGCTTGAAGGACTTGGAAGGCAGCGCAGAGTTCCAACGCGTTTGATACTATACCCTGGGATGGGAAATCCCATTTCCCCTGGGCTACCTCCAACAGACAGAGAGCGCCCCAACCTCTGTTGCTGGCATCCGTCGTCACTGTTATTCAGGAAACGGGTGCTATGGAATGGCAATTAAGGAGATTCTCTTGCTGAAGCCACCAGGGGATGCTCTCCCGCATGGAAGGAGTTATCCAAACAAGATGATCTTGTGACTCCGGATTCCACTGTTGGAGAAAACTCTTTTGGAAGGGCCGCATCTTCCATTGTGCCCACTTCACCATAGGGGCTGTGGTTACCATGGTCCCGATTACTCTGAGACACTGTGATGCTCTGAGAAGAGGGGATGGCATGGCGAGGTGAACTCTGTCCTGAATCACTGGAATATTGTCCAGAGGTAGGGAGATGGTACTCTCCACCGTGTTGAACCGTGCTCCCAGAAATATTAGAGACTGTGATGGGTCCAGATGACTTTTATCCCTGTTCAGCAGGCAACCTAACTCTATCAGAACAGAGATGACTTGATCCCGATGCGACAATAGCTGTTCTTTGTCTTGTGAAAGCAGGAGTAAGTCGTCCAGATAATGGTGCAACTGGATACCTCTGACCCTGATCAAGGCTACCACTGCCAGTAAGAGCTTTGAAAATACTCGAGGCGACGTTGTAAGCCCGAACGGGAGACATGTAAACTGAAGAGGTCTACTGTGAACCTGAGATATAATTTTTGCGCAATTGGTACATGAAAGTATGCGTTCTTCAGGTCTATTGAAACCATCCAGTCGCCTGGTTGTATTGTCTGACGTATGGTTAATAGAGTCTCCATCTTGAACTTTTCCTTCTGAATGAAGGAGTTCAGGTATGTCAGATCGATGACCGGCCTCCATGAACCGTTCTTTTTGAGTACCATAAAAAAAGGGGGGAATATACCCCCTGAAATCTTTCCTCCACTGGAACCGGAATGACGGCACCTTGGGTTATAAGGGAATCCGTGTAGGACAAAAGAACTTTTCTCTTTTCTTCTAACTGCGGTAGAATTGTAGGAACGAAGCGATGTGTGGGTGGATTGCTGAAAATCCAGGTGTGTCCTGAAGAAATAGTTTTGATTGTCCAGTAATCCTGAATCAAGGCTGCCCAGACGTGCTGAAAACGGAGTAACCGAGCTCCTACCTGCTCCGCCTGGACAGGCTCCATATCAAAAAGGTTTTGCAGCCTCACGGCCTCCGGAAGATGTTGTCTTTGCGGATTTCTGCCCTGAAGGCTGGTTTCTTCTCCAATTCTTTCTAAATTCCCAACCAGGCCTATAGCGACGTGCATCCCTAGCACGTTCCTGATCTTGCCTTGGTTGAGTTTTTCTCTGAATTTAAGAGATGACGATCCTGGGGTAGGAAGCCCGACTTACCCCCAAGTAGCATGTGTAATGCCAGAAAAGCTGATGCCATCTTCAGTTCATGAACTGGAGAATTCTTGACCATGTCTTCGGATATACTACCTAAAGTTGCACCCACATCATCCGTCCATGATTCCATGGCTTTAGACAAAGCCGCAAGAGCCAGGGCCGGTTTACAGGCCATACCTGCAGTGATATAAATCCGTTTATGATCTGTATCGATCTTTCTTTCCAGACCTTCTTTAAAAGAGACTGTGTCTTCTAGAGGGAGCGTAACATGTCTCACCAACCTCATCAGAGCCGCATCAATGAGGGGAGCTGATTCTAGATATTTCACTTCTTCACCCTTAAACGGGTACATCTTTGCCACTTTGGAGATTAGAAAGTTCTTCCTCTAAACCTTACCCTATTCATCAGAAATGATTTTGCCGAGTTCACCCAAGAAGGGCGCTCTTTCTTCAGATGTTTAAAATACTTCCTCTGCTTAGAGGGAGTCTCTACTGGGTCTTCCCATCTCAGCGCATCCTTAACTGCCCTGACTAATTGAGGAACCAGGGAGAAATCAAACCCTGCGCCATAGTCATCCATTTCCGCTTCACTATCAGAAGATCCAGTTAACGAAAAGTCGTCGTGAGAGGGACCTGGAACCTCAAGGTCGACCATGTCCGTGGCTGAGGCTGGCACTGAAGAAGGATTGGCTGTGTGGACGGAATTTTGTTCAGGAATTCTTGCACAACTTTCCTGACCAGTGCTTCCACCTGTTGGTCTCCTGCACCTCTCTCCTTCATAGCCCAGGAATAACATAACTCGCAGAGAGATTTACCCTCTGGAACTAGAGCTCTACATCCCAGGAAAGTTTTTTTCCTCTTTAAAATCGGAGATAAAAAAATCTCTGAGTTTTTTAAAAAATGTTTTTTTTTGAAAACTTCAAAAAAACACTACCAAAATAAAGCATGAGTTATTTCATCAAAATGTGAGGTATTTATCTCATGAAACCATTCAGTATTTTATCTCATGATGTGATATTCTTTGGGATGGATACAGTGGAGAAGGATTCTAACCCCTGTTTTATTGCTTTTATTGCTAGTAAAGAGTTAAAATGGGTTAAACCATAGAAATATGCTAACTCACTAAGTCCGTGTGGTCCTTGCGGCAGATGGATTAATACAAAAGAAAAAAGGTGAATGGAATTATAATACCAGTCAAAGGGAAACTGCTTTTACAGGACACGTGTTACAAAAACTAAGTTAAATGAAGTAAATACAAAATATCTTTATAAATGTCAAATATTGAATGAAAATAGTATCCAAAATCACACACAGATATATAAATAACCTTTAAATAACCAATAAGGCTTTGGGGAAGGAGGCGCCCCTTCCCCAAAGCACCCACCCCCCCATGTTGAGGGCATGCGGCCTGGTACGGTACAGGAGGGGGGGGGGGGGCGCTTGCTCGTTCCCACCCCCTTTCCTGACCTGCCAGGCTGCGTGCTCGGATAAGGGTCTGGTATGGATTTTGGGGGGGTTCCCCTTAAAATCCATACCAGACCTAAGGGCCTGGTATGCTCCTGGAGGGGGAACCCATGCCGGTTTTTTATTTAAAATTTGGTGTGGAGTTCCCTCTTGAGAGCTGATTATTCTCTGATTGGCCACGGCCAAAGTCGCCTGGCCTGGGGCGACTTAAAGTCGTGTTGTAAGTCGCCCCAAGTCATGTTGAAGTCACTCCAAGTCGCGTTGTTATTCATACTCAAGTCGTGTCCAAGTTGCCTCCAAAAGTCACGCTGGAAGTCGTGTTGCCCCAGTGTGAACCGGCTCTCAGGGGTTACTAATGAATTCGCAGCTGATTCGCACCTAAAACGCTGACAAACCGCTGAACAACTGACGTTTTAGTGCGCAGTTACGCCGAACATTCAATTCGCACCGCACTGGTGTGAACCCAGGCTGAAGGTTAAGACTTGAGACTTGCTTGTGACTTGCACATGTGTGACTTACTCCCATGTCTGCCAATCACGGTGCGCGGCGCCACTCACGCATGCGCGGTGGGTGCCCGGCTGTGAAGCCAAACGGAGGGGGAGACGAGCGGGGCTTCGATCCACTGCATTGCTGGACCCTGTGACAGGTAAGTGTCCGATTATTAAAAGTCAGCAGCTGCAGTATTTGTAGCTGTTGACTTTAAAAAAATGTTTTTAAATGGCAACACCTCTTCAAGGAGTGTTTTTGCTTTTTGAGGTAAATACCTCATTAGGTCCCTTTCACACGGGATGGATCCATATTGATCCGCCCCCGTGAAGATCCGCTGCTCAGCGGGGATTGCTCAGCAGATTCCCGCTGAGCTGGCAGATGACAGGGCGCCCTGTCAGATCTCCGCTCTCCGCTATGGGGGATCGGATGAACACGGACCATCTGTCCGTGTTCATCCGATCCGCTATGCAGACGGATGGAAAAATAGGGTTTTCCTCCGTCTGCAGAATCGGACAATAGCGGAGGCGGACGATATCGTGTGTCAGCGGATGCTCATCCGCTGACACCTGCTATCCCATAGGGATGCATGTATGCCCGTATTTCATCCGAAAACGGATGGATGAAATACGGACATACGGTCCGCATGTGTGAAAGGGGCCTAAGGTGTAAATTAGCTTTTTCATTATGAGGTAATGGTGAAAAAAAAGTGTCACCTGATTCAATTATCTCATGAGATATTCTCATTCAATACCTCTTCATCCTCTACACTTGATTTTGGTTAGTAATGTGTTTTATCTCAGATAGGAAAGAGACAAACCTTTGACTGCATAACATGCCTAAACTTTAAGGGGGACCAAAAGCAACCAAGGTTCATTCATATAAGGCCATACTAGTTGTAGATTGTTTCTGATTGCTGTGGTTTGCTATAGCCCTTCATTCAAAAGGCCACAAATTGGAGCAGTTATTAACCTGCAACTGTTTCAAATGAGCTTTTCATTACTGATGTTTAGTGAGTAAAACACTACCCTACAGTACCAAAGGATGTAATTTTGCAAGTGATATTACAAGCCTAGTATTTACATTATCCCCACATTTGTTCTTAATTTTCCTGGATCACAAATTAAAAATTTACTTTATACCTTTTATTTGGAACTATTTCAAATCTTGAACAAAGACATCCTTAACCGCTTGCCGACCGGCTCACGCCAATATACGTCGGCAGAAGGGCGCGTACAGGCATATTAACGTACCTGTACATTGCCCTTTAAGAAGCGGCTTGCTTTAAACTCAATGTCTGCACGGAGAGGAAGAACGGGGAAATGCTGATGTAAACAAGATTTTCCCCATTCTGCCTAGTGACACTGACACTGATCACAGGTCCCTGTAATTCGGAACGGTGATCAGTGTCGTGTCACACATAGCCCACCCCCCCCACAGTTAGAATCACTCCCTAGGACACACTTAACCTCTATAGCGCCCCTTAGTGGTTAACCCCTTTACTGCTGGTCACATTTACACAGTAATCTATGCATTGTTAATCGCAATGATCGCCCGTATAAATGTGAATGGTCCCAAAATAGCGCCAAAAGTGTCCTATCTGTCCGCCATAATGTTGCAGTCATGATAAAAATCCCTAAACACCACCATTACTAGTAAAAAAAAATTATTAATAAAAATGCCATAAAAATATCCCCTATTTTGTAGACACTATAACTTTTGCGCAAACCAATCAATAAACTCTTATAGCGATTTTCTTTACCAAAAATATGTAGAAGAATACGTATCGGCATAAACTGAGGAAAAAAAAAAAATTTTATATATTTTTTTGGGAATAATTATTATTGCAAAATGTAAAAATAATGCGTTTTTTTTCAAAATTGTCGTTAACTTTTGGTTTATAGCTCAAAAAATAAAAACCACAGAGGTGATCAAATACCACCATAAGAAAGCTCTATTTGTGGGGAAAAAAGGACTTTAATTTTGTTTGGGAGCCACGTCGCACGACCGTGCAATTGTCAGACAAAGCAGTGCCGAATCGCAAAAAGTGCTCTGGTCTTTTGCCAGCCAAATGGTCTGGGCTGAAGTGGTTAAAGTGTTACTAAACCCACAACAGTAAAATCATTCTGTATATGCAGTGAGGCATGCTTGTTTTACTCACTGTGGAACCTAAGGGGTTAATACTCTGCAATGTGTTAAAAAGGCTGTTTGATCCTGTCTTCTCTGATTCTGCCCTCCTTCCACTTTTTTTTTCTTGGAACGGTGCATGTGATCAGTACAGGGCCAACCAGCACTGTCCAGATAGAGGGACAGTCAGTGCAGAATGAAAACTCCTACAAGCTTTAACCAGACATTCATAGAAGTTACAAGGCTGCTATATACTGCTGATGAGAAAAGGTATTTAGCAGTTTATATTTAATAAAATAATTACATTTCCATGTACTGTGTGAGACCAGATATAATGAATGCAGGGTCCTGGGTTTAGTAAAACTTTAAAATATACCTGTATGGAAAGACATATGGGATTTGCAGGCTCTGGTGTTAAAATGATTCACTGACCTAGAACAAGCATGTTAGATGAGAGTTGAACATTTTCAAATATCTGGATAAAAGTCCTAGGACCTGAACCTTTTAAATCCACATTAAAAATGCAATCTCACGTACCTCTATCTCTATAACTATTGAAAATAAAATAAATAAACAAAAAAAAATGAAAAAATCCTATATCACCTCAAAAATACCATAAAAATGTTATCCACGCTTTTCTTTTCCACTCTTGTTCCCTGTTTTCCTATGAGGTTCTACCTCAATGTATAATTGTTTTTGTTTTGTTGTTACTATTATTTATTATATTCTGGTGAGAAATATTGTCATTCTATTTGTAGCGGTACCCCCATGGGGGCTGCTGAGATGTTCTATTTCCCACTGGACTACCCTCCCTTCTGACACCTCGGGTTCCATGCTCACATTAAAAAGATCACACTCTATTATAATTAAATAATGTAATAAGTTTACTGGAAAATATTTTTTTGCTTAGAGGGGCACCTCTACAATTAAGTCATACAACAAATAAGAACGGTGAAGATATTGTCAAAGGTTACTATAAACACACTCTAACGACTGATGTATGCAAGCGTGTCTCCAAGTGGGACTAATGCTCAGGGTGGTAATGCCTTAAACTGAGCACCTTCTCACTTCCAGCAACGGCCGTGCAGACACTCTAAAACTTTCAATACACTATACAGTGCTAGCAAAACAATGTAACATAATGTAATTTCTTAAAAGCTCCCCCTGTGGTGAAATGCGATCCTTTGTAATGTAGCAGTAACACTGCAAGGCCTAACAGTAAATGGTATGGTCTCTTGTCTTCTTTCTAGCTAGCCATTATACCGCAGTATTTGTATTCCATAGGGTTTGCAGAAAAAATCCTATATCACCTCAAAAATACCATAAAAATGTTATCCACGCTTTTCTTTTCCACTCTTGTTCCCTGTTTTCCTATGAGGTTCTACCTCAATGTATAATTGTTTTTGTTTTGTTGTTACTATTATTTATTATATTCTGGTGAGAAATATTGTCATTCTATTTGTAGCGGTACCCCCATGGGGGCTGCTGAGTTGTTCTATTTCCCACTGGACTACCCTCCCTTCTGACACCTCGGGTTCCATGCTCACATTAAAAAGATCACACTCTATTATAATTAAATAATGTAATAAGTTTACTGGAAAATATTTTTTTGCTTAGAGGGGCACCTCTACAATTAAGTCATACAACAAATAAGAACGGTGAAGATATTGTCAAAGGTTACTATAAACACACTCTAACGACTGATGTATGCAAGCGTGTCTCCAAGTGGGACTAATGCTCAGGGTGGTAATGCCTTAAACTGAGCACCTTCCCACTTCCAGCAACGGCCGTGCAGACACTCTAAAACTTTCAATACACTATACAGTGCTAGCAAAACAATGTAACATAATGTAATTTCTTAAAAGCTCCCCCTGTGGTGAAATGCGATCCTTTGTAATGTAGCAGTAACACTGCAAGGCCTAACAGTAAATGGTATGGTCTCTTGTCTTCTTTCTAGCTAGCCATTATACCGCAGTATTTGTATTCCATAGGGTTTGCAGATGGTAATGTAATGTAAAGTAGTGAACAACAGCAACTTCAATTATGCAATGCACTTATAAACTCCTTTCTTGGGAATGTACCCCGACCGTCAGTCAATTCCTAGAGAAGTTATGCTTTTAGGCCTGTCTGAGCACGGTCTATATGAAAAGAACTGTTCCTTGGGACTACAGGTCTCAGCAATACTGTGAGATTAGTCTAAGTGTGTGAAGTGCTGTATATAACTTCTGGGCAACAGCCCTCTCACCACACCAGGCTCTGGCGGCCTCAGTCCTGCTGCCAGCCAGCTCCGTCACGCTGTACCGCTCCACAAGATGACCTGGCTCTGTCAGGCATTCTGGATCCTCTGGTCAGATCACACCACTGCTCCAGCACACTGTGGTAAGACACTCTCAGTGGTTGCTGTTCTGCTCGGCACGATGCTCTTCCAAACGCACACCCACAGATCCCTGCAGGCAGGCCACGCGCCCCAGTAAGAAGAGAGCAAAAAGTGGCTGCGCCAGGCCTTTTATTACCTACTCAGCATGCAGTTCAACCACTCAGTGTTCATGGGTAGGTGAGTGGGCGTTGTGGGTAGGTGAGTCCTTTCACAAAGTACAACAATTACGTCACTTCCTGCTTAGCTGTTATGTGAAAGTTAAACAAGTCTTTTTCCATTGCATACCAGTAGAGGGAGCCAAATACCAATCTATTAACATGGTCCTATTAATAGCATTACCTGGTAAAGACTACAGCGCTACACATGCAACAAGAAACATGTGAGTGTTTTGTGTACAAGAAACAAAGTCATTTGAAACCAAATTGCAAAAAACTAACTAAACTACAAAAAGGACAAAAAGTTTGATAGAAGAAACTGATTTTTCAGGTAATTAACCACTTAAGGACCGAGCCCATTTTTGACACTTGTTGTTTAAAAGTTAAAATCAGTATTTTTTGCTAGAAAATTACTTGGAACCTCCAAACATTATATATCTTTTTTTAGCAAAGACTCTGGAGAATTGTGTATTGTGAAAGAGGTTACACCGAGTAAATAGATACCAAACATTTTACGGTTGAAAATTGCGCACACTCGTAGAATAGCGACAAACGACAGTACTTATAAATCTCCATAGGCGGCGCTTTAACATTTTTAACGGTTACAAGGTTAGAGTTACAGAGGTGGTCTTGTGCTAAAATTATTGCTCACACTCTGACGATTGCGGCGATACATCACCTGTGTGATTTGAACACCGTTTACATTTGTGGGCGCAACTTACCTATACATTTTCTTAGCTGCGTGAGCACGCGGGGACTGGGGTGCTTTAAAAATGTTTACTTTTTTTCTTCTTTTCCGGCTTCGTTCAGGTCGCAGCCTAGCAGGCAGACATGCTGGATCATGGCTCGGGTCTCCCGGTTGAACAGAAGGCCTGGGAAGAGCAGCCAACAGCGACGGGAGGGGGGCATCCTCTCCCACTGCCAGGGATAATGGCCGAGCGGCTGCCGAGCCTGGATCGGCAGTTATCACCAGATAGCCCTACCTGCTCTGAAAAAAGGTACCTGGGTATATCCTGCAGCTACAGGCTATACCGCGATACATCCACTTCCTCCTACCGACGTACCGGTATGGTGGTTTGTGTGAAGTGGTTAATATGTTTTTCAATCCAAAAGTTACACCTCATCTTTTCAGGCATGGTGTGTTGATTTAAGAGCTATGAGTCACATGACAAATGACAGAAATGTCTTTATTCACCTTGACAAGAGTAAAACAGAAAAAATAACCACAGCTAATGGGCAAATAATGAAACCAAAAGAAATAGGAGATTTCTTTACTGTCCTATTTCCCAGAGTGTCACCAGAAAGATATTTGTGAAAAATGTCCTCTATATCCCTGCTCTTAAAACTAATCTTTTGTCAGTGAACTAGCTCACAAAACAATGTAGTAACCTTCCAAAACGACAGTTGTGCCACCACAAAAGGGGATATTTTACTTGTAAATGCTAAAAATACAGATGAACTGTATCAGCTGAACTGAAATGAGGTGGTTAATACTGGAAGAAAAAAATTCAAACTGCATTCACACATGACACAGATGACTAGGGCACAGAAGTCCTGACTTAATAAAGAAATTAACTAAGAATGCACCAGCTGTATTAAAGGAAAAATGACAAGAATAGTATTTCCAAAGCAGAGTAACAGCAGAGCTAAGAAACCTGCACTTTATTCATCCAGATCTTTGCGGTCCAATGGAAAAATTGACTACAGGAAAGAAGAGGTATTTTTTCACTTTTATAAATGATTACTCAGGTAAACTACACTTAGGGATGAGCCGAACACCCCCCGGTTTGGTTTGCATCCAGAACATGTGAACGTACCGAAAGTTTGCGCAAACATTCGAACACCATTAAAGTCTATGGGACTCGAATGTGAGAAATCAAAAGTGCGAATTTTAAATGCTAATATGCAAGTTTTTGTCCTAAAAAGGGTTTGGGGACCCGGGTCCTTAACCAGGGGACATGTATCAATGTAAAAGAAAGTTTTAAAAATTTCAATTTTTTTCGGGAGCAGTGATTTTAATGATGCTTAAAGTGAAAAAATAAAAGTGAAATATTCCTTTAAATATCGTACCTGGGGGTGTCTATATTATGCCTGTAAAGTGGCGCGTGTTTCCCGTGTTTCGAACAGTCCCGGCACAAAATGACATTTCTAAAGGAATAAAAGTCATTAAAAACTGCTTGCGGCTGTAATGTAATGTCATGTCCCGGCAATATGGATGAAAATTATTGAGAAAAATGGCATGGGTAACCCCCCAGCCCATTACCAGGCCCTTTGGGTCTTGTATGGATATTAAGGGTAACCCTCGCACCAAAATTAAAAAAAGAAAAGGTGTGGGGCCCCCAGGCCCTATATACTCTGAACAGCAGTATACAGGAGGTCCCTGGGTTACAAACAATATAGGGACTGTGGGTTTGTTCTTAAGTTGAATCTGTTTGTAATTTGGAACAGGTACATTTTTTAGCTCCAGACAAAAAAAAACTATTTTTAATTTTTTTGGATAGCATAGGGAAGGGTTATCATCACCCCCGTAACATTTGTTTTGCTGTCTGTGCCCCTGTTCAGAAGATTTCACCTCACTTTCTGTCCCAATGACAATTGGATTTTGAAAATTTGGTGTTTTTAGGGAAACAAGGATTGGTGATAAATCAGTGGATACACCTTTTTCACATATTAACTCTTACAGGAGAGAATTTCTCTTCCAGGGGGTAGATTTCTTCTCACTTCCTGCTGTCTCCTTCCGTTTGTAAGTAGGAGTCGTTTGTAAGTCGGATGTTTGAAAGTAGGGGACCGCCTGTATATACTATATGGCCTGCCCTATATATTCTGCAGAAATTTGGCCCTTAGGTGTTGGTGGTACCACATCACTGTAAGCCCTCACAGTTACTCTTGGTGGGCGTTCGAACGGCCCCTTTGTGAAAAATTATATCAAGAATTGTAATTACATGTCTCTGTTGAACAGGGTCAGAAAAATTGGGCCTTTAGTGGTGGTGTGGTGGTGTTGCCACAACACTGTAAGCCCTCACAGTTACTCTTGGTGGGCGCAAGAATGGGCCCTGCTGTGAAATATTAGATCAAAAATTGTAATTACATGCCCCTGTTAAACAGGGGCAGAAAAATTGGGCCTTAGGCGGCGGTGGTGGTGGTGACACAACACTGTAAAGCCTCATGCCGCGTACACACGACCGGACTTTGCGGCAGACTAGGTCCAACGGGATCAATTCCTATCGGAAAAAACGTTTGTCTGTATGCTGGCCCGACGGACCAAATACAACACAAGGGCAGCTTTTGGCTACTGGCTATTAAACTTCCTTTTTTAGTCCCGCCTTACGCCATCACGTTCAAAATGAATGGACTTTCGAGCGGACTTAGTCCGTTCGTGTGTGGGCAAGTCCGTTTGTTCGGAAGTCCATCGGAACTCTGTCGAAAGTCCTTTGGGAAAAGACCGTCGGACCTAGTCTGCTGGAAAGTCCAGTCGTGTGTACGCGGCATCATAGGTTTACAGGACCAGAGCACAGGCAAAACACTGAGGCATGTGGAATGCTACAAGAGCAGATAAATACTTTCCCAGTAGTCAGCATCAGGTGGGGTCTAATTGCTGGGTTCTGCTGGCTACTATGCTACTAGGCAACAGCCACTAGTGGACAGTGGGCTACATCCTTCAGATCTAAGAACCACAGTGCCACCAGCAGATGATACAGTTGCTGGTAGGTAGGACCAAGCTATTTACAGAGCAGAGAAAGAGAAAAAAAAAAATAGAAAATTAAAAAAACGTGAAACAATATGCTAATAGAATGCACAGGTGCTCCAGTCCATTAATTGAACCCAGGATTGCCCAATATTCATATGCAGTTAATTTCCAGACAGTAAATTCTGTTATTCTTACCAGGGCCATGCATATGATGAGAGAATTCTTAAAGTAGGAGGGCTTTTTCCAAGGGGTTACCAAAATAGCTCTTCTGAGAGAGTTGAGGTTGGTAAGGTGGCATATTCAATGCAATGACGCAAGCAACAAAGTATTTATTGTACTATAGGCACTATATGACCTTTTGTATAGTATATATAGATACTGGAGCATTTCCTTTTTTTTTTCTTTTTTGTGTGGTGTGATTACACATAGAAGTAGCTGCCCCAAGTTAACATTTTTCTTTTTGCATTGTGGTAATAGGTATTTTTCAGGGTGTAGCGAGAGGTCTTATATATATATATATATATATATATATATATATATATATATATATATATATATATATATATATATATATATATACAGTATTTGCTGTATAGCATTTTGTTATCCATAACAACCATTTCACATATATTGTTAACTCGGTAAAGATTAAAACTATTTACTGCAGACATGTACCATTACACTTTCTGATGTAACAATTCATTTTTTAATACTGTGGGAAACCTACAAAAATTTGGAATAAATGGTGTAGTATAGAGAGATAGAGTAGATGAACAGAATGATTAATGTAGAAAATTGTAAGAGCCGGTTGAAACAGGGGCAGCACGGCTTGCATCGCGACTCTGTAAGGCGGCTTGCAAAATGACTTCTGTATAGGAGTCAATGCAAGTCGCCCTGAAGTCGTCACCAAGTAGTACAGGAACCTTTTTCTAAGTCGGAGAACTTGAGTCGTTCCTATTAGAACGGTTCCATAGTATAGAACGGAACACGACTTGTCAGGCGGCTAAGTTGCCTGACAAGTCGCCCTTGTGTGAACTGGGTGTTAGACTTAAATGTAATTTTTATTATTATGCATGTTTTTTTTATTAGCAATAGAGAGTATGAAAAAAAAAAAAACTATTTACTGCAGATATGTACCATTACACTTTCTGATGTAACAAATAATTTTTTTAATACTGTGGGATTATCAGATTTGAGGCTAAGGTAATATACACAGTTTTACTTTTTATAAAAAGGTAAACAAAATATCTGTTTCAGTTGGTCACCTCTGCCTATCTACATTTGTATTACAAATACTTGTGTTCTAACATATCGATTAATTGTGTTAATCATGCATATGTTGGAGTGTTGACAACAATGTTATAGCCTGCTGTGATACATTTTTCAATTTTTTAAGGAAAGGTTTTGAACAGCAGATGGCGCACTTGCACCTATAAATGGTAGGTTAAAAGGATTTTAGGCCTACTGCCAGTTATAAGTTCATGCAATGACTACCATGAAATGAGATATTTTGTAACTTAAGTACCTGATTTATGTGACTGTTTGATCTCATAACAATCCTTGATAATTTTATTCCACCCAGGTAAAATAAGCTACAGATACATACAGCAGTTGTCATGCATTTCCTTATTTCTGTGTGATATAATGTCCTATCAGGCAAGGGGTAGCACGCAAGTTACTGTTGTAGGAAATTTCTCTTACAGAGGACTTGTTCACATGGTAGTTCTGCGGCAGGAAGGCAAAATACAATCCAGTTTCTAGAATGTTTATTTTCATGTACCAAGTCAACAGTTACTTTGAAGTAAAAATAAAATAAACATGAAAGAAAACTATCATCATTTATAAATTACAAATATAACAGAATATATGAAAAGGAAATCAAGGCTGCAAAATTTCAAAATGAAGGACAGGTTGTAAAAGAGAGAATAACAAATCCCCAAATAAATTATTAGTAAAATGGTCAAGCCTGAACAAATGGACCCTTTACAAGACAAGACACAATTTACATTTGGTGACTGTGGACAAAGACAAGCCAACTGTATTAAAGGATAGTTTCACCTTTAAAAAAATAAATAATTAAATGCACATCTTTTTTGCTGACAGGAAGCATCAATGAACTACCCAGAGTGCTTAACATAGTGTAACTATGTAACTACAAACTGGCAGCTGCAAAGGCTGTTCATACTTGTAGCCAGGGTCGGTGCAAGGATTTTTGTTAAAGTTAAATTTCTATCTGGCACCCCCTCCCGACACCATCCTCCCGCCATACCCACTATTGTGACAGGATAAGGGTATCTGAGCAGTGTAAAAGGAGGGGAGCAGTGTAACAGGTAGGGGGGGGGGCAGTGTGACATGTGGGGGGGCAGTGTGACAGGTGGGGGGGGCAGTGTGACAGATGGGGGGGCAGTGTGACAAGTGGGGGGCAGTGTGGCAGGAGAGGGGCAGTATAACAGGTGTGGGGCAGTGTGACAGGTGGGGGGCAGTGTGACAGAAGAGGGACAGTGTGACAGGTGGGGGCAGTGTGACAGTAGAGGGACAGTGTAACAGGTAGGGACAGTGTGATAGGAGAGGGACAATGTGACAGAAGAGGGACAGTGTAACGGGTAGGGGCAGTGTGATAGGAGAGGGACAATGTGACAGAAGAGGGACAATGTAACAGGTGGGGGCAGTGAGACAGGAGAGAGACAGTGTAACAGGAGAGGGACAGTGTAACAGGTGGGGGGGAAGTGTAACAGGTGGGAGGGCAGTGTGACAGAGGGACATCTGGACACACACTCTCTCAGGCTCTGCGCACTGTGTATTTGACAAGAGACAGCAATATGTTGTGGTTATTTGTATGCGACATGGAGGGAGAACTCTTGGGGCAAGAAATCTCTTACCATACATGGCAGGCCGGCAGGAGCAGTCTGGAACAAAGAAGAGGGAGCTGGAGTCGCGGGGCAGAGCTGGAAGGTGGAACTGATGGAGCAATTCCGCACAGAGGAGGTAAGGTTTCCTCCTGCTATGTGCAGCTGTTAAGCATGCCATCAGCTGCTAGCGGTTCTAGCAAGCTAGTCTCCTGTCACATCTGTCTGTGACAAGGACTGACTCTACTGGCACAGGGGTGGATCGGGCTCTGCTATTCAGGGGTGCCACCTCTCCCCCTACCTAGGAAACGGAAGACAGTTATTTTTAAAATCCAAATCCCCAGCATGTGGCTGGGGGATTTTGGATTTTCCCGCCCTCCATCCCACCACCTTAAGGCGGTCCCCCTGGTTAGTTTCACAGGCTACGGTGGCTCCAGAATAGCCCTTGGTTTTCTTGTATTCCTGTATATGTACTGTTGTTGACCATGAGATATATCATGCATAGTTTATTTTTCGCCTTCTATATTTTGCATTGTTTTGATAAAGTACGTGAATGTTCTGGTCTCTTCTTCTGCAATAAGGTTACTTGGTACAAATAAATGGATCTCAATTCCCCTTTTTTGTGTATTTGACGAAGCTGCATCTCAGCACACATTGATTTGTTTAGTATGCTTTGTTGTACTACTGCTGAACTTTGAAAAATGTTATAAACGTAACCCTTTAAAAGAAAAAAAAGAAAAGAAAAAGCAGGAAAACACACCGTGGTCAGTTCTCTAGCTATGCTGGAAATGTGCTCTGCTCCTATGATAAAACTTGTCCTGGCAAACTTGTACTGACCAATTGAGTAACTGGGATCCTTGAAACTCTTATTCTGTCACATTTCCATGTGCAGGGGGGCCTTAAGACGCCTCCCCCTGCTCTCATGGGACTGTAGACCGAAATAGAAAACCCCTTAAATAAAAAACAACAGATAGTGGAGTAAACTTGGCTGCGGCCTTTATTATTGGTGTTCAATTTATTTCATAGTAAACATATAAACATTCATAGTTTAATAAATGCATTTACAAATAACTTATTTACTCAAACAACATTCCAGTAAGCAACCCAGCCACTACGACTCAGGTTGACGAAAATTATAACAATTTTTTGTTAACCACTCCCCACAAGCCAGGGCTGTTTTTATTTATTTTATAAAAACAGGCCTGGCCCTATTCACCCTGAAACGCGGCCAACTCCACCATAGTTTGCAAATTGTTGTTAAATATATCAAGACCGATGTCTGATAGATGAACACCGTCAGCTCTAAAAAGGCCAACTATCCCCCCTTCTAAATCTATATGCCTAAATGTGAAGCCACCAATAGTAGGCAAGAATTTTGCCATTGTCCTATTGATACGCTTCCTAACTTTATCAAATGGGGAGTTTAACCATACCAATCTCGGGACAATTTCTGAAAAAAACAATCTTATGTTGGGAAATGACAGACTAAACTGATGTAAATCGTATTTAATTTGAAAAATTAGGTCCAGGGTTTTTACATGCCCTATGTCATTCCCACTCAAGTGTAAAATTAATACATCAGGCACAGGAAACTTTTGAAACAGTAAACTTAATTTGTCAAAAAGATTCTGCCAACGCATACACCTCCTACCGTGCCAAATTATAATCACCAAAGAGGGGTTAGAATTCAAGCTTTTGGAATAAATTCTTTGCAAAACGCTCCTTTCAGCCCAAAAAATGAAAGAGTGCCCAAGGATCCAAACAGAGATTCACCTGTGAATTAGAACAAACAGTTAGGACGAATGTACAGCTTGTATACATCTGACTGCCATCTACCGATGCGTTTAATAATCCCCACATCTAAACCCAATCTGGCAGCTTCAGTGGCTGCCCCGATACGAAATTAATGTGATGACAGAGAAAATTTGTCCAGCTTTAAATTAGACAAACATTTGTAAAATACTGCATTGAACTGATATTTTTACAGGGGAAGGCCATCACAATGAATGAATAATAACTTACTGTGCTTATACCTCACCTGCAGAAAACTTCGTAACAATGAAACCAGGCAAATGGGGGAACCTGGGAATGAATGTAAATGTAACCAAATAACCTTACCAAACTGATCCGTTTTTGATCTGGGAATAAATAACTTGACTTTAGTGTCATCTAATACAACATGCGACAACAGAAGCCCAGACGTGGAATTTTTATTCTGAGATATTAATTCTGAGATTCTTAACGCCCCGAAGAAAAGTATTGCCTCTTAGAGAGAATAACAGTCCATGTCAACTGCCGAACATAATTTGATAAGAATAGCTGGAGTAATAGCCATACTTGTATCTGGTTGAATTGAGGATTTTTTATAACCCTTAAGTGCCTGTCTTACTGAAAATAAAGAGGAGCATGAAGGGTGATTGTTCAGTCTGAGGAAAAAATAAATACCCGCTAATGTTTTATTAATGTGAGACCACGATAAGGCTTTCGACATTAAGTTGTCTAAAAAAGACAGAACAAATTTTTCGTAAAAGGAAGACTGGACTTCGCCTAATGCCGCCTACACACGGTCGGAATTTCTGATGGAAACAATCCATGGGAGCTTTTCATCGGATTTTCCGACCGTGTGTATGCCCATCGGTCTTTTTCTGTGGGCATTTCCGACGAACTTTGGATTGAGAGCCTGTTCTTAATTTTCCCAACGGAAAACCTTTCCATCGGATTTTTCGATCGTGTGTATGCAATTCCGACACGCAAAATTCCGACGCATGCTCGGAAACAATTCGACGTATGCTCGGAAGCATTAAACTTCCCTTTCATAGTGCCATCGAACATGTTGTATGTCGTGGTGTTATTGACCATCGGAATTTGGTGTGACCGTGTGTAGGCAAGACAGTTTGAGCGAAATTCCGTCGGAATTCCGACGGGAAAAACATCAGAGCTTTTTCCGCCAAAAATTCCGACCGTGTGTACGCGGCATAACAGTCTCAGATGAGACAACCACAGCAGCCATGCTGACGAGTATGCTGCAAAAGTAGAGGGTGCAATGGATTTTCGAATTCGGATTGGAATATTGCCTTGCCATTGAACTCCTCCAAGAATTGAGCCCAAACTAGTAGATCCTCTCTTATTTCTGAAGTAATTGTGGGTGGGACGGGGATTTTAACCCAGCTATGGCCAAATACAGACGTCTAGAGAATATCCTCCCAACAGGTAGGACTCTAGAAGCGAATGCCAGTAAACCCAGTAGTTTTTGAATTTCCTTCAAAATTGCCTTTTTCTTTCTAATTGTGATATTAATATTATATCTTAACTTGACAATCTTATCTGCTGGTATTTTGAATTCCATAGCTCCAGTATCAATAATGACCCCCAAAGGACCCAAACGCGTGGAGGGGAAAATATTTTTTTCATGGGCTAGTGGAATGTGAAATTCAGCACAAATTTTTTAAAAAGGAGTTCAGAACATTGACAAAATCATTAAAGGAGTTTCCCAGAAACAGGAAGCCATCTAAGTAATGTAATATAAAGCAGGAGCCGGAATGAACCTTGACCACCCATTTAATGAATGAAGCGAATGCTTCGAAATATGTACAGGAAAGCGAGCAGCCCATTCGGAGGCTCCGGTCAAAAAAGAAACAGTCATCGAAAGAAAAACCTAGAGAATTAAAAGATAAAGGGTTAATGGGTAATAAACGAAAAGCAGATTGGACATCCGCTTTTGCCAGCAGGGCCCCTTGACCTAAATTACGGATCTTAACCAGTGCATCCTCGAATGTAGTGTAATGGACGGAGGCTAATTCATCACTTATTTGACCGTTTAAGGAACTACTTTTAGGAAACAATAAGTGGTGAATTAATCTATAAGAACCTTGTTCTTTTTTAGGAACGACCCCCAATGGGGAGTGTCATGAAGGCTCCATCCGTGGCCGGCGACCTGATGATCCTGCCAGTAATCGACGCCTCAGCATCCCTGGTTCCCGTTCTCGGCTGCCATTGCGCATGCGCAAGCGCGCGTGTGCACGCGCGCGCCCGCAGACGGGGGCGAGCGTGCGCGGACGGGTGCGCGCCTCCATTGGCGCCAATGAGGCTATTTAAACCCTTCTGTTACTGACGGTCCCCGCTGTCTGCTCTACAACGTTCTGTGTTTGAAACCTGATCTGAAGTCTGTTTACCTGTATCTGACCCGGCTATCCCTGACCATCCGCTCTGTCCCTGTGTATCGACCTTGGCTTGTCTGTGACCATCCTCTTGTCTTCTCCACCTGTACCGTGCTGCCAGCTTGATATCTGACCCGGCCCGTCTGACCATCCCAGAGCCAGCTTACCTGTTGTACCAGTCTGCATACAGATCCAAGTCTGCCTGTTGTTCCAGCCTGCACACAGATCCAGCTTACCTGTTGTTCCAGTCTGCATACAGATCCAAGTCTGCCTGTTGTTCCAGCCTGCACACAGATCCAGCTTACCTGTTGTTCCAGTCTGCATACAGATCCAAGTCTGCCTGTTGTTCCAGCCTGCACACAGATCCAGCTTACCTGTTGTTCCAGTCTGCATACAGATCCAAGTCTGCCTGTTGTTCCAGCCTGCACACAGATCCAGCTTACCTGTTGTTCCAGTCTGCATACAGATCCAAGTCTGCCTGTTGTTCCAGCCTGCACACAGATCCAGCTTACCTGTTGTTCCAGTCTGCATACAGATCCAAGTCTGCCTGTTGTTCCAGCCTGCACACAGATCCAGCTTACCTGTTGTTCCAGTCTGCATACAGATCCAAGTCTGCCTGTTGTTCCAGCCTGCACACAGATCCAGCTTACCTGTTGTTCCAGTCTGCATACAGATCCAAGTCTGCCTGTTGTTCCAGCCTGCACACAGATCCAGCTTACCTGTTGTTCCAGTCTGCATACAGATCCAAGTCTGCCTGTTGTTCCAGCCTGCACACAGATCCAGCTTACCTGTTGTTCCAGTCTGTCTACAGAACCTGCTTACCAGCAGCTACCTACATACCTCATCCGCTGAGCTTATCCAGGAAGCTCTTGCACCGGTCTGACCATTCCTGCCAGGCACCTGTGCCCCTCCTGACTCCTGGTCCTACTGTCCCATCATCAGGGGACCGGCGAGCGGGAGCCGCAAGGGAGGCCCTTCTCTGCTAATCAGGTTCACCACTACCAGGGGGCGTGACAGTAGCAGACAGCCATGTCTGAGTCTGAGCAGGGGGCCTCTCCTATGGAAGGACTGTGCCAACACCTGGCGGGACTGACCGAGGCGGTAAAGAATCTCCAGCAGGGATACACCCGGTTGGAAGAACGGGTGCTGGCCCTACCACCAACAGCCCCATCCGGGGGAAGTCCAGGACCGTCGGTGGTAATGCTCCCTCCAGAGCCCCGGGTACCAATCCCTGAGAGATTCTCGGGTGCCCGCAACCTTTTTCGGGACTTCCGTAACTCCTGTGAACTGTTCTTTGCACTACAGCCACGTACTTTTTCCCTGGAAGCCACCAAGGTGGGCTTCGTGATTTCCTTACTCTCCGGAGACCCGCGGACCTGGGCCCACCGCCTCCTAGAGCAGAAGGACCCCGCATTGGCCGGTCTTAATTCATTCTTTGACACCATGGCTCAACTTTATGAAGACCCCCAACTCTCTGCCACCGCAGAGACCACTCTGCGCGCCCTCCAGCAGGGGCGAAGGCCCGTGGAAGACTATGTCGCGGACTTTAGGCGCTGGGGTGCGGATACCCAGTGGAACGACGCGGCTCTGCGTCACCAGTTCCGCCTAGGACTTTCTGAAGCACTAAAGGATGAGCTGGCAAGAGTTGGGGTACCCCAGACCCTGGACACTCTGATCAACCTGGTCATTCAGATTGACCGACGACATAATGGAACGCAGGACGGAACGTGCATCCGGTTTCTCTCGTCCTACCTGGATGCTCCCCAAGGCCCCAAGTCACCTGCAGACTGGCTCGGCCCATCGGTCTGCACCTCTCCCTGATTCCTCAGAGCCCATGCAGTTGGGGCTCTTGAGGCCCTCTCTAACTTCTGAGGAACGTCAACGTCGTCGGGTCAACAACTTGTGCCTCTACTGCGGTGAGCCCGGGCACTACGTAAGGAACTGTCCGGCCAAGGCTCGTAAGTGCCCTCTCATGCCTGCTAGCTCTATGGACTCCTCAATCCAGGTCTCCTCTCACCTTGCCCTCTCTGTCTCGTTGCAGCTTCCGGGAAGAATCCTCCAGGTACCCGCCATTATTGACTCCGGGGCATGCAGCTGTTTCATGGACTCTTCTTTTGCTGCCCAACACCGGATTCCCCTCCAGTCCAAAGCCCAGGGACTGTCAGTTTACTTGGCGGATGGCTCCTCCATCCGTTCAGGCCCGGTTACGCAGGAGACCACCCCACTGCCCATGACCATCTCGGACAACCACCAGGAACTTCTTTGTATGGACATTATCTCCTCTCCATTATCCCCTATAATCCTGGGCATGCCGTGGCTGAAGGCCCACAACCCAGTTATCGACTGGGCCACTGGGATGGTCTCCTTCTCCTCTCTGTATTGTCAGATGTCTTGCAGACCTTCTAATTCCTCCCAGCTGGCTACTCTGTTAAGTGTAGACTCTGAAGTGGACCTCCATCGGGCTATTCCCCAGGCCTACCACGACTATCTAGATGTCTTCAGTAAACAGGCAGCAGAGGTGCTCCCACCTCATAGGGCTTATGACTGCCCAATCAAACTTTTCCCTGGAGCGGAGATCCCCTTTGGAAGGGTCTTCCCCCTGACAGAAGTGGAGCAAGGCAAGTTGAAGGAATACATTGAGGAAAACCTCCGAAAAGGCTTCATCTGCCCATCTACCTCTCCTGCGGGTGCGGGCATATTTTTCGTGGAGAAAAAAGACCACACCCTTCGGCCCTGTGTGGACTATAGAGAGTTGAACAACATAACAGTTAAGAACCGTTATCCTCTCCCATTGGTCCCTGAACTTTTCCAGAGGCTTGGCACGGCCACCATCTTCACGAAGCTTGACCTTCGGGGGGCCTATAATCTGGTTCGGATTAAAGATGGGGATGAGTGGAAGACGGCCTTTCGGACACGTTATGGGCATTACGAGTATCTCGTGATGCCCTTCGGCCTGTGCAATGCCCCCGCAACTTTTCAATACTTCATTAACGATGTACTTCGGGACTTCCTGGACTTGTTTGCCGTGGTATATCTGGACGATATCCTGATCTTCTCCCCCTCTTTAGAGACCCACCGCAGACACGTCAAGGAGGTCCTGGGACGGCTCCGTATCCACGGTCTGTATGCCAAGGCAGAGAAATGCCAGTTTGAACAGGAGAGTATTCCCTTCCTTGGGCTAATTATTTCAAGTACAGGCATCAAGATGGACCCCCAGAAGATCTCCGCCATCTTGAAATGGCCCACTCCGGCAGACAAAAAGGGCATCCAACGGTTTATTGGCTTTGCCAATTTTTACCGTAAGTTTATCAGGGAGTTTTCCGCCATTGTGGCACCCATCACCCAACTGACCAAGCAAGGGACCCGGTTCCGGTGGTCTTCCGAGGCCCAGGAGGCCTTTGATGCCCTTAAGACTCTGTTTACCTCGGCACCCATCCTCAGGCACCCGGACTCTTCTCTACCCTTTACCCTGGAGGTTGATGCCTCCGAGATCGCGGTGGGTGCTATCCTATCCCAGAGGCAGGGGGACAAGTCCCTGCTGCACCCGGTCGCCTTCTTCTCCCGCAAGCTGTCCTCGGCCGAGAGGAACTATGATGTGGGCGACCGGGAACTACTGGCGATCAAGGCTGCCCTGGAAGAATGGCGATACCTCCTGGAGGGGGCCTCTCACCCCATTTTAATATTCACCGACCACAAGAATCTGGAATACTTAAAGTCAGCTAAAAGATTGAAACCCAGACAAGCCAGATGGGCACTTTTCTTTTCTCGTTTTACCTTTCATGTGACATATCGGCCCGGATCCAAGAATGTCAAACCAGACGCCCTGTCCAGGATGTACCAAAAGCACCAGGAAGAAGACCCCCCTGACACTATTCTGGCCCCTGGGAACTTCCTCCTTCTTCAAGAGGACTTACTGTTCAAATTCAAACGTGCCTCAGCAGGGCAAAGGCCCACTTCTGAAACCCAGCTACAGGAGAAGGATGGCCTATTCTGGTACGGGGACAGGATCTACACCCCAGAACAACTCTGGGTAACAACTATGGAGCTGTGCCATGACCACGCTTTGGCTGGTCACTTCGGTGTCGCTAAGACCACCGATTTGGTACAGCGTACCTTCTGGTGGCCTCAACTACGGGCCGACTGTAAAAAATTCGTGGACACCTGCCCTACCTGCACCCGGAACAAGAATCCCAAAACCAGGCCCTGGGGTCTCCTTAAACCCCTGTCTGTCCCAGATCGTCCCTGGAGGATGATCTCCTTAGATTTTATTGTGGAGTTACCCCCAGCAGAAGGCCACACGACGATCTTTGTGATTGTCGATCGCCTATCCAAGATGGCTCACTTCATCCCTATGGCACCCCCTCAGCTCCAGAGACGGCACGGGTCTTTATCAGAGAAATTGTCCGCCTTCATGGGGTCCCGGCTAACATCGTCTCGGACCGAGGGGTGCAATTCACCTCTCGATTCTGGAGGTCCCTGTGCCAGTCCTTGGATATCGAACTCTCTCTCTCCTCTGCCTACCATCCCCAGTCTAATGGGCAGACGGAGCGGACCAATCAGACCCTAGAGCAGTACCTGCGCTGCTTCTCCTCCTTTGCCCAAGATGACTGGATCTCCCTTCTGCCCCTGGCCGAGTTCGCGTATAACAACGCCACCCACTCCGCCACCAAACAGACCCCCTTTTTCGCCAACTATGGGTACCACCCGGCATTCCTGCCTAACTCGCTTCCTGACTGCACTGTGCCAGCAGTCCAAGAACGAATCCAGTTCTTTTCCACCAACAACCAACTTCTCCAAGAAACCATGACCAGGACCCAGGAGTACAACAAAACTGTATTTGACAAGAAGAGACGGGGGGAACTGGTGCTTGTTCCGGGCAAAACCGTATGGCTATCCACCTCCAACCTAAAATTGGCTTGCCCTTCACGAAAACTGGGCCCCAAGTTCTTGGGCCCCTTCCCGGTCAAGAGGAGAATCAACGAGGTGGCTTATGAATTGGAACTTCCGGATTCTCTGAAGATTCACCCGGTGTTCCATGTGTCCTTGCTGAAACCCTCGGTTAGTAACCCTTTCCCCAACCGGAGGGCCATCCCTCCTGATCCAGTCATGGTGGACGGGGAAGAAGAGTTCGAGGTGGAAGCCATCCTTAATGTCAGAAGAAGGCAGAACCAAAACCAGTTCCTAATCAAGTGGAAGGGGTACGGCCCCGAGGAAAACTCCTGGGAGCCCGAGGAGAACATCCACGCTAAAAGTCTAGTCCAGTCTTTTAAGAGAGCCCATCCTGAGAAATTTGCCCCGAGGGGCATCCGGAGGCTGCCCCTTAGGGGGGGGCAATGTCATGAAGGCTCCATCCGTGGCCGGCGACCTGATGATCCTGCCAGTAATCGGCGCCTCAGCATCCCTGGTTCCCGTTCTCGGCTGCCATTGCGCATGCGCGAGCGCGCACGTGCGCGCCCGCAGACGGGGGCGAGCCTCCATTGGCGCCAATGAGGCTATTTAAACCCTTCTGTTACTGACGGTCCCCGCTGTCTGCTCTACAACGTTCTGTGTTTGAAACCTGATCTGAAGTCTGTTTACCTGTATCTGACCCGGCTATCCCTGACCATCCGCTCTGTCCCTGTGTATCGACCTTGGCTTGTCTGTGACCATCCTCTTGTCTTCTCCACCTGTACCGTGCTGCCAGCCTGATATCTGACCCGGCCCGTCTGACCATCCCAGAGCCAGCTTACCTGTTGTACCAGTCTGCATACAGATCCAAGTCTGCCTGTTGTTCCAGCCTGCACACAGATCCAGCTTACCTGTTGTTCCAGTCTGCATACAGATCCAAGTCTGCCTGTTGTTCCAGCCTGCACACAGATCCAGCTTACCTGTTGTTCCAGTCTGCATACAGATCCAAGTCTGCCTGTTGTTCCAGCCTGCACACAGATCCAGCTTTCCTGTTGTTCCAGTCTGCATACAGATCCAAGTCTGCCTGTTGTTCCAGCCTGCACACAGATCCAGCTTACCTGTTGTTCCAGTCTGCATACAGATCCAAGTCTGCCTGTTGTTCCAGCCTGCACACAGATCCAGCTTACCTGTTGTTCCAGTCTGCATACAGATCCAAGTCTGCCTGTTGTTCCAGCCTGCACACAGATCCAGCTTTCCTGTTGTTCCAGTCTGCATACAGATCCAAGTCTGCCTGTTGTTCCAGCCTGCACACAGATCCAGCTTACCTGTTGTTCCAGTCTGCATACAGATCCAAGTCTGCCTGTTGTTCCAGCCTGCACACAGATCCAGCTTACCTGTTGTTCCAGTCTGCATACAGATCCAAGTCTGCCTGTTGTTCCAGCCTGCACACAGATCCAGCTTACCTGTTGTTCCAGTCTGCATACAGATCCAAGTCTGCCTGTTGTTCCAGCCTGCACACAGATCCAGCTTACCTGTTGTTCCAGTCTGCATACAGATCCAAGTCTGCCTGTTGTTCCAGCCTGCACACAGATCCAGCTTACCTGTTGTTCCAGTCTGTCTACAGAACCTGCTTACCAGCAGCTACCTACATACCTCATCCGCTGAGCTTATCCAGGAAGCGCTTGCACCGGTCTGACCATTCCTGCCAGGCACCTGTGCCCCTCCTGACTCCTGGTCCTACTGTCCCATCATCAGGGGACCGGCGAGCGGGAGCCGCAAGGGAGGCCCTTCTCTGCTAATCAGACTCACCACTACCAGGGGGCGTGACAGGGAGATTCTGAAGTTATGAAAAGGAGGTTGAAAAAATGGGCCTGAAACTCTGCCTCCCTGAACTTCTTTGAAAATCTCATCTCTTACTACTTCAGTCAACTCTAAAGCCCCATACACATGGTCGGAAAATCCGACCACCAAATCCATTGGATTTGGTCCGACGGATTTAGTCCGACACTGGTGTTGCATACACACGGTTGGACAAAGTTGTCGGAAAATCCGATCATTCTGAACGTGGTGATGTTTGTTGCCTACGACGGGACTACGTAGAGGCTAGTAGCCAATAGTTTTGGTCTTGTAATGTGATCTGAGCATGCGTGGCACTTTGTCCGTCGGAATTCGCTACACACGATCGGAATTGGTGTGATCGGACTTTGTTGTCGGAAAATTTTTAGAGCAGGAGATACAACTTTGTCCGTCGGACAATCCGATGGAAAATGTCCGATGGTGCCTACACACGGTCGGAATTTCCGACAACATTGTCCGATAGGACAGAATCCTTCGGAAAATCTGACCGTGTGTATGGGGCTTAAGGCTGATATTAAATTATTTTCCAAAACGCAACCCTAACCTTGAAAAGGAGGGAGTAAAAAACCTTCATTGAATCCTTCAAACAGCAGCAGGGCCATCTGTCTGTCTGTTTACCATTGAAGCCAAGGCAGAATTTTGTGCAACCTCACCGCATTGGAGCTTTTTGAAAAAGGCGCTCTACCTGGAGATTGACTGGCAATCGCCATTTTTTTAAAAACATTTTGAAACGGGATGTGCTCCCATGCAAAATGCACATTTGTGCCAATATCTGCACGAACCTGGCCGTTTACACTGGGTGTCATTGAATGAAAAACATATACCCTTTCTGTAAGCATTAGTTGTTGATGGAATAGGAAGTTCTTGTTTGCCAATAAACGATTGCTGAGGCAGAAAAAGATTGAGCCACAGCCCAATGTCTTTGCAACCCCATTTTAAACTGGGATGCACTGCTAGCTTCTGCCTGAATGATTGGTCATAAACAAACCATGATATTCCTCCAAAGTTTCCGTATGCTTCCAAAACAATGTCCAGATGCTGGAACAAAAAACCCACACTTTTTTCTGGAGTTTGTTTGCAAATACTGGAATATATGCAGAATGCCTGTAACCAATTGTTGAAATTCCTAGCCACTGGTCTATGTCTATCTTCTTCTGCTCTCTCCTCTTTCTTATCCCCTTTAAATAAAAACTCTTTGGAGGATGGAAGAAGTGAGAGCAGATCCACAAATTCCCCCCAGATAATTTTGTCTTTTACACTAGACAAGTGATAACCCAGTGGGAACAGGGTACACAGCAATGCCTCCTTGCCACAAATTTCAGTAAACATTAGCAGACACCTGTGAAATTTCAGAAATTGGTAGTACATTAATATTATCAGCAGATAATGATGATGTAAGCGCTACCCCAGAGCTAGCAGGAGCTGTACTCACTGAATCTACATTATTGCTGCTAATTGCTGCAGCATGGCTAGCCCAGACTGCAGCAGCAGAGTTTGAAAGATTCTGGTTAATAACTGATGGATTAGATTTAACACTATCTATTAAGGAAGACAAGGAAGCAGTTAAGGATGTTAGTAATTGCAATTGAGACAAGTCATTACCTGAACTTATGTTTGAAGCCGGCTGAGAGCACACAACAGGAATCTGCTGTGCCTCTAAAGATGTAGCAATGCTGGTTCTAGAAGAGTCTTCCTAAGTCCCCTTTCTGGTGCTGTGCTGGCTGGTGCTTCTGGTGTCCCTGGCATGAAAGCCCGGACTAAGAGGGGTAATGGCCGCTGACACTGATCCTGTTGCCCCCACATACTGCTGACGATTGGACCGGACTCCCGAGGCAAGCCTGCTGGGGGTTGCTCTGCTTCTCGTTAGTTGTAGCACTGTCCGAATGACCTGCGCTGACCGGCCCACAGCTCCTGGAGATACTAGACCCATTCCTCAGTGAAGGAGAAAACCTCGCCTCAGAGACCTCCTCCGTTTGGCCGGGAGCCCGCCCATATCTATGGCCGGAGCTGAATCCTCAAGCTGGGCCTCCTCCTCCCGCCCACCGGCAAGGGAACCTCCTCCCAGAGCACCCACAGCCATTACCTCTTTCCAAGGGGACAATACCTTAGGGTGCAATGAGGGAGTAACTTCAAAGGAGGCGGAGGCAGAGGCGAAGGTTGCAAACACAGCTGGAGCTGTAGCAGAAGAGGATGGGGAATATTGATGTGCTGGTGGCTGAGGAAGTGAAAGGCAATGCAGCATCCATTCTTCCCCATCTTCTGCCCCTGCTCTCTCAATAAGGTGCCTGACAAGGCTCTTCATGACACCATCTAATGCAGCTTAAAGGAGCTCACAGGTAGGGGTCTTGATGAACTGGCAACAAGAGCCTGTTGCTTTGCCTTATATAGCCTTTGTCCCTTCTAGAATATTCTGTGCGGTCATGTGATCTGAAACTTCTGGAATATTCCTAAAGGTCAGCTGACCTTTCCAGTGGTCAACTGACTTGAACCTATGCTATCTGACCTTTTATTGGTTACCTGACTTAACCTTTCTATTCACCTTAATTTGCAGGAAACAAGGCCTGCCCACCTGACCTAACTGACCAATTGAGTAACTGGGAGCCTTGAAACTCTTATTCTGTCACATTCCCATGTGCAGGGGTGCCTTAAGACAGCCTCCCCCTGCTCTCATTCTTGGACCTCTCTATTGTCGCAAGATCCAGCATGTTCTGTACCCCCTCTGCTATAGGGCTTTAACTAGACAAATGCCTTGTTTAATCACAGAGATGCATCCTGGCATATTTGAGATGATTTCCTAGTTTCGCTTACTTCCTGCCTCTGCACTTTGGATAGGTTGTCAGCCACTCCAAATTCTGACACCCAAGAACTGGATGCTGGCAGCAGGCTAACTAGAGCTGTAAATTCTCCATTCTTTCAAGGTTTGGTTAGAATCATGTGGTATAGCAGTGCCATATAAGCAGATATCTTGTATTGGCATCCAGCTGCTTTTCATTTGTTTATTTGTGCGATTCCTCCCCACTTGTTACCAGCGACTTATGATGCATAAAAACCCAGCTATTGCGCCACAATCTCACCCGGCCTGCCCTGGGAGGAGGCTGAGACCACTTTTCATCCACTTATCAAGTATATAGGCTGCATAGAAATGCAGCATCTCTGAGGCACACATTGTAAAGCAGGCTAGGATGGGCAGTTCAGACACCGGCACCCGAGAGTAGTGGGTCACTGGAGTGGGTTGGATGGGCACTTGGAGCCATGCTTTAAGAAACTAAATAACTAAATAGGGTCACATTGATTAGAATAATTTGGTACATCTGTTCTGGCTTCTGCTTACAAAGCTAAAGCACTTTATTGTTTACCTCCCTGACATGTACAAGTATCTCAAATGGGTCTTGCCACTGAGCCAGACACTTGCTTTCCACAATTTGGACCACCAACAGCAGGGCCCTGTCTCCAGGTTGAAAAGTTCTTACCAATGCCATGGCCGGCCTTTTATACACCTTGGCTTGAACCTCCTAGGCTACTTGCTAATGTTTACAAACCACAGGCATGACCATTGCAATTCAGTCCTGCATCTGAGAGACATGTTCAATCATGCTTCTGTGGAGCATTGCTTCTTGTTCCCAGGTCAATGTCGCAATTTTCGCCACAGGGCTATCTACCATACAGCAGCTCAAAGGGAGAGTTCCCTGTGGTAGCCTGCAGTCTTTTGCATCTTTGTCAATTACCTTGCATTACATACCTTTTTGCATTTTGTGAAACCACTCTACCAACTTGTAGGTTTGTGGGTGATACACAGAGGTCTTAACTGTTTGATCTTCAGTATTGTACACAACTTCAAAATTTTTGACCCAAAGGGAGTCCCTTAATCAGTAACAAACTTAGTAAGAGGTTTATGAGCCCCAAAAGATAGGAAACTGGTGTCAACAGAAGCCCATACGGGCTACTACTTTCCATTGTCATTTAAAGAAAAATATAGTTTAGAAAATGTATTGTTAATTATAATACAGAAATCATAGACGTTGCTTCTTTAAATTTATGTACTCAGCTGTGATTGAATGGAGGAAATGGAGCAAGGCTATAGTTGTATTTTCTCACTTTTGTGATCCGTGTTCCAAAAAGCTATATTTATACCCTTTCACAGTCTGAACCACCCTAGCTGGAAGTAGTTCATGTTATTTTCGTTGTATTATTATTATTATACAGGATTTATATGTATTAGTCATATGTGAATGGTAACTTTTTCTGAACAATATTGATAATTAAAATATGGGAAGCAGTGTTTGGAATTATTTGCAGCAAGCAACCCTATGAAGAATATAATTGGATCTAGCAGTGCAACCAGAAGAGACTAACATGTACTGCTTCCTGTAAGGCCAGCAGTTATCAGAAGGATGACAATGATTTAAACTAAAATTTGAGTCTTTGAGTAAGCTACATCTGTAATGTATAGAAAATAAACAAATTAAGGTCATTAGGATAGTATGGTATTCATCTCTGATTTCTATTTGAAAAAATCTCTCTATATACTTAATTCCACACAACAAAATTTCAAAGGGCTCTTTAATTTTTTATGCCCACCTTACCTGGTCCTTTTGTATACCCCCTTATGCCAACCACATCTATGGTGGCCTCCCCCTACCTGGTCCACTGCACTGGTCTTGCAACCCTCCTCTCTTCCATATTATTTAAAAGTGTATTGCCCAAGCATGTGGAGAAAAACCCTGCACAAACCAGATGGGGGTGGAGTGGCTTCCCAAAAATCTACCCTTTTCTTTACTCTCTTCAAAGGCAATATTTAGGACTATAGTGCTGTGTATGGATCCACTGTCTTATGCTAACCATACATGTATAGTTTTCTCATATTGAGCCCTGGTGGATATTGTATTCAGACTGCCACAACATGGGCGGCACAGTGGTGTAGTGGTTAGCACTCTCACCTAGCAGTAAGAAGGGTCGCTGGTTCAAATTCCAACCACGACACTACCTGCCTGGAGTTTGCATGTTCTCCCTGTGCCTGCGTGGGTTTCCTCCGGGTACTCCGGTTTCCTCCCACAATCCAAAGACATGTAGGTAGGTTAATTGGTGTCTGTCCAAAAATTGGCCCTAGTATATGAATGGGGACCTTGGATTGTGGGCTCCTTGAGGGTAGGGACCGATGTGAGTGTGCAATGTACAGGGATAGGGACAATTGTAGACACTCACTCAGGTTGAACTGGATGGACTGGTGTCTTTATTCAACCTTACTATGAAACTATGAAAATGAAACACCCGCAGCTGTCTGGATACTCTAACAGTGATTGCATCTCATAGGATGTAGTCACTGTTTGTCCAACAATTTTCCACCCAGGTCTTATGATTTATCAGTTTAAGTTTGTGAATCTGGGTGGTGCCAGCAGGCCCACCCACAGTTCAAATTTCGATATGATTCAGCGAGAATTGGCTGAAATTCCAGCTGTGTATGGCCAGCTTTATTGATAGCTGCAACTGAGAAATCAGACCACAGGTATTTGACATTAGAGGGAAAAGTACCTAATGTTACTCTAAAATCACCAACTCTTTATTAACCACCTCAATACTGGCACTTCTACCCCCTTCCCACCCAGACCAATTTTCAGCTTTCAGTGCAGTCACACTTTGAATGATAATTACTCAGTCATGCACAAATGTAACCATATGCATTTTTTATCTTTTTTTTTTTTTTAGATAAATAGAGCTATCTTTTGGTGGTATTTAATCATCCCTGGGTTTTTTATTTTTTTGTGCTATAAATAAAAAATAAGACAGACAATTTAAAAAATTTAGTGCATTACCATAGATAATTTAATAATAAGAAATGTTTGTATAAAAGTGGGTACTCACAAAATGCAACTTACAAAAGTCCATAAACACAGTGCATGGACATGCACAGAACACAGGGTACAACTAACGCATTTCGGGGCGCACCCCCTTCCTCAGAGCCAGGCTAGTCTCGTACACCATGGGCAAGCGCTTTTATAAGAAGTGATGGAATTGAAAATTGTGTGTCAAAAAGAGCCACGCCCTCAAAGGGGTGGGAAAGAAAAACGTTTTCTCTCTCTCTATATTTATATATATATATATATATATATATATATATATATATATATATATATAGTTGCACTAATGTAAAAACGACAGGTGGTGTGGTACTGCGGAGGGAACAATGCTCCATATCTTTTGAGATTGTCCCAAACTTATACCCCTTTGGCAAGAGGTGATCGGTATTATCAAGCACCTGACTAACGTGGACCTGGAGGGGAATCCCGCGGCTTGTCTGTTGCATCTTTTGAACCGTCCAATCAAGAAGTATAAGGCTTTTCTCACGATCCAGTTACTGAATGCAGCTAAAGCACGCATCTCCTTATGTTGGAGATCCGAGAGCCTGTCGTCTAAAGCCTGGTGGTTTTCCAAAATGAATGAACTCAGGGACATGGAGGATCTCACTGCTACCTTGCATACCCGAGAGGAGACCTTCCGTGACACCTGGAGACCATGGCAACACTTTGTCTACACTGATGCCTATCTTCAAAGGACCTCGCATTCGGGCTGAGCCCCTGGAGGTTGGCCACGTTCCACCCCTTCTACCTGTCACGTACCTGGTGTAGACTGAGCTGTAGAGAGGGCTTCTCTTGCACCTCCTGTCTAGCACCCCTGGTAGAGATGACAGGGAGTGAAAGACACAGAGTGGCATGAGGGCCGATGTAGCAGGTGGCTCAGGACGGGTCTTGGCTGGAACCCGATAGCTGCAGATCACCGGATGGGCACCGAGGACTGGAACTCTGTGTTGCTGGATCAGCAGAGTCGTGGTCGGAACATAAGCCAGCAGGTCCTCAACAGCCAAGCAGAGCAGGTACCGGAATGTGAGACAGAATCAAAGACAGGATACAGGCCGGGTTCGGTACACAGTCGGGCAGCGCAGTACAGGAGCATGAAGCAGGAACGAGGTCAAACACAAGCCGAGGTCACAGGAAGGCAGGCAGAAGTCAACGGGAAGGTTCAGGTACAAGCCGGGTCAAACACAGGAACACTGAAACAGATCAGATACAGGTAACAGGTACTAGCTGAAAGACCACTCAGCAAGGCTCATGTGTCAGTGTTTCATTTAAATAAACTTACTTGGCGCCCAGATGTACGTGGGTGCGCATCTGTGTGCGTGCATTGGCGAACGTGTGTGCGCACATTGGCCTTCACCTGTGCGTGCGCGTTGGCGCGCGCATGTGCCAACACACACTGGTGTGCCCGTGCTTGTGTACAGGTGCACGTCTGTTAGCCAAACTTCCCTTACACTACCCCTCTCGTTTGTTCCTTTTCTCCTGCACCTGAGATGCTCAATTCTCTTTTTACCTTTTCACAACTGTCTCCTACAAACCCCCCCCATGATACCCTTCCTGTTTACTGGGCTCAGTTCTGGTAGCAGAGGCCCGCTCCCTGCTACAATACATAATCCTGCTAAAAACATAGTTGCACGGCTTTAAATCTACAAATTGGTGTGTGTGGTCTCTCACATTCTTAGTCTATTTGTTGCATATACTTTGTTAAATTTAGTGCATTCTCATATTTGATATGTTTATTTGACTATTCAGACTATGTTTTAATAGGTCAATTGAACTATGAAATTTACTGAGAGATTTACAATGTTTATGCTAAATGCTGGCCATGCTCCGTCCTTTCATGTTTCTGTTAAAATGTGAATAGCAACACTCAGAAAATAAAGGAAGTACAACAAAAAAAAAATTGATCACACCTAATGTACTGATTAGGGATGGGCCCGGTGTTCGATTTGAACCCATATTCGAATCGAACATCGGCCGTTTGTCCGCTCGTCGAGTTCAGAACTCTGAGGGCCGTTCGCATCAAATTCGTGTGATGCGAACGGTCCACAATGAACTGCGCCAGTCGCAGTGCATTGCTGGCTGATGATTGGCCAAGCATGCACTGTGACCCTGCATGCTTGGCCAATCATAGAGCCAGCAGCGAGGAGAGCAATAATTGGCCACAGGCAGGATGCCTGTGGCCAATTATAGCTCAGGGGGTTTAGTACACGCCCCACACTATATAAGGCCGCGTTGAGGGAAAGAGGATTGCTAGGCAGGGACAGTGTGAACTATTTTTCAATCATTTCTGTGTGGGGAACGTGTAGGGAAAGAGGAAAAATAGGCAGGGATAGTGTGTTCGTCTCGGCCTTTGCGTGTGCGGAAAGTGTAGGGAAAGAGGAAAAATAGGCAGAGATAGTGTGTTCTTCTCGGCCTTTGCGTGTGGGGAAAGTGTAGGGAAAGAGGAAAAATAGGCAGGGATAGTGTCTTCTTCTCAGGCATTTGCGTGTGGGGAAAGTGCTGTTCTCTACCAATACAGCCATCTGCAGGAGTCTAGCACAGCACAGTATACAACCTGAACCTGTATCTGCCCTTCTGCACTGTTGTCATCTAATCCAGCCATTAGGGATGGGCCCGGTGCTCGATGCGAACCCATGTTCGCATCGAGCACCGGGTGTTCGCTCGCTCGGCGAGCCCAGAACTATTTTGGCCGCTCGCATCACGTTCGTGTGATGCGCGCGGCCCCGCAATGCAGTGCGGCCGGCGCGGCCGGCGCAGTGCATTGCTGGCTGATGATTGGCCAAGCATGCACTGTGACCCCGCATGCTTGGCCAATCACAGCGCCGGAAACTCGAAGAGCCATAATTGGCTACAGGCAGGACGCCTGTAGCCAATTACAGCTCAGGGGCTTTAGTACACGCCCCCTCTTATAAAAGGTCGCCACGCCGTCGGCGCCGGTCACATGCGTTCCGGCGTTAGAGAGAGCAGGATCATTCTGTGTCACTCTGCTAGATTCAGTTAGAAAGATTTAGTTAGAGAGATTTAGTTAGAAAGATTCATTTAGAAAGATTCATTTAGAAAGAGGGGCTTGTAGTGTGTTCGTGGCAGGCAGGCACTGGCAGGCAGTGGCAGCAAACAGAGCTCCTATATTTTGTTCCCAGAAGCACCTATAGGACTTGTAGTGTGTTCGTGGCAGGCAGGCAGTGGCAGCAAACAGAGCTCCTATATTTTGTTCCCAGAAGCACCTATAGGACTTGTAGTGTGTTCGTGGCAGGCAGGCAGTGGCAGCAAACAGAGCTCCTATATTTTGTTCCCAGAAGCACCTATAGGACTTGTAGTGTGTTCGTGGCAGGCAGGCAGTGGCAGCAAACAGAGCTCCTATATTTTGTTCCCAGAAGCACCTATAGGACTTGTAGTGTGTTCGTGGCAGGCAGGCACTGGCAGCAAACAGAGCTCCTATATTTTGTTCCCAGAAGCACCTATAGGACTTGTAGTGTGTTCGTGGCAGGCAGGCAGTGGCAGCAAACAGAGCTCCTATATTTTGTTCCCAGAAGCACCTATAGGACTTGTAGTGTGTTCGTGGCAGGCAGGCACTGGCAGCAAACAGAGCTCCTATATTTTGTTCCCAGAAGCACCTATAGGACTTGAAGTGTGTTAGTCCCATCACACAGAGATCCTATATTTTGTTCCCAGAAGCACCTATAGGACTTGAAGTGTGTTAGTCCCATCACACAGACCTATATTTTCTTCCCAGAAGCACCTATAGGACTTGAAGTGTGTTAGTCCCATCACACAGAGATCCTATATTTTGTTCCCAGAAGCACCTATAGGACTTGAAGTGTGTTAGTCCCATCACACAGAGCTATATTTTCTTCCCAGAAGCACCCATAGGACTTGTAGTGTGTTAGTCCCATCACACAGAGATCATATATTTTGTTCCCAGAAGCACCTATAGGACTTGAAGTGTGTTAGTCCCATCACACAGAGCTATATTTTGTTCCCAGAAGCACCCATAGGACTTGTAGTGTGTTAGTCCCATCACACAGAGATCCTATATTTTGTTCCCAGAAGCACCTATAGGACTTGAAGTGTGTTAGTCCCATCACACAGACCTATATTTTCTTCCCAGAAGCACCCATAGGACTTGTAGTGTGTTAGTCTCATCACACAGAGATCCTATATTTTGTTCCCAGAAGCACCTATAGGACTTGAAGTCTGTTAGTCCCATCACACAGAGATCCTATATTTTGTTCCCAGAAGCACCTATAGGACTTGAAGTGTGTTAGTCCCATCACACAGACCTATATTTTTCTTCCCAGAAGCACCCATAGGACTTGTAGTGTGTTAGTCCCATCACACAGAGATCCTATATTTTGTTCCCAGAAGCACCTATAGGACTTGAAGTGTGTTAGTCCCATCACACAGACCTATATTTTCTTCCCAGAAGCACCCATAGGACTTGTAGTGTGTTAGTCCCATCATACAGAGCTATATTTTGTTCCCAGAAGCACCTATAGGACTTGAAGTGTGTTAGTCCCATCACACAGAGATCCTATATTTTGTTCCCAGAAGCACCTATAGGACTTGAAGTCTGTTAGTCCCATCACACAGACCTATATTTTCTTCCCAGAAGCACCCATAGGACTTGAAGTGTGTTAGTCCCATCACACAGAGATCCTATATTTTGTTCCCAGAAGCACCTATAGGACTTGAAGTGTGTTAGTCCCATCACACAGAGCTATATTTTGTTCCCAGAAGCACCTATAGGACTTGAAGTGTGTTAGTCCCATCACACAGAGATCCTATATTTTGTTCCCAGAAGCACCTATAGGACTTGAAGTGTGTTAGTCCCATCACACAGAGCTATATTTTCTTCCCAGAAGCACCCATAGGACTTGTAGTGTGTTAGTCCCATCACACAGAGATCATATATTTTGTTCCCAGAAGCACCTATAGGACTTGAAGTGTGTTAGTCCCATCACACAGAGCTATATTTTCTTCCCAGAAGCACCCATAGGACTTGTAGTGTGTTAGTCCCATCACACAGAGATCCTATATTTTGTTCCCAGAAGCACCTATAGGACTTGAAGTGTGTTAGTCCCATCACACAGACCTATATTTTCTTCCCAGAAGCACCCATAGGACTTGTAGTGTGTTAGTCCCATCACACAGAGATCCTATATTTTGTTCCCAGAAGCACCTATAGGACTTGAAGTGTGTTAGTCCCATCACACAGACCTATATTTTCTTCCCAGAAGCACCCATAGGACTTGTAGTGTGTTAGTCCCATCACACAGAGATCCTATATTTTGTTCCCAGAAGCACCTATAGGACTTGAAGTGTGTTAGTCCCATCACACAGACCTATATTTTGTTCCCAGAAGCACCTATAGGACTTGAAGTGTGTTAGTCCCATCACACAGAGATCCTATATTTTGTTCCCAGAAGTACCTATAGGACTTGAAGTGTGTTAGTCCCATCACACAGAGCTATATTTTGTTCCCAGAAGCACCTATAGGACTTGAAGTGTGTTAGTCCCATCACACAGAGATCCTATATTTTGTTCCCAGAAGCACCTATAGGACTTGAAGTGTGTTAGTCCCATCACACAGAGATCCTATATTTTGTTCCCAGAAGCACCTATAGGACTTGAAGTGTGTTAGTCCCATCACACAGAGATCCTCTATTTTCTTTGCAGAAGCACCCATAGGACTTCTAGTGTGTTAGTGGCATCACACAGAGCTCCTATATTTTCTTCTCAGCAGCACCCACAGGACTTCTAGTGTGTTAGTGGCATCACACAGAGCTCCTATATTTTCTTTGCAGAAGCACCCATAGGACTTCTAGTGTGTTAGTGGCATCACACAGAGCTCCTATATTTTCTTCTCAGCAGCACCCACAGGACTTCTAGTGTGTTAGTGGCATCACACAGAGCTCCTATATTTTCTTTGCAGAAGCACCCATAGGACTTCTAGTGTGTTAGTGGCATCACACAGAGCTCCTATATATTCTTCTCAGCAGCACCCACAGGACTACCGACTACAATGGCTGGAAGACCGCCAAGGGGAGGCAGAGCGTGCAGAGCCAAGAACACAGGGCAGGCAGGCTCTGTTTCTAGTGGACGTGGCCGTGGCCGTGGACGTGGTCGTGCATCGTCATCAGCACGTGGCCATGGGACACGCGCGTCTTTGTTTTCGGCAGCTGGACATGTGGAGCCGCATCATGCTGAAGGCTTGGTAGAATGGATGACCAAGCCCTCCTCATCCTCCTCATCCTCTCTCACCCAGGCTCAGGGTACTGGCAGAGCAGCTGCCAACGCGTACTCAATGGCATCATCAACCACCCCTTCCCTAGACCCACCATGTCCTCCTGAGGAGTCCCCCGAACTCTTTGAGCACAGTGTTGGGTACATGCTCCAGGAGGATGCCCAACGATTCGAAGGCTCGGATGATGATACCCAGCTTGAGGAATCTGGCAGTACTGTTCCACCAGCTGCAGCTTACTGCCAGGTTTGCTCTAGTGGTGAAGAGGGAGGGGATGATGAGGTCACTGACTCCACGTGGGTGCCTGAAGGGAGAGAGGATGAGGAGGAGGACGAGGAGGAGGAGGATGCGGCGTCACATGTCCAACGAGGCAGGATGCCCCCTGGAGGCCAGGTAGAGGCCAGCACAGCAACTGTACAACACCGCAGAGCTCCGCCTGTGCAGGGCGCTGCCTCTGCACGTTATCAGAAAAGTTCTTTGGTGTGGGCCTTTTTTGAGACGAGTGCATCAGATCGCACCACTGCTATTTGCAATATTTGTCTCAAGCGTATCTCGCGTGGCCAAAACATCAGCCGCTTGGGCACCACAAGCATGACCAGACATATGTCGACCTGCCATGCAGCTCGTTGGCAGGCACACATAAAAGACCCACACCAAAGAACTAAGCGGACCTCTCCTTGCTCCTCATCAGCTGGGATCTCCATCCCCACTACACCTTCAGTCCTCTCTGAAAGCTGCTCTGAGAGGACTGAAGGTGTAGAATTAGGTGTGTCACAACCAAGTACTTGCAGTACACCGACGTCCGATTGCAGCAGGCAAATTTCCCTGCCCCAGCTGCTGGACCGTAGAAAGAAGTACACTCCCAGCCATCCACATGCCCAGCGGTTGAATGCTAGCTTGGCTAAATTGCTAGCACTTCAACTGCTGCCTTTTCAGTTGGTAGACTCGGCCCCCTTCCGTGAGTTTGTTCAATGTGCGGTTCCTCAGTGGCAGGTTCCCAAACGCCACTTTTTCTCACGGAAGGCGATTCCGTCTCTCTACCGGCATGTGGAAGGCAATGTCCATGCCTCGCTGGACAGGGCGGTCAGCGGTAAGGTGCATATTACCGCTGACTCATGGTCCAGCAGGCATGGACAGGGACGGTACCTTTCTTTCACGGCCCATTGGGTCACTCTATTGGCAGCTGGGAGGGATGCAGGACAAGGTGCAGTAGTGTTGGAGGTTGTTCCGCCACCACGCCTACAAAACGCTACTACTGCTACTGGTTGTGACACACCTCTCTCCTCCACCCCCTCCTCTTCTTCTTCCTCCAGTGCTCTGTCCTTGGAACCAGCGGTGCTCCGTAGGCGTACAAGGGGCTACGCAAGTACGCAGGCAAAAAGATGCCATGCCGTGCTTGCGCTGGTGTGTTTGGGGGACAGGAGCCACACTGGGCCAGAGGTTCTGGCAGCTCTGCAGGGGCAGGCCGAGAGGTGGTTGACGCCACGTCAGCTTAAGCCAGGAATGGTCGTTTCTGACAATGGCACCAACCTCCTCTCCGCCCTGCGACAGGGGCAGCTCACCCATGTGCCCTGCATGGCTCACGTCCTCAACCTGGTGGTGCAGCGGTTCTTGGGCAGGTTCCCAGGCTTACAGGATGTCCTGAGGCAGGCCAGGAAAGTCTGTGTGCATTTCCGCCGATCTTATAATGCCAGTGCTCGGCTGACTGAGCTGCAAAAGGAGCTGAACCTGCCCAAGAACCGCCTAATATGTGACATGCCCACCAGGTGGAACTCAACGTTGGCCATGCTGCAGCGACTGCACACGCAGCAGAGGGCCATCAATGAGTACCTTTGAGACTACGGCACCAGGACAGGGTCAGGGGAGCTTGGTTTTTTTTCCCCACGTCAGTGGAGCATGATCAGGGATGCATGCACTGTCCTCTCACCATTTGAGGAGGCCACGAGGATGGTGAGCAGTGACAGTGCATGCATCAGTGACACTGTACCTCTTGTCCACCTGTTGGAGCATACGCTGCGTGGGATAATGGACAGGGCACTTGAGGCAGAACAGAGGCAGGAAGAGGAGGACTTCCTTGCCTCTCAAGGCCCCCTTTATCCGGACAGTGTTCCTTCTGTCCCACCCATCACACAGGAAGAGGATGAGGAGGAGGAGGAGGAGGATTGTGTGAGCATGGAGGTGGAGCCTGGCACTCAGCATCAGCAGCAGCAGCAGTCTTTTAGGGATGATGTACAGTCCCAACAAACCAGTGGACTTGTACGTGGCTGGGAGGAGGTGGCTGGCGATCATGTCATCCTCAGTGACCCAGAAGACTCCGGACCGAATGCCTCAGCTAACCTACGCTGCATGGCCTCCCTGATCCTGCAAAGCCTGCGGAAGGATCCTCGTGTTCTTCGGATCAAGGAGAGGGACCATTACTGGCTGGCCACTCTCCTTGATCCACGGTACAAGGGTAAGGTTGCGGACCTTATCTTGCCGTCGCAGAGGGAGCAGAGGATGAGACATCTCAGGGAGGCCTTGCAAAAAGGTCTGTGCAACGCGTTCCCAGAAACTGGGAGGTTACAAACTCCTGGTCCTGGGCGACGAGTTGCTGAGGCTTCGGTCAGTAGCAGAAGGAGCGGTGGGGAAGGTGGACGTCTGACCGATGCGTTCAGACAATTTTTTAGTCCGCAGTCCCAAGGTATGATCGGTTCCAGCAACCATCGCCAGCGTCTGATATACATGGTGCAGGAATACCTTGGGGCAAGGTCAGACTTGGACACCTTTCCCACCGAAAATCCTCTGGCTTACTGGGTCCTGAGGATGGATCACTGGCCAGAGCTTGCACAGTATGCAATTGAGCTACTGGCCTGTCCTGCCTCCAGCGTTCTTTCCGAACGCACATTCAGTGCTGCTGGAGGATTTGTCACCGATCATAGGGTGCGCCTGTCATCAAAATGAATCAGTCTTGGATCACCACCAGCTACCAGGCACCTGAAGCGGATATAACGGAATAATTTATAATGTCACATCCCTTCAAGACTGCCTATGCTGATGCTGAGTGACTGTCCTCTTATGTTCACTGACTATCCTCTTCCTCCTCCTCAATGATCCATGCCACCACACCAGTGCCTAAGGCACAATTTTTCAGCCCCTGTTTAACAGGGGCGTTTACATACAATTTTTATAAAAAAATGCTTCGCAACACGTGTGACTGCTGTGCTCCAAGTACAGTATCTGTGAGGGGTTGCAGTGTTGTGGCACCAGCACCAGTGCCTAAGGCACAATTTTTCAGCCCCTGTTTAACAGGGGCGTGTACATACAATTTTTATAAAAAAAAAGCTTCGCAACACGTGTGACTGCTGTGCTCCAAGTACAGTATCTGTGAGGGGTTGCAGTGTTGTGGCACCAGCACCAGTGCCTAAGGCACAATTTTGCAGCCCCTGTTGGGGCGTGTACTTACAATTTTTTAAAAAAAATGCTTCGCAACACGTGTGACTGCTGTGCTCCAAGTACAGTATCTGTGAGGGGTTGCAGTGTTGTGGCACCAGCACCAGTGCCTAAGGCACAATTTTTCAGCCCCTGTTTAACAGGGGCGTGTACTTACAATTTTTTAAAAAAATGCTTCGCAACACGTGTGACTGCTGTGCTCCAAGTACAGTATCTGTGAGGGGTTGCAGTGTTGTGGCACCAGTGCCTAAGGCACAATTTTTCAGCCCTTGTTTAACAGGGGCGTGTACTTACAATTTTTTTAAAAAAATGCTTCGCAACACGTGTGACTGCTGTGCTCCAAGTACAGTATCTGTGAGGGGTTGCAGTGTTGTGGCACCAGCACCAGTGCCTAAGGCACAATTTTTCAGCCCCTGTTTAACAGGGGCGGGTAATTACAAATCTTGATCTAATAGTTCACAGCAGGGCCCATTCCTGCGCCCACCAAGAGTAACTATGAGGGCCTACAGTCTTGTGGCAACACCGTCCACCACCACCGCCAAAGGCCCAATTTTTCTGCCCTGTTCATCAGGTGCTTGCAATTACAAATCTTGATCTAATAACTCACAGCAGGGCCCATTCCTGCGCCCACCAAGAGTAACTGTGAGAGCTTACAGTCTTGTGGCAACACCGTCCACCACCACCACCACCCCCAATTTTTCTGCCCTGTTCAACAGGTGCATGCAATTACAAATCTTGATCTATTAACTCACAGCAGGGCCCATTCCTGTGCCCACCAGTCTTGTGGCTACACCAACATCTAATAGGGCAAATTTCTGCAGAGTATATACGCCAGGCCCCTACTTTCAAACATCCAACTTACAAACGACTCCTACTTGCAAATGGAAAGATAAAACAGGAAGTGAGAGGAAATCTACCCCTAGGAAGGGAAATTCTATCCTGTTAGATTTAATTTGGGAAAAAGGTATCTCCTCTCTACTGATACTTTATCACCAATCCTTGTTTCAATTAAAACCCCACTTTTCCAAAAACATTTGTCATTGGGACGGAAAGTGAGGTGACATGTTCTGAACAGATGTGCAAAGACAGCAAATGTTACAGGGGTGATAACCCCTCCCTATGTTCTCCGAAAAGCTTAAAAATAGATTTTTTTGGGATGGAGCTACACTTCATAATGTACCTGTTCAGATTCTACTTAAGAACAAACCTAAAGCCGCAAGTGGTTTTAAATGGCTTCTTTTTTTCCTTTACAAATGTCATTTTGTGCAAGGACAGTTCTAAACACGGGAAACACATGCCACTTCACAGGCATACTTTAGACACCCCCCAGGTACCATATTTAAAGGAAAATTTCACTTTTTTTTTTTCACTTTATGCATCATTAAAATGACTGCTCCCGAAAAAACGTTAGTTTTTAAAAGTTCTTTTTGCATTGATATATGTCCCCTGGGGCAGGACCCGGGTCCCCAAACCTGTTTTATGACATTAACATGCATATTGGCCGTTGTAATTAGCACTTTTGATTTTGAACGTTCGCGTCCATTATAACGTATAGGGTTCGAAAATTCGCGCAAACCTTCGGTCCGTTCGAAGGTTCTGGTGCGAACCGAACCCGGGGGTGTTCGGCTCATCCCTACCAGCCATCTACAGGAGTTAGTGTGTGTGCTGTGTGAGTCTAGCACAGCACAGTATACAACCTGAACCTGTATCTGCCATTCTGCCCTGTTGTCATCTAATCCAGCCATCTGCAGGAGTTAGTAATTGTGTTGTGTGAGTGCAGCACAGCACAGTATACAACCTGAACCTGTATCTCCCCTTCTGCCCTGATTTCATCTAATCCAGCCATCTGCAGGAGTTAGTAATTGTGTTGTGTGAGTGCAGCACAGCACAGTATACAACCTGAACCTGTATCTGCCCTTCTGCCCTGTTGTCATCTAATCCAGCCATCTGCAGGAGTTAGTGTGTGTGCTGTGTGAGTCTAGCACAATATACACTACTCAATAGCTGTTTTTCCAAATCTCCCTGCAGGCCATTACAATGTCTGGAAGGCCAACAAGGAGAGGCAGACAGTCACGAGCCAAGAAAACAGGGCAAGCAGGCTCTGTGTCTAGAGACAACAGTTCTGGTCATGGACGCGGTGCATCGTCATCAGCACGTGGCCATGGGACACGATTGTCCTTATTTTCGGCAGCTGGACATGTTGAGCCGCATCATGCCGAAGGCTTGGTAGAGTGGATGACCAAGCCCTCCTCATCCTCCTCATCCTCTCTCACCCAGGCTCTGGGTACTGGCAAAGCAGCTGCCAACGCGTACTCAATGTCATCATCAGGCACCCCTTCCCTAGACCCACCATGTCCTCCCGAACTGTTTGAGCACAGTGTTGGGTACATGCTCCAGGAGGATGCCCAGCGTTTTGAAGGCTCCGATGATGATACCCAGCTAGAGGAAGGCAGTAGCGTGAGCGCAGAGAGAGGGGATGCTCAAGGACAGCAATCTGGCAGTCATGTTCCACCAGCTGCAGCATACTGCCAGGTTTGCTCCAGTGGTGAAGAGGGAGGGGATAATGAGGTCACCGACTCCATGTGGGTGCCTGAACGGAGAGAGGAGGAGGAGGAGGCGGCACATCTCCAATGAGGCAGGATGCCCTCCGGGGGCCAGGTTGAGGGCAGCACACCAGCTGAATCATACCGCAGAGCTCCGCCTGTGCAGGGCGCTGCCTCTGCGCGTTATTACAAAAGTTCTTTGGTGTGGGCCTTTTTTGAGATGAGTGCATCAGATCGCACCGCTGCTATTTGCAACATATGTCTCAAGCATATCTTGCGTGGCCAAAGCGTCAGCTGCTTGGGCACCACAAGCAGGACCAGACATATGTTGACCTGCCATGCAGCTCGTTGGCAAGCGCACCTTAAAGACCCACACCAAAGAACAAAGCGGACCTCTCCTTGCTCCTCATCAGCTGGGATCTCCAAACCCACTAAACCTTCAGTCCTCTCTGAAAGCTGCACTGAGAGGAATGAAGGTGTAGAATTAGGTGTGTCAAAGCCAAGTACTTGCGGGCACTCTGCTAGCCCTACACCGACGTCCGATTGTACCAGGCAAATTTCCCTGCCCCAGCTGCTGGACCGTTGAAAGAAGTTCACTCCCAGCCATCCACATGCCCAGCGGTTGAATGCTAGCTTGGCTAAATTGCTAGCACTTCAACTGCTGCCTTTTCAGTTGGTAGAATCGGCCCCCTTCCGTGAGTTTGTGCAATGTGCGGTTCCTCAGTGGCAGGTTCCCAAATGCAACTTTTTCTCACAGAAGGCGATTCCAGCTCTCTACCGGCATGTGGAAGGCAATGTCTTGGCCTCGCTGGACAGGGCGGTCAGCGGTAAGGTGCATATTACCGCTGACTTATGGTCCAGCAGGCATGGACAGGGACGTTACCTGTCTTTCACGGCCCATTGGTAACTCTTTTAGCAGCTGGGAAGGATGCAGGACAAGGTGCAGTAGTGTTGGAGGTTGTTCCGCCACCACGCCTCCTCTCTGCCCTGCGACATGGACAACTGACCCATGTGCCCTGTATGGCTCACATCCTTAACCTGGTGGTGCAGCGGTTCTTGGGCAGGTACCCAGGCTTACAGGATGTCCTGAGGCAGGCCAGGAAAGTCTGTGTGCATTTCCGCTGATCATATAATACCAGTGCTCGGCTGGCTCAACTGCAAAAGGAGTTGAACCTGCCCAAGAACCGCCTTATATGTGACATGCTCACCAGGTGGAACTCAACATTGGCCATGCTGCAGCGACTGCACACGCAGCAGAGGGCCATCAATGAGTACCTGTGCAACTACGGCACCAGGACAGGGTCAGGGGAGCTCGGATTTTTTTCACCACGCCAGTGGAGCATGATCAGGGATGCATGCGCTGTCCTGTCACCATTTGAGGAGGCCACGAGGATGGTGAGCAGTGACAGTGCATGCATCAGTGACACTGTACCTCTTGTCCACCTGTTGGAGCATACACTGCGTGGAATAATGGACAGGGCACTTGAGGCAGAACAGAGGCAGGAAGAGGAGGACTTCCTTGCCTCTCAAGGCACCCTTTATCCAGACAGTGTTCCTTCTCTCCCACCCATCACACAGGAAGAGGATGAGGAGGAGGAGGAGAGTTGTGTCAGCCTGGAGGTGGAGCCTGGCACTCAGCAGCAGCAGTCTTTTAGGGATGACTTACAGTCCCAAGAAACCGGTGGACTTGTACGTGGCTGAGAGGAGGTGGCTGCGGATCATGCCGTCCTCAGTGACCCAGAAGACTCCGGACCGAATGCCTCAGCTAACCTACGTTGCATGGCCTACCTGGTCCTGCAAAGCCTGCGGAAGGATCCTCGTATTCTTCAGATCAAGGAGAGGGACCATTACTGGCTGGCCACTCTCCTTGATCCACAGTTATCTTGCCATTGCAGAGGGAGCAGAGGATGAGACATCTCCGGGAGGCCTTGCAGAAAAGGTCTGTGCAACGCGTTCCCAGAGACTGGGAGGTTACAAACTCCTGGTCCTGGACGACGAGTTGCTGAGGCTTCTGTCAGTAGCAGAAGGAGCGGTGGGGAAGGTGGACGTCTGACCGATGCGTTCAGACAATTTTTTAGTCCGCAGCCCCTTTCTCACCGAAAATCCTCTGGCTTACTGGGTCTTGAGGATGGATCACTGGCCAGAGCTTGCACAGTATGCAATTGAGCTACTGGCCTGTCCTGCATCCAGCGTTCTTTCGGAATGCACATTCAGTGCTGCTGGAGGCTTTGTCACCGATCACAGGGTGCGCCTGTCCACCGACTCGGTTTATCGACTGACCTTCATAAAGATGAATCAGTCTTGGATCACCACCAGCTACCAGGCACATGAAGCTGATATAACTGAATAATTTATAATGTCACATCCCTTCAAGACTGCCTATGCTGATGCTGAATCCTGTTATGTTGACTGACTATTCTCTTCCTCCTCAATGATCCTGATGATAGCTTGGAAGAACATTTTTGTTTCTGGGTGCCACCACCAGTGGCTAAGGCCCAATTTTTCAACCCATGTGGGCGTGTAATTACAATTTTTTATGCAATGCTTTGCAACAGGTTTCATTGCTGTGCTCCAAGTAGAGTATCTGTGAGGGGTTGTAGTGTTGTGGCACCAGCACCAGTGCCTAAGGCACAATTTTTCAGCCCTTGTTTAACAGGGGCGTGTAATTACAAATCTTGATCTAATAATTCACAGCAGGGCCCATTCCTGCACCCACCAAGTGTAACTGTGAGGGCTAAAGCCCCATACACATGATCGGATTTTCCGATAGATTCTGTCCTATCGGACAATGTTGTCGGAAATTCCGACCGTGTGTAGGCACCATCGGACATTTTCCATCGGATTGTCTGACGGACAAAGTTGTATCTTTTGCTCTAAAAATTTTCCGACAACAAAGTCCGATCACACCAATTCCGATCGTGTGTAGCGAATTCCGACGGACAAAGTGCCACGCATGCTCAGATCACATTACAAGACCAAAGCTATTGGCTACTAGCCTCTACGTAGTCCCATCGTAGGCAACAAACGTCACCACGTTCAGAATGATCGGATTTTCTGATAACTTTGTCCGACCGTGTGTATGCAACACCAGTGTCGGACTAAATCCGTTGGAAAAAATCCGATGGATTTTGTGGTCGGATTTTCCGACCGTGTGTACGGGGGATTACAGTGTTGTGGCAACACCTTCCACCACCATCAAAACCACCACCAAAAGGCCCAATTTTTCTGCCCCTGTTCAACAGGTGCATGCAATTACAATTATTGATCTAATAATTCACAGCAGGGCCCATTCCTGTGTCCACCAAGTGTAACTGTGAGGGCTTACAGAGTTGTAGCAACAGCACCACCACCACCGGCCCAATTTTTCCTACCACTGTTCAACAATGGCATGATGGGGGCGTGGCTTGGACATGGCCGCGTGAGGAAGCAGGACTCCAGAGCTTCTTACACACAGCAGCTAAATCAGCCTGATCCGGCAGATATACCGCCCTGGAAGAAGCCACACTGCTATGTCCCAGCACCGGAGGGCCTCGTCGAGAAACAGGGGCACTCAACAGCCCGGCAACGGCTCCATAGGAGCTTTTTTCGGCCCCAAGGGGAAGCACCACGAGGCGTCCAAGATGGCGACCGGGAAAGGCCGCGGGACGGATGCAATGGCGGAGGCCTGTTTACAGCCACAGACGGCCAGATCACCTATCCAGACCCCACAGGTGGTAAGCGACACTGCTCCCCCAGACTCCCCTGGCTCTTCAGCCTCCCTGGATCAGGGATCAGACGCATCTATACTAATGGGGGACAGGGACTTGAAACAGCACATATGGTCCCTCCCCACAAGAGAGGACTTGACCGCTTTGCCACCAGGGTTGAAAAGGCCTTAAAGCAGGACATAGAGCAGCTGAAGGAAGATACCACTCAGCTAGGCATCAGGCTTGAAACCCTGGAGCAGACAGTGGAAGAAGCATTGCCAGTGAAAACACTCAGCTGAGGGACAAATGTGCAGCACAAGACCACCAGATTGAAGCTCTTATTTCACAGTTAGATGATTATGAGAACAGAAGTCGCAGGGCCAATATCTGCATAAGTGGGTTGCCAGAGGCAACAGGAGCTAAGGACATTATTCCTACGCTGCAAGGCATTTTTAAGGAGCTTCTAGGCCTCTCCCCTCCTGAAAAAGTGGAGATTGATAGGGCCCACAGAGCCCTTCAGCCCCATCACAAGATGCAGACAATTCACGCGACATAATATGCAAACTTCATAAGTACACTGTCAAGGACCAAATTATGCAGCTCATGCGCAGATGACCCTACTTTGATTTTGATGGCGCCCATTTGTACTTCTACTAGGACTTGTCTAGACGCACCTTGATGCAGCGCAGGGCACTACAACCCCTGCTAGAAGCACTCCGCACAGAAGGTATAACCTACAGATGGGGTTTCCCTTTTTGCCTCCACGCTGAGAGAGATGGAAAGTCTGCCACCTTGCGCAATAAGGATGATCTCCACCGCTTTCTGCTGCAACTAAACCTGGAGCCCGTGGACTTCCCTGACTGGAGACTCACCACGAATATCCAGACGATGCAAGCCCCTCAACCCTGGCAACAGGCCAGATAAAACCGAAAAACACTCAGAACCGCAAATGCTCTTCCTCTGTGACGGCGAGACAAGAGCCCCTGAATGGAAATTGAACAACCACCACCTGCTGCCACCCCATTATTGACGTTCCTCCGAGAACATGAGAATGTGCAACCTCCGATTGAGCTGGAGTCGCCAGATGAATATATGTTGGGGAAGTAGGAACTAACTACCTTATACGCAACTTCCCTTTTGTTTTTCTTAATGGGTTCGCTCTCCCCTTCCCCCAAACAGTTTTTAAAAAATGTTTTTTATTATTATTGACCCCCCTTGTTTCTAGCACTTTATTTTTGTCCATCTTAGGATGCCCACAGCTCGGGTACGCCAATCCTAAAAGCCACTACCTGAAGAAATGGGGGAAGGAAACACTTGCCTTGATTTTTTGGCATGGGACATAACCCCTTGCAGTATACTAGCTTTTAAAGCTTACTGATCCCCGGACAATTAATGCTTCCAACCTAGTGACGAGCAGGAACTTCCTAGTTATCCATGTCCTATCACGACCCCCACATAGGACTACCCAGATTGGGTGTTAGCCCAGGTTTGGGCACTTTGCCGACCTCAGGTGGCTCCCCCATACTGGGGGGGCAATGCGAGCTTGGCAAACAGGTTTGGGTCAACTCTTGTATGGCCTTCGAGGCCACAGTGGACCCATGTAATAGAATGCTTAATGTTTTGCAAGATATGCTAACTCTCCCCCTTTTGTCCCTTTTGTTCCTCTTCACCTTTCCTTTCAGAGTCTCTTCTCTCTTTGACACTCTTCTCTTCCTCCCTCTTTCCCCTTTTTGTCTCCAAACACCCAGGCAGCATCATGGTAACCCGTTGGGAGGGAACCACATGAACGAAATCTCACCGACTTCTGCAGCAAGAGGAGGGTCGCCTGGACGAGATCTACAGATACGACATGGCTACGATTAAGAAAGTGTCCTACAATGTACGTGGTATGTGCTCTCCCAATAAAAGAAATAGGCTATGGTTAGAACTAAAAAGATTGGGGGCGCAGGTATTGTTCTTGCAAGAGACCCATTTTACAGACACATCACTCCCCAAACTGCCCACCCACCTATTCTCACAATGGTACCTGAGTAACTCCCCAAAACCTAAATCCAAGGGTACGGCCATAGCTATACATAAGAATCGCCAATTTCAACCACTTGAACATAAAGTAGATCGACAGGGGCGGTTTGTGTTTTTGAAGGGCACCATAATGGGACAGACGTATACTGTCGCCACAATTTATGCACCCAACACTCAGCAGCTCACATTCATTGACCAGACCCTGACCAAACTGGCGGACTTTCGGGAAGGTAAACTAATTATGGGCGGTGACTTCAATGTCAGCCCAGACCCCACGTTGGACACATCAGCGAACAGATCGTCACACTCACAGGCCTTTCTAAGATACTTTCGAAAGTCTCTTCAGACCTACAACCTTGTTGATTGCTGGAGGGTGTTGCATGCCACAGAAAGGGACTACAGCTACTATTCTGGTGTACACAAGGTGTACACTAGAATAGATTTACTACTAGTGGACCAGGGCACACTGGATCTAATCATAGGGGCGACCATAGACCAGATAACGATCTCAGACCATGCACCTGTGACTCTTACACTTTCACTGACCCAGGCCAGGGCTAAGGTAAGGACTTGGAGGCTGAACAAGAACCTGCTTGACGACCTAAGAGTGGTGACGGGGGTTCAGGAGACCTTGACGCAATACTTTGGGGAGGTGACGGAGGGCACTCTCTGGGAAGGCCACAAGGCTGTGGTACGGGGCACTTTGATTGCCCCGGGAGCCCAAATTAACAAAAAGAGGCAGGCGGATTTCCAGAGGGTGCTACGGGAACTACAACGGGCGGAGTTAGAACATAAAAGAACATCGGGTTCTGAAGAACTTCGGCGCCTGACAGAGCTTAGACAGCTCTTCTCTAAACTGCTGGATCGTAAAATAAATCGCAAACTTAGATATCTGGCGCACACTTATTACGAACACGGCAACAAGTGCAGCAGGCTACTGGCTCGAGCACTTCTCAAAAAGAGACTCCTAGCGCACGTGCACAAGCTTTACTCTCCCAATGGGGAACCGACGCAACACACGTCCACCATAGCTTCCCTGTTCCGCGACTATTACGCTAAACTGTACAATCTGGACTCCGCCTCCTCTCCAGCGGACGTAGCACTTAAGAAGTCCTGCATACAATCCTACCTCTCGACTGTTGGGCTCCCCACACTTACTCCAGAACAGGCAGCTGACTTGGAAAGCCCAATCACCACAACCAAAATATTAGCTACTATTAAATCCTTACCTACTGGCAAAAGCCCTGGCCCCGACAGCTTCACTAGGGCCTACTACCTGAAGTTCTTTGACAGACTGCAAACCCCCCTGTGCACCCTACTCAATTCCCTCACGACAAACGGATCATTGCCGCAAGAGACTTCGCTGGCACACATTACAGTACTTCCAAAAGACGGGAAGGACCCCACCCAACCACAGAGCTATCGCCCAACCTCCCTTCTAAATACAGACCTCAAAATTTTCATCAAGATTATAGCCAATCGCATGAAACGTTTGCTTCCTGACCTGGTCCATGCGGACCAGACAGGTTTCATCACGGGTAGGGAAGCTAGAGACAATTCTAATAGAGCCCTACAACTAATACACTGGGCACACACACGCGGTCGGATGCCTCCATACCAAATTCTGTCCACTGATGCAGAGAAGGCATTCGACCGCGTGGACTGAGACTTCCTGAACGCAGTACTTCAGGGCACGGGTCTAGGCCCTCAAATGCTGAAAGGAATCTCAGCCCTATACGTGTCCCCTACTGCCTAGGTCAAAGTGAATGGTAGCTTCTCCTCACCGTTCCCTATTCGAAACAGCACGAGACAGGGATGCCCGCTCTCGCCACTTCTGTTCGTGCTGGTCCTTGAACCACTACTACAGAAGGTCAGAGACAATCCAAATGTTAAAGGGGTGCACGCGGACGATATACTGTTCCATATAATAGATAACCAAGTCTCGTTGCCGAATCTGATGAGAGAATAACAAACTTATGGAGAGGTATACAATTTTCGAATAAATTATAACAAGTCCGAAATACTGCCAGTTACCATCCCTCCAACCATGATTGACTCCATAAAAAGTTCATTCCCATTCGTATGGGCAGCTCCCTCCATGAAATACCTAGGAGTCCAGCTCACAGACAGACCAGATTCTCTATACACACATAATTATATGTCCCTACTTAAGAAGATAACAGACGACTTAAAAGCATGGGACCAAACGCACTTTACTTGGGTGGGACGAACAAACATCCTAAAAATGACCATACTACCTCGGATCCTGTTCCTCCTACAGCCGATACCGATCCACATACCGAAACTTTTATTTGCTGACTTGCGAAGCCTTTTCATTAAATGTGTGGAGCGGCAAAAAAACACGCTTAGCCATGACAACACTTCAAAGGTCGAAACTGAGAGGAGGGCTGGGCATACCCAACATACACCAATATTACCAAGCGATTGCCCTACAGCGCATCCTACGCACCTTAAAATGTGGGTCCCCCTGGAGAAAACGATGGCAGGCAGAGACTTATCCTACGCACCCTGGGTCCCAGCAGGAGATAGGGGGCTCTCGGAGTGGGTCTCCCCACTAACAATTCACGCCCTGAAAACGTGGGATAGAGTGAATACACGCCTAACCATAGCACCACAAATATCCCCACTGACACCAGTGAGTGGGTATTCATGGTTCCCTCCAGGGGAACAGATGACCTCGCTAGGCACCTGGACAAGAGATGGGAAGGTCCACTTATCTAAATTTATAGAGGGGGGCTCAGTGGTACCGCTTTCCACCCTAAGGGAATGCTATGGCAGCTTCCCCTTTGACTTCTGGAGACACCGCCAACTAGAGACCTTCATAACCAAAGGTCACAAGCTGACACTATATAGAACTGTTCTGACTGAATTCGGAAGTATGTGGTCATCCTCAGAGCCACTAATTCACTTAATTTTGACACTATATGGCTTATTGGAGTCCGCCACACCCAACCCCAAACACTTATATATTAAGGAATGGGAGAGAGACCTCCAACAAGAACTGACAGAAAACCAACTCCACTATCTATACCAGTTCAATAGACTCAAAGACCCAAGAGAACAATTACAAAGTCCTATCGCGGTGGTACAGAGTACCTACCACCCTGGCCAGAATATTCCCCACTGCCTCCGACGTATGCTGGAGGGGATGCGGAATGAAAGGCACATTCCTCCATATTTGGTGGGAATGCCCTGTTTTAAAACCATTTTGGGATATGGTCAGCAAACACATTTCAGATAGTCTAGGTATAGACATCCCAGCCCTGCCTAAGCATTTCTTACTACACATCCCCCCCATACCTATCTCACGGTACAAAAAGAGTCCTCTCCCCCACCTCCTCAACGCAGCTTAACATTTAATACCAATACACTGGAAAAGCTTGCGGATTTCTAGCGAGCAGGAGTGGTTGGGGAAGGTGGGGGAGATCATGGAAGCAGAAAGTTGGCTAGCCACCTGTCGAGACACCAGGGAAAAATTTGAGCTTACATAGGCATCATGGAAAGCCCACGTACAGGACACGACAATGCTATCTTCCAGTTTAGATATAGCACTACCTGCCTTGGCAGATCCATCCTTTAGAAGACTCGTCCAGGCGCACCCTCCTTCAACGTCTACAGGTTCTACCTGAGGTAGACATACAGCAAATCCGGTGAGACCTACTAATACGCTGCCCCCCCTCCTCTATAAGACTCTCTCTCTTTCTTCTATCTATCTTTTTCCTATTCCCTCTTCTTATTGTCTATGGGTTTTGTTTACTCCCTATAGTCCATAATGTGGGGATACCCCCCTATTTGTTTTTGTTTGAGCCACCCGGCTGGTCACCAGTTTTTTTTTTTGACCATCTCGCGTGGCTCCGAGTTCAACAATATTGAAAACAGGAGAGGCATTTGCATAGGAATTTTTAACTGAGAAAGCAGTTCACCCCACCCCTCCCCCTTTTTATTTTGGGGGGAGAGGCCTGTCCATGTGGACCAAATGTCTGGGACAGGAGGGGTGCCACAATGGGTGGAATGTATGGAAATGCCTCCCTAAGGTTACAGTTGTTTGTCTATATTTGGACCAAGTTGAATGTACACCATTTTGCCTTTGACCCCTTTATCCCTATGCAGGGCGTTCCAGCGCCCACCAAGAGTAGCTGTGAGGACTTACAGTGTTGTGGCAACACCAACATCTAATGGGGCAAATTTCTGCAGAGTATATACGGCAGGCCTCTACTTTCAAACATCCAACTTAGAAACGACTCCTACTTGCAAACGGAAGGAGAAAACAGGGAGTGAGAGGAAATCTACCCCTAGGAAGGAAAATTCTATCCTGTTAGATTTAATTTGGGAAAAAGGTATCTCCTCTCTACTGATGCTTCATCACCAATCCTTATTTCAATAAAAACCACACTTTTCCAAAAACATTTGTCATTGGGACGGAAAGTGAGGTGAAATGTTCTGAACAGGTGCACAGACAGCAAAACAAATGTTACAGGGGTGATAACCCTTCCCTATGTTCTCCAAAAAGCGTAAAAAGAGATTTTTTTTGGATGGAGCTACACTTAAAAATGTACCTGTTCAAAATTACAAACAGACTCTACTTAGGAACAAACCTACAGTCCCTGTCTTGTTTGCATTGATACATGTCCCCTGGGCAGGACCCGGGTCCCCAAACCTTTTTTATGACAATAACATGCATATTGGCCGTTATAATTAGCACTTTAGATTTCGAGCGTTCGAACGTTCGCGTCCATTGTAACTAATAGGGTTCTAACGTTCGCACAAACTTTCGGTCCGTTCGCAGGTTCTGGTGCGAACCAAACCCGGGGGTATTCGGCTCATCCCTAGTACTGATAGCCTATCTCATTTCTTGAGGCCTTATCATACCAGAACAGTACAAATACCCCCAAATGGAAAGTAGACAGTCAAAGGTATTTAGTAAGAGACATGGTCAGTTTTTTGAAGTTGTCATTTTTTCCCATAACTTATTATTATAACTTATTATAGTTATTTCTTACACACGGCATAGGCATACTTGCAACCACACCCCAAAACACATTCTGCCTCTCCTCCTGAATATGGTGATACTAAATGTGCAAGACTTTTTCACAGCCTAGTCACGTAGAGAGACCCAAGCATTATTCACTTTAAGACCAAGACTTCTTCTGACAAGTAAAAATCTGTATTTTTTTTTGCGTCACACGGTATTTGCGCAGCAGTTTTTCCGAACGCAATATAATACACTTGTACACTGACAGATGTTGATTGTCCATGGAAGACACTGATAGATGTTGTCATGCTTTAAAATGTCCCACAATTGTGAAATGCTGCCCCACTTCGGTATTTAAAAAAATCTCCATAGGCAGTGTTTTTTAAGCCTTTACAGGTTATCAGTTTAAAGGTTACAGAGAATATCTAGTGATAGAATTATTGCTCCCACTCTAACGTTAGTGGCGATACCTCACATGTGTGGTGCGATGGCAGTTTACGTATGGGTACGGGACCAACATGTGCGTTTGCCTGTGCACGTGAGGGGGTGCTTTAAATTTTTTATTTATTCATTGGTTGGACACCAATCTTCTCAGGCAGGGTATGTAAGGACTTTTCCCCTACGCTCTACAGATGCTATGGCTATTTCTATCTACCTATATCTTACTATCTATCGATCTATCATGTAATTACCGTACTGTTGGCTGTTATCAAAATGCGCCACACCCTTTGATCATGACTGAAAATGTTAAAATATTTGCAACAAATTACATTTACATACTATTATTATTGCTATTTTCTTCGTGGGAAAGGAAGCATTCAATATTTGCCGGTTATTGTACCAAATCAGGTGTGTGCAATTGGCTGGCTGAAGAAATTACAGGATTACAGAATTACAGGAATCAGAAGACTGTTGAGTGACTGACTTTTCACAGCATTTGGAACTATCTACAGAATTGCAAGCTTCACAATTGATTCCTGTTACTCAGTGCAGCTACTGATGATCCCAGCACACCAACATTTTGTTATTATGCACCAGCATCATAGCCAACTCTAAAAACAACTCTGTAGAGAACTACAATCGCAAAAAACAAAAATGTCAGCGCTAAGAATTTTTTCACAGCCAACAATCATTCAATCCAGCCTTAAAAGTTTGAATATGATTGATGATACAGGAAATGGAGAGGGAGGAAGTTTAAACAGCACAGGCTTCAGAAACTACATTCACATATACCGTACTTATTGTTTGTGATTTCCAGGGACTGTCACATTTCAGTCCTTGACAGAAGCAGAACAGCAGGAATAGTAGCTGTAGCAACCACTATTCTGCCGCTAGCTCTATGGTTGTTCAGCTGTGATTCAGAGAAGAATCCCCTTCAAGAACCCAATGATAGCATGATCATGGTATGCTCATATACCTGTAATTTAATTCAATTAATTATTATAATCACTTCAATGAAGCTCCTGCTTTTTTTTTTGGGTGACAAGCTTAGCATGATTTTGAACCACAGTCACGGCAGCTACGAATAATGGCACCCAAACGTGCGTTGCGTGTTCTGCCATTAATCACCTTATGTGAACGGGGCCTAAATGTGGTCAGGGAGCTGCCAGGAAGGTCTCAAGAATGCGCAAAGTATTTAAATAAATGTTTCCTGGGCATGTGTGGCCCAACCAAAGGTAAAAAATTGTTAATGTATGTCAAGGACAGATTTACCCGCAAACCTCGCTCTCCCCTTTAGGACGTTTCAGCATTTTTCTTAAATGTTGTTCCTGTACTCAGAATTCTATTTACTTACTTCCAGGGACATCATTAAGTCTTATACATTTCTTGCAGGGACAACTGCTTGGAAATAGTTTTTCTTCAAAAGTAGGCATGCCCCCCATAAACTTCATAACCCATTTTCTACACACAGTGGTTGGGAAGGCTCTTGGAAGTCAAGGTAGCTGTATTGTCTACTAGGAATGAAATCAATACATGCACATGGATTGGGACAAAGAGTTTTGGGGATAAACAGAGTGAGTTCTGTAGTCAGGCAGGCATGGCTGACAATGCTGGTTGGAATTTCAGCAGAGGCACTACACCTGACACACCAGGTACACTTTCATTTTTCTTTTTCTTTTCTTTTTTTTCTATGTGGATAAATACATCGGCCACTTTAAATGAATAACTTAGTATTGTTTTGCAATTTTTTTAAGTTTTGTTATTTCATCTTAACATTTATATATATCAGCTGTGTTAATTTGTGTCATTCATTTCTATCACATGACAGCCAATGATGCTCTTATAAACACTTCCTTATGCTCAGAACTCCCAACCCCATGATTAAGCTTCAAGGGGGAGGGACAAAATGTATTGGGGCATGGCCTGACTGGAGTCCGGCCTGAGGCTGCCATTCATCTCACTTCATGCATATGGGTCTGCTTCATGATCTACAGCTTATGGAGCTTATGGATTTTTTCCTTTGACATTGTGCAGCTTGGAGCTAGGATGAGATCCCTGTCCCTGCCTATACTCACAGCGGTCTAGTTGGACTTTACCTCTCTACCTGAGCGGCACCTAAATTGTGTCTTTTTGGGTCATATACAGTGGCGGCTGGTCCACAAAGGGCACAGGGACGCTGACCCCCCCCCCCCAGCCTGCACCATCTGTGAGGCTATGTACAATGCGGGGAGCCAGGCCAACAGGTCTCTATCAGGTCCATTACCCCCTCACAAGCACGTGACTACATCCCGAGGCCCCAATAGGTCAGTTTCATATTGTCCTCAGGGGGGGCACAGAGCATTGCGCACTGAGCCATCCGACCCTGCAATACCAGCGAATCTGCATAGACTTCCGGCTTCCTGGCCAATCAGGACAGGAAGACCCAGAACCCGGAATAAAGCTGCAGCACTGGGCCCCAGGGGAGCCATGACAGTTACAGGGCTCCGTAAGGTGAGTGCGGACCTGGAAGGGCCTGCCCCCCAAAATCCTCCAACACCAGCAGCCATGGTTTAAAAATTGCTTAAAAAAACAATTAAGATCAAATTCCACATTGAGTCCATCTGACACTAAAGTATGTAAAGAATGTATCTATCTGGATTTCTTTTGACTAATTGATCTGATTTTATGGGACCCTCTCCATGGTTTCTAGCGCAAGGGATCCCCCCTTATTTTTATGTCAGGTCGGTAGGTCAGTGTATGTCAGGTAGGTCAGTGTATGTCAGGTAGGTAGGTCAGTGTATGTAAGTCAGGTAGGTCAGTGTATGTCAGGTAGGTAGGTCAGTGTATGTCAGGTAGGTCAGTGAATGTCAGGTAGGTCAGGGTAGGTCAGTGTATGTATGTATGTCAGGTAGGTCAGTGCGTGTCAGGTAGGTCAATGCGTGTCAGGTAGGTCAGTGCATGGCAGTGTATGTATGTCAGGTCAGTGTGTGTGTCAAGTAGGTAGGTCAGTGTGTGTCAGGTAGGTAGAACAGTGTGGCAGGCAGGTAGGCCAGTGTGGCAGGCAGGTGGGTTTAGTGATCGGCATTGATGGGCACCGGTAAGCCAGGCAGCAACCAGCAAGTGAGCTTACCACCGTCACACAACCCCACCGTCCAGCCAAAAAAAAACCTGCCCTGCCGCTGCAGACCCCCCGGGACGGCCTTGGACTTTGGGCTGAAGCCCCTGCTCTTTTTGCCACCTAGCAACAGCCCTGCTCCTCAGTAATGATTATAAAAAATACCTGAACATAGGCAGAAGATTTTAGTATTTTAAATGTCCAGCAATCAATCAATGAGTTAAACTTTGACGATATGTCCTAAAAGGGGGGTGCCCATCCTTCCTCCCACATGCTACTCTCCCCTCATCTGGTGTTAGCTTCATCAGACCTAATGTTGCTATTAATTGATGATAGCATTTTTTTTTAAAACAGTGTGCAATATTATGATGATAAATTATTTATGTGCAAGACATTATTACTAGGACCAGATGAAAACAACAAGCTCTGCTCGCTTGCAGGATGTAAGCTCATTCTGGAAAAAATAACAAGATGTTTTCTTTGAAATTAATTCAGATATAAGCAAATGGAAAGCCATTAAATGTTAAAATCAGACGATTGTCAAATGAACCTGATTGTCTAAAGATACAGATGAAATAGCCATAGCTTTGTGACAAATCATCTGATCTAATATATTATTTCAGGATATAAAATGCATTTCATAATTTCACTCCCATAATACTGAATATTTACAGTTACAGGATCCCAAAAACACTATTTAAATAATGAATATTCTGTTCCGTTAATGAAGAATGGTTTGTGAAAAGGAGGGTGTGATAACTACTTCCATCTAATCCTATTTAATTCCAAGATGGAGCTGATGACTAATCCTCAGACTGGATGAAAACAAAATCAGATTTTCTTTGCTAGGGTCCATTCAAATTGGTCCTGTAAGTGGTGATAAGAAAACCCAAGCAAAGTTGGTTTGCAGTAGGTTTGGTTAATGCTGGAAAAAGTCTTCTAATCTCAAACATAGCCCTAATACCCAGTGAAGTCTATGGAAGCCCAATCTTATTATTTTCTGGCGTCTATTAAAATAGAATTCCAGTCAATTCCCAACTATAGCTAAACCTGTTCCCACCCCCATTCTAAGTCTATTCTTACTACCCTGTAAAGGAAAGAGGTCTATGCCTACCTATTCTGAGGGTGCCCGGGCCAGTCACATGATCTCTTCAGGGACCTGATCATGTGACTGGAGCACCCTCAGAATGGATAAGCATAGACATCTTTCCATTACAGGGTAGTTGGAATAGGCTTAGAATGGGGGTGAGAGCTGGTTAGGTATAGTTATGATGTGACTGGAATGTTACTTTAAGGCTAGTTTGCAAGCTTTGTTAAAACAGGACATGGACAGCTGGGCACTACTATGGAGGATATTGTACCAATCCAGTATGTTTATTAATAAATACTATTCAGTGGGCAAAGTGTTTATTAATGCTGCTTTAATGGCAATGATGAAAAAACACAAATCCTTTAAATAACATGCTCGGTGGATGCCTTTCACTTAACGTTGCACATGCACATTTTGTGTTTACAAACAGCATCTGGCAATTTTGCATTTAGTACCCAGATAGCAAGCTATTGTGCTGCAAGTTTGAAAATTACTTGCTAAGCTATTGCTAGACTTGCCAGGCTTTACAAGTTTGTTAAACAATTGCAGCAAGTCTGCAATGCATGACTCCAGATCAACTTTCTTTGCAAACATTCTGCAAGTCTGCTGCAAGTTCTGGTTCAGTTATGTTGTGCAATAGTCATCCCACCACAGGGGTCACTGTGGCTAAATTTGCATGCTGTAGACTTGCAAAAATCATGCTGTAAACTCGCCACTACAACGTTGCTCTTACTGGAGACTTGCCATGCAAATTTGGTAGTGCTACACATTGAAAAGGTGTCAACTAGAATGTGTGCTTCATGTACTCTGCAAGTGTACAACTTGCCAGTGAAAAAGTACAGCAAGTTAACAGACTTACAATTCAACACTGCCACAAATTTGTGGCAAGTTATCATTGCTATCTGGGTAGTGGTAGCAGTTCCCTGCTGACTTCTGTTTGTCAAGATACCATAAAATCTGTCATTTAGAAGAGATATCTATACCACTATCACTAAATGAGACCCCTGTCAGCTTCTCTTTCTAAAACAAAGGGACATTGGATGCTGAGTGACATCATTGACCAAATATGATGTCACCTAGCATCACTTGGATGGTCATGAGAGGGGGAGGTGCTGCATAGTAACATGTTATATGCTACACCCTAAATACTGGTGTAACATGTTACTAAAGGTGAATTTATCCTTTAAAAGATCAGTTATGCTGCGTATACAAGACCGGACTTTTCGACCGAACTGGTCCAACGGAACAAATCCGTCGGACAATTCGACCGTGTGTCGGCTTCATCGGAGCTTCAGCGGACCTTTTCTGTCAAAAATCAGATGGACTTTAGATTTAGAACATGTTTCAAATCTTTCAGACGGACTCGAGTCCGGTCGAAAAATCCGTTTGTCTGTATGCTAGTCTGACGGACTAAAACCGACGCTAGGGCAGCTATTGGCTACGAACTTCCTTATTCTAGTCCAGTCGTACGTCATCACGGTCGAATCCGTCGGACTTTGGTGTGATTGTGTGTAGACAAGTCCGATTCGACGGAAGTCCGTCGAAACTCCATCAAAAAGTCTGACGGAATTCAGTCCGTCTAAAAGTCGGGTTGTGTGTACACGGCATAACTTTCTTCATGCATTGTATTTTTAACCCTAAGAAAAGGGGGACCAGTGAAGCCCCTGGAACGCGTTGTATTCTTTGCTGATATTATTGTGACTTCTAAAATTAACTGGGCTTTAACTACACTCTGGTGCTCCATTCCTTCTACTGTACATCATACCGGAAGCCTATTAGTCTCCAGTGAGCGGCTCCTGTTTAAAAAATCCTATTATTTATATCATTCTGTTTCAAAGGGTCTATGTATAACCACAAAGTTTTTCAGTTTTAGAGTGGGGAAAAGTAAAAATCCAATTAGGTGATTAGGCTGTCTGGTAGTAATTCCCTGTGACTTTCTGTCCTGCAAGAGTAAAATGAATTCTCACCTTAGATGGTTTTCAGAATTGTATAATTTACCCTCACCTCTAAAATTTAGGATTCTCCTTAGACAGAATTTCTGTCTGGGTAACATTGGCCATCAGAACAAAGATAGGTGAATCTTCTGAGCAGTGAAACAGACAACAAAAATAACTGACAGAGTATATAACCTTATCCACAGTATTGAAAACAAAAAGTTTACACACACTTATAGCTTCCAATGACCCATGGTAGTGCAACCTCCAGTACTGTCGCACCTGCAGGCCTGGGACCCCCATAGCAGGTGTTGTGGGGTGGAGGGGAAAGATCTCCTCTAGCTAGAATGTACATTATGTTATGTTTGGCTAATGCTATAGCTGGGGAAGAAGCTAATGGAGCATTATATTAGCTTCAGTAGAAAGTAGATGAGACATCAAGGGTCCATTAAACCGCTGATGTGTCACTGAGGAGAACCTGTCATAGCAAAATGCTATTGAATTGGGAACTTTTGGTCCCATATGTGATGAAAATAAAGTTAAAGGGGTTGTAAACCCTTGTGTTTTTTCACCTTATTGCATCCTATGCATTAAGGTTTAAAAACACCTGGCAGTCACCGGCCCCCCAGCCCCCTGTTTTACTTACCTGAGCCCTTTCATCTCTTCGGAGGGGACGCGCTGTCCCTCTCTCCACGGGGTTCCGGCTCTTGATTGCAGAGTAGCCGTTGGCTCCCCCTGCTGTCAATCAAATCCAATGATGCGGGAGCCGGGGAGCGGGGCTGAGTCCAGCATTTGTGTCTGTAGACGCAAATGCTGGACTCAGGAGTGTGCCCTCAAGGTAACCCCCTGAGGGGGTTCTTCGATGCATTATCTGATGCGGGAAGGAGCAGCGAGAGCCGCCGGGGGACCTCAGAAGATGATGTTCGGGGCACCTATGTTTGTAAACAAACTATGATTGTAAGCAAACAATCTGGGGCACCTATGTAGCATGAAATTGTCAATTGTGCTACACATTTTACATTGAGTGAGAGCAATAATTCTAGGACCAATATTCACTGGTAACTCAAAACTCATGACCTGTTGGAGCTTTTAAAGTGCTGGTATGGAAAACTGTGGGTACCAAATTTGCACAGTTGTAAGGTTTGCCCTATCTGGCATCTATTTTCCTGGTGCAACCTAGTCTTTATTGTTTTACCAAAACATTGGGTAATATACTGTGCTTACAAAGGGTAATAAAGGGGAGTAAAGATGGCAAAATAGTTAGAGGGGTATTTAAACTAGGCGACAGGGGGGAGGGCCCAGAGGTAGAGATAGTCAGCGCGGAACATATTCCAGAGGGTAGTATTGGGGGCATTAGTGGTAGGTTGACTAAAGCACATAAACCCAAGGTAAGTATAGTAACAAGTCCTAGTTGCAATCTCATAACACCCAATAAGAGGATAGTATGCGACCGGTCTAAACTATGTGGCATTTTCACCAATGCCAGGAGCCTGGCAGACAAGATGTGTGAACTAGAGATTCTGTTTCATAGTTTCATAGTTAGTAAGGTTGAATAAAGACACCAGTCCATCCAGTTCAACCTGAGTGAGTGTCCACAATTGTCCCTATCCCTGTACATTGCACACTCACATCGGTCCCTACCCTCAAGGAGCCCACATTCCAAGGTCCCCATTCATATACTAGGGCCAATTTTTTTTGGACAGAAGCCAATTAACCTACCTGCATGTCTTTGGATTGTGGGAGGAAACCGGAGTACCCGGAGGAAACCCACGCAGGCACAGGGAGAACATGCAAACTCCAGGCAGGTAGTGTCGTGGTTGGGATTCGAACCAGCGACCCTTCTTACTGCTAGGTGAGAGTGCTAACCACTACACCACTGTGCTGCCACTGTTGTGCAAGGAGGATTTGGATTTTGTGGGAATTTCAGAGACCTGGTTCAACAGCTCTCATGATTGGCTAGCAACCATTCAAGGGTATACCCTTTATTGCAGGGATAGAGAGGGTAAAAAAGGGGGAGGGGTATGCCTATATATCAAGAATAATGTACAAGTGAATGTGAGAGATGACATCACTAAGGGAGCTAGGAAAGAGGTGGAATCCTTATGGGTAGAGATCCACAGGGATGAAGCTAAGGGGAAAATATTACTGAGAGTATGCTATAGGCCCCCTAACCTGAGGGAGGAGGGGGAGACGGATCTCCTATCACAAGTTGGATTAGCAGCAAGGATGAGGAGTGTTATCATAATGGGGGATTTTAATTATCCAGACATAGACTGGGCATAAGGAACCACGCATTTGTCTAAGGCTCGCCAGTTCCTAAATGTCTTGCAGGACAATTTCATGGTTCAGATGGTAGATGCACCAACTAGAAATAAAGCATTACTGTATCTACTGATTACCAACAATACAGACCTGATCACTGATGTGGAAATATGGGGAAATTTAAGAAAACAGCGATCACAGGTCAACTGGCTTCAGTATAAATCACACAAAAAGGAATCATAAGGGGAATACAAAGACAATGAATTTCAAAAGAGCCAACTTCCCTAAACTATGAACCTTGTTAGAAGGCATGAATTGGGATAAAATCTTAGGAACAAAGAACACAGAGGAGAGATGGGTTTGCTTTAAGAGCATATTAAATAAGGGCATTAGCCAATGTATCCCATTGGGTAATAAATTTAAAAGAGCGAACAAAAGTCCTGGATGGCTTAACTCCAATGTAAAAATGTATATAAAAGCAGGAAAAGGCCTTCAAAAAATACAAGGTTGGGGGAATCATCATCAGCATTCAGAGTTTATAAAGAATGCACAAGAAATACAAGACAAGAAATACAACAAGAAATGTAAGGGTGCAATTAGGACAGTTAATATAGAACACAAAAGACACATAGCGGAGGAGAGCAAAAAAAATCCCAAGAAATTCTTTAAGTGTGTAAACAGTAAAAAAAGGGAGGACAGACCATATTGGTCCCATAAAGAATGAGGAAGGACATCTGGTTACAAAGGATCAGGGATGGCGAAGGTATTATTTATTCTTCTCCTCAGTCTTCACAAGGGAATCGGGGGCTTCAGTAACCAAAACTGCAGTGTTTATCCTTATGACACATCACAGGGAGCACCTTCATGGTTAACAGAGGATAGAATTAAAATTAGACTTGGGAAACTTAACATTAATAAATCACCGGGACCAGATGGCTTGCATCCGAGGGTACTTAGGGAACTCAGTCAAGTAATTGCCAGACCATTGGTCCTAATTTTTACTGACAGTCTACTGACTGGAATGGTACCAGGTTATTGGAGAAAAGACAATGTTGCACCAATATTTAAAAAGGGCCCAAAATACATCCCTGGGAATTACAGACCAGTTAGCCTAACATCAATAGTATGCAAGCTCTTGGAGGGTATGATAAGGGACTATATACAGTACAAGATTTTAATAACGAGAACGGTATCATTAGCAGTAATCAGCATGGATTCATGAAGAATCGTTCTTGCCAAACCAATCTATTAACCTTCTATGAGGAATTGAGTTGCCATCTAGATAAAGGAAGGCCCGTAGACGTGGTGTATCTGGATTTTGCATAAGGATTTCACACAGTTTCCCATAAATGTTTACTATACAAAATAAGGTCCGTTGGCATGGACCATAGGGTGAGTACATGGATTGAAACTGGCTACAAGGGCGAGTTTAGAGAGGGGTGATAAATGGGGAGTACTCGGGATGGTCAGAGGTGGGTAGTGGGGTCCCCCAGGGTTCTGTGTTTGGACCAATCCTATTTATTTTGTTCATAAACGACCTGGAGGATGTAGTAAACAGTTCAATCTCTGTATTTGTGGATGATACCAAGCTAAGCAGGGCAATAACTTCTCAGCAGGATGTGGAAACCTTGCAAAAAGATCTGAATAAATTAATGGGGTGGGCAACTACATGGCAAAAAAGGTTTAATGTAGAAAAATGTAATGCATTTGGGTGGCAAAAATATGAATGCAATCTATACACTGGGGGGACCTCTGGGGGAATCTAGGATGGAAAAGGACCTGGGGGTCCTAGTAGATGATAGGCTCAGCAATGGCATGCAATGCCAAGCTGCTGCTAACAAAGCAAACAGTGGTTGCGAGCACTGAACTTATTCTCTCTGGAGAAGAGATGCTTGAGAGGGACTATGATTTCAATTTATAAATACCGTACTGGTGACCCCACAATAGGGATACAACTTTTTCGTGGAAAGGAGTTTAACATGACACGTGGCCACTCAATTAGAAGAAAAGAGGTTTAACCTTAAACTACGTTGAGGGTTCTTTACTGTAAGAGCGGCAAGGATGTGGAATTCCCTTCCACAGGCGGTGGTCTCAGCGGGGAGTATCGATAGTTTTAAAAAACTACTAGATAAGCACCTGAACGACTGCAACATACAGGGATATACAATGTATTACTGACAGATAATCACACACATAGGTTGGACTTGGTGGACTTGTGTCTTTTTTCAACCTCACCTACTATGGAACTACTATGTAACTATGTAATCTTTGTGTTTTTTATCATGACAATTTGTGCTTTAAAAACTATTGCAATAATATTGTTTGACATAAAAACTTTAAACTACCAAAATTTTATTCTCTAGGATTTCTGCTTTTTTTAAACAAGCGCACAAAAAACACAAAAATCACCTTGGCAGCGAAAGGTCTATAGTAGGCAGCAACAGAATAATTAACAATACATCAGAATACCCTCCACTCACACTTGAAGAATTGGCCTTTCCTTTACATAGTTACATAGTAGGTGAGGTTGAAAAAAGATACAAGTCCATCAAGTCCAACCTATGTGTGTGATTTTATGTCAGTATTACATTGTATATCCCTGTATGTTGCGGTCGTTCAGGCGGTCGTTTGAGTGTCATTCCAAATTAATTTGCCAGTCCTAAATATGTGAGCAGGTCAAATATTTCTTTAGGAAATTTGTTTTGTGGTTTGGTAAACAATGACTTAACTTCCCAAAGAAGAGGGAGTTTTCTTTACTCATCAGGCCGTGTTCACATATGTGTGGCTGCAGGTTCATGCTTGGGGTCCGGTGTAATTCAGGTCCGAATTTTTGCATGTTTTTGATACTCCTTTTCTCCTGCTGGAAGAAAAGCGTTTAGGAGAGTTTTAAAAATGAAAGACAGAAGCTCATTGGTTACTCCAGATTCTGTCTGCTCCAGTCTTAGTGAATTCCACTTATGGATCATAAGTCCACCGATTTTACCCTTAGGCACAGTGCAAACAAACAGTTCTAGCATCTACAATGGAGCACATGAGTTGAAGAATGGTTGCTTTAAACAGAGCCTTCTTACACAAAGGTTTGGCATCCATCAACAACATCATGAAATCACCCATGGTCTAACCGGCTGTAGCATGTGAAAGCAACACCTGTGCACACATAACACCTGCACGTATCTCATCAGACTCCTTGACACCAATCCTATTGCAATTTATAATATTGTTTAGGAACTTTGGCAGTTGTAAAATGTATTTAGAAATGCATTAATTGATGGCCCTATATAAAGCTCTGAAATAAATAAATACAATAAAAAATAAGTAATAAGGATGGGATATTAAAGTAGTTGTAAAGTCTTAAGGTTTTTCACCCTAATGCAGTCTATGCATTAAGGTGAAAAACCTTCTGTGGTGCAGCTGCCTGCCCCCCAGAGCCTCCCTTTTCCTTACCTGAACCCGATCATTCTGGCAACGAGCACGGGCCCAGCAGCTCCAGCCTGTCTCGGGTCCTCATCGGATAGATTGATAGCAGTGGGAGCCATTGGTTCCCGCTGCTGTCAATCAAATCCAGTGACACGGGAGGCGGGGCAGAGTCCTGCTGTCTGTGTCAATGGACGCAGCACGAGTGCCCCCATGGAATGCAGCTCTCCGTGGGGGCATTTGATGAGGAGAAGGAGCCAGGAGTGTCGCCCCAGAAGAGGAGGATTGGGGTCGCTCTGTTCAAAACCCTTGCACAGAGCAGGTAAGTATGACATGTTTGTTATTTTTTTTTTTTTTTAAACAAACCTCTACAATTACTTTAAGTAATGGGTTATTAAATCCTGAGGTCAAGTTTTGGCTCAGTGTTTAAGGCCCGTTTCACACTGCTCCAACCAAAAGTCCTGCATGCTGCATCTTTGGTGCGCTTTCAGGAAATGCACCAAAAATGATCAATCTAATACGAGTCTTTGGGTAACCGTGGGCACACTATTTATAAAAAAAATTGTTGCTGTGTGAATGTTTCAAGCATTCTCTTAGCTATCACAAATAATCCCATATTAGAAGGATGTTATTGATTGAATGGGAAGCTATTGGAACCTTGGGTTTCTCATAAGGATTTACACTTGCGTGAGAGAGCCTTGAAAGGACTAAGAACTCTGGAATGCACCTTTCTCAGGTATGCTGGGGCAGCTGTAAGAGTCAAGGGCTTACTACGCATGCACCAATACTGCATTGCCGTAGGAGGAAATCCGTGCCAACTGAGCATGCGCCAAAGACGCCTCAGTGCGCCAACCCGCAACTGCGCAGAAGACCTGATGGAAAAAGGCAGGAAAATGCCCAGGAGCCGCACAGGAAGTGACCTCAACTTGATGGAAAAAGGCGGGAAAATGCCCAGGAGGTGCACAGGAAGTGACCTCAAACTTCCCTATACAAGCTCAGCCCAGACACTGCCAAATGGCTGGATTATCTTCAGTCCCCCTTTGTTTCTGTGCTCGTGTGTGATCTGTCTGAACTTGTTGTGACCTGGAATCCTATTTGACTACCCTTGATTGCTGCTTGCCATTGACCTTGGATTTGTACCTTGACCATTCTACTTCTTTGCCCCTTTTGTACTCAGCTGCCAGATTGGAACCGACCCCGGCTTGGATCTCAACCATTCTTCTTCTGATTAACCCTTTTATACTTTGTTGCCAAACTGGACTTGACCTCAGCTCGGATCTCTAAGGCTTGCACAGTGCTCTGCACCCCTGGCACTCGTGCCACTCGTGTCCACCAAGCCTCTGTCTCCATCTCCAGAGGCTTCAGAGGTGCAAGGGAGGCCTCCCCACTACTTCGGTCTCACCTCAGGTATGTGGTCTGCATGACAGCAGCACTTCACCTGTAGTGTTAGTTAGGAATCTAGAAAGTATCATGTCTTGCCTGCTGGACTGTGAAATGTTTATTTTTGCACTTTTACCAAATAAAGCATTTAAAGCTCTGTACCTGTCTCGTCTAAAGTTACTGAAAGAGGAGTATTGTAAGTAAAGAGCACATATACATGGATTATAGACCTGTTTACCTCCTAAATCTACCCTTTGTATTACCTGTATGAACCTCTCGGTTTTTCCACCATTTGCCTCTGATCGCCAGTTTTACTAGGCACTATCTGGGTTTGCACACAATAAAAAAGGTTTCCCCTGCTGGTAACTCCTGGCTGTGCTACTGGTCCCGTCCAACTGTTGCGTCCTATGCGCGAACTGGGGCGTATCCATGAGCGGGGTTGGGGGTAACCAGTGACACGTCCTGGACAGACTTACACTATACATTATACATGAGAGAAAATTTGATGGGAACGTTGATACATGTGTTTTACTCTCAGTGCTGTTGATTTGTTTGTTTTTCCTGTGTTTAACTTGTACCTAGGCAAAGCGCCACCCACAACATCCTAAATAATAAACAATTTGTTCCTGCGAGATGATAATATCACAGGATGATTCACCCTGTGGCTAACGTGCCTCTCTGACCTTATTGGTTTGGATTAAGCGCATACTAAATTTTAGATTGGCTGTCCTGGATTGCAAGGAGCGGATTTGTTTGGGTGCTTGCCTGCCTATATATAGCATCGGGTGTAGTTGCGTGGCACCGTTGCTGAGGACGTCTATGACGAAACGCGGCCGACGGAGCCACGCAATTACGCCATTACGTAATTTCAGGAAGCACGAGCTGTTGGAGCGCAAGCCGCTCGCCCACAGCAGATAGCTTCCTCTTGAAGGACGCCAGTGTATGCTGATAGCCCTGTAAGCAGGGTTTTTCCCACCGCTATCCAGCAGGCTCCTAGGAATATTCCCTTTAGCATTTTTTTATCTTATTATTTTTTATTCTTGATTTTACTAGAGTGTTTTTCTGTAAAAGAAACAGAACCGTATTTTAATAAAATGTAGTCCTGTTTGGCAAATACTGCACTATGGGTGCTTTTTTGCTTCTCTCCCTATGAGGAAAATACCAAACACTGCATCAGATCCAAGCGTTTAAACACCATTAAGGAGATCCCGGGAGTGGAGCAACAGGATTAGGAACTGGGACCTGCCAGAGACCTTTCTGAGCCAGAGTGTGATCTACGTGCCTGTTACCCCTGCAGGGGTGCAGGTAGCTGGTGAGTGGGAAATCCTGAGGGGGAGCACCCAAGTCACTCAAGATTTTTGCGAGCACAACCCAGTCACTTACCTCTGGAATCTCTAGTCCTGGACCCTTTAAACCCTATATTGCATGTGTTGGACTTCCTTTTGCATACTGTTTTATCTATGGTTTGTTCTCATGCTGCTTTGTTTATGATACTGGCACTACCATAAGTGTTTTTTTCACTAGCCCCTATAGAGGGATATGCTTGCATCTGATACGCTAGCATAACACGCCCCTGGTGTCAGACTATAAGGATCTAATTCCTGGACTAACTACACACGCTTTGTGGACCCACTTTATACATAATCTCTGTGTTACATTAGCACATATGTTTATTTGTTTATTATTATTTTTTTATATATATTTATTTACATTTAAACACGGGGTAATATATCTGTGTACGCACAGAATACATTTAGAGTCTTTATTTCATCACTCATAGCCCTCTGAAGGGCGAGACTCCTATGTATATGGTGATTTATACATTATATGTCATATCACCATATATGGAGCTTTTCTCTATTAACTGTGCACATTACACAGCACTGTGTTAGGCCCCTTTCACACTGGGGCGGTGAGCCGCGGTGACGGTAAAGCAGCGCTATATTTAGCGCTGCTTTACCGTCGTTTTCACCGCAGTTTTCGGCCGCTCGCGGTGCGGTTTTACCCCCCGCGAGCGGCCGAAAAAGGGTTAAACACCCCCCGCAGAGCGCCGCCGTAGCCGCGGTATTGCCGCGGTAACCGCGGTATTGCCGCGGTTTTACCGCGGTCTCCCATTGTAATCAATGGGAAGGAGCGGTATAGGAGCGGTGAACACACCGCTCCTATCCCGCTCCAAAGATGCTGCTAGCAGGACTTTTGTTGCGGTCCTGCTAGCGCACCGCTCCAGTGTGAAAGCCCGCCGGCTTTCACACTGGAGTTAAAGGGGCCGGATTTTTTCATGCGGTGAACAGGCGCTATTTTTAGCGCTGCACCGCATGAAAAACGCCCCGGTGTGAAAGGGGCCTTAGTGATATTGGTTTACACTGTGCAGTTGATGCAGGCACAAACAATTTTTCGTTTTACTCACTTGTGCAAATCACTCCTTGGTCCAGTTGTAAATCTTTGAGACAGGATCCACTGGTCGAATTATTATTATTTTTCTTTTCACATGTTCTTTCACGATCAATACTATAGATATAGGATCGCTGTGTGATTTTTAGACGATTAATCCAATTAGAGCACTTTTGCATACCCCACAGTAGCCTCTACAGTAATAGTAGGGCACCATAAAGGTTTTTACCTCACCCTATTCACTCGTATTACAGGTAGCGCCTGACCTCAGTATCGCCAATTATCTTCTAAGCATCGGAGCTCACTCCAAGGATAGCTCCCTTCCTTTCTCCTGGGGTGGCTGCAACCTACATATACCCTACCTAAGCGCTGCATATCACATATTTTTTCTTTAACCACTTGCCGACCGGCGCACGACGATATACGTCGACAGAATGGCACGTACAGGCAGGAGGGCGTATATATACGTCCCTCCTTTAGCCTGTCCGTGCCATCGGGAGCGCGCCGGGAGCGGCGCGCTCCCGCGCCGGTCGGGACCCCCGTGAGTCCGGCCGTGGTCCCCGCGGACTCGATCGCCGCGGGGACTCCCGCGATCGTCTCACGGAGCGGCTAAACGGGGAGATGCCGAGATAAACAGCATCTCCCCGTTCTGCCTAGCAACTAGTGACGCCGATCTCTGCTCCCTGTGATTGGAGCAGAGATCAGCATTCACTAGCTGACAGCCACGCCCCCCCACAGTAAAAAAAACACCCCTAGGCCTACTTAACCCCTACACTGCCACCTTGTGGTTAACTCCTAAACTGCCAGTGTCATTTATACAGAAATCAATGCATTTAAATGCATTAATTGCTGTAAAAATGACAATGGTCCCAAAAATGTGTCAAAAATGTCCGATGTGTCCGCCATAATGTCGCAGTCACAAAAAAAATCGCAGATCTCCGCCATTAATAATAAAAAAAAAATTATTAATAAAAATGCTATAAAACTATCCCCTATCTTGTAAACGCTATAACTTCTGCGCAAACCGATCAATAATCGCTTATTGCGATTTTTTTTACCAAAAATATGTAGAAGAATACGTATCGGCCTAAACTGAGGAAAAAAAATGTTTTTTTATATATTTTTGGGGGATATTTATTATAGCAAAAAATAAAAAATAATGCATTTTTTTCAAAATTGTCGCTCTATTTTTGTTTATAGCGCAAAAAATAAAAACCGCAGGGGCGATCAAATACCACCAAAAGAAAGCTCTATTTGTGGGAAAAAAAGGACGTCAATTTTGTTTGGGAGCCACGTCGCACGACCGCGCAATTGTCAGTTAAAGCGACGCAGTGCCAAATCGCAAAAAGGGGCCTGGTCCTTTGGCTGCAAATTGATCCGGTCTGAAAGTGGTTAAAGAGCACATATAGTTCACTGAAAGGGTCTTAACACATTGTGGTATGAAGATATCAGCATGGAGTAATGTGAAGACAAGTGGTTGCCTAGAGTTACCAAAGTGTAACAAGCAACTTGTTGATAGTGTGTACCTGTTATAGGTGGCATGGCCTCTAGCAGCAAAGGAGATGTTGTGGGCACTCCTTCCACCAGCAGTGTGTCTCCCAGAGCAACAGGAACGGATTGCAGTCAAGTTAAGTGAACATGTGGAGCCTGCGCAGAGTGCACACAGAGGGCCCAATTCGCTGCTGAGGAGTTGTAGTGAAAAATGCTGGACAGGTGGATGTGGACATTGACTTAGCATGTCCCTCCAAAATGCAAGTTACTGAGAAAATGTACATTGTCACGGGGAACCAAGAGTTAATTAGAGAACAGTTATGCCTCGTACACATGGTCGGATTTTCCGTCGGAAAATGTTTGATGGGAGCCTTTTGACGGAAATTCCGACCGTGTGTAGGCTCCATCGGACAGTTTCCATCGGAATTTCCGTCGCACAAAATTTGAGATCTGGCTCTCAAATTTTCCAACAACAAAATCCATTCGCGTAAATTTCCGATCGTGTGTACACAATTCCGACGCTCAAATTGCCATGGATGCTCAGAATAAATTACGAGACAGAAGCGCTCGGTCTGGTAAAACTAGCGTTCGTAATGAAGATAGCACATTCGTCACGCTGCAATTTTGAAAATTGTTTAATGCAGCACATTCTCTTCTTCTTTAGAATGCTAGAAGAATGAAGTTGTTTTGCTGTTCTCACAAACTGATTTCTTTATTATTTCTCGTGATCTCATGAATAATTTTGTTTTTCGTCAGATCTCCATAACAATGTATTTTTTTTTTTTTTTTTTTTTATCAAGATCTGCATTTTTTTTCTAGTGCTCTCCATAATATTATTTCTCGTTTTGTGTATCAAGTTACCACAACACCATTATTATCTTGTATTTTTTAACCTCAAGGAGGTTGGTTGGTGTCCCTTGTTAATTTGACCTTGTATTTTTGAAATGTACCTGCCTACTCACAAACAAACTGTCCTTTTTGAACTAAAACACATAGGCAAGTATTTGTGAAAAAGAAATAGCCATTTATTCTGGGTCATAACAAAATAAAGAGAAAGGCAATGCTGGAGAAACTGGTGAAGTTTGCAAAGCCTTCGTACCCCAGGGCACACATCAATTATTTTACAGTCAAAATTGGTGGCCTGAGGAGTCCTTATAAAAGTGAGCACAATGCGGTTCAGGACTACAAAAGATCAGGAACAGCAGCAGATGACATATATGTCCCCAGGCTGTGGTCATACAACAGCCTGCATCTTTTGCCAGACCAGACTGAACCCAGGCCATTACTCTCTGGTCTTCCTTCCAGGCTGTGGCTCTGGTGTTGGAGTTGTGGCAGGAGGTGGAGGAGGAGGACCATGGCGTGGCTTTGGCTTGTGAGTTCGCCCCTCAACCCATTATTTAGGGCTTGTAACATAACTTCCTCACATAAGAGGCGTTGGCCTTCCTCCACTTCCAGCATTTTGGAGGCTGTCATGTAGGCATAGTCCTCTTGAAGACTGGGGGGGGGGGGGGGTTTCTGAGGGCCGCAGTAGCCAATTGCTTCCTCCTTTAGGTTACTCTTCTTCCTGGCACTTTTTTGTGGAAGGCCGAGGGGAGGGACCTGTGATTAGACAGGCTACTGGGCCCAGCCACCTCCTGGCTGCCACTTTCCATGGCCTGGCTGAGGCTTTCCTGTGTCTGAAAAAGGGACATAGTTTTTAGTTTTTGGTTCATCAATCACACACAATTTTCAGCTCATGACTGTTGCAAATTGAATGGTAATAAATAGATAAGACTATCATTCTGACCCCAGCATTTTTCATTCTTGTCCCAAATCATTTGTGGCCACTACTGTCTATTGATATGTAAAACACTTTGTGAAATCAGAAATTAGTTATCCAAACTAACATATATTTAACATCATTAATTTGTAGACATGTGCACAACCAAAAAATTTGTTTATTTTCGTTTCGTTTTTTTCGTTTCCGAAAAAAATTTGTTTCTTTGTTTCGTTTTTTTTTCGTTTCCGTCGATTCGTAGCGATTCGTACATTCGTAAGTCGTCGTTGTTCGGATTCGTAACGATTCGTACATTCGTAAGTCGTCATTGTTCGTATTCGTAATGATTCGTACATTCGTAAGAGTTATTTTTTCGTTGATTCGTTTTTTCATTAGTTTAATTTTCGGACACATTCGTATTTATTCGTGCGTTCGTAACATTCGTAGATTCGTAATCGGAGCATAATTCATAATTTGATGTAATGTGTATGCTATTATTACATTTTAATAATTTACGAATCGAAAAAAAAAGTTACGAATCAAAAAAAAGTTACGAATCAAAAAAAGTTACGAATCGAAAAAAAAAAGTTACGAATGTACGAATTTTTTTGTTCAATAGAGACACGGAAAATTACAAATCGAAAAAAAAAAAAAAAAAATTAAGAATAGAAAAAGAAAAAAAAAAAGTTACGAATCAAAAAAAAAGTTACGAATCGAAAAAAAAGTTACGAATGTACGAATTTTTTGGTTCAATAGACACGGAAAATTACAAATCGAAAAAAAAAAAAAAAAAAAAAAGTTACGAATCGAAAAAAAAAGTTATGAATGTACGAATTTTTTGGTTCAATAGACACGGAAAATTACAAATCGAAAAAAAAAAAAAAAAAGTTACGAATCGAAAAAAAAAGTTACGAATCGAAAAAAAAAAAGTTACGAATCGAAAAAAAAAGTTAAGAATCGAAAAAAAAGTTACGAATGTACTAATTTTTTTGTTCAATCCATTCGCAGCACCATTGTAAGGGACACGGAAAATGACCAATTCAACAAAAAAAAAGTTACAAATTTTTTCGTTCGTTTTCGTTCGGTTTCGTTTTTCGGATTTTCTTCATTAGTACATTCGTTGTTTCTAATTTGTTTTTTCCGGATTTTCGTTGTTTTTCGGATTCGAATGATTCGTTATTCGGATTCGTACGATTCGTTACGATTCGTTATTCGTATTCGTACGATTCGAATGATTCGTTCATTCGTACGAAAACGAACGAACGAAAATAAAAAAAAAAAAAAAAAAAAAAAAAAAAAAACGAAAAAAAACGAAACGAATTGCACATGTCTATTAATTTGACAAACAGAAATATTTTGAAGAATGCTATACCTGACTCAAGCTGGGCTCCTCCACATCTTCCTGGGTCCAGTTTGGCCTGGCAGAAAATGCAGTCTGTCATAGTCAGGGCTTGACTGGGAATAAAAACCAGCCCTGGAAATAATTTCATACCAGCCCCATAGCATTTTTATACCAGCCCAACAGCAACAGTCATTATTTTTTGTTCATAAAAGGGAAAACCATGCATTTTAACCACTTGCCGACCGGCGCACGACGATATACGTCGACAGAATGGCACGTACAGGCAGGAGGGCGTATATATACGTCCCTCCTTTAGCCTGTCCGTGCCATCGGAAGCGCGCCGGGAGCGGCGCGCTCCCGCGCTGGTCGGGACCCCCGTGAGTCCGGCCGCGGTCCCCGCGGACTCGATCGCCGCGGGGACTCCCGCGATCGTCTCACGGAGCGGCTAAACGGGGAGATGCCGAGATAAACAGCATCTCCCCGTTCTGCCTAGCAACTAGTGACGCCGATCTCTGCTCCCTGTGATTGGAGCAGAGATCAGCATTCACTAGCTGACAGCCACGCCCCCCCACAGTAAAAAAAACACCCCTAGGCCTACTTAACCCTACACTGCCACCTTGTGGTTAACTCCTAAACTGCCAGTGTCATTTATACAGAAATCAATGCATTTAAATGCATTAATTGCTGTAAAAATGACAATGGTCCCAAAAATGTGTCAAAAATGTCCGATGTGTCCGCCATAATGTCGCAGTCACAAAAAAAATCGCAGATCTCCGCCATTAATAATAAAAAAAAATTATTAATAAAAATGCTATAAAAACTATCCCCTATCTTGTAAACGCTATAACTTCTGCGCAAACCGATCAATAATCGCTTATTGCGATTTTTTTTTACCAAAAATATGTAGAAGAATACGTATCGGCCTAAACTGAGGAAAAAAATGTTTTTTTATATATTTTTGGGGGATATTTATTATAGCAAAAAATAAAAAATAATGCATTTTTTTCAAAATTGTCGCTCTATTTTTGTTTATAGCGCAAAAAATAAAAACCGCAGGGGCGATCAAATACCACCAAAAGAAAGCTCTATTTGTGGGAAAAAAAGGACGTCAATTTTGTTTGGGAGCCACGTCGCACGACCGCGCAATTGTCAGTTAAAGCGACGCAGTGCCGAATCGCAAAAAGGGGCCTGGTCCTTTGGCTGCAAATTGGTCCGGTCTGAAAGTGGTTAAAGCACATTTGAAGAGTGTATTATATATAGATAATACAGATATGAAAGCGCATAGGGCTAGGGATATATAGATATACATAAAACAGAAAATGTCAGTTAAAAGTAGTAAAAGTGAAGCAATCATCAAGGGGGACACCTGGGACTCTGGGAATGTGAGGGGGGGGGGGGGGACTCCGGTGACCAGAGACCACCTTCTGCAGAAAATAAACTAAGCTATGGGGGGGGGGGGGTTACTGATATAGCGGGGAAACCTTTATATAAGTGCCCCCTTACATTATTGTATTCACTCCCCCCTTACATCAGTGACCCCCTCAGACTGGCCTGGCGGCGCTGTCACCTTGCAGGGATCAGTCAGTTGTCTCCAGCTTGGTGGCTCTGGTTTTCCTATAGTCTCCTCTCCACAGTCCACACATGTCTGACTTCTCCCATGACCCCCATCCCGGCGGTGCTCCCATTCTTGACTCCTCTCCAGACTCCCTCAGAGACTGCAGACATGAAATAAGACAAGAGATGATCAGAGGCTGCAGGCATAGTACAGGAGATGGTCAGAGGCTGCAGGCATAGTACAGGAGATGGTCAGAGGCTGCGGGCATATTAAAGGAGATGGTCAGAGGCTGTGGGCATAGTACAGTAGATGGTCAGATGCTGTAGGCATAGTACAGGAGAGGGTCAGAGGCTGCAGGCATAGTACAGGAGATGGTCAGAGGCTACGGGCATATTACAGGAGATGGTCAGAGGCTGTGGGCATGGTACAGGAGATGGTCAGAGGCTGTGGGCATATTACAAGAGATGGTCAGAGGCTGTGGGCATATTACATGAGATGGTCAGAGGCTACGGGCATATTACAGGAGATGGTCAGAGGCTGTGGGCATGGTACCGGAGATGGTCAGAGGCTGTGGGCATATTACAGGAGATGGTTAGAGACTGAGGACATGATACAAGAGATCAATGCAGCCTCCCCAATGCCCATCAAATACAGCCTTACTGTGCCCATCAATGCAGCCTCTGTGCCAGTCCATGCAGCCTCAATGTGCCCATCATTGCCGTCTTACTGTGCCCATCATTGCCGCCTCACTGTTCCCATCATTGCAGCCTCACATGCCCTTCATTCATTACAGCCTAACATGCCCATCATTGCCACCTCATCGTGCCCATCATTGCCACCTCACCATGCCCATTATGGCTGCCTTACTGTGTCCTCATTGCAGCCTTACTGTGCCCATAATTGCAGCCTTACCATGCCCTCATGGCAGCCTTACCGTGCCCATCATTGCCGCCTTATTGTGGCCTCATTGCAGCCTGTGCCCATCATTGCAGCCTCACCATGCCCATCATTGCTGCCTTACTGTGCCCATCATTGCCGCCTTACTATGCCCATCATTGCAGCCTCACCATGCCCTCATTGCAGCCTCACCGTGCCCTCATACAGCCTCACCATCGTTGCACTAATCGGCCGTGCTGTGACAAAAGTCCCGCCCTCCTCCTAGACCAGCTCGTGTGATAGACAGAACACTGCATCTATCAAACGAGCTGGTCTAGGAGGAGGGTGGGACTTTTGTCACAGCAAAGCCAAACATTTGACACTGAGCTCCAGGACAGAGCACTCTCCTGCACGCTGTGTGTTACAAAGAGGGGGAGGAGGAGGAGGGAGGGGAGCGACAGCCACAGCATAGATCAAAGCGGCCCCAGGGCAAGCAGCCTGCCGGGAAATGTCCCGGTGTCCCGTTAGACCAGTCCGGCCCTGGTCATAGTACCACAGCCTGGGTACATAAATGTCATCTGCTGCAGCTCCTGATCTCTGGGAATCCTGTACCATCTTGCGCTCCCTATTATAAGTGCTCCTTATGCCACCAATTAGGGCCTTCAAATAGGGGATGTCAGCCGTGGGGATCACCAGCTTCACAAATTCCAGCAATTGATCCAGCACTGCCTTCCTCTGGTTTATTGCTATGCCACGTACACACGAGCGGATTTTTAAGAGGAATTCCGTCAGAAAAACCATCCAAGATTTTTCTGACAGAATTCCTCTCAAGTTTGGCTTGCATACACACGGTCACACAAAAATTTGCTGAACTTTCGACCGTGAAGAATGTGGTGATGTACAAAACTACGACGAGCCGAGAAAATTAAGTTCAATGCTTCCGAGCATGCGTCAAATTGTTTCCGAGCATGCGTAGGAATTCTGCGTGTCGGAATTGCTACAGACGATCGGAATTTCCGATCGGAACTTTTTCCAACCGAAAAATTGAGAACATGCTCTCAATCTTTTGCTGGCTGGAATTCAGCCAGCAAAAGTCCGATGGAGCATACACACGGTCGCACTTTCCGACCAAAAGCTCTCATCTGTCTTTTGCTGGCCGAATTTCCGATCGTGTGTACGTGGCATTATAAAAGGGGTGGTTTACCTGCCACAGACAGGTCAGCTTCCTGTACATATCAATAAATGTGGGGATAAAGTTCTCATCATTGAATAGATCCATTTTCTCTGCAAGACACAACACAAGACAAACCCTAATGTCAGGCGAAACTCTACTAATCTTAACCCAAGATAGGCCTCAATCAATAAGCAGTATAGGCCACTGATGCACCAACTTAAAATTGTAATTTAGTTATATAGATCGTCGATTCCGTTACTTCATCGTCCGCTCACAGATCATACGTACTTTATATACACTGCGCATGCGTGAAACTCTGCCCGCCCCTGGCGTTCTTTCTAGTCTGAGAAAATGGATGTGGCTGGGACAACCTCACAACAAACAGCACCTCATCCCATATATGGTATGCAAACAGGTGTACCCATGGGTAGGAGAGGAAAGGGGATTATTGCGGTGCCAGAGTTTGGTTGTAGGGGTTAACAAATTCAATTGGTCAAAGTATATAGAAAAAATTATTTGAGTAAATTATATTAGAATTACAAGAGAAACAAGACCAGTTGTCATCCTTGGCTGCTACGATGTGTTCTGTGCGCCCCTTTGGTCATACTGCTGGGGATGCTGGCTGTAGTCCCTATCTGATTTCGCCCCTGCGCCGCTGTTGGCTGCATGGACACCCAAGGGCTGGCATCTTCATTTATATGCCAGCCCGCCCCTCAGCTACTGCCCATTTCACTCTCCCCTGATCATCACCCTCTGCCTGTTTATCATTCTTCAGGCATTATGCAGTATATTCACTGAGCGGACCAATCACAATCTGATTAGGTCTCTGCTCAGAGATTTCTTCCATCTCATCACTCGGTACCGCTCTAGCCGCGCACTGCATTTTGAGGATTGTAGGCCCGTGTCACTCCTCGTCAGGCGCATGCGCAGTAGCTCATTAGGTCCACTCACTGATCGGCTGAATCAGGTATTTAGCTTGTCCGGCTACCACCGAGCTGGACTTGGGGGTGCCGTTTACAATGCTGTTAAAACAACTAGGTAATATGTGTCTTTTTGCTACATTGGCAGAAGCCTCTAGGGACATCTGCTGTAATGTACATCCTACTGGTAATCTCCCGTTTCACCAGTACTGACAGCATGAACTTTTTCTTGCAGGCTCTACCTAATTGTGCCTGTATGCCCAATTGTCTATCTAGCTGTCTCAACAACACATATTAACTGCAGCAAGATTTAATCTGCTCCCAACTGGGCTAATTATTTACCCATTAGGTGAGACTTGTCTAATGCGGCGTACACACGAGCGGACTTTCCCGCGGGATTGTCCGCCGGACTGGAGTCCGCCCGTGTGGGCGCCGGCGGACTTTTTCCCGTCAAAAGTCCGGCGGACTAAGTTTTAAGTTCAGACTTAAAATTGTCCGCTGGACTCGCGAGTCCGGCGGACAATCCCGCTGTCTGTATGCTAGTCCGCGGGACTTTTGGAAATGAACGGACTTGCCGATCATCGGAAAAAACGTTTATTTAGAACGTAACTGCAGGTAGATGGGACTAGCGAAGGCAGTAAATGCCGCCGCTCTAGCCCCGTCACCTGGCATGGATTTAAAGGGAATACCTACGCCGAAAAAAACGGCATGGGGGTCCCCCCCAAATCCATCTCAGACCCTTATCCGAGCACGCAGCCCGGCCAGCCAGGAAAAGGGTGGGGACGAGCGAGGGCCCCCCCTCCTGAGCCGTACCAGGCCGCGTGCCCTCAACATGGGGGGTGCCCTGGGGAAAGGGGCCGTGCGGCCCCCCCACCCCAAAGCACCTTGTCCCCATGTTGATGAGGACAAGGGCCTCTTCCCGACAACCCCGGCCGTTGGTTGTCGGGGTCTGCGGGCGGGGGGCTTATCGGAATCCGGGGGCCCCCTTTAATAAGGGGGCCCCCAGATCCCGGCCCCCCACCCTATGTGAATGAGTATGGGGTATGATGTACCCCTACCCATTCACCTAAGGTGTAAAAGTGTAAATAAAAAAAACACACAATTCTTTTTTAGTATTTTATTGCACTGCTCCGGGGGGTCTTCTTCCGTCTTGGGGGGTCTTTTCGCCGGACTCCTCCGCTCTCTTCTGCTCTTTTACCTAGCTCTTTTACCGAGCGGAGGAGCCCGGCTTTCTTCTTCGTCGTCACCGCCGTCGTCGTCTGGGGGTCTCGATCTGCCTTCGGGGGTCTTCCCTGGTCTCTTCTGTTCTTGCCGCTGTCGCCCCTTTCTGCGCCGTCTTCTTCTTCTTCTTCTTCTTCTTCTTCTTCTTCTTCTTCTTCCTCTTCTTCTTCTTCTTCTTCTTCTTCTTCCGATGTTGACTCGTCGCTCTCTCTGGCCAGAATGACAGAGACGCGCTGTGTTGTGACTTACCGTATTTATCGGCGTATAACACGCACCGGCGTATAACACGCACCCCAAGTTTAGGAGGGAATTTTAAGGAAAAAACGTTTTAGGAGGGAAGTTTAGGGGAAAAAAAAAACTTACATTTAAGCGTCATTTGCAGCCTGCCCAGCGTCATTTGCAGCTTGCCCAGCGTCATTTGCAGCTTGCCCAGCGTCGTTTGCAGCTTGCCCAGCGTCGTTTGCAGCTTGCCCAGCGTCATTTGCAGCTTGCCCAGCGTCATTTGCAGCCTGCCCAGCGTCATTTGCAGCTTGCCCAGCGTCATTTGCAGCCTGCCCAGTGTCATTTGCAGCTTGCCCAGCGTCTTTTGCAGCTTGCCCAGTGTCTTTTGCAGCCTTGCCCAGCGTCTTTTGCAGCCTTGCCCAGAGTCTTTTGCAGCCTTGCCCAGCGTCATTTGCAGCCTTGCCCAGCTTCTTTTGCAGCCTTGCCCAGCATCTTTTGCAGCCTTGCCCAGCATCTTTTGCAGCCTTGCCCAGCGTCATTTGTAGCCTTGCCCAGCGTCATTTGTAGCCTTGCCCAGCGTCATTTGCAGCCTTGCCCAGTGTCATTTGCAGCCTTGCCCAGTGTCATTTGAAGCTTGCCCAGTGTCATTTGTAGCTTGCCCAGTGTCATTTGCAGCTTGCCAGCGTCATTTGCCTTGCCCACGTTTAAATTTCCCGTCACGAGACAAACCGCGCATGCGCCGCCGAAAAAGGCCGAACCGCGGCCGAAAAAGGCCGAACCACTACCGAAAAAGACCGAGCCGACTGTTCGGCTCCGCTCGGAGTCCCGCCTCCCTGCTGCGGAGCTGAACAGTCGGCTTCGGCCTTTTTCGGCGGCGGTTTGGCCTTTTTTCGCCCGTGGTTCGGTCTTTTTCGGCGGCGGTCGCCATTTTTTGGCACCGCTCGCTTTTTTGGTCATTTTTTTGGGGGGGGTATCGGCGTATAACACGCACCCATGACTTCCCCCCGATTTTAAGGGGGAGAAAGTGCGTGTTATACGCAGATAAATATGGTATATAGGAACAAGGAGGCGGGGTCACATGCTCATGTCACATGGTGACCCCGCCCCCTATGATGTCACAGTCCCAGTATCCTCCGGGACTGTGACATCATAGGGGGGCGGGGTCACCATGTGACATGAGCAAGAGGAAGAAGAAGACGGCGCAGAAAGCCGCGACAGCGGCAAGAACAGAAGAGACCCCGGAAGACCCCCGAAGGCAGATCGAGACCCCCAGACGACGACGACGGCGGCGACGAGGAAGAAGAAAGCCGGGCTCCTCCGCTTGGTAAAAGAGCTAGGTAAAAGAGCAGAAGAGAGCGAAGGAGTCCGGCGAGAAGACCCCCCAAGACGGAAGAAGACCCCCGGAGCAGTGCAATAAAATATTTTAAAAAAATTGTGTGTTTTTTTTATTTACATTTTTACACCTTAGGTGAATGGGTAGGGGTACACCCTACCCCATACACATTCACATAGGGTGGGGGGCCGGGATCTGGGGGCCCCCTTATTAAAGGGGGCTCCCGGATTCCGATAAGCCCCCCGCCCGCAGACCCCAACAACCAACGGCCAGGGTTGTCGGGAAGAGGCCCTTGTCCTCATCAACATGGGGACAAGGTGCTTTGGGGTGGGGGGGCCACACGGCCCCCCTTTCCCCAGGGCACCCCCCATGTTGAGGGCACGCGGCCTGGTACGGCTCAGGAGGGGGGGGGTGCTCGCTCGTCCCCACCCTGTTTCCTGGCTGGCCGGGCTGCGTGCTCAGATAAGGGTCTGAGATGGATTTGGGGGGGACCCCACGCCGTTTTATCGGCGTGGGGATTCCCTTTAAATCCATGCCAGGTGACGGGGCTAGCGCGGTGGCATTCACTGCCTTCGCTAGTCCCGTCTACTTGCAGTTACGTTCTAAATGAACGGACTTTTCGATCGTGTGTGGGCAAGTCCGTTCATTTCCAAAAGTCCTGCAGACTTTTTCCCGCGGATTGTCCGCCGGAAAGTCCGGGCGTGTGTGGGCAAGTCCACACGCTCGGAAAGTCCGGCGGAGCTCCGCTGGAAAGTCCGGCGGTTTGTCTGCCGGAAAGTCCGAGCGTGTGTATAGGGCATAAGGCTACATTCTGTTTTCTCCTTCCTTTTGACTCTTAGCATAGTCTGGCTCATATGTTCACAGCCATAATAACCATCCTACCGGTATGCTTTTTCAGTTTCCAATGCTTGGGATCACATACACACATTTGTCCTGGCTATCTCTTTTACTATCATTGGACATTATCATCGGCGCCCCCGCTCTATACTGCTTTTTAATACATTTATGGTAAGTATTGAGGCTATGTTAGCCCACTATATTAGGGAGTTCATTTACCCCTTTTATTAATTCTTAGGAAACTAATTTACTAACAGTTATTCTTTTAACCGTTAGGTCTTCATTCACCCCCTGTAGCCATATACGTGGCGACAGTTTCAGCGATTCAGTTTATGGGCTTTGTTTGTCTACCTGGGTCTGTCTTTTGGATATGTATCTACGGCACATTGTTTGGTCACCATTGATGCTCTGTTTTGGTTCATGTCATGCACTCCTAATATACGCATATTTATATAGAACGTAATGACAAAAAAGATAACAAAGTTAACTGATTTTATCGAGCTTAAATAACACAAATCTATGATAACTTTTTCATGTGCGTTTTTTTAGAAATCACAGTTTGGCACAGGCATACATCATCACCCTGAAGAAGCCAATGTCTTGGCAAAACATGTCGGTTTGATTACCTGTACCAGTGGCCAATATACAAGCAAGGCCCTTTATATTCTGTTACATACTCTCTGTACTCATTACTTGTCTATACTTAATCGCTAATTTTAATTGCATAACAATTCTTTGATGTTATCTTGTTTCTCTTTTAACTCTAATAAAATTTACTAAAATAATTTTTTCTATATACTTTGACCAATTGAATTTGTTAACCCTTACAACCAAACTCTGGCACCGCAATAATCCCCTTTCCTCTCCTACCCATGGGTACACCTATTTGCATGTTCTTTCTAGTCTATTCCCCGTCCCTTGTCTTTCAGCGCAGTGGGAGAGCACATGGCGGAGAGACAACAGGTGCAAAGACAAAAGGCTGGAGCCCCGAACCTCCTGGTCCCGGAGGAGATTGAAGGCCTCAATTATGGCCTTTATAGAGATGGTGGAGATGGTGGACATCTTGAAAAGGGCAGACTATGATAGGGAGTATGCAGGGCTCAAGTCCTGCGGCAACGGGTGGGAACGGAGTTCCTGTACTTTTTCCACAACAGGAACTCAGTTCCCGTTAGCAGCCGTGTCCTGCAAGATTTTGAAATATGCGAGCTGTGTGGCAGGTGCTACACCAGCAGCTGCCGACACAGCTCGCAATAGTAAGTGCCGCACACCTGACCATTCAGGCATTGTCAGTAGGGGGCCCCATGACAGCTTCCGCTTCGATCTACCTGTCAATCACAGCTAGCTGACAGGTAGATCAGGTCCCTGCTGCTAAGAGATTGTATTTAGTCAGACCTCTTGTGATGCGCTCCTCCCCGCCGGCCCCTCCTGATTTTCTGTCTCCTCATCCCCCCCCCCCAAGTCTCCTGCATACTTGCTCTGGGTGACAGGAATTTTGGGGTACGGCAATCCAAGGATCAACGAGGAAACGATGGTCAGACCCAGTGGCGTAACTAGAATGCTCAGGGCCCGATGCAAGAAACCATGGAGGGCCCCCCCCCCGACCTCCGGACAAAGCTCTTTTCTCCGAGCCCGATGGCAGAACACCAGGGCCCTGTCACAAGTGGGTGGCTGCATATAAAGTGCATATCAAATGCCGCCACTGTGCCCATCAAGCTCTGCCACTGTGCCACCAAATGCCGCCACTGTGCCCATCAAATGCCGCCACTGTGCCCATCAAATGCTGGCACTGTGCCCATCAAGCTCTGCCACTGTGCCATCAAATGCCACCACTGTGCCAAAAAAATGCTGCCACTGTGCCAAAAAAATGCTGGCAGTGTGCCATCAAATGCTGCCACTGTGAATCCCCCCAGCCTGCTCGCTGTCTGCCCGGCACTTACCCTGTCTTGGTGGGGCAGTGGGTGACGTCCACGAGTGGGGTCCCCCTTGCGTCTCCTGCAATCCTCATCTCCTGTCCTCGCCTCCTGATAGGTGTCCAATAGCTGCACCTATCGTTTCAGCCAATCAGGTGACGGGTAACAGACCCGCACACCTGATTGGCGGAGATGCGGTTCAGTGTTATTATTTTGCTTTTCTAACACACCTGGGTGGACTGTGAGCGTCAAGCATGGCGCTCGCAGTTCACCTATTATGAAGCCTATTAGAGCCTATGGTTCTAATCAGGTGCTTCAAAAACACCCCCTGCCACTGTAATTCAGGCGCCCAGCGCCCCAAAAGGGACCGGACACCTAAATATGGGGGTGTCAGCAGGGGGCATGGATAGAATCATGCTATGCATGAATCTATCCATTTGTCATAGAGGGAGTGGCTGGAGAGAGGGGGTGGCACCTGTGCGCCCTTTTGGACGCACCGCCGCTGATAAACACATGCACATTCACATACATACATACATGCACTCTCACATACATGCAAACACACATACATACGTGCATGTGCACACACACGCATCATGCACACACACACACACACATGCATCATGAACGCACACACACACATGCATCATGCGCACACACACACACACTCATGCACGCACACACACACATACATGCATCATGCACGCACACACACACATACATGCATCATGCACGCAAGCACACACATGCATGCATCATACACACACACACACACATGCATCATGCACACACACACATACATGCATCATGCGCACACACACACACACACACATGCATCATGCACACACACACACACACATGCATCATGCACACACACACACACACATCATGCACACACACATGCATCATGCACACACACACACGCACGCATCATGCACACACACACACACATACATGCATCATGCACACACACACACACACATCATGCACACACACATGCATCATGCACACACACACGCACGCATCATGCACACACACACACACACATACATGCATCATGCACACACACACACACGCATCATGCACACACACACACACACATACATGCATCATGCGCACACAGACATACATGCATCATGCATTGCACACACATACATGCATGCACAGACACACACATACATCATGCACACACACATGCATGCACACACATACAATAGATAGATAGTCTTATATATAAAAAAAAACGGCAGTCCTGTTACCTTGTCCCTTCCTGCCGGGTACTGCACTGTAGGGGGAGACAAAGAGCACAGCACACACTGTGCTTTCACTTTAGCCTAATGTGAGGAGCTCCCTGCACACAGCGCCGATTACAGTTTGGAATCGGCGATCGGGGAGCTCCTCTCAGGCGGCGCTCGTAGTGAATAGTACAGGGGGGCCCCGAGGGCCCCTCTGCAGCAAGGGGCCCGGTCGCCATGGCGATCGCAGCGACCCCTATAATTCCGCCACTGGTCAGACCTCAAATTGAGGGAGCATGATCAGTACAAAAGAATCAAGAGAGTGCTGCAAAAAGGTATTTTGTCATGTGTTCCTATTCTTCTTCTTAACGTTCGTGCTGCTCCATGTGTTTTTCTTTACTGTTGTACATTTTAAAATGGCAACTTTCATGTTCATGGGCACAGTAATCGGTCATAGGAAACATTGTTCGTTCGCCCACTTATAAGATGTTTTTGTCAGATACAGGTTAAAGACGGATTGCACCTAAAAAATAGATTAAAAGCCAGCAGCTACAAATACTGCAGAAATCGTTCGGTTCTCGGCTGCTGCCGACGGCATTCTCGTTGAATCAGGAAGTGAAGCCGCAGCGCTTCCTACTGCGCATGCCCGAGTCGCGCAGCGCAATGAGAATGCTCCGGGACCTGTGTGTGTCCCAGCAGACAGCGCGGCAGGACAGGAAGAGGCATAGACTCCCGTGGGAGTCTATGCCTGGAAGTGGGTGCAAATACCTGTCTTAGACAGGTATCTGCACCCCCCTCCCCCCTGAAAGGTGTCAACTGTGGCACCGGAGGGGGGGAGGGTTCCGATGAGCTGAAGTTCCACTTTAGGGTGGAACTCCGCTTTAACTACATTTGTTCATGCCTATTTGTCTTAAAATAAGTTTGTTGTCTAGATGGGTTTGTAACTAGAATGAAATGCAAACACAGGAGCAGGAGCACTAGTGTGGGACACCAGAATCAAACTTTTTAGGGTGTCCCACACAGGTGCTCCAGTGGATACTATGGGGGTGTCTACATGTGTGATACTTTAACAAAAAAGGTAAGTATTCCAGCTTTAGAAAGGAAATAAAATGTTCTTCAGCTTGGAACTCTGCCAAAACAGACAATTGTACACTTCCAAGCAATGTTTCATATTCCTATTTCTGCCCTCCAATATCTGTGTGCTAAGTATACCTATTTTTTATTCACATAGGGGAGAAAAGACTCGGGACATCTGAGGACACCAGGGACCCCCCACCTCCTAAAGAAGGGGAAATCCCCACACCACAAGCAGAGGATCAGGAGGGAGAGGTTTATGAAGTGGGAAAAATTGTCACCACGACAGGTGAGTGTCTGAGACCACAGCTTCAGGTAAGAGATCTGTTCCTGCATATTTATAATACATGGTGTGTTTTTCTATTTTAGGTGATATGGATGTTGTTTTTTTTTGCATTGATACATGTCCCCTGGGGCAGGACCCAGGTACCCAAACACTTTTTATGACAATAACTTGCCTATAAGCCTTGAAAATTAGCACTTTAGATTTCCCCCATAGACTTTTATGGGGTGTTCCGCGGCTTTTTGAATTTGCCACGAACACCCCAAATTGTTCGCTGTTCGGTGAACAGGCGAACAGGCAACATTCGAGTCGAACATGAGTTTGACTCGAACTCGAAGCTCATCCCTAGTCATGGACTGTTCTCTGTCTCTGGAGTGCCTGTGAAAATTTGGTGTGTCTGGCTGTGCAGGGTGGGGGACATAATACTTCTGTTTTTTGGGTTTAATGCAGCTTTAAGTGAAGACGGATGTATAAAACTAATGTAAATAATGTAATGAGCTTCCTGATGATGATGACAAGTGAAATGCATTGATACTGCGCATCTGCCTTACGTGACGTAATTTCAGTTTTTTGATCTGGTTTGAACATTCGGACTTTGGAATGCACGCCGTCTCAGACCGAGCCGTGTGCAGGACAATCAAACAGGCTGGTTGTGTTGGTGCTGATTATAGAAATGTGAGTGGCAAATTTATATTTACATACTTACATACACTGACCTACCTACCTGACATACACTGACCTACTTGACACATACACTGACCTAACTACCTGACATACACTGACCTACTTGACACATACACTGACCTAACTACCTGACATACACTGACCTACTTGACACATACACTGACCTAACTACCTGACATACACTGACCTACTTGACACATACACTGACCTAACTACCTGACATACACTGACCTACCTTACATACACTGACCTACCTGACACATACACTGACCTAACTACCTGACATACACTGACCTACCTTACATACACTGACCTACCTGACATGCACTGACCTACCTACCTGACATGCACTGACCTACCTGACATGCACTGACCTACCTACCTGACCTGCACTGACCTACCTGACATGCACTGACCTACCTACCTGACATACACTGACCTACCTGACACATACACTGACCTACCTACCTGACATACACTGACCTAGGTGACATGAACTGACCTACCTACCTGACATACACTGACCTACCTGACATGCACTGACCTACCTACCTGACATACACTGACCTACCTACCTGACATACACACACTGACCTACCTAACCAGGAGACAGACTTCACGTGTCCTGCAGCAGCAGCTAAGCTCAGCCGTGGTGTGTGAGGCAGCCAGAGAAGAGAAGGAGAGCCGCCCACCCAAACGCCGAGCGAGGATCGATGTGGAGCGGCGGCCCCATTGTAATTCACACCTTCTGGAGCCTGCAGCGCCTATTACAGATGCCACGCGTCCCGCAGACCCGCCATTGGAGCAGTGGGACGTCCATCATAAGCGCTGCAGGCTCCAATCGGTGGGATCAATCGCGGCAGGCAGCGGCGCTCGGGGTTAATAATAGAACAGTGCCCACTCGAGACCCGGGACTTTTTGGGGTCCCACTCGGGGCTTCAGCCACTGTCAGCCCCCCCCCCCTGCGCCGACGCCACTGCTTTGTGGTGCAGCACTTATATGAGGCACCTTTAAGACCAGGAGCACGGTGATTGGAACTTTCTTCAGCAAGATTTAGGAACATTTTTTGGACTGTGCAATATTTATTAAAAATTCTTATAAACAGTGATGTAAGTAACTGAGTTAAAATAAACTGAGTTACGTAACGCAGTTACTTTAGAGGGTAACGAGTAATCTAACTGATTACTTTTCCCCTCATGGTAACTCAGTTCCCATTACTTTGGCTTAGTTACCCCAATTATATCTACCGCCACTAGATGGCAGTAGTGTAATTCCGGTGTCCTCCTGAAAAAGTTCCCCCGCCGGATAAGGACCCCCTGTACTGCGCAGGCCTTGCACAGTACGAAGGACTACAGAGCTTCCGAAAATTGCCGAACCTAAACAGTTCTGAGTGAACTCTACACCGCGCAGGTGCAGTTAACATGTAATTGTACAAGGCGATGCCGCACGCTCCTGATGCTCGTGCTACTCTGCAAGGGGCGTCTATCGTGTAAGTAAGGGGCGGGTCTAGTATTACTGTAACCAAGGGGCGCATTTATTATTATTGTTATATATCGAGCTCTGCCCATTAATTTAACATTCGTCCTCTTCTGTAGCCATCCGCCCCTTACACAATATAATAATAATAGACCCGCCACTTGCTTACACGCTATAACAGATCTGCCCCTTGGTTAGAGTGATAATAGAGCAGCCCCTTGGTTACACGATATATAACTATAATAATAAATGCGCCCTTGGTTACAGTAATACTAGACCCGCCCCTTAGTTACACGTATAGAATATTTAAAAAAAAAGTCAGTTACTTTGCTGTGTAACTAATTACTTTTCCAATGTAGTAACTGAGTTACTAACGCAATTACTTTTTGGGAGAAGTAATTGTAACTTAACTAATTACTTTTTTAAAGTAAGATGACCAACACTGCTTATAAATAACTTTTTTTCACCTTTCGACTCTCGAGTATATTTGGATTGTTTTTTTTTTTGTTAATGTAAATTGATGTAGAAGAATTCAGTTTTCATGATGGAACTGATGATGCTGGTGTAGAAGTAGGACATCATGGTGGTCACAGCAGGTGTGCAGGCTCAGGAAAATACACACAGACATCAGATGGTGTAACTATCCACCAGAATTGACCAAAACCAGAAATTGTTTTGGATGAAGTGACCCTTTAATTTGTTTTATGCAGGCAAAATGTAAATTTGTACATGATGAAGGAAAACAAATTGATTTAGTGTCTTCTAATATGTGTTTTCTCTCCTCCCCTCTAGTCAGCTAGAACAGAAGCCGGGCGTTCAATGCTTGTACAGTGAAAGGGGAGGATTCAGGAGTCTGTGTGACAGACCTGGGAGCTGACAATGACAGCACTGTGTCTGCAGAGCTGACTCTTGACAAGACTGTGGATTAGAGATCTCTGCCTGAATAAAGTTAACAGATCCACATGGACTGAGAATTCAGGAGGACAAGGAGGAGGATAGCCCTCTATACAGACCCCCAACCAGCTTCTCTTCAATGTCCAGGAGGACAGGCGACAATGTCTGGTAAGCTGGGACAGGTTTGCATGTTGTCACAGAGGGAGTTTACACTAGACCTTGGCTTGCACTTCTAGGACAGATCTCTATACTCATGCATGAACATACTTTTCATTACAAAAGCTGATTTTCAGAATCTGGAGCAGAACAGAGCATGTTACCAGTCTAATTTCTTGTTTAATTTGAGAGTTAAAAGCTAATTGGACACTATGGACAGCCGCTCTAGTTTTCTTATTTTGTAAATAGGTATTTCTGGGGGAAAAAAACCTGAAGTGCCTTCAGTTATTGAGGTGGATGTTTTATAACAGATTGTGTTGGACTAATTAGGTTTACCAGGATTCTGTGATTCCAGTCTGGGGTTAGCACGCCATCCTATAGGTTTTCATGTCTGCTTTCAAACGTTTCAACCTGTCAGATCTCTTCTGAGACAGATGCTGATCTCATTAATTATGCCATACCACAAATCATAGATTTTTGCTTTCTCAGTAGTATAGTATCCCAATTGGGAGCTGGGTCAAACTGAATTGAGAGGAATCGGAGTCACAAATGTTAGTGCCCCTTCAGGCTGGGTTTTACCCGCATTCCAATTTGCACGGTAGGAGATTGTGACCGGTTCTCTATGGAGCCGGTTCACATTTCTCCGCTGCGGCTCCGGTGCGTCTTTTGGTCCGTTTCAGGTCCGACTTCAGCCCGGGCTGAAATCGGACCTGAAACGGTGAACGCACCAGACACTTGCTGTAAGCCACATGCAGGCAATTGTGTGAACCCAGCCTCACACTGATGCATTTTTGCTGTACTTTTACCTTGCTAAAACCGCTAAAAAATACACAAGAAAAATGTTTCCCTTTAAATCTTATGGGACTCTTTACACCACTGTGCTTCAGGTGCAGTACATTTTGCATTTGCTAGCTGCATCTTTGGTGCGCTTTTCAAGACCACACCAAAAAGCAGCTTCCCATTGAAATATATAGAAAACGAGTCAAAAACAATGCACATCAGTTGCGTTTTTTGGTGTATTTTTGTGTCCATGTTTCACAGGTGCATGCTGGGAGTTAGGCAACCAGTAAATGCATGGTAAATGCATTAGAAATGTATATGCGTTTTGGATGCATTTTTTTAAAGGAGCAGTATGAAAGCAGCCTAAGGCTCGGTCCACTCTGCTGCGACTTTAAAGTCGTAAGACTTTGCCTGCAAATTTCTTTTGACTTGGATGCTATTTAGGTGCCTGTACGAGGGCTGAAATTGCACCCAAGTGCTACCAAGTAGTGCAGGAATCTTTTCTAAAGTCGGAGCAACTTGTGTAGTGTCAGTTAAGACGGCTCTCATATGGAAAGATTGAATTTGACATGTCTTGGGATGGCTTTCTCACAAGTCATATCCCATGTTGCAGCAGTGTGAACTGAGCCTTAGGACTGAACTACAGGGAAAGGAACAATATTCCCTTGCAGTGGGGCTGCCCTTGCATTGTAAGGGTTAAATGCTAATTTTTTTACTTACTGATCCTCCACTCCCGAAGGCTCCTTTGTGAAGTAAGGTGAGTGCCCACAGTCTCTTCTCCACTATACAGGTCTTCTGACAGCCTCAAGTTCAATGCAGAGCCGTAGCCCTGCACTGCATGTGAGGATGCTGAGAACAGTCCACAGTTAGGCACTTGGTTACACTTGTGCTCCTCTGAAAAGCAATCTGCTTTAGATCACCTTTCAGAAGCATTTGACAGACTGTTTTAGCCCCCTAAATGCTGTACTACCACAGCGGGGCCGGTGCAGCACATCCACCTTTGCCTTGAATGGGTCGACAGGGGGTATAATTCCTGCCACAGTCACAAAACATCATGGCATGTGTACACCCCTGGCTGCTGATTCTGCATTTTAAGGAGAGGTGGTTGGGGGGCAGTAAAAATACAGCTCAGTTGCATGTTTTTACTGGCCCTCAATCGCAGGTGTAAATGAGCCCTTAGACAAGTCCATGTAGTCTCCTCCCCCTAGTCCCTGGTGGTTGCAGGTCCCCTGACAGCCTCAAGTCCAATGCAGAGCCCATAGCCCTGCATTGGAAGTGAGGACACCGGGGAACAGTCCATCGCTGGAGTGTAGGGTAGCACTGGCTGCTCCGGGAGTGGAGGATCAGGTAAGTAAGACCCCTTTTACACAGAGGCGCTTTACAGGTGTTTTTGCACTGAAAATAGCACCTGTAAACTACCTCTTCTGCAGCCCCAGTGTGAAAGCCTGAGTGCTTTCACACTGGGGCGGTGCGCTTGCAGGACAAGAAAAAAAGTCCTGCAAGCAGCGTCTTTGGGGTGGTTGGGGAGCACCGCCCCTACCCAGTGAAATGATTGAGCGCAGCCTTTAAAGCACTGTAAATGCGGGTGCCTTTAACCCCTTTACCGCTGACGCCCGCACTGCCCCAATGTGATAGGGGTTTAAAATGTCTTTTTCAGTCCCCTAGAACTCAACAAGCATTTAACCCTTGGAGTGCATGTAAATGTTATGTGTTTTTTTTATGACGTAAATAAGGAAATATATCTAAAGTTTCAGTGAAAAGTAAAATTTTGCACATGCTTTCATACTAGAGAGAACATTAAAATACCCGTGTCGGGACTTAGGAGTTTCCTTCTGTAATTGTTTGCATGTCAACAGCATTTGTCAGAGTTATCTGCAGATCGGAACGGTGCTTGAACAACAGGTTTTTAGACGTTGCCGATATTATTCAAACAATCACAACCCTGTAGTATTAAATACATGGAGGAGTTGAAGTATTTGTAAGAATTTGCTACATAGACATGCTATGTAATGTAGGCAGTAGACATTGGAATGCATTCTGTTGTCACAAAAATTCAATTAGAAGGAAGCAGTGCCCTGCCTTTTATGACATAACCTGGGAAAGTAGCTGTGTACGTGACATGCAAATGGGGTATCTACTTGTTCTTTCTGATTAACTGCAGCTGTTATAGTAATTTTGGCTATATTCTACCGTGATACCTGAAGAAGGTTGTAACACTGAACTTCAGGCAAACAGCGAAATTCATAGATTACATGAATATATATATATATATATATATATATATATATATATATATATATACTATATATACTGAGCAAAATTATAAACGCAACACTTTTGTGTTTGCCCCTATTTATCATGAGCTGAACTCAAAGAGCTAAGACCTTTTCTATGTACACAAAAGGCCTATTTCTCTCAAAATATTGTTCACAAATCTAAATCTGTGTTAGTGAGCACTTCTCCTTTGCCCAGATAATCCATCCACCTCACAGGTGTGGCATAACAGGATGCTGATTAGTAGGGATGAGCCATACAACCCCCCATTTCAGTTTGCACCAGAAGTTGCAAACAGGCAAAAAAATTGTACGAACATCGTTAAAGTCTATGGGACACAAACATGAAAAATCAAAAGTGCTCATTTTAAAGGCTTATATGCAAGTTATTGCCATAAAAAGTGTACGGGAACCCAGTCCCTGCCCCAGGGGACATGTATCAATGCAAAAAAAAGTTTTTTAAAAACTGAAGTTTTTTTAGGAGCAGTGATTTTATGACTGCTTAAAGGGAAACAATAAAAGTGAAATATTCCTTTAAATATCGTGCCTGGGGGTGTCCTTAGTATACCTCTAAAGTAGAGCATCTTTCCAGTGTTTAGAACAGTACAACAGCAAAATTACATTTCTAAAGGAAAAAATGTCATCTAAAACTGCTTGCAGTTGTAATGTATTGCCGGGTCCTGGAAATATAGACAAAAATCATTGAAAAAAAATGTCATGGGTCCCCACCCAGTCCATTTCAAGGCCCTTTGGCTCTGGTATGGATATTAAGGGGAACTCTGCGGCAAAAAAATAAAATGGCGTAGGGGTCCCCCCAAAAACTATACCAGACCCTTATCCGAGCGCGCAACCTGGCAGGCCACAGGAAAGGGGGCTGGAAGAGAGAGCTCCCCTCCTCCTGAACTGTACCAGGCCACAAGCCCTCAACATGGGGAGGATGCTTTGGGATCCCCCCCCAAAACACCTTGTCCCCATGTTGATGGGGAAAAGGGCCTCATCCCCACAACCCTATCAGAATCTGGAAGCCCCCTTTAACAAGGGGACCCCCAGATCCCCCCCCCATGTGAATGGCTATCGGGTACATTGTACCCCTACACATTCACCAAAAACGTGTCAAAATGGTAAAAATAGACAATAAACAATAAAGTAGACAGTAGACAATAAAGTCCTTTATTAAAAAAGAAAAATAAGTGCCCTGCAGTGTCTATTCATCTTCGATCATAGCGCAGACAACCAGAGAATAAAAAACCAAAAAAAAAAAAACAGAAAAAACTTGTCCTCAGGCTTTTTGCAATGACAGCTGTTATATAGCTGAGGACAGGGCCACCCGGTGGCGTAAATGGGTGACCCTGCCCCCTCTGAAGTTACGTGACGTCACATGATACCCATTCTCATAGGGGAGCTGGGATCTGGGGGTCCCCTTGTTAAAGGTGGCTTCCAGATTTCCAATAAGCCCCCCGCCCGCAGACCCCCACAACCACTAGGCAAGGGTTGTGGGGCCGAGGCCCTTGTTCCCATTAACATGGGGACAAAGTGTTTTCAGGTGGACCCCAAAGCATCCTACCCATGTTGAGGGCATATGGCCTGGTACAGTTCAGGAGGCGCTCTCTCACCCCCCCCCCCTTTTCTGCGGCCTGCCTGGTTGCGTGCTCAGATAAGGGTCTGGTATGGATTTTGGGGGCCCTACGCCATTTTTTTAAAAATTTTGGCTCGGGGTTCCCCGTAAAATCCATACCAGACCTGAAGGGCCTGGTATGGATTTTGGAGGGGGAACCCTACACCATTTTTAAAAAAAATTGTGCCGCAAGGTTCCCCTTAATAGCCATACCAGACCTGAAGGGTATGGATTTTGGGGGGACCCCCCACACAATTTTTTTTATTTTGGTGCGGGGTACCCCTTAATATCCATACCATATCCAAAGAGCCTGGTAATGGAAGTTTTTTTCAATGATTTTTATCTATAAGCAGTTTTAAATGACATGTTTTCCTTTACAAGTGTCATTTTGCGGCTCTCATTTAAAAAACTATGTATGGCTGCCGTGTAAGCAGCCTTACATAGTGTGGGGTGTGGACTCAGTCCCCAGAGCCCTGCCTTTGGCCAAGCATGGCTCTCACAGTAGAGCGTGCTGTGATTGGCCAAAGCATGCAGGTCAGGTGCATGCTTTGGCCAATCAGCAGCCGTCAATGCACTGCGATCTTGTAGTGCATTGACGATCTCGCCGTTCATTATGTATTCCGCAGATGCTCCAATTTCCCACAAATGCCCCATAATGTTCGGTATTCTGCATCGTACGTTCGACTCGAACCACGGGCTAATCCCTACTGATTAGACAGCATGATTATTGTACAGGTTTGCCTTAGGCTGGCCACAATAAAAAGCCACTCTAAAATGTGCAGTTTTATCACACCAATGCCACAAATGGTGGTCACACCAGATACTGACTGTTTTTTGGACCCCCTCAATAAAGTAAAACTGCACCTTTTAGAGTGGCCTTTTATTGTGACCAGCCTAAGGCACACCTGTGCAATAATCATGTTGTCTAATCAGCATCTGGATAATATGCCACACCTGTGAGTTGGTGGATTATTTAGGCAAAGGAAAAGTGCTCACTAAAGGGCCGTACACACAATCAGACTTTTTGACAACAAACATGCAAATTAGCTGTTTTGGACCAACATCCGACCGTGTGTACGCTCCATTGGACCAACTTTTTCAGTTTTGATTAGACTTTTGGCTGTGCGAACGGACCAACTTTCTGCCAACAAAAGTCTGATGGAGCAAAGTCCGACCGTGTGTACACAAAACCATTGGACTTTTGTACAAAGTACAAACACGCATGCTCAGAACTAGTGCAAAAGATCAGACAACAACACAGAAGTTGACCAAAGGTGGCGCTGGAGTATTTGAACGTCCTCTTTTGAAGTGTCGTCAGTATGTTGAAACGTCACTACGTTCATGTTTGTTGCCTAAAAAATTAGATCGTGTGTATGCAATACAAACTTGGGGCCAACGCCCTTTGTACAAAAATCCACGGGAAAGTTTGTACAAAGTCCGATCGTGTGTATGAGGCTTTACACAGATTTAAACATATTTATGAACAATATTTGAGAGAAATAGGGCTTTTTTGTGCATAGAAAAAGTTGTAGATCTTTAAGTTACGCTTATGATAAATAGGGGCAAACACAAAAGTGTTGCATTTATAATTTTGCTGTTTTACCTGCGAAAAAATGTATATTTCTGTCTTGAGATTTATACAGCTCTTCTACATATCACAGTCCTGTCTAGCAGGGGAGGAGACCTGTTTTTTTTGCCTTTGTTTGTTAGTCAAGTCCATCTAAATCTGTTATGCCCCGTACACACGATCAGATTTTCCGACAACAAATGTTGGATATGAGCTTGTTGGCTGAAAGTCCGACCGTGTGTATGCTCCATCGAACATTTGTTGTCAGACAATTTTCCGCCAACAAAACTTTATTGTTGGAAAGTCTGATCGTGTCTACACAAGTCCGCCGCACAAAAGTTCACGCATGCTCGGAATCAAGCAGAAGGAGCCGCACTGGCTATTAAACTTCCTATTTCTCGGCTCGTCCTATGTCTTGTACATCACCACGTTCCCACATTCGTAATTGTTGGCCAACATTTGTGTGACCGTGTGCATGCAAGACAAGTTGGAGCCAACATCCTTCGAAACAAAAATCCACAGTTTTGTTGTCGGAAAGTCCGATCGTGTGTATGGGGCATTAGTCTAACATTTTCCTCCAGACTGACAATACTGCTTTATAAAGATGCTTTATATAGAGCCACACTAAAGCCTCATGCACACGATCAGACTTTGTACAAACTTTCCCGTGGAATTTTGTACAAAGGGCATCGGCTGTGAACTTGTATTGCTTACACACAGCAGGACTTTTTCAGCCAACTTTCACCAAATCACGTTTTTTCTGCTCTTTACCGCCACCTTTGGTCAACTTCTGTATTGTTGTCTAATCTTTTGCATTGGTTCTGAGCATGCGTGTTTGTACTTTGTACAAAAGTCCTATGGTTTTCTGTACACACTATCGGACTTTGCTCCATCGGACAAAAGTCAGATGAAAACCGAAAAAGTTTGTCTGATGGAGCGTACACACGGTTGGATGTTGCCTTAAAACAGCTAATTTCCATTTTTGTTGTCAAAAAGTCCGATTGTGTGTATGGGCCTTAAGACAGAAGTGTGTTACTGGCCAGATCACCAGGTGAAAATAAAGGAAAAAGGCTTAGCAAGCTGCAATATATTAAATATTTGTTTTCACTTGTAAAAAAGTTTACCAAGTGTTTGATTGGACAATGAAAGAAGAAGCAGCAGACTGATCTCTGTCACTGTGCTCTCTGCTCCATACTTATTGTTATCACTGCAGTACACCTGACTGGCTCCTTGTGCTGCTTCTCCCTCTCCAAGTCTGGTCTCTGCTGTACAGGGATAACAAGAGTCTGATGCAAATGCTGATTCAGGTACTTACAGTGTTTGCATTTAAAACGATATATTTAAAAATATAATAATGAATATAGAGATCTTATTAATGTGTGTCTTCTAAAGCTGCCAAGAGCCCAAATTCTGCCAAAGCTTTTTTTGATAAAGTATTAGATTCTCTGACAGTTCTTCATCTCTCTATATTGGGGGAGATTTCCCCTCACTTCCTGTCCCTTTCCAGTTCGCAATTTATTTTAGTAGTGTAGCACTACCCCTGAAGGAGCCATTGGTTGAGATGGGTCCTCTGTTTCTGGCCTCTCAAAGACCTAAGCCCCTCTGACACACCAGGCTGAGTGCAGAAACACACAATATCACAGAAAATCACTGACTGTGACACTAATTACCCAGCTGTTTTTTTTTAAATAACAAACATGTTATACTTACCTCCACTGTGCAGTTTGTTTTGCACAGAGTGGCCCCGAACCTCCTCTCCTAGGGGCCCATGGCGGCGCTGGTGGCTCCTCTCCTTGGTGGACACCCATGCGGGTGTGCTCCCGAGTCCCGCATCTGTGTCCATTCACACAGAATGCAGGACTCCGCCTGCCCCCTGGCACCGTGTCATTGGATTTGATTGACAGCAGCGGGAGCCAATGGCTGCGCTGCTATCAATCTATCCAATCAGGACACGAGACACCAGCTACAGATTAAGGTTAAAAACCATGAGGGTTTACAACTCTTTTAAGAAATAGGCACCAAACTAATAGTCAGGCAAACTTAATATATTGTCACCAAACAAGTTAGTAAAGAGGCAAGCAAAGAAAAGAATGAATAACAATTATAATAATATCATTTAGTATACAGTGTAATTAGCAATGAGGACAGGACATAAGATGACATTGATCAAGATCAGTGTAACAATGCCACCTGAAGTGCAGCTGTGAGCAGTAAATGACTTGCACTATAAACAGAGTGCACTAATTGCAGCTACGCTAGGCCTAAAACCATCTGGCACTGTTAAGGATTGAGGTATGTGAAATAGGCAAAAGGCACGAGATGGGATTTTTTTCAAACTGGTTATATGACAGGGGAAATCTTTAAGATGTTTATTCTGCCAGATATAGTTGGGGCCCTTTAAGGAACATTGGTGCACTTATCAACGGTCATTGTGAGCATGCATGCATTTAAAGTATTCTATAAAGGTGGTCCAGTCTTTGCATGGGTGCATGTAGATGTGAGATGTAGATGACCTGGGTGTACTTGGTATTTTTCTCTCAGTAACTCAGTCTCTGCTAGCAGTATAATTAAAGTGGTCGATAGCAGTCTCACCAGTCCCCAGGATACAGCTGTGGCATCCACAGCGGAAGAGGCCCCCTCAGTTTCTCCAAAGCCTCTGGTGAACAGCAGTGTGGTGGACGGATGTTCAGATCCCCTTGGCAATGGCAATGGCATGTATGCTGTAGGTCCAGCAGATGTGGTGCTGTGGCAAGCATCCTCAACACACTGTCCCCAAAGTTGAGTCTACCCAGCCAGTTCCTCTCTCCTCCGCTGCTCCACAAGGCCACCCCCCCCCCCACACTGTGCGCTAGGAGGGCACAAGTGGGGTCTATAGCCAGTGCACTAGGCTGCAGTATATTTTGGACTTAAAAATAAAATCCTCCAAGATGTACAGCTCAACCAGATAGTCAGAAATAATAGCTCTTCTTACCCACAAATGCCACACCAATTATCTCTGTTTAAGCTCCAACCTCACAGACATCTCCTGACTTTAAAAGCTGCCAAAACACCACTAGCCATCTCTATGATGAATTCAAGTTCCTGAATAATACATTGGTGAATGGCAGATTCAATGCTTTAAAAATATGCCCAAGCATTCACTGCAGGTGCTAGTGTTTTTTAAATGACAGTGATTGATTCACTACAAGTAAAGCCCCTTTCACACATATGGACCGTTTGTCCATCTGTTGACTAGACATGGGCCAAACACCCCCCTGTTCTAACCCAAACAGCGAACCCCATTGAAGTCTATGGTAGCCAAACAGGAAAAATCGAAAGTGCTAATTTTGAAGGCTTATATGCAAGTAATTGGCAATAAAAGGGGTAGGGGGGTCCAGGTACTGCCTGATGAAATAAAAAAAAAAAAAAACAATAATTTTTTCAGGAGCAGTGATTTTAATTATGCTTAATGTGCAACAATAAAAATGTAAAATTCCTTTAAATATAGTGTCTGGTGGGTCCCTTAGTCTGCCTGTAAAGTGGCAGAGTGGCAGATGCTGTAGCATATATATAGCATGCTGCAGCAAAAATCACGTTTGCAAAGAAAAAAAAAACTCAAATCTTTTTAAAATTATTTGCGGTTGCAATTTCTGGCACCCAGCTATTGAAAGAATAAATAAAAAAATGGCGAGAGCCCCCCCCCCACGCCAAGATTAGAAAATATCCCAAAATCCATACCAGACCATTATCCGCGCATGCAGCCGGGCAGGTCAGGAAAGGGGAGGGACAAGCGAGTGCACTATACAATACCAGGCCACATGCCCTCAACATAGGGGGGGGGGTGCTTTAGGGCAGGGGGGCAAGGGCCTCATCCCCATAACTATGGCTGTGGTGGCTGTGGAGGGTCTGCGGGCGTGGGGGCTCATCGGAATCCCCCAGATTTCGCCCCCCATGTGAATGAGTATTGGGTGCATAGTACTCCTACCCATTCACCATAAAAGTGTACAAAAAAATAAAAACAGGAGACAAGTTTTTGACAAATTCTTTATTAAAAAATAAAAAAGTAGTGGCCCTTGATGTAAATTCATCGTCAGTAATGCCACCCACCGGACCCAACAAAAAAACAATGACGGATAATAAACGGGCATCGATGCATCGCTGTGTAAAAACTGATGTACATGGATGATCATCCATTCACATATGCTTTCGTCAACATGTTTTTTGGAACTGAAGCCCTATTTTTCTTCTGTTGAAAAAATGTATTGAATCAAAAACGGATGTACACGGACAAACAGTCAGTTTTTGCATTAAAAATTGGCTCTGGGACTCAAGTGGTTAAGGACTCTAACTGGAGAATGTAAAAAAGTGATGTAAAAATGGATGAAAAATGGATGAAAAACTGATGTAACTTCCGTTTTATCTTTGAAAAAACGTGACTGAACTAATGAAACAACTGGTCCACGTGTGAAAGGGGCCTAAATGTCTGTCTGGTGAATTTTCTTTTGCTTTTTTGCCCCCTGTGGTCACCCCCTTCAACCCCCCGCCCCCCTTTTTTTTCTTCCCTCCTTTTGTTCTCCATCCTCTCCACTCCCTTTTTCTCATTCTCCTACACTTCCTTTTTTCATACATACTGTGCATCCAAAATATTCTTCCTAGGTGTCCACAGATCAAGGTGAGTTTTGAAATATATAGCACTATATACCTTTAATGTTTACAATGTGATATTTTATGCATTCAGATTTTTAACCACAATCTAATACTGGTTTTCCAGTTGTCGCAGTTTTTATGTGTAAAACTGTACCTTGTCTCTTCTGTTTCGGATACCTTTGCTATCTGCCTTGCACTTTGCCAGACTGTGCATATGTCAGTTGTATGAAGTCACAATTTTCTTATTATCTGTTACGCACCTGTAGCCTCCCTGGCGGTATGATTATGTCAGATTTTTGAATCTCAAAACAGTAAATTTTTTTGCATAGAAATTTGGCGTTTTATATTGTAGGTCTGTAATTCTTAGTAATAACACACTTAAATCTGTCCAAACAAGAGTCTAGTACACATCCCGGGTATGATAAATTTTGAAACATTATATTATAAATTATAATATAATAAATAACTATAAATCATTATTAAAAAAAATGATATAATAATAATAAAATGTATTTCCCCACTAATCATTATCGCTCAATTCTGCAAGTGTTCTAATTTACTATGGCTGTTTTCGAGCTGGTCTAAAAACACTTTTGCTATGGACAATCTCAAGTTTCCAGGCAGAAAGAACAGTATATATAATATAAAACTGCATGCAGGGCACTGGACAAAGCATTAGGAATAAAAGGGAGGTGAAATGATTTGATACAGTAATGTAATCTGTAAGATTACAGTGTACTGTATGTGTTCTGTATTTTGTGCTTTTTGAATTTGCCATCGGGCTTCGACCCACGCTCGAGGGGACCGGGCCCACCACACAGTACTTTAGGATGAGGATCCGACGGGGGACACAGCGGGGGGACATCGCAGGATCCTGGTGACAAGGTAAGTTACCTGGACAAGGATTCTGCAATGCAATGCCGAGTGTGGCACGGGGTTACCCCTAATGGTACCAAAATTTAACTAATTTAGGAGCTCAGCTATGAGGAAAGATTAGAGGAACTGAATTTATTCACCCTTGATAAGAGGAGATTAAGGGGGGATATGATCAACATGTATAAATATATAAGGGGTCCATATAGTGAACTTGGTGTTGAGTTATTCACTTTACAGTCAACAAAGAGGACAAGGGTGCACTCTTTACGTCTAAAGGAAAAGAGATTTCATCTCCAAATACGGAAAGGTTTCTTCACAGTAAGAGCTGTGAAAATGTGGAATAGACTCCCTGCAGAGGTGGTTCTGGCTAACTCAGTAGATTGCTTTAAGAAAGGCCTGGATACTTTCCTAAATGTACATAATATAACTGGGTACTGACATTTATAGGTAAAGTTGATCCGGGAAAAATCCGATTGCCTCTCGGGGGATCAGGAAGGAATTTTTTCCCCTGCTTTAGCAAATTGGAGAATGCTCTGCTGTTTTTTTTTTGCCTTCCTCTGGATCAACTGTGGGTATAGAATGGGGTATATGGGATTGTATGATATATATAAATATATATATATATATATATATATATATATATATATATATATATGTATATATATATATATATATTTTTTTTTATTTGTGGTTGAACTGGATGGACTTGTGTTTTTTTTCAACCTAACTAACTATGTAACTATGTAATATGCAATTAGCAATGTGATTTAAGGTAGATATTAACCACTTGGCCTGGCAAGGAAGGGTTACCCCCCTTCTTACCAGGCCATTTTTGTGATACGGCACTGTGTTGCTTTAACTGTGTTTCTTTAACTGACAACTGCACAGTCGTGCAACACAAAGAAATTGATGTCCTTTTTTTTTTTCCACAAATACAGCTTTCTTTTGGTGGTATTTGATTATCTCCGTGTTTTTTTTTTTTTTTGCTGGCTAGAAACAAAGAACGACCGACAATTTTGGAAAAAAAAACAATATTTTTTACTTTCTGCTCTAAAACATTTTCAATAAAAAAAATTTAAAAATCGAATTTCTTCATCACTTGAGGCCAATATGTATTCTGCTACGTATTTTTGGTTAAAAAAATCCCAATAAGCATATATTGATTGGTTTACGCAAAAGTTACAGCATAAAGGGATTATTTAATACAAATAAAAACCAACAAACATTTCTTTCTTTTATAAGTATTTATTTGTTTGGCAAAATTTTAATATAGGCCACGGTGTTGTTGAAGGGGTAACCTGATAAGGTATTAACGATAAATTCAAATAAAATATGAAGCCATCCTGGCTAAAATACATTAACATAAGAATTACACGGTGTCCATCCAGACAATGCTGGACGACTATTCCCCACCGACTGAGGCCTGAAGGAAACCTGCTGGCTGAGGTCCCCCCAACACCGAGGCACTTTCAATCAAACTTTGAAGGCCCATATTGAATATGTCCACGCCAATTACGGACATATGTACTAAATCATTCCTGAATAACCCAGGCACAAAACCTTCAAGCTCCATGTGGCGGAATGATAAACCACCCAAAGATACAAAAAATATTATGGATAGTCTTATTAAGACATCTCCTTATTCTATCTGCATAAAATAAATTACTGGAAGGAGACCAAAAGAGCTTTGGAATCATTTTGGAGAAAGCCAAAATAGTAAGTGGAAACAAAAGCTGAATGGCAGAAAGATCCCTTTTTAATTTCGCATAACAGTTCCCATGTTTTAATTTTACCAATGTCATTTCCTCCAACGTGAATAACTAGAACCTGGGGGGAAGGCCAAATGCTAGACAAACAAATTAAGTGGTCCCTAAGATTGCGCCATCTAAGGCCCCTAACCATGAAACTAGAAAGTCATTAACGTCCAGACCTAGATTGCTTGAGTAAATCCAGAAAATGTAGGAATTGCCTACTATCCAGATAGTGCATTTGGACGAATCTTAAAGAGAAAATCATACAATTAACAACTCGTGGCGGACATATATTTTGTATCTACTACTTGGTCCAACGACCAACCCTTTTTTAAACATCCGGAGAGAAACCCAACGAATTAGCTGTAGTAGCAGCCCCAATCCTAAAGAAATGTGATGAGAATTGGAAACCTGAGAGGTTAAGGTGCTTAAGGTATGAAGATAGCACAGCGGAAAACTGATATCTCGTCAAAGGGGACAAGTCCTGATGGACAAAAAATTAACTATTGGATGAGGGTCTGACCGATATGTATCTAGCCACATGGGACACAGGGCACACTAGAGGGTTGGGAGATTTACGCAGAGAGATCCACTGACCATTACCCAAAACCAAAGTTTTTGACCTACAGATAAATATATGCAAACACTCCGCTTCCAGAGACACATGCAAAAACAGTAGGAAGGAAGAAGATGATCTGTTGGGAGCAGTAAACTCCCCAACTCGTGGAGCACCAAAAAATGTAACTGAAAAGGCCACTCTAAAAAGTAAGAACTCATATTGAGAAAAACAAACAACTTCCAATAACGAAAGCAGTTTAATCAATAATTCAACCGAAATCGGATGCCTTCAATGCAGAGTAGGGCATGCTTTCCTGAATCCTTTGAGGATCTGGCTGACCTGAAAGAAGGAAGTTAAAGCTGGCAGGCCTGCAAATTTAAGAAAAAACTAAACACCTGCTAAAGGACATAAATGCTAATGAGATATATGCATTCACTTCCATAGCATCTAAAAGCATGTTAGAGCAAAAATAACACCATTTGGACCAGGCCAGCCTATATTCCCGCCATGTCTTTCGTGACACCGAATTCCTGAGATAAGTAGATATCAATCCCAAATCAAACCCCAGAGGAAGTCTGGGCAAGGGGTGCTGCACGGATCCGCAGATGGAGCCAATTCCCAGAATCTCTTGAACTGTGAACGAGATAAAGCGTCAGCTATGTTATTATGTATTACGGATATGTGTCTTGCTTTCAACCAGATATTGAATCTCATGCAATTCAACACTAAGAAACATAACAGTTGAATAACCAGTTCAGATTTAGATGATAGCATATTGATAGCAAAGAGTACACCTTTGTTATCCGTATGCAAAATGACTCTATGGTTCATAAACTTTTCTTTCCAGACCACTATTGAAACTATAACTGGAAACAATTCCAGTAGGACTATGTTATGCAAAATATCTTGATACAACCAACTTGAGTGCCATTCAGAGGCACACCAATGGCCGTCCATAAAGGCTCGAAAGCCCGATGAACCCGTGGCATCAGTAATGAAATTCAACTGAAAATTCTGTGTAAAAGATTGTTGCCAAATTGTTGACCCGTTAAAATTGCAAAGAAAAGAGTCCCAAATTTTGAAGTCTTCTTTGACACTTTTAGAGATGCGAACATGTGAATAGGTTTTTTTAAACCTTTGGTGGCCAAAGCAAATTGCCTAGAAAAGATTCTGGCTATTGGAATAACTCTAGCTGCAAAAACAAAGAGTAGACAATGGGTACTAGGGTCAGCCGCGCTACCTGTAGCTTAAAGATGTATTGTAAATAACACCACTACAGAGCTATGGGGGTGCAGGGAAAAATGAATGCCTCTATATTAGTAGCTGTAAGCCATTCCCCAATAGTGTGCAATAATAAATGTGCCTGCCTGGTGTACCACTATAGTGGCTAAAGTGCACAAAAAAGTTTATAATACTAAACAGCAAATCCAAAGCTGAATATCTAAAAACCAAAGCATATAAGTGAAACAAAGCAAGTGAATGAAACAAAGTGAACCACTGGAACCACCTAAACAGGTGTTAAATGAAATAGCAAAAATGCTAATGCCAATGAAGGGTACTGTGTAGCTTATACAAGTGTCCACCTAGTGCAAGGTGATAAAACCAAGATACCAATAACTTGAAAAATATTATATAACGTAAAAAAAAGTGTATGGTGAAATTATGAATATATATACACGTGTTGTATATATAAATATATAGTCAGCCCAGTTTATTTAAAGGTCTCCACAACACAGAGATCTATATGCTGACATAGTAGCGTGTATCCCAGCATATGAAATCAGCGTGTTGAACCTGCGTGATAAACTGCAAACGTGTTTTTTTAAAAAGAAATAAGAGCAGTAGTGCACAAATCGTCCAAACAAAAAAATAGTAATTAGATCAACATAAAAGTCCAGCATATAATCTGTGGAGCTTGGAACATCCAATTGCAGAGATTGGGAAAGTGACTTGTTGTGCTTTCAAATATCCTGGGTGACTTGGGTGCTCCCCCTCAAGATTCCTCACTCACCAGATCCCTGCACCCCTGCAGGGGTAATGGGCATATAGGTCACGCTCTGACTGGTCCTGGCTCCAAGTTCAGATGCTCCGATTCTGAGGTATCCGTGGTATTTGAGGCACTTGGGGTATATTGATGTATTAATATGATCCTCATAGAGGGAAAAACAAAAACACTCCCATAGTGCAGCGTATTCCAAAAAGTATAGAAACTTCCTTTTTATTTAAAAAGTTTTTTAAAAAAATTGACAAAGTATAAAAACATAAAAATTAAGCCAAAAAGAAACAGAGAGACCAGCTACACTTGTCTGCTAGGCAAAGCTATATGCAGGGGTAGCTGGCTGGACAAAAAACGTGCTTCCAGGAAGTGTGTGGGCTGATAGCGAGTGGTTTGCGCTCCAGCTGTGCTCCACCGTCCTTCCGGAAGTGATGTAGTAACGTAGTGTGCGTGGCTCAGTCGGACGCGTTTCGTCATTGACGTCTTCAGCGGCGGTGCCACGCCACTACACACTATGCATTATGTAGAAGAACTACAGGTCTACATAATGCGTAGTGTGTAGTGCTGCTGTATTGTAATTGGAGTGCATTCCTGAAAGGAAGGCTGCAAGCTCCCTCCTTGACATCAGGCTGTTGAGAAGCATCCGTCCTCTGTCTCTTCTTCTTTCTCCCTGGCTGCTGGCATGGACTGTGCATACTCGCTGCTGTCTCCTCCATGTTTACAGGAGCTGTGTTGAGAGGTAGCTCGGGCAGAGCAATGGTCTGACCCTCCTCCAGGCAGTGCATAAGCCACTCCTCACCTCCCGAGCTTTCGGCTCTTTCAATGAGGTGGCGGAGAAGGCTCTCTCTTCTCTCAGGCGAGCGGCGCTTCATCCTTCCTAGTCCCGGTCCTGTCCTGAAGGGGTCTGCAGGTAACCACCGGACTTCCCCTCTTTATGTGTTCTGAAATCGCAGGCTTTGGTAACCCACCAATTTCCTCCAATTCGCTGCCTGTTGCTGCACAGTGAACTGCTGTAGTATCCAATGACAACCTGTTAAGAGACTAATAGGGAAACAGCATTTCCCTTTGAACTCTCCCATGTGGGTCCTGCATATTGCATGGACATGTCATTTTGTCAGAGTACTGAATGATCGGCGGGACCCGCTGATCAGCTCCCGTGGTGTAAAATCACAGCAGGAGCGAGCCGCTAGTAGCACATGCAAGCACCCAAAACCGGGAAATGCAATTTTTTACTGGTAACCTTTTCCTGTCACTAGCATTTACTGGCAGGAGAAAAGTGCCCGTTTTTTACTGGCTGCCAGTAAAAATACTGACGGTTGGCAACACTGCACTCTCCAGTTTTAGTAAACCAACCCCAGTGTTATATTGTCCTCTCTTGTCTCAGAGTGACAATGCTGCTCCACACATTTGTCACCCTAGGTCAGTGATGGCGAACCTTGGCACCCCAGATGTTTTGGAACTACATTTCCCATGATGCTCATGCACTCTGCAGTGTAGTTGAGCATCATGGGAAATGTAGTTCCAAAACATCTGGGGTGCCAAGGTTCGCCATCACTGCCCTAGGTCATGTACTATGTTAATGGAAGAACTCCCAGGTTTAAAATAAAGAAGGAAAGAGTGAAACAATTAATTAATACAACCACCACATCTAAGGACTAGTAAGCTGTCCATTTTTAAACTATTTTTAAACTATCCATTTTTGTTCTTTGGTTTAGATACCCTTTAAGGCTGGATTCACACCTATGCATTTTTTGTGCTTTTTGCATTTTGCAGATTTGCACCACAGTCCATTTAACATGGTTTCCTATGGAACACATTCTGTAGTGCAAATCTGCAAAAAGCACTAAAAATGCATAGGTGTGAATCCAGCCTAAGAGTGTAGAAAATAAACACCATAAACTAAATTTTATTTATTTTTCAGTACTCTTTTCATGGAATGCATCTAAATAAATCAAAATGATCAAAAATAATTTAGTTACGGTTTCATTTTCATTAACCACTTAACGACCACCCAACCGATTTGTACTGCGGAGGAGCGGCCGATCCATGCAAAGTGGTGTACCTATACGACGCTGCCTACTACCGGGTTTAGGGCGTTCCCCTGCTGGCACCCACAGTGATTGTACCTAGCGGGAGCCTGTCACCAAGTCCCAGCCAATGATTCACGCTACACCTAAGGCCCAGAGCTCTGTGGTGACATTCAAGCCCCTTAATTGCCCTAGATGTTAACTCCTGCCCAGCCATTAGTGCAGTAATTAGTGTCATTAGTACAGTAACAATGTATAGTATTATCACTGAATTAATGTCACTAGTGATGTCAGTGGCAGTTAGTCAGTTACCACGTTACCACCAGCGTCGGTGTCAGATTGCACGATCACAGTCCTAAGTCATTGATCGCCGCCATTAGTAGTATAAAAAAAAATTCTATTATGTATACCATAGTTTGTAGGCGCTATAAATGTTTGGTCTTTTTAAAAAAATTTGGGGAGGGCTTTCGGGGGAAGTCGGTCCAGGATAAAGGGCCCACGTGGTGGGCGGGCTGGGGTGACGCTTTGTGGGGTGGAGCGGGGGGGAAAGGGAGGCGGCCGCCCAAGTAGACGACCTGATTCTGGGTCAGGGTTTTGTGCGTAGCAGGGCTATTTGTGTGCAATAATTATAGAGGTTTAGTTTGGGTACAGCGTTGCATGCAATCGCCAGTTGAAGTGACACAATAGCAATAAATGGCTTGGTCATGAAGGGAATAAAATCTTCTGGAGCTGAAGCAGTGAAAAAATAGACATCTCAGTTAAATTGATTAACGATTAGTAACTAGATTAGAAAATACTACATACAGTATCTCACAAAAGTGAGCACACCCCTCACATTCTTGGAAATATTTTATATCTTTTGTTGCCAGCGGTTTAGACATTAAGGCTGTGTGTTGCGTTATTTTGAGGGGACAGAAAATTTACACTGTTATACAAGCTGTACACTCACTACTTTACATTGTAGCAAAGTGTCATTTCTTCAGTGTTGTCACATGAAAAGATATAATAAAATATTTACAAAAATGTGAGGGGTGTACTCACTGTATCTAAAATCTATATATAGTAATTAGGAGGAAATAATTTACTCTAGGCATATCCACCCATAACAATTCTATAGTATACATTATAAAAAAATAAAGAAAAGGGGTGTATTTATTATATGCATATGATTATCACCAAAGCACAAATAAAAGTATCTCCATTTTTATTTTTGCACATAAAATAAATTTATTTGGACATACATACGTAAGATTTTTGCGTCTCAAAGCGGTACAATTGTTTTGCATCAAAATTTGGCATTTTATATTGCAATTCTTAGGAATAAAACACTTAAATCTGTCCAAACAACAGTCTAGTAGATATCCCGGTTATGATGAGTTTTAAACACAAAATCATAAATTATAATTGTAGCGCTGGTGATTTTGCCTATTAATGTTTTACAATGTAAGCCTATGGACAGTGTTATTCTTTAGTATTTGGCGCCATCTAGTGGCCAATAACAGGAATTTGACTTGAATTATTTTTTCTTCTATAGCATTAACAAGATAACAAGAAGTGACTTTTGTTTACATTTTTTGCTGTGACATACCTACCCAGAATGCCAGGAGACCTACCCATGATCACATTGTACTGAACTGCATGCTGGGTAGGCTATAAAAGGATCCACGCGGCCATTTTCTCTCTCTTCTGGACGCATGGCCTGCCTGTAAGGACCTGTGAGGAGGTTGCCAGAGAGCGTGGCCTACAGCTACTGCGGAGCGGAACAGCTAAAGACTTTGCCTGCTGCCTGATCGCTGGAGAGACTGAGTGAACGGATCGGAGAGGATTCAGAGACACCTGTCGGAGCCATCAGAGGGACCAAGTTCATCTTGCAGAGCAAAGCGGTGTGATGGAGCCGGCCAGCTAGAAGCAAGACTGACTGTACCGGAGCAGAGCTGTTCCATTTTTCAACCCCAGTTTGGTGAGAGGGCTGTTGCCCACAGTTTCTTTAACGCACTTTCATATTCCTTAGATTTTAACACAGTGTTGCTGGGACCTGTAGTCCCACGGAAGAGAACCAAAGTAAAGACTGAGTTTAAGCAGGCCTCAACCCTATTCATCACAACACTATTAGCACTGTGTTATTCCTAAGCAATTACACCAGAGATTATTATAAGTGAATCTTACTACAGGAACAGTTCCAATATTCACCTTAAATTAACCCTTGTTTTTTCACTGTTGGATTACAAATTGTTACAAACACACATAGCTAGCAGAAGAAAGAAGATCAACGACTGCATTTTGTATTGCAAGGCCTTGCACCTCTATTAAAATAGGGGGAGCTCCCTTGTAGTTGTGTTGTGTTATATTTATCATTCTTATTTCTGTAGCCACAGGGGTGTGCTGGAAGTGGGAAGGTGCCCAGAGCCAGGCATAGTCACTCTGAGCACCAGTCCCAACTGGAGACACATTCTCGGGGGTCATTCAAGATAATACTTATATGTACAGACTTCTGTGAGTATTCACTGTACTGTTGCACTACATTGGTGAGGCAGTGCAGTTGCTGTAACCGCTTTTATATTTGTTATAGTGAAACCTGTAAGTCTAAAAATATATATACATTTCCCAGTAAACTTAATCTGTTGTTTACTTACAAAACAGTGAGTCTGTGTTATTACAAGAATGGAACCCGAAGTGTCAGAGGTAAGGGTAGCTCCGGGTGTCTGGGATGGCCAGTGGGAAAGGGAACAACTTTGCAGCTCCCAAGGAGCCACCAATGTCCCACCGAGATTTCCAAACTGGAATACCCGAATAGACCAGGAGAGGGGTCAAGAGAGGAGGAAGTAATGGACCCAGATACTGCCACTCGGTGGAGTCAAGAGTTTGGGGGTGCGGCCCAGAAAACCACCATTCTGAGACTCCCAGGCGACTAGTGGTTTGATAAGGAGGTGCGGCAAATAATGTGGAAAGTGGTGCCAGGGCAAGGCTGCTATTTGCTATACTTAAAGCAGGACGTGCAGGAAGACTTTACTTACTTCCTCTTAGAGTGGAAAGAAGCCACCCCAACAGAGTTCAAGGAAGGAATGGTGAGTTTAGCAGAAGGCCTGGATGGGCGGGTGATTCCGACACGAGAACCAGAAGAACCCCCACCCGTGACACCGCCAGGGAGTCCGTTGGCGAGAAGCTTGATGAGGGGCAGCCCAAACTTTGTATGCCCAACATCAGGCGAGAACCTGGAGCATAGGATACCGCCAGCCTTTTTCTACTTAGATATGAGTCAATTGGTGGACAGCCTGATACAAAGCCATCAGACATCCACAAATGAGAGTTACATAGTTACATAGTTAGTTAGGTTGAAAAAAGACACAAGTCCATCCAGTTCAACCACAAAGAGGTATCGGAAGCTGCCAATATTCTCCGGGCGAATACCAAGGCCAGAGGGAGAGGAGGATTTTGAGAACTGGATGGATCAAGCAACGCAAGCCTTAGAGGATTGGAATGTCCCGGGTCACTTAGGGAGGAGGCGGATTAGTGAAAGCTTGTTAAGTCCAGCAGCTGATGTCATCAGAAGTTTCAGAAGAGGAAAACCAGATTGTGATGCCAGAGATTACATTAAAGCCCTCTATGCTGTGTATGGGAGGGTAGAAAACTATCTGACCTGATGTATTGGTTTGAACATACTCCTTAGAAGAAGGGAGAGAAGCTGTTGACATAAATTGTCCGTATAGATCAACTCCTGCACCAAATCATTATAAAAAAAGTGTTGACTCTAAGGAGGCAGACAAAGTCAGATTAGAACGGACTTTTCAAGGGGCCAGACCGAACCACCCCATCGCCCTTCGGTTACTCCTAAAAGGCATCGGTGAGACTCTTTCCTATCCTGAGTTGATGGGGCTAGTGAGAGAAGAGGAGGCCATCTTGGAAGAGAAGGATGGAGAGACCCGGCTGGCCACAGGTATCTCACAAAGGAGTGAAAGGGCCGTTGCTCAACTAATATCAGTAGAAGGCATGGTGTAGAGGAGTACAAGTGGGGAGAAGACCGTCTGACTCCTGTAGTGGAATCCTTGTGAACACCAACCGGGACAAAGTGAGACGAGGAGGGCCCTAAAGCTAAAGCCCTGCTGCAACACGCGCTGCTCCAAGTAATGGGAGCACAGGTCAAGAGTCCAGATGAATGACTGAACAATCGGAAATGCTATCAGTGTGGAGAAATGGGGCATCTTAGGGTTCACTGCCCAAAGCAGGACCCGAATGCCGAATTACTAAGGGAACTAATCAGAATGCTGAAGACGTTGGTGAAGGCACAACCAGCAGGAAACGCCAGGGGGTATCAGTGAAGGAGCCGGCTGAGAACCCCACTGAAAAGAGGAGCTCCAAGAGAAATGGAAGTGGGGTACTAGAAGAAAAAAAAAGGAAGAAGAAGGAGTCCCGAAACCTCAAGAAGGTGAGCGGATGGACGAGTAACCCGAAACCCGAGTCAGGGAGACGAGTACAGAGAGTCAATGCTGCACCAGTTTCTAGAACTCCAGTTGGGTCTCTTCAGAATGTTAGCAGGAAAGCCCGCTCAGGGGACACCATTCAAAAGAACTCTAATGCACCGCCTAGGATTGGCGACCAGAAATCTCAAAATAGAATAAAGAAGAGGAAGGAGTGCCCTACTAAGAAGAGAAGGCAGTCGGAGAGCTTCCCGGACAAACTAGTGGGACCATCCCCCATTGTATCTGTACAGATAGAAGGAATCTAAACCCAGGCCCTACTGGATACAGGAGCACAAGTTACACTGTTGTATCGAGATTTTTATGACCAACACTTGAGTCATATCCCCATCTGCAAGTTGGAGGAGCTCGAGATTTGGGGAATCGGGACTGCCAGATGCCCTTACGATGGTTATATCCCCATCCAAATCTCTTTTGGACCTTCGCCTATAGGGAAAGAGGAGATCTTTGACACGCTGGCTGTTGTGTGCCCCAGGCCCCCTGGAGCCAGGCGGACTTCCATACTAGTGGGGATGAACACGGATCTGGTGAGAAGACTGCTGTTTGCTGTCGTGGACCTAGAAGGGGGTACCACCAGTAAAATCTGTCCGCAGTTACGACAAGCATTAAAAAAAAAAAAAAAAAACAATATATTCTACTTTCTGTTATACAACAAAAAAATAGAATTTCTTCATACATTTAGGCCAAAATGTATTCTGTCTTTGGTAAACAAAAAACACATTAAGTTTATATTAATTGGTTTGCGTGAAAGTTATAGCATCCACAAATTGATCATTCAAACATCATTTCTTGAGGCCCTAAATTGCCAAGACAGTACAAATGCCCCCCCAAATGACCTCTTTTTGGAAAGTAGATGGTCGGAGGTATTTATTGGTCTGAGGTATTTATTTAGGCATGGCAAGTTTTTTGAAGTTGTAATTTTTATGTCACAATTATTTAGCGGACCTGCTTTGCCGGGACTACGTCTATTGACGTCGTCCCGTGCACAAGTGGCCTGCGCACCCCCTGCAGGGCACATGCGACGCGCTCTGTAATCAGCGAGTCTATGAGAGCTGATCATGTGATGTCAACAGAGCCGGTAATAAGCTATTCTTTCGCTGTCAGCATGAGGAGAAGAAAAAAGCCGATCACCGGCGGCCGTGAGAGGGACATCCCGATCACGATGAGCTGCCTCCAGCTCATCAGTGCCCACCTGTGCCCACCTGTGCCCCCTGCCAGTGCCACCTAACAACAGGCAACAGTGCCGCCTATCAGTGCACACCAGCGCCACCCATCAGTGCCCACAGTGCCACCAATCAGTGCCCACAATCAGTGCCTCAACAACAGTGCTGCACCTCAGTGCCACCTATCAGTAAGTAAGATTTAAGTGCCCAGTAAGTGGTTAAATGTTAAAAACACAAACGCCTGCAAGCGTTTATGACCAATCATAGCGATCACATGATACCCGGTTACTGAATACAGGCAGTCCCCGAAATACATATAACTGACTTACAAACAACTCATACTTACAAACAGAGGGAGACAACAGGAAGTGAGAGGAATTCTACCCATAGGAAGGGAAATTCATTCCTGTAATGCCGCCTACACACGACCGGACTTTTTGACAGCAAAGGTCCGACGGAACGAATCCGTCGGACAATTCACGTGTGGGCTCCATCAGACTTTTGCTGTCTAAAAATCTGACAGACTTTAGAAATAGAACATGTTTCAAATTTTCCCGCCGGAACTCCGCTGGACCCAGTTCCTATCGAAAAATCTGTTTGTCTGTGTGCTAGTCCGACGGACAAACAATGACGCTAGGGCAGCTATTGGCTACTGTCTACGAACTTCCTTATTCTAGTCCAGTCGTACGTTATCACGTTCAAATCTGTTGGACTTTAGTGTGATTGTGTGTGGCCAAGTCCGTTCATTTGGAAAGTTCGTCGGAACTCCGTTGAAAGTCCGTTGGAAAGACCGTCGAACCTAGTCCGTCGAAAAGTCCGCTCGTGTGTATGCGGCATAAGAGTTATCATGGGAAAAAGGTGTCTCCACTGAAGATTTATCACCAATCCTTGTTTCCACAACAACCCAACATTTTCAATATCCAATGGTCACAGGGACACAAAGTGAGGTTAAATCTTCTAAACAGGGGCACAGGCAGCAAAACAAATGTTACAGAGGTGTTAACCCTTCCCTATGATATCCAAAAAAACATAAAAATTATTTTTGGGGCTGGAGCGACACTTAAAAATGTACCTCTTCCAACTTACATACAAATTCAACTTAAGAAAAAACCTACAGAAGCTATCTTGTTTGCAACCCTGTACCAGTAACTGTACTCCGTCGTGTCCGGTGGACACAGCAGTCACAGGAGGGACGTGCTGCTTGCTCCTAACCCCAGAGCAGGCACAATTATGTACATGTATGTACATACATGTCATTGTGCCTGCACGTGCCACCCCGCCGCAGTATATTTACTGTGGTGGGTCAGCAAGTAGTTAAAATCATACATAGAAGACCCATTATAAACTTAATGCCATCCAGAGTACATTCTTTTTCATACAAATGTTTCATCCAATGGGGTTGAGTTACTAAAATTGGAGAGTGCAACATCTGGTGCTGCTCTGCATGGTAGCCAATCAGCTTCTAACTTCACCTTGTTGAACCACTTCAGCTCCAGAAGGTTTACCAGGCCATTTTTTACGATAAGGCACTGTATTACTTTTACTAACAATTGCGTGGTCATGCAACGCTGTACCCAAATTGGTGTCCATTTTTCCCACAAATAGAGCTTTCTTTTGGTGGTATTTGATCACCTCTGCGTTTTTTATTTATTGCGCTATGAACAAAAAAAGACACAATTTTGAAAAAAAAAACTATATTTTTTACTTTCTGCTATAAAACCTACCTATAAATTTTTTTTTAAGAATCAAATTTCTTCATAAATTTAGGCCAATATGTATTCTGCTACATGTTTTTTTTAAAGAAAAAAACAAATAAGGGGTTATAGCTTTTTTGGGAACCAGTGATATTATTACAGTGATCAGTGGCTAAAAATATGCACTGACATTGTACTAATGACACTGGTAGGGAAGGGGTTAACATCAGGGGCGATCAAAGGGCCCCAATGCACCATGAAGGGCCCCCCTGACCTCTGGTCCTGGGGCACTTCCCACTAATCCTGGGGCCCTTATTACAGTCCTGCAGCAGGGCCCTTTAACATGTTGTGCAGCAGGCCCACTTCCTGCAGTCTTAGGTAGGGTTGCCACCTTTTCTTCAAGCCAAACCCAAACACTTTTGTGGCTCACAGCAAATTCAGTAGTATACACCAGTGGTTCTAAACCCTGTCCTCAAGTACCCCCAACTGGACATGTTTTGAGAATTTCTCTTAGATAAAATAGCTGTCCAAAATACCAAGCCATTGACTCTGATTTAAAGCACCTGTGCAAGATAAAGGAAAACCTGCAAACATGGCCTGTTGGGGTACTTGAGGACAGGATGGAGAACCACTGGTATACACTATACATGTATTTTGTGATTAAATAGCTTTTCTAATCATATGGATTTAATCACAAATCCTCTCTTACATCAGAGTCCACAGAGTTCCCCCTTTACATCTGAATCCACAGAGTTCCCTCTTTAAATCTGAATCCACAGAGTGCCCCCTTTACATCTGAATCCACAGAGTGCCCCCTTTACATCTGAACTCTCTGTGTTCCCCTTTAAAAATATCTTATGCCGCGTACACACGATCGGAATTCCGGCAAGAAAATGACAGATGAGAGCTTTTCATCGGAAAATGCGACTGTGTGTAGGCTCCATCGGAATTTTGCTGGCCGACAGCATATGTTGGTTTAGTCTCTGTCAAATAGTAAAACAAGGGGGGTAGGGGTGGGTATCATCATCCTAAGCAATTAATGTGAAGAAATAGGTGCAGTTGTATGGACTACTCCCTAATGTGGCCATACGACACCTGTGAGAATGATGGACTATCTCGATACCCATATATTTAGACAATAAGTATATAAAAATTTCAATTTTTATTAAAGAGATAACGATAAAATACACAAATAGACATTTACATGTAGCCCAAACGTAGGGCTGCAAAAACAATATTACATAAATTGAGACAAGAAGTTGTAGTTTACATAATTCCGGGATCCCTTGTAAGGGGGAGAAAAAATGGATGCCGACAGTGTTTCTCAACTAGTTCCGCGAAAAATCGCTTCTTCAGGAGAGTTTAGGGCATCTGGGGCAAGAGAAAATACAATCTTAAAGCTGTAAAACATCGTTTTTTACATTGAGACCAATAGCACTGATAGAAAATAGTAATAGCAGTGGGAGTAGACTGGGGTAGACATCACTCACCGCTCGGGTCCCACGGGGATCCAGAAGGAGGCACCTGGGGTCCCCACACAGGGGGATATCCCGTCCAGGGCGGACACGGGAGGCTAAATGTATGGTATAATGCAATTAGTGCCGGGGGTAGGTAAACCAAGGAAGGTTGGATTTGTAGATATAGATATATTAAGCTTATTCAAAATAGTAGTGCCATTGGTTAAAGGGAGAGGGGGAAAAAACATGAGAGGGAACAGGACAAATGTGGGTAATGGGGAAGGAAGGGAAAGGGGGGGAGGGGGGGAAGGGTTTGGGGCAAGGGAAGAGGGAAGGGGGAAGGGGAGGAAGGGGACCCAGAGTGTGGGAGGGATTGGACAGGTGAAGGGAGAAGCAAGGAAAGGGGGGAAGGGGGGGTGTAAAAAGGGGGGGAGGAGGGGAAAGGAAAGGGGGGAAAAAGAAAAGGGAGGGGAAAAGGAAGGGGAGGGGAAAAAAGGGGAAAAAAGGGAGAGGGGGGTTAGGGAAGGGAAAAAGAAAGAAGGGGCAAAGGGGGAGGGGAAGGGGGATAAGCGGAGTGCTGGATTATGTGGGGAAAAAAGATGGCAAAACATTTAGATGACAGCTTGGTTGGTGTTTAAAAGAAAAGAGGATACCTACCCTATAGCAGTTGCAATCAGGCTTAAAGTGCACCCGGGATTCGGGACATACTGAATTAAATTGAAAAATCCGGTCACAGTCCTCCAGTAAGAGGAGGAGCCTTACTGGGGTAGTAAGGTTAGAATTCAGGTAGAAGCCTTATTAGAGTGACGGTGTTAGAGATTATGTCCTGTGAACATTGGGGAGGATAGCAGTTACCAGCTGGTTAGTCATGTAAAAATCACAGAACGGGGCGATACAGCATCATAGGGGGATGTGGAGGTGCTTACCTTGTTTGGAGTAGTCCAATGGAGTCCCGGGTGCTGAGCCTGCCACAAGTGAAGGTGGCTAAACAGCCGCCTTATAAGCCTCAAACCCGGAAGTCTGAGATCGGCGCTGCTGCGCCGAGCGGTGACGTCACCGGGTCCGCCGATCCCAACGTGCGCGCGCATCGTATTCAGAGTACGCGCGCACGTTGACCCCTATCACAGCAAGGCATGAGAAGGGGAAACACTGCGAGATCTCCCTTGTAAGGGAGAGTGACTCGCCGTGTTGGAGTGGCGTGAGTCCGTCCTGGGGAGAATTAACTCCTTGTGTCCCCGCTGGACACCCGAGGGGAGGGGCCGGGGCGGTGAATGAGGGATTTTAAACAAACTTTATGATGCAAATGAATAGCAATAAACATTTGAACAGTACTGATAAATTACTAGAAGTATTATATTGGGGCACTATGGATACCGCAGTGCAGAGGGCAAACAAGGACCAAGCGTGCCCTGTTGTCACGGCGGGATCCACAGGTTCCAATTACAAATGTTACAGGCAAAAAAGTTTAATGCATTAGGTACAAATTCTTTAGATCAAAATCTCACCATAAGCTTTCATAATTTGAAATCTGTAAAGAATATAAAAACTTGAGAAGTGAATGTAGAATACAAAAACAAACCGAGTGGCTTATCAAATCTGGGTCATACAAGTTGTGGCCCGTGGTGAACAATAGGACATTAGCAGTATTCAGTCGAACACAAGGACATTGTGATGGAGTCCCATATAACATGTAAACAGGTTATATTGTTTATTTGAGAAAATGTTTATAAGTATGGGCCTCATTGAGTCCTGGGGGGATGAGGGCATCGAGTCTTTCTATCCAGAGCGATTCTCTTCTTAGAATTTCTCGATCCCAATCACCCCCCCTCGGATTCTCCGCTATCACTTCCAGTACAAAGAATTTGGCCACTTCAGGTTTGTATCTATGGTGGATACCAGTATGTCGGCCCACCGAGGTTAATTTGCCACTGGAAGAATAGTAGAGGTGGTCTCCCATTCTTTGGCGCAGTTCCCTAGCGGTCTTCCCTACATAAAAAGCATTGCAGGAACAAACCATTAGGTATACTACGCCTTTGGTACTACAATCGGCGTGTTGCGTGGGGTAGAAGGTTTCGCCATTCGGAAGGATATATGAGGTGCCCTCTAAGATCCATGGGCATTTAGGGCAGTCTCCACATCTAAAGGTACCTTTAGGGCCCAAACAGGGCCGTGGGTCCTTTCGATAGTGGCTGCTAGTGAGTTGGTCACCTAGGGTGGTTGCTTTTTTAAAAACTAATTCCGGGGTGGGCCGAAGATATTTGCCAAGGGTATGGTGATCAGTCAACAAATGCCAGTGGTTCGACAGGATACTACGGAAAATATTGTGGTGGATGGAAAATTTTGTAATTTTGACAGTGGCTGGATGTTCAGGACGGGGGGACCCATATAGTAGGGACTGACGTGTCCTAGCGTATGCTTTATTGAAGGCCTTTTTTAGGTTGGTGCGGGTATACCCGCGGGCAAGAAGGCGTTCCCGAAGGGCAGCTGCCTGTATGCGGAAATCCGAGTCCTCGGTGCAGTTGCGCCTCAGTCTCAGATATTGGGCATACGGGATGCTGCGCACTAAAGGGCGAGGGTGCGAGCTGGTGGCGTGTAACAGCGTATTGCCGGCAGTTGGTTTCCTAAAGAGGTTGGTAACCAATCTGCCTGAGCTGTTTTTACAAATAAGGAGGTCCAAAAATGGTATTGATTTATGGTCAAATGAGAACGTGAAAGTAAGGTTGAATGAATTAATATTGAGATGTTCAATAAAATCAGTGAGGATTTGAGGTGAGCTGGTCCAAATAATAAACAGGTCATCAATGTACCTATACCAGCATAATACATGATTTAAAAAAGATTGCAGTACCTCATCACCAAATATGGAACGTTCCCAGCCTCCCAAATAGAGGTTAGCATAGGAGGGTGCACATGATGTACCCATGGCTACCCCTTGGGTTTGTAAGTAATACTGGTCCATGAATGTAAAGAAATTTCTCATTAGTATAAATTCAAGAAGCTGGAGAATAAAGTGGTTTAAAGGCCAGGTATTATGGTCTTGCTCCATGAGGAAGGCTCCAGCCATCCGGACGCCCTGCTCGTGGGTGATGCTCGAGTAAAGAGCCTTGACATCAACTGCCACGAGGAGGGCTTCCGGAGGGATCTGGACCCCCTCAATATGGCGGAGCAAGTCCGTAGTGCCTTTAATGTAAGACGGTAAACTTAGTACATGTGGCATAAGGAAGGTGTCCACCAGCTTACTGGCATTGTTGGTTAAGGATCCCATGCCCGATACAATCGGACGGCCCGGAGGATTTGTTAGGCTTTTGTGGGTTTTGGGCAGGGTATAAAATGTGGGGTCTCTAGGTTTTTGTGTATTAATATATTTAAAGGTGTCCTCATCGATTAGTCCTTGCCAGTAGGCTCCCGTTACAAGGTGCCAGAATTCTGTGATGAAATCCTGTACTGTAAGATGGCTAATAGGGGCGTACCATATGGGATTGGATAGGACCTTGAGACACATCCCTTGATACTGGTGATGTGTCAAAAGCACTAGGTTTCCACCTTTGTCAGATTTTTTAATAATGAGGTCCTCTTTATTGTGTAAAGCCCGAATAGCTTTTTTCTGCTTGATATTCAGATTGGAAGGGAGTTCCGGCCAATGTTGTTTTTTAAGGGAATTAATGCATTCATGTACAAATGCCCATATAGCGGGGCAGGTCATTAAGTCAGGAAAAGCCAGAGAGGTAAGTTTGAGTTTAGTATTTTTATTTTTGTTTTTATTATTAATTGGACAGGGTATTTGTGGAGTAGCTATTGGACCAAGGGAGGATGATGGGGGGGGGCGTGAGGCCTCTCCCTCTCCTACTTCCGAGGGTTCTATTGAACCCTCCTCATAGAGCAGCATCAGGTCTCTTAAGGCTCTAAATTCCCGCATGGAAAAGTTTTTTGTTTTTTCGGCCAGTTGTTTTTTAAGATTTAAGTTATAACGGTCTTTGTCAAAAAATAAAACGGTATGTAAGGTTGCGGGCAAACAGATAAAGGTCTTTAATTGACTCGTATATGTCAATGGGTTTAGAAGGACAAAAACCCAAGCCCAGTTGTAACACGGACTCCTCCTCTTGGGTGAGAGAATATGGGGTAAGATTGATAATATTAAGATTTTCAGGGATTGACTTAGATGTTGGGGACAAAGGGGTTACTATGTGTGGCTGGGTGCTGGGGTTTTGAGAATATATGAGTCCAGGCTTCCTCTCCGATTGGTTTCCTGGAGTGCCGGCGGTAAAAAAACCCCGTTTGGGAATAGGGTTTGTGTATTAGTGTTGAGTATTTTAGGAATAATGTGATGCAGAGTGGATTGTGAGTTGGTAGTTGGGGCGTGTGCCCCAGAATTGGGTAAGCGTGTCGACTTTTGTGACTTAGTATGTTTTTTACCCTTTTTAGACTCTTTTGTGGGGTGATCCTCACCAGTGAGTGACCTCTTGCGGGGGATACCCGGTGCGCGTGCTCGTGTAGACGATGATGCAACCTGTGAAGAGAGTGAAGAAATTTAAGAATCAGATTCGGTTAAGTCTGTAGCAGTAGTGGTGCCCTTTGGTACCCTGTTGCGTGCGGTTCTTCTAGTTGATTGTCTATTGCCCAATTTATAGGCGTAGCCTTCAGAGAAGGCAAGTTTGTCCTGGACAAACTTTCCCTGTTTTTTTATAATGATTTCCTTATTTAGTACTTCCAGACGTTCTTTTACCTTTTTCCATTTCTCTCTGAAGGAGGGGGAATCCATGATTTTGGGGAATTGGGTATTGAGGCGATCAATTTCGCCTTCAAGTATTTTCATATCAATGTAGTATTGGGAAGTTAGCTGGATCATAAGTTCCACACTACATTTGGTTAGTACATCTTCCCAAGATTTTTTAAAATCAGGAGACGGATCTTTGATGGTTGGAAATACTTGGATACGTAGCCCAAGTGGGCATACTTTTTCCTTGATATAGTGTTCAAAATAATGAGTGTGCCAATGGAGGTGGGATTTCTTTTTTAGCAAATTAAACATCCTGTCCAAAAACATTTTAGTATCATCTTCAGTTTTTTGATTAGTTAGGCATCCTGTCTCAATGGTGGACATGAAATCAGCCCAGGCTGGGCCGAGAACGTCCATATTCCCACAGGTGTCTGTACTTGGTGCCCAGAGCTGAGGGCCAAGGGATTGCTTGTCCCTAAATCACTTCAATGGGTAAATTAGAACTAGAAAAGAAGGGGTGAGAAATTAGAGAATTTGTAGCACTTGGATAGATCAATGATAGATCAAGTATAAATATTTAAGTAAGTTAAGGATTATGTTTTAAGAGGCGTAGGGAGGGGAGAAGGGGGGGGGGGGGAAATCGGGTCAGTTATAGACCCTGGGTGTTTAATCCACCCTGAATATGAAAATATGTTGGTTTAGCCTCTGTCAAATAGTAAAACAAGGGGGGTAGGGGTGGGTATCATCATCCTAAGCAATTAATGTGAAGAAATAGGTGCAGTTGTATGGACTACTCCCTAATGTGGCCATACGACACCTGTGGGAATGATGGACTATCTCGATACCCATATATTTAGACAATAAGTATATAAAAATTTAAATTTTTATTAAAGAGATAACGATAAAATACACAAATAGACATTTACATGTAGCCCAAACGTAGGACTGCAAAAACAATATTACATAAATTGAGACAAGAAGTTGTAGTTTACATAATTCCGGGATCCCTTGTAAGGGGGAGAAAAAATGGATGCCGACAGTGTTTCTCAACTAGTTTCGCGAAAAATCGCTTCTTCAGGAGAATTTAGGGCATCTGGGGCAAGAGAAAATACAATCTTAAAGCTGTAAAACATCGTTTTTTACATTGAGACCAATAGCACTGAAAATAGTAATAGCAGTGGGAGTAGACTGGGGTAGACATCACTCACCGCTCGGGTCCCACGGGGATCCAGAAGGAGGCACCTGGGGTCCCCACACTGGGGGATATCCCGTCCAGGGCGGACACGGGAGGCTAAATGTATGGTATAATGCAATTAGTGCCAGGGGTAGGTAAACCAAGGAAGGTTGGATTTGTAGATATAGATATATTATGCTTATTCAAAATAGTAGTGCCATTGGTTAAAGGGAGAGGGGGAAAAAACATGAGAGGGAACAGGACAAGTGTGGGTGATGGGGAAGGAAGGGAAAGGGGGGGGGAAAGGGGGGGGAGAGGGTTTGGGGCAAGGGAAGAGGGAAACGGGAAGGGGGGAAGGGGAGGAAGGGGACCCAGAGTGTGGGAGGGATTGGACAGGTGAAGGGAGAAGCAAGGAAAGGGGGGGGAAAGGGGGGGTGGAAAAAGGGGGGGAGGAGGGGAAAGGAAAGGGGGGAAAAAGAAAAGGGAGGGGAAAAGGAAGGGGAAAAAAGGGGAAAAAAGCTCCCATTTCCTCCCGGGGCACCACGGCGCCGGAAGTAAGTTCACCTCTCCCTCCTCCCTCTCGGCAATCATCTGGGACACGTCACAGGTCCCAGATGATTGCACGGCCAGTCACACCGCGCGGCCCAGCTTGCGCATGCGCAATGCGTGCCCGGCTGAGAAGCCACAGCCGCGCACCCACAGTGACAATGCCAGTGCTGCAGAGATGAGGGGGACATGAGCGGGGCTTCGATCCCCTGCATCGATGGACACAGCTACAGTATTTGTATCTGCTGACTTTTTTTTTTTTTTAAGTGGAACTCTGCTTTAAGATGAGTGGGTCAAGGAATCTGTACACATTTCGCTGTTGCAGCTTTGTCAGCAGAATTGTATGTGTCCAAGCTTAAACCTGTAGACGTAGAGGGAGCTCCCATAACTACCAAAGAAAAAAAGAGGGAATTGAACCGATGCAGATAGATGGCAACAAACACATACATAACAAGTCACATACCCACATACATAAACAGGGTGGAACCAGTCCTGCATAAGCCTCGGGTATGGCATGGATCAAGAAAAAATTATACTTATTGGGGTCCTCTAATGTACAAATCCCAAACTGGCTGGGACTGCTGAGTCGCGAAGAACATAGCCAGGCTGTCTCCTCATTAAAAAATCGGTAGATTTGTGTCTGGCATAAGATGAACCTACTGTTGTTTTTAACCGTGTTAGGTTTTATCTAAAATTCCTCTTTTATCTTGTAAACCAATAAAATATATTTTTTAATCATCCATTACTGTGGTATTCCTGAGATATTTAACACTGTAAAGTTCCACTTTTTCTCTTTGGGATTTTTGAATGGTCTACAGGGATGGGCCGAACACCCCCCGGTTCGGTTTGCACCAGAATATGCGAACAGGCAAAAAATTTGTGCGAACATGCAAACCCTATTATGCAAGTATGCAAACTGATTTGGGGGGGTCATTAACCTTTGATTGACACTCCCAGCAGTTCGCATAGGGCAGTGTGAACTACCGCCGGGAGATATGCGATGCAGGAACCCGCAGTGGATTTGCAGAGTTCCTGCATCACTACAGTGTGAACCGAGCCTTAATTAGAACTGATTAGATTTAACTATGGGTTAATAAGGGGTTAAACAGAGGAACATTTTATAAAAAGAGCAAACTAAAAAAAAAACATCATGTGAAGATCTAAGTTCATCCCTTTGATCTGCAGACAAATGAACATAAATTATTATGTTATTAATTATTAACATATTACTTTGTTTCTTTTTCATAATCACTATCTGAGCTTTGTTGTTTATAAACATTGATTCAGATTGCTTTTTTTGACAGCTACAGATGCCAAGTTTTTCTGTGAGTATACAGTATTGTGGCTTTGACTAATTAGAGTTGACATTTACTGTATAATGGGGAGGGGTGGTCCCAGACGCAGGGCAGAGAGACATGCTTCACACGTACTGTGTACAATGATGACATTTTTGTAGAACTCCCAAAGTCTGTAATTAGTCTGTAAATTAAACTTTTTTTTTTTTTTTAAGAAAATCTATGGTCACAGCACACACTTTTTTACTTTAACATCAGCTTTTTTGTAAATAGCATAACAAACAATAGTTATTTTCCACAATCCAGTATAAGCTAACTTAATGAATCTCCTTTCGTGCTGCGAATGCTGCCTGTCTGCTGACCATCTCTTTCCACAACTTTCTGGATTCCTGCATGCTTTGTAGCTTCTCTTCTGCTGTTAACTTTCGATATTGAATGAATTCATGCCCCATGGTACCTTCTGGCTGGCAAGGAGTGATCCAGTATTGACTCCACCTCCTGAAACTCCTTTACTAAGAACCTCTGTAATTCAGAAGGCAAGCTCTTTGAAATATGTAACACAGTAGTGCCTACTCAAAAGGCATAGTGAATAGGTGTGCAGTTGCACTCTCCAAGAGCATTTGCTCCAGAGCTTAGTAAATGAAGGGAAGATCTGTTTACTTCCATCCTCCAATCATGAACACGCAAAAATGCATTTTTTTTTTATTTTCCTGTGATTGGGTATTCTTTGTGTAGCCCCCTACATTTAGTGTTGGATCACTGTGTTTTGTGGAGCTGTGTTTTGATAGGTAAATTTAGCTTGTCACATTGTAATCGGCATGGCTGCAATTGCTGTATTAGGCAAATTTAGTTGCTCACTGTATTCGGTGCAGCTGCCTTTGACTTGTTTGGTCTGCTCAGTGTTCTTAGCTGCTGCTAGTCTGTTCACTCCCTCTGCTTTCCATAAAAGCAGTGAGAACTTTCTGGATCATAGGTGTGGAGCTATGCAGACGGTAGCATGAATATTTGTACAGCCTTGGCCAATCCCAGGGAGCAGGGCCCTGAAGGCATGCTGGGGGACTGTATATATTCTCTGAGCACACTGGGCTCTGGGTCTTTTCATGGAGAGGATTAGTCTAGCCTGGAGGACTGCTCCCCTCCAGGGCAGTGCTGCCATGTGCTTGCTGTTCGGGAGGCCTCAAGTGGGCGGACTGAGGGCCTGGATGCTAAATAGGGATGAGCCGAACACCCCCTGGTTCGGTTCGCACCAGAACCTGCGAACGGACCGAAAGTTTGCACGAACGTTAGAACCCTATTAGTTACAATGGACGCAAACATTCGGAATCTAAAGTGCTATTTATAACGGACAATATGCATGTTATTGTCCTAAAAAGGGTTTGGGACCCGGGTCCTGCCCCAGGGGACATGTATCAATGCAAAAAGAAGTTTTAAAAATGGAAGTTTTTTTCTGGAGCACTCATTTTAATGATGCATGAAGTGAAAAAAAAAGGTGAAATATTCCTTTAAATATCGTACCTGGGGGGTGTCTAAAGTATGCCTGTGAAGTGGCATGTGTTTCCCGTGTTTAGAACTGTCCCTGCACAAAGTGACATTTGTAAAGGAAAAAAAGCCATTTAAGCACTTAAGCCCGGGCCAATTTGCAGCCAAAGGACCAGGCCCCTTTTTGCGATTCGGCACTGCGTCACTTTAACTGACAAATTGCGCGTCCTTTTTTTCCTACAAATAGAGCTTTATTTTGGTGGTATTTGATCACCTCTGCGGTTTTTATTTTTTGCGCTATAAACAAAAATACAGCGACAATTTTGAAAAAAATGCAATATTTTTTTACTTTTTGCTATAATAAATATCCCCAAAAAATATATAAAAAAACTATTTTTTTCCCTCAGTTTAGGCCGATACGTATTCTTCTACATATTTTTGGTAAAAAAATATGCAATTAGCGATTATTGATTGGTTTGCGCAAAAGTTAGCGTTTACAAAATAGGGGATAGTTTTATAGCATTTTTATTAATATTTTTTTTTTACTAGTAATGGCGGCGATCAGCGATTTTTATTGTGACTGCGACATTATGGCAGACACATCGGACATTTTTGACACATTTTTGGGACCATTGTCATTTATACAGCAATCAGTGCTATTTTAATGCACTGATTCCTGTGTAAATGACATGACTGAATATTAGGCAGATGCCTGTGTTGCACAAAATAAACTACACAGCACCAGCAATGAGGGGGTAGATTCAGGTGAATGCTGTGCAGTGTGCAGGAGGCACACTACACTGACTGAATATTAGGCAGATGCCTGTGTTGCACAAATCAACTACACAACACCAGCAATGAGGGTGCTGCCGCTGCCATCTTCGGTATGGGAATCAGGAAGTGAAGCCATGCGCGAGTCGCGCTGCGCAATAAGGACGCTCCCTGCTGTCTCTGGGATCCGTGTGTTTCCCAGCAGACAGCGGAGGGATAACAGGAAGTGTCGTAAATACCCGCAGACTTTGAATCTCTGTTGATGCCAGTCTACCTTCCTTAACTGGATTGGACGGATTGGATTGGACAGAAATTAACGTTTAACATTTACTTTCTAATGTATTTATGGATATCCATAAAGGTCTGGAACTTGTTTAAACCCTTATGCCGCGTACACACGTGCAGACTTTTGCCGGCGGACTTAGTCCAGCGGACAATCCGCTGGACTTTCCGAGCGTGTGGACTTGCCCACACACGCACGGATTTCTCCGGCAGATAATCCGCCGGCCAAAAGTCCGCGGGACTTTTGAAAATGAACGGACTTGCCCACACACGGAGCAGTCCGTTCATTTAGAACGTAACTTCAGGTTACGTAGCTAGCGTAGGCAGTAAATGCCGCCGCGCTAGCTCCGTGACCTGGCATGGATTTAAAGGGACTCCCCACGCCGAAAAAACCTTGTACCCCATACTCATTCACATAGGGTGGGGGGTCGGTATCTGGGGGCCCCCTTATTAAAGGGGGCTCCCAGATTCCGATAAGCCCCCGCCCGCAGACCCCGACAACCAACGGCCAGGGTTGTCGGGAAGAGGCCCTTGTCCTCATCAACATGGGGACAAGGTGCTTTGGGGTGGGGGGGGCGCACGGCCCCCCTTTCCCCAGGGCACCCCCCATGTTGAGGGCACGCGGCCTGGTACGGCTCAGGAGGGGGGGGGGGCGCTCGTTCGTCCCCACCCCTTTCCTGGCCTGCCAGGCTGCATGCTCAGATGAGGGTCTAACATGGATTTGGGGGGAACCCCCACGCCGTTTTTTTTTTCGGCGTGGGGAGTCCCTTTAAATCCATGCCAGGTCACGGAGCTAGCGCGGCGGCATTTACTGCCTACGCTAGCTACGTAACCTGAAGTCACGTGCTAAATGAACGGACTTGCCGATGAGCGGCAAGTCCGTTCATTTCAAAAGTCCCGCGGACTTGCCTACTAACGGCGGGATTGTCCGCCGGACTGCCAAGTCCAGCGGATAATTTTAAAACCAAACTTAAAACTTTGGCGCCAAAAAGTCCGCCGGCGCCTACACACGAGGGGATTATCCGCTGGACTTCAGTCCAGAGGATAATCCCGCGGGATTGACCCTTCGTGTGTACGCGGCCTTAGGTGGAGCAAATTTTAAGCCCTTATCCAAAATGGCTTTTTCATTATTCATCAAAGATACCCTTGCCAGTTATTCCCTTTTTCTTTTTCTCTTGTATTCTCCTCCCCCCTCTGGTCCCTCTCTTTGGCCTGCCATTCCCCTGTTTTGTCCTTGTTTGTTTTTTGGGGAAAACCCCCATATTGAAATTGTCCTGCTCTTGGTCCCTGCATGCCTGAAGATCTGAAACCATTACCCTGTATGTAGGATTGGTTATTGAGTCTCCCCTGTGGGTTGGGGTGGGGGTAATTCCCATAGCCCTGCACCCCAGGGTCTCTATATGGGAAATGATCATCATTATTAGACTGATAATGGTTCCCCTGTCTGTAAGGACCTGGCCCTTAGTGTGTTGTTAATCATTAGAATGGCCCCATGGTCTAGGACCACCTTGAGGTCTCCTAAGGGCCTCCATGCGGTCCATATTAAGTTCCTCCCTGATGTTAGGCATGTCCATAATTCCCACCATCAAGGGGGTCATACCTATTCCCTACAGGGATATTGTACTGTCTATTACCCTCTTCCATATATGTAAAGGAAGAATCTCCTTCATTATCCCACGGGGTGAATGGGGATCTGGGTGGGGAACTCCTAGATTTCAGCCTCCTATTTCTAGGGTGTGAATAGGAGAAATGGGGATTGGAACCATTCCCAGTTCTTGGGGTTCTCTGGTAAAGGTCCCCGTCCTGCACCGGGGTAATTGAACCTGCTCTAATGTGTTGACACTTTTGTTAGGGTCTCGCCCTGGTAAAGGATTATTTGCTGCTTGAAGTTCTAATGCTATTTTATTTTGCCACTCAAACACTATTCCAGTCTGATAATACCCCATGTCTCTATTATATTTTTTCTTCTTTTTACTTTTTTGAGTCTTTTTTAAATTCATAGATCTTTCTTTATATTCTTCACTATCTCTAAAAGGGAGTAGTTTCTCTTTAATTTCTGTATCTAAATTGGATAATTTCTGCATTTTCCTATCCTTTAAATTTTTTTAAAAAGCCCAATAAAATACTTGAACCATTCGTCCAATTGCATTTCCCCTTTTGAGGACTAATCTCCCATCAGAGACTCCTCGGTGCCATTTTATCCAGGATAAATCCTAAAATCGTTGTTCAAAGAACGCAATATCCCATTGTACGCTTATCTCTGAGACTGTTAATTTTTTTTAGTCTCATCAGTAAACCTTCCAGGTCACTGTCACCCCCCCCTTGGAGATGATAAAGATCCATTCGTTATCAACTTTCTGTGAGGCCCTGTAGTCAAACACATCCATAGTGAACTAACTAAATAATTAAGTGTACAAATCACAGCTGCAGTGAATGTAATATCATACAGTGGTAAAAAAATATCAAAAATAAACTGTGCTTATGATAAACAAAAACAATAAGCACCTGTATGAATGAGTCCCAACATTCACACAAAAAAAAGTACAAAAACACAAATATAAAAATCACTAAATGAAATGAACTAAAAGTTATCTGATTTCATAAACAAGATAACCAGAATGATACATCCCATTGTGCCCATCCCAATTTGTGGTCATTGTGAGAATATATATATATATATTTTATTATAAATTTGCACATTTACAAAAAGACAAGTAACACATACATGTTCATACACCCAGTAAGCAATAATCATATAAAGCATAGTAAAACAAGGTAGCCTAGTAATTTTGTGGGTAGATTATGCCTTACTCACCCCCCCCCCCTCCATCCCACCTCTCTCTGCCCCCCCCCCCCCTACACCACTCATCCATCTTACACCTCACCCAACTCTGACTCACCCTCGTCCTAGTTTTTTATTCCGCTTCGTTTAAATAGGACTCCATTGTATTAATAAGTCCTATTTCTATCCTTTTATATTCCACAGTTTCCACAGTAAATGGAATTTATCGAAGTTCCCTTGTTTAATATAAATTGTTCTCTCTTTAAGAATCACCTTTTCCATATTTTGTTCCCATTCCTCAGCTGATGGAGGAAGAGGGGACTGCCATTTCTGGGCAATGAGCTTCCTGGCCTGGAATAGGCATCGCAGTATCGCTAATTGAGTCTTCTCTGGCCTGCTCCTTCCCTCCACCCCCCCCCCCCCCAAGACACAGAGAACCGGGTCTATATCCAAATGGATTTTGAAAATCTGAGCAATCCTAGCCACCACCTCATTCCAATAGCGATGTAATTTGGGACATCTCCAGAACATATGGATAAGATCTGCACCCGACCTCCCGCATCTAGGACAAATATCATCTTGTCTGCATCCAAATCTGAACAATGTATAGCACGCACAATGTATTAGAAAAAGGTGTGACACATCTTCTGAGGAGGGGAAAGTGAAACCCACGGGGCAAGCTCTATTATCCTTTCCCATTGTGAATCTGAAATATTTCCCACATCATTAGCCCATTTTATTTTTAGGGGACTTATTTGGGACCCGTCTCGACTCTCTTTATGTATAAGTGAGTATACTTTAGATATCAACCCCTTTCGGTTCTCAGCCCCTACTATACTCTGTAGTATCGGGATACTGGTCCATTCTAAGGACAGGTCTTTAAACTGTTCGGTAAGGGCATGCCTTACTTGCAGATACCTAAAAAAGGACTTCTTAGGGAGCGAAAATTGGGTCCTTAGGTCCTGAAAGCTTCTAATCTCCCCTTCATGGTAAAACTGGGCAATAAACTTCAACCCCAATCTGTCCCATTCTCTAATAATCCCAATTTTTTGTATCTCACCCAAATTGTTGTTTTCTCACAAAGGGGAGTAAGATGTAAAAACATTATACCCAAATGATTTTTTTGCCATTTCCCATATTCTTGCCAACAAATCCTGCGTAGGCAGCCCCCTCTGAAAAGACCCTGCCTCTAGTACTTCTATTAGCGATTTATGCACCGATTTATAGAGGAGAATCTTCCACTCCCATCCATTTTTGCTGAACTCGCTTCCCCCGATATGTTGGAGCTGAGCAGCTAAAAAATAGCTAAAAGGATGGGGCAGCGCGACTCCTCCCAGTTTATTTGGAAGTTGCAAAGTCCTGAGACCTATGTGAGAAATGCCCCCTTTCCAGATTAGTTCTCTAAATATTGTGTCCACCTTAGTGAACCACTTTTTATAGATCCATATTGGGGAATTATGAAGTATGTATAGCAGTTGGGGCATAAGTACCATTTTGATTAAGTTACAGCGGCCAGAGGGTGAAAGGGGGAGTGTTTTCCATACTTGGATTTTTCCTTTAAATTTAGTGAGGAGTGGACTGAGATTCTCCGCTATAAATAGTTTAGGGTCCCTTGAGATGGTTATGCCTAAATACTTTATTTGGTGAACTATTTGGAGCCTATCTGCCTCCTGAGGCAGAGGGCAGTCCATTGGATCAATTGGGAGTAGGTTTGATTTTTCCGAGTTTATCCTGAGACCTGACAGACGTCCGAAATCTTCAATTCTACCCATAGTCTCACGTAATGAGTCCTGTGTATCGTTGAGCAAAAGAAGGAGATCATCTGCGTACAATATCACTTTTTCTTCTACATCCCCACGTTTAAAACCTTTTATTTTTGGGGATGCTCTAAGGGAAAGGACCAAAGGTTCGATTGCGAGGGCGAAAAGGAGGGGGGACAATGGACACCCCTGCCTTGTCCCCCTCAACAATCGAAACCTGGATGAATATTCGTTATTAACTTTTACTCTTGCCCCAGGAGAGCCATATAAAAGTCTCACTCATTTAACAAAGTTCGGGCCAAACTGAAATTCCATCAAAGTTTTCACTAAGTAATTCCACTGTAGGGTATCGAAGGCCTTGGCAGCGTCTAAAGAAAGGACAGCTCTATTACCCTTTTTTTAGTCTCATCAATCAGTAAACCTCCCAGGTCACTGTCACCCCCCCTTGGAGATGATAAAGATCCATTCGTTATTAACTTTCCGTGAGGCCCTGTAGTCAAACACATCCATAGTGAACTAACTAAATAATTAAGTGTACAAATCACAGCTGCAGTGAATGTAATATCATACAGTGGTAAAAAAATATCAAAAAACAACTGTGCTTATGATAAACAAAAACAATAAGCACCTGTATGAATGAGTCCCAACATTCACACAAAAAAAGTACAAAAACACAAATATAAAAATCACTAAATGAAATGAACTAAAAGTTATCTGATTTCATAAACAAGATAACCAGAATGATACATCCCACTGTGCCCATCCCAATTTGTGGTCATTGTGAGAAAATAGGGACCACGCTCCATCTTTAACTAATGCAGGAAACATAGAAAGGAAAGCACCTCTTTGTTCATGGGATAACAATTGCTTTGTTTCAGGTTAAATCGTGCTAAAGTATAACATACTGAGGAGAATATTTCCAATTTTATTTATTTAATATATTATTTGTATGCGACTTTAATAGTGTGTATTCTGAAAAAAAAAATTGTCTTATTTTTTTTTTTTTTTTAAACAGAAAAGATTATGTGATTCATTTAAATAAAAATATTAGTCAGCAGAGTTTTCCTTTAATAAAACAAGGTGAACATCTCTTTGTTGGCTTTTTTTTTTTTTTTTTTAATGATGTTTGTCTACATTCTAATGAGCAGAGACAGATTTTCTTTGTTATAGATTCCTATGCAAGCCTCAGTTCACAGAATAACCCAATTCCTTACACAGAGGAGATGGTATTACACTGAGCCAGAAGAACTGTAGAAACTGGCAGTGAAGGCTGAGCCGCGGGGAATTCTGTACAAAGCTATCAGGTGATTGTCAGCTTAGCCAGTTGTAAGAAGGTCAGATACAGCTGAGGGAAAGCACTAGCTCAGGGGAGCCAGAAAGTCTCTTTAAGCCAGAAGGATATCAGATTTACTCAGCTGCTCATACAGTATGCATGTAAACTAAACCTTCCTGTCCACTTATATTAAAATGATAGTATATGTTTTGAGCTTACCATAAGCTACATTTACAATAATATGTAATTTTCTTCATTTCTATAATGGCATTTACCAGAATGCTTATTCTAATTAAAAACTGCTTTAAAATAAAAACAATGCAAAGTGGCACCACCAAAAAAAAAGGTACCAACCTCCCAGGCTCTCCCTGATTACTCTGGTAGCCCCAAAACTCAATAATTAATGATTGACCTGCAGACTCCTGCACCTCACTATTGCTACTTAAGGATAAGTGTACTTTTAGTGCACAGATCTTTAGTAGGGCAATATCTTTTTCCCTTGGCATCTTTGAAATATAACACAGATATGTAAAATGGTAGTCATTAAGTTTAAAATAAGGAAAGTGGCACCTGTTACAGTAAATGAAATATGTAGTAAGTGCACCAAATAGTACATATACTTTAAACTGGTTGGATGAACATAGTAATCAATACTGAGGCACAGGAAGGGATAGGGAGTGCTCAAGAAACATTATAACTTTAAGGCTGGCCATCCAGAAGTAAAAAATAATTTTCAGAACGATCCTATTGGTGTTTGGGTTCAAATAAACAAATGTTTCTGATTGTTGTGATGAGAAATTTAAAAGGAGTAGGATGGAAAATATAATTTTTTGTCAGAATTTGTGAGGTTTTTTTTTTGTTCACCCACCTCTTGAGGATGATTATAAGTTCTCAATGGGATTGGGGAGTTTCCTGGCCATGGACCTAAAATGTCAATGTTTAGTTCCCCAAGCCACTTAGTTATCACTTTTTCCACATGGCAAGGTGCTCCATCATGCTGGAAAATACATTGTTCATCACCAAGCTGTTCTAGGATGGTTGGGAGAAGTTGCTCTCGGAGGATCTGTTTGTACCATTCTTTATTCATGGCTGTGTTCTTAGGCAAAATTGTGAGTGAGACCACTCCCTTGGCTGAGAACCAACCCCACACATGAATGCTTTACTGTTGGCATGAAACAGGACTAATGATAGCGCTCACCTTTTCTTCTCCTGACAAGGTTCTTTTTCTGAATGCCCCAAACAATGGGAAAGAGGATTCATTACAGAAAATGACTTTACCCTAGTCCTTAGCAGTCCAATCCCTGTACCTTTTGCAGAAAATCAGTCTATCCTGAATGTTTTTCCTGGAGAGCAGTGGCTTTGTTGCTGCCCTTCTTGACACCAGGCCATCCTCTAAAAACCTGCCTCCTGCAATTCCTGAGCAAGCTCTGCACTTGTGCTGCCCCCGATCCTACAGCTGAATCACCTGTAGGACACTGGTGCTTGCTGGACTTTCTTGGCCGCCCTGAAGCCTTCTTCACAAATGCAGTGGAAGTGTTTTTTTACAGGATTAACTTAATTTTCATGGCAAAAGAGGGACTTTGCAATTAATTGCAATTCATCTCATCACTCTTCATAACACTCTGGAGTATATGCAAATTTCCATCATAAAAACTGAGGCAGCAGACTTTGCGAAAATTAATATTTGTGTCATTCTCAAAACTTTTGGCCACGGCTGTTGGCACTCTAATATGGCAAGTTTGTTACTGGCCAGATCACCAGTTAAAAACAGAAAGGGAACAAAAAGCCTAAAAAAAGAAAAGAAAACTAATACAGCCACCACATCTAATGGCTGGTAAGCTGTAATATATTACAATATTGGTTTTGGGTTAAATACTGCTTTAATTCTAATTTTTAACTCTTCCTGAGTGTGTTTCTGACACCTGGTCAGACCAGGCATAGTGAGCTAAATGACTCAATAAAAAGCTATATGTGTGCATTGCATTCCTGTACATTACCAAAACTTCACAGAATTCCGTCATGAAAGCTTCCATTGTTGAACTCATTTTGAAAATTCACATTGCACACTGCTGCTTCAACTATATTAAATGATGATCTAAACCAAGTATGCAGAAGAGGACACCTGTCTTTTTATCAATTTTCCTAATCTGTATATGTATTGTGATTCTCTATCATTGACCTCAAAAGTATTAAAGCTAAGGGTTAGTATAATGGTCAGGCTGCTAATATTTTCAGAAAGAAGTTACCTCTGTTACTCATGTCAGGTTTACCTCAAGCCTTGGGCAATGCTGAGCCTGTACAGGTCTAATGCCGCGTACACACGGTCAGAATTTCCGATGGAAACAGTCCGATGGGAGCTTTTCATCGGATTTTCCAACCGTATGTATGCCCATCGGTCTTTTTCTGTCGGAATTTCCGATGGACTTTGGATTGAGAACCTGTTCTTAATTTTTCCGACGGAAAACCTTTCTATCGGATTTTTCGATCGTGTGTATGCAAATCCGACACGCAAAATTCCGACGCATGCTCGGAAACAATTCGACGCATGCTCAGAAGCATTAAACTTCCCTTTTATAGTGCAGTCGAACGTTTTTTAAGGCGTGGTGTTATTGACCGTCGGAATTTGGTGTGACCGTGTGTAAGCAAGACAGTTTGAGCGAAATTCCGTCGGAATTCCGACAGGAAAACCATCAGAGCTTTTTCCGACGAGAATTCCGATCGTATGTACGTGGCATTAGAGTTCTTTTATGTACATCTTAACAAACTAACTTACCACCTAATATTAATGAACTTTTTCTCATAGTAAAAGAAGCAAAAAAAACAAATTCGGAGCAATATCAGGGGGATCTGTATTGTGTTTACTGCACTTTCCTATAATTTCCTTCCACTATTGCTATATCAAGTAATCTGTGTGTATAGGGTGTAGATTTCAGGGATGATGCATTTATATATGAAATAAATAATACACCACGGCTGCCTAATTTGCATTGTGAAATCTAATATAAAAATGTCTAGTATTGCTTTAAAAGGAATACGCTGATTACTGTAATAATGCCTGTGTTTTATTATAAATGTAAAGATTTATTTTGCTATTCTCAATGTTTGATCGTCAGTAGTTGTGAAAGAGCAGGAAAACATTTGTAGTAAAATATTTCTCATCAGCCTTAGAAGTATGTAAAATAAAGTGCAGAGTAAATGCAAATTATATAAAAAAAAAATTGAAATATTGAATTTACAAAATCAAATATTATGAAAGTGTGATTAACTACATAACCTCTATATTATAGAAATGATAGTTCTTACCTTGAGTTTTATTGAGGAAACAGCAGAGCCTGCCACATCAGAGATGCTGAATGTCTTTGGAGATGAGGATGTTCTCTGTGACAGGTTGAGTGATGTTGATGTGACTGATTTTGTCCCGGTGAACCAGGAGGAGACAAGGAATGAGCATCAGGAAGAGTACCTCCACAGGTGTCCCCCGTCCCTCCTCCTCTCTCGCACCCTTTGTGTTACAGGGGACAAGATGGTGTTAGAGGAGGAGAAGGGAGATAAGCTGCAGTCTCAGCTGATTACAGGGAGGAGCGTGGAATAAAGACAAATGCGGACAAGCATAAAGTGGAGGTCAGGGAGACACTAGTTTGGCAGTCTAAAAAATTTGAAGACTGCAAATACATACAGATGAGCAGATCATTTAAAGGTCTGTCACATTACAATACAAAACGTTGACACATGCAAGCTTTTATCAATTAATCGATTGTTGAATTTGAGTAGTTGGAACATGTTTGATTATTTTCAATATTGCAGAGTTCTGTTTATGTCATAATAATGTTTCATTAATTTCGTCATTTGAAGCAAATATTGAGTGAAGGCAATTTTGAAAAACAAGTATACTGCTGATTAGTGGGTGTTTTTTAAATAAATAAATATACGAGTGAAAAGTTTTACTCACCTCTTTAATGCCTGTTTCTAGGGGGTCCCTCGATATCTGTCTCCTTTGGCACCTGGGCTCCTGATGTCACTTCCCTCGGTGCAGGAAGATCAGCTCTCCCCCCTCCCTCTAGGCAATCATCTGGGACACGTGACAGGTCCCAGATGATTGCACTGCCAGTCACGGCACGCGGCTCGCCCATGCACAGTGGGTGCCCAGCTGTGAAGCCACAGCCGGGCGCCCACCGTTAAAATGCTGGTGCCGCCGAGCGGAGGGGGAGACGAGCGGGGCTTTGATCCCCCGCATCGCTGGACCCTGGGACAGGTAAGTGTCCGATTATTAAAAGTCAGCAGCTGCAGCTTGGTGCGGTTCAGGAGGGGGGCGCTCGCTCGTCCCCAACCCCTTTCCTGACCTGCCAGGCTGCGTGCTCGGATAAGGGTCTGGTATGGATTTTGGGGGGACCCCCACGCCGTTTTTTCGGCGTAGGGGGGTTACCCTTAAAATCCATACCAGACCTAAGGGCCTGGTATGCTCCTGGAGGGGGAACCCATGCCGTTTTTTTATTTAAAATTTGGCGTGGAGTTCCCCCTCAAGGCGACACTGTCGCGTCAATATAGATGGAGATCTGACTTGGAGGCGACTTCCATTGGGTACAAGTCGCCTAGAAGTCTAATTAGAGTTGCAAATTTTTGTTCACACCGCAAGCCAGCTTTGATCCCCCGCATCGCTGGACCCTGGGACGGGTAAGTGTCCGATTATTAAAAGTCAGCAGCTGCAGTATTTGTAGCTGCTGACTTTAAATCTTTTATTTTTTTTTGTGGGAACTCCGCTTTAATTTTAGGGCATACAGGTGTTTTCTAATTCATTTTGCCAAAATTTTTTATTTCAGTCTGTCAATACCAGTTGAACAGTTAGCCCCCGTTCACACCTATGCGAATTAGATGCGGCTTACAACGCTGCGAATTCGCAGGACATTTCAAAATACATTCATTTTAATGAGGCTGGTTCACATATCTGCGGTGCATTCGCACTGAGCATTGCACAAAAAACGTGTGCGTTTTTTGGGCAGTGCGGTGCGGCTCAGGTGCGAATTCAGGCCCATTATCTTCTATGGGCACGCATCTGATTCGCAGCTGGCTTGCGGTGTGAACAAAAAATTGCAACTCTAATTAGACTTTAATCCGACTTCTAGGCGACTTGTACCCAATGGAAGTCGCCTCCAAGTCGGATCTCCATCTATATTGACGCAACAGTGTCGCCAAATTTTAAATAAAAAAACGGCATGGGTCCCCCCTCCAGGAGCATACCAGGCCCTTAGGTCTGGTATGGATTTTAAGGGTAACCCCCCTACGCCGAAAAAAACGGCGTGGGGTCCCCCCAAAATCCATACCAGACCCTTATCCGAGCACGCAGCCTGGCAGGTCAGGAAAGGGGGTGGGGACGAGTGATTCGGGAAGAGGCCCTTGTCCTCATCAACATGGGAACAAGGTGCTTTGGGGTGGGGGGGCCGCAGGGCGCCCCCTTCCCCAAAGCACCCAACCCCCATGTTGAGGGCATGCGGCTTGGTGCGGTTCAGGAGGGGGGCGCTCGCTCGTCCCCAACCCCTTTCCTGACCTGCCAGGCTGCGTGCTCGGATAAGGGTCTGGTATGGATTTTGGGGGGACCCCCACGCCGTTTTTTCGGCGTAGGGGGGTTACCCTTAAAATCCATACCAGACCTAAGGGCCTGGTATGCTACTGGAGGGGGAACCCATGCCGTTTTTTTATTTAAAATTTGGCGTGGAGTTCCCCCTCAAGGCGACACTGTCGCGTCAATATAGATGGAGATCTGACTTGGAGGCGACTTCCATTGGGTACAAGTCGCCTAGAAGTCTAATTAGAGTTGCAAATTTTTGTTCACACCGCAAGCCAGCTGCGAATCAGATGCGTGCCCATAGAAGATAATGGGCCTGAATTTGCACCTGAACCACACCGCACTGCCCAAAAAAAGCACACGTTTTTTGTGCAATGCGCAGTGCGAATGCACCGCAGATATGTGAACCAGCCTCATTAAAATTAATGTATTTTGAAATGTCCTGCGAATTCGCAGCGTTGTAAGCCACATCTAATTATCATAGGTGTGAACGGGGGCTAAACAAGGTTGGGCTCACACTATTATGAATTGGATGTGGGTTTCCCAGCATCCAATTTGCATGTCAGGAGATTGTGACCGGCTCTCTATGGATCCGGTTCACACATCTCTGGAGCGGCTCCAGTGTGAATTGCACGGGAGTTCTGTGCGTCTTGTGGTCCATTTCAGGTCAGAATTTAGCCCAAAATTCAGGCTGAAATCGGACCTGAAGCAGTAAACAGGGACGCACCGGACTCCTGTTGTGAGCCACTCCATGCTGCGGTGTGAACCCAGCCTAAAGTTATTATTGTAAACAGAGTTTACTCTGTAATAATAAATGAATTAAAGCAGTACTAAACCCAAAAGTAAACATTTGTTATATTGCAGCTTACCAATTCTTAGATGTGATGGCTGCATTAGTTTTCCTTTCTAGGCTTTCTTTCTATTTTCATCTTGTGATCAGCCAGTAAGGCTGGCCATACATTATATAAAATGAGCCGATTCTGCTGACCACACAGTCAATGCCTGCTGAGCCTTTGTATTCTGACAGTGGGGAGCTTTCCCCCCGCTGATAGAATATAGTGATGAGTGTTGCCAGCTATAGCAAGATACCTAGATCAACTTAAACAGACAGCCTGCTCATACAAAATGTGTCTGTTTTTCAAAAGAACAAACTCTTTTGCAAATGTACCAGTTACAGGGATAAGACAAACTATTTAACACTGTCAGGGGTGCTTATAATAGTCAGCTTTTATTTATTCATGTAAAACCTTTATCCTAAAAGAAAAAAACTGTAGCTGTAATTGCTTATAAAGTATTATCTGGGGTTTGGCTTAAATTTGTTAGTATATTTAACACCTTCCCGTCTGGCCGTAATTCTGCTATAGGCCAGGTGGGAAGGTGTTAAACATACTAACAAATTTAAGCCAAACCCCAGCTAATACTTTATAAGCAGTTACAGCTACAGTTTTTTTCTTTTGAGATAAAGGTTTTACATGAATAAATAAAATCTGACTATTGTAAGCACCCCTGACAGTGTTAAATAGTTTGTGACTTTACCAATCTGACTGGACATGATATGACGTTCTTCACATCGTGCTGCTTGCGTGCGCCCCGGGGGCGTGCAGCACAGTGATAGGGGATGAGCTATGTCCCTCGGACACATTGCTTCCCCACTTATGGTAAAGAGCCAATGGAATTGGCTCTTTACAATGTGATTGGCTTTGTCCAATCACAGCTGGTCACAACTTTATACAAACAGCGGTTCCCGTGTGAGGAAGAGAACCCTGGAACAGTGGGTTGACCATTTAACACCTACACTACTGGGCACCACACTTCCCCCCAAATAAATAGAACCTGTCAGTGCAGCCCATCCGTGCAGACACCAGTGGATCTGTCAGTGCAGCCATCAGTGGATCTGTCAGTGCAGGCCTTTAGTGCAGCCATCAGTGGACCTGTCAGTGCAACTCATCAGTGAAGCCATCAGTGGACTGGTCAGTGCAGATTATCATTGGACTCGTGAGTGCAGCCATCGGTGGACTTTTTAGTGCAGCTCATCAGTGCAGCCATCAGTGGACCTGTCAGTGCAGCTCATCAGTAAACCTGTCAGTGCACCTCATCAGTAAACCTGTCAGTGCACCTCATCAGTGCAGCCATCAGTGGATCTGTCAGTGCAGTCCATTAGTGCAGCCATCAGTAGGCCTGTCAGTGCAGCCATCAGTGCAGCCTAATCTGTGTACCTGTCACAGAGCCAACATGGCTGCCACCCATCAGCAGTGTACCCATCACAGCTGACCATCAGCAGTTTATTCGTCATACAGCCTCAATCACCAGAGCTGTCATGTCCAAAAAATAATTTATTAGTGAGGAGGCATATAAAATCCTTAGTATGTCGGATGAGAGCAGCAGGGAGTCCTCACCATCCATTTCCGATTGGCAACAGGAGCCCTTAGAAAGTAATGGATCAGTGACCGAATTGGAGGAGGAAACAGTCTCTCCTAAAAAAATAACATGCTCAGAAGACCAGGCAACCACCAGCAGTGCCATATACCCTCATGGCGCCCACATAAATGGCGCTAGAGCCCAGGATGAAAGGCCCAGTACCAGCACTGGAATATCACACCAGACCCAAATAATCAGGGCCCAATTATAAAACCCATTATGGCTGCCTTCTAGCTCAGGGTCAGTTACAATCCCCCTTTTCACCACACAGCCAGGTGTGCAGGTCAACACTGACAATTTTTCCGAAATTTATTTTTTTATTTGTTTTTCCCTGGCGATTTACTACAATACATCATGGACCAGACTAACCTTTTTGCAGAGCAATATATTGCAAACAACCCCAATTTGTCCTATGCCTGTCTGTTTCATTGGAGACATCTCACAGTGGAGGAGTTTAAATAGTTTTTGTGCCTTAAGTTTAACATGGGACTTACAAGAAAAATTTATGACATGCCGGAGACTTTCAGCTCCAGCCTTCTGAGCAGCCAACCTACATCGGCACAAGCGGAAAAATTCTCTGGAACCTGGCATTCCCACTGTTCAAAAAAGGTTATCATATCTACCTACTATACAAGTCTGCCCCTTTTCTGCCACCTGTACCGTGAAAAAACCTTGGCATGCGGTACCACCCGAAAAAACAGGGAGGGCTTCCCACAAAGTCTGGTCACCATAGGGCTAAAAAGGGGGGGGGGAATCAGCAAGTCTGAGGAATGAGGAAGTGTTGGCCATGAAGTGGATGGATAAGAGAGATGTGTACATCCTGTCCACCATCCACAATGAGACCTCTGTGGAAATTCACGAAAGACGCGGTCTAGGGTTGCCACCTCATCCCTTTAAACCCAAGCACATATGAATTACACAGGTTCTGAGGCTAATTTATTGCAGATAAGGCCCTGAGTTAAATTACCGCCTTAATCAGCCACAGAACCTGTGTAATTAATATGTGTGGTTTTAAAGGGATGAGGTGGCATCGTGGATGGTGGACAGGATGAACACGTCTCTCTTATCCCTCTAACGCCTAACATGGTCCCATCCAAAAGCCTGAGTGTATCCACGATCATAATCAGTTCATAGGGGGGAGCGAGGGATTTAAAGGATCAGATGCTACAGCCTTATTTATCAAGTAGAAATTTCCCCACTGGTATAAAAAAGTTGCAAATTGCCTTTTCCATTTGGCCATTTATAATGAGTATGTTGTCTATCAAGTCAACAGAAAGACCCAGCACCTTCTTCAATTTTATAGAAGAAATTGTCACTGTCCTGATCTACCAGCAAGGATCTCCACCAGGAAGCATTTACTCTGATTGTGTGAGACGAGTTCATGAGCAACATTTTTCAGAAAACACTCCACCCAGAGAATCAGGAAAAAGACAGCAAAAAAAAAAAAATGTCAGATATATGCAACAGCGGGGGAGTTAGGAGAAAATATTAGTTCCCCTTTTTTTTAACAGCCTGCCATTTTCTCATTTCTAATACCTGCACTGATCATTTGCCTGCTACCTCGATTGACAATGCCTCTACCCTCCATGTTAACTTTTAAAGTGGTCACTCTCACTCTGCAGAATTAGCCTAGCAGCACATGTTGATATCCAATTAAGCCTAGTTTTCAGCTGCTGGTAACAGCCTTTTTCCATCAAACAATCATGTGATGCACATCCTGTAAGCATATATATTTGATATTCATTTGTGAGTTCATCAGCTATGAGTAAGCACTAGTTGTGGTGCGAAACGCGTCAGCTCTGTACCCCCCTTTTTTGCCGTGTATGGATTGCAGTGTTTTTTGCTTTTAAATAAACTTTTTGGATTTTATTTTCTCGGTGTGCGGCTGTCCGGAGTTCTTCCTTTTTTGATTTCCAATCATTGTGCTATTAGCCAGCACCTGGGGCTCCCACACAGGAGCAGGAGCATTCGCTTGGGAAGGAGAGTCTTGGAGCGGTGGTTGTTTGTTTCTCATCCACACCAAATTCCAACCGCCAAGAACACGGTTACGTACAACACGTACGACGGGACTATAAAAGGCAAGTTTAATAGCCAGTGCGCTACCCTTTGGGCTCCTTCTGCTATTCTCGTGTTTATCTTGTGTTAGTAGAAGTTTGGTGAGAGACGATTCGCGCTTTTCAGCCTCCTCTCTCAGAGGAGAACGTCGAAGGACTGCCATTTGTGTTCGTCGCAGATAATGCATTCGGTCTGGGTGATTATGTCATGAGGCCATTCCCCCCAGAGGACCCTCACCTCAGAGAAGAGGGTTTTTAATTACCGGCTGGCCAGAGCCAGAAGAGTTGTGGAGAACGCGTTTGGGATCCTGGCCAGCAGGTTCTGCCTATTTCAAATGGCCATATATATGGCGGAGTACATACTAAACCACATAATTTTATCTTTCTGCATACTCCACAACTTTTTAAAATGAAATAATCCGAATTATGTTGCCTGAGGCCAGACTAATGAAACACTGATGGCCCTGGAAGCGGGCCGTCCTGGCTTTCCCCCCCAAAGCACCCGTGAAGTGCGGCAAAATTATTTGGAATATTTTACGGGTAGGGGTGCCATTGCTTTGCCAGCACATTTGGAATACATTTTATATTTAATCAGATAAAATCTTGATTTTGATTTACTGCTTGTGTTTCTTTTTGCTGTCTCCTAGTGCCAATTGGTTTTTGCATTATTAAATAACAACCATTGTCACTGTAAACACCAACTTCAACACAAAAACTGGTATTGATCATTGAAAGAAGAAGCCACACATTGTTGCGTATAAAACCTTTTACTCTGTTCACATTCACATGTGCATTCTAAACCCTTTTTTTTTAGGTTTCATAAAAAGGCATGTTTCAAAACATAACATACACAACTCTGGAACTTGCAAAGTTCAACATTGAAAAACTTAAGGCAAGATCAGACATTATATTGTCCAAAATTAGTTGATCTTGCCTTCAACAGATGGGGTGAAGTCACCCCTGTAAAAGCCGAATTTTGAAGATGCACACAAAGTCAAACTGGGAATTACCAGCCTGATCCCATGCATAATGTCAACATGTGCTATCTCCCATCATGGGGGATCAATGGAACGTGTTTTGTGGGTGCAACCCCTTCCTTTCACCTACTTGAGTTTCGAGGAAGGGGTTGCAGCCACAAAACGCGTACATTGATATCCCCTGATGGCAGATAGCACATGTTGACACACTGTGTGCATTTTCAAAATTTGGCTTTTAAAATTTTTACAAACTTTTAGATTTAAAGGGAATTTAGATTCTTCCGAGGACATCAATCATGTTCTTGAGTTTTTGTTCAATCTCGAGAGTTGTTTGTTTTATAAAGTCTAAATCCTGACTACACAGCATTATCTCTTGGATTAGCCTTTGGGCACTGTCACTGGTAGGGATGAGCCGAACATCCCCCGGTTCCAGAACCTGCAACCAGACCGAAAGTTAGCGCAAACTTTAGAACCCCTTTAAAGTCTATGGGACTCGAACGTTCAAAATCAAAAGTGCTAATTTTAAAGGCTAATATGTAAGTTATTGTCCTTAAAAGGGTTTGGGGACCTGGTTCCTGCCCCAGGGGACATGTATCAATGCAAAAAAAAGTTTTATAAACAGACGTTTTTTTCAGGAGCAGTGATTTTAATGATGCTTAAAGTGAAAAAAAAATGAAATAGTCCTTTAAATATTGTCCCTGGGGGGTGTCTATAGTATGACTGTAAAGTGACGCGTGTTTCCCGTGCTTAGAACAGTCCCTGCAAAAAATTAAATTTTTAGTCATTTAAAACTGCTTGCGGCTTTAATGTAATGTCGGGTCCCGGCAATATGGATGAAAATCAGTGAGACGAATAGCATGGGTGCCCTTTGGGTCTTGTATGGATATTAAGGGGAACCTCGCACCCAAATTAGAAAAAGGAAAGGCCCTCTATACTCTGAACAGCAGTATACAGTCGGTGCAAACAAGACAGGGACTGGGATATTTTTGTCAAGTAAAATCTGTTTGTAATTTTGAACTGGTACATTTTGAAAGTGTAGCTCCAGCCAAAAAATCTATTTTTAAGCTTTTTGGAAAACATAGGGAAGGGTTATCACCCCTGTAACATTTGTTTTGCTGTCTGTGCACCTCTTCAGAAGATTTCACCTCACTTTCTGTCCCAATAACAAATGTTTTTTGAAAATTTGGGGTTTTTAATGAAACAAGGATTGGTGATAAAGCATCAGTGGAGAGGAGACAAGTTTTTCCCATATTAACACTTACAGGAGAGAATTTCCCTTCCTAGGGGTAGATTTAATCTCACTTCCTGTTGTCTGCTTCCGTTTGCAAGTAGGAGTCGTTTGTAAGTTGGATGTTTGAAAGTAGTGGCCTGACCTATATACTCTGCAGAAATTTGGGCCTTAGGTGTCGGTGTTGCCACAACACTGCAACCCCTCACAGATATTGTAGTTGAGCGCCGCAACAAACCCTCCTGCAAAATATTGCATCAAAAATTGTAATTACACGCCCCTGTTGAACAGGGGCAAAAAAATGGGACCTTTGGTGGTGGTGGTGGTGTTGCCACAACACTATAAGCCCTCACAGTTACTCTTGGTGGGCGCAGGAATGAGCCCTGCTGCAAAGTATTGCATCAAAAATTGTAAATACACGCCCCTGTTGAACAGGGGCTGAAAAATTGGGCATTAGCCACTGGTGGCGGCGCTCAGAACCAAAAATTTTCTTACAAGCTATCAGCATGATCATTGAGGAGGAAGAGGATAGTCACTCAGCATAACAGGATAGTCACTCAGCATCAGCATAGGCAGTCTTGAAGGGAGCTGACATTTCAAAAATAATTATTCGGTTACATCAGCATCAGGTGCTTGGTAGCTGGTGGTGATCCAAGACTGATTCATTTTTATGAAGGTCAGTTGATCGACCGAGCCGGTGGACAGGCGCACCCTGTGATCGGTTACAAAGCCTCCAGCAGCACTGAATGTGCGTTCTGAAAGAACGCTGGATGCAGGACAGGCCAGTAGCTCAATTGCATACTGTGCAAGCTCTGGCCAGTGATCCATCCTCAAGACCCAGTAACCCAGAGGATGTTCGGTGGGAAAGGTGTCCAAGTCTGATCTTGCCCCTAGGTATTCCTGCACCATGTAAAACAGACGCTGGCGATGGTTGCTGGAACCGATCATAACTTGGGGCTGCAGACTAAAAAATTGTCTGAACGCATCGGTCAGATGGCCACCTTCTCCACCACTCATTCTTTGACTGACAGAAGCCTCAGCAACACGTTGTCCAGGAACAGGAATTTGTAACCTCCCAGTCTCTGCACAGACCTTTCTACAAGGCCTCCCGAAGATGTTTCATCCTCTGCTCCCTCTGTGATGGCAAAATAAGGTCCGCAACCTTACCCTTGTAACGTGGACCAAGGAGGGTTGCCAGCCAGTAATTATCCCTCTCCTTGATCCGACGAATACAAGGATCCTTGCGCAGGCTTTGCAGGATCAGGGAGGCCATGCAGCGTAGGTTAGCTGAGGCATTCGGTCCGGAGTCCTCTGGGTCACCTCCTCCCTGCCATGTACAAGACCATGGGTTTCTTGGAACTGTAAATAATCCCTTAAAGATTGCTGCTGATGCTGAGTGCTAGGCTCCACCTCCATGCTGACACAATCCTCCTCCTCCTCCTCCACCTCGTCCTCTTCCTGTGTGATCAGCGGGCCAGCAGGAACACTGTCTGGATAAAGGGGACCTTGAGAGGTAAGGAAGTCCTCCTCTTCCTGCCTCTGTTCTGCCTCAAGTGCCCTGTCCATTATTCCACGCAGCGTGTGCTCCAACAGGTGGACAAGAGGGACAGTGTCACTGATGCACTGTCACTGCTCACCATCCTCGTGGCCTCCTCAAATGGTGACAGGACAGTGCATGCATCCCTGATCATGGCCCACTGGCGTGGGGAAAAAAAACAAGCACCCCCGACCCTGTCCTGATGCTATAGTCGCACAGGTACTCATTGATGGCCCTCTGCTGCGTGTGCAGCCGCTGCAGCATGGCCAACATTGAGTTCCACCTGGTGGGCTTGTCACAGACTAGACGGTTCCTGGAGCAGGTAAAATGCCTTTTGGAGGTCAGCCAGGCGAGCACTGGCATTATATGACCGACGGAAATGCACACAGAGTTTCCTGGCCTGCCTCAGGACATCCTGTAAGCCCGGGTACCTGCTCAAGAACTGCTGCACCACCAAGTTAAGGATGTGAGCCAAACAGGGCACATGGGTTAGTTGTCCCTGTCGGAGGGTGGAAAGGAGGTTGGTGCCATTGTCGCAAACCACCATTCCTGGGTTAAACTGGCATGGCGTCAACCACCTCTTAGCCTGCCCCTGCAGAGCTGACAGAATCTCTGCCCCAGTGTGGCTCCTGTCCCCCAAGCACACCAGCTCAAGCACCGCATGCCATCTTTTTGCCTGCGTACTTGCGTAGCCCCTTGAATGCCTATGGAGCACCGCTGGTTCCGAGGACAAAGCACAGGAAGAGGCCATGGAGGAAGAAGAAGAGGAGGGAGTGGAGGAGAGAGGTGTGTCAGAATCACCAGTAGCATTTTGGAGGCATGGTGGCGGAACAACCTCCAACACTACTGCACCTTGTCCTGCATCCTTCCCAGCTGCCAGCAGAGTCACCCAATGCGCCGTGAAAGATAGGTAACATCCCTGTCCATGCCTGCTGGACCATGAGTCAGCGGTAATATGCACCTTACCACTGACCGCTCTGTCCAGCGAGGCCAAGACATTGCCTTCCACATGCCGGTAGAGAGCTGGAATCGCCTTCCGTGAGAAAAAGTGGCGTTTGGGAACCTGCCACTAAGGAACCGCCCATTTCACAAACTCACGGAAGGGGGCAGAGTCTACCAACTGAAAAGGCAGCAGTTGAAGTGCTAGCAAATTAGCCAAGCTAGCATTCAACTGCTGGGCACGTGGATGGCTGGGAGCGAACTTCTTTCGGCGGTGCACAAATTCGTATTTTCGTTATATTTCATATTCGGACACGTTCGTATTTTCGGAAGAGTTATTTTTTTGTTGAATCGTATTTCCGTAAATCGAATTTTCGTAGATTAAAAATTCGTATTTTCGTAGATTTAATTACATTCGTACTTTCGTGAGATTGACTGCCTCATTTATTCGTACTTTCATAACATTGTTTTTCGTAGATTCGTAATCGGAGCATAATTCATAATTTTACATAATGTGTATGCTATTTATATGTTTAAGAAACAAAGAATTTCTCTCTCACAAGTTAACTAAAAAATCCACCAAAATAGTGCCTCCGACCCAACCACACCCTATCTGGACTCTGGATGGAATATTTCAGAAGCAGAACTAACATTCGTTCTTTCGAATTCTCGATCAGCAGAATTTTCGTTATTTCGTATTTTCGTTGTTTTGATTTCCGTTTTCCGAATATTCGTAATTTCCATTTTTCGTTCATTTTGATTTTCGTTATTTTGAATCTTTGTTCGGTATTTTCGTTGTTTCTGTTTTCGTTTTTTGGATTTTTTCATTTTGTTGTTTTTAATTTAATTATCTCGTATTTTCGTTGTTTTCCATATTCGTTCTTTTTGATAGTTCGTTTTTTGTTAGAATTTTTAGATAATTTAAAGATAGATTAAAATATGCAATGGGGATGGTGAGGGGGAGTGGCCTGCTGAAGATGGAGTAGATTTCGTTGTTTTCCATATTAAGAGAAAAAACCCCCAGCTGTCCCTTACCGTAGAGCGGGATGAGGAGGAGAGACAGTGGAGAGAGCCGGAGGTCTGTGCAGCCTGAGATTCGGCAGTGCTTTCCAGGAACCAGGGCAGCAACTTCCCGGGGCCGTGCGGCAGAGATCCTTGTGTCCGACAGCAGAGCGGGGAGCAGCACAGGGGAGACCCGAGCAGAGAAAGTAGGAGGGGAGACCCGTACAACCGGAGGTAGGGTCACGGACCGACCAGCTGTGAGCCGAACGGAGAGCCGGGTAGCCAGAGGCAGAGGGGCGGACCGATCAGCAGAGAGCCGAACGGAGTGCCGAGCAGACGAGACCCAGGTAGGGGAGACCCGAGTAGAGGAAAGCCGATCAGCTATAACTCTAGCTGGGAATCTGCCAGCGCTACAGAAGTCAGCGGTGATACAAGCTGACATATCGGGGAACGGAGTTATAAAAGAGAACAGAGTGAGTGAAAGCCCCAAAGTTGCAAGAGACCCCCAGGCGTTCTCCGCTAGTGTGGGTAGGTTGGAGAAACTAACAATGGAGGCAAATAAACAACAAGGAGAGGTGGCCCCTGAAGTCAGAGAGACAGATCTGAGAGCAATATTACTGGCACTCCCGACACGAGCGGACATAGAGGAGATAATCGCAAGGCATATGGAGGCACATGGCAGGGAGCTGAAGGGGGTCCAAACGGAGGTGCAGCAACTTACGGAGAAGTTTGAAGTGGAGAAAAACACCCTCACCGCTCTGGAGAAACGGGTCGCCCATCTGGAACAGGTACAGACTATACAATCTCTTTATGCTTCCCCAATTCAGCTCCGTATGGAGGAATTTGAGGACCGTAGCAGACGCAAGAACCTCAGGTTTAGGGGGATCCCCGAGGCAATAGGGAAGGAGGTACTGCAGTCTACAATCACCGCTATATGCCAACAGCTGGCGCCCTTCCCCCCTCAACAGGCCCTAGAATTCGAAAGGGTACATAGAGCTCTGGGCCCCCCCTCAGTAAACTTAAATAGACCGAGAGACGTGATATGCTGTTTCCATCGTTACGTGCATAAAGAATTGATTAGTCGCAAAGCATGGGAAGTTGGAGAGATCTTACATGAGGGGTTCTCGGTGAAGATTTTACCGGATTTGTCAAGAGCGACCCTACAACGTAGGGCATTTTGGGGGCTGAGTATAAAAAAGGGTCCCCAAGTATTCAATATGAAACATCCCGCTGACATTCCAGACCTGTTTGATTTTTTGGGGGTGGAAGCTATAGAGGTACCCAACTGGTTACAGCCTAATCCGGGGTTGGGAAGAACAGTGAGGCCTCCGCAGAAGACACAGGACGGAAAGACTTAGAAAGAGAGGTCTTCCCTTCTTGGCCCAGCATCTCCCTTGTTTGCCCCTTTATTTTTTCCCCCCCTCTTTTCCCCCCTTTTTTCTTATTTTTTTTCTTTTTTTTTTTTTTCTCGTTATCTCTGTATACCTCGTCAAACTAAGTGGAGAGGTTAAGAGTGAAGATATACTGTGTATTGAACAGTTGGAGACCACCTCTGACACAAGGGGGTTTATTTATTCATTTCCTTTTTTTTTTTTTTTTTTTAAAGGAAAAGGGAAAGGAGACCCTTTTCTTTTTTTTTTTGTGGAATATTGGATGATATGGAGGGTTATAGGGGGGAGGTCCCCTTTAAATACCTTTCTCATTTTTTTTCTTTAAGTAAAACCCACTAAGTGAGTTAGATACCACTAGGCACAATACACACAATACACACCGTACACAGCGGGGGTATCAGGTATGGGAGGGAAAGACACAGGGGAATACATTTTCCCATAATATAATATAATATCACCTTTTCTTTTTTTTTTTTTTTTTTTTGGGGATTATATCACAAAGTAATTGGAAAACAGAATGCCGTGGTCTCTCAGCGAGAATGGAAGAGATAAAAGTGATTACCCTAAATGCGAAGGGACTAAATGTCCCGGAAAAAAAGAAGGATGCTGATTAATGAATTGAGACGGTCTAAGACAGATGTGGCATTTGTGCAGGAGACCCATTTTAAAGTAGGGGGACTTCCTTTTTTACAGAATAGATTTTTTCCGTGTGCTTACCATGCCCCCAACCAGAAAGCAAGATCTAAAGGTGTATCGGTCTTGATATCAAAACGGGTGCCATGGACCCTTATGGGTAAAATTGAAAGATATAAATGGTCGGTATCTCTTCTTAAAGGGCCACTTAGCAAATACAAAAGTAACTTTAGCTACAGTGTATGTGCCGAATGTACATCAAGATGTCTTTTTGCGGAAAGTTTTATTGGAGTTGGAGGGGTTTGCGGAGGGAAAGTTGATCCTAGGGGGGGATTTGAATATCCCATTGGACCCTGGGGTGGATACCTCCTCTGGGAGTTCATCAATCCCAAGGGGTATTAGGAGGAATATTGTGCAGAAGCTACAGGAACTGAGGTTGGTAGACGCATGGAGGCTCCTTCACGGAGGAGAGAGAGACTATACTTTCTTTTCTAACCCCCACCAAGTATATTCGCGCATAGATTTATTTTTGATCCCACATCATTTGCTTTCTTCAGTACGGGAGATGTCCATAGGAAGTATAACTTGGTCAGACCACGCCCCAGTAACGATGCGCCTCGCCGTGTCGTGCTCGGCTCCCTCCCCGGAGTGGCGGTGGCGATTAAACGAAAGTCTGCTGCAAAATCAGGAAATCAGAGAAGATATAGCTAAGGAAATCAAAATATATTTCCAGATAAATGACACACCGGGGGGCGACCCGGGCACGATATGGGAGGCGCATAAAGCAGTGATACGGGGGATTTTAATCAAGCATGGATCCAGACTGAAGAAAGAGAGAGAAAAACAGATAAAAGGGTTGCTAGAAGAAATACAGGCGTTAGAACAACAGCATAAGAAGACACAGGCACCGCTGGTAGGGAGGGAATTGGCGCACCTGAGACGACAGGTTACAGATATCCTCCGGTACAGGGCAAAGGCAGCGATACAAGTAGGCAAAAAATCAACATATGAACTAGGAGACAAATGCAGTAAATTACTTGCCGGGAAACTGAAGGAAAGAAGTAGAACAACATATATACCTAAAATAAAAGGAGGGAAGGGACAAATAATTTCACTGCCAAGAGATATAGCCCAGAGGTTTGGTGAATATTACTCTTCCTTATATAATTTGAACCCGGCAGTAGCACCCTTGATAAAGCTGGAGGAATACCTCAGTTCCGCAAGGTTGCCGCGACTAACATCAGAAATGCGGCAGAATTTAGAGAAACCTATTTCTAGTGAGGAGGTAAGCATGGCGCTGAGAACAGTGAAAGCGGGGAAAGCCCCAGGACCCGATGGATTCTCGACGCAGTATTATAAGGAATTCTTTGCAATTCTGGGTACCCAGATGACAAAGGTTTTTAATGCAGTTGGACACACTGCTGCATTCCTGCCGGAGACATTATTGGCACATATATCAGTGATACCAAAGGAGGGGAAGGACCCGGCGGAATGCGGCAGTTATCGACCCATTTCATTATTAAATGTCGATCTAAAACTATTTACTAAGGTACTGGCCCTTCGCTTACAAACCTTGCTCCCCCAATTAGTAAACATGGACCAAGTAGGGTTTATCGCGACCCGTGAGGCGAGGGATAATACTATCAAGGTACTTAACTTGGTCCAATACGCAAATAAAACAAATATCCCATATGTATTCCTAAGCACGGATGCAGAAAAAGCATTCGACAGAATAAATTGGAAATTTATGCTAGAGGTGCTTAAACATATGGGTATGGGAGATCATATGATAAATTGGATAGCTGGAGTATATACCAAACCTCAAGCAGCGGTTAAGGTGAACGGATTAATATCAAAATCTTTTGGGATTACAAATGGCACGCGTCAAGGGTGCCCGATGTCACCTTTATTGTTCGCCCTAACGTTAGAGCCGCTACTCAATAAGATTCGACAAAACCCAGACATCCAAGGGGTAATGGTGGAGGAAAAGAACTATAAGGTCTCTGCGTATGCAGATGACCTGTTGTTTTCCATCTCGAAGCCACAAGTGTCACTCCCTAACCTGATGAAGGAATTTGAGATTTATGGAGAGCTATCAAACCTAAAAATTAATTATGCTAAATCGGAGGCGATGGGGGTGAGATTGACACCGTCAATACGAAACTCCATACAGCCAAATTTTAATTTTAAATGGGTATCTAAGACACTGAGTTATCTGGGCACCCATATACCATCTAATATAGGAAATACTTTTACAGTTAATTTTTTACCATTACTGAAAACTGTACGGGCATTATTAGACAAATGGCAGCACGGACTATACTCATGGTTCGGTCGCTGTAACACTATAAAAATGTGCATCTTACCAAAATTCCTATATTTGTTTCAGGCGCTGCCTATTGCCATCCCAAGAGCTTTTTTCCGACAAATACAATCCTTATTTACAAAATTTATATGGTCAAAGAAAAAACCGAGGATCAGTAGAGGGCTTATGACGATGCCTAAGAGATATGGGGGAGTGGCGGTCCCCGATGTACTGAGGTATTATCAAGCGGCCCACTTAGGGAGAGTAGTGGATTGGAGCAGACACGAAGAATTGAAACAGTGGGTAGGTCTGGAGCAAAGGCAGAGTGTAATACCCTTACATAGAGCACCTTGGTGCTATGCAGTGCTCCCATCCCCTCTTAAACAACATCCTATTATAGGCCCCACACTTCAAATATGCGCTAAGATATGTCGGGACCCCAGGTATTCCTCAGATAATTCGCCTTTATACCCTATACTGGGTAATCCAAGCTTCCAACCGGGTATGGAAAAGGGAGCATTCAAAAAATTGGAGGAGAAGGGACTCTTCCAAGTATCGCACTTTGTCTGTCGAGGGAGTTGGCCAACAACACTAGAATTGATGAAGAAAGGAGGACAATATGAGTTGAGTACGTGGCAGGCCCTACAAGTAAATCATTTTTTGAAAGCGCTGGGGCAACCAAAAAATTATCAACGCCAACTGACCAAATTCGAATCATATTGCGATGAAAAAGAACCACTCCACCGGGTCATATCGAAGATGTATTCGCTTTTGAACACCCCGAGGGAGGGGTTTGTGATACCATCCATTAGCAAATGGGAAAGAGATTTGAATAAATCCTTTACTATAACTCAGCGCCAAAATATCATATATTGGGCATTGAACTCGTCAATTAATACGAGAACACAGGAATTAAATTACAAAATATTGACCCGATGGTATTACACACCAACGAAGATGAATAAATTCTCGAGGGAAATCTCAGATAGGTGCTGGCGGTGCAGTAGAGAGGAAGGAACCTTGCTACATATTTTTTGGGCCTGCCCGAAAGTGAGGGCATACTGGGAGGAAGTCCAGGAACTCTCCCAAAAACTTACTGATATTTTGGTGCCGGAGGACCCGGCCTTCTTTTTGCTCCATCTCTCAAAGATCCCAACGAAGGTATATAAAAGGTCCCTGCTTTGTCATTTGGCTAATGCGGCCAAGGCCTGTATCACTCTGCACTGGAGGGATACCAGACCGCCATCCATAGCAAGATGGTTAAATAAGGTTAGAGAGATTGGAGCTATGGAAGACTTGGTTTATTCGGCACAAAACAGGAAAGAACAGTATGAGCAAACATGGGCAATATGGGACCGATTTGTACAGTCAGAGGAAGGGAAAAAAAAGATGGAAGAGAGAAGGGGGGAGTGAAGAAGTGGGGGAGGGAAGAAGGAGAGAAGAAGAGAAAGGAGAAAGCAGAAAGAAGGCAAATAGGAAAAAGGGGGGAAAAAGTTAGAATGACCATATCTCGCTGAGGGACAGAGGGCCGGAAATGGGAAGCTCCCATTCCTTTTTTTTTTTTTAAGGGGAATAAAGAAAAAGGGAAGAATAGAGATTAAGATAACTAACGTGCAAAATAGTACTTGTTACCAGGTGAGGTAAACATTAAGGATCTAAAGACGAAATAGGTCGGTAAAAAGATTGAAGTTTGCCAAACCAATATAGGTGATAAGTAAACATGAGTAAACAAATATGTGATTGTTGAAATGTGGAAATGTGGTTTGAATATGTAATGTCTAGTACCTTTTACAAAAATAAATAAAGAATTTGAAAAAAAAAAAGAAAAGAATTTTTAGTAAACCATTCGTTCATTCGTATGCTTACAAATTAACGAATATAACGAATTTTAACGGAAAACTAATTCGTAACTAAACGATTTGCACATGTCTAATGGGCAGTAATAGAATGAAAGATCCTGCGTCTCAACCATGGGAGCCAAACTCCTCTATGTGGGAGAACTGAAGGGATTCCTCCTATGCACTGGTGGCCACTAAATAAGAGGTAATGAAGAGGGGGAGGGGTGCTCTAACCCAAAACGTTTGGCTCCCATGGTTGAGACGCAGGATCTTTCACTAATTCGGGGTACTTTGTCGCAGTAAGTGGGCTTAGCACTATGTAACCATATAGTGTGACCAACCCCCATATTTTTTGAATATGTTCAGGTGTTTTTAACTAGCCCTGCAGGAAATGTCATTCTTGAATGTGTGTGCTGTAATATGTTCGTTGGCCTTTTGGCAGCACCATCTTGAATCTAAACGCATTAGGGTGTGCTTCTCAAATATGTTTTTGTATCTTATATAGTGTGGGGTGTGTACTAAACCCCCTGAAACATAATTGGCCAAAGCCACCCTAGCTTTGGCCAATTATGGCTCTCCGTTTTTTCGGCGCTGTGATTGGCCAAAGCATACGGGTCAGTGCATGCTTGACCAACATCAGCCAGCAATGCACTGCGATGCCGCAGTGAATTATGGGCCATGATGTGCCACTTGAATTGAAATAAGGGGAACCCTGCGCCAAAAAAAAAAAAAATGGCGTGGGGGGTCCTCCTCAAAATCCATACCAGACCCTTATCCGAGAACGCAACCTAGCAGGCCCACTGGAAAAGAGGGGGGACGAGAGAGTGGCCCACCCCCCTGAACCATACCAGGCCACATGCCCTCAACATTGGGAGGATGCTTTGGGGTCCCCCCCAAAGCACCTTATCCCCATGTTGATGAGGACAAGGGCCTCATCCCCACAACCCTGGCCGTTGGTTGTGGGGGTCTGCGGGCGGGGGGCTTATCGGAATCTGCATCAGAGGGGGGCGGGGTCACCGGGTGGCCCTGGCCTCCGTTATATAAGACCTGTCAGAAGAAGAGAAGCATCACCCAGCGGGAGCCTCCCATTGCGCGGAGCGGCCCAATAAAGAAGAAGAGACGCTGTGGAGGAAGATGCCGGACGAGAACACCGGAGCAAGAAGCGGATCGGAGGAAGAAGAAGAAGAAGAGAAGCGTCACATAGCGGGAGCTTCCCATTGCGCGGAGCGGCCTGGTAACGAACAAGAGACGCCGTGGAGGAAGATGCCGGACAAGAACACCGGAGCAAGAAGAAGCGGATCGGAGGAAGAAGAAGATGGAAGAAGAAGAAGATGGAGGAAGAAGATGAAGAAACCGAAGGATGAAGAAAGGAAGAAGACCAGAAGAAAGAAGACTTTAATAAAAGGACTTGTCAAAGACCGTCTCCTGTCATTTTTAACTCTTGTCACCTTTTTTGGCCTCCCCCTTACCATTTCACACAGGGGGGAAGGCCGGGATCTTGGGGTCCCCTTGTTAAATGGGGCTTCCAGATTCCAATAAGCCCCCTGCCCGCAGACCCCCACAACCAATGGCCAGGTTGTCCTCATCAACATGGGGACAAGATGCTTTGGGGGGGACCCCAAAGCATCCTCCCAATGTTGAGGGCATGTGGCCTGGTATGGTTCAGGAGGGGGGGCGCTCTCTCATCCCCCCCTCTTTTCCTGCGGCCTGCCAGGTTGCGTGCTCGGATAAGGGTCTGGTATGGATTTTGAGGGCGACCCCCACGCCTATTTCTTTTGGGTGCGGGGTTCCTCTTAATATCCATACCAGACCTGAAGGGCCTGGTATGTCATTTTGTTTTTTTTAATTTCTTAATGCTAACATGACCTGTGTTCAAATAGCCTTTAAAAAACCCATAGAAGTGAACCAGCGCAAAAAAAAAAAAAGAGTCAAGTTGAGATGTGCGTCCATTCAACTTATGCAAATGAACCTACGTGGCTTGACATTTACTAAGATTTTGCCAGGCGCAAATGCTTTGTGAATACGAAAACGGCCGTTGTGCGGCGGCTTGCACCGCAACTCATGGCGCAAATGCTTGGTAAATCAGCCCCATTGTCTTTTTGTATATCTGATGAAAAACAATAAAAATCTATTGATGAAAAAAAAAATGTCCGATGTGTCCACCATAATGTCGCAGTCACGATAAAAATCGCAGATCACCGCCATTACTAGTAAAAAAAAATAATAATAAAAATGCCATAAAACTAACCCTCTATTTTGTAGACGCTATAACTTTTGCGCAAACCAATTAATAAGCGCTTATTGAGATTTTTTGGACTGAGGAATTAATCATTTAAACTGAGGAAAAAAATAGTTTTTTTATATACTTTTTGTGGATATTTATTATAGCAAAAAGTAAAAAATAATGTGTTTTTTTCGAAATTGTTGCTTTATTTTTGCTTAATAAAAACCTCAGAGGTGATCAAATACCACCAAAAGAATGCTCTATTTGTGTAAAAAAAAGGTGTAAATTTTGTTTGGGAGCCACGTCGCACGGCCGCGCTATTGTCAGTTAAAGCGACGCAGTGCCGAATCGCAAAATGTGCTCTGGTCTTTGGCCAGCCAAATGGTCCGGGGCTTAAGTGGTTAAGATCTAACTGATTGCAGTGTATGATCACCTTTAAAAGATCAAGATCTGAAAATATTTTTTTGGGTTTAGAAACTCTTCTCTGTTCTTTGTAATGTATTGAAAGATTTGGGTAAAAAAATAAAAAAAATAATTTCAAAAATATATTAGAAGTGATAGGAATGAGATTAGCATCAAAAGGGTTAATTAACTGAGAACACCTACTAATTGCCTAACAAGACACATCCAATGAGATGAAATTAAACAATTGTATTGGGCGTGCGCTATTATCAATGAGAAAACCGCAGTTACCCTAGCGACAGTTGCATTTTACACAAATGCGGGTATTTATTATCGATATTTTCGTTTCAATGTGCGCCGGTTCGCATGTTAAATTAATGACTTTTCCGGTGCACCAATTAATGTATGAACTGATGCAGTGCCTTCTTCTTAGTAAATCGCCTCCATAGTGTCAGTTATTTACCCTCCTGTTAAAGTGGTTGTAAGCCTTATTATAGGCTTACCTGTAGCAAAAAGTGTGTTGTAAGGTTTACAACCACTTTAACCATTAATAGGATTTTGTGATTGGGTTAATATTTGTGTTAACTTACAACCAAGGTAACTTGGCACCATTATATTGGTTTCTTTGGATAAGTACAGATAAAATAGCTATGTGTAGGAGTGGGTGTAACCTTGTGAGCTGCCAAACTCCTAACCTGAAACTAAAAATAAGACTAAAAATAATAAATTAAAATATAATGGAAAAAAAAAATTCCCAGAGGAAGTTAAGAGACTGTGACGAAACCGGGTAGGAGGAGCTTGATCAGCTGACAAGGGAGGAAGTGAGGTGTCTTGTACTACAGGCTAAGGGTGGGGAGAACGCTGGGAACCGCAGATGCAGATTCAGTCTTCAGGTGACATAATCACCCCCCTTGTTCTGTCCATAAGCATATCAAGGCTTGTTTTCATTGTGCTAAATGTGAGTGTATATCTATGTGGGATTTTAAGTTTAATAAACCCGTTTTAAAATGTTATCACATGAGGCGATTGCTGGTAGCCAGGAGGAAAGTGACTTGTGATCAGAAAGGAGTGATCTTTGTAGCAGCATTTAAGCCATAACTAACCACTACATGAAAGAGGAACCCTAGGAGGATCTTCCCAAGCTGATAATATTATTTATACCAGGCTTTTTTTAAAAGCCCTTAAGGTGAGGGTACACCTGGTGGGGGGGGGGGGGGGGGGGGGGGTGTGTGCATACCGCATGAAGAAATCACCATCACGGTTTATGATGTTTGGACTGTTGAAATATTAAGGATTTACTGTGCAATACAAGTAGAACGTGCACTTTCCTTTTATATAGTTTGTGGACATTGCATGAAGATTTTACCATTTTGTTCTATGTTTATGTTTCTATAATGGACTTTTTTTACATTACTGAGGATTTGTGTGCATCGCACAGAGTACGTGCACTTTAATTATATTATTTATGTTTAATCTTATTCACATTATAGGATATATGCATGAGTTATTAGTTAAATATACATTTTTTTAATTTCATTTATTTTAAACTCCACACATTTGTTATATTAGTATTTATGTAGAAATGTTTTCTTACTAACTGACAAAGTATACATATTTTGTGTTTTATTAATACAGTAAGCGTATTTGAACTGTTTCTTCAATACTGTGTGAGTCTCTATTTACTACTACAGTTGGTGAAATGACGGAACCCAGGGTGTCAGAGGTAAGAGAGGATTTGCAGAAGGTAATCAGTGGGGTACAGAGCTAATTAGCAGCCCTCACGGGGGTACCGCTACACATACGTATTAGATTAATAGGTTACTCTTATATGGGAGGTCCAGGAATTATTGTTGTCTTGTCATAAGATAGTAATATTGAAGGAACCTGGAACTTCATGTCTATGTTCTCAATGTTGAAATATGTTGCACTTGTAATATACATTATGTACACCCTTCCTATCTTTTCTACATTCTGTATCCTCTATTTGCCTTAAGTTATCATTCAATAAAATAAAACTGAAAAAAATAAATGTCCATTTCTGCACGATTCTACCACAGGTCAGAACAGGTCCAATTGCTCCATGCACCTGGTCTCCTGGGAAATACCACAAGGATAACAAAAAATATGGTTATACTTCTTCATTAACCACTTCAGCCCCGGACCAATTGGCAGCCAAAGGACCAGGCCCCTTTTGCGATTCGGTACTGCATCGCTTTAACTGACAATTGCGCGGTTGTGCGACGTGGCTCCCAAACAAAATTGGCGTCCTTTTTTCCCACAAATAGAGCTTTCTTTTGGTGGTATTTAATCGCCCCTGCGGTTTTTATTTTTTGCGCTATAAACAAAAATAGAGCGACAATTTTGAAAAAAATGAAATATTTTTTGCTTTTTGCTATAATAAATATCCCCAAAAAATATATAAAAAAAACATTTTTTTTTCCTCAGTTTAGGCCGATACGTATTCTTCTACATATTTTTGGCAAAAAAATCGCAATTAGCGATTATTGATTGGTTTGCGCAAAAGTTATAGCGTTTACAAAATAGGGGATATATAGCATTTTTATTAATATATTTTTTTTTTTACTAGTAATGGCGGTGATCAGTGATTTTTATTGTGACTGCGACATTATGGCGGACACAGCGGACATTTTTGACACATTTTTGGGACCATTGTCATTTATACAGCAATCAATGCTATTTAAATGCATTGATTCCTGTATAAATGACACATGCAGTGAAAGAGTTAACCACTAGGAGGATGGGTTATGGGCTGTGACGTGTGTGTGTTTTTTACATTAGGGGGCGGGGTTGACATCTGACGTCATTGATCGGCTTTCCCGATGACAGGGAACAGCCGATCAATGACAGGCAGAGTAGGAAGCGCAGGGAGAGGTTTGTTTACACAGACCTCTCCCCGTTCTTCAGCTCTGTGACCCGATCGCGGGACACCAGCGGCGATCGGGTCCGCTGGTCCCGCGGCCGGGGTCACGGAGCTCCCGACCGGGTCGCGCGCGCGACCCACGGCCAGGCAATTAAAGGGCCACGTACCCGTACGTGATTTTGCCTGGCCGTGCCATTCTGCTGACGTATATATGCAGTGGGCGGTCGGGAAGCGGTTAAATCTTAGTAAAACGAGAGGTAGTTAATTTGTCCAGAAACTGGCATCAATTTAAATTTGGGTTGGACTAAACATTAAATAATAACAGCAAAAATAAAACATTTATTATATACAAACTTGTGTGCATGCATTTTCTTTCCTTGAGATATTCTCAGATTAAATTATTGCCTCTATATACTGTATGTGTATCACTTGCTACTATTTTCTAAACTACAGTAAACAGACAGAAGTTGTATCACTGCCAGTTCTGCTAAGACTTGCCAAGTAAAGCTCTGTATGCATGACAATAGAGTCAGGGATTACACACTGCACACTATTAATTAGTTCTGATCCGGAATCTCATTAAGATCATTATTTGATACAGTCTAGTCCTCAAAGAAATTATGCAACTGGTGATTCAGCTTGCAGGTTAAATAAAATATTAACATACAGTGGGCTCAATCCACAAAACTGAAAATTTATATCAAATACTTACCGTAATTTTCCTTTCCTGATGGACTCCATGGCAGCCTACGTATGGGTTAATCCCGCCTCTCATACCTCATAGGACCCCACTCCCATAAATTTTTGCAACTAGATAGAGACTGTGTTTCATAACTTAGCCTACTCCAGCAAATGGGAGGGAACTCCCGCTGCCATGGAGTCCATCGGGAAAGGAAAATTACGGTAAGTATTTGATATAAATTTTCTGTTTTCCTGACAGACTCCATGGCAGCCTATGTACGGGAAATATAAAATCCATAGTGTGGCGCTGATAGTGTGAAAAAATTTTTGGGAATATTAACCAAACATGTGATAGTCCATCTATAAGTGTTCAATCAAACTCAATATACATAGTTCCGTGTGAAAAAACAGAAGAAATGGTGAACAATCCAAAGTGATGATCTTGATCTGCTTACCAGAACCCTGTAGTATGTGAGCGATGTCAGCATATAATGCCAGAGGTTGATGCGATTTCACACATGAACGAAATCCAGAGCCCAGTGGTATATGAGCGGTGGTGCTGAAGGTAGATGCGATTTCCCACATAAACGAAATCCCTCAGTGGATAGGCAGGAATCACAGGATCAGATGGATAAAAGGGTACTAGAGGAATCTCCCACGGAGTGAAGGAAAGGAAAAGCCAATAGTGAAGCCCGTATGGTCAACTTATAATTTTATTTAAAATGAATCTACTTACATCAAATAGGAAGATGACAGGGCATATAAAAAACAAACTCCGCGTACTTGCATCGGCTAGCCTGACATGTTTCATCCAATGGTGGATATCATCAGAGGCATGGCCGATGCTGAAAATACGCTGGTATATATAACAAACATTCCCCAATAAGCTGTCCAGTGATAGGGCCGCCTAAATTAATTAAAAGGGCTAAGCAGCTGTGATGTGCTGCTGACATACAAAAAGAGCGCTGTTGGCGTTCCCCAATAAGCTGTCCAGTGATAGGGCCGCCTAATTTAGTAAAGAGAGCTAAGCAGCTATAATGTGCTGCTGACATACTTAGTGAAATGCTGGCATTAAACCAGGAAGTTCAAAAGAGATGGTATGACGAAAAGGGCGCACGGCGCATGCGCCGCACGTCATTCGTTCCCCAATAAGCTGTCCAGTGATAGGGCCACCTAATTTAGTAAAGAGAGCTAAGCAGCTATAATGTGCTGCTGACATACTTAGTGAAATGCTGGCATTAAACCAGGAAGTTCAAAGGAGATGGTATGACGAAAAGGGCGTACGGCGCATGCGCTGCACGTCATTCGTCATGACGTAGTGCGCGCCCAAACCACACGGCGCATGCGCAGCACGTCACAGGTCCATACTGCGCATGCGCCATACGGCATGCGTTCCACCGGCAGATATGCCCTGGAAAAGGCTGGTTCCGGTTTACGTTCAGCCTATAGCGCATGCGCAGTCAAAACTGCGCTCCAACATCGCTAAAGGGAGAACCACACAAAGCGATACGTCATATCCGGATTGGAAAGACGAAAACAACTCAGCGCTCGGATAACAAACGGATCTCATTAGTCCTAATACTGATTCCCACATTCATCATAGGCAGGAGATGAGTTATAAATACATATAATATAAATTTGGTCATCGCTATAAACAACATTATTAGTATTTGATTGACTAAAAATAAATGTAATTATTGGAGGAAATTATGTATTTTTTCCTAAAATACAGTAAACTACAGAAAAATAAATCTGCAGAGTACCCTGATTATTATGGGTGTAAATAGACATAAATTAGATGTAGAAATACATTTCATAATAACCCCTAAATGCTAAAATAATACGCTGTGGGTGAAATGAGAAACTGTGTAGCCAATACTTTCATTAGAACGTCTGCACTGTAGAGGAAAAAAAGGAGGCTCATACTCGTGCATCGTAATAATAGAAGATATATATAAAATTTATTATAATACAGCGAACACTATCAATAGTGTCTACTGCAAAAAAAATTGTTTAAAATCAAGTAAGAATATTAACTATTATTAATAAAACAATTTACGTCCCAATCAACGTTCATGCCGAAAGGGGTGTAACACTTTAGGTCATAGATCCAACGAGTCTCAAGTTTGGATATTTCCCGTTTGGCCAGGCTACCCCGCCAATGGGGGTTGAATCTATCAATCCCTATGACCGTAGTTCCTTTGGGATTCTGATTGTGGAATTCCAAATAGTGTCTCGACACAGTGTGTTTTGGGAAACCTTTTTTAATGTTAGCAATATGCTCGCCTACCCTAACGTGCATTGCTCGAGTGGTGCGGCCTACATATTGTAAGCCGCAAGGACAGATTAAAAGATACACCACATTTAATGAAGTGCAGGTGATAAAGGTGTTGATATCAAACACCCTGCCTGTGGTGTGTGATTTAAAATGACAGATCTTCCTGCTCTTATCTATATTTACATGACAGACATTGCAATACCGACACGGGTAATAGCCCTTAGACTTTTGAAAAAATGACACTCTGTTTGGGGCATCTAGAATGTTGGGTGCCACCTGGAGTTTTAAAGGAGGAACTCCTCTGTAAATGATCTGTGGTTTATCCGGAAGCACCGGGCCTAAGATCTTGTCATTCCTAAGGACTTCCCAATGCTTAGAGAATATTTTTTTAATATCTCGGTGTTGATGTGAATAAGTGGTGACCATGGAGTAGTTATAATCAATTTTGGTGCTCATTGGGTTTCTTATTTTGTGGAGGATGTTATTCCGATCCATGTCAGCCACTTTATCTATAACTTCATTTAAAGCATTATTTGAATAACCCTTCACAATGAATTTTTGTTTCAAGGTTTCAGATTGTGTGAGGAAGTCCTCTCGTAACCGAAGAAACTGGCTCTTAGGCACAGATTTCAGCCAGGAGGGATGATGGCAACTCCCAAGGCCAATGTAGCCATTTCTATCTGTTTCCTTGAAGAAAGTTGTAGTATTGAAAACACCATCTTTAACCTGTATGTTTAAATCCAGAAAATTGATTTTTTCAGTACTACTTTCAGACTGTAAAACAATACCTAAGCTGTTATTATTAAGATGTTGCATATAGCCATTGAGTGATGTTTGATCACCATTCCATAGGAGGAGGATGTCGTCTATGTCGTCTATGTCTTTTAATTAATTTAGGCGGCCCTATCACTGGACAGCTTATTGGGGAATGTTTGTTATATATACCAGCGTACTTTCAGCATCGGCCATGCCTCTGATGATATCCACCATTGGATGAAACATGTCAGGCTGGCCGATGCAAGTACGCGGAGTTTGTTTTTTATATGCCCTGTCATCTTCCTATTTGATGTAAGTAGATTCATTTTAAATAAAATTTTAAGTTGACCATACGGGCTTCACTATTGGCTTTTCCTTTCCTTCACTCCGTGGGAGATTCCTCTAGTACCCTTTTATCCATCTGATCCTGTGATTCCTGCCTATCCACTGAGGGATTTCGTTTATGTGGGAAATCGCATCTACCTTCAGCACCACCGCTCATATACCACTGGGCTCTGGATTTCGTTCATGTGTGAAATCGCATCAACCTCTGGCATTATATGCTGACATCGCTCACATACTACAGGGTTCTGGTAAGCAGATCAAGATCATCACTTTGGATTGTTCACCATTTCTTCTGTTTTTTCACACGGAACTATGTATATTGAGTTTGATTGAACACTTATAGATGGACTATCACATGTTTGGTTAATATTCCAAAAAATGTTTTCACACTATCAGCGCCACACTATGGATTTTATGTTTTATTAGTTTGCCTATCAACAAACTGTGTTGGCTGCTATTTTTCTCTTTTTCACTTCTGGATTAGCGCAGATATTTCGGTTGCACCGTTTTTTTCATTTACATTTTGATTTTGAATATCAGCTGCTTTTTTTGTATTTCACTAATATGGATGTTTTTGACTTTCGGAATTCACGATCTGTGAACCTGAAGGATGTCTTTAATAATGTTGAGGTTCAACAAAATTTAGATATAGGAGGTCTGTTTGTCCGTTTAAAAAACCTGATGGTTTTAGAGGTTCATGGCTACTGGGATATCGGTCTCTTAGAGAGGTATCTCGATGATGGTATGGTCCCTAGAAGCCTCAGGTTTGAGATCACACCTCAGGAGGATGAGACTGACCTTGCCAGTTGGTTCAAATATTTTAATGATGTTGGTTTGGATCTACTGAGGTTTTTGATCACCAGAAAACAAATTAAACTTAAAAAACTTGATGATATTATAGTAGAGGTTAAAGACAAGCTTCTCCCCTATAAGGAATCAGAGGAATATAAGACCAAATCTGATAACCTTAAAAAGATCCTAGAAAAGGAGGATTTAGATCAAAAAGCCAAAAAAATGAAAAAGTATATACGTGACTTGGAGGATTATAAATCTAAACAAGTCTTTAAGTGGTAGGTGAGGAGGGCGTCTCTTGTTGAAGGAGGAACAGGGTCGCTATCCGTACCAACCACTTGTCCACCACCCTCCATTGCCCCTATGTCTCAGAATAATACTAGAGACACTCAAAATAATAATACACCAAAAAACAAAGGGAGCTGGAAAAAGGTTTCTTTTTTTTTTTTTTTTTTTTTTTCTTTCTCTTTTTTTTTTTTTTTTTTTTTTTTTTTTCTTTCTTTTTTTCTTCCACATTCAGATAGAACTATAAGGGGTAATGTCAGCGAGGCCCGCATCTCCATCCCCTTTATGTCATAACATCATTTGTGGTTTGTTTCTAAGTTTCGTCTGTTCCCTTTAAATTTTTTTTTTTTTTTTTTTTTTTTTTTTTAAGATATCCATTCGATCACGTTCGTCCAACCAAAGGGAACAGGGCCACAGACAGCAGGGATGGACTAAATTGATGGCAATCCACCCTAGTGAGGGGTCCTAGGTTGAGCCTCTTCTCCCTTGTTGACTATCCGCCACCCGTGATGTGGCGCTCCTCGTGTTAACCCCCCCCCCCATGTTTTTTTTTTTTTTTTTCGTTTTTCGTGGGTTTACTGTTTCCCCTACCCTTTGCCCTCCCCCCCGCCCCCTCTGCTACTGAGATGCGGCTTTTTTTTTTTTTTTTTCCCTGTCTCCTATCTGTTGATTTCCCCCATGATCCTGGTTTCTCCCTTTTAATGCCTGCTGCTATGCCCTTATCTGCTAAGGTATCTATGGATGGGGTCTCAATATCTCCCCGTAACTCCAAGATTTCTTAAATTTTCTCCAGCGCTCCCACTTCTCTTTCATTACGTCCCTCCCCCCCTCAGTGCAGCATGTTAGGCACTCCATTTTGTGTGCGGCTTCAACTTCGTCAACCCATTCCCACATAAGTGGGCTTTCCTGGGCCGTCCAATTCTTCGGGATCACCCTTTTTGCCGCATTGAGGAGGTGAGGGACCAGAGATCCTGTGTATTGTCTGATTCCAATCGTGGTTGCGTGCATTAGAACGACCCACGGGTCGGTCTTCACATCCACCGTAGTTATTTCTTTAATATGTTTTAGAATGGTCTCCCAATATTTTTTGATTTTTTGACAGTCCCACCATAAGTGTCCCATGGTGCCTTTTTCCTCGCAGCCCCTCCAGCAGTTGGCCGAGGTGTCCGCCTGAAATTTGCTTAACTTGTCTGGGGTCTTGTACCACCTGGCCACTAACTTATAGTTCATTTCTGCAGTCCTGGAATCAACCGCTGAGTCGTGAGCTAATTTTAATATTTTCCTAACTGTGCCTACTTCTAGTTGTGTTCCTAATTCCCTCTCCCAATTCCTGAAGTATGGGGGTACCTCCGGTCTGTCGAGCTCTAATAATAGTTTGTAAATTTTGGAGATACTCTTTCTAGAGTTCTCTGCCGTGAATATCCTCTCTAACTTCGTTAAGTCGTCTATTTCCCTTAACGGCGTTGGGAGCGACCTGACGAAGTGACTTATCTGGAGGTACCTCCATGCGTCTATGGAAAACAGCTCCCCTTTACTCTGTAACTCGTGCAGTGCCAAAACTTTCCCTTTGCTAATAACTTCCCCTACGCATGTGCTGTCCTTTTTGATCCAATCACCACCTACCCCTTTTTTCCCGGGGGGGAAGAGGGGATTTTCCTTAAGTGCAATTAATGGTGAGTTGTATGCTTTGTTAAACTTTATGTATATCTTATCCCAAATTTTAAATGTGTTCCGTGTGATTGTGTGAGTGTTTTTTCCCAGTAATCTAAATTTTGGGGGGTTCCAAACCATCCTCCCCAGTTTTACTTCACTAAGTGCTTCCTCCAAACTAACCCATCTTTTGACATTGTGTGTTTTAACCCATTCTGGTATTCTAAGTAGTGCTATCGCGTGATAGTAACTCACGATATCCGGGACTGCTAGACCGCCTGTGTTCTTGTCTTGTTTTAGGATTTGGAGAGAGATTCTATGTTTTTTATTGTTCCAGACAAAGTTCATGACCAGAGCTCTTAATTTTCCTAGATATTGTTTAGGGAGTGGGAGTGGGAGCATCTGGAATTTATACGTGATGATTGGGAGTATCATCATTTTCACCGTATTGATCCTACCCATCCATGATAAGGCTTTTCCGTTGTAGTCCTGGCATTTTTTTTTAATTTCCTCTAGGAGTGGGATGTAATTGATCTTGTACATTTTTCTCGGGTTGTTGGCCAGCTCGATGCCCAAGTATTTTATCTGTTTTTTCCAGGCGAAGCTCACCCTCTTCTGTATGTTCTGTTTCTCTATGGGGTTGAGGTTGATATTTAAAATGAAAGTTTTTGTAGAATTGATTCTGAAATTTGTTAGTTTACCATATGCCGCTAGGATTTCTAGAAGATTAGGGATTGATTGCTGTGGTGACCCGACGTAAAATAAGACGTCGTCTGCAAACGCTGCGAGTTTATGTTCCTCGCAACCAACTCTACATCCCTCTACGCCGGCGCTCCCTCGGATTGTGGACAGAAGGGGTTCCAGGGATAAAACAAAGAGGAGAGGGGAGAGCGGGCACCCCTGCCTAGTCCCGTTATGCATCTCGAACACCGACGAGACTATCCCATTTATTCTTATGTTTGCTTTGGGATGGGCATAGAGGGCTTTGATTTTTTGAATAATCTTGGGGCCGAAACCCATCTTTTGTAGGGTTTTAAACATGAACCCCCAGTCTACCCTGTCAAATGCTTTTTCTGCATCTATTGAGAGTAGTAGACTGGGGGTTCGTGTATCCCTCATCCTCTGCATAGCCAGGAGCGTCCGAATCCCATTGTCTCTCCCCTCCCTGCCCGGGACAAAGCCCACTTGGTCCGGATGGATCAGCGTACTCAAGTGACCCTTAATTCGCTCGGCCAAAATCTTGGCATACAGTTTTGTGTCAAAGTTTAGTAATGAAATAGGTCTGTAGCTTGAGCACACCGATCCATCCTTCCCTTCCTTGAGCAGGACAGTAATAGTCGCCAAAAGTGATTCCTCGCTCATAGCGTAATCTGTCCCCAGGCCATTCATGTAACGTTGCAGTCTAGGGATAAGGATCTCTTTAAAGGTTTTATAATATAAAACCGTAAACCCGTCTGGGCCCGGGCTTTTCCCTGATGGGGAGTTGTTTAGTGCTCTGAGAATTTCATCCTCTGAGATTGGTCTTTCCAGTCTTTCGGTATCATCTGTGCCCAGGGAGACCAATCCTGCCCTTCCCAAGAACTCGTCTATTTGTTTGCTATTTTCACCCCCTTTGTTACTACCCCCCGGGTCCACCGAGTACAGCTTTTCATAGTACATCCTGAATGTGGCTGCAATTTCTCTGGATACATATTTCATCTCTCCATTGCCCGTTTGAATTTTTTCAATAAAGTTTCGCGTTTTCTTTTTTTGAAGTTTTCTAGCTAAGTATTTCCCTGGCTTGTTGCCCCATAGATACTGATCCTTCGCTATCTTGTTGAATGCCTGTCTTGCTTCTTGTTCGGCCAAGTCTTTTAACTCCTCCCTTTTTTCCAACAACTCTAGGTATGTGTCTTGAGCATGGGTCCCACCTATCTTATGTCTTTGTTCTAATATGTTAATCTGGGCCGCCAATTCCTGTGTTTTCCTCGTCCTCTCCCTTTTCTTCCAGGATGCCTTTTCTATAAAGATCCCCCTGACGAACGCCTTATGGGCGTCCCAAAGGTGTGCTTCTGAGACTTCGCCATTGTCGTTTATTTGGAAGAACCATTCGAGTTCTTTTCTGATGTGTTCCCGTATGTCCTTATCATATAGTAGTTCTATATTTAATTTCCACCCACTGGAGGGTTGCTTATACTCGGGGATACTTAAGTTCATGGAGACCGGGGCATGGTCTGAGAGGGACATTATTTCTATGTTGGTTTTACCAATTCTCTCGAGTAAGCCATGTTCAACCAGGATGTGATCCAGTCGGGAATACGTCTGGTGCCCAGGGGAGAAGAACGTATAATCTCTTTTCTGTGGGTTCTGGATCCTCCAGATATCCACCAGTTGGTCATTGCTAAGCCTTTTTTTCAGACGTTTTAGTTGAACGTTCCCTGTCCCCTGCCCCCCAGACGTACTATCCACGGAAGGGTTCATTACGAAGTTTAAGTCCCCCATAAGGATCAGATATCCCTTTTTAAAGGCCCTTAATTTTGATAGGATTGATTCTAAGTATCTAATGGGTCTTGTATTGGGGGCATATACATTAGCTAATGTGATTTCTGTCCCACTGAGGGATCCTCTTATGAAGAGGAATCTCCCCTCCGGGTCTGTTTTCCTATCTTCCAGTGTGAAATTGATGTCTCTGGCAATCCCTATGGCCACCCCTCTTGCCCTGTTTGAGATTGTATCTCCATAGTACCACGTTGGGTATGTTGGTGACGACAATCTAATGTTAGAAACGTGCGACAAATGGGTCTCCTGTAAGAAGACTATTCCGGCCCCGTACCTCCTGATCTCTTCTAATACCCTAAAGCGCTTGCTAGGGGAGTTTAATCCTTTTACGTTATATGTAAGGAATGTAATTTCAGTCTTCATTCCCCTGTTAGGGTTTTAAATTTTTTTTTCATTTCTAATGTAGCATTGTATGTTTGCTTATAAGCCTTTGCACAGTCAGTAGCGGAGGGGGCCCCCCTCCCTTGCCCACCCCTTTCTACCCTACCCATCCCCCCTTTCCCCTCCCCAGCCCCACATCCCCCCTCCCCCACCCTCCCTCCCTCTCCCCCCCTCCCCTCAGCCTTCCCCTTTCTGACCCCAACATGGGTCCCTAGGTCCAAGGGTGTCATCTTTGTTAGACTACCCGCGGATCCTAGATTCGTGGTGAGGTGGAGTCTGAACCCGTCTCCCAGTTTTGTTGTCTTTTTTTTTTTTTTCCTCTTTTTCTTTTCTTTTGCCCCCCACCACCATAACCCGGTATACTCCGGGACTTGGTGGGGGGTGGGCCGATTCTTTTATGTCTTTTTGCTAGCAATATCTTGTAGCCCCCCTACCCCCCTTTTTTTTTTTTTTTTTTTTTTTTTCTCTTTCCCCCCGTCATCTTTTTAATTCTAATCGTCTAAGCCCTCTTTTTCGTTCCAGCCCGGTAACTCCGGGACTGGAATCTCCAGCTTGGCGCAAAAACCCTGGAGCTCCTCCGGGAACCTCAGCCTAGCCGAGTGCCCGTCCTTTAGGCCTATGAGGCTAGATGGAAAACCCCAGTTATATTTAATATTTTCTTTTCTGAGAATGTCAAGAAGGGGTTTCTGGAGTCTTCTTCTTTCCAGGGTGCGGGCAGATAGGTCGGCATAAACTTGTACTTCTGTATCCTCAAACCTGAGCGGTGTATTACCCCTAATTTTTATCCAGAGGTCCTCTTTCTCTTTGAAGTGGTAAAATCTAATAATTATATCCCGTGGTCTTTCGGGGCCCGACCTCTCGAGTCTTCCTACTCGGTGTGTCCTTTCGATTTTGGGGAGCTGATCTTGATTTTTACCGCTAATTGGGCCGAGAATGGTCCAGATTTTTTTCTCTAGATCTTCCCCTCTTTGTTCTGGGACCCCGCGTAGTCTCAAGTTCTGTCTTCTATCCCTGTTTTCTTGTTCTTCAATCTTATAGGCGGTGTCTCTCTGGATTAGTTGGGATTTTTTCAGTTGGGATTTTAATTTTAGTATTTCTTGATCTGTATTGTCTGCTCTACCTTCTACCGTCTCTACCCTGGACAATAAATGGCCCATGTCCTCCCTGAGAGTATTGATGTCCAGTTTGATAGCCATTTCCAGCCGTAATAGCATCGCCTCCATTTCTGTTTTGGTGGGGATATGTGCTCCGGCCTGTTGGTCGTGATGGTCCTCTGACCGGCTCATTTCGATCTCGCTTTCCGTAGTATAGTCTGCTCTTGATTGGTTGTTTACACCTTCTGCCCCCCTACTTCTGTCCAGGCTGGCCCCTGCCTGGGGTACAGATCCTGTGGATTTTGGGCTGGCTCCTTGTCTAAGATAGTGTTTAATGGTGCTCGCCTCTCCTTTGGAGCTTTTTGTTGCCCCCTTTTTTGACGACTTGGGTACGTCTTTGCTCATGGTGCCCTTTTTGGTACCTCTTATTCTCTTACCCAGTTTTATTAATGTTTTGGGCCCTCTTCACCCTTCTTACCCTCCTAATGCCTATGTCCAGTGTTTAATCTTTGGGGTTACAGTGAGGTTGACCCTAGGTTGGCGTGCTCTTAGAGGGTACTCTGATATCGGGGAGAGGAGCTTGTGGGGGCTCCCCACGGCCTATGTATTTGTTCTCGATGGGTTCTGTGCTCCGATAGGCCGGAATCACCTCAACGTCCCTTTCTTGCTGAACCCTGTCGGTTTATACAAGGGGGCCTCAGAAAATAGGCGGGTATGGAGGTCCTGAGCAGAGTGCGGCCACCGCTCAAGAGATTCCTATTTTTATGAATGGTATTTCGGACGATGGCGAAGGGGATTGTGTATATGTAATCCGGGGATGAGGGCCGGAAGGTAACAAGGGCTTTGCTCTATCTTCCGGTTAACTTGTCTTTTTGACTCAAATTGTCTTGCTGGAGGGGGAAACGAAGAGAGGCTAGGGACCTGGGGAAGGGCAGGGGAGGGAACATGTAGTGCTTGGTGGTCCTTCTGTTGAGCGGTTGGGGAGTTTATACAGTCCCTCCTTGTATACTTGTCTGTGTTGGTCTATATAGACTCTTAACTGGTTTTGTATTCCCGGGGGTTTAGCACGGTCTTCCTCCAGTGTATGCCGGTGTTTGCTGATAACACTGTTTACTTGGGTTGTATATGTAGGGCTATTTTGCGAGTAGTCTTAAATAATTGTCCGACCCTGCTTCCACTGACGGGAGTCGGGTTGACGGCAAGTAAAAAGCCTCCTTTTATCTCCAGATGGAGGCTCCTTATTGGGAGGTGAGGCAAGCCACCTCAGGTTAGCTCGCGCTGCTCCGGAGCGTTTTGTGTGAGAGAATACCCGTAAGGGAGGGAGTGAGAGCCGGGGGCAGCAAGGAGGCAATACGTCCAAAAGCAGGTTTCAGTTTGGCGGGGGTTAGCCCTTTGCTTGGCAAATTTACCGGGGTAGTTGGATAGACTCTCTTATTTATCAAACGGGTATAGTAACCCCCGCTGAGTCCCCCCCCACAGAGTCCACTGTTTCCCACTGTTCCCCTCGTTTCGCTTTCTCCTCCCCTCCCCCTCGTCCTTCCCCTCCTTCCCCTTGCGTGTTATGTCACTGGTAATAAGTAATGAGTTACCGGGGCTATGGTGTAGTCATGTAGTTTATGTATGTAGCTCCATGGCCCTTCACGTCTTAGGGTAGAAAACCGCGAGCATTCCCCATTTGTGCTTAACCCCTCGTTCCTAAGGATTAATAGACGTCACTCAAGCGCTAAAATCGCAGTCCCTGTTAAAGTTCATCTAGGTGCTTAAAACTTTGCTTCCACAGTAGTAGGTCACAAGCTGAACACACTCCCAGAGATATGCCCCTCAGCGGACTCCGCCTTGTGCGTCCCCCAGAGGTACCCCTTACACCGGCATCACTACATACGAGCAAGTAAGTCCAAGTAAGTATTTGAAAACAGGCATCCGGAGAACTTGTAGTGATTTGCGCTTACCTGCCAGGTGATGGACTTCTGGAGTTTCCAAGCGCATACTTACGAGTGTCTTCTCGGTGTTCACCTCCCTCTGCACCCTCCGGCGACTTCAAGCAGTGTCTGCCCTGGTGATTGACGGGTGATGGGTTGGAGAGGGGGGGGTGTGCCAAAAGTTGCAGACGTTCGCATGCCTGCGATCCTCGGCCCCTGGGTTCAGACTCCTCCCACCAAACGGACGCTGCGTCAGCACGTCAGCGCGTCCATTCTGGAAAAAGGTTTCTAACAACAAAAAACCCTTACCGTATAGACCACCGCATAATAGGGGGGCTAATGTGAAACCGATGAACAGTGGCTATACACAATATGATCATCCGGTTCCCCATCGTTCAGAGGGGACCCCTGTGTATAATCATTTTGCACCACTTGCCAGTCATCATGAAGGTTATGATGCCCATAATAACTACACCTATGATGATCGCTACATCGTAGAACATCCGTCATCCTCTTTTTCTAACAATATGAGGCCTGAATACAGACGATCTGGCTGGGATAGCCCAGGGTATAATCCACCCAGGAGACCCCAACATTATAATTCAGGACCTTCGTATCCCTCTGGACCATCCATTCCCTCGTCCTCTCCTTTTTTTTCCTCAGGCCCCACAGAGGAACAGGGGAGGGGGAGAACAAACAGAGGGACCAGAGGGGGGAGGAGAAACAGATCAAAAAAGGCGAAGGCTATAAGGGATGCAGGGATTTTTAACTTAAGTCATAGTACTCTTACCGATAACGAAAAATTTGTTCTCGACCATGGACTCAAATTTGCTCCGGATAAACCCTTGAGCAAGTTTGGAGCCTTTATTGATATACAGAAGTATATCAGAAAGGTCAATATAAAAAGATATTTTTTGACCCAGGCCACTGCTGCCTCTGCCAGAGAGGACGTAGGAGTGAGACATTCTGGTCTCTCTAACGCTTCTCTTTTTAATCCTCCTGGTTTTGTATCACCATCTGTTTCCGTTTTCAAAGAGTTGGTTTTGAAAGATATTGATTCATTGAAAATTAAACGTAGTTACAGAGACTCACGTTTCCATGAAGGCCTTGAGTCTCTTAGAAAAAGGGATGACATCATCATCCGCCCCGCTGATAAAGGGGGCGGGATTGTTGTGATGGACAAAAGTGCCTACATTGGGGAAATGGACAGAATATTGTCTGACAACGACACATATATACCGCTAAATCATGATTCCATTTTTAGATTTAAAAAGGTACTCTCCAATCTTGTTGATGTTGGATTTCAGAATAATCTCCTCACTGAGAAAGAGAGAGATTTTCTAATCCCTTTGGCTCCTAGGAAGCCTATCATGTATTTTTAGCCAAAGATACATAAGAGCCTTGTTAATCCACCGGGGAGACCCATTATCAGCGGGCTGGACTCCATTACTTCGAGAGTCGGTAAATATATAGATGGCTTTTTACAGCCTCTGGTAATGGGCACCCCCTCTTATATCAAAGATTCCGCTCAGGTAATTCAGAGATTGGAGAATATGGAGTGGAGGGAAGGCTATATCATGGCTACTGCTGATGTGGCCTCCCTCTATACCATCATTTCCCACCAGGATGGCCTGGATGCAGTTGAATTATTTCTAACAAGAGACACTAACTTGATTGCTCTTCAGAGAGAATTCGTCCTGGATTTATTGAAATACGCCATGTCCCATAATTACTTCTGGTTCGGGGGTACTCATTACCTCCAGAACAGAGGAGTCGCCATGGGCGCAAAATTTGCGCCGAGTATGGCTAATTTATTCATGGCGAAATGGGAGGAGGATGTCGTCTATACCGACAGAAGACCGGAATTGGTCTACTGGGGTCGCTACATAGACGACATCCTCCTCCTATGGAATGGTGATCAAACATCACTCAATGGCTATATGCAACATCTTAATAATAACAGCTTAGGTATTGTTTTACAGTCTGAAAGTAGTACTGAAAAAATCAATTTTCTGGATTTAAACATACAGGTTAAAGATGGTGTTTTCAATACTACAACTTTCTTCAAGGAAACAGATAGAAATGGCTACATTGGCCTTGGGAGTTGCCATCATCCCTCCTGGCTGAAATCTGTGCCTAAGAGCCAGTTTCTTCGGTTACGACGAAACTGTACTCTTAGAGAGGACTTCCTCACACAATCTGAAACCTTGAAACAAAAATTCATTGAGAAGGGTTATTCAAATAATGCGACATGGATCGGAATAACATCCTCCACAAAATAAGAAACCCAATGAGCACCAAAATTGATTATAACTACTCCATGGTCACCACTTATTCGCATCAACACCGAGATATTAAAAAAATATTCTCTAAGCATTGGGAAGTCCTTAGGAATGACAAGATCTTAGGCCCGGTGCTTCCGGATAAACCACAGATCATTTACAGAGGAGTTCCTCCTTTAAAACTCCAGGTGGCACCCAACATTCTAGATGCCCCAAACAGAGTGTCATTTTTTCAAAAGTCTAAGGGCTATTACCCGTGTCGGTATTGCAATGTCTGTCATGTAAATATAGATAAGAGCAGGAAGATCTGTCATTTTAAATCACACACCACAGGCAGGGTGTTTGATATCAACACCTTTATCACCTGCACTTCATTAAATGTGGTGTATCTTTTAATCTGTCCTTGCGGCTTACAATATGTAGGCCGCACCACTCGAGCAATGCACGTTAGGGTAGGCGAGCATATTGCTAACATTAAAAAAGGTTTCCCAAAACACACTGTGTCGAGACACTATTTGGAATTCCACAATCAGAATCCCAAAGGAACTACGGTCATAGGGATTGATAGATTCAACCCCCATTGGCGGGGTAGCCTGGCCAAATGGGAAATATCCAAACTTGAGACTCGTTGGATCTATGACCTAAAGTGTTACACCCCTTTCGGCATGAACGTTGATTGGGACGTAAATTGTTTTATTAATAATAGTTAATATTCGTACTTGATTTTAAACAATTTTTTTTGCAGTAGACACTATTGATAGTGTTCGCTGTATTATAATAAATTTTATATATATGCACTATCTTCTATTATTACGACGCACGAGTATGAGCCTCCTTTTTTTCCTCTACAGTGCAGACGTTCTAATGAAAGTATTGGCTACACAGTTTCTCATTTCACCCACAGCGTATTATTTTAGCATTCAGGGGTTATTATGAAATGTATTTCTACATCTAATTTATGTCTATTTACACCCATAATAATCAGGGTACTCTGCAGATTTATTTTTCTGTAGTTTACTGTATTTTAGGAAAAAAGACATAATTTCCTCCAATAATTACATTTATTTTTAGTCAATCAAATACTAATAATGTTGTTTATAGCGATGACCAAATTTATATTATATGTATTTATAACTCATCTCCTGCCTATGATGAATGTGGGAATCAGTATTAGGACTAATGAGATCCGTTTGTTATCCGAGCGCTGAGTTGTTTTCGTCTTTCCAATCCGGATATGACGTATCGCTTTGTGTGGTTCTCCCTTTAGCAATGTTGGAGCGCAGTTTTGACTGCGCATGCGCTATAGGCTGAACGTAAACCGGAACCAGCCTTTTCCAGGGCATATCTGCCGGTGGAACGCATGCCGTATGGCGCATGAGCAGTATGGACCTGTGACGTGCTGCGCATGCGCCGTGTGGTTTGGGCGCGCACTACGTCATGACGAATGACGTGCGGCACATGCGCCGTACGCCCTTTTCGTCATACCATCTCCTTTGAACTTCCTGGTTTAATGCCAGCATTTCACTAAGTATGTCAGCAGCACATTATAGCTGCTTAGCTCTCTTTACTAAATTAGGTGGCCCTATCACTGGACAGCTTATTGGGGAACGAATGACGTGCGGCGCATGCGCCGTGCGCCCTTTTCGTCATACCATCTCTTTTGAACTTCCTGGTTTAATGCCAGCATTTCACTAAGTATGTCAGCAGCACATTATAGCTGCTTAGCTCTCTTTACTAAATTAGGCGGCCCTATCACTGGACAGCTTATTGGGGAACGCCAACAGCGCTCTTTTTGTATGTCAGCAGCACATCACAGCTGCTTAGCCCTTTTAATTAATTTAGGCGGCCCTATCACTGGACAGCTTATTGGGGAATGTTTGTTATATATACCAGCGTATTTTCAGCATCGGCCATGCCTCTGATGATATCCACCATTGGATGAAACATGTCAGGCTAGCCGATGCAAGTACGCGGAGTTTGTTTTTTATATGCCCTGTCATCTTCCTATTTGATGTAAGTAGATTAATTTTAAATAAAATTTTAAGTTGACCATACGGGCTTCACTATTGGCTTTTCCTTTCCTTCACTCCGTGGGAGATTCCTCTAGTACCCTTTTATCCATCTGATCCTGTGATTCCTGCCTATCCACTGAGGGATTTCGTTTATGTGGGAAATCGCATCTACCTTCAGCACCACCGCTCATATACCACTGGGCTCTGGATTTCATTCATGTGTGAAATCGCATCAACCTCTGGCATTATATGCTGACATCGCTCACATACTACAGGGTTCTGGTAAGCAGATCAAGATCATCACTTTGGATTGTTCACCATTTCTTCTGTTTTTTCACACGGAACTATGTATGCACTCTTTCGGAAAGACAGAGTTAAAAGGAAAGGTGGAGGGGTCTGTCTGTATGTGAGGAGTGATCTCAAAGCGAGTGTGAAAGAGGACCTGGGGGATGGAGAGTGTGATGAGTCTGAAGCATTATGGGTGGAACTGCATACAGATGTGCGTAGTTCAAAGTTAATCATTGGAGTTTGTTATAGACCACCCAATGTTAATGAGGAGGTGGATACTCAGCTCCTTGCTCAAATAGAAAGGGCTGCAAGGGCTGGGACAGTGATAATAATGGGGGATTTTAACTACCCAGAAATTGACTGGAATAATGGCACTGCTGGGACAGTTAAAGGACAAAAATTTATAAACCTATTACAGGACAATTTTATGGTCCAGTTCATTGAGGCCCCAACCAGGAATGATGCTCTGCTGGATCTGGTAATCTCAAACCATGCAGAGCATATTACTAATGTTCAGATAAAGGAGCATCTGGGTAGCAGTGACCATAACATGATTTCATTTGATGTTAGCTGTAAGCAAAAATCACATACAGGAAAGATAAAAACACTTAATTTCAAGAGGGCAAATTTTCCAAGGATGAGGGCTGCTCTCCAGAACTTAGACTGGGAGAGAATATTGGCAACAATGGGCACAGAACAGAAATGGGGATTCTTCAAAAAGACTGTTTGTGAACTCACTGCAAAGTATATTCCCATGGGCAATAAATTTAAAAGGCAAAAAATAAAACCTATGTGGCTCACGGCCAAAGTTAAAAAGCTATAAACTATAAGAAAAGAGCTTTTAAAACATATAAAAATGAAGGATCACTAGTGTCATTTAAATGTTACAAAGAACATAACAGAATATGTAAAAAGGAAATCAAGGATGCAAAAATTCAAAACGAAAGACAGATTGCAAAAGATAGTAGGACAAACCCCAAAAAATTCTTCAAATATATTAATAGTAAAAAGGTCAAGTCTGAGCATGTAGGCCCTTTACAAAATAATCTAGAGTGGGTGACAGGGGACAAAGAGAAGGCTAATTTATTAAATACTTTCTTCAGCTCTGTGTATACAAAGGAGCATGGGGGATCTCATGTCCACAATGGGGGTGGTAGTGACACAGCCATAAATCCACAATGGCTCAAAAGTGATATGGTCCAGAAATATTTAGACAGAATAAAGGTGGATAAAGCACCTGGACCTGATGGCATCCACCCACGGATCCTAAAAGAATTGAGCTCTGTAATTTCAAAGCCATTGTATCTAATTTTTAGGGAATCATTAATGACAGGAATAGTACCACTGGATTGGCGCAGGGCGAACGTGGTGCCTATATTTAAAAAGGGAACAAAGTCTTTACCAAGTAACTATAGACCTGTTAGTTTAACTTCTATAGTTGGGAAGATACTGGAGAGATTATTAAAAGACCACATAGACGAGTTCTTGCAGGAAAAAAATATTTTAAGCAACAGACAGCATGGGTTCATGAAAGACAGAAGTTGTCAGACAAACCTCATTTCTTTTTATGAGGTGGTAAGTAAAACCTTGGACAGAGGCGTGGCTGTGGACGTGGTATACTTGGATTTTGCAAAAGCGTTCGATACAGTTCCCCACACACGGCTCATGTGTAAGGTAAGGTCTACAGGTTTGGAAATATCGGTTTGTAAATGGATAGAAAACTGGCTAAAAGACAGAATTCAGAGAGTCGTGGTTAATGATTCTTACTCTGAATGGGCTAAGGTTATCAGTGGTGTACCCCAAGGTTCAGTGCTGGGACCCTTACTTTTTAATATCTTTATAAATGATATTGGGTCTGGGATCAAAAGTAACATTTCTGTCTTTGCAGATGACACCAAGCTATGCAGTGGAATAACGTCCTTACAGGCGGTCTCCAATTTACAAGCTGACCTCAATGCTCTGTCAAATTGGGCAACTATGTGGCAGATGAGGTTTAATGTTGATAAATGTAAAGTTATGCACTTGGGGCTAAGCATATGCATGCATCATACATGCTAGGGGAGTACAACTGGGGGAATCTGTAGTGGAGAAGGATCTGGGGGTTTTGGTAGATCATAAGCTCAATAATAGCATGCAATGCCAAGCTGCGGTTTCCAAAGCAAGCAAAGTCCTTTCTTGTATTAAGAGAGGTATGGACTCCAGAGAGAGAGATATCATTTTGCCCCTGTTCAAATCATTAGTAAGACCTCATCTGGAATATGCAGTTCAGTTTTGGGCACCAGTTCTCAAAAAGGATATTGGGGAACTGGAGAAAGTGCAGAGAAGGGCAACCAAACTGATAAGAGGCATGGAGGAGCTCAGCTATGAGGAAAGATTAGAGGAACTGAATTTATTCACCCTTGATAAGAGGAGATTAAGGGGGGATATGATCAACATGTATAAATATATAAGGGGTCCATATAGTGAACTTGGTGTTGAGTTATTCACTTTGCGGTCAACAAAGAGGACAAGGGGGCACTCTTTACGTCTAGAGGAGAAGAGATTTCATCTCCAAATAAGGAAAGGTTTCTTCACAGTAAGAGCTGTGAAAATGTGGAATAGACTCCCTGCAGAGGTGGTTCTAGCCAGCTCAGTAGATTGCTTTAAAGTGGTTGTATACCCTAAAAATTAACTTGCACCTACAGGTAAGCCTAGATTAAGGCTTACCTGTAGGTACAAGAAATATCTCCTAAACCTGCACGGTTTAGGAGATATTTTAAAAGAACGTTTTACAACGTTGTCTACGGCGCATGCGCGCCATAGACAACGGTGCATTTACAGGGTTAATCCCCATCTTCAACTGCGGTGAGCCGCAGTTGAAGTGTCCCGCGCGCATGCGCGGAGCGACGTCCTCGCCGCTCTGGCCAATCACAGCGCCGCAGCGGCGCTGTGATTGGCCGGAGCGGCGATACCCGGAAGGGTATCTGTGTAGCTATGGATGCGGCCGGAGGGGGAGAAGAACACGGCGTCGGGGGCCCCGATCTAAGGTAAGTGATGCATAATGAGCTAGTATGCTAGTCATACTAGCTCATTATGACTTTGTCTTGCAGGTAGATAACCCCAAATTTTTTTTTCAAATGGGTATACAACCACTTTAAGAAAGGCCTGGATACTTTCCTAAATGTACATAATATAACTGGGTACTGACATTTATAGGTAAAGTTGATCCAGGGAAAATCCGATTGCCTCTCGGGGGATCAGGAAGGAATTTTTTTCCCCTGCTTTAGCAAATTGGAGAATGCTCTGCTGGGGTTTTTTGTTGCCTTCCTCTGGATCAACTGTGGGTATAGAATGGGGTATATGGGATTGTATGATATATATATGTATATATATATATATATATATATATATATTTTTTTTTTTTTTTTTTTTTATTTGTGGTTGAACTGGATGGACTTGTGTCTTTTTTCAACCTAACTAACTATGTAACTATGTAACTATGTAACTATATTGAGTTTGATTGAACACTTATAGATGGACTATCACATGTTTGGTTAATATTCCAAAAAAAATTTTCACACTATCAGCGCCACACTATGGATTTTATGTTTTATTAGTTTGCCTATCAACAAACTGTGTTGGCTGCTATTTTTCTCTTTTTCACTTCTGGATTAGCGCAGATATTTCGGTTGCACCGTTTTTATGTACGGGAAATAACTAGCCATACACTCCCGGGTGGGAAATTGCTGGTTCAAAGAAAAAAGGTTTAATTGGCACCGTCAACAAATAAGACATTCAAACCCAAGTTAACTGAAGATAGAGCAGCTGGCTCAAAACAATAGTACGTCATAAATGTATTTATCGATGACCACGAGGCTGCTTTGCAAATCACTTCCACGGACATGTGTCGGGAAGCTGCCCATGATGTCGAAACCCTCCTGGTCGAGTGAGCAGTCACTGCCTCTGGAGGATACAGACCCTTAGCCGTATACGCCCTTTGAATAGCCTGTACAATCCAGGCTGCAATGCTTCTGGAGGAAGCACGAAATCCTCTGTTTTTTCCCTGAAAGTAGATAAAAAGATGATCTGATTTCCGGAAAGGAGCCGTAGCTTCCAAATAGTGCCTTAAGACTTCTCCAACGTCGAGAGGATGGATACTTGCTTCATCAGTTGAATGAAAAGTTGGAAGAACGATTTCTTGGTTCTCGTGAAATACAGACGTCACTTTGGGATTTGATCCTAACATGGGAATCAAGAGTACCCGATCAGGGAAGAACGTGATAAAGGGTTCCTTGAATCCTAGAGAGCTGATCTCGGAGACCCTTTTGGCAGATGTTATGGCCACTAGAAAAAACGTTTTGAGGAAAAGGTCTTTCATAGATAATTGATCCAATTGTCGATAATCTGCTCCCGAAAAGAAATCCAGGACAAGGGAAAGATCCCATTTGGAAAATCTTGGCCTCCTTTGAGGTCTAAGCCTCATTGCTCCCTTAAAAAAACTGTCTGGTAAGAGGATGTTTTGCCCAGGATACACCTGTAAAGGCAGATATTGCAGAAACCTGAACTTGGAGAGCTCAACGATAAGGGCACATCCAGGCCTGTTTGAAGAAACCCCAAAATGTCCGATACCTTTGGATCTTTAAAAGAACTTCCAATAGAGGAGACATAATTCACAAATCTTGACCAAATTATTTTATATACTCTGTTGGTGCCCTCTCTCCTGGCACTCATCAAGGTAGCCATTGCTGTATTTGGACATCCTAAGGCTTCTAGCCTTTCCCTTTCAACCACCAAACCATCAGATGGAGATGAGATGGGCATGGGTGAAGAGACGCTCCCTGCAGCAGGAGATCTGGCCTGGAGGGGAGAGGAACTGGGTCCCGGGAACTGAGCTGTATCAGGAAAGGAACCATGGCCTGTTGGGCCAATACGGAATGACTGCTACTATTTCGGCTTCTTCCCATCTGAGCCTCGACAGAAACCGGAGAATGACCGGAACTGGAGGAAAGGCATAAGCCTTGTGGAACCTCCACTGGTCCATCAAGGCATCCACTCCGAAGGCTTGGGGACAGCGACATCTCGTGTAGTACTTCCTGAGTTTGGCATTGCAGGGTGATGCGAACAGATCTACCTCCGGCGTCACTCCTAGAGACAGGATCCAGTTTAAACCTTTTGTATGGAGGGACCATTCATTGTTGTCCAGGAAGACCCTCGAAAGGAAGTTCCCCTGGACGTTTTGAATTCTGGGAAGATAAACCGCTGTCAGGTTTGACAAGTTCGCATGGGCCCAAGACATGATCAGACTTACTTCCTTCAGTAAGGAGAGACTGCGGGTGCCCCCCTGCCTCTTGATATATGACACTGCGGTCGTATTGTCTAACCTCAATAGAACTGAGGCGCCTGATATCAGGTGAAGGAAAGCTTGAAGGACTTGGAAGGCAGCGCAGAGTTCCAACACGTTTGATACTATACCCTGGGATGGGAAATCCCATTTCCCCTGGGCTACCTCCGACAGACAGAGAGCGCCCCAACCTCTGTTGCTGGCATCAGTCGTCACTGTTATCCAGGAGACGGGTGCTATGGAATGGCAATTAAGGAGATTCTCTTGCTGAAGCCACCAGGGGATGCTCTCCCGCATGGAAGGAGTTATCCAAACAAGATGATCTTGTGACTCCGGATTCCACTGTTGGAGAAAACCCTTTTGGAAGGGCCGCATCTTCCATTGTGCCCACTTCACCATAGGGGCTGTGGTTACCATGGTGCCGATTACTCTGAGACACTGTGATGCTCTGAGAAGAGGGGATGGCATGGCGAGGTGAACTCTGTCCTGAATCACTGGAATCTTGTCCAGAGGTAGGGAGATGGTACTCTCCACCGTGTTGAACTGTGCTCCCAGAAATATTAGAGACTGTGATGGGTCCAGATGACTTTTATCCCTGTTCAGCAGCCAACCTAACTCTATCAGAACAGAGATGACTTGATCCCGATGCGACAATAGCTGTTCTTTGTCATGTGAAAGCAGGAGTAAGTCGTCCAGATAATGGTGCAACTGGATACCTCTGACCCTGATCAAGGCTACCACTGCCAGTAAGAGCTTTGAAAATACTCGAGGCAACGTTGTAAGCCCGAACGGGAGACATGTAAACTGAAGAGGTCTACTACGAACCTGAGATATAATTTTTGCGCAATTGGTACATGAAAGTATGCGTTCTTCAGGTCTATTGAAACCATCCAGTCGCCTGGTTGTATTGTCTGACGTATTGGTTAATAGAGTCTCCATCTTGAACTTTTCCTTCTGAATGAAGGAGTTCAGGTATGTCAGATCGATGACCGGCCTCCATGAACCGTTCTTTTTGAGTACCATAAAAAAAGGGGGTAATATACCCCCTGAAATCTTTCCTCCACTGGAACCGGAATGACGGCACCTTGGGTTATAAGGGAATCCGTGTAGGACAAAAGAACTTTTCTCTTTTCTTCTAACTGCGGTAGAATTGTAGGAACGAAGCGATGTGTGGGTGGATTGCTGAAAATCCAGGTGTGTCCTGAAGAAATAGTTTTGATTGTCCAGTAATCCTGAATTGAGGCTGCCCAGACGTGCTGAAAACGGAGTAACCGAGCTCCTACCTGCTCCGCCTGGACAGGCTCCATATCAAAAAGGTTTTGCAGCCTCACGGCCTCCGGAAGATGTTGTCTTTGCGGATTTCTGCCCTGAAGGCTGGTTTCTTCTCCAATTCTTTCTAATTTCCCCAGCAGGCCTATAGTGACGTGCATCCCTAGCACGTTCCTGATCTTGCCTTGGTTGAGTTTTTCTCTGATTTAAGAGATGACGATCCTGGGGTAGGAAGCCCGACTTACCCCCAAGTAGCATGTGTAATGCCAGAAAAGCTGATGCCATCTTCAGTTCATGAACTGGAGAATTCTTGACCATGTCTTCGGATATACTACCTAAAGTTGCACTCACATCATCCGTCCATGATTCCATGGCTTTAGACAAAGCCGCAAGAGCCAGGGCCGGTTTACAGGCCATACCTGCAGTGATATAAATCCGTTTAAGATCGGTATCGATCTTTCTTTCCAGACCATCTTTAAAAGAGACTGTGTCTTCTAGAGGGAGCGTAACATGTTTCACCAACCTCATCAGAGCCGCATCAATGAGGGGAGATGATTCTAGATATTTCACTTCTTCACCCTTAAACGGGTACATCTTTGCCACTTTGGAGATTAGAAAGTTCTTCCTCTAAACCTTACCCTATTCATCAGAAATGATTTTGCCGAGTTCACCCAAGAAGGGCGCTCTTTCTTCAGATGTTTAAAATACTTCCTCTGCTTAGAGGGAGTCTCTACTGGGTCTTCCCATCTCAGCGTATCCTTAACTGCCCTGACTAATTGAGGAACCAGGGAGAAATCAAACCCTGCGCCATAGTCATCCATTTCAGCTTCACTATCAGAAGATCCAGTTAACGAAAAGTTGTCGTGAGAGGGACCTGGAACCTCAAGGTCGACCATGTCCGTGGCTGAGGCTGGCACTGAAGAAGGATTGGCTGTGTGGATGGAATTTTGTTCAGAAATTCTTGCACAACTTTCCTGACCAGTGCTTCCAACTGTTGGTCTCCTGCACCTCTCTCCTTCATAGCCCAGGAATAACATAACTCCCAGAGAGATTTGCCCTCTGGAACTAGAGCTCTACATCCCAGGAAAGTTTTTTTCCTCTTTAAAATCGGAGATAAAAAAATCTCTGAGTTTTTTAACATTTTTTTTTTTTTGAAAATTTCAAAAAAACACTACCAAAATAAAGCATGAGTTATTTCATCAAAATGTGAGGTATTTATCTCATGAAACCATTCAGTATTTTATCTCATGATGTGATATTCTTTGGGATGGATACAGTGGAGAAGGATTCTAACCCCTGTTAGTTTTTATTGCTAGTAAAGAGTTAAAATGGGTTAAACCATAGAAATATGCTAACTCACTAAGTCCGTGTGGTCCTTGCGGCAGATGGATTAATACAAAAGAAAAAAGGTGAATGGAATTATTATTTTTTTTTTTTTCCTTTTTTTTTTTTTTTTTTCCTTTTTTTCCACTTCAGAAAGAATATTCTTGGGTGAGTGTCAGCTATGCCCGCATCTCCATCCCTCTGATTGTCTTAGCATCATTAGTGGATTGTTTCATTCTCACCCCTTTTTTTTTTTTTTTTTCCCCCCCCCTGGAGTTGGGGGGGATAGGGGTCCTGAGTCGGGCATCCATGAAGTTTACAAAGCCCAAAAAATACATATATACATCCAAGATCCCACCCAGCCTCCACTCCCCCTCCGCTTCCTTTATCCTAAATCCCGTTCCATCACTCTTCCAGTTAACCCCCCTGGGGGTTTTTATTTTTTATTTCCCCCCCCCCTCCCCCCTGTCCCCCCCGTGCCCCCGCCCTCCCCGTCCCCGTCCACTGTTTTGTTGTTGTGAGGTGGCCCTTTCTCCCCAGTATCTTCTCCTGCCCTTAGGGTCTTCCTTTCCGTGGCTGGATCTCTTTTCGGCTTCACCCCCCAGGGATCATCAGTTGTCACGGCTGCACTCTCAAAGCCTCCCTGTAGCTCCAAGACCTCTTGAATTTTCTCCAACTCTCCCATCTAGCCCTCGTGGCCTCTCTGTCCTCCTCCCCGGTGTACAGCACACATTCCATCATGTAAGTGGACTCCACTGCGTCAACCCATTCCCATAAGGGTGGGCTTTCCTTGTCCTTCCACCTCCTTGGAATTACCTTTTTAGCCGCGTTAAGCAGATGGGGAATCAATGAGCCTTTATATTGTTTAATTTCCTTGGATGTGGCATGCATAAGTGCCACCCAAGGATCATTTTTTACCTCGATCGTTGTTATTTCTTTTATGTATTTTAGGATAGTCTCCCAAAATTTTTTAATTTTAGGACACCCCCACCATAGATGACCCATTGTGCCCCTTTGATCACACCCCCTCCAACAGTTTGCAGATGTATCCGCCTGGAAATTGCTGACCCTGTCTGGGGTTCTATACCACCTAGCCATGCACTTAAAGTTTGTTTCTGCAGTTCTCGCGTCTACCGCAGACCCATGTGCTAATTTTAAAATTTTCTTACTTGTGCCTATTTCTAATTGTGTTCCTAGTTCGCTTTCCCATTTGGTGAGGTATGGCGGCATCTCCGGTCTATCTCTTTCTAATAACAGTTTATATATTCTGGATATTCTTTTTTTTGAGCATTCTGCCGTAAAAATTTTCTCTAATTTTGTTAGATCCTTAGCCTCCCTTAATGGGCTAGGAAGAGAGCCCACAAAGTGGGTCAGCTGGCGGTGCCGCCATCCGTCTATGGAAAAAGCCTCATTATTCTGTAACTCGTGCAATGTCATAACCTTCCCCTTGCTAATAACTTCCCCTAGTCTCGTGCAGTCCTTTCTAATCCAATCACCTCCTATTTCCTTCAACCCTGGCGGGAAAAAAGGATTTTCTTTAAGTGCTATAAGTGGCGAATTATAATTTTTGTTGAATATTTTATATATTTTGTCCCAAATTTTCAAAGTCGTGATGGTGATTATATGTGTTTTTTCTCCCAGTGTCCGGCTTTTCGGAGGATTCCACACAATCTTCCCCAGCCTAGCTTCACTCAGTGCTTCCTCCAAACTAACCCATCTTTTAGTGTTACCTATTTTACCCCATTCTGCGATTCTTAAAAGTGCTATAGCATGGTAGTAACTTTCTATGTCTGGGACCGCAAGACCGCCCTGACTTTTGTCTTGTTTTAAAACTTGGAGGGAGATTCTATGTTTTTTGTAATTCCATATGAAATTCATTATAATAGCTCTTAGTTTACCTAGGTACTGTTTTGGAAGAGGGAGGGGGAGCATCTGGAATTTATATGTGATTACTGGTAAGATCATAATTTTTACCGAATTAATCCTGCCTATCCAGGATAGAATTTTTCCCTTCAGCTCTTGGCATTTTTTTTTTATATCTTCTAGGAGTGGGATATAATTTATTTTGTATAATTTCCTCGGGTTGTTGGCCAGTTCTATTCCTAGGTATTTTATCCTTTTTTTCCAGACGAAACTAACTGTTTTCTGTAGGTTCTGTTTCTCTATTTTGTTAAGGTTAATATTAAGGATAAAAGTTTTTGAGGCATTGATTCTAAAGTTTGTTAGTTCCCCATATTCCTTTAAGGTTTTAAGCAATATGGGGACTGACTTCTGGGGTGAGCTTATGTAAAAGAGGACGTCGTCTGCGAAGGCCGCAAGTTTGTGCTCTTCGCTGCCGACTTTACAGCCTTCCACCTCTGGGTTTCCGCGAATTGTGGCCAACAGCGGTTCCAGGGATAGAACAAAAAGGAGAGGAGAGAGTGGGCAACCCTGCCTAGTACCATTAAACAGTTCGAACTCCGCGGAAGTCGTTCCATTGACCTTGATGTTGGTTTTCGGATGATTATATAAGGTTTTGATTTTTTGAATAATTCTGGGTCCGAAACCCATCCTCTGTAGAGTGTTGAACATGAACCCCCAGTCTACTCTGTCGAACGCTTTTTCAGCGTCTATCGAGAGGAGTAGACTGGGGGTTCTCGAGTCTCCCATCCTCTGTATGGCTAGCAATGTCCGAATCCCATTGTCCCTCCCCTCTCTGCCCGGGACAAACCCAACCTGGTCCGGATGGATCAGTGTGCCCAAGTGCCCTTTATTCGATCCGCCAGAATCTTAGCGTATAATTTTGTGTCGAAATTTAATAAGGAGATGGGTCTGTAGTTCGAGCACACCGATCCATCCTTCCCATCCTTCCTCAGAAGAGTGATTGTGGCTTTTAGGGCCTCTTCGCTCATATCATAGTCTATCCCTAGTCCATTCATGTATCGCAGCAATCTCGGTATAAGAATCTCTTTGTACGTTTTATAATATGAGGCCGTGAAGCCGTCCGGGCCCGGGCTCTTCCCTGTTGGAGAGTTGTTGATGGCTGCTAAGATCTCTTCCTCAGTTATTGGCCTCTCAAGCTCATCTCTCTCCTCCCCCCCTAGAGCCATTAGCCCTGCCCTCTCTAGGAACTCTGATGTTTTCTGGTTGTTTCCCATGCTGTCGTTGTTTCCCTTGGTTTTCACCTCGTAAAGTTCTTTGTAATAGTCTCTGAATGTGGAGGCTATTTCACTAGAGGTGAACTTCATCTCCCCATTTCTTGTTTGAATTTTTTCAATAAAATTTCTGGTTTTCTTTTTTTGTAATTTCCTTGCTAGATATTTCCCTGGCTTGTTGCCCCATATATATTGTTCCCTGGCCAATTTATTGAACTTCTGTCTGACTTCCTGTTCAGCTAGATCTTTCAATTCCTCTCTCTTATCTGTAAGCTCTATGTATATGCTCTGGCTAAGTGCCCCCCCCCCGATTTGTGCTTTTGCTCCAGGGTTTTAATTTTGGCCATCAGCGCCTGCGTCTTTCTCACCCTCTCCTTTTTTTTCCATGAAGCTTTAGCAATCAGGAGCCCCCTGATGAACGCTTTATGAGCGTCCCACAGTTGTGCCTCTGAGACCTCTCTGTTGTCGTTGATTTGGAAGAACCATTCTAGCTCCTTTTTGATATGCTCCCTAATTTCTTTGTCATGTAACAATTCAGGATTGAGTTTCCATCCGCTAGAGGGTTGTTTGTGTTCGGGGAACCTTAGCCTCATGGATACCGGCGCGTGGTCCGAGAAGGAAGCTATTCCAATTTCGGTTTCTTTGACCCTTTCCAGTATGCCATGGTCTATTAAAATATAGTCCAGGCGAGAATACATCTGGTGGACAGGGGAGAAGAACGAGTAGTCCCTCAACTGCGGGTGCTGGATCCTCCACACATCCAACAGTTGGTCCTCCGATAGTTTTTTTTTAATACGCTTCAGTTGTATGTTGCCCCTCCCCGTGCCACCAGACGTACTGTCCTTCGCGGGGTCCATCACAAAATTGAGGTCCCCCATCAGGATCAAATATCCTTTCCTGAAGGCCCTTAGCTTACGCAGAATTGCTTCGAGGAATAAGATAGGTTTGGTGTTGGGGGCATAAATATTGGCCAGTGTAAGTTCTACCCCTAGGAGGGAGCCCCTGAGAAACAAGTATCTCCCCTCGGGGTCCGTCATTCTCTCCTCCACCGTGAAGTCAATGTCCCTCGCAATCCCAATAGCCACTCCTCTTGCCCTGCTCGAGATAGTATCTCCATAGAACCATTTTGGGAGAGCTGGAGAAAAAAGTCTCGTATTTGAGGAATGTGCCAGATGAGTCTCTTGCAGGAACACTATACCTGCGCCATATCTCTCTGCTTCCTCCAAAATTTTAGATCGCTTGCCGGGGGAGTTTAAGCCTTTCACATTATATGATAAAAATTTGATTTCTATGTCCTTCATTTATCTTTTGGAATTTTGTTTTTCTTTTTTTTTTTCCCTCTGAGATATTGATGGTGACAACAGCCCCACAGCGGACGTGGTTTCCCTCCCTCTTCCCCTCCCTCCCTCTCCCTACCTCCCCCTTCCCTCCCTTCCTCCCCCCTTTCCCCCTACCCCTCCCTTCCTCCCCTCCTTCTCCCACCCCTCCTCTCCCCCCCTCCCCCCTCTCTTACCCCCACTGGGGTCCCCGTGTCTTTGGGGGCCTTCTTTTGTGGCTTCCCTTAGACTCCGGATTCCTGGTGAGGTGGAGTGTATTAAGCCCTCCCCTCCCCCTCCGCGCCCCAACCTTGGGGCGCAGAGGGAGGAGGGGGCAGGGCCAATTTGAGCCAAATTCTTTTGTATCTACATGTGGGCATTCGCCCCTCCTCCCCCCCCCCCCCGCCTCCCCCCCAGGGTCCCCCAGGCCCTCCATTTCAATCCAGCCCTGCAAATTCGGGACTGAGATCCCTAGTTTTGTACAGAATCCCTGCACTTCTTCTGGATACCTCAGCCTGGCCGTGAGCCCCTCTTTTACCCCTATTAGACATGATGGGAAACCCCAGATGTATCTTATGTTTTCCCTTTTCAATATTTCCAGCAGAGGTTTCTGGTGTCTTCGTCTTTCGAGGGTTCTGGCCGATAGGTCTGCATATACTTGACTTTCCGTTTCCCCATGTGATATAAGAGACTTATTTTTTATTTTAGCCCATAGGTCCTCTTTTTCTTTGAAGTAACTGAATCTGACAATTATGTCCCGGGGCCGCTCTACGCCCCCCCTCTCGGGTCTTCCTACTCGGTGTATCCTTTCTATGTGGGGAAAATGATCTGAGTCCTTGCCGCTTATGGGGCCCAAGATTTCCCATAGTTTTCTTTCTAGGTCTTCCCCTCTTTGTTCCGGCACGGCACGCAGCCTCAGATTTTGCCTCCTGTCCCTATTTTCTTGGTCCTCTATTTTGTGGAGGGTATCTCTCTGAGTGAGGTAGGCGCCTTTTAGCTGCGTTTTCAGCTTCGCGATTTCCCGGTCTATAGAGTCCGCTCTCCCCTCCACCGCTTCAACCCTGAACAGCAGATGGCCCATATCCTCCCGTAAGGTGTTAATTTCCAGTTTGATTGCATTTTCCAGGCGTAGTAGCATCGTCTCCATTTCATGTTTATTGGGAATATGGGTTCCTGATTGTTGCTCCTCCCCCCTACTAGGATCCATCTCAGTCTCCATTGTGAGGTCCGCTCTGGAATCGTTAATTTCTCTTTCCGCCCCGCCTCTGCTCCCCGGGGAAGCTCCGGTCCGGGCTTCTTTTCCCGAAGTTTTTGGTCTTAAGTAATGTTTAATTGTGCTTGTCTCCCCTTTGCTGCCTTTGGTGGTTGCTTTCTTAGGCTGTTTGGATGGGTCTTTACTCATGTTGGCCTTCTTAGTGGGTCTGATTCTCTTCCCCAGTCTTGTTGCAAACCTGGGCCTCCTGGGCCCTTTCCCACCTCCTACCTTTTAAAGGGGTCCTTACTTTATCCGTCTCTCGGAGTCCTGTCCGAGCTTCTTGGGGGTATTGTTTGTTACTTATGTCCCCCTGGACTTCCGGGCCCGGGGCTTCCTTCTGGGTGTCCTTCTCGTGTTTATATTCGTGTTTGCAGAGGACTGGGGGGTGCCTTTTCCGTCTGTAGGATCTTTGGGTGGGGCACACGACACTTACGCCATGGCTGGAGCTGTTATGTTTTAGGCGGGTTTGTTTGTCCTTCCAGCTAAATAGCTTCCTCAGTAAGTAATTTATGCCTTTTCAGCGTCCTACTAAAAGGCTCTGCTGGTAGCCTCACTAGATATTTACAGTATGGTACAGGGGGTCTCTGATTTTGATGACATGGGCTACCTATACACCTATGCTTTTATGTTTGAGCCATAATTTCATATTTTAACAAAGAACAAAAGAAAGGAGAAAAAAGGGAAGGAGACAAAAGAAAAAAAAGATACACCTGGTAAATAAGACATACACCCTCTGAGGTAACGGACCTAATCAGACGTCTGTCGTCCTGCTAGGCCACAATGGTCAATAAGTTTTCATAAAAACCCATCAGAGGCCTGCTTTCATTCCACTGTGCAACATTTGATACCTGGTAGTATATCCTCATGGGCACCGGTCAAGGTCTCGCTTTCGTTCCATAATACGTCTTTTAGTGTGTAATAATCAATCTTCCTAGACACCGGTCAGTATCCTACTTTCCTTCAATGGTGCAGCTTTTAATACAAAAAAAATAGAGCTTCATGGGAACCAATCAGCGCCACACTTACAGTCCCCAGTGCGGCTTTTAAGATGTGTTGTGTCTGTGGAGCAGGATCAAGGAGTTTACGTTTCATGCAATTTTCCACCACTGGGAACTATGATGTCCCCAATCTCCCCATAATCATGGGTTTTAAGGCCGTCATACACCCCCGTGGATATATAATACTTCAGGCAAATATTTTAAAGCTCCAATTTATGTACAGACTGGGTTTAAGGAAAAGAAAGCCGAATCACCTTCTTGCATCGATTGTCCGTTCTGGGGCTCAAAGCCCTCCCAAGTCTGACTACTGCGATTTGAAAACGCAAGCCGGTGGGAAATTTTTACACTGTGTGCACGGAATGACCTAGGGGTATGCTATGTTTGCTGAGGCAGGGTGGAGAAGGGGGGAGCTAGAGCTATGCATCAAGATTAGGATAACTGGGTCTGCCAGCTAAATTCGTTTTCCCAGTGCGGTGGGGCTCCCCTTATCCTGTGTTGCTTCCCCAGGGCTAATGGCATCCTGGCACAAAGACTAAGGCTTCCCAGTCTGTCAAAATTGCTATGTTCTTACCTCCACAGAAAGAAAGATGAGCCTCGTGTGGTTACATAGCATACTCACTGACGGACGCTTCTCCCGCTGGCTGCCGTATCTTCCCTGAGGCTTCATGGGGTCCCGTCCCGCTGTGTGGGCGGTGGTGGATTGGCGGAGGAAAGGTGAGGTGGGGGGGCCAATGCTGGTGAACCCGGTCAGGGTCGCCGCTTCATCGGCCAGGTTGTTCTGGGGGGGGGGGGGGTCCATGCATTTTGTTTTTCTTGGCCCGGGGGGCCGTGCGGGCGCCCGCGGCTTCTCTCACCCAGCGCGGTCCGCTCCCACGTCCTCCCCAGCTGTACGCCAGCTCTCCTCGGCCCTCGAGCTCAGACTCCTCCCTCCGTGCCTGACGCTACGTCAGCACGTCCCCGCACATCCTCCAACAGCGCTCCCCACCTCCGTAAGAGTGTACAAAATCTAGGTGAATGGAATTATAATACCAGTCAAAGGGAAACTGCTTTTACAGGACACGTGTTACAACAACTAAGTTACATGAAGTAAATACAAAATATCTTTATAAATGTCAAATATTGAATGAAAATAGTATCCAAAATCACACACAGATATATAAATAACCTTTAAATAACCAATAAGGCTTTGGGGAAGGAGGCGCCCCTTCCCCAAAGCACCCACCCCCCCATGTTGAGGGCATGCGGCCTGGTACGGTACAGGAGGGGGGGGGGGGCACTCGCTCGTCCCCACCCCCTTTCCTGACCTGCCAGGCTGCGTGCTCGGATAAGGGTCTGGTATGGATTTTGGGGGGTTCCCCTTAAAATCCATACCAGACCTAAGGGCCTGGTATGCTCCTGGAGGGGGAACCCATGCCGGTTTTTTATTTAAAATTTGGTGTGGAGTTCCCCCTTGAGAGCTGATTATTCTCTGATTGGCCACGGCCAAAGTCGCCTGGCCTGGGGCGACTTAAAGTCGTGTTGTAAGTCGCCCCAAGTCATGTTGAAGTCACTCCAAGTCGCGTTGTTATTCATACTCGTGTCCAAGTTGCCTCCAAAAGTCACGCTGGAAGTCGTGTTGCCCCAGTGTGAACCGGCTCTCAGGGGTTACTAATGAATTTGCAGCTGATTCGCACCTAAAACGCTGACAAACCGCTGAACAACTGACGTTTTAGTGCGCAGTTACGCCGAACATTCAATTCGCACCACACTGGTGTGAACCCAGGCTGAAGGTTAAGACTTGAGACTTGCTTGTGACTTGCACATGTGTGACTTACTCCCATGTCTGCCAATCACGGTGCGCGGCGCCACTCACGCATGCGCGGTGGGTGCCCGGCTGTGAAGCCAAACGGAGGAGGAGACGAGCGGGGCTTCGATCCACTGCATTGCTGGACCCTGTGACAGGTAAGTGTCCGATTATTAAAAGTCAGCAGCTGCAGTATTTGTAGCTGTTGACTTTAAAAAAATGTTTTTAAATGGCAACACCTTATATTTAATAAAATAATTGCATTTCCATGTACTGTGTGAGACCAGATATAATGAATGCAGGGTCCTGGGTTTAGTAAAACTTTAAAATATACCTGTAAGGAAAGACATATGGGATTTGCAGGCTCTGGTGTTAAAATGATTCACTGACCTAGAACAAGCATGTTAGATGAGAGTTGAACATTTTCAAATATCTGGATAAAAGTCCTAGGACCTGAACCTTTTAAATCCACATTAAAAATGCAATCTCACGTACCTCTATCTCTATAACTATTGAAAATAAAATAAATGAACAAAAAAAATGAAAAAATCCTATATCACCTCAAAAATACCATAAAAATGTTATCCACGCTTTTCTTTTCCACTCTTGTTCCCTGTTTTCCTATGAGGTTCTACCTCAATGTATAATTGTTTTTGTTTTGTTGTTACTATTATTTATTATATTCTGGTGAGAAATATTGTCATTCTATTTGTAGCGGTACCCCCATGGGGGCTGCTGAGTTGTTCTATTTCCCACTGGACTACCCTCCCTTCTGACACCTCGGGTTCCATGCTCACATTAAAAAGATCACACTCTATTATAATTAAATAATGTAATTAAAGTTAATTAAAGTTTACTGGAAAATATTTTTTTGCTTAGAGGGGCACCTCTACAATTAAGTCATACAACAAATAAGAACGGTGAAGATATCGTCAAAGGTTACTATAAACACACTCTAACGACTGATGTATGCAAGCGTGTCTCCAAGTGGGACTAATGCTCAGGGTGGTAATGCCTTAAACTGAGCACCTTCCCACTTCCAGCAATGGCCGTGCAGACACTCTAAAACTTTCAATACACTATACAGTGCTAGCAAAACAATGTAACATAATGTAATTTCTTAAAAGCTCCCCCTGTGGTGAAATGCGATCCTTTGTAATGTAGCAGTAACACTGCAAGGCCTAACAGTAAATGGTATGGTCTCTTGTCTTCTTTCTTTAGCTAGCCATTATACTGCAGTAGTTGTATTCCATAGGGTTTGCAGATGGTAATGTAATGTAAAGTAGTGAACAACAGCAACTTCAATTATGCATTGCACTTATAAACTCCTTTCTTGGGAATGTACCCCGACCGTCAGTCAATTCCTAGAGAAGTTATGCTTTTAGGCCTGTCTGAGCACGGTCTATATGAAAAGAACTGTTCCGTGGGACTACAGGTCTCAGCAATACTGTGAGATTAGTCTAAGTGTGTGAAGTGCTGTATATAACTTCTGGGCAACAGCCCTCTCACCACACCAGGCTCTGGCGGCCTCAGTCCTGCTGCCAGCCAGCTCCGTCACGCTGCACCGCTCCACAAGATGACCTGGCTCTGTCAGGCATTCTGGATCCTCTGGTCAGATCACACCACTGCTCCAGCACACTGTGGTAAGACACTCTCAGTGGTTGCTGTTCTGCTCGGCACGATGCTCTTCCAAACGCACACCCACAGATCCCTGCAGGCAGGCCACGCGCCCCAGTAAGAAGAGAGCAAAAAGTGGCTGCGCCGGGCCTTTTATTACCTACTCAGCATGCAGTTCAGCCACTCAGTGTTCATGGGTAGGTGAGTGGGCGTTGTGGGTAGGTGAGTCCTTTCACAAAGTACAACAATAACGTCACTTCCTGCTTAGCTGTTATGTGAAAGTTAAACAAGTCTTTTTCCATTGCATACCAGTAGAGGGAGCCAAATACCAATCTATTAACATGGTCCTATTAATAGCATTACCTGGTAAAGACTACAGCGCTACACATGCAACAAGAAACATGTGAGTGTTTTGTGTGCAAGAAACAAAGTCATTTGAAACCAAATTGCAAAAAACTAACTAAACTACAAAAAGGACAAAAAGTTTGATAGAAGAAACTGATTTTTCAGGTAATTAACCACTTAAGGACCGAGCCCATTTTTGACACTTGTTGTTTAAAAGTTAAAATCAGTATTTTTTGCTAGAAAATTACTTGGAACCTCCAAACATTATATATCTTTTTTTAGCAAAGACTCTGGAGAATTGTGTATTGTGAAAGAGGTTACACCGAGTAAATAGATACCAAACATTTTACGGTTGAAAATTGCGCACACTCGTAGAATAGCGACAAACGACAGTACTTATAAATCTACATAGGCGGCGCTTTAAAATTTTTAACAGTTACAAGGTTAGAGTTACAGAGGTGGTCTTGTGCTAAAATTATTGCTCACACTCTGACGATTGCGGTGATACATCACCTGTGTGATTTGAACACCGTTTACATTTGTGGGCGCAACTTACCTATACATTTTCTTAGCTGCGTGAGCACGCAGGGACTGGGGTGCTTTAAAAATGTTTACTGTTTTTCTTCTTTTACGGCTTCGTTCAGGTCGCAGCCTAGCAGGCAGACATGCTGGATCATGGCTCGGGTCTCCTGGTGGAACAGAAGGCCTGGGAAGAGCAGCCAACAGCGACGGGAGGGGGGCATCCTCTCCCACTGCCAGGGATAATGGCCGAGCGGCTGCCGAGCCTGGATTGGCAGTTATCACCAGATAGCCCTACCTGCTCTGAAAAAAGGTACCTGGGTATATCCTGCAGCTACAGGCTATACCGCGATACATCCACTTCCTCCTACCGACGTACCGGTATGGTGGTTTGTGTGAAGTGGTTAATATGTTTTTCAATCCAAAAGTTACACCTCATCTTTTCAGGCATGGTGTGTTGATTTAAGAGCTATGAGTCACATGACAAATGACAGAAATGTCTTTATTCACCTTGACAAGAGTAAAACAGAAAAAAATAACCACAGCTAATGGGCAAATAATGAAACCAAAAGAAATAGGAGATTTCTTTACTGTCCTATTTCCCAGAGTGTCACCAGAAAGATATTTGTGAAAAATGTCCTCTATATCCCTGCTCTTGAAACTAAGCTTTTGTCAGTGAACTAGCTCACAAAACAATGTAGTAACCTTCCAAAACGACAGTTGTGCCACCACAAAAGGGGATATTTTACTTGTAAATGCTAAAATTACAGATGAACTGTATCAGCTGAACTGAAATGAGGTGGTTAACACTGGAAGAAAAAAATTAAAACTGCATTCACACATGACACAGATGACTAGGGCACAGAAGTCCTGACTTAATAAAGAAATTAACTAAGAATGCACCAGCTGTATTAAAGGAAAAATGACAAGAATAGTATTTCTAAAGCAGAGTAACAGCAGAGCTAAGAAACCTGCACTCCATATCCAGATCTTTGCGGTCCAATGGAAAAATTGACTACAGGAAAGAAGAGGTATTTTTTCACTTTTATAAATGATTACTCAGGTAAACTACACTTAGGGATGAGCCGAACACCCCCCCCCGGTTTGGTTTGCATCCAGAACATGTGAACGTAGCGAAAGTTTGTGCAAACATTCGAACACCATTAAAGTCTATGGGACTCGAACGTGAGAAATCAAAAGTGCGAATTTTAAATGCTAATATGCAAGTTATTGTCCTAAAAAGGGTTTGGGGACCCGGGTCCTTAACCAGGGGACATGTATCAATGTAAAAGAAAGTTTTAAAAATTTCAATTTTTTCGGGAGCAGTGATTTTAATGATGCTTAAAGTGAAGTGAAATATTCCTTTAAATATCGTACCTGGGGGTGTCTATATTATGCCTGTAAAGTGGCGCGTGTTTCCCGTGTTTCGAACAGTCCCGGCACAAAATGACATTTCTAAAGGAATAAAAGTCATTAAAAACTGCTTGCGGCTGTAATGTAATGTCTTGTCCCGGCAATATGGATGAAAATTATTGAGAAAAATGGCATGGGTAACCCCCCAGCCCATTACCAGGCCCTTTGGGTCTTGTATGAATATTAAGGGTAACCCTCGCACCAAAATTAAAAAAAGAAAAGGTGTGGGGCCCCCAGGCCCTATATACTCTGAACAGCAGTATACAGGAGGTCCCTGGGTTACAAACAAGATAGGGACTGTGGGTTTGTTCTTAAGTTGAATCTGTTTGTAATTTGGAACAGGTACATTTTTTAGCTCCAGACAAAAAAACGATTTTTAATTTTTTTGGATAGCATAGGGAAGGGTTATCATCACCCCCTAACATTTGTTTTGCTGTCTGTGCCCCTGTTCAGAAGATTTCACCTCACTTTCTGTCCCAATGACAATTGGATTTTGAAAATTTGGTGTTTTTAGGGAAACAAGGATTGGTGATAAATCAGTGGATACACCTTTTTCCCATATTAAATCTTACAGGAGAGAATTTCTCTTCCAGGGGGTAGATTTCTTCTCACTTCCTGTTGTCTCCTTCCGTTTGTAAGTAGGAGACGTTTGTAAGTCGGATGTTTGAAAGTAGGGGACCGCCTGTATATACTATACGGCCTGCCCTATATATTCTGCAGAAATTTGGCCCTTAGGTGTTCGTGGTACCACATCACTGTAAGCCCTCACAGTTACTCTTGGTGGGCGTTGGAACGGACCCTGCTGTGAAAAATTATATCAAGAATTGTAATTACATGTCTCTGTTGAACAGGGTCAGAAAAATTGGGCCTTTAGTGGTGGTGTGGTGGTGTTGCCACAACACTGTAAGCCCTCACAGTTACTCTTGGTGGGTGCAGGAATGGGCCCTGCTGTGAAATATTAGATCAAAAATTGTAATTACATGCCCCTGTTAAACAGGGGCAGAAAAAATTGGGCCTTAGGCGGCGGTGGTGGTGGTGACACAACACTGTAAAGCCTCATGCCGCGTACACACGACCGGACTTTGCGGCAGACTAGGTCCAACGGGATCAATTCCTATCGAAAAAACGTTTGTCTGTATGCTGGTCCGACGGACCAAATACAACACAAGGGCAGCTATTGGCTACTGGCTATTAAACTTCCTTTTTTAGTCCCGCCTTACGCCATCACGTTCAAAATGAATGGACTTTCGAACGGACTTAGTCCGTTCGTGTGTGGGCAAGTCCGTTTGTTCGGAAGTCCGTCGGAACTCTGTCGAAAGTCCGTTGGGAAAAGACCGTCGGACCTAGTATGCTGGAAAGTCCAGTCGTGTGTACCCGGCATCATAGGTTTACAGGACCAGAGCACAGGCAAAACACTGAGGCATGTGGAATGCTACAAGAGCAGATAAATACTTTCCCAGTAGTCAGCATCAGGTGGGGTCCAATTGCTGGGTTCTGCTGGCTACTATGCTACTAGGCAACAGCCACTAGTGGACAGTGGGCTACACCCTTCAGATCTAAGAACCACAGTGCCACCAGCAGATGATACAGTTGCTGGTAGGTAGGACCAAGCTATTTACAGAGCAGAGAAAGAGAAAAAAAAAATAGAAAATTTAAAAAACGTGAAACAATATGCTAATAGAATGCACAGGTGCTCCAGTCCATTAATTGAACCCAGGATTGCCCAATATTCATATGCAGTTAATTTCCAGACAGTAAATTCTGTTATTCTTACCAGGGCCATGCATATGATGAGAGAATTCTTAAAGTAGGAGGGCTTTTTCCAAGGGGTTACCAAAATAGCTCCTCTGAGAGAGTTGAGGTTGGTAAGGTGGCATATTCAATGCAATGACGCAAGCAACAAAGTATTTATTGTACTATAGGCACTATATGACCTTTTGTATAGTATATATAGATACTGGAGCATTTCCCTTTTTTTTTCTTTTTTGTGTGGTGTGATTACACATAGTAGTAGCTGCCCCAAGTTAACATTTTTCTTTTTGCATTGTGGTAATAGGTATTTTTCAGGGTGTAGCGAGAGGTCTTATATATATATATATATATATATATATATATATATATATATATATATATATATATATATATATACAGTATTTGCTGTATAGCATTTTGTTATCCATAACAACCATTTCACATATATTGTTAACTCGGTAAAGATTAAAACTATTTACTGCAGACATGTACCATTACACTTTCTGATGTAACAATTAATTTTTTAATACTGTGGGAAACCTACAAAAATTTGGAATAAATGGTGTAGTATAGAGAGATAGAGTAGATGAACAGAATGATTAATGTAGAAAATTGGAAGAGCCGGTTCACACAGGGGCAGCACGACTTGCATCGCGACTCTGTAAGGCGACCTGCACATGAATTCAGCGGCAGCTTGCAAAATTACTTCTGTATAGGAGTCAATGCAAGTCGCCCTGAAGTCGTCCCCAAGTAGTACAGGAACCTTTTTCTAAGTCGGAGAACTTGAGTCGTTCCTATTAGAACGGTTCCATAGTATAGAACGGAACACGACTTGTCAGGCGGCTAAGTCGCCTGACAAGTCGCCCCTGTGTGAACTGGGTGTTAGACTTAAATGTAATTTTTATTATTATGCATGTTTTTTTATTAGCAATAGAGAGTATGAAAAAAAAAAACTATTTACTGCAGATATGTACCATTACACTTTCTGATGTAACAAATTATTTTTTTAATACTGTGGGATTATCAGATTTGAGGCTAAGGTAATATACACAGTTTTACTTTTTATGAAAAGGTAAACAAAATATCTGTTTCAGTTGGTCACCTCTGCCTATCTACATTTGTATTACAAATACTTGTGTTGTAACATATCGATTAATTGTGTTAATCATGCATATGTTATAGCCTGCTGTGATACATTTTTCAATTTTTTAAGGAAAGGTTTTGAACAGCAGATGGCGCACTTGCACCTATAAATGGTAGGTTAAAAGGATTTTAGGCCTACTGCCAGTTATAAGTTCATGCAATGACTACCATGAAATGAGATATTTTGTAACTTAAGTACCTGATTTATGTGACTGCTTGATCTCATAACAATCCTTGATAATTCTATTCCACCCAGGTAAAATAAGCTACAGATACATACAGCAGTTCTCATGCATTTCCTTATTTCTGTGTGATATAATGTCCTATCAGGCAAGGGGTAGCACGCAAGTTACTGTTGTAGGAAATTTCTGTTACAGAGGACTTGTTCACATGGTAGTTCTGCGGCAGGAAGGCAAAATACAATCCAGTTTCTAGAATGTTTATTTTCATGTACCAAGTCAACAGTTACTTTGAAGTAAAAATAAAATAAAAACGAAAGAAAACTATCATCATTTATAAATTACAAATATAACAGAATATATGAAAAGGAAATCAAGGCTGCAAAATTTCAAAATGAAGGACAGGTTGTAAAAGAGAGAATAACAAATCCCCAAATAAATTATTAGTAAAATGGTCAAGCCTGAACATATGGACCCTTTACAAGACAAGACACAATTTACATTTGGTGACTGTGGACAAAGACAAGCCAACTGTATTAAAGGATAGTTTCACCTTTAAAAAATAAATAATTAAATGCACATCTTTTTTGCAAGTAAAAAAGGTGCATTTATTAGACTGTGTAAGAAGTTACATGCTGACAGGAAGCATCAATGAACTACCCAGAGTGCTCAACATAGTGTAACTATGTAACTACAAACTGGCAGCTGCAAAGGCTGTTCATACTTGTAGCCAGGGTCGGTGCAAGGATTTTTGTCTACTTAGGCAAAAGTTAAATTTCTATCTGGCACCCCCTCCCGACACCATCCTCCCGCCATACCCACTATTGTGACAGGATAGGGGTATCTGAGCACTGTAAAAGGAGGGGAGCAGTGTAACAGGTAGGGGGGGGCAGTGTGACATGTGGGGGGGGGCAGTGTGACATATGGGGGGGCAGTGTGACAAGTGGGGGGCAGTGTGGCAGGAGAGGGGCAGTGTGACGGGAGAGGGATATTGTGACAGGGGAGGGACAGTGTGACAGGTGGGGGCAGTGTGACAGGAGAGGGACAGTGTAACAGGTGTGAGGCAGTGTGACAGGTGGGGGGCAGTGTGACAGAAGAGGGACAGTGTGACAGGTGGGGGCAGTGTGACAGTAGAGGGACAGTGTAACAGGTAGGGGCAGTGTGATAGGAGAGGGACAATGTGACAGAAGAGGGACAATGTAACAGGTGGGGGCAGTGAGACAGGAGAGAGACAGTGTGACAGGAGAGGGACAGTGTAACAGGTGGGGGGGGAGTGTAACAGGTGGGAGGGCAGTGTGACAGAGGGACATCTGGACACACACTCGCTCAGGCTCTGCGCACTGTGTATTTGACAAGAGACAGCAATATGTTGTGGTTAATTGTATGCGACATGGAGGGAGAACTCTTGGGGCAAGAAATCTCTCTTACCATACATGGCAGGCCGGCAGGAGCAGTCTGGAACAAAGAAGAGGGAGCTGGAGTCGCGGGGCAGAGCTGGAAGGTGGAGCTGATGGAGCAGTTCAGCACAGAGGAGGTAAGGTTTCCTCCTGCTATGTGCAGCTGTTAAGCATGCCATCAGCTGCCAGCAGTTCTAGCAAGCTAGTCTCCTGTCACATCTGTCTGTGACAAGGACTGACTCTACTGGCACAGGGGTGGATCGGGCTCTGCTATTCAGGGGTGCCACCTCTCCCCCTACCTAGGAAACGGAAGACAGTTATTTTTAAAATCCAAATCCCCAGCATGTGGCTGGGGGATTTTGGATTTTCCCGCCCTCCATCCCACCACCTTAAGGCGGTCCCCCTGGTTAGTTTCACAGGCTACGGTGGCTCCAGAATAGCCCTTGGTTTTCTTGTATTCCTGTATACAGTGGTGTGAAAAAGTGTTTGCCCCCTTCCTCATTTCCTGTTCCTTTGCATGTTTGTCACACTTAAGTGTTTCGGAACATCAAACCAATTTAAACAATAGTCAAGGACAACACAAGTAAACACAAAATGCAATTTGTAAATGAAGGTGTTTATTATTAAAGGTGAAAAAAAATCCAAACCATCATGGCCCTGTGTGAAAAAGTGATTGCCCCCCTTGTTAAAACATACTATAACTGTGGTTGTCCACACCTGAGTTCAATTTCTCTAGCCACACCCAGGCCTGATTATTGCCACACCTGTTCACAATCAAGGCATCACTTAAATAGGAGCTGCTTGACACAGTAAGGTCCACCAGAAGATCCTTAAAAGCTACACATCATGCCGAGACCCAAAGAAATTCAGGAACAATTGAGAAAGAAAGTAATTGAGATCTATCAGTCTGGAAAGGGTTATAAAGCCATTTCCAAAGCTTTGGGAATCCAGCGAACCACAGTGAGAGCCATTATCCACAAATGGCGAAGACATGGAACAGTGGTGAACCTTCCCAGGAGTGGCCGGCCGCCCAAAATTACCCCAAGAGCGCAGCGACGACTCATCCAAGAGGTCACAAAAGACCCCACAACAACATCCAAGGAACTGCAGGCCTCACTTGCCTCAGTTAAGGTCAGCGTTCATGCCTCCACCATCAGGAAAAGACTGGGCAAAAATGGCCTGCATGGCAGAGTTCCAAGGAGAAAACGACTGCTGAGCAAAAAGAACATCAAAGCTCGTCTCAATTTCTCCACAACACATCTTGATGATCCCCAAGACTTTTGGGACAACATTCTGTGGACCGATGAGACAAAAGTGGAACTCTTTGGAAGGTGTGTGTCCAAGTATATCTGGCGTAGAAGGAACACTGCATTTCAGAAAAAGAACATTATACCAACAGTAAAATATGGTGGTGGTAGTGTGATGGTCTGGGGCTGTCTTGCTGCTTCAGGACCTGGAAGACTTGCCGTGATAAAAGGAACTATGAATATTGCTGTCTACCAAGAGATCCTGAAGGAGAATGTCCGACCATCTGTTCGTGTACTCAAGCTGAAACGAACTTGGGTTCTGCAGCAGGACAATGATCCTAAACACACCAGCAAGTCCACCACCGAATGGCTGAAGAAAAACAAAATGAAGACTTTGGAGTGGCCTAGCCAAAGTCCTGACCTGAATCCTATTGAGATGTTGTGGTATGACCTTAAAAAGGCCGTTCATGCTCGAAAACCCTCTAATGTAACTGAATTAGGACAATTCTGCAAAGATGAGTGGGCCAAAATTCCTCCAGGACGCTGTAAAAGCCTCATTGCACGTTATCGCAAACGCTTGGTTGCAGTTGTTGCTGCTAAGGGTGGCCCAACCAGTTATTAGGTTTAGGGGGCAATCACTTTTTCACACAGGGCCATGATGGTTTGGATTTTTTTTCACGTTTAATAATAAACACCTTCATTTACAAATTGCATTTTGTGTTTACTTGTGTTGTCCTTGACTATTGTTTAAATTGGTTTGATGTTCCGAAACACTTAAGTGTGACAAACATGCAAAGGAACAGGAAATGAGGAAGGGGGCAAACACTTTTTCACACCACTGTATGTACTGTTGTTGACCATGAGATATATCATGCATAGTTTATTTTTCGCCTTCTATCTTTTGCATTGTTTTGATAAAGTACGTGAATGTTCTGGTCTCTTCTTCTGCAATAAGGTTACTTGGTACAAATAAATGGATCTCAATTCCCCTTTTTTGTGTATTTGACAAAGCTGCATCTCAGCACACTGTTTTGTTTAGTATGCTTTGTTGTACTACTGCTGAACTTTGAAAAATGTTATAAACGTAACACTTTAAAAGAAAAAAAAGAAAAGAAAAAGCAGGAAAACACACCGTGGTCAGTTCTCTAGCTATGCTGGAAATGTGCTCTGCTCCTATGATAAAACTTGTCCTGGCAAACTTGTACTGACCAATTGAGTAACTGGGATCCTTGAAACTCTTATTCTGTCACATTCCCATGTGCAGGGGGGCCTTGAGACGCCTCCCCCTGCTCTCATGGGACTGTAGACCGAAATAGAAAACCCCTTAAATAAAAAACAACAAATAGTGGAGTAAACTTGGCTGCAGCCTTTATTATTGGTGTTCAATTTATTTCATAGTAAACATATAAACATTCATAGTTTAATAAATGCATTCACAAATAACTTATTTACTCAAACAACATTCCAGTAAGCAACCCAGCCACTATGACTCAGGTTGACGAAAATTATAACAATTTTTTGTTAACCACTCCCCACAAGCCAGGGCTGTTTTTATTTATTTTTATAAAAACAGGCCTGGCCCTATTCACCCCGAAACGCGGCCAACTCCACCATAGTTTGCAAATTGTTGCTAAATATATCAAGACCGATGTCTGATAGATGAACACCGTCAGCTCTAAAAAGGCCAAATATCCCCCCTTCTAAATCTATATGCCTAAATGTGAAGCCACCAATAGTAGGCAAGAATTTTGCCATTGTCCTATTGATACGCTTCCTAACTTTATCAAATGGGGAGTTTAACCATACCAATCTCGGGACAATTTCTGAAAAAAACAATCTTATGTTGGGAAATGACAGACTAAACTGATGTAAATCGTATTTAATTAGAAAAATTAGGTCCAGGGTTTTTACATGCCCTATGTCATTCCCACTCAAGTGTAAAATTAATACATCAGGCACGGGAAACTTTTGAAACAGTAAACTTAATTTGTCAAGAAGATTCTGCCAACGCATACACCTCCTACCGTGCCAAATTATATTCATCAAAGAGGGGTTAAAATTCAAGCTTTCGGAATAAATTCTTTGCAAAACTCTCCTTTCAGCCCAAAAAATGAAAGAGTGCCCAAGGATCCAAACAGAGATTCACCTGTGAATTAGAACAAACAGTTAGGACGAATGTACAGCTTGTAAGCATCTGACTGCCATCTACCGATGCGTTTAATAATCCCCACATCTAAACCCAATCTGGCAGCTTCAGTGGCTGCCCCGATACGAAATTAATGTGATGACAGAGACAATTTGTCCAGCTTTAAATTAGACAAACATTTGTAAAATACTGCATTGAACTGATATTTTTACAGGGGAACTCCATCACAATGAATGAATAATAACTTACTGTGCTTATACCTCACCTGCAGAAAACTTCGTAACAATGAAACCAGGCAAATGGGGGAACCTGGGAATGAATGTAAATGTAACCAAATAACCTTACCAAACTGATCCGTTTTTGATCTGGGAATAAATAACTTGACGTTAGTGTCATCTAATACAACATGCGACAACAGAAGCCCAGACGTGGAATTTTTATTCTGAGATATTAATTCTGAGATTCTTAACGCCCCGAAGAAAAGTATTGCCTCTTAGAGAGAATAACAGTCCATGTCAACTGCCGAACATAATTTGATAAGAATAGCTGGAGTAATAGCCATACTTGTATCTGGTTGAATTGAGGATTTTTTTATAACCCTTAAGTGCCTGTCTTACTGAAAATAAAGAGGAGCATGAAGGGTGATTGTTCAGTCTGAGGAAAAAAGAAATACCCGCTAATGTTTTATTAATGTGAGACCACGATAAGGCTTTGGACATTAAGTTGTCTAAAAAAGACAGAACAAATTTTTTGGAAAAGGAAGACTGGACTTCGCCTAATGCCGCATACACACGGTCGAAATTTCCGATGGAAACAATCCGATGGGAGTTTTTCATCAGATTTTCCGACCGTGTGTATGCCCAACGGTCTTTTTCTGTCGGCATTTCCGACGTACTTTGGATTGAGAGCCTGTTCTTAATTTTCCAGACGGAAAACCTTTCCATCGGATTTTTCGATCGTGTGTATGCAATTCCGACACGCAAAATTCCGACGCATGCTCGGAAACAATTTGACGTATGTTTGGAAGCATTAAACTTCCCTTTTATAGTGCCGTCGAACATGTTGTATGTCGTGGTGTTATTGACCATCAGAATTTGGTGTGACCGTGTGTAGGCAAGACCGTTTGAGCGAAATTCCGTCGGAATTCCGACGGGAAAAACATCAGAGCTTTTTCCGCCAAAAATTCCGACCGTGTGTACGAGGCATAACAGTCTCAGATGAGACAACTACAGCAGCCATGCTGACGAGTATGTCGCAAAAGTAGAGGGCGCAATGGATTTCTTAATATTCGCTCAAACCCACTCTAAATCAGGTTCCTTAGAAGCAGAGGACACTGGATCCCTATCTTGTTCGCAGCTGGAAATAGAAACTTGTATCTCCTCATCTGCAAACAGGAAAGAGAATCAGCAATGCCATCTAACTTACCAGGTAAATATTGAGCCTTAATCCAAATATTAAGACTTAAGCATTTAAAGACAAGGTATCTTAGTAAAGTAACTACAGGAGGGGATTTGGATGACAAGCAATTTATAGCAAAAAGGACCCCTTTATTATCTGTGCTAAATAGGATCCTTTTATTCATGAAATACTCACCCCAAATTTCCAATGCTACCAAAATGGGAAACAATTCTAAAATCACAATGTTCTGCTCCGGGTGTCTTCTCCAGTCTTGGGGGTCTTCTCGCCGGACTCCTCCGCCATTTACTTAGCTCTTTTACCGAGCGGAGGAGGCCGGCTACCTTCTTCGTCGTCGACGCCGTCGTCTGGGGGTCTCGATCCGCCTTCGGGGGTCTTCCGGGGTCTCTTCTGTTCTTGCCGCGGTCGTCGTTTTCTGCGCCGCCGGCGCCGCCTTCTTGTTCTTCTTCTTGTTCTTCTTATTCTTCTTGTTCTTGTTTCGGAGGATGCTGGGACTGTGACATCACAAGGGGGCGGGGTCACCATGTGACATGAGTATGTGACCCTGTCCCCTTGTCCCTATATAAGTCCCAGCGCGGCTCTGGCATTCCGGCCAGAGGGAGCGACGAGTCAACATCGGAAGAAGAACAAGAAGAACAAGAAGAAGAAGAAGGCGGCGCCGGCGGCGCAGAAAACGACGACCGCGGCAAGAATAGAAGAGACCCCGGAAGACCCCAGAAGACCCCCGAAGGCAGATCGAGACCCCCAGACGACGGCCTCCTCCGCTCGGTAAAAGAGCTAGGTAAATGGCATCGTACCCCATACTCATTCACATAGGGTGGGGGGCCGGGATCTGGGGGCCCCCTTATAAAAGGGGGCTCCCACATTCCGATAAGCCCCCCGCCCGCAGACCCCGACAACCAACGGCCAGGGTTGTCGGGAAGAGGCCCTTGTCCTCATCAACATGGGGACAAGGTGCTTTGGGGTGGGGGGCCCCAGGGCACCCCCCATGTTGAGGGCACGCGGCCTGGTATGGCTCAGGAGGGGGGGGCGCTCGCTCGTCCCTACCCCTTTCCTGGCCTGCCGGGCTGCGTGCTCGGATAAGGGTCTGAGATGGATTTGGGGGGGACCCCCACGCCGTTTTTTTCAGTGTGGGGAGTCCCTTTAAATCCATACCAGGTGACGGGGCTAGCGCGGCGGCATTCACTGCCTACGCTAGCTACGTCTACCTGAAGTCACGTGCTAAATGAACAGACTTTCCGATGAGCGGCAAGTCCGTTCATTTCAAAAGTCCGGCGGACTAGCCTACTAACGGCGGGATTGTCCGCCGGACTGCCAGATTGTCCGCCGTACTGCCAAGTCCAGCGGACAATTTTAAAACAAAACTTAAAACCTAGTCCGCCAGACTTTTGGCGCCAAAAAGTCCGCCGGCGCCCACACACGAGGGGATTGTCCGGTGGACTTGAGTCCAGTGGACAATCCCGCGGGATAGTCCCTTCATGTGTACGCGGCACAAGGCTGATTTTAAATTCTTTTCCAAAACGCAACCCTAACCTTGGAAAGGAGGGAGTAAAAAACCTTCATTGAATCCTTCAAACAGCAGCAGGCCCATCTGTCTGTCTGTGTACCATTGAAGCCAAGGCAGCATTTTGTGCAACCTCACCGCATTGGAGGTTTTTGAAAAAGGGGCTCTACCTGGAGATTGACTGGCCATTTTTTTAAAAAACATTTTAAAATGGGATGTGCTCCCGTGCAAAATGCGCATTTGTGACGATATCTGCACGAACCTGGCCACTTACACTGGGTGTCATTGAATGAGAAACATATACCCTTTGTGTAAGCATTAGCCGTTGATGGAATAGGAAGTTGTTGTTTGCCAATAAACGATTGCTGAGGCAGAAAAAGATTGAGCCACAGCCCGATGTCTTTGCAACTCCATTTTAAACTGGGATGCACTGCTAGCTTCTGCCTGAATGATTGGTCATAGACAAACCATGATATTCCTCCAAAGTTTTCGTATGCTTCAAGAACAATGTTCAGATGCTGGAATAAACCCACACTTTTTTCTGGAGTTTGTTTGCAAGTGTTAAGGCTGGCCGAAGGGCCAGCCTGTATTTGTGGGAGGAGTCAGAGAGACTATTTAAGCCTCCTCCTCTTCTAGGGCCTGGGTCGTCGGCGTTCTGGGTTAGGAGGGGGTGGGGCTGTTATACGTCACCGTGGAGCCGTGCCAGCTACAACCTGCTGCGTGGTGGCGGTGTCTCAGTGCTTACACCGGGGAGACTGCTTACCCATCGACCTTGTGACCACCGGGTACTTCGGTGCTTCCCCCGGGGTGGTCGGCCGTCCACCAGCTCCTCTCTCCCTGGGCAGTTCCGGCTTCCAGGGGGGGGGGGGGGCGTCCGCATGATGGGATATGTCTGCTTGGTGCAGGGGTGTTCGGCCGCCGCCGCCGACTCCTCTCCCCATACTTGTTCAGCTCCACGAGGGAGCCGCCTGCCTGGTGCGCAAGGGGGGAGGGGGTCGGCCGCCGCCACCTCTTCACATTCACAGGTGCACAAGGCTCATATCTGCGGGGGGGAGGGGGGGTGTTTCGGCCGCCGCCAGCTCCTTGCTCCCCGTGCATAGCTGCTCCACGTGGGGGGCCGCCTGCTGATTCTCCCGGTGTTCGCGGGGGCTGATTGGCCGCCGCTGACTCCTCTCCCCATGCGCTGCCATCTCCACAAAGCAGCCGCACGCTTGTTGCCGGGGCGATTCGGCCGCCCGCCTGCTCCTCTCATGCTACCCGGCTACAGGAGGGGGAAGGGCCGCCGGTTCTGGGGGGGGGCATGGGCAGTCACCCGGCCGGCTGGTGGAGGAACACCAGACCATCCTCAGCAGTCATGGCAACGGCCAGACTTGAGGGACAGGGCTGCCAGGTTGCTACTTTCACTTGTTTCACTTTCTTGGTCAGTATTTCTATTTGCAGCTATTGCAGCGTTCTGCGGGCTTTCTGACATATCGTTTCTGCCCGCCATTTCTGTCATAGCGTTTCTGTCCGCCATTTCTGTCATAGCGTTTCTGCCTGCCATTTCTGTCATAGCGTTTCTGCCCGCCATTTTTTCTGTCATAGCGTTTCTGTCATAACGTTTCTGCCCGCCATTTTCTGTCATAGCGTTTCTGCCCGCCATTTTCTGTCATAGCGTTTTTGCCCGCCTTTTTCTGTCATAGCGTTTCTGCCCGCCATTTTTCTGTCATAGCGTTCTGCCCGGAATGTCTGTCGTAGCGTTCTGTGCGGCATGTCTGCCGTAGCATGTAGGATGTTTCTGCCTGGCATTCCTGTCATAGCATGTTTCTTCCCAGCATTTCTGTCGGAGCATTTTCTGCCCGGCATTTCTGTCGGAACGTTTTCTGCCCGGCATTTCTGTCTCCGCATTCTTCCCCGGTATTTCTGTCATAGCGCTCTGCCCCTGCGTTTCTGTCATAGCGTTCTGCCCCTGCGTTTCTGTCATAGCGTTCTGCCCCTGGGTTTCTCTCATAGCGTTCTGCCCCTGGGTTTCTGTCATAGCGTTCTGCCCCTGCGTTTCTGTCATAGCGCTCTGCCCCTGCATTTCTGTCATAGCGTTCTGCCCCTGCGTTGCTGTCATAGCGTTCTGCCCCAGCATTTCTGTCAATTACGTCATGCCCCAGCATTCAGGTCATGCCCCAGCGTTTCGTCTCGGCGTACAGTCTCTGCGTTGTCATAGCCTTCCTGCCCCAGCATTTCTGGCACGGTGTGCTGCCCAGCATTCCTGGCTCAGCGTTCAGTCTCAGCATTTCTGTCATGGCTTTTCTGCCTCAGCGTTTCTGCCCAGGATTTCTGTCATTGCATTTCTGCCTCAGCGTTCAGGCTCAGCGTGTTTCCGTCATTTGCATTTCTGCCCAGGTTTTCTGTCATAGCATTCTGCCCAGGATTTCTGTCGTTGCATTTCTGCCTCAGCATTGCAGTCCCAGCGTTTCTGCCCAGGGTTTCCGTCCTTGCATTTCTGTCATTGCGTTCGGCCCAGGATTTCTGTCATTGCGTTTCTACCCCTGGATTTCTGTCATTGCGTTTCTGCCCCTGGATTTCTGTCATTGCGTTTCTGCCCTGGATTTCTGTCATTGCGTTTCTGCCTCTGGACTTCTGTCATTGCGTTTCTGCCTCTGGACTTCTGTCATTGTGTTTCTGCCCCTGGATTTCTGTCATTTTGTCTCTGCCCCTGGATTTCTGTCATTTCGTTTCTACCTCAGTGTTCAGTCTCAGCGTATTTTTCTGTCATTCGCGTTCTGTCATGGCATTTCTGCCTCAGCATTCTGTCATAGCAGTCTGCCCCAGGACTGCTGTCGTTGCATTTTTTGCCTCAGCATTTCAGTCTCAGCATTTGTCATTGCGTTCCTGCCCCAGGTTTTCTGTCTTGGCATTTCTGCCTCAGCGTTTCTGTCATTACATTTCTGCCTCAACGTTCTGTTATAGTTTCTGCCCCTGGATTTCTGTCATTGCGTTTCTGCCCCTGGATTTCTGTCACTGCGTTTCTGCCCCTGGATTTCTGTCATTGCGTTTCTGCCCCTGGATTTCTGTCATTGCGTTTCTGCCCCTGGATTTCTGTCATGGCATTTTCTGCCCCTGGATTTCTGTCATTGTATTTCTGCCCCTGGATTTCTGTCATTGCATTTCTGTCCCTGGATTTTTGTCATTGCGTTCCTGCCCCCTGGATTTCTGTCATTGCGGTTCTGCCCCTGGATTTCTGTCATTGCGGTTCTGCCCCTGGATTTTGTCATTGCGTTCTGCCCTCTGGATTTCTGTCACTGCGTTTCTGCCCCTGGATTTCTGTCACTGCGTTTCTGCCCCTGGATTTCTGTCACTGCGTTTCTGCCCCTGGATTTCTGTCACTGCGTTTCTGCCCCCTGGATTTCTGTCACTGCGTTTCTACCCCCTGGATTTCTGTCTCTGCGTTTCTGTCCCCTGGATTTCTGTCACTGCGTTCCTGCCCCCTGGATTTCTGTCACTGCGTTCCTGCCCCTGGATTTCTGTCACTTTCTTTTCTGCCCCCTTGATTTCTGGCATTGCGTTTCTTCCCCCTGGATTTCTGGCATTGCGTTTCTGCCCTTGGATTTCTGGCATTGTGTTTCTGCCCCTGGATTTCTGGCATTGCGTTTCTGCCCCTGGATTTCTGGCATTGCGTTTCTGCCCCTGAATTCTGGCATTGCGTTTCTGCCTCTGGATTCTGGCATTGCGTTTCTGCCTCTGGATTCTGGCATTGCGTTTCTGCCTCTGGATTCTGGCATTGCGTTTCTGCCTCTGGATTCTGTTATAACGTTTCGGCCTCCAGCATTTCTGTCATAACGTTTCGGCCTCCATCATTTCTGTGATAACGTTTCGGCCTCCAGCATTTCTGTCATAACGTTTCGGCCTCCAGCATTTCTGTCGTAACGTTTCGGCCTCCAGCATTTCTGTCTTAACGTTTTGGCCTCAGCATTTCTGTCATAGCGTTTCTGCCGCAGCATTTCTATCATGGTGTTTTCACCCTCGGTGTTCAGCCACAGCGTTTCTCAGAGGGGCGTTGTTCACTCAGGGTACACTCCGATAGCTGTTTTTTGTTTGTTGGTTGTCATGTCTCATCGTATCTGTGTTCATGTTTGTATCTGGGTCAGTTAGTTAATGCTCACACGTCAGGATCTGTCACGTCTACAGATCCATACGGGCTGAGGTTTCGTTTGTTAAATTGATTGTTGTCCTCAATTTTCTCGCCCGTATACCACACGTCATACGATGCATGTTCATTCACCACACTCATACGACTACCCACCACGGTCCGTGGGTACACCAGCCCTGAGTTCTTAAGTCAATTACCTGTCTCTGCGCTGCAGGTTACTCGGGCTCATTCACCACTCACACGAGGAGGGGGGGGTCCATCGTCAGTTTCATCACGCACAGTGGTCTCGACATTTCTGCTTATGTTTCTCATTCATAGGTAGGCACAGAGGGGTGTTGTTGTTCTCATGTCTGGTTGTCTGTCATTTCTCCAGTTTGTGTTCTCAGGTTAGGCTGTCTTGGCTGCAGCACGACGCGTTCGTATCAGGTGGGACCAGTGTTTTGTGTCTGGCATGGTTGCTCCATGTTGGTGATGCTCATTGCCATAGCGCCTACCCCATCACATCCATCAGGCATCCAGGTTTTTTGCACTCCTGTCAGGGGTATTTTTGCCCTCTCTTTCTCACATCCTCATACCATAGTAGGGGTAGGCCAGGGGTTGGGGGGGCATTTCACTGAGCTACTTCGCTGGTGTCCATGCTTCTCGGCCATCATTTTGCAGGGGTTCCTCGGGCCAGCCCTTGCTTCCTTTTCCCTACGTATCCTCTCATGCACAAGCAGTTAATTCTCATGTCTGGGTTGTCTTGGGCATCAGGCTCATTCCATCCTTCACAGGACGTTCAGGTGGGTTCTGCGTAGCTTCGCAGGTTCTTCAGGGGGTTCCTTTTCATCACCAAGTCAGGAGTCAGTGGGTTCTCCTGTCACAACGGATACTTACCGGTTACTCACTGTTGCCATCCGGGCGCACGTTAGTCTACATGTTGGATCATTACCTTCCCTTCTTCACCTAAATCTTGTGTCTTTTTGCCCTCTTTTCAGGCATACCGACCAGCCAGGCCATGGCACACCTCAGGCCTTGGTTCTTAGGAATATCGCATTTCCCACTTGAAGACTCCGATTACAAGTGTTAAGGCTGGCCGAAGGGCCAGCCTGTATTTGTGGGAGGAGTCAGAGAGACTATTTAAGCCTCCTCCTCTTCTAGGGCCTGGGTCGTCGGCGTTCTGGGTTCCCACCCTCCCATTCCCCCAGTGTTTCATACTTATAGTACTTCTCATTCTTACATCAAGGGTATGCCCTCTTTTCAGGCATACCGACCAGCCAGGCCATGGCACACCTCAGGCCTTGGTTCTTAGGAATATCGCATTTCCCACTTGAAGACTCCGATTACAAATAATACTGGAATATATGCAGAATGCCTGTAACCAATTGTTGAAATTTGTAGCTACTGGTCTACGTCTATCTTCTTCTGCTCTCTCCTCTTTTTTATCGCCTTTAAATAAAAACTCTTTGGAGGATGGAAGAAGTGACAGCAGATCCACAAATTCCCCCAGATAATTTTGTCTTTTACACTAGACAAGTGATAACCCAGTGGGAACAGGGTACACAGCAATGCCTCCTTGCCACAAATTTCAGGAACATTAGCAGACACCTGTGAAATTTCAGAAATTGGTAGTACATTAATATTATCAGCAGATAATGATGATGTAAGCACTACCCCAGAGCTAGCAGGAGCTGTACTCACTGAATCTACATTATTGCTGCTAATTGCTGCAGCAGGGCTAGCCCAGACTTCAGCAGCAGAGTTTGAAAGATTCTGGTTAATAACTGATGGATTAGATTTAACACTATCTATTAAGGAAGACAAGGAAGCAGTTAAGGATGTTAGTAATTGCAATTGAGACAAGTCATCATTACCTGAACTTATGTTTGAAGCCGGCTGAGAGCACACAACAGGAATCTGCTGTGCCTCTAAAGATGTAGCAATGCTGGTTTTAGAAGAGCCTTCCTAAGTCCCCTTTCTGGTGCTGTGCTGGCTGGTGCTGCTGGTGTCCCTGGCATGAAAGCCCGGACTAAGAGGGGTAATGGCCGATGACACTGATCCTGTTGCCCCCACATCCTGCTGACGATTGGACCGGACTCCCGAGGCAAGCCTGCTGGGGGTTGCTCTGCTTCTCTTGTTAGTTGTAGCACTGTCCGAATGACTTGCGCTGACCGGCCCACATCTCCTGGTAGATACTAGACCCATTCCTCAATGAAGGAGAAAACCTCTGCCTCAGAGACCTCCTCCGTTTGGCCGGGAGCCTGCCCATATCTATGGCCGGAGCTGAATCCCTTGACCTCCCGGCAAGGGAACCTCCTCCCAGAGCACCCACAGCCATTACCTATTTCCAAGGGGACAATACCTTAGGGTGCAATAAGGGAGTAACTTCAAAGGAGGTGGAGGCGGAGGCAGAGGCGAAGGTTGCAGACACAGCTGGAGCTGTAGCAGAAGAGGCTGGGGAATATTGATGTGCTGATGGCTGAGGAAGTGAAAGGCAATGCAGCATCCATTCTTCCCCATCTTCTGCCCCTGCTCTCTCAATAAGGCGCCTGACAAGGCTCTTCATGACACCATCTAATGCAGCCTAAAGGAGCTCACAGGTAGGGGTCTTGATGAACTGGCAACAAGAGCCTGTTGCTTTGCCTTATATAGCCTTTGTCCCTTCTAGAATATTCTGTGCGGTCATGTGATCTAAAACTTCTGGAATATTTCTAAAGGTCAGCTGACCTTTCCAGTGGTCAACTGACTTGAACCTATGCTATCTGACCTTTTATTGGTTACCTGACTTAACCTTTCTATTCACCTTAATTTGCAGGAAAAAGGCCTGCCCACCTGACCTAACTGACCAATTGAGTAACTGGGAGCCTTGAAACTCTTATTCTGTCACATTACCATGTGCAGGGGGGCCTTAAGACAGCCTCCCCCTGCTCTCATTCTTGGACCTCTCTATTGTTCGCAAGATCCAGCATGTTCTGTACCTCCTCTGCTATAGGGCTTTAACCAGACAAATGCCTTGTTTAATCACAGAGATGCATCCTGGAATATTTGAGATGATTCCCTAGTTTCGCTTACTTCCTGCCTCTGCACTTTGGATAGGTTGTCAGCCACTCCAAATTCTGACACCCAAGAACTGGATGCTGGCAGCAGGCTAACTGGAGCTGTAAATTCTCCATTCTTTCAAGGTTTGGTTAGAATCATGTGGTATAGCAGTGCCATATAAGCAGATATCTTGTATTGGCATCCAGCTGCTTTTCATTTGTTTATTTGTGTGATTCCTCCCCACTTGTTACCAGCGAATTATAATGCATAAAAACCTAGCTATTGCACCACAATCTCACCAGGCCTGCCCTGGGAGGAGGCTGAGGCCACTTTTCATCCACTTATCAAGTATATAGGCTGCATAGAAATGCAGCATCTCTGAGGCACACATTGTAAAGCAGGCTAGGATGGGCAGTTCAGACACCGGCACCCGAGAGTAGTGGGTCACTGAAGTGGGTTGGATGGGCACTTGGAGCCATGCTTTAAGAGACTGAATAACTAAATAGGGTCACATTGATTAGAATAATTTGGTAAATCTGTTCTGGCTTCTGCTTACAAAGCTAAAGCACTTTATTGTTTACCTCCCTGACATGTACAAGTATCTCAAATGGGTCTTGCCACTGAGCCAGACACTTGCTTTCCACAATTTGGACCACCAACAGCAGGGCCCTGTCTCCAGGTTGAAAAGTTCTTACCAATGCCATGGCCGGCCTTTTATACACCTTGGCTTGAACCTCCTAGGCTCCTTGCTTATGTTTACAAAACACAGGCATGACCATTTAAATTCAGTCCTGCATCTGAGAGACATGTTCAATCATGCTTCTGTGGAGCATTGTGAATATGTGCCCCTCGCGCTACTTGGAGTAAGTGAATAGTCGAAAATAAATAATAGTGCTCTGCTGCAAAATGTGATGTGTTCACAAATACACAATAAAGATATATATAAAAAAGGAATTTCGCGCAATAGATAGCTAAAAATGAAGTAATGCAATAAAAGGATGCGCCAGTATTGGAAATATTACTGGTGAGAGGTAATATATTATATAATGCAATACTAATAAGTGTAGGTGTCTAGCAATAAATAAACATTTAAAGTGACTTGTGCAAAAACCTTAATAGTAGTGACAATGAAAAAGTGCTGTGAGGTACAGAATAGATAAATTCAAACAATTAATGTGCATCAAAGTGCTGTGAGACACAAAATAGATAAATTAAACAATTAAAAAATAGTGACTAAAAAGTATTGGAAGATCAATAATGAATGAGTAATATAAACTCTAAAAGGCAAATAAATGGTTAAAAATAATAATAATTAATATAGTCCCAGGTTGGATAAAATATGTATGAATATAACAGTGTCCAAGTTAGTCCATCAGGTCCTGATAGTATAAATATATATGGTCAGGTACCGCGATCACTCAGAACATGCAGTAATGAGTTGATAATTTGTTCAATTCACTCAGGTAATCAGCGCTTTCTGCGTGACTTATAAAAATAAATAGATATTGGGTCCTGTGTGCTTTATAAATTCTGCAGTGGATACTTGGTCCTGATTTTCATAAATTCAATCCAATCGCCAGTCTCCCAGAACTCTCACCTCAGATATATAAATGTAGCGATACCCCCAGTTAAGAGGGCCGCTGGTTTGTTTTGGGTCCCTGAGTACAGCTCAGCAAATTTGCTCTACCCGCTCTGGCACAGTTAGTAAAGGGGTATGTATCTATGCACATATAAATATCACTTATACTCTAAGTGTAATGGACTCAAACTCACAAGCAGACTGCTGAGATAAGAATAACTGGCTTTACTTTGGCAGTAAGGAAAATAAATAGTAACATGCATTTAAACATTTGACTTACAACACATTAGCAGGTCCCTGCAATATGCACTTTAACATGTACACACATATGTATCAAACTAGCAATGGGGAACGGAGCGCCAAGTGTAGCGACCGTCTGCTATGCACCCCTGAGGTGCAATAAATCTATCTGCGCCTACCTAACGGACCAGGCCTGATCCCTAGCAATAGAGCTCGGTCCTTGAATAAGTACAGTATTCTTCACCGGCAAGAGAACTGTAGAGGTGGTGCACATGTAGCTTTAAATGGTGTGTTTGTAATCCACAGAAAGAAACATCTGCTGCTCTGAGGTAAACTGTGCCTTGGCAGTTCAATAGGCATAGAAGTGTATGTAGCAATGTAGGATGAGCCTTTCAGCTCGCTCACCACTCCTGGGTACCGTCCTCAGCTCCGGGACCTCCAATGGTGGCGTCCGGCCTCCTCTGTCACAGCCCCTGCGTTCCGGTCCTCTCTCCGACCGACCGACTGTAGGGAAAAGTCTCCGCTCCGCTGCTGCTGACTCTGAGAGGTGAGAGTCTCTCTCCACCTGCTGCAAGGCCCAGGCTTCAGGCCTTCAGCAGTCCCGGTCCGCACAGGTGTCTCCTCACTTGCAAGTCTCTGCGTCACCAGCCCAGTCAGAAGAGGAAGAGGCGGTCTCTCCTCTTCCCTTTTATCACCTCCCCAGAAGCCTCTCGGGCGGAAACAAACAGCCTCCCGGGAGCCTGGGGAATTATGGGGAATGTAGTCTTTTCCCCTAAAAGGGGTACGACCCCGCTACACACTCCCCCCACTTTGAATCTTTGGTCCCCAAAGACATTGTTCAATCTACAAGCTTTCTTTGAGACAACACGTTCACATAATTCAGACAGAGGAGCTTCCCACCAATTAGCATAAGATGGGGAGCTGTCCTGTCTACAGGTCACTTCAGTGTGGGCGACCTGTTTGACTGTGCCAGAGAGTGAGCTGGGGTTGCCCTCCACCAAATGAACAGTGGATGGGTCAGGGCGTTCAGCACTTCTCCTTGCTGTGGTAACAGAGTCCTCTGAACTTTTTCCCATTTGGGGGTAAGTTAGCTTCTTGGGAGGCCTCACAACTCTGCGAGCTCTCTGTTCTCTTGGGACTTCTTCAGGAACACATTCTGGCAACATCTCTGGTTCTGGAACATCTACTTCTTCCTCTTCTGAGTAGAGCCCAGGGATATCTTCCCAGCACTCAGGCACAACACTGAATGGAACAAACTCTGTAGCTTCTGGGTTCAATGTTCTATCTTCCACATCTTCAGTGGGTGGAAGGTCTATGGCGGAATTTCCTGGAGTTGAGGAAGGCCATAGCCATTCAAGTTCTCCTCTTCCCTTTTCTGCTGATTGGGGGTCCTGTCCACCCCTAGCTCGGGATGTCTGAGACTGAGTATTAGGCCTGGGGGTATCCAGAATGGAAACAGATTCAGGTACGTCTCTTGCTGGAGGTATTCTGACTGCTTCAGTGAGTGGGAGCAAGTGATTCCTATGCCAGGTCTTCAAAGGCCCCACTCTTCCTTCTGGCTTCAACTTGTAGACAGGCAATCCTGGAAGTTTTCTACAGATGATATATGGTTCTGATCTCCATCTATCAGCAATCTTGTGTCTTCCAGGGATCCCTAGATTGCGTAACAGTACACGGTCCCCAGGCTGTAGGTCCTGTACTCGAACCTTCAAATCAAAGTTCCGCTTGTTTCGGGCCCCCCTCTGGTCAGAGGCCGCTTGAGCTTTCTCATAAGCTATCTTCAAACTGTGCCTCAGTCTGTCCACATATCCTTTGTGGGAGGCAGCAGAGGCATGGTCTAAAGAAATGCCGAAGGCCAAATCCACTGGCAATCTTGCTTCTCTCCCAAACATAAGTCGGTAAGGAGAGAAACCCATCACATCACTGGTTGTACAGTTGTAAGCATGCACTAGAGCTGATATGTGTTGACTCCAATGTTGCTTCTTTTCTGTTTCTAAAGTTCCCAACATGTTCAATAGGGTCCTGTTGAACCTTTCAGGCTGGGCATCACCTTGAGGGTGATATGGTGTAGTTCTAGTCTTCTCTACTCCCAGAGAATCTAGTAGCTTCCTGATCAGGCGACTCTCAAAGTCCCTTCCTTGGTCTGAATGGATTCTCTGTGGTAGTCCATAATGAACAAAGTACTTCTCCAAAAGTACCTTGGCCACTGTAGAGGCCTTCTGGTCCTTGGTTGGGAAAGCCTGAGCATAACGGGTGAAATGGTCGGTTACCACCAGAACATTTCCCAATCCACTCAAATCGGGTTCGAAGCAGAGAAAATCAATGCATACCAGATCCATTGGGCCTTGACTCTGTAGATGGCCCATTGGGGCAGCTTGATGGGGTAAAGTCTTCCTCTGAATGCATCTTGCACAGGAATGGCAATACTCCTCCACTTCGGCCCTCATGCAGGGCCAATAAAACCGGTCTCTGACAAGTTGGAAGGTTCTCTCTGCTCCCAAGTGACCATGCTGGTCATGTAATGCAATCAGCACAGTCTCTCGATGCTTTTCGGGGAGAAACAACTGCCACTTATCTTCTGAGCTATCAGAGGGGCCCCTTCGGTAGACCACCCCCTGATGCACCTGTAATTTGTCCAACTCTCTCCTCAGTAAGCGAGCTTCTTTGGAAGGGTGAAGGCGAAGCCCCTCTGGACTCTTGTCTTCCAGTGCCTCCAGGACCAATTTCCCCATGGGGTCTTCCAATTGGTCACACCTTAGCTCCTTCTTGGACAGCTTCGGTAGGCACTCTTCTTCTAGTTGAGTTACCCCACAGTAACACTTTGGGACTCCCACTGTGGTAACTCCTATCTCTTCAGCTCTGGATCCTCCTCTGGCTTGGAGTTCAGCCCCCTGACAAAGGGCTCGCACTCCTTCTGGTGCCACTTGGGTCCAGTCTTCCCAGTCATCGACCATGACATGGGATCTTCGGGACAGGGCATCTGCATCCCTATTTCCAGCCCCTGGCCTGTACTTGAGGCTGAAATTGAATCCAGACAACGCCGCCAACCATCTGTGTCCAGTTGCATCCAGCTTGGCGGTGGTGAATAGGTAGGTCAAGGGGTTGTTATCTGTTTTTACAGTAAATTCGGCCCCATAAAGGTAGTCTTTTAGTTTGTCGACTACTGCCCATTTGAGGGCCAAGAACTCCAACTTATGGGTGGGGTAGTTCTTCTCGGAGGGGGTCAGGCTCCGGCTCACATAGGCCACTGGTCGCAGCTGGTCTTCATACTCCTGGTAGAGTACTCCACCTAGGCCCTCATGGCTGGCATCAACATGTAGCTCATATGGTCTAGTGGGGTCAGCATAGGCCAAAACTGGGGCTGTGGTGAGACTTCTCTTCAAGGTTCTGAAAGCCTCTTCACACCTTGAGTTCCATTGGTCTTGAACCGACTCACCGGGCCTCCTAGGCCCCAATCCATCTTCCTCTCCTTCTGTCTTGAGAAGTTCGTTTAGGGGTTTTGCAATGCGGGCAAACCCATCCACAAACCTGCGGTAGTAGGAGCAGAACCCCAAGAAAGACCGAAGTTCTGTAACTGTTGTGGGTCTTGGCCACGAAGTAACTGCCTCCAACTTCTCAGGGTCTGTAGCCACTCCCTTTTCAGACACTATGTGTCCCAGATAGTTCACAGAAGACTGATAGAACCGACACTTTTCGGGAGAAAGTTTGAGTCCCTCTTCACTGAGCCTCTTCAGTACTTTCTCCAATCTGGCTTCATGTTCTTCCAAAGTCTTTCCAAAGACAATGACATCGTCCAGATACACAAGGACTTCTATGAGGTTCATGTCTCCAACTGTCCTTTCCATAAGGCGTTGAAATGTAGCAGGAGCTCCAGATAGGCCCTGGGGCATCCTGTTGAACTCAAAGAATCCCACTGGGGGATTTTCTCTGTCTTCTGGATGCATTGGGATTTGATAGTACCCACTCTTGAGGTCCATCACACTGAACCACTTAGCTCCAGATAAACTCTGTAAGGCATCCTCTATCCTTGGCGTGGTGTATTGGTCAGGAATGGTCCTCCTGTTGAGAGTTCTGTAGTCAATGCAGAGCCTCAACGACCCATTCTTCTTCCTGACTACCACAATTGGGGAGGCATAGGGGCTTCTGGACTCCCGAATCACTCCCGTCTTCTTCAGTTCCGCAAGCTGCTCCCTCAGATCCTCCAGATCTGCTAGCGGGACCCGCCTGACTCTTTCTCTGAATGGCTTGTCCTCTTGCATGCGGATTCGATGGGTGGCACTCCTCGCACACCCCACATCAAACTCATCTTTAGAGAAAATCTTCTCCCATCTGGTCAGCTGGGCCTTGGCTCTATCTTTCCAAGCTCCAGGTAGGTTTGGGTTTTCCATGGAGAGTTTCTTCCAAACATCTTCTCCTTCACCCGTCCCCTTCACTTCTGACCAGCCAACTGGGACAGCAGGACTCACCTGTCCCAGAAGCATCCTGGCAGGGATCTCCACGGGCCGTTCCGTGGAGTTCCTCACACTGACAGGGACTCTTCCTCTTGCCTTCCTCAGGTCCTTCAATGAGATCACTTCTGGTATCACCTCCAGACCTGAGTGACCCTCCATTGGGTCGGGTTCCAACATTACAAAGGGGCCAGGCTGCTCCCAATTAAGTTTCACCGTGGCTCTCATGCAGGTCACCTCTCCAGGCTGTAACACTGCTCCTTCTCTTCCAAGTCTCCATACCCTTCCTATCCCCTCACTTGGGGTCTTCTGCTCTAGGACCAACCGCTGATAGGCTGCCTTCAGCATGGGATGGATCTTGGGGGCTGAAAGATTCTCTTTCTTCACCAGGGGGGTCAGGAGCCTTCTGACTAGATCCGTGTTTGTCCCTATGATCAGGGAGGTCTTGCTGGTTCCAGGCGGGCGAGGGCACACCACTGCCAGGGTGTCGAACACTTCAGCCTTTCCAGCCACGGATGGATCAAAGGTCAACCGTATGGGTAAGTATCCATCATAGGGGAAACTCTGAGTTCCCAATCCCCTTATCTCCAACTCTTCTATCTTCTGTATGGGCAGATGACTTAGGTATCTGTCATAGAAGTCCCTGTACAATAGGGTCACTTGGGCTCCAGTGTCTAGGAGGGCCTTTGTGTATATCCCTTCCACCTGGATGGGTACAGTAGGGGATGGACCAACTAGCTCTCCTGGGTAGGGCCGAGTTGATGCTGTCTTCTTCTTTGGACTCTTTTCTTTCTCACTTGATCTGCACTTGATCCTTTCTTGAGCCTGGTATGCATTAATTTTCTCCCTCTTAGTGGGAGTGTGAACCCGTTGAGGGACATTGTTATCTCTCATTTTTAGGGGTTCTCGCTTAGGGGTACTGTGTCTCTTCGGAGGGGTCTTGCCCCCTTTCTCTGGAGTGTACCTTGGTTGAGGGACCCTGGGTTCCTTCCGAGGGGTTTGATCTCCTCGCTTTCTCTTTCCGTTGTACTTCTTGGAGCTCACTGAAGGCGATGGGCACCCGGTTGACTCCTTCACCGGGGCCCTTTGGCGTTTCCCGCCGGCTGGCGGCTATCTGTTTTCTTCTTTTTGGGACTGGAAAATACAGCTGCAATATGACCAATTCCTCCACAATTAAAACAGATCATCTCACCGTAGTCAGGTAGGGATGCTGGCGCTGAGACAGTTGGAAACAATTCCCTCCTGCTTGTTTCTTTCTTGGGACTGGGCGTCTCTTTCGCCACTAGAGACGTCAGTATCTCCATCATCTGGGACATCTGCAACTTCAGGGCATCTACTTCTGTCTCTCTTTCAGGGGTTAAGGCCGACCTGACCGTGGCCACTGGAAGTTTTGTAGACCCCATCACTTGCTTTTCCCGTTTCTCTTCCAACATGGCCTTTTCTTCTCTGACCATTCGAATGAGATCGGGGTAGTCCAGGCTCTTCCCATCCTGCCGGGTACGTAGCACTAGTGCGACCGGGTCTAGGGGTTGGGCTCCCCTGACCACCTGCTGGGCACGGGCTTCATCTACCTTCCCTGGATCTATCCCCTTCTTCAGGATAATCCTATGCAGGATCTTGTCTATACGTCCCATGTATTCCGACAGCTTCTCCCCTGTCTTCTGGTAACAGTGTTCCAGTTGATAGGTAAGTTCTGTGACTTTTTCTGTCCCACCAAACACACTTTCCAGGATGTCTAGGTAGTCTTGGGCAGTGTAATCCTTTTTGCTTGTCTTCAGATTGCGTATGGCCTCTAAGGCAGGCCCTTTTAGGCTCTCAACAATCCTTTGCTTCTTTCTACCTTCTGAGACCTCCCATTCTTCTAAGGCCTGCGTGGCACCATCTAACCACTCTTCAAATCCCTCTTCTCCCAAGGGCACAGGTTTCCTCCCTGAAAACATCCGGAGTTTTCTGTATCCCGACATCGGGTAGTCCCCGGGGTCTCTTCTGCACTGAGTCACAATCTCCCCTAAAACAGCACACAGTTCTGCACTAAGAGTAGTCTGTGCGGGTGCGGGACTTTCCTCGCCCCTCTGCTCTTCCTTCTTTGGGGATAGCATGGTTTTCATAGGAGAACAGTCTCCCTTGCGCGGCAGCGCATGCAGCAATTGATAGGTCTGACCATCCAATGCTCGTATGCTTTGGCTCCTGAACTGCTCTGGAGTCTCTTCCTGCCATTCTACCAGGGCGTATGTATACCCGGCATCAATTCTCATGTCCATTATCCGTGACTTGTGGCATGGGGATAGGGACACTATGAGCTGCTTGACTGCCTCTTCCTGCCATATCCCTGGCAGTTCAATGACTGCTATTTCGGCTGGATCAGTGCCCCATATTGTGGACCACCGTCCCACTTCTATCGGGTCCATGCCGGTACCTTCTGGCGGGTTTTCCCGCTGTCTCAGGATCCCGGATTACGAGCCCCCACGTGGAGCGATACCCCCAGTTAAGAGGGCCGCTGGTTTGTTTTGGGTCCCTGAGTACAGCTCCACCAACCCCCGGCAAATTTGCTCTACCCGCTCTGGCACAGTTAGTAAAGGGGTATGTATATATTCACATATAAATATCACTTATACTCTAAGTGTAATGGACTCAAACTCACAAGCAGACTGCTGAGATAAGAATAACTGGCTTTACTTTGGCAGTAAGGAAAAGAAATAGTAACATGCATTTAAACATTTGACTTACAACACATTAGCAGGTCCCTGCAATATGCACTTTAACATGTACACACATATGTATCAAACTAGCAATGGGGAACGGAACGCCAAGTGTAGCGACCGTCTTCTATGCACCCCTGAGGTGCAATAAATCTATCTGCGCCTACCTAACGGACCAGGCCTGATCCCTAGCAATAGAGCTCGGTCCTTGAATAAGTACAGTATTCTTCACCGGCAAGAGAACTGTAGAGGTGGTGCACATGTAGCTTTAAATGGTGTGTTTGTAATCCACAGAAAGAAACAACTGCTGCTCTGAGGTAAACTGTGCCTTGGCAGTTCAATAGGCATAGAAGTGTATGTAGCAATGTAAGATGAGCCTTTCAGCTCGCTCACCACTCCTGGGTACCGTCCTCAGCTCCGGGACCTCCAATGGTGGCGTCCGGCCTCCTCCGTCACAGCCCCTGCGTTCCGGTCCTCTCTCCGACCGACCGACTGTAGGGAAAAGTCTCCGCTCCGCTGCTGCTGACTCTGAGGGGTGAGAGTCTCTCTCCACCTGCTGCAAGGCCCAGGCTTCAGGCCTTCAGCAGTCCCGGTCCGCACAGGTGTCTCCTCACTTGCAAGTCTCTGCGTCACCAGCCCAGTCAGAAGAGGAAGAGGCGGTCTCTCCTCTTCCCTTTTATCACCTCCCCCAGAAGCCTCTCGGGCGGAAACAAACAGCCTCCCGGGAGCCTGGGGAATTATGGGGAATGTAGTCTTTTCCCCTAAAAGAGGTACGACCCCGCTACATAAAATTGAAGCTTTTCGGGCATATCCTATAGCCCCATGAGATGTAGATACAAATTATTCGGCAAAGCCTGGTAAGAGTAAAATCCTTCTCCTTTAAGGGCGTTTTAAAGCTTGAATCCTGCAGTGCTCAGTGTCAAAATATGACACAGCGCCAAAGGGAAAAGAAAGAAGGGGAAGCCTCCACTAGTGTAGTATTTAGGTAAATAAAGACATATTTATTTAGACAAGTGGGTGGACTCTTACATTTAAAATCAAGGTAAACAGGCATATACAGATAGAAACAAAATAGCTCCTAGGCGTTCTCAGCGCCTTCTCACGTCTCCTTCTCTGCCTACGGCCACTCCCTACGCGTTACGACATGTCACGTGTCTTCATCTGGGGATAAATATGTCTTTATTTACCTAAATACTACACTAGTGGAGGCTTCCCCTTCTTTCTTTTCCCTTTGGCGCTGTGTCATATTTTGACACTGAGCACTGCAGGATTCAAGCTTTAAAACGCCCTTAAAGGAGAAGGATTTTACTCTTACCAGGCTTTGCCGAATAATTTGTATCTACATCTCATGGGGCTATAGAATATGCCCAAAAAGCTTCAATTTTATATATCTGAGGTGAGAGTTCTGGGAGACTGGCGATTGGATTGAATTTATGAAAATCAGGACCAAGTAACCACTGCAGAATTTATAAAGCACACAGGACCCAATATCTATTTATTTTTATAAGTCACGCAGAAAGCGCTGATTACCTGAGTGAATTGAACAAATTATCAACTCATTACTGCATGTTCTGAGTGATCGCGGTACCTGACCATATATATTTATACTATCAGGACCTGATGGACTAACTTGGACACTGTTATATTCATACATATTTTATCCAACCTGGGACTATATTAATTATTATTATTTTTAACCATTCATTTGCCTTTTAGAGTTTATATTACTCATTCATTATTGATCTTCCAATACTTTTTAGTCACTATTTTTTAATTGTTTAATTTATCTATTTTGTGTCTCACAGCACTTTGATGCACATTAATTGTTTGAATTTATCTATTCTGTACCTCACAGCACTTTTTCATTGTCACTACTATTAAGGTTTTTGCACAAGTCACTTTAAATGTTTATTTATTGCTAGACACCTACACTTATTAGTATTGCATTATATAATATATTACCTCTCACCAGTAATACAGTAAACCCCCCTCCATCGCGGGGGTTACGTTCCGGACCCACCCGCGAAAAGTGAAAAACCGCGAAATAGAAAGACCCTATTTAAATACACCCTAGGCATGTTTTGTTAACTTTTTAATAGCATTTAAAGGTCTTTAAACACACTTTTAAGCAATATGAACACATAAAAGATATATAGAGAGAGAGATCACACAAAAATATTGTGTTAACAGTACAGTAGTGTATACTGTAAAGTAAAATATAGAGTACAGTATTGTATGTACAGTACAGTACTGTACTCAGCAGAAAAGAAGATGACTACAGTACTGTATACTGTAAGCAGCAAATACAGTAATCAAATAAGAGCAGCTACTGTTCTTCTGAAGGTGCAGGTTCAGCAGGAGCTTCTTCAGGTGTAGGTGGGTTGTCTTCTTGCTGCTCCAGAACCTCCAATTCTACATCAGAGGTGGCCGTGGAGGTACTTGGGGTGGATGCGGCCTTCTTCTGTTTTGGGAAGAACATAGTTATAGACAGTTGCTGGGCATGTTTCTTCTTTTGGGCGAGGAGGTTCTTGTACACCTGGATGGCTCCATCAATGCTGTTTTGGAACTGCAGTGAACGAACCATGTCAGGATCCCACTCAGCTAACATCTGTTTCAGGTCATTGGCTGTACGCACGACCCTGCCAAGGCGCTCAATTGACAAGCCTTCATCTTCTTCCTCCTCCTCCTGTTCCTCCACTTCCTCCTCACTCGCTGACTTGGTGAGTTCTGTCAGATCCTCATCGGTTAGTGGAGCTGAATGGGTTTCAATTAGGTCATTGACGTCGTCCTGGGTCATATCCTGAAAACCTTCACCTCCTAGCAACCTGGCCAGCCTAATTGCCTTGTCCACAGCTGAATGATGAACTTCGTCAGGAGAGAACCCTTCATAATTGTGAATAATGTCTGGCCAAAGCTTCTTCCAACAGGCATGCACAGTCTCCTTCTTCATCTCCTTGAGGGCCTTTTGTATGTTCTCCAGACAGGTTGCAATGGTGTAATTACGCCAGTAGTCCTTCAAATTGAAATTTTCATCATTGTTCATGGATTCGACAAGATGATTCAAGGAGTTGCGAGTGTACAGCGCCTTGAATGCTCGTATCACCCCCTGGTCCATGGGCTGAATTAAAGACGTGGTGTTGGGTGGAAGGAACTCAACTTGCACTCCTTCGTATGATAGATCCATGGCGTGGCCTCCTGCATTATCCATCAGCAGAAGCACCTTAAAAGCAATGCCAAGTTGAGCAAGGTAGACCTTGACGGCTGGGATGAAACAATTATGGAACCACTCAGTTGTGAGGACTTTAGTCATCCAAGCCTTACTGTTATGCATCCAATGGACTGGTAGCTGGTTCTTGTTTTTATTCTTCAGTGCTCTGGGATTCTTGGCCTTGTAGATCAGGGCTGGCTTGATCATAAACCCAGCAGCATTTCCACACATAACCAAGGTTACTCTGTCCTTATAAGCCTTGAATCCAGGTGCTCGGGCTTCCTCCTTCATGATGTAGGTCCGTTTGGGCATTCTTTTCCAGAACAAGCCGGTCTCATCCATATTAAAGACTTGCACTGGTTGGTACCCACCCTCCTCAATGATACTCTTGAAGGTCTCATTGGTGTACCTTGCAGCAGCTTCTTTGTCGGCAGATGCAGCTTCACCTTGCAATGAAACGCTCTTCAACTGATAGCGTTTCTGGAAGCGGTCAAACCATCCCTTGCTGGCAGAAAAACCTCCTGATGTACTAGAAGGCTGATCAGGATTGTCGCTGTCTGACTGTTCAGCTGCAGCAGAGCCTCCTTCAGAGCCTCCTTGATTGGCAAAAGTGTCATACAGCTTCTTTGCCTGGGTCCTGATGGTGTTACCATCCAATGTGATGCTTTTTTTTCTGCAATCTTGGATCCAAATGGCCAAGGCAGTTTCCATCCTAACAATGTTTTTATTGCGGGAAGAAACCACTCTTTTTGCAGCTTGGTTGATGGACACTGCAGCAGTTGCCCTGATATTCTTCTCATCCTTCTTGATGTAGCGAATCGTTGACTCATTCATACCATAATGGCGGGCTACAGCAGCATAACTCTGTCCTTCCTTTACCATGTCAAGAAGTTTCACCTTCTCCATTATTGTTAGGAACTTCCTCTTCTTTTGTGGCTCACCAGAAGACACAGCCTTAGATGATCGGCGTTTGGGTGGCATGATTTCAGCTACTGTACAGTATCCTTGTTTGTGGTTGGCACAAGTACAGTACAAGCACAGTTACCGCCCCCTCTAACGTCAACACGCTCGGTACGTTCCACCGCTGCCTCGATATGATTCGCCGCTACATAACCGCGAAATGGCGAAATATTACCGCGATATCGGAATAACGGGTCCTAATTATAATAGCGCGATATACCGGGACCGCAAAAACTGAACCGCGATATAGCGGGGGTTTACTGTATTTCCATTACTGGCGCATCCTTTTATTGCATTACTTCATTTTTAGCTATCTATTGCGCGAAATTCCTTTTCTGTGGAGCATTGCTTCTTGTTCCCAGGTCAATGTCGCAATTTTCGCCACAGGGCTATCTACCATACAGCAGCTCAAAGGGAGAGTTCCCTGTGGTAGCCTGCAGTCTTGTGCATCTTTGTCAATTACCTTGCATTACATACCTTTTTGCATTTTGTGAAACCACTCTACCAACTTGTAGGTTTGTGGGTGATACACAGAGGTCTAAACTGTTTGATCTTCAGTATTGTACACAACTTCTAAATTTTTCACCCAAAGGGAGTCCCTTAATCAGTAACAAACTTAGTAAGAGGTTTATGAGCCCCAAAAGATAGGAAACTGGTGTCAACAGAAGCCCATACGGGCTACTACGTTCCATTGTCATTTAAAGAAAAATATAGTTTAGAAAATGTATTAATAATTATAATACAGAAATCATAGTCGCTGCTTCTTTAAATGTATGTACTCAGCTGTGATTGAATGGAGGAAATGGAGAAAGGCTATAGTTGTATTTTCTCACTTTTGTGATCTGTGTTCCAAAAAGCTATATTTATACCCTTTCACAGTCTGAACCACCCTAGCTGGAAGTAGTTCATGTTATTTTCGTTGTATTATTATTATTTTACAGGATTTATATGTATTAGTCATATGTGAATGGTAACTTTTTCTGACCAATATTGATAATTAAAATATGGGAAGCAGTGTTTGGAATTATTTGCAGCAAGCAACCCTATGAAGAATATAATTGGATCTAGCAGTGCAACCAGAAGAGACTAACATGTACTGCTTCCTGTAAGGCCAGCAGTTATCATAAGGATGACGATGATTTAAACTAAAATTTGATTCTTTGAGTAAGCTACATCTGTAATGTATAGAAAATAAACAAATTAAGGTCATTAGGATAGTATGGTATTAATCTCTGAGTTCTATTTGAAAAAAATCTCTCTATATACTTAATTCCACACAACAAAATTTCAAAGGGTTCATTAACTTTTTCTGCCCACCTTACCTGGTCCTTTTGTATACCCCCTTATGCCTACCACATCTATGGTGGCCTCCCCCTACCTGGTCCACTGCACTGGTCTTGCAACCCTCCTCTCTTCCATATTATTTAAAAGTGTATTGCCCAAGCATGTGGAGAAAAACCCTGCACAAACCAGATGGGGTGGAGTGGCTTCCCAAAAATCTACCCTTTTCTTTACTCTCCTCAAAAGGCAATATTTAGGACTATAGTGCTGTGTATGGATCCACTGTCTTATGCTAACCATACATGTATATTTTTCTCATATTGAGCCCTGGCGGCTATTGTATAGAGACAGCCACAACACCCGCAGCTGTTTGGATACTCTAAAGCCCCATACACACGGTAGGATTTTCCGATGGATTCTGTCCTATCGGACAATGTTGTCGGAAAATCAGACCGTGTGTAGGCACCATCGGACAGTTTCCATCAGATTGTCTGACGGACAAAGTCCTATCTCCTGCTGGATAGATTTTTTGACAACAAAGTCCGATCACACCAAATCCGATCGTGTGTAGCGAATTCCGACCGGACAAAGTGCTACGCATGCTCAGATCACATTACAAGACCAAAGCTATTGGCTACTAGCCTCTACGTAGTCCCGTCGTAGGCAACAAACGTCACCACGTTCAGAATGATCGGATTTTCCGACAACTTTGTCCGACCGTGTGTACGCAAAACCAACATCAGACAAAGTATGACGGACATGGTCTGACGGACCTGGTCCTCGGATAATCCGCGCGTGTGTATGGGGCTTTACAGTGATTGCATCTCATAGGATGTAGTCACTGTTTGTCCAACAATTTTCCACCCAGGTCTTATGATTTTTCAGTTTAAGTTTGTCAATCTGGGTGGTGCCAGCAGGCCCACCCACAGCTCAAATTTCGACTGATTCAGCAAGAATTGGTTGAAATTCCAGCTGTGTATGACCAGCTTTTTTGATAGCTGCAACTGAGAAATCAGACCACAGGTATTTCTTGACATTAGAGGGAAAAGTACCTGGTTACTCTAAAATCACCAACTCTTTATTAACCACATCAATACTGGCACTTCTACCCACTTCCCACCCAGGCCAATTTTAAGCTTTCAGTGCAGTCACACTTTGAATGATAATTACTCAGTCATGCACCACTGTACCCATATGCATTTTTTATATATTTTTTTTAGATAAATAGAGCTTTCTTTTGGTGGTATTGAATCATCCCCTGGGTTGTTTTTTTTTTTGTGTTATAAATAAAAAACATTAACATAAAACATGTAAGCATGTTTTTTTATTTATGCATTACCATAGATAATTTAATAATAAGAAATTTTTGTATAAAAGTGGGTACTCACAAAATGCAACTTGCAAAAGTCCATAAACACAGTGCATGGACATGCACAGAACACAGGGTACACCGAACGCGTTTTGGGGTGCACCCCCTTCCTCAGAGCTAGGCTAGTCTCGTACACCATGGGCAAGTGCTTTTAATTGAAAATTGTGTGTCAAAAAGAGCCATGCCCTCAAAGGGGTGGGAAAGAAAAAAGTTTTATATATATAGGGAACAATGCTCCATATGTTTTGGGATTGTCCCAAAGTTAGACCCTTTTGGCAAGAGGTGATCGGTATTATCAAGCACCTGACTGACGTGGACCTGGAGGGGAATCCCGCGGCTTGTCTGTTGCATCTCTTGAATCGTCCAATCAAGAAGTATAAGGCTTTTCTCATGATCCAGTTACTGAATGCAGCTAAAGCACGCATCTCCTTATGTTGGAGATCCAAGAGCCCGTCATCTAAAGCCTGGTGGTTTTCCAAAATTAATGAACTCAGGGACATGGAGGACCTCACTGCTACCTTGCATACCCGAGAGGAGACCTTCCGCGACACCTGGAGACCATGGCAACACTTTGTCTTCACTGATGCCTATCGTCAAAGGGCCTCGCATTCGGGCTGAGTCCCTGGACGTTGGCCCCTTTCCACCCCTTCTACCCCTCTCCTTTGTTCCTTTTCTCCTGCACCTGAGATGCTCAATTCTCTTTTTACCTTTCCACAACTGTCTCCTACAACCCCCCCCCCCTCATGATACCCTTCCAGTTTACTGGTCTCAGTTCTGGTAGCAGAGGCCCGCTCCCTGCTACAATACATAATCCTGCTAAAAACATAGTTGCTGGACGCTGAGAAGGCGTTCGGCAGAGTGGCCTGGGACTACATGCGGGAAGTCCTGGGGACAATTGGCCTCGGACCCCGCATGCTGTCCCTTATCTTGGCCCTGTACTCCTCTCCTAGTGCGAGGGTGCGGGTCAATAGCCACTTGTCGGACGCCTTCAACATAGGAAACGGTACTCGCCAGGGGTGCCCACTGTCTCCCCTAATTTTTGTGCTCCTTTTAGAACCCTTTCTCAACCGATTAAGAGACAACCCCAACATCAAGGGACTGACCATGCAGGGTAGGGAATATAAGGTAGCTGCTTTTGCAGACGACGTCCTACTTACCCTTACTTCTCCCTTAACCACCATCCCCAACCTATTGAAAGACATTGATCACTTTGGGTCGCTATCTTATCTAAAGATCAACTATACTAAATCCCAAGCGTTGAATGTCACCCTTACCAGAGAAGAAGTAGAGAACTGCAAAAGACACTTCCCTTTCCAATGGAGCCAAAAGGCTATCACATACTTGGGTATAAAGATCACAACCAAAATGTCCGACCTCTACAGCGAGAACTTCCTAGTAGCCCTGAAAAAAGCCCAACAGGACTTGAGCGACTGGCAAACTCTCAACGTTTCTTGGTTTGGCCGATCGGCACTTATAAAAATGATAATCTTGCCACGCCTCCTCTACCTGATACAATGCATCCCCATAGACCTTCCAGCCTCCTTCTTTACACTATACAGGAAAGCATCCTCCTTATTCATATGGAAAAACTCCCCACCTAGAATAAAATACACACGCCTTACGTGCCCCAAACTTAAAGGGGGGATCGGCCTGCCGGATCTTCACAAATATTTCCTTGCAAGCCACCTCACTCGAGTTGTAGACTGGAACATACACGAACACAGGAAAATCTGGGTAACCCTAGAGAGATCCTCCATACACATCCCTCTCAAGTCCCTGCCGTGGGTCTCTCCCCAACACTGGCCCCCAGCAGCCTTAAAGCACCCGCTCATCCATCCATCCCTTAGAGCGTTTTTACGAGCTACAAAAATCTCCCCGCTCTCTTCTATACCGGGACCCATGACCCCACTGAGGGGCAACCCCAGCTTCCAACCAGGCATCTCAACCTCTTTTCTATCTTTAGAATGGCCCCACGACAGCATCCTAGCACATCAGTTGTACTCCCGGGGATCCCCACGCACATACGAGGACCTAGTTGCCTCCTCACCCTCCAATTCCTTTCCGTTCTGGTCATACAGACAAATACGACATTTCCTCTCTACCCAGGCAACTGAAGAATTATGGACGAGACGTAAGACACCTTTTAAAGCCCTATGTACAAGCTCATTTGTAGGGCCTAGTGTGCATGAACACGGCCTGTACCCCAAAAGAGAAGCTTAACAGATAGACACATAGAGTATATGCATGTGAAAAAATAATCAGTTTTATTTAGGGCAGCAAGCCCAGAGGTAAATCAATAAGTGGGTAAATAAACAAACAATTTAAACAAGACGGTCTGTATACATAGAATCATGGATAGCCGTAAACATGTACAGAAAATGCAACAGAACAAATTGTACAGCAACTTGCAATAATATCGGGGTCTTTCAGGAAAATGCCGACATGTTTCGGACGGACGTCCTTTTTCAAGGCAATGTCTGTTCCTGTATTTGCTCAATAGTACTGTATGAGACAGAGTAGGGTCATTAATATACAACACATTATATGAATAGGTATAAACCTGTAATTACACCGATCAATGGTAATGGTACTCACTTGCAAAGCTTTGGAGGGGCTAATATTAGCCCAATGATCTGGGGGTACAGAGGTATATTCTCAATGTATCCACAGGGTATACAGAGGGTCTTGTGCTATTAAAAGCAAGTGGCTGCTAAACATTTGAAAGGCTGCAAGATCTCCAAGCCATGCACTCAAAAGTGGCAATGGCTATGTGTACCTGGACCAGGAATGGTGTATAGCTGGGGAATCAAGGGAGTAAATAGAGTGGTATTAATGTCAAAAAGAGTATATTAATGTATATTGATGCAAGGGGAGTTGCATAAAGTAAAAAAGTAATGTTACCTGGTAGGGAGAGAGCTTGAGATACGGTGTAGCACAGCGCCGGCAGGAAAGTATGATAACTAATCCCACCATTGTGATGCTTATAAGTATGTAATGATTGATATCAGCTGTGCAGACCCTGGTAAAGGGTGGGTGCATTGAGCTGGAGGGTAATTGGAGCCAGGTGTGGGGATGGTGGCTCAGAGGCCAAAGCTTGTAAACCCCTATGTTGAGATCTCAGATGCGGCGGCGCCGCGCGTCGCCACGTCCGAAGGGGCGTGGCCTCGTGCGGCGTCGGAGCGTCACCGACGCGGGCAGACTGACCCCTCCCCGTGTGCTGGAACGCAAGCGGGGGGGGCGCGTATGGTGGAGCGAAGTGCGCCTCAAAGGGTCTAGGCGGCGCATGCGCCGTAGGGAGTACGCGCATGCGCACAAGGTCTTACCCGCGCCGGGCAGCCAGAACATCAAATGGAAGCAGAAAAAACTAATTTACAAAGTACGTGTGATGTGTAAAAATGTGGCAATGTCATTACCTTTTAATGAATGTATATATACTTTAGCATTGATCAATAAACAAGCGAGTAACAGTACCATGGAAGGGTGGAGAGCCCCCTAGTGGATAAAGAGACATATTACATTAGAATAGCAGAAACAGCAATGTTCACGTATCTATATCAATAATGGAAGCATTGTACTTATGTCATTAAATTACAAATAATTATAGGGCTGTATAGACTCTGCAGAGTAGCCAGTGTGATACAAACATATTTATGAAGCATGAGAACAGGTATGTTTATCGTTGAGTGTGGAGCACAGTGACCGTAATATTAAGGATATATTAGAACCAAATGAAGAAGGGGTCCAGGAGTGCGAGAGAACTCAAGGGTCCCATCTTCATTCTAAAAAAGGTTATAAATCAAGTTCGCACACCCCTGATTCGAAGCCCTCAAGATAGGGCTTGAAATTGAATGCCTCATTAAGGCCAGGGGGGGATGTGGCATTGAGATGGAAAATCCATTTAAGCTCACTTTGGAGTAGCGATTTATTGTAGTCACCCCCTCGGTTGGGTGGGGGGATGTGGTCAAGTGCTCTGAATGTGATCTGAGGGGTTGAGTCTTGGTGGACGATTGCACAGTGTCGCCCTAGGGGGAGATCAGGGTCTTTTTGATTAATACTGAGAGTATGTCGGTAAATGCGTTTCCAAAAGGGCAATTTGGTTTTCCCAACATAAAAACATCCACACTCGCATTCTAATAGGTATACAATGCCGACTGAGCGGCAGTTGACAAAATGTTGGGGAAAAAAAGGTTGTCCATTTGGTAAAGTGTTTGATCTGTTCGATTTAGATAAGTACTTGCAATATTTGCATTTCCCACAAGGGAATGTGCCCTTGGTTTGTTTATATAAATAGCTAGTAGGGATATATTCGCTTTTAATTAACTTGTCGCGGAGAGAGGGAGCGCGTCTATAGGTAAGTAAAGGGTGTGTCGGTACAAATGGAGACAATGAGTGGTCTGTGGTTAGAATATACCAATATTTCTCTAGAATCTGGGTGATTGAAGAGTGTTGTTCACAAAAATTGGTAATAATTCGTAATGGAGTCTGAGTGGTTTGTGATTTGGAAGAAGAAAGTAAGGAATTACGTGTTTTTGATTTCGCTTTTTTGTATGCGATTTTTAAAATTTTGGGTGAGTATCCTCGTTGTATCAGCCTGTTTCGTAAAATCGAGGCCTCGTTTTCAAAAGAGGCCTCGGTTGAACAGTTACGGCGAGCGCGGAGGTATTGGGCATATGGAATAGAATTAAGGAGGGGTTCTGGGTGGAAACTGGAGGCGGCTAGGATGGTATTGCCTGCAGTAGGCTTGCGATATAGATGGCTTTGTATGTGGCCTTCCAGATCTTTCGTGAGGGTAAGGTCTAAAAAGCAGATAGATGTTGGACTAAAAGTCATCGTGAATCTCAGATTTAACTGGTTGACAGTGTTAAGATAGGTCAGAAAATCTTGTAGAGTTTGGCTGGGTCCCTGCCAGACAATAAGTATATCATCGATGTATCGACGAAAAGTAAGAATATGTTTGGTGTATAGGTTGGCAGAAGGGTCTGCAAAAAGGAGACGTTCCCACTCCCCCAAGTACAGATTGGCGTAGGCCGGTGCGCAACAAGTGCCCATGGCCACGCCCTGTACTTGGAGGTAGTGGGAACCGTCAAAGGAGAAAAAGTTGTTGTTAAGGATGAAATCTAGGGCATTTATTATGAATGTGGAGAGATCAGGGGAGTATAAAGAAGTAGTGGTGAGTATATGTCGAATAGCCGAAAGTCCTAGGGCGTGAGGGATCGAACTGTATAATGCCTCCACATCAATCGCGACAAGTAGGGTGTCGGGACCAGTGGTCAGAGAGGATAGGCTTTGTAGGAGATGGGTGGTATCTCGTGTGTAAGAAGGAAGTTGGGTAACTAAAGGTTGTAATAATTTATCAATGTAGCGGCTGAGGTTGTCAGTAAGAGAACCTCTTCCGGAAACTATGGGCCTGCCTGGTGGTCTGGGTAGGTTTTTATGCACCTTGGGAAGTGCATAAAACGTAGCTGTACGTGGAAATTTAGTTCTGACGTAGTCACTGGTATTTTTATCCAATACCCCTTTACTGGTGGCAGAATCTATAAGCGTGTATAGTTGTTGTTGTGCTAAAGTAATGAAGGATGTAGGAATTTTTTTGTACCATTCCTTATTTTGAAGGATGTCATGGCACATTTTGATGTAGTCCTCCCTGTCAAGTATAACTATGTTTCCGCCTTTATCGGCGGGTTTGATTATTATCGTAGAATTAGTTTTTAAACTTTGGAGAGCGAGATGTTGGTTGTATGAGAAATTTCTTGCCTTGGATCGATTTGGGTGGATTTTTAGGTTGCGAATTTCCCGTGTCACTGCCTGCAAAAATAGTGCAGCTCTAGGGTTAGTGCTAGGGGGTGGATAGAAACTTGATTTCTTTTTTATAGTTATTTTAGAGGGTGGAAGTGATGGAGTGAGAGAGTCATCCTCAGTACTAGCTAAGAGAGTGTCAAGGTCTAAAGTGTCTATTAAGTTGGAGTTGTCACTTTCCTCCAAAAGTTCAGTTAACTGTTGGAGGGCGGTGGTTTCCGCTGCAGAGTGTAGGAGAGAATCCGAAAAAGGGTTTGGTGTGTATATGCTGTGTAATAGCAATTTACGGACAAACAGATGAATGTCTTTGATGACAGTGAATTTGTCTATATGAGATACGGGACAAAAGGTGAGTCCCTTTTCAAGGACTGAAATTTCATGCTTAGTAAGTGAATGTTTAGAGAGGTTGATGATATTGCAAGAAGGTGGGGTTATCTTGGTGTCCTTTTGGGTTGGTGAGTATTGTTGTGTTGGATTCTTTGTGATGCTCGCATTAAATCTAAAAAATCAAAGTGTTGGGAAGATGAAGGTAGGGAATGTGATCTGGAGGTCTTCGAAGACGAGGGAGCGGCCGACGAAACTCTGGTCGGTGAGTCGTCAGTCGGTCCCTCGGGATCGGAGACCTCGTCACTGGAAAGGTTGGGTGTGCGTCCTCTTTTAGGGTTGCGTGGACCCCGTGTGGAATTAGGTTTCAGTGCAACATGTGAATTGTCTGTGTTGCGGTCAGTGACATATTTGGGAGGCACTTGTTTAGAGGCGAAGCGTGCTGGGGCTGGTGGGCGTGCAGCACGGTTGGCCTCATTCCATTTGTAAGCTCTTTCCTCTTGGAAGGCTTTTTTGTCGCGGAAGAATTTTTTGTCCTTCTGCGTCAAAGTATCATGATTGAATTTGTCAAAACGTTTTTTAAGTTGTAAGTCCAATATATTGTATAGTGGATGCTCTAAAAATTGTGTAAGCTGGGTATTTAATGATGCTAATTTGGCATCAAGAACGGACATTTGTGTCTCATATTGTTGTATCAAAAGTTTCATTAAGTCAATGGAACATTGTTTGAGGACACCCTCCCAGGCCTGCTTAAAGTCTGGGGGAATGTCCTGGAAGGTAGGAAAAAATTGGACCCTGAGCCCAAAGGGGTTAATACCATGTGAAATGTAGTCCTTGAAGGACTTGATATGCCAGAACAAGGAAGCTTTTTTCTGGACAGTGTGTGTAAGATTAAGAAAAACAAATCGCAGTTGGGATTCAATGAATTCATTGGATTGAAATTGCTGTAAAGTACTAGTCATGCATGTCTCCCAATCCTCCCCAAGGAAGATTGCCATGATGGTTTGCGGGGGTGCTCAAGGGGTGGGGTACACCAAAGCAGGTTAAGGGTAATAATTATCGTATGAAGCAGGGCAATTATCAATACACGTATTTAAAGCAGGTGAAGAATAGAGGCATAAAATATGAGTAAAGAAAAAGTTGCCAGCGGTCACTTGCACCGGTAGGGGATTTGTTATGGATTTAACCATAAATAGATCAAGGTAAAATATTTGGTGGGCAAGTGAGTGGTGGCAGGGTGGTCTATCGCTTCTCACATAAAAAAATAACACATTTGTAGGGCCTAGTGTGCATGAACACGGCCTGTACCCCAAAAGAGAAGCTTAACAGATAGACACATAGAGTATATGCATGTGAAAAAATAATCAGTTTTATTTAGGGCAGCAAGCCCAGAGGTAAATCAATAAGTGGGTAAATAAACAAACAATTTAAACAAGACGGTCTGTATACATAGAATCATGGATAGCCGTAAACATGTACAGAAAATGCAACAGAACAAATTGTACAGCAACTTGCAATAATATCGGGGTCTTTCAGGAAAATGCCGACATGTTTCGGACGGACGTCCTTTTTCAAGGCAATGTCTGTTCCTGTATTTGCTCAATAGTACTGTATGAGACAGAGTAGGGTCATTAATATACAACACATTATATGAATAGGTATAAACCTGTAATTACACCGATCAATGGTAATGGTACTCACTTGCAAAGCTTTGGAGGGGCTAATATTAGCCCAATGATCTGGGGGTACAGAGGTATATTCTCAATGTATCCACAGGGTATACAGAGGGTCTTGTGCTATTAAAAGCAAGCGGCTGCTAAACATTTGAAAGGCTGCAAGATCTCCAAGCCATGCACTCAAAAGTGGCAATGGCTATGTGTACCTGGACCAGGAATGGTGTATAGCTGGGGAATCAAGGGAGTAAATAGAGTGGTATTAATGTCAAAAAGAGTATATTAATGTATATTGATGCAAGGGGAGTTGCATAAAGTAAAAAAGTAATGTTACCTGGTAGGGAGAGAGCTTGAGATACGGTGTAGCACAGCGCCGGCAGGAAAGTATGATAACTAATCCCACCATTGTGATGCTTATAAGTATGTAATGATTGATATCAGCTGTGAAGACCCTGGTAAAGGGTGGGTGCATTGAGCTGGAGGGTAATTGGAGCCAGGTGTGGGGATGGTGGCTCAGAGGCCAAAGCTTGTAAACCCCTATGTTGAGATCTCAGATGCGGCGGCGCCGCGCGTCGCCACGTCCGAAGGGGCGTGGCCTCGTGCGGCGTCGGAGCGTCACCGACGCGGGCAGACTGACCCCTCCCCGTGTGCTGTAACGCAAGCGGGGGGGGCGCGTATGGTGGAGCGAAGTGCGCCTCAAAGGGTCTAGGCGGCGCATGCGCCGTAGGGAGTACGCGCATGCGCACAAGGTCTTACCCGCGCCGGGCAGCCAGAACATCAAATGGAAGCAGAAAAAACTAATTTACAAAGTACGTGTGATGTGTAAAAATGTGGCAATGTCATTACCTTTTAATGAATGTATATATACTTTAGCATTGATCAATAAACAAGCGAGTAACAGTACCATGGAAGGGTGGAGAGCCCCCTAGTGGATAAAGAGACATATTACATTAGAATAGCAGAAACAGCAATGTTCACGTATCTATATCAATAATGGAAGCATTGTACTTATGTCATTAAATTACAAATAATTATAGGGCTGTATAGACTCTGCAGAGTAGCCAGTGTGATACAAACATATTTATGAAGCATGAGAACAGGTATGTTTATCGTTGAGTGTGGAGCACAGTGACCGTAATATTAAGGATATATTAGAACCAAATGAAGAAGGGGTCCAGGAGTGCGAGAGAACTCAAGGGTCCCATCTTCATTCTAAAAAAGGTTATAAATCAAGTTCGCACACCCCTGATTCGAAGCCCTCAAGATAGGGCTTGAAATTGAATGCCTCATTAAGGCCAGGGGGGGATGTGGCATTGAGATGGAAAATCCATTTAAGCTCACTTTGGAGTAGCGATTTATTGTAGTCACCCCCTCGGTTGGGTGGGGGGATGTGGTCAAGTGCTCTGAATGTGATCTGAGGGGTTGAGTCTTGGTGGACGATTGCACAGTGTCGCCCTAGGGGGAGATCAGGGTCTTTTTGATTAATACTGAGAGTATGTCGGTAAATGCGTTTCCAAAAGGGCAATTTGGTTTTCCCAACATAAAAACATCCACACTCGCATTCTAATAGGTATACAATGCCGACTGAGCGGCAGTTGACAAAATGTTGGGGAAAAAAAGGTTGTCCATTTGGTAAAGTGTTTGATCTGTTCGATTTAGATAAGTACTTGCAATATTTGCATTTCCCACAAGGGAATGTGCCCTTGGTTTGTTTATATAAATAGCTAGTAGGGATATATTCGCTTTTAATTAACTTGTCGCGGAGAGAGGGAGCGCGTCTATAGGTAAGTAAAGGGTGTGTCGGTACAAATGGAGACAATGAGTGGTCTGTGGTTAGAATATACCAATATTTCTCTAGAATCTGGGTGATTGAAGAGTGTTGTTCACAAAAATTGGTAATAATTCGTAATGGAGTCTGGTTTGTGATTTGGAAGAAGAAAGTAAGGAATTACGTGTTTTTGATTTCGCTTTTTTGTATGCGATTTTTAAAATTTTGGGTGAGTATCCTCGTTGTATCAGCCTGTTTCGTAAAATCGAGGCCTCGTTTTCAAAAGAGGCCTCGGTTGAACAGTTACGGCGAGCGCGGAGGTATTGGGCATATGGAATAGAATTAAGGAGGGGTTCTGGGTGGAAACTGGAGGCGGCTAGGATGGTATTGCCTGCAGTAGGCTTGCGATATAGATGGCTTTGTATGTGGCCTTCCAGATCTTTCGTGAGGGTAAGGTCTAAAAAGCAGATAGATGTTGGACTAAAAGTCATCGTGAATCTCAGATTTAACTGGTTGACAGTGTTAAGATAGGTCAGAAAATCTTGTAGAGTTTGGCTGGGTCCCTGCCAGACAATAAGTATATCATCGATGTATCGACGAAAAGTAAGAATATGTTTGGTGTATAGGTTGGCAGAAGGGTCTGCAAAAAGGAGACGTTCCCACTCCCCCAAGTACAGATTGGCGTAGGCCGGTGCGCAACAAGTGCCCATGGCCACGCCCTGTACTTGGAGGTAGTGGGAACCGTCAAAGGAGAAAAAGTTGTTGTTAAGGATGAAATCTAGGGCATTTATTATGAATGTGGAGAGATCAGGGGAGTATAAAGAAGTAGTGGTGAGTATATGTCGAATAGCCGAAAGTCCTAGGGCGTGAGGGATCGAACTGTATAATGCCTCCACATCAATCGCGACAAGTAGGGTGTCGGGACCAGTGGTCAGAGAGGATAGGCTTTGTAGGAGATGGGTGGTATCTCGTGTGTAAGAAGGAAGTTGGGTAACTAAAGGTTGTAATAATTTATCAATGTAGCGGCTGAGGTTGTCAGTAAGAGAACCTCTTCCGGAAACTATGGGCCTGCCTGGTGGTCTGGGTAGGTTTTTATGCACCTTGGGAAGTGCATAAAACGTAGCTGTACGTGGAAATTTAGTTCTGACGTAGTCACTGGTATTTTTATCCAATACCCCTTTACTGGTGGCAGAATCTATAAGCGTGTATAGTTGTTGTTGTGCTAAAGTAATGAAGGATGTAGGAATTTTTTTGTACCATTCCTTATTTTGAAGGATGTCATGGCACATTTTGATGTAGTCCTCCCTGTCAAGTATAACTATGTTTCCGCCTTTATCGGCGGGTTTGATTATTATCGTAGAATTAGTTTTTAAACTTTGGAGAGCGAGATGTTGGTTGTATGAGAAATTTCTTGCCTTGGATCGATTTGGGTGGATTTTTAGGTTGCGAATTTCCCGTGTCACTGCCTGCAAAAATAGTGCAGCTCTAGGGTTAGTGCTAGGGGGTGGATAGAAACTTGATTTCTTTTTTATAGTTATTTTAGAGGGTGGAAGTGATGGAGTGAGAGAGTCATCCTCAGTACTAGCTAAGAGAGTGTCAAGGTCTAAAGTGTCTATTAAGTTGGAGTTGTCACTTTCCTCCAAAAGTTCAGTTAACTGTTGGAGGGCGGTGGTTTCCGCTGCAGAGTGTAGGAGAGAATCCGAAAAAGGGTTTGGTGTGTATATGCTGTGTAATAGCAATTTACGGACAAACAGATGAATGTCTTTGATGACAGTGAATTTGTCTATATGAGATACGGGACAAAAGGTGAGTCCCTTTTCAAGGACTGAAATTTCATGCTTAGTAAGTGAATGTTTAGAGAGGTTGATGATATTGCAAGAAGGTGGGGTTATCTTGGTGTCCTTTTGGGTTGGTGAGTATTGTTGTGTTGGATTCTTTGTGATGCTCGCATTAAATCTAAAAAATCAAAGTGTTGGGAAGATGAAGGTAGGGAATGTGATCTGGAGGTCTTCGAAGACGAGGGAGCGGCCGACGAAACTCTGGTCGGTGAGTCGTCAGTCGGTCCCTCGGGATCGGAGACCTCGTCACTGGAAAGGTTGGGTGTGCGTCCTCTTTTAGGGTTGCGTGGACCCCGTGTGGAATTAGGTTTCAGTGCAACATGTGAATTGTCTGTGTTGCGGTCAGTGACATATTTGGGAGGCACTTGTTTAGAGGCGAAGCGTGCTGGGGCTGGTGGGCGTGCAGCACGGTTGGCCTCATTCCATTTGTAAGCTCTTTCCTCTTGGAAGGCTTTTTTGTCGCGGAAGAATTTTTTGTCCTTCTGCGTCAAAGTATCATGATTGAATTTGTCAAAACGTTTTTTAAGTTGTAAGTCCAATATATTGTATAGTGGATGGTCTAAAAATTGTGTAAGCTGGGTATTTAATGATGCTAATTTGGCATCAAGAACGGACATTTGTGTCTCATATTGTTGTATCAAAAGTTTCATTAAGTCAATGGAACATTGTTTGAGGACACCCTCCCAGGCCTGCTTAAAGTCTGGGGGAATGTCCTGGAAGGTAGGAAAAATTTGGACCCTGAGCCCAAAGGGGTTAATACCGTGTGAAATGTAGTCCTTGAAGGACTTGATATGCCAGAACAAGGAAGCTTTTTTCTGGACAGTGTGTGTAAGATTAAGAAAAACAAATCGCAGTTGGGATTCAATGAATTCATTGGATTGAAATTGCTGTAAAGTACTAGTCATGCGTGTCTCCCAATCCTCCCCAAGGAAGATTGCCATGATGGTTTGCGGGGGTGCTCAAGGGGTGGGGTACACCAAAGCAGGTTAAGGGTAATAATTATCGTATGAAGCAGGGCAATTATCAATACACGTATTTAAAGCAGGTGAAGAATAGAGGCATAAAATATGAGTAAAGAAAAAGTTGCCAGCGGTCACTTGCACCGGTAGGGGATTTTTTATGGATTTAACCATAAATAGATCAAGGTAAAATATTTGGTGGGCAAGTGAGTGGTGGCAGGGTGGTCTATCGCTTCTCACATAAAAAAATAACACATTTGTAGGGCCTAGTGTGCATGAACACGGCCTGTACCCCAAAAGAGAAGCTTAACAGATAGACACATAGAGTATATGCATGTGAAAAAATAATCAGTTTTATTTAGGGCAGCAAGCCCAGAGGTAAATCAATAAGTGGGTAAATAAACAAACAATTTAAACAAGACGGTCTGTATACATAGAATCATGGATAGCCGTAAACATGTACAGAAAATGCAACAGAACAAATTGTACAGCAACTTGCAATAATATCGGGGTCTTTCAGGAAAATGCCGACATGTTTCGGACGGACGTCCTTTTTCAAGGCAATGTCTGTTCCTGTATTTGCTCAATAGTACTGTATGAGACAGAGTAGGGTCATTAATATACAACACATTATATGAATAGGTATAAACCTGTAATTACACCGATCAATGGTAATGGTACTCACTTGCAAAGCTTTGGAGGGGCTAATATTAGCCCAATGATCTGGGGGTACAGAGGTATATTCTCAATGTATCCACAGGGTATACAGAGGGTCTTGTGCTATTAAAAGCAAGCGGCTGCTAAACATTTGAAAGGCTGCAAGATCTCCAAGCCATGCACTCAAAAGTGGCAATGGCTATGTGTACCTGGACCAGGAATGGTGTATAGCTGGGGAATCAAGGGAGTAAATAGAGTGGTATTAATGTCAAAAAGAGTATATTAATGTATATTGATGCAAGGGGAGTTGCATAAAGTAAAAAAGTAATGTTACCTGGTAGGGAGAGAGCTTGAGATACGGTGTAGCACAGCGCCGGCAGGAAAGTATGATAACTAATCCCACCATTGTGATGCTTATAAGTATGTAATGATTGATATCAGCTGTGCAGACCCTGGTAAAGGGTGGGTGCATTGAGCTGGAGGGTAATTGGAGCCAGGTGTGGGGATGGTGGCTCAGAGGCCAAAGCTTGTAAACCCCTATGTTGAGATCTCAGATGCGGCGGCGCCGCGCGTCGCCACGTCCGAAGGGGCGTGGCCTCGTGCGGCGTCGGAGCGTCACCGACGCGGGCAGACTGACCCCTCCCCGTGTGCTGGAACGCAAGCGGGGGGGGGCGCGTATGGTGGAGCGAAGTGCGCCTCAAAGGGTCTAGGCGGCGCATGCGCCGTAGGGAGTACGCGCATGCGCACAAGGTCTTACCCGCGCCGGGCAGCCAGAACATCAAATGGAAGCAGAAAAAACTAATTTACAAAGTACGTGTGATGTGTAAAAATGTGGCAATGTCATTACCTTTTAATGAATGTATATATACTTTAGCATTGATCAATAAACAAGCGAGTAACAGTACCATGGAAGGGTGGAGAGCCCCCTAGTGGATAAAGAGACATATTACATTAGAATAGCAGAAACAGCAATGTTCACGTATCTATATCAATAATGGAAGCATTGTACTTATGTCATTAAATTACAAATAATTATAGGGCTGTATAGACTCTGCAGAGTAGCCAGTGTGATACAAACATATTTATGAAGCATGAGAACAGGTATGTTTATCGTTGAGTGTGGAGCACAGTGACCGTAATATTAAGGATATATTAGAACCAAATGAAGAAGGGGTCCAGGAGTGCGAGAGAACTCAAGGGTCCCATCTTCATTCTAAAAAAGGTTATAAATCAAGTTCGCACACCCCTGATTCGAAGCCCTCAAGATAGGGCTTGAAATTGAATGCCTCATTAAGGCTAGGGGGGGATGTGGCATTGAGATGGAAAATCCATTTAAGCTCACTTTGGAGTAGCGATTTATTGTAGTCACCCCCTCGGTTGGGTGGGGGGATGTGGTCAAGTGCTCTGAATGTGATCTGAGGGGTTGAGTCTTGGTGGACGATTGCACAGTGTCGCCCTAGGGGGAGATCAGGGTCTTTTTGATTAATACTGAGAGTATGTCGGTAAATGCGTTTCCAAAAGGGCAATTTGGTTTTCCCAACATAAAAACATCCACACTCGCATTCTAATAGGTATACAATGCCGACTGAGCGGCAGTTGACAAAATGTTGGGGAAAAAAAGGTTGTCCATTTGGTAAAGTGTTTGATCTGTTCGATTTAGATAAGTACTTGCAATATTTGCATTTCCCACAAGGGAATGTGCCCTTGGTTTGTTTATATAAATAGCTAGTAGGGATATATTCGCTTTTAATTAACTTGTCGCGGAGAGAGGGAGCGCGTCTATAGGTAAGTAAAGGGTGTGTCGGTACAAATGGAGACAATGAGTGGTCTGTGGTTAGAATATACCAATATTTCTCTAGAATCTGGGTGATTGAAGAGTGTTGTTCACAAAAATTGGTAATAATTCGTAATGGAGTCTGAGTGGTTTGTGATTTGGAAGAAGAAAGTAAGGAATTACGTGTTTTTGATTTCGCTTTTTTGTATGCGATTTTTAAAATTTTGGGTGAGTATCCTCGTTGTATCAGCCTGTTTCGTAAAATCGAGGCCTCGTTTTCAAAAGAGGCCTCGGTTGAACAGTTACGGCGAGCGCGGAGGTATTGGGCATATGGAATAGAATTAAGGAGGGGTTCTGGGTGGAAACTGGAGGCGGCTAGGATGGTATTGCCTGCAGTAGGCTTGCGATATAGATGGCTTTGTATGTGGCCTTCCAGATCTTTCGTGAGGGTAAGGTCTAAAAAGCAGATAGATGTTGGACTAAAAGTCATCGTGAATCTCAGATTTAACTGGTTGACAGTGTTAAGATAGGTCAGAAAATCTTGTAGAGTTTGGCTGGGTCCCTGCCAGACAATAAGTATATCATCGATGTATCGACGAAAAGTAAGAATATGTTTGGTGTATAGGTTGGCAGAAGGGTCTGCAAAAAGGAGACGTTCCCACTCCCCCAAGTACAGATTGGCGTAGGCCGGTGCGCAACAAGTGCCCATGGCCACGCCCTGTACTTGGAGGTAGTGGGAACCGTCAAAGGAGAAAAAGTTGTTGTTAAGGATGAAATCTAGGGCATTTATTATGAATGTGGAGAGATCAGGGGAGTATAAAGAAGTAGTGGTGAGTATATGTCGAATAGCCGAAAGTCCTAGGGCGTGAGGGATCGAACTGTATAATGCCTCCACATCAATCGCGACAAGTAGGGTGTCGGGACCAGTGGTCAGAGAGGATAGGCTTTGTAGGAGATGGGTGGTATCTCGTGTGTAAGAAGGAAGTTGGGTAACTAAAGGTTGTAATAATTTATCAATGTAGCGGCTGAGGTTGTCAGTAAGAGAACCTCTTCCGGAAACTATGGGCCTGCCTGGTGGTCTGGGTAGGTTTTTATGCACCTTGGGAAGTGCATAAAACGTAGCTGTACGTGGAAATTTAGTTCTGACGTAGTCACTGGTATTTTTATCCAATACCCCTTTACTGGTGGCAGAATCTATAAGCGTGTATAGTTGTTGTTGTGCTAAAGTAATGAAGGATGTAGGAATTTTTTTGTACCATTCCTTATTTTGAAGGATGTCATGGCACATTTTGATGTAGTCCTCCCTGTCAAGTATAACTATGTTTCCGCCTTTATCGGCGGGTTTGATTATTATCGTAGAATTAGTTTTTAAACTTTGGAGAGCGAGATGTTGGTTGTATGAGAAATTTCTTGCCTTGGATCGATTTGGGTGGATTTTTAGGTTGCGAATTTCCCGTGTCACTGCCTGCAAAAATAGTGCAGCTCTAGGGTTAGTGCTAGGGGGTGGATAGAAACTTGATTTCTTTTTTATAGTTATTTTAGAGGGTGGAAGTGATGGAGTGAGAGAGTCATCCTCAGTACTAGCTAAGAGAGTGTCAAGGTCTAAAGTGTCTATTAAGTTGGAGTTGTCACTTTCCTCCAAAAGTTCAGTTAACTGTTGGAGGGCGGTGGTTTCCGCTGCAGAGTGTAGGAGAGAATCCGAAAAAGGGTTTGGTGTGTATATGCTGTGTAATAGCAATTTACGGACAAACAGATGAATGTCTTTGATGACAGTGAATTTGTCTATATGAGATACGGGACAAAAGGTGAGTCCCTTTTCAAGGACTGAAATTTCATGCTTAGTAAGTGAATGTTTAGAGAGGTTGATGATATTGCAAGAAGGTGGGGTTATCTTGGTGTCCTTTTGGGTTGGTGAGTATTGTTGTGTTGGATTCTTTGTGATGCTCGCATTAAATCTAAAAAATCAAAGTGTTGGGAAGATGAAGGTAGGGAATGTGATCTGGAGGTCTTCGAAGACGAGGGAGCGGCCGACGAAACTCTGGTCGGTGAGTCGTCAGTCGGTCCCTCGGGATCGGAGACCTCGTCACTGGAAAGGTTGGGTGTGCGTCCTCTTTTAGGGTTGCGTGGACCCCGTGTGGAATTAGGTTTCAGTGCAACATGTGAATTGTCTGTGTTGCGGTCAGTGACATATTTGGGAGGCACTTGTTTAGAGGCGAAGCGTGCTGGGGCTGGTGGGCGTGCAGCACGGTTGGCCTCATTCCATTTGTAAGCTCTTTCCTCTTGGAAGGCTTTTTTGTTGCGGAAGAATTTTTTGTCCTTCTGCGTCAAAGTATCATGATTGAATTTGTCAAAACGTTTTTTAAGTTGTAAGTCCAATATATTGTATAGTGGATGGTCTAAAAATTGTGTAAGCTGGGTATTTAATGATGCTAATTTGGCATCAAGAACGGACATTTGTGTCTCATATTGTTGTATCAAAAGTTTCATTAAGTCAATGGAACATTGTTTGAGGACACCCTCCCAGGCCTGCTTAAAGTCTGGGGGAATGTCCTGGAAGGTAGGAAAAATTTGGACCCTGAGCCCAAAGGGGTTAATACCGTGTGAAATGTAGTCCTTGAAGTCCTATGTACAAGCTCTCCCCCACAAAGACACCTAATCTCAGCTATATACAACATGCTCACAGAAGAATCACCAGCCCTCCCAGACTCAGCAAGATTGTCCTGGGAGAGGGACCTACAGGCCCCACTCTCCGAAGACGACTGGGCGCGCATAAACGAATATACCCACAAGGGATCCCTCAATGTAGCGACCCAAGAAAATTGCTACAAGATTAGGACACGTTGGTATAGGACTCCAGCACTCTTACATAAGTTTTCCCCATCTACCCCCGATGTGTGCTGGAGGTGTAAAAAGGCGGTGGGCTCCATGCTCCACATCTGGTGGGAATGTGATTCTCTTCAACCATTTTGGAAAGAGGTCCATGAGCTTATCGCTCACATCACCACCTACACTTTAGACTACTCCCCTGCACAATATCTCTTACACCATACACACCTGTCCAGATCTGAATACTTTAAATCCCTGGCCATGCACTTGGTAAACGCGGCGAGATTGTGCATCCCAGTGCATTGGCGATCTACACACACACCGACAATAAGCGAATGGTTTCTGAGGATATCAAAAATAGAGGAAATGGAGGAACTAGTACATATCTCCCAAGAACGGATCCAGAAGTTCAACGCTACTTGGGCATGTTGGGTTCACTTTAGAACTACCCAACGCTTTAAATCTTACACCACCTGAATAGCTATCCCCACCAGGACGGCATCGACTTAGCTGGCGAAACCGTACCGAGGTAACCATATCCATCCACGTATTGCCTCTACCACAGATCCCCCTGAGCTACACATACCCCCCCCCCCATCCTATACCCCTACCTATCCCTCCCCCTCGTTTCCCCCCTCCTCTACCTTTGCTATGGCCTTACCCTCTCTACACTCCACAACCTCCCCAGCTGTCCCCCTTTCCTCTCTTCATCTAAATTCACACTCGGCCCGTGCTTACACCTGTCTTCTTAACCCGTCTCCCCTTGCTCTACCTCCCTCTGGACTGACCGCACTAACAAATGACCCCAGATGGCTGACAGGCCATACTACCCATTTTTGTCGGCCCAGGATTCCAAGATGAGACTCCTTGTGATCCTATCGCCCTCATACTTGTACCTGTGTCATTATAATGTCTTGGAATTTCCTAAGCAATCTGTTCAATATTTCAATGTTGCTGTTTAAGCTGTTTGTTGTAAAAATCAATAAAAACTTTATGGAAAAAAAAAAAAAACATAGTTGCACGGCTTTAAATCTACAAATTGGTGTGTGTGGTCTCACATTCTTAGTCTATTTGTTGCATATACTTTGTTAAATGTAGTGTATTCTCATATTTGATATGTTTATTTGGTTATTCAGTCTATGTTTTAATAGGTCAATTGACCTATGAATTTTACTGAGAGATTTACAATGTTTATGCTAAATGCTGGCCATGTTCCGTCCTTTCATGTTTCTGTTAAAATGTGAATAGCAACAAATAAAGGAAGTACAAAAAAAAATTGATCACACATGTACTGATGGCCTATCTCATTTCTTGCTTTCTTGAGGCATTATCATACCAAAACAGTACAAATACCCCCCAAACAGGGCCGGACTTACCATTGGGCTTGACTGGGCTCAAGCCCATGGGCCCCGACCAATAGGGGGCCCCGCGGGCCCCGCTGAGATACATAGCCGAGTGTACTCGGCTCCGCTCACAGTCACACCCAGTCCCGCCCTATGATGGACATAACACAGGGACTGGGCTTGACTGTGAGCCGAGCCGAGTACACTCAGCTACTCTCGGCTCCGCTCGGGACTGCGAGACGACCCGAGAGCCGCCGAGATACACAGGACAGGACCCTGTATCTCGGCAGTGCCAAACTTCAAGACTGCAATGACACTGGACAAGGCTGCAGATGGACACTGATAAGGCTGCATTGATGGGCATTTAAATGTAAGTTTTTTCCTTATGCCGCGTACACACGGTCAGAATTCTCATAGAAAAAGCTCTGATGGTTTTCCCGTCGGAATTCCGACGGAAATTCGCTCAAACTGTCTTGCCTACACACGGTCACACCAAATTCCGACGGTCGTAACACACTGGCATAAAACACGTTCGACAGCACTATAAAAGGGAAGTTTAATGCTTCCGAGCAAGTGTCGAATTGTTTCCGAGCATGCGTCAGAATTTTGCATGTCGGAATTGCATACGCACGATCGAAAAATCCGATAGAAAGGTTTTCCGTCGGAAAAATTGAGAACAGGTTCTCAATCCAAAGTCCGTCGGAAATTCCGACAGAAAAAGACCGATGGGCATACACACGGTCGGAAAATCCGTTGAAAAGCTCCCATCGGACTGTTTCCATCGGAAATTCCGACCGTGTGTACGTGGCATTAAACTTCCCTCCTAAAAGTTTTTTTCCTTAAAATCCCCTCCTAAACTTGGGGTGCATGTTATACACCGGCGCGTGTTATATGCCGATAAATACGGTAATGTATAGAAGGTAGGGCCGGAAAGTGACTCAAGCCCAGGGGCCCCCACCACCCTAAGTCCTGCCCTGCCCCCAAATGACCCATTTTTGGAAAGTAGACAGTCAAAGGTATTTAGTAAGAGACATGGTAAGTTTTTTGAAGTTGTAATTTTTTCCCACAACTCTTTGAAAAATGGAGATATTATATAAAAAATGTTTCTTCCACAAAATTGTCAGATTAACAAGTTATTTCTTACACACGGCATAGGCATACTTGCAACTACACACCAAAACACATTCTGCTACTCCTCCTGAATATGGTGATAGCAAATGTGCAAGACTTTTTCACAGCCTAGTCACATAGAGAGACCCAACATCCAAGCATTATCCACTTTAAGACCAGGACTTCTTCTGACAAGTAAAAATCTGTATTTTTGTTTGCGTCACATGGTATTTGCGCAGCAGTTTTTCTGAACACAATACACTTTTACACTGTGACAGATGTTGATTGTCCATGGAAGACACTGACAGATGTTGTCATGCTTTAAAATGTCACAAAATTGTGAAATGGTGCCACACTTCGGTATTTAAAATTTTTTCCATAGGCAAAGTTTTTTAAGCCTTTACAGGTTATCGGTTTAAAGGTTACAGAGAAGATCTAGTGATAGAATTATTGCTCCGACTCTAATGTTTGTGGCGATACCTCACATGTGTGGTGCGATGGCAGTTTAGGTATGGGTACAGGACCAACATGTGCGTTTGCCTGTGCACGTGAGCACAGGCGGCGGGGGTGCTTTCAATTTTTCATTCATTGGTTGGACACCAATCTTTTCAGGCAGGGTATGTAAGGACTTTTCCCCTACACTCTACAGATGCTATGGCTATTTCTGTTTTTCTATCTACCTATTACTTACTATCTATCGATCTATCATGTAATCACCGTACTGTTGGCTGTGACCAAAATGCGCCACACCCTTTGATCATGACTGAAAATGTTAAAATATTTGCAACCAATTACATTAACATACTATTATCATTGCTATTTTCTTCATGGGAAAGGAAGCATTCAATATTTGCCGGTTATTGTACCAAATCAGGTGTGTGCAATTGGCTGGCTGAACATTACAGGAATCAGAAGACTGTTAAGTGACTGACTTTTCACAGCATTTGGAACTATCTACAGAATTACAAGCTTCACAATTTATTCATGTTACCCAGTGCAGCTACTGATGATCCCAGCACACCAACATTTTGTTGTTATTATGGACCAGCATCATAGCCAACTCTATAAACAACTCTGTACTACAATTGCAAAAATCAAAAATATCAGCGCTAAGAATTTTTTCACAGCCAACAATCATTCAATCCAGCCTTGGAAGTTTGAATATGATTGATGATACAGGAAATGGAGAGGGAGGAAGTTTAGACAGCACAGGCTTCAGAAACTACATTCACATTTACTGTACTTATTGTTTGTGATTTCCAGGGACTGTCACATTTCAGTCCTTGACAGAAGCAGAACAGCAGGAATAGTAGCTGTAGCAACCACTACTCTGCCACTAGCTCTATGGTTGTTCAGCTGTGAACCCAATGATAGCATGATCATGGTATGCTCATATACCTGTAATTTACTTTAATTAACCACTTAAGCCCCGGACCACTTTGCAGCCAAAGGACCAGGCCCCTTTTTGCGATTCGGCACTGTGTCGCTTTAACTGACAATTGCGCAGTCGTGCGATGTGGCTCCCAAACAAAATTGGCGTCCTTTTTTTCCCACAGAGCTGTCTTTTGGTGGTATTTGATCGCCCCTGCGGTTTTTATTTTTTGCGCTATAAACAAAAATAGAGCGACAATTTTGAAAAAAATTCAATATTTTTTACTTTTTGCTATAAAAAATATCCCCCAAAAATATAAAAAAAATTTTTTTTCCCTCAGTTTAGGCCGATACGTATTCTTCTACATATTTTTGGTAAAAAAAAATCACAATTAGCGATTATTGATTGGTTTGCGCAAAAGTTATAGCGTTTACAAAATAGGGGATAGTTTTATAGCATTTTTATTAATATTTTTTTTTTTACTAGTAATTGTGACGATCAGCGATTTTTATTGTGGCTGCGACATTATGGCAGACACATCGGCTATTTTTGACACATTTTTGGGACCATTGTCATTTATACAGAAATCTGTGCTATTTAAATGCACTGATTCCTATGTAAATGACACTGGCAGTAAGGGGGTTAACCACTAGGGGGCGGGGAGGGGCTAAGTGTGACGTGTGTGTTTTTTTACAGTAGGGGGCGTGGCTTTACGTCTGACGTAACTGATCGGCTTTCGATGACAGGGAACAGCCGATCAGTGACAGACAGTGTAGGAAGCACGGGGAGAGGTTTGTTTACACAGACCTCTCCCGTTCTTCAGCTCTGTGACCCGATTGCGGGACACCAGCGGCGATCGGGTCCGCTGGTCCTGCGGTCATGGAGCTCAGGAACGGGACCCACGGCTGGGTTTTTAAAGGGCAACATACCTGTACGTTGATTTGCCCAGCCGTGCCATTCTGCTGACGTAAATGTGCAGGAGGCGGTCCTTAAGTGGTTAATCACTATAATCACTTCAATGAAGCTCCTGCTTTTTTTTTGGGTGACAAGCTTAGCATGATTTTGAACCACAGTCACGGCAGAATCGCAGTTGGGGTGTCATTACGAGTAATGGCACCCAAACGTGCGTTGCATGTTCTGTCATTAATCACCTTATGTGAACGGGGCCTAAATGTGGTCAGGGAGCTGGCAGGAAGGTCTCAAGAATGCGCAAAGTATTTAAATAAAGTTTCCTGGGCATGTGTGGCCCAACCAAAGGTAAAAAATTGTTAATGTATGTCAAGGCCAGATTTACCCGCAAACCTTGCTCTCCCCTTTAGGACGTCTCAGCATTTTTCTTAAATTTTGCTCCTGTATTGAGAATTCTATTTACTTACTTCCAGGGACATCATTAAGGCTTATAAATTTCTTGCAGGGACAACTGCTTGGAAGTAGTTTTTCTTCAAAAGTAGGCATGCCCCCCATAAACCTCATAACCCCATTTTCTACAAACAGTGGTTGGGAAGGCTCTTGGAAGTCAAGGTAGCTGTATTGTTTACTAGGAATGAAATCAATACATGCACATGGATTGGGACAAAGTGTTTTGGGGATAAACAGAGTGAGTTCTGTAGTCAGGCAGGCATGGCTGACAATGCTGGTTGGAATTTCAGCAGAGGCACTATGTCATACACCTGACACACGCAGGTACACTTTCATTTTTCTTTTAATTTTCTTCTATTTTTTTTTTCTATGTGGATAAATACATCGGTCACTTTAAATGAATAACTTAATATTGTTTTGCAATTTTTTGAAGTTTTGTTATTTCATGTTTCCGTTTATATATATCAGCTGTGTATTTTGTTCATTTGTGTCATTAATTTCTATCACATGACACTTCCTTATGCTCAGAACTCCCAACCCCATGATTAAGCTCCAAGGGGGAGGAACAAAATGTATTGGGGCATGGCCTGACTGGAGTCCGGACTGAGGCTGCCATTCATCTCACTTCATGCATATGGGTCTGCTTCATGATCTACAGCTTATGGATTTTTTCCTTTGACATTGTGCAGCTTGGAGCTAGGATGAGCTCTCTGTCCCTGCCTATACTCACAGCGGTCTAGTTGGACTTTACCTCTCTACCTGAGCAGCACCTAAATTGTGTCTTTTTGGGTCACATACAGTGGCGGCCGGTCCACAAGGGCATCCGACCCTGCAATACCAGCGAATCTGCATAGGCTTCCGGCTTCCCGGCCAATCAGGACAGAAAGACCCAGAACCCGGAAATAAAGACTGGGTCAAGACAAAAGCCGCAGCACTGGGCCCCAGGGGAGCCATGACAGCTCCAGAGCTTCGTAAGGTGCGTGTGGACCTGGAAAACCTGGAAACCCCCCAAAATCCTCCAACACCAGCCGCCATGGTTTAAAAATTGCTTAAAAAACAATTAAGATCAAATTCCACATTGAGTCCATCTGGCACTAAAGTATGTAAAGAATGTATCCATCTGGATTCCTTTTGACTAATTGATCTGATTTCATGGGACCCTCTCCATGGTTTCTAGCGCGAGGGACCCCCCCCTTATTTTTATGTCAGGTCGGTAGGTCAGTGTATGTCAGATAGGTCAGTGTATGTCAGGTAGGTAGGTCAGTGTGTAAGTCAGGTAGGTCAGTGTATGTCAGGTAGTTAGGTCAGTGTATGTAGGTCAGTGTATGTCAGGTAGGTAGGTCAGTGTATGTAGGTCAGTGTATGTCAGGTAGGTCAGTGCATGTCACGTAGGTCAGAGTAGGTCAGTGTATGTATGTATGTCAGGTAGGTTAGTGCGTGTCAGGTAGGTCAGTGCGTGTCAGGTAGATCAGTGCATGGCAGTGTATGTATGTGAGGTCAGTGTGTGTCAAGTAATTAGGTCAGTGTGTGTCAGGTAGGTAGGTCAGTGTAGGTCAGTGTAGGTCAGTGTGTGTCAGGTAGGTAGGACAGTGTGGCAGGCAGGTGAGTTTAGTGATCGGCATTGATGGGCACTGGTAAGCCAGGCAGCAACCAGCAAGTGAGCTTACCCCCGTCACACAACCCCACCGCCCAGCCAAAAAAACCTTACCCCCCAGACCCAAGCCCCCCCCCCCCCCAGGACGGCCTTGGACTTTGGGCTGAAGCCCTGGTCTTTTTGCCACCTAGCAACACCCCTGCTCCTCAGTAATGATTATAAAAAGATACCTGAACATCGGCAGAAGATTTTAGTATTTTAAATGTCAAGCAATCAATGAGTTAAACTTTGACGAAATGTCCTAAAAGGGGGGTGCCCATCCTTCCTCCCACATGCTACTCTCCCCTCATCTGGTGTTAGCTTCATCAGACCTAATGTTGCTATTAATTAATGATAGCATTTTTTTTTAAAACAGTGAGCAATATTATGATGATAAATTATTTATGTGCAAGACATTATTACTAGGACCAGATGAAAACAACAAGCTCTGCTCACTTGCAGGATGTAAGCTCATTCTGGAAAAAATAACAAGATGTTTTCTTTGAAATTAATTCAGATATAAGCAAATGGAAAGCCATTAAATGTTGAAATCAGACGATTGTCAAATGAACCTGATTGTATAAAGATATAGATGAAATGGCCGTAGCTTTGTGACAAATCATCTGATCTAATATATTATTTCAGGATATAAAATGCATTTCATAATTTCACTCCCATACTACTGAATATTTACAGTTACAGGATCCAAAAACACTATTTAAATAATGAATATTCTGTTCCGTTAATGAAGAATGGTTTGTGAAAAGGAGGGTGTGATAACTACTTCCTTGTTCAATATATTTTTTGAGTTTTCACAAAGAAAAATAAAGACATATAATGCATGGATACATAACATAAATCAGAATGTAGTAGAATATAATATTATATACAAACCATCTTACAACTGTGTTAACATTACATACTTTATAAGAGATAGGAGTATGGATGAAGACAATAATAAATAGTCAAACTGAATAAAATTATCTAGATGTAAGATAAGTAGAGTAAAAATAAAAAAGATAAAGAATAAGTATCCTTAATACCTGCAATGTATATAGAAAATAAAATACAAAAAAAAAGGGGGGAGAAAGAAAGAATAGGAAATATAGAAGGAAGGAGTTGCTCGGGGAGGTGTCCTGGCCCGTGGTAGACATATAGAGTTAATTAAGGGGTATACCGTATAAACCTAGTGTGGTAGCAACAAGGATTGGTCAAAGTCGGTGGGGAAGAAGTGTTTAATCCATGGTTGCCAAATATAAAAAAATGTATTGATCTTATTTTCTTCAATAGCCGTCATCTTACTGTATATGAGTGCTTTGTTCATCCTATGCTTAGCTTCGGCTACAATAAGAGTTTGAGACTTCCATGCCTTAGCGATCGTTTGTTTAGCTGCGGTACTTAGTTGAATAAACAATTGAAAGTGCGTATGGGTAAGAGTAGTGGGTTTAAGGTTCAGAAGTACCATAGCAGGGTCTGGAGAAATGTTAGTTTCCAGAGCTTTAGAGGCCATAAGAAATATGTTCTTCCAGAATTCCTTGACAACTGGACATTGCCACCATATGTGTAAATGCGTACCAGGAGTGTCACATCCTCTAAAGCAATTAGGTGAATATGTAGGGATAAATTTGGCTATTCTAGCTGGTACTAGGTACCAACGTGCTAGAACCTTGTAATTTGTTTCTACAGCAAAACAATTTGGAGAAGAGGATTTGGTGGCTAACCATACATTAGACCAATCTTTGTTATTTATCTCTCGATTCATGTCTTGTGCCCATTTGGTAGCGTATAAGGGCAGAGATCCACTGGATATCTCATTTAGTTGATGATATAATAATGAGATAAGTCCTCTGATATGTGGATCACTTATACAGATACACTCAAATTGAGTCATTTAGTTAAGAGTTGAACCCGTATTAAGAAGTGGTTCGTAAAAAAATTTAATTTGTAGGTAACGAAAAATTTCCATTGAGATGATTGTAGATTATGCAAGCATTTGAATTTATCCCAGATTGTCAAGGTGTGTTTTGTTATGGGATTAGAAAGATGAGCTCTATCAGCAGGACAAAGCCATAGCATATTTGCTACTGAAATAGGATCGCAATCTACTGATTCGCTAGCTACCCATAAGGGTGCTTCAATTGTAGCATGATATTTGGGGAGAAGTGCAATCTGTGCAGCGTTGTAATAATAAGAAAAATTGGGTAATCCCAAACCTCCACTCAATTTATTGAGGTATAATGTAGTTTTAGGTATACGAGGTTTGGTAGTACCCCAAATAAAAAACATAACTCTACGTTGAGTAAGTCTGAGAAAATAAGATGGTAGTGGTATAGGTAGCACCCTGAATAAATACAATAATTTAGGTAATATTGACATCTTTGTAGCATTAACCCTTCCCAACCATGACAAGGGAAGGGAAGCCCATTGCTTCATGAGATTAGTAATTTGTTTCAAGAGAGGTAAATAATTAGCCACAAAAAGATCCTTATGGGAGATTGTGATTTGTATTCCTAAGTATTGGAGTTGTTTTGGGACCCTAGTAAAAGGTAAGGAGTTTTTGGCCTGTTGAAGTGCAGATTGTGATTGTGATTGATTTTGTTGCATTGACATATAGACCTGAGATTAGGGCGAAGTTTTCTAGTGTAGCTAGTAAATTAGGGGTAGATATATGGGGATGTGAAAAAAATATGAGGATGTCATCCGCAAAGAGACATCATTTATGGTGATGACCACCTAATTCTATACCTTTAATATCGGGATTAATTCTAATTAGTTGTGCCAAAGGTTCATTTAACAGGGCAAAAAGTAAAGGGGAAAGGGGACAACCTTGTCTAGTACCTCTATTGATGTTGAACATTGTGGACTTATAGCCAGCGTATTTAATATATGCTCTAGGATTATTGTATAGAGAGGAAACCCAGGTAAGGAAATGGTTACCGAATCCCCATTTTTGTATGAAGTATTTCATATATGGCCAAGTGACAGAGTCAAAAGCGTTCCTTATATCCAAGGATACAAGGCAAGCTAGGATTCGTCTGGTTTTAGCAGCATGGATAAGTAACAGTGTTCGTCTAATAATATCCCCTGCCTGGCGTTTTGGCATAAAGCCTGCTTAGTCTTTATGAATTAAATGGCCTATGGTATTGTTCAATCTGGTGGCCATGATTTTAGCTATTAGTTTTATGTCTAGATTGAGGAGGGATATCAGACGATAATTAGTCCAAGAAGTAGAGTCAGAGTGCGGCTTGGGGATCATTGCTATAATAGAGGTTAGTGTCTCTGCTCTAAACGATTGTCCCTTAAGAATGGAGTTGAAGGTCTTGGTTAAAATAGGCATTAGGATATGTGCAAATAGTTTATAATAGGCTGCTGGGAATCCATCCGGGCCAGGTCTTTTACGTAGTCTTAAGGATTTTATTGCAATTGAAACTTCAGAGTCAAGGTGATCTCGCTGCTGTTGATCAAGGTTAGGGAGCGTGATAGTGGAAAACAAGTTATTAGCTTTGGTTTTATCAAAATTCGGAGATGAAGAATATAATTTAGCTAGATTAGAACGAAAGATCTCTAGAATCTTTACTGGGTTACTAGTATGTGCTTCTTTGGATGTCTTTAATCTAATAGGTGTCTGGTTATTTAGTGAATTTTTCAAGAGTCTAGCCATAGGTGTTTGCCTTAAGATATTGAATGTGCTGGCGTTTGCGTATATGCTTGACCGCTGAATCAGTCAGAAAGAGATCTAAATCAAGACGGGCCTTTTCAAGTTTAGTGTTATTAATGGCATTCGGTAAAGATTGAAAAGCCTGATAGCAGTCATTAAAGGCAGATTCAAGTTTAGCAAACAAGATTTTACGCTCTTGTTTAAGTATAGTTGCTCGTTGTATCAATCTACCTCTAATGACAGCTTTGTGCGCTTCCCATAATGTAAGAGCGGAGACATCACCCGTATCATTAGAGATTAAGTAATCAGATAGTGCTTTCTCAATTTCAAGACGATGAGATGGATGGGTCAACATAGAGTCATTTATACACCAAGTGGTGTCGTGTGACCTAGGAATTGTGGAAGCTAGGGATGGGCCCGCTGCTCGATGCGAACCCATGTTCGCATCGAGCACCGGGTGTTCGCTCGCTCGGCGAGCCCAGAACTATTTTGGCCGCTCGCATCACATTCGTGTGATGCGAGCGGCCCCGCAATGCATTGCGGCCGGCGCGGCCGGCGCGGCCGGCGCAGTGCATTGCTGGCTGATGATTGGCCAAGCATGCACTGTGACCCCGCATGCTTGGCCAATCACAGCGCCGGAAACTCGGAGAGCCATAATTGGCTACAGGCAGGACGCCTGTAGCCAATTACAGCTCAGGGGCTTTAGTACACGCCCCCTCATTTAAAAGGCCGCCACTCCGTTGGCGCCGGTCACATGAGTTCCGGCTTTAGGAGAGATCAGGCTGATTCTGTGTCACTCTTTGCTAGATTCCTATAGAAAGATTTGCTCTACTTTGCTAAACCATTGGCTATTTATTTGCTAAACCATTGCTACCTGTCATTGATCGTCCATTGCTGCTGCTGGTTAGTGTGTTTTTAGCTGCTGCTGGGGATTAGTCTGGTGCGTGTCTTACTGTTAGTACAGTATTTCAGTAGTACCAACCGCAGTGCTGTTAGTACAGCACTGCACCCCAAAAGCACCCATAGGACTTGTAGTGTGTTAGTGGCAGCAAACAGAGCTCCTATATTTTCTTCCCAGAAGCACCCATAGGACTTGTAGTGTGTTAGTCCCATCACACAGAGCTCCTATATTTTCTTCCCAGAAGCACCCATAGGACTTGTAGTGTGTTAGTGCCATCAAACAGAGTTCCTATATTTTCTTCCCAGAAGCACCCATAGGACTTGTAGTGTGTTAGTCCCATCACACAGAGCTCCTATATTTTCTTCCCAGAAGCACCCATAGGACTTGTAGTGTGTTAGTCCCATCACACAGAGCTCCTATATTTTCTTCCCAGAAGCACCCATAGGACTTGTAGTGTGTTAGTCCCATCACACAGAGCTATATTTTCTTCCCAGAAGCACCCATAGGACTTGTAGTGTGTTAGTCCCATCACACAGAGCTCCTATATTTTCTTCCCAGAAGCACCCATAGGACTTGTAGTGTGTTAGTCCCATCACACAGAGCTATATTTTCTTCCCAGAAGCACCCATAGGACTTGTAGTGTGTTAGTCCCATCACACAGAGCTCCTATATTTTCTTCCCAGAAGCACCATAGGACTTGTAGTGTGTTAGGCCCATCACCCAGAGCTATATTTTCTTCCCAGAAGCACCCATAGGACTTGTAGTGTGTTAGTCCCATCACACAGAGCTATATTTTCTTCCCAGAAGCACCCATAGGACTTGTAGTGTGTTAGTCCCATCACACAGAGCTCCTATATTTTCTTCCCAGAAGCACCCATAGGACTTGTAGTGTGTTAGTCCCATCACACAGAGCTATATTTTCTTCCCAGAAGCACCCATAGGACTTGTAGTGTGTTAGTCCCATCACACAGAGCTCCTATATTTTCTTCCCAGAAGCACCCATAGGACTTGTAGTGTGTTAGTCCCATCACACAGAGCTATATTTTCTTCCCAGAAGCACCCATAGGACTTGTAGTGTGTTAGTCCCATCACACAGAGCTCCTATATTTTCTTCCCAGAAGCACCCATAGGACTTGTAGTGTGTTAGTCCCATCACACAGAGCTCCTATATTTTCTTCCCAGAAGCACCCATAGGACTTGTAGTGTGTTAGTCCCATCACACAGAGCTATATTTTCTTCCCAGAAGCACCCATAGGACTTGTAGTGTGTTAGTCCCATCACACAGAGCTCCTATATTTTCTTCCCAGAAGCACCTATAGGACTTGTAGTGTGTTAGTCCCATCACACGGAGCTCCTATATTTTCTTCCCAGAAGCACCCATAGGACTTGTAGTGTGTTAGTCCCATCACACAGAGTTCCTATATTTTCTTTGCAGAAGCACCCATAGGACTTGTAGTGTGTTAGTGCCATCACACAGAGTTCCTATATTTTCTTCCCAGAAGCACCCATAGGACTTGTAGTGTGTTAGTGCCATCACACAGAGTTCCTATATTTTCTTCCCAGAAGCACCCATAGGACTTGTAGTGTGTTAGTCCCATCACACAGAGCTCCTATATTTTCTTCCCAGAAGCACCCATAGGACTTGTAGTGTGTTAGTCCCATCACACAGAGTTCCTATATTTTCTTCCCAGAAGCACCCATAGGACTTGTAGTGTGTTAGTCCCATCACACAGAGCTCCTATATTTTCTTCCCAGAAGCACCCATAGGACTTGTAGTGTGTTAGTCCCATCACACAGAGCTCCTATATTTTCTTTGCAGAAGCACCCATAGGACTTGTAGTGTGTTAGTCCCATCACACAGAGCTATATTTTCTTCCCAGAAGCACCCATAGGACTTGTAGTGTGTTAGTCCCATCACACAGAGCTCCTATATTTTCTTCCCAGAAGCACCTATAGGACTTGTAGTGTGTTAGTCCCATCACACAGAGCTCCTATATTTTCTTCCCAGAAGCACCCATAGGACTTGTAGTGTGTTAGTCCCATCACACAGAGCTCCTATATTTTCTTTGCAGAAGCACCCATAGGACTTCTAGTGTGTTAGTGGCATCACACAGAGCTCCTATATTTTCTTTGCAGAAGCACCCATAGGACTTCTAGTGTGTTAGTGGCATCACATCACACAAAGCTCCTATATTTTCTTCTCAGCAGCACCCACAGGACTTCTAGTGTGTTAGTGGCATCACACAGAGCTCCTATATTTTCTTTGCAGAAGCACCCATTGGACTTCTAGTGTGTTAGTGGCATCACACAGAGCTCCTATATTTTCTTCTCAGCAGCACCCATAGGACTTCTAGTGTGTTAGTGGCATCACACAGAGCTCCTATATTTTCTTCTCAGCAGCACCCACAGGACTTCTAGTGTGTTGGTGGCATCACACAGAGCTCCTATATTTTCTTTGCAGAAGCACCCATAGGACTTCTAGTGTGTTAGTGGCATCACACAGAGCTCCTATATTTTCTTCTCAGCAGCACCCACAGGACTTCTAGTGTGTTAGTGGCATCACACAGAGCTCCTATATTTTCTTCGCAGAAGCACCCATAGGACTTCTAGTGTGTTAGTGGCATCACACAGAGCTCCTATATTTTCTTCTCAGCAGCACCCATAGGACTTCTAGTGTGTTAGTGGCATCACACAGAGCTCCTATATTTTCTTCTCAGCAGCACCCACAGGACTTCTAGTGTGTTAGTGGCATCACACAGAGCTCCTATATTTTCTTTGCAGAAGCACCCATAGGACTTCTAGTGTGTTAGTGGCATCACACAGAGCTCCTATATTTTCTTCTCAGCAGCACCCACAGGACTTCTAGTGTGTTAGTGGCATCACACAGAGCTCCTATATTTTCTTCGCAGAAGCACCCATAGGGCTTCTAGTGTGTTAGTGGCATCACACAGAGCTCCTATATTTTCTTCTCAGCAGCACCCATAGGACTTCTAGTGTGTTAGTGGCATCACACAGAGCTCCTATATTTTCTTCTCAGCAGCACCCACAGGACTTCTAGTGTGTTAGTGGCATCACACAGAGCTCCTATATTTTCTTTGTAGCAGCACCCACAGGACTTCTAGTGTGTTAGTGGCATCACACAGAGCTCCTATATTTTCTTCTCAGCAGCACCCACAGGACTTCTAGTGTGTTAGTGGCATCACACAGAGCTCCTATATTTTCTTCTCAGCAGCACCCACAGGACTTCTAGTGTGTTAGTGGCATCACACAGAGCTCCTATATTTTCTTTGCAGAAGCACCCATAGGACTTCTAGTGTGTTAGTGGCATCACACAGAGCTCCTATATTTTCTTCTCAGCAGCACCCACAGGACTTCTAGTGTGTTAGTGGCATCACACAGAGCTCCTATATTTTCTTTGCAGAAGCACCTATAGGACTTCTAGTTTGTTAGTGGCATCACACAGAGCTCCTATATTTTCTTCTCAGCAGCACCCACAGGAATACCGACTACAATGGCTGGAAGACCGCCAAGGGGAGGCAGAGCGTGCAGAGCCAAGAACACAGGGCAGGCAGGCTCTGTTTCTAGTGGACGTGGCCGTGGACGTGGTCGTGCATCGTCATCAGCACGTGACCATGGGACACGCACGTCTTTGTTTACGGCAGCTGGACATGTGGAGCCGCATCATGCTGAAGGCTTGGTAGAATGGATGACCAAGCCCTCCTCATCCTCCTCATCCTCTCTCACCCAGGCTCAGGGTACTGGCAGAGCAGCTGCCAACGCGTACTCAATGGCATCATCAGCCACCCCTTCCCTAGACCCACCATGTCCTCCTGAGGAGTCCCCCGAACTCTTTGAGCACAGTGTTGGGTACATGCTCCAGGAGGATGCCCAACGATTCGAAGGCTCGGATGATGATACCCAGCTTGAGGAAGTCAGTAGTGTGCGCGCAGAGAGATGGGATGCTGAAGGACAGCAATCTGGCAGTACTGTTCCACCAGCTGCAGCTTACTGCCAGGTTTGCTCTAGTGGTGAAGAGGGAGGGGATGATGAGGTCACTGACGCCACGTGGGTGCCTGGAGGGAGAGAGGATGAGGAGGAGGACGAGGAGGAGGAGGATGCGGCGTCACATGTCCAACGAGGCAGGATGCCCCCTGGAGGCCAGCTAGAGGCCAGCACAGCAACTGTACAACACCGCAGAGCTCCGCCTGTGCAGGGCGCTGCCTCTGCACGTTATCAGAAAAGTTCTTTGGTGTGGGCCTTTTTTGAGACGAGTGCATCAGATCGCACCACTGCTATTTGCAATATTTGTCTCAAGCGTATCTCGCGTGGCCAAAACATCAGCCGCTTGGGCACCACAAGCATGACCAGACATATGTCGACCTGCCATGCAGCTCGTTGGCAGGCACACATAAAAGACCCACACCAAAGAACTAAGCGGACCTCTCCTTGCTCCTCATCAGCTGGGATCTCCATCCCCACTACATCTTCAGTCCTCTCTGAAAGCTGCTCTGAGAGGACTGAAGGTGTAGAATTAGGTGTGTCACAACCAAGTACTTGCAGTACACCGACGTCCGATTGTAGCAGGCAAATTTCCCTGCCCCAGCTGCTGGACCGTCGAAAGAAGTACACTCCCAGCCATCCACATGCCCAGCGGTTGAATGCTAGCTTGGCTAAATTGCTAGCACTTCAACTGCTGCCTTTTCAGTTGGTAGACTCGGCCCCCTTCCGTGAGTTTGTTCAATGTGCGGTTCCTCAGTGGCAGGTTCCCAAACGCCACTTTTTCTCACGGAAGGCGATTCCGTCTCTCTACCGGCATGTGGAAGGCAATGTCCATGCCTCGCTGGACAGGGCGGTCAGCGGTAAGGTGCATATTACCGCTGACTCATGGTCCAGCAGGCATAGACAGGGACGTTACCTTTCTTTCACGGCCCATTGGGTCACTCTATTGGCAGCTGGGAGGGATGCAGGACAAGGTGCAGTAGTGTTGGAGGTTGTTCCGCCACCACGCCTCCAAAACGCTACTACTGCTACTGGTTGTGACACACCTCTCTCCTCCACCCCCTCCTCTTCTTCTTCCTCCAGTGCTCTGTCCTCGGAACCAGCAGTGCTCCGTAGGCGTACAAGGGGCTACGCAAGTACGCAGGCAAAAAGATGCCATGCCGTGCTTGCGCTGGTGTGTTTGGGGGACAGGAGCCACACTGGGCCAGAGGTTCTGGCAGCTCTGCAGGGGCAGGCCGAGAGGTGGTTGACGCCACGTCAGCTTAAGCCAGGAATGGTCGTTTCTGACAATGGCACCAACCTCCTCTCCGCCCTGCGACAGGGGCAGCTCACCCATGTGCCCTGTATGGCTCACGTCCTCAACCTGGTGGTGCAGCGGTTCTTGGGCAGGTTCCCAGGCTTACAGGATGTCCTGAGGCAGGCCAGGAAAGTCTGTGTGCATTTCCGCCGATCTTATAATGCCAGTGCTCGGCTGACTGAGCTGCAAAAGGAGCTGAACCTGCCCAAGAACCGCCTAATATGTGACATGCCCACCAGGTGGAACTCAACGTTGGCCATGCTGCAGCGACTGCACACGCAGCAGAGGGCCATCAATGAGTACCTTTGCGACTACGGCACCAGGACAGGGTCAGAGGAGCTTGTTTTTTTTTCCCCACGTCAGTGGAGCATGATCAGGGATGCATGCACTGTCCTCTCACCATTTGAGGAGGCCACGAGGATGGTGAGCAGTGACAGTGCATGCATCAGTGACACTGTACCTCTTGTCCACCTGTTGGAGCATACACTGCGTGGGATAATGGACAGGGCACTTGAGGCAGAACAGAGGCAGGAAGAGGAGGACTTCCTTGCCTCTCAAGGCCCCCTTTATCCGGACAGTGTTCCTTCTGTCCCACCCATCACACAGGAAGAGGATGAGGATGAGGAGGATTGTGTGAGCATGGAGGTGGAGCCTGGCACTCAGCATCAGCAGCAGCAGCAGTCTTTTAGGGATGATGTACAGTCCCAACAAACCAGTGGACTTGTACGTGGCTGGGAGGAGGTGGCTGGCGATCATGTCATCCTCAGTGACCCAGAAGACTCCGGACCAAATGCCTCAGCTAACCTACCCTGCATGGCCTCCCTGATCCTGCAAAGCCTGCGGAAGGATCCTCGTGTTCTTCGGATCAAGGAGAGGGACCATTACTGGCTGGCCACTCTCCTTGATCCACGGTACAAGGGTAAGGTTGCGGACCTTATCTTGCCGTCGCAGAGGGAGCAGAGGATGAGACATCTCAGGGAGGCCTTGCAGAAAGGTCTGTGCAACGCGTTCCCAGAAACTGGGAGGTTACAAACTCCTGGTCCTGGGCGACGAGTTGCTGAGGCTTCGGTCAGTAGCAGAAGGAGCGGTGGGGAAGGTGGACGTCTGACCGATGCGTTCAGACAATTTTTTAGTCCGCAGCCCCAAGGTATGATCGGTTCCAGCAACCATCGCCAGCGTCTGATATACATGGTGCAGGAATACCTTGGGGCAAGGTCAGACTTGGACACCTTTCCCACCGAAAATCCTCTGGCTTACTGGGTCCTGAGGATGGATCACTGGCCAGAGCTTGCACAGTATGCAATTGAGCTACTGGCCTGTCCTGCCTCCAGCCTTCTTTCCGAACGCACATTCAGTGCTGCTGGAGGATTTGTCACCGATCATAGGGTGCGCCTGTCCACCGACTCGGTTGATCGACTGACCTTCATCAAAATGAATCAGTCTTGGATCACCACCAGCTACCAGGCACCTGAAGCGGATATAACGGAATAATTTATAATGTCACATCCCTTCAAGACTGCCTATGCTGATGCTGAGTGACTGTCCTCTTATGTTCCCTGACTATCCTCTTCCTCCTCCTCAATGATCCATGCCACCACACCAGTGCCTAAGGCACAATTTTTCAGCCCCTGTATAACAGGGGCGTGTACTTACAATTTTTTTAAAAAATGCTTCGCAACACGTGTGACTGCTGTGCTCCAAGTACAGTATGTGTGAGGGGTTGCAGTGTTGTGGCACCAGCACCAGTGCCTAAGGCACAATTTTTCAGCCCCTGTTTAACAGGGGCGTGTAATTACAATTTTTTAAAAAAAATGCTTCGCAACAGGTGTGACTGCTGTGCTCCAAGTACAGTATCTGTGAGGGGTTGCAGTGTTGTGGCACCAGCACCAGTGCATAAGGCACAATTTTTCAGCCCCTGTTTAACAGGGGCGTGTAATTGCAATTTTTTAAAAAAATGCTTCGCAACACGTGTGACTGCTGTGCTCCAAGTACAGTATCTGTGAGGGGTTGCAGTGTTGTGTCACCAGCACCAGTGCCTAAGGCACAATTTTTCAGCCCCTGTTTAACAGGGGCGTGTAATTGCAATTTTTTTTTAAAAATGCTTCGCAACACGTGTGACTGCTGTGCTCCAAGTACAGTATCTGTGAGGGGTTGCAGTGTTGTGGCACCAGCACCAGTGCCTAAGGCACAATTTTTCAGCCCCTGTTTAACAGGGGCGTGTAATTACAATTTTTTAAAAAAATGCTTCGCAACACGTGTGACTGCTGTGCTCCAAGTACAGTATCTGTGAGGGGTTGCAGTGTTGTGGCACCAGCACCAGTGCCTAAGGCACAATTTTTCAGCCCCTGTTGGGGCGTGTAATTACAATTTTTAGGCAATGCTTTGCAACAGGTCTCATTGCTGTGCTAAGAGTACAGTATCTGTGAGGGGTTGCAGTGTTGTGGCACCACTCCGACAGAAAAAGTCCTACACACGGTCGGAATTTCCGACAACATTGTCCGATAGGACATTTTCCGTCGGAAAATCAGACTGTGTGTACGGGGCATAAGACCTCTTTCCTTTACAGGGTAGTTAGAATAGGCTTAGAATGGGGGTGAGAGCAGGTTAGGTATAGTTATGATGTGACTGAAATGTTACTTTAAGGCTAGTTTGCAAGCTTTGTTAAAACAGGACATGGGCAGCTGGGCACTACTATGGAGGATATTGTACCAATCCAGAATGTTTTTTAATAAATACTATTCGGTGGGCAAAGGGTTTATTAATGCTGCTTTAATGGCAATGATGAAAAAACACAAATCCTTTAAATAACATGCTCGGTGGATGCCTTTCACTTAACGTTGCACATGCAAATTTGGCGTTTACAAACAATTTTGCATTTAGTACCCAGATAGCAAGCAATTGTGCTGCAAGTTTGAAAATTACTTGTTAAGCTATTGCTAGACTTGCCAGGCTTTGCAAGTTTGTTAAACAATTGCAGCAAGTCTGCAATGCATGACTCCAGATCAACTTTCTTTGCAAACATTCTGCAAGTTTGCTGCAAGTTCTGGTTCAGTTATGTTGTGCAAAAGTCATCCCACCACAGGGGTCACTGTGGCTAAATTTGCATGCTGTAGACTTGCAGAGCTCATGCTGTAAAGTCGCCACTACAACTTACAACTTACTAGAGACTTGCCATGCAAATTTGCTAGTGCTACACATTGAAAAAGTGTCAACTAGAACTTGTGCTTCATGTACTCTGCAAGTGTACAACTTGCCAGTGAAAAAGTACAGCAAGTTAACAGACTTACAATTCAACACTGCCACAAATTTGTGGCAAGTTATCATTGCTATCTGGGTAGTGGTAGCAGTTCCCTGCTGACTTCTGTTTGTCAAGATACCAGAAAATCTGTCATTTAAAAGAGGTATCTATACCACTATCACTAAATGAGACCCCTGCCAGCGTCTCTTTGTAAAACAAAGGGACATTGGATCCTGAGTGACATCATTGACCAAATATGATGTCACCTAGCATCACTTGGATGGTCATGAGAGGGGGAGGTGCTGCATAGTAACATGTTATATGCTACACCCTAAATACTGGTGTAACATGTTACTAAAGGTGAATTTATCCTTTAAAAGATCAGTTATACTGCGTATACACGACCGGACTGTTCGACTGAACTGGTCCGACGGAACAAATCCGTCTGACAATTCGACCGTGTGTCGGCTTCATCGGACCTTCAGCGGACCTTTTCTGTCAAAAATCTGATGGACTTTAGATTTAGAACATGTTTCAAATCTTTCAGACGGACTCGAGTCTGGTCGAAAAATTCAGTTCGTCTGTATGCTAGTCCGACAGACTAAAACTGATGCTAGGGCTGCTATTGGCTACTGGCTATGAACTTCCTTATTCTAGTCCAGTCGTACGTCATCACGGTCGAATCCGTCGGACTTTGGTGTGATTGTGTGTAGACAAGTCTGATTCGACGAAACTCAGTCGAAAAGTCTGACGGAATTCAGTCCGTATAAAAGTCCGGTCATGTGTACATGGCATAACTTTCTTCATGCACTGTATTTTTAACCCTAAGAAAAGGGGGACCAGTGAAGCCCCTGAAACTCGTTGTATTCTTTGCTGATATTATTGTGACTTCTAAAATTAACTGGGCTTTAACTACACTCTGGTGCTCCAATCCTTCTACTATACATCATACTGTAAGCCTATTAGTCTCCAGTGAGCGGCTCCTGTTTAAAAAATCCTATTATTTATATCATTCTGTTTCAAAGGGTCTATGTATAACCACAACATTTTTCAGTTTTAGAGTGGGGAAAAGTCAAAATCCAATTAGGTGATTAGGCTGTCTGGTAGTAATTCCCTGTGACTTTCTGTCCTGCAAGAGTTAGATAAAATTTCCACAGAGTAAAATGAATTCTCATCTTAGATGGTTTTCAGAATTGTATAATTTACCCTCACCTCTAAAATTTAGGATTCTCCTTAGACAGAATTTCTGTCTGGGTAACATTGGCCATCAGAACAAAGACGGGTGAATCTTCTGAGCAGTGAAACAGACAACAAAAATAACTGAGTGTATTACCTTAACCACAGTATTGAAAACAAAAAGTTTACAAACACTTTAGGTCATACGTCGGCAGCAGTGAGGGGTTTTACACACACTTATAGCTTCCAATGACCCATGGTAGTGCAACCTCCAGTCTCTACTGTCCCACATGCAGGCCTGGGACCCCTATAGCAGGTGTTGCTAGGTGTAGGGGAAAGATCTCCTCTAGCTAAAATGTGCATTATGTTATGTTTGGCTGTTGCTATAGTTGGGGAAGAAGCTAATGGAGCATTATATTAGCTTTAGTAGAAAGTAGATGGGACATCAAGGGTCCATTAAACCACTGATGTGTCACTGAGGAGAACCTGTCATAGCAAAATGCTATAGAATTGGGAACTTTTGGTCCCCTATGTGATGAAAATAAAGTTATAGGGGTTGTAAACCCTTGTGTTTTTTCACCTTATTGCATCCTATGCATTAAGGTGAAAAAACACCTGGCAGTCACCGCCCCCCCCTGTCCCTCTCTCCACATGGTTCCGGCTCTTGATTGCAGCGCAGCCATTGGTTCCCCCTGCTGTCAATCAAATCCAATGATGCGGGAGCCGGGGAGCCGGGCCGAATCCGGCATTCGTGTCTGTAGACGCAAATCCTGGACTCAGGAGTGCGCCCGCAAGGTAACCCCCTTGGGAGAGCGTTTCTCCTAGGGGGTTCTCCGATGCATTATCTGATGCGGGGAGGAGCCACAAGAGCTGCCGGGGGACCTCAGAAGATGATGTTCAGGGCACCTATGTTTGTAAACAAACAATCTATGATTGTAAATCAAAATAAACTGGTATGATAAATTAGTTCGCCCTCCTACTATTCCACACCACCACTGCGCACAAAGAAAAATTAATTAAAACACAGATGTGTATAAAAATAAACTAAGCAGCTACTTAAATAAATAAATTATGTAAAGTGATTTTAAATGAATAAAACAGCAGCGCTAATAATCACAGTGTCTGTGAATAAACAAAATATTTAACCTGTGTAGACAATACTGAAAATAATAATATAAATAATCACCCTGTATAAACAGTGCTAAAGAAACAACAACACAATTAATCACCTATATACATAAAGTGAAAAATTAAAGTGAAGTGTGATTATATATTTCTTGCAAGTGTCCAGATAAGGAAAACAAATCCAAACAAAAGTCCATAAACTGTTACTTGAAGTTTCGTCTAAGTGACTTAATCATTGGGGTTTGATTATGATTATGATTAAGTCACTTTGACGAAACATGTCTGGGCATGGTTACATGGCAACTGTGAGGAGCATTTAACATTCAACATTCCAGTTACTGGGTGTGCTGTGCAGTGAAGTGAAGTGAAAGAGAAAGGAGACAGCGTGGAGGGTGAGACATATTGGTATTAACGCCGGGTCCGCCGAGACCATAATATATCGGGTCACCACTGCTAGGTCCTTGTTTCCTGTTGAAAAGATTATGCTGAAGTGCCTTATTTTTATATGAAGGATGTGAGTACAATGGTTGAGGAATTTTGTGTGCTGTTGAAATAAATGGTTTACTCTACTTCACTATTGGAAGCATCTCTTTTTTCCTTATATGTGGAGTGCAACTATCTAGCATTCTGTCTGGATCCATCTGTGACCCATGTGGGGCTATTAAGCGAGTTGGCCGAGCATGAGAGTGCAAGGCAAATACTGCTGGTGAGTGCGTTTCCTTAGGGTGCGGTAGCACTGAACACAGGTGGTGTGGTGGAAGATTTTTTTTTTAGTCACTTCAAGAACTTTGTTTAAGACACTTCAAAACTTTATTTGCTTCAAGATTTTTCATTCACTTTTCTGTCACTTTTTGAAACATTATCACCTCAAGTAACAGTTTATGGACTTTTGTTTGGATTTGTTTTCCTTATCTGGACACTTGCAAGAAATATATAATCACACTTCACTTTAATTTTTCACTTTATGTATATAGGTGATTAATTGTGTTGTTGTTTAGCACTGTTTATACAGGGTGATTATTTTTCGGTATTGTCTACACAGGTTAAATATTTAGTTTATTCACAGACACTGTGATTATAAGCGGTGCTGTTTTATTCATTTAAAATCACTTTACATAATCTATGATTGTAAGCAAACAATCTGGGGCACCTATGTAGCATGGAATTATCAATTGTGCTACACATTTTACATTGAGTGAGAGCAATAATTCTAGGACGAATATTCACTGCTAACTCAAAACTCATAACCTGTTGGGGCTTTTAAAGTGCTGTTATGGAAAACTGTGGGTACCAAATTTGCACAGTTGTAAGTTTTGACATATCTGGTCTCTATTTACTTGGTGCAACCTCGTCTTTTTTGTTTTACCAAAACATTGGGTAATATACTGTGCTTACAAAGGGTAATAAAGGGGAGAAGGATTGAAAAATAGTTAGAGGGGTTTTTAAACTAGGCGACAGGGGGGAGGGCCCAGAGGTAGAGATAGCCAGCGCAGAACATATTCCAGAGGAGAGTATTGGGGGCATTAGTGGTAGGTTGACTAAAGCACATAAACCCAAGGTAAGTATAGTAACAAGTTCTAGTTGCAATCTCGGAAAACCCAATAAGAGGATAGTATGCGACCGGTCTAAACTACGTGGCATTTTCACCAATGCCAGGAGCCTGGCGAGCAAGATGGGTGAACTAGAGATACTGTTGTGCAAGGAGGATTTGGATTTTGTAGGAATTTCAGAGACCTGGTTCAACAGCTCTCATGATTGGCTAGCAACCATTCAAGGGTATACCCTTTATCGCAGGGATAGAGAGGGTAAAAAAAGGGGAGGGGTATGCCTATATATCAAAAATAATGTACAAGTGAATGTGAGAGATGACATCATTAAGGGAGCTAGGGAGGAGGTGGAATCCTTATGGGTAGAGATCCAAAGGGATGAAGCTAAGGGGAAAATATTCCTGAGAGTATGCTATAGGCCCCCTAACCTGAGGGAGGAGGGGAGATGGATCTCCTATCACAAGTTGGATTCGCAGCAAGGATGGGGAGTGTTATCATAATGGGGGATTTTAATTATCCAGACATAGACTAGGCGTAAGGAACCATGCATTTGTCTAAGGCTCCCCAGTTCCTAAATGTCTTGCAGGACAACTTAATGGTTCAGATGGTAGATGCACCAACTAGAAATAAAGCATTACTGTATCTACTGATTACCAACAATGCAGACCTGATCACGGATGTGGAAATACGGGGCAATTTAGGAAACAGCGATCACAGGTCAATTGACTTCAGTATAAATCACACAAAAAGGAAACATAAGGGGAATACAAAGACACTGAATTTCAAAAGAGCCAACTTCCCTAAACTATGAACCTTCTTAGAAGGCATGAATTGGGAAAAAATCTTAGGAACAAAGAACACAGAGGAAAGATGGGTTTGCTTTAAGAGCATATTAAATAAGGGCATTAGCCAATGTATCCCATTGGGTAATACATTTAACAAACGAACAAAAGTCCTGGGTGGCTTAACTCCAATGTAAAAATGTATATAAAAGCAAAGGAAAAGGCCTTCAAAAAATACAAGGTTGGGGGAATCATCATCAGCATTCAGAGTTTATAAAGAATGCAACAAGAAATGTAAGGGTGCAATTAGCACAGCTAAGATAGAACACAAAAGACAAAAAATCCCAAGAAATTCTTTAAGTATGTAAACAGTAAAAAAGGGAGGACAGACCATATTGGCCCCATAAAGAATGAGGAAGGACATCTGGTTACAAAGGATGGGGGATGGCGAAGGTATTACATTTATTCTTCTCCTCAGTCTTCACGAGGGAATCAGGGGGCTTCAGTAACCAAAACTGCAGTGTTTATCCTTATGACACATCACAGGAAGCACCTCCATGGTTAACAGAGGACAGAATTAAAATCACCGGGACCAGATGGCTTGCATCCGAGGGTACTTAGGGAACTCAGTCAAGTAATTGCCAGACCATTGTTCCTAATTTTTACTGACAGTCTACTAACTGGAATGGTACCAGGTTATTGGAGAAAAGACAATGTTGCACCAATATTTAAAAAGGGCCCAAAATACATCCCTGGGAATTACAGACCAGTTAGCCTAACATCAATAGTATGCAAGCTCTTGGAGGGGATGATAAGGGACTATATACAGTACAAGATTTCAATAACGAGAACGGTATCATTAGCAGTAATCATCATGGATTCATGAAGAATCGTTCTTGCCAAACCAATCTATTAACCTTCTATGAGGAGGTGAGTTGCCATCTAGATAAAGGAAGGTCCGTAGACGTGGTGTATCTGGATTTTGCAAAAGCATTTGACACAGTCCCCCATAAAGGTTTACTATAATAAGGTCTGTTGGCATGGACCATAGGGTGAGTACATGGTTTGAAAACTGGCTACAAGGGCGAGTTCAGAGAGTGGTGATAAATGGGGAGTACTCGGAATGGACAGAGGTGGGTATTGGGGTCCCCCAGGGTTCTGTGTTTGGACCAATCCTATTTATTTTGTTCATAAGCGACCTGGAGGATGGGGTGAATAGTTCAATCTCTGTATTTGTGGATGATACTAAGCTAAGCAGGGCAATAACTTCTCCACAGGATGTGGAAACCTTGCAAAAAGATCTGAATAAATTAATGGGGTAGGCAACTACATGGCAAATAAGGTTTAATGTAGAAAAATGTAAAATAATGCATTTGGGTGGCAAAAATATGAATGCAATCTATACACTGGGGGGAGAACCTCTGGGGGAATCTAGGATGGAAATGGACCTGGGGGTCCTAGTACCATGTTTCCCCGATAGTAAGACACCCCCGATTGTAAGACGTATCAGGAGTTTCAGAGGGGTCAGCTAATGTAAGCCGTACCCCGAAAGTAAGACATATGTCTTACTATCGGGGAAACACGGGGGATTTGCCTCCAGTGATGGAAGGGAACAAAGAGTGGGGCTGGGGGGGGGGCCCCCCCCCGGGGGGGGGGGGGGGGTGCCAGGCCAGTGCCCTCCCCCTCTGACTGAAGAGACAGCGCCGTTTTCAGGGCTCGAGTCCAGGGGGAACGCCATTCCCTTTGCAGGACCAGAGCCGCCGCCAGAGCCGAATGAGATGCATGCAGAGTAGCGCAGGAAGCGTCTATCTGTCATACGTTTTCTCTCATGTCACTCAGCGCTGCTCGCTCCCCGGCGGCCCCTCCTCTCTTCTCGTCAATCCCCATTGGCTTGAGACATCATCTGGGATAGACGAGAAGAGAGGAGGGGCCGCCAGGGAGCGAGCAGCGTGACATGAGAGAAAACGTATGACAGACAGACGCTTCCTGCGCTACTCTGCATGCTCGCAAGTAAGATCCCCAGTGTAAGATGCCCTGTAATGTGCCCCATGCCCTGATGCCCTAATGTGCCCCATGCCCCATAATGTGCCCAGATGTGCTATGTGCCCCATAATGTGCCCAGATGTGCTATGTGCCCCATAATGTGCCCAGATGTACTAAGTGCCCCATAATGTGCCCAGATGTGCTATGTGCCCCATAATGTGCCCAGATGTGCTATGTGCCCCATAATGTGCCCAGATGTGCTATGTGCCCCATAATGTGCCCTGATGTGCTATGTGCCCCATAATGTGCTATGTGCCCTATAATTTTCCCTGATGTGCCCCATAATATGCCCAGATGTGCCCCGAGCCGACAATTTTTTCCCAATATAAGACATACCCCGAAAGTAAGACATAGTGGGGCTTTTAGGGATAAAAAGAAAGTAAGACACTGTCTTACTTTCGGGGAAACACGGTAGATGATAGGCTCAGCATTGGCATGCAATGCCAAGCTGCTGCTAACAAAGCAAACAGAATATTGGCATGCATTAAAAAGGGGGATCAACCCCAGAGATAAAACGATAATTCTCCCGCTCTACAAGACTCTGGTCCGACCGCACCTAGAGCATGCTGTCCAGTTCTGGGCACCAGTCCTCAGGAAGGATGTACTGGAAATGGAGCGAGTACAGAGAAGGGCAACAAAGCTAATAAATGGTCTGGAGGATATTAGTTATGAGGAAAGGTTGCGAGCACTGAACTTATTCTCTCTGGAGAAGAGACGCTTGAGAGGGGATATGATTTCAATTTATAAATACTGTACTGGTGACCCCACAATAGGGATACAACTTTTTTGTGGAAAGGAGTTTAACAAGACACATGGCCACTCATTAGAATTAGAAGAAAAGAGGTTTAACCTTAAACTACATAGAGGGTTCTTTACTGTAAGAGCGGCAAGGATGTGGAATTCCCTTCCACAGGCGGTGGTCTCAGCGGAGAGCATCGATAGTTTCAAAAAACTACTAGATAAGCACCTGAACGACTGCAACATACAGGGATATACAATGTATTACTGACAGATAAACACACACATAGGTTGGACTTGATGGACTTGTGTCTTTTTTCAACCTCTCCTATTAAGGAACTACTATGTAACTATGTAATCTTTGTTTTTTTTTATCATGAAAATGTGTGCTTTAAAAAACTATTGCAATAATATTGTTTGAGATAAAAACTTTAAACTACCAAAATGTTATTCTCCAGGATCTCTGCTTTTTTTAAACAAGCGCACAAAAAAACACAAAAATCGCATTGGCAGCGAAAGGTCTATAGTAGGCAGCAACAGAATAATTAACAATACATCAGAATACCCTCCACTCGCACTTGAAGAATTGGCCTTTCCTTTACATAGTAACATAGTAGGTGAGGTTGAAAAAAGTCCATCAAGTCCAACCTATATGTGTGATTTTATGTCAGTATTACATTGTATATGCCTGTATGTTGCGCTCGTTCAGGCAATCGTTTGAGTGTCATTCCATATTAATTTGCCAGTCCTAAATATGAGATGTGAGCAGGTCAAATATTTCTTAAGGAAATTTGTTTTGTGGTTTGGTAAACAATGACTTAACTTCCCAAAGAAGAGGGAGTTTTCTTTACTCATCAGGCCGTGTTCACATATGTGTGGCTGCAGGTTCATGCTTGGGGTCCGGTGTGACTCAGGTCTGAATTTTTGCATGTTTTTGATGCTCCTTTTCTCCTGCTGGAAGAAAAGCGTTTAGAAGAGTTTTAAAAATGAAAGACAGGGGGGGGCGTGACCGGATGTGATCGCGGTAAGACGTGCTGCTACTGAGCTCCGGCTTTCCCCTGATCGATTATCCTGATACCGGCGGATAGACTAGAGGACCGAGGGTGCTTTAACGCTGGGAGGCTGGCGTAATAGTGCGGGCAGCAGGACATGCCATTTGCGGCCAAAAAACAGCAGAGGAAACACCATTCCCAGCCGACTAAAGGTCAGAGACACCTCCGCTCACAGGGAAGCATGGCGTCTAGCCCCGCCTCCTCCTCCACAGGCCCTGCACACAATGGTACCCCTCAGCGCGCCAAACTCACTAACGGCGCCGTGGAACTACAGGGCGCAGCAAGCCCGGAGGCGCCTGCAGACACAAGCCCTGGCCCACAAGAGGTGGAGGTGGACACGGCCGCAATTACAGGCCCTATCCTGGAAGCCATAGCTGCCTCAAAAACGGAGCTGGTGGGCCGCATGCATCATTTGGCTTCTGAATGTAACCTAATTCGCCATGACCTTGACAAGATTAGAGGCAGGCTCACAACTGCAGAGGACCGTATTTCAGAAGTGGAGGACGCCTCTCATGTACAGGGCTCACAATTGGCTGAACTAAGAGAGATGGTTGGTGCACTACAACACCGAGCAGACGACGCGGAGGACCGCCAGAGGAGAAATAATGTAAGGGTGGTGGGGCTGCCAGAGGGTGCCGAGGGGTCCGCCACTACTACTTTTGCTGAACAGTTTTTTAAAAATATTTTGGCGCTGGGCGATCTACCACCCACCTATGTGGCTGAGCGAGCACACAGGGTCCCTACGGGAACCAGACCACCAGGGGCCCCACCCAGACCTTTCCTGGTAAGGTTCCTAAATTACAGGGACCATGACATGATCCTGGCGGAAGCAAGAAAACACAAAGATCTGAAGTTCGACAACGCGCGCATTATGCTGTTCCCAGACTTCTCAGCAGAAACCCAAAGGAGACGCAGATCCTTCATAGAGGTGAAGAAGAGGCTGAGGGAGAAGGAGTTAAAGTACAGCATGTTGTATCCGAGCCGTCTACGCATCTAATACAAAGGTACTGTAAAATGTTTTGATCACCCTCAAGATGCTAGTGATTGGTTGGACCGCAACACCTGAGCCTCAGGCCACGCTGGAAGTTTATTATTTCTGCAGCCACCGAACCCAGGTAACGTTTTTTTTTTTTTTTTTTTTTTTTTTTTGCATTCTCTGCTATTTTTTATGCCCTGACTATTACTGAGGTCTAGGCCCTTCCCTGGCTATAAAGGAGTTATGTCTCGGATCCCCTGAGTACCAGAGATCTGCACTGGCAGGAGACCAACCTCTCAGACTTATGCCTGATTACTATACTCCTGAAAACGGAAGCCACTCTCCTGGAGATTAATTTGCACAGATTGAATTGGAGGTGCCTCTTTTTATTTTTGTTTGTTCATCTCCTTTTTCTTTTTCTTTGTTTTTACATTTGTTCCCCTATTACTTGCAATACGGAGCCGAATGACACAGTCTATGGGGAAGTTGAAGGGGCTGCTACTTTCCTGAAGCATGCACTAAACTGTCTCGCTATGGAGGTGTAAGTAACTGTTTATGGCCTCACGCTACCAGCAACGGTCTATCCAGCCGGTTCGCTTCTCTGTTAAGAGATAAGCCTGGAGGCTTGTGTAGATGGTATGAACATTTTTTTCCCCATCTTTCAATGCCGAACTATCGAAGCGACCGGTTGAACTCTTTTTGGCTGTTTAGTTTTGGGGTAAAGGCTGCATGCTGGACTTTTTTTGGTTTGAGCCTTTTTTTCTGGCTCTCAGTTTCCAGTATAACAGCAGGGGGGGGAGGGGAGGGGGGGATTTCGTGCCTTATGTTATGTAATGCTAATTGGTTGAGTGTACCTACTAAGTGCAACCCTACACAGTATACATGCCATGCAAAACTGAGACCGTCTTTATGGGATATCCGTGATGTTCAATTTCTGATTAGAGACTATGGATAACAGGTTGAAAATACTCTCTTGGAATGTGAGGGGGTTAAATAGTAAATTCAAACGTGCAGCTGTTTTCCAGTACCTTAAGCAGGCAAGGCCACATATCGTTCTCCTTCAAGAAACGCACTTGGAGGGGAGTAAAATTCTCTCTCTCCGTAAACCCTGGATACAAAAATCATTCCATGCCACTTACTCATCCTATGCCAGGGGTACTACCATCTTGATTAGTAAGGCCATTGCGTGCACTATACATCAGGTGGTTATTGACCCAGGGGGACGATATGTGGCTTTGGTGATTGAGATAACATGTAGGAAGTTGTTATTGGTGAACATTTATATGCCCCCACCTTTTAAAGTACAGTTACTCTATGATTTGTGGGTGGTCCTAGCACCATATTTGGACCTCCCCTTGCTGATCTTAGGTGACTACAATGCCATTTTAGACTCGGCACTGGACTCCTCTATTGTGTCCAGGCCGGTTTCAATGGATTTGTGCTCCTGGGTGTCCATGGCCAACTTAACGGAGGTATGGAGGTGGAAGCATTCAGGGGAGGTGGCGTACTCGCATCTTTCCTCTACACATAAATCTTCGGCCAGAATAGATCTGGCCTTTGGAAATTCTCTTATTCTTAAGCATGTCTATGCCGCTGAATACTTGGCTGGGGGCACCTCGGATCATAACCCACTACAAATCACATTGACACTCCCCACGAGTGGTAGGGGAGGGGGCTGGAGACTGGCCTCCGGCTGGCTGCAAGAAGATCAGGTAGTAGCACAGATGCACTCTGCAATGGACACCTTTTGGGTAACAAATGAACAGTCGGCAGACCCGCACATTGTTTGGGACGCCTTTAAGGCTGTCTCTAGGGGCGAGTGTATTTCAGCTATAAAAGCCGATAAGAAAGACCGCTCCGCAGAGGGTGAACTTTTGCTGGCCAAAGAGAGGGAGTCTGCTCAACAGTACGCGGACTCCCCCTCGGAGGCCAGCTATGGGGATCTACTAACAGTTAGGAGATCGGTGGCTCTACACTTTGATAATTTGGCACACACTGAACTTAGACAGAAAGCAGAAACAATCTTCGCTGAAGGGGACAAAAACGGTAAGTTACTGGCCAACCTGGCAGCTGAGCATAGGATACCTGTTAGCATTCCAGCAATTAATGGTAGAAGGGGGGAGAGGGTTACAGAACCGGAAGGTATCATGGCAGAATTCACCCATTTCTACCGATCATTATATACCCCGATAGCCCCGTATGACCAATTGGAACTGGAGGGGCTGTTGGCGAGCCTTTCCATTCTGCAACTGTCTGACACTGACAGGGCCTTGTTAGATCAGGCCATCTCGGTGATGGAAATCGAGGCAGCTATAGCCGCATTTCCGCCCCATAAAACCCCGGGTCCAGACGGATTCCCCGCAGACTTCTATCAAACTTTTAAGTCGCAACTAGCTGTCAGACCAAACCTGCTGTACTTGCATTGCAGTGAACAGGGAGCTTTGCCGGCCTCAATGATGGAGGCTTACATGGTCCTTCTCTTGAAGCCGGGCAAGGACCCCTTGGAGTGCTCCTCGTATCGTCCTATAGCACTGCTCAACACTGACCTAAAGATTCTGGCCAAGGTACTGGCCTCAAGGTTGGCTGGGGTCATTTCGACTCTGGTTGACATTGACCAAACTGGATTTATGCCAGGTATGTCGACAGATACGAACCTTAGAAGACTTTTCACGCACATACAACTAGGAGACTCAGAGTTCCCAGAAAAGATTGTGGTTTCTATAGATATAGAGAAAGCCTTTGATTCGGTAGATTGGCAATATATGCACGCGGTCCTAGGGATCATGGGATTCGGCCCGGGTTTCCGTCAGTGGATAGCGCTACTTTATAGCGCCCCAAGGACGACGATCAGGCTGGGTAACATGGTCTCAGACTACTTCGAGATTGGGAGGGGAACGAGACAAGGTTGTCCCCTCTCCCCCTTCCTCTTCTCGCTAATGATGGAACCTATAGCCAGAGCCCTCAGGCAATCGAGAGAGGTGGGAGCAATCCAGGTGGGCAGTATAGCCGAATGTGTTGCATTATATGCTGACGACATGCTTCTGTTCCTGAGAGACCCTGGGCCATCACTAAAAGCAGCTCTGGAGGTACTAGATAAATTTGCCCTATTCTCAGGACTCCGGGCGAACTGGAGCAAGTCGTCAATACTACCCCTAGGCTCGAAGGCAGAGGCGCACAGAGACGATACCCTTCCACTTAGATGGGTCTCCACCATTACATACCTGGGGGTTAAAATTACGGCCAACATACAGGACTATATGACCATCAACCTTCTTCCACTGATAAATAGACTAAAACAGATGACAGTGACCTGGAAGAATCTCCCGCTCTCTCTGATAGGACGGGTTAACAGTTTTAATAGTAGGCCATAATGTGCATAAGGTAAAGGCCAATACCCCTGGGGGATGCTTGGAGTAAAGATAGACACTTTAAAACGATGTATGCATGTGAGAAGGTAAACGTTTATTCAAAAATGTACACAGTGAACAAGGGAATGCTCAGAGGCATGGTATGTTTGCAATTGAGGATACAATCAGTTGATACAGTTTATAACATGTCAAAAGAGCAGAAACATACAAAGCATTATGACAGAGGTATAAACTTGCTTGGTGCATAAGGTAAGGAAGATGCCAACATGTTTCGGACTGTGGTCCTTTGTCAAGGCAATTTGTATCCTTAGAAACTCATCTGAATAGATGAAAGGTCATATAATTAGTCTCAATATATCAATACATTATATTTGCACTGGAGAAAATCTATATTGCTGGAGGAGATTTATCTCAAAAAGAGGAAAAAACACAATGAGGTACTCACATGTCCTGCCAAAGCTCAATTGTTTGTCATATGGAAAAGCCACTGAGCGTGGGATCCAGGGAATCAAGGGTGTATGTAGTAAAAACAGAGTGTACCTATACACTGGGGTATAGGAAACCTGCTGAGAACCCCCTCAGAATACAAGGTCCAACATACAGGGTTTAGGGCTAAAAGCCCAAGTCCTGTATTAAACACAGTGGGTCAGCGAGTATGTCACTGTAAAAATAAAGTAAAATGGGAATAATCAGAAACTAGGAAAACAAAGTAAGAGTATCTGGCTACAAAGGAGTAGACCTAGTATTTACCTGAGTATAGTTTGTGAGTAGAGGATGGGAGGTCAACTCTGGTCAGTCAGCAGCATGAGACCGAAGCCAGAGTGTGGGGGGTTTATATGTGGTCAGATAATGGGCAACAGCTGTGGGTAGGTGTGTAACAACTAACCTGAGGCCGCAGCGCTGATTGGCTGCTGTGTTGTTGGGAGGCGGGCGCCAAACAGCGCTGTGGTAACCTCCCAGTGTGGACCTCTGACGGGGCGGTGCCGGGCGCGGCCGCGTCATGACGGCGCGGCCGCGTCCGGCGTCGTGACGTCACCGACGCGGGACAGACGGTCGCCGACTTCCTGGTGCGCTCCACGGTGGAGCGCAAACAGGAAGTAGACCAGGAAGCTGGTCTAGATGGAAGGCGAGGGGGTGGTGCGTGCGCAGTGAAGCAGATGCGCACGCGCACCTGGTCTTACCCGCGCCGGGTATTCAAAATAGAGGGGGAAAAAAAAAAAAAAAAAAATGCAGGTGAAATGTTTGTAGGTTGGTCCATAAAGGACGGATGATCACAAATGGGCGATGGGGGACATGCAAGTTTAGTACAATAGACAACCTAGTAATGTATATGGCCTGTAAACCATTGGAGGGAAGGGGAAAAGAACATGTAACAATTTGATGCACAGTATATAATGCATAAATGGAAAAACATGTGTCAATAATACATACAGAAGAGCATATATCAATACATATACAGTATGAGGTACATGAACATATATTCCTATATGCTGTAAGGAAACATCCAATCCACAGAGTAAGAGATATAATAATAGTACAGGCAGTGTGTATTGGGGTGTGGGTGCTTAAACGTGGGAGACCATAAGTTAAAGGTCTAGTTCACAGACTCCGGTCTCGAAGCCCTCAAGGTAAGGTTTAAAGTTGAAGGCCTCGTTTAGGCCGGGAGGTATGGTGGCATTGAGGTGGAAAATCCAACGAAGTTCGCTCTGAAGGAGCGCTTTGTTGTAATCACCCCCTCGGTTTGGGGGGGGGATATGGTCTAGAGCTCTGAATGAGATCTTGGGAATAGTATCAGAGTGGACAATAGAGGTGTGTCGTCCCAAAGGTAGATCGGGATCTCTTTGGTTTATACTGGTAACGTGTCCATAAATTCGTTTCCAGAATGGTAATTTCGTCTTGCCCACGTAGAAGCACCCACATTCACATTCTAAAAGGTAAACAATACCAACAGAACGACAATTTACATAATGCTTAGGAAAGAGGCGTTGACCATTGGGTAGAAGGTTATGTAGATTGGATTTGGGTAGGTATTTGCAATAGTTGCAATTGCCACATGGATAGGTGCCCTTAAGCTGTCTCTGGGATTTATTACTACTCTTGTATTCACTAGTAATGAGTTTATCACGGAGAGACGGAGCACGTCGATAGGTGATCAAAGGTTTGGGCGGAACAAAGGGGGAGAGGGCTCTGTCTGTAGAGATGATGTGCCAGTGTTTAAGTAGTATTTGAGTAATTTCATTGTATTGTTGGCAGTAATTCGTTATGATTCTAAGGGGTGGTTGTGTGGAGGGCCCAGATGGTTTAGGGATGAGTAAAGCGGAGCGCGATTTAGATTTCGCTTTTTTGTAAGCGTTTTTTAAAACGCTATTTTTGTAACCACGTGCGCGAAGTCTGTCCCTCAATACGGAGGCCTCGTGTTCAAAGGAGGTATCCGTGGAACAGTTGCGTCGGGCACGTAGATATTGAGCAAAGGGAATGGATTTAAGTAAGGGTTGGGGGTGAAAACTGGAGGCTGCAAGGATGGTATTACCTGCAGTCGGTTTGCGAAAAAGTTGGCTTTGTAGTTGGCCATGTCTGTCCTTGCTAAGGGTAAGATCAAGGAAAGAGATGGAGCTGTAGCTATATGTCATTGTAAATTTAAGATTGAGAGAATTGGAAGTATTGAGGTATGTGAGAAAATGGTGTAGGGTATCTATGGGGCCCTGCCACAGAATCAAGATGTCATCTATATAGCGGCGGAAAGACGCTATATGTTTAGTGTAGATGCTCGCAGCATCAGTGATAAATAGGTTTCGTTCCCACTCCCCCAGGTACAGATTGGCGTACGCCGGTGCACAGCAAGTGCCCATGGCGACGCCCTGTACCTGGAGGTAGTGGGAACCATTGAAGGAGAAAAAGTTATGAGTCAAGATGAATTTGAGTGCTCTGATAATAAAGAGCGATAACTCATGGGAATAAAGGTTGGCATTAGACAAGGTGTGTTGAATAGCAGTGAGTCCTAAGGTCTCACTGCTATTCAACACACCTTGTCTAATGCCAACCTTTATTCCCATGAGTTATCGCTCTTTATTATCAGAGCACTCAAATTCATCTTGACTCATAACTTTTTCTCCTTCAATGGTTCCCACTACCTCCAGGTACAGGGCGTCGCCATGGGCACTTGCTGTGCACCGGCGTACGCCAATCTGTACCTGGGGGAGTGGGAACGAAACCTATTTATCACTGATGCTGCGAGCATCTACACTAAACATATAGCGTCTTTCCGCCGCTATATAGATGACATCTTGATTCTGTGGCAGGGCCCCATAGATACCCTACACCATTTTCTCACATACCTCAATACTTCCAATTCTCTCAATCTTAAATTTACAATGACATATAGCTACAGCTCCATCTCTTTCCTTGATCTTACCCTTAGCAAGGACAGACATGGCCAACTACAAAGCCAACTTTTTCGCAAACCGACTGCAGGTAATACCATCCTTGCAGCCTCCAGTTTTCACCCCCAACCCTTACTTAAATCCATTCCCTTTGCTCAATATCTACGTGCCCGACGCAACTGTTCCACGGATACCTCCTTTGAACACGAGGCCTCCGTATTGAGGGACAGACTTCGCGCACGTGGTTACAAAAATAGCGTTTTAAAAAACGCTTACAAAAAAGCGAAATCTAAATCGCGCTCCGCTTTACTCATCCCTAAACCATCTGGGCCCTCCACACAACCACCCCTTAGAATCATAACGAATTACTGCCAACAATACAATGAAATTACTCAAATACTACTTAAACACTGGCACATCATCTCTACAGACAGAGCCCTCTCCCCCTTTGTTCCGCCCAAACCTTTGATCACCTATCGACGTGCTCCGTCTCTCCGTGATAAACTCATTACTAGTGAATACAAGAGTAGTAATAAATCCCAGAGACAGCTTAAGGGCACCTATCCATGTGGCAATTGCAACTATTGCAAATACCTACCCAAATCCAATCTACATAACCTTCTACCCAATGGTCAACGCCTCTTTCCTAAGCATTATGTAAATTGTCGTTCTGTTGGTATTGTTTACCTTTTAGAATGTGAATGTGGGTGCTTCTACGTGGGCAAGACGAAATTACCATTCTGGAAACGAATTTATGGACACGTTACCAGTATAAACCAAAGAGATCCCGATCTACCTTTGGGACGACACACCTCTATTGTCCACTCTGATACTATTCCCAAGATCTCATTCAGAGCTCTAGACCATATCCCCCCCCCAAACCGAGGGGGTGATTACAACAAAGCGCTCCTTCAGAGCGAACTTCGTTGGATTTTCCACCTCAATGCCACCATACCTCCCGGCCTAAACGAGGCCTTCAACTTTAAACCTTACCTTGAGGGCTTCGAGACCGGAGTCTGTGAACTAGACCTTTAACTTATGGTCTCCCACGTTTAAGCACCCACACCCCAATACACACTGCCTGTACTATTATTATATCTCTTACTCTGTGGATTGGATGTTTCCTTACAGCATATAGGAATATATGTTCATGTACCTCATACTGTATATGTATTGATATATGCTCTTCTGTATGTATTATTGACACATGTTTTTCCATTTATGCATTATATACTGTGCATCAAATTGTTACATGTTCTTTTCCCCTTCCCTCCAATGGTTTACAGGCCATATACATTACTAGGTTGTCTATTGTACTAAACTTGCATGTCCCCCATCGCCCATTTGTGATCATCCGTCCTTTATGGACCAACCTACAAACATTTCACCTGCATTTTTTTTTTTTTTCCCCTCTATTTTGAATACCCGGCGCGGGTAAGACCAGGTGCGCGTGCGCATCTGCTTCACTGCGCACGCACCACCCCCTCGCCTTCCATCTAGACCAGCTTCCTGGTCTACTTCCTGTTTGCGCTCCACCGTGGAGCGCACCAGGAAGTCGGCGACCGTCTGTCCCGCGTCGGTGACGTCACGACGCCGGACGCGGCCGCGCCGTCATGACGCGGCCGCGCCCGGCACCGCCCCGTCAGAGGTCCACACTGGGAGGTTACCACAGCGCTGTTTGGCGCCCGCCTCCCAACAACACAGCAGCCAATCAGCGCTGCGGCCTCAGGTTAGTTGTTACACACCTACCCACAGCTGTTGCCCATTATCTGACCACATATAAACCCCCCACACTCTGGCTTCGGTCTCATGCTGCTGACTGACCAGAGTTGACCTCCCATCCTCTACTCACAAACTATACTCAGGTAAATACTAGGTCTACTCCTTTGTAGCCAGATACTCTTACTTTGTTTTCCTAGTTTCTGATTATTCCCATTTTACTTTATTTTTACAGTGACATACTCGCTGACCCACTGTGTTTAATACAGGACTTGGGCTTTTAGCCCTAAACCCTGTATGTTGGACCTTGTATTCTGAGGGGGTTCTCAGCAGGTTTCCTATACCCCAGTGTATAGGTACACTCTGTTTTTACTACATACACCCTTGATTCCCTGGATCCCACGCTCAGTGGCTTTTCCATATGACAAACAATTGAGCTTTGGCAGGACATGTGAGTACCTCATTGTGTTTTTTCCTCTTTTTGAGATAAATCTCCTCCAGCAATATAGATTTTCTCCAGTGCAAATATAATGTATTGATATATTGAGACTAATTATATGACCTTTCATCTATTCAGATGAGTTTCTAAGGATACAAATTGCCTTGACAAAGGACCACAGTCCGAAACATGTTGGCATCTTCCTTACCTTATGCACCAAGCAAGTTTATACCTCTGTCATAATGCTTTGTATGTTTCTGCTCTTTTGACATGTTATAAACTGTATCAACTGATTGTATCCTCAATTGCAAACATACCATGCCTCTGAGCATTCCCTTGTTCACTGTGTACATTTTTGAATAAACGTTTACCTTCTCACATGCATACATCGTTTTAAAGTGTCTATCTTTACTCCAAGCATCCCCCAGGGGTATTGGCCTTTACCTTATGCACATTATGGCCTACTATTAAAACTGTTATACAATTCTGGGATGCGATAGACCATTTGTTGTCCCACCTACTTGCCCACCAAAACAATAGGACGGGTTAGTCTTATCAAAATGAAATTTTTATCAGTGATTTTATATTTTCTTCGTCATTCTCCTGTATGGGTACCAAGAAGCTTCTTCAAGTCACTTGATAGCATCATAGGGTCGTTTATCTGGGCACCACAATCACCTTGTATAAGTATAAGGTCACTGTAGGAACCGTGGGGACAAGGGGGCCTAGCACTGCCGGACTGGCAAAAATATTACTTGGCAGGCCAAATGGTGGTTGCCAGGAAATGGCTAACGGCGGAGGACGGCGACTCTGCCACGGTTGTTGAAGCGGCACTGCTGGGCTCCTACGAAAGTCTACGACTAGCATTATACAGGGGTACAAAATCATGTCTACCCTTGACGAGCTCCATGAAGGCTACTATCAGGGCCTGGGAGGTCACTACTACTCTGACGTCACCTAGTTATGACGGGGTTACTCCATCGGCCCCCCTGTGGATGAACCCGAAGTTCCCACATTTTTTCTCGTTTCCGGACCCAGGGATCTGGGCATGTAAGGGTATCAAACTGCTAAAAGACATTACTATAGAGGGGGAACTCTGTACCTTTGACCAGCTGAAAGCTAGACACGACCTTCCGAATACTTATTTTTTCCGCTATATGCAACTGCGCCATGCCTTTCAGGTTCAATTTTTAGGCCTGCGTATTGAGTATTTGCCCTCGGACCTGGAGTCTTTGCTGACTTCAGAGGACTTGGCCAAACCTCTCTCCACAGTATATAAATCTCTTTTCAAAAAGACCCCCCCTGGTTTAGCCAAATGTAGGAGGAAATGGGAGAATGAGATTGCAGATATTCAAGGGGAAGATTGGGATGACATGTGGGACCATCCTTTTAAACATCTGGTCTCGGCGAGGGATAGATTAATACACTTAAAATTTTTGCATCGAGTCTACTTCACACCAGCTAGGCTGGCTCGAATTTACACCACATCCAGTAGCCTCTGCTGGCGCTGCGACTACTCTCCGGCGGATGCCGAACATATATTCTGGAGCTGCTCACAAATACAACCATTTTGGTCGGGTATTACTGATTGTTTGATGGAGGTGCTGAGTATACCCATACCCAAATCACCTAGGGTATGTATGATCGGCCTTGTGGAGGAGGTCGTTCCTTCGAGGGCCCATCGTACATTTCTGAACATTGGCCTCTTCTATGGCAGGAAGGCCATACTACTGAAGTGGAAAAAGATGGAGGCTCCTACTCTGTCATTCTGGAAGGGTTTAATGAATAAAGTTATCCCCCTGTACAAAGCGACATATAGATCCAGAGGCTGTGAGAAGAAGTTCTATAAAGTCTGGCAACCTTGGTTAGACTCCTCGGACACTGTGGGTTGATAGGAACAATAGTTAGACGCCAATCTATATAACATGTCTGACAACGTAATGCTTTACCATAGAGTAGTTACTACTACCTGCATTTGAAGGCACATCAGAAGGCAGTCTCTACCCCACCTTTAAGTAGGGTTGGCATGGTGGGCTCAGGTTAAATTTACTGCATTATTACATGGTACACTCTAAAAGTATCGAGTTGCACGCAAGGTTGGGGGGAGGGGGAACAGGGGGGGGGGGGGGGGGGGGAGGGTAGGAAGGGGGGGCATTGTGAACTACGTTAGTTCATCAGCCACAGGTTGTGGTAGGTTGCCCACTTTGGGTTGTGTGTATAAGTGCAGGTAGGACTGTACTGCACTATACTGTTTTTTGTATGTTTTGTATGTATATTTGTTTGTATGCATGTATTGTACTGTTTTCTAAAAACTCAATAAAAAGATTTTTCAAAAAAAAAAAAAATGAAAGACAGAAGCTCATTGGTTACTTCAGATTCTGTCTGCTCCAGTCTTAGTGAATTCCACTCATGGATCATAAGTCCACCGATTTTACCCTTAGGCACAGTGCAAACAAACAGTTCTAGCATCTACAATGGAGCACATGAGTTGAAGAATGGTTGCTTTAAACAGAGCCTTCTTACACAAAGGTTTGGCGTCCATCAACATCATGAAATCACCCATGGTCTAACCGGCTGTAGCATGTGAAAGCAACACCTGTGCACACATAACACCTGCACGTATCTCATCAGACTCCTTGACACCAATCCTATTGCAATTTATAATATTGTTTAGTAACTTTGGCAGTTGTAAAATGTATTTAGAAAAGCATAAATTGATGGCCCTAAAGCTCTGAAATAAATAAATACAATAAATAATAAGTAATAAGGATGGGATATTAAAGTAGTTGTAAAGTCTCAAGGTTTTTCACCCTAATGCAGTCTATGCATTAAGGTAAAAAACCTTCTGTGGTGCAGCTGCCTGCCCCCCAGAGCCTCCCTTTTCCTTACCTGAACCCGATCATTCTGGCCACGAGCACGAGCCCAGCAGCTCCAGCCTGTCTCGGGTCCTCATCGGATAGATTGATAGCAGTGGGAGCCATTGGTTCCTGCTGTTGTCAATCAAATCCAGTGACACGGGAGCCGGGGGCGGGGCCGAGTCCTGCTGTCTGTGTCAATGGACGCAGCACGAGTGCCCCCATGGAATGCAGCTCTCTGTGGGGGCATTTGATGAGGAGAAGGAGCCAGGAGTGTTGCCCCAGAAGAGGAGGATTGGGGTCGCTCTGTTCAAAACCCTTGCACAGAGCAGGTAAGTATGACATGTTTGTTATTTTTTTTTTTTAAACAAACCTCTACAATTACTTTAAGTAATGGGTTATTAAATCCTGAGGTCAAGTTTTGGCTCAGTGTTTAAGGCCCGTTTCACACTGCTCCAACCAAAAGTCCTGCATGCTGTATCTTTGGTGCGCTTTCAGGAAATGCACCAAAAATTATCAATCTAATACAAGTCTTTGGGTAACCGTGGGCACACTATTTATAAAAAATGTTATTGATCACTGAATGGGAAGCTATTGGAACCTTAGGTTTACCCCAAAGACACCAGTGCTGAAATGTTTCTCATAAGGATTTACACTTGCGTGAGAGAGCCTTGAAAGGACTAAGAACTCTGGAATGCACCTTTTTCAGGTATGCTGGGGCAGCTGTAAGAGTCAAGGGCTTACTACGCATGCACCAATACTGCATTGCCGTAAGAGGAAATCCGTGCCAACTGAGCATGCGCCAAAGACGCCTCAGTGCGCCAACCCGCACCTGCGCAGAAGACCTGATCGAAAAAGGCAGGAAAATGCCCAGGAGCCGCACAGGAAGTGACCTCAACTTGATGGAAAAAGGCGGGAAAATGCCCAGGAGGTGCACAGGAAGTGACCTCAAACTTCCCTATACAAGCTCAGCCCAGACACTGCCAAATGGCTGGATTATCTTCAGTCCCCCTTTGTTCCTGTGCTAGTGTGTGATCTGTCGGAACTTGTTGTGACCTGGAATCCTATTTGACTACCCTTGATTGCTGCTTACCATTGACCTTGGATTTGTACCTTGACCATTCTACTTCTTTGCCCCTTTTGTACTCAGCTGCCAGATTGGAATCTCGACCATTCTTCTTCTGATTAACCCTTTTATACTTTGTTGCCAAACTGGACTTGACCTCAGCTCGGATCTCTAAGGCTTGCACAGTGCTCCGCACCACTGGCACTCGTGCCACTCGGTGTCCACCAAGTCTCTGTCTCCATCTCCAGAGGCTTCAGGGACCCGAGGTGCAAGGGAGGCCTCCCCACTACTTTGGTCTCATCTCAGGTATGTGGCCTGCATGACAACAGCACTTCACCTGTAGTGTTAGTTAGGAATCTAGAAAGTATCATGTCTTGCCTGCTGGACTGTGAAATGTTTATTTTTGCACTTTTACAAAGTAAAGCGTTTGAAACTCTGTACCTGTCTTGTCTGAAGTTACTGAAAGAGGAGTATTGTAAGTAAAGAGCACATATACATGGATTATAGACCTGTTTACCTCCTAAATCTACCCTTTGTATTACCTGTATGAACCTCTCGGTTTTTCCACCATTTGCCTCTGATCGCCAGTTTTACTAGGCACTATCTGGGTTTGCACACAATAAAAAAGGTTTCCCCTGCTGGTAACTCCTGGCTGTGCTACTAGTCCCGTCCAACTGTTGCGTCCTATGCGCGGACTGGGGCGTATCCATGAGTGGGATTGGGGGTAACCAGTGACACGTCCTGGACAGACTTATACTATACATTATACATGAGAGAGAATTTGATGGGAACGTTGATACATGTGTTTTACTCTCAGTGCTGTTGATTTGTTTGTTTTTCCTGTGTTTAACTTGTACCTAGGCAAAGCGCCACCCACAACATCCTAAATAATAAACAATTTGTTCCTGCGAGATGATAATATCACAGGATGATTCAGCCTGTGGCTAACGCGCCTCTCTGACCTTATTGGTTTGGATTAAGCGCATACTAAATTTTAGATTGGCTGTCCTGGATTGCAAGGGGCGGATTTGTTTGGGTGCTTGCCTGCCTATATATAGCGTCGGGTGTAGTTGCGTGGCAACGTTGCAGAGGGCGTCTATGACGAAACGCGTCCGACGGAGCCACGCAATTACGCCATTACGTCATTTCAGGAAGCACGAGCTGTTGGAGCGCAGCTGGAGCGCAAGCCGCTCGCCCCCAGCAGATAGCTTCCTCTTGAAGGACGCCAGTGTATGCTGATAGCCCTGTAAGCAGGTTTTTTTCCCACCGCTATCCAGCAGGCTCCTGGCAATATTCCCTTTAGCATTTTTTTATCTTATTATTTTTTATTCTTGATTTTACTAGAGTGTTTTTCTGTAAATGAAACAGAACCGTATTTTAATAAAAAGTAGTCCTGTTTGGCAAATACTGCACTATGGGGGCTTTTTTGCTTCTCTCCCTATGAGGAAAATACCAAACACTGCATCAGATCCAAGCGTTTAAACACCATTAAGGAGATCCCGGGAGTGGAGCAACAGGATTAGGAACTGAGACCTGCCAGAGACCTTTCTGAGCCAGAGTGTGATCTACGTGCCTGTTACCCCTGCAGGGGTGCAGGTAGCTGGTGAGTGGGAAATCCTGAGGGGGAGCACCCAAGTCACTCAAGATTTTTGCGAGCACAACCCAGTCACTTACCTCTGGAATCTCTAGTCCTGGACCCTTTAAACCCTATATTGCATGTGTTGGACTTCCATTTGCATACTGTTTTATCTATGGTTTGTTCTCATGCTGCTTTGTTTATGATACTGGCACTACCATAAGTGTTTTTTTCACTAGCCCCTATAGAGGGATATGCTTGCATCTGATACGCTAGCATAACACGCCCCTGGTGTCAGACTATAAGGACCTAATTCCTGGACTAACTACACACGCTTTGTGGACCCACTTTATACATAATCTCTGTGTTACACAGTAGCACATATGTTTATTTGTTTATTATTATTTTTTATATATATTTATTTACATTTAAACACGGGGTAATATATCTGTGTACGCACAGAATACATTTAGAGTCTTTATTTCATCACTCATAGCCCTCTGAAGGGCGAGACTCCTATGTATATGGTGATTTATACATTATATGTCATATCACCATATATGGAGCTTTTCTCTATTAACTGTGCACATTACACAGCACTGTGTTAGTGATATTGGTTTACACTGTGCAGTTGATGCAGGCACAAACAATTTTTCGTTTTACTCACTTGTGCAAATCACTCCTTGGTCCAGTTGTAAATCTTTGAGACAGGATCCACTGGTCGAATTATTATTATTTTTCTTTTCACATGTTCTTTCACGATCAATACTATAGATATAGGATCGCTGTGTGATTTTTAGACGATTAATCCAATTAGAGCACTTTTGCATACCCCACAGTAGCCTCTACAGTAATAGTAGGGCACCATAAAGGTTTTTACCTCACCCTATTCACTCGTATTACAGGTAGCGCCTGACCTCAGTATCGCCAATTATCTTCTAAGCATCGGAGCTCACTCCAAGGATAGCTCCCTTCCTTTCTCCTGGGGTGGCTGCAACCTACATATACCCTACCTAAGCGCTGCATATCACATATTTTTTCTTTAAAGAGCACATATAGTTCACTGAAAGGGTCTTAACACATTGTGGTATGAAGATATCAGCATGGAGTAATGTGAAGACAAGTGGTTGCCTAGAGTTACCAAAGTGTAACAAGCAACTTGTTGATAGTGTGTACCTGTTATAGGTGGCATGGCCTCTAGCAGCAAAGGAGATGTTGTGGGCACTCCTTCCACCAGCAGTGTGTCTCCCAGAGCAACAGGAACGGATTGCAGTCAAGTTAAGTGAACATGTGGAGCCTGCGCAGAGTGCACACAGAGGGCCCAATTCGCTGCTGAGGAGTTGTAGTGAAAAATGCTGGACAGGTGGATGTGGACATTGACTTAGCATGTCCCTCCAAAATGCAAGTTACTGAGAAAATGTACATTGTCACGGGGAACCAAGAGTTAATTAGAGAACAGTTATGCCTCGTACACATGGTCGGATTTTCCGTCGGAAAATGTTTGATGGGAGCCTTTTGACGGAAATTCCGACCGTGTGTAGGCTCCATCGGACAGTTTCCATCGGAATTTCCGTCGCACAAAATTTGAGATCTGGCTCTCAAATTTTCCAACAACAAAATCCATTCGCGTAAATTTCCGATCGTGTGTACACAATTCCGACGCTCAAATTGCCATGGATGCTCAGAATAAATTACGAGACAGAAGCGCTCAGTCTGGTAAAACTAGCGTCCGTAATGAAGATAGCACATTCGTCACGCTGCAATTTTGAAAATTGTTTAATGCAGCACATTCTCTTCTTCTTTAGAATGCTAGAAGAATGAAGTTGTTTTGCTGTTCTCACAAACTGATTTCTTTATTATTTCTCGTGATCTCATGAATAATTTTGTTTTTCATCAGATCTCCATAATAATGTATTTTTTGTTTTTCAATTTTTTTTTTTATCAAGATCTGCATTTTTTTTTCTAGTGCTCTCCATAATATTATTTCTCGTTTTGTGTATCAAGTTACCACAACACCATTATTATCTTGTATTTTTTAACCTCAAGGAGGTTGGTTGGTGTCCCTTGTTAATTTGACCTTGTATTTTTGAAATGTACCTGCCTACTCACAAACAAACTGTCCTTTTTGAACTAAAACACATAGCCAAGTATTTGTGAAAAAGAAATAGCCATTTATTCTGGGTCATAACAAAATAAAGAGAAAGGAAACTCTGGAGAAACTGGTGAAGTTTGCAAAGCCTTCATACCCCAGGGCACACATCAATTATTTTACAGTCAAAATTGGTGGCCTGAGGAGTCCTTATAATAGTGAGCACAATGCGGTCCAGGACTACAAAAGATCATGAACAGCAGCAGATGACATATATGTCCCCAGGCTGTGGTCATACAACAGCCTGCATCTTTTGCCAGACCAGACTGAACCCAGGCCATTACTCTCTGGTCTTCCTTCCAGGCTGTGGCTCTGGTGTTGGAGTTGTGGCAGGAGGTGGAGGAGGAGGACCATGGCGTGGCTTTGGCTTGTGAGTTCGCCCCTCAACCCATTATTTAGGGCTTGTAACATAACTTCCTCACATAAGAGGCATTGGCCTTCCTCCACTTCCAGCATTTTGGAGGCTGTCATGTAGGCATAGTCCTCTTGAAGACTGGGGGGGGGGGGGGTTTCTGAGGGCCGCAGTAGCCTTCAGAAATATGCCAATTGCTGCCTCCTTTAGGTTACTCTTCTTCCTGGCACTTTTTTGTGGAAGGCCTAGGGGAGGGACCTGTGATTAGAAAAGGCTACTGGGCCCAGCCACCTCCTGGCTGCCACTTTCCATGGCCTGGCTGAGGCTTTCCTGTGTCTGAAAAAGGGACATAGTTTTAGTTTTTGGTTCATCAATCACACACAATTTTTAGCTCATGACTGTTGCAAATTGAATGGTAATAAATAGAAAAGACTATCATTCTGACCCCAGCATTTTTCATTCTTGTCCCAAATCATTTGTGGCCACTACTGTCTATTGATATGTAAAACACTTTGTGAAATCAGAAATTAGTTATCCAAACTAACATATATTTAACATTAATTTGACAAACAGAAATATTTTGAAGAATGCTATACCTGACTCAAGCTGGGCTCCTCCACATCTTCCTGGGTCCAGTTTGGCCTGGCAGAAAATGCAGTCTGTTATAGTCAGGGCTTGACTGGGAATAAAAACCAGCCCTGGAAATAATTTCATACCAGCCCCATAGCATTTTTATACCAGCCCAACAGCAACAGTCATTATTTTTTGTTCATAAAAGGGAAAACCATGCATTTTAAAGCACATTTAAAGAGCGTATTATATATAGATAAGACAGATATGAAAGCACATAGGGCTAGGGATATATAGATATACATAAGACAGAAAATTTCAGTTAAAAGTAGTAAAAGTGAAGCAAGTGAGGGGGGGGGGGGGGGGGGGGGGACTCTGGTGACCAGAGACCACCTTCTGCAGAAAATAAACTAAGCTATGGGGGGGGGGGGGGGTTACTGATATAGCGGGGAAACCTTTATATAAGTGCCCCCTTACATTATTGTATTCACTCCCCCCTTACATCAGTGACCCCCCTCAGACTGGCCTGGCGGCGCTGTCACCTTGCAGGGATCAGTCAGTTGTCTCCAGCTTGGTGGCTCTGGTTTTCCTATAGTCTCCTCTCCACAGTCCACACATGCACCGGTGGTGCTCCCATTCTTGACTCCTCTCCAGACTCCCTCAGAGACTGCAGACATGAAGTAAGACAAGAGATGGTCAGAGGCTGTGGCATAGTACACTAGATGATCAGAGGCTGCAGGCATAGTACAGGAGATGGTCAGAGGCTGCGGGCATAGTACAGGAGATGGTCAGAGGCTGCGGGCATATTAACTGCTTCCCGACCGCCTCGCGCAGATATACTGCGGCATAGTACAGTAGATGGTCAGATGCTGTAGGCATAGTACAGGAGAGGGTCAGAGGCTGCAAGCAAAGTACAGGAGATGGTCAGAGGCTAAGGGCATATTACAGGAGATGGTCAGAGGCTGTGGGCATATTACAGGAGATGGTCAGAGGCTACGGGCATATTACAGGAGATGGTCAGAGGCTGTGGGCATAGTACAGGAGATGGTCACAGGCTGTGGGCATAGTACAGTAGATGGTCAGAGCCTGCAGGCATAGTACAGGAGATGGTCAGAGACTGTGGGCATATTACAGGAGATGGTCAGAGGCTGTGGCATAGTACAGGAGAGGGTCAGAGGCTGCAGGCATAGTACATGAGATGGTCAGAGGCTACGGGCATATTACAGGAGATGGTCAGAGGCTGTGGGCATGGTACAGGAGATGGTCAGAGGCTGTGGGCATATTACAGGAGATGGTCAGAGGCTGTGGGCATATTACAGGAGATGGTCAGAGGCTACGGGCATATTACAGGAGATGGTCAGAGGCTGTGGGCATGGTACCGGAGATGGTCAGAGGCTGTGGGCATATTACAGGAGATGGTTAGAGACTGAGGACATGATACAAGAGATCAATGCAGCCTCCCCAATGCCCATCAAATACAGCCTTACTGTGCCCATCAATGCAGCCTCAATGTGCCCATCATTGCCGTCTTACTGTGCCCATAATTGCCGCCTCACTGTTCCCATCATTGCAGCCTCACATGCCCTTCATTCATTACAGCCTCACTTGCCTATCATTGCCACCTCACCATGCCCATCATTGCCACCTCACCATGCCCATTATGGCCGCCTTACTGTGTCCTCATTGCAGCCTTACTGTGCCCATAATTGCAGCCTTACCATGCCCTCATGGCAGCCTTACCGTGCCCATCATTGCCGCCTTATTGTGGCCTCATTGCAGCCTGTGCCCATCATTGCAGCCTCACCATGCCCATCATTGCTGCCTTACTGTGCCCATCATTGCCGCCTTACTATGCCCATCATTGCAGCCTCACCATGCCCTCATTGCAGCCTCACCGTGCCCTCATACAGCCTCACCATCGTTGCACTAATCGTCCGTGCTGTGACAAAAGTCCCGCCCTCCTCCTAGACCAGCTTGTGTGATAGACAGAACACTGCATCTATAAACGAGCTGGTCTAGGAGGAGGGCGGGACTTTTGTCACAGCAAAGCCGAACATTTGACACTGAGCTCCGTGACAGAGCGGTCTCCCACGCGCTGTGTGTTACAAAGAGGGGGGAGGAGGAGGAGGGAGGGGAGCGACAGCCACAGCATAGATCAAAGCGGCCCCAGGGTAAGCAGCCTGCCAGGAAATGTCCCGGTATCCCGGTATACCAGTCCGGCCCTGGCCATAGTACCACAGCCTGGGTACATAAATGTCATCTGCTGCAGCTCCTGATCTCTGGGAATCCTGTACCATCTTGCGCTCCCTATTATAAGTAGACATGTGCACAACAAAAAAATTTGTTTATTTTCAATTCGTTTTTTTTCGTTTCCGAAAAAAAATCGTTTATTTTCGTTTCGTTTTTTTTGTTTCCGTTGATTCGTAACGATTCGTAAATTCGTAAGTTGTCGGTGTTCGTATTCGTAACGATTCGTACATTCGTAAGAGTTATTTTTTCGTTGATTCGTTTTTTCGTTAGTTAAATTTTCTTTTTTTCGAAATTCGGACGCATTCGTATTTATTCGTACATTCGTAACATTCGTAACATTCATAGATTCGTAATCGGAGCATAATTCATAATTGTATGTAATGTGTATGCTATTATTAAATTTTAATAATTTACGAATCAAAAAAAAAAGTTACGAATCGAAAAAAAAGTTACGAATCGAAAAAAAAAAGTTACTAATGTACGAATTTTTTCGTTCAATTCATTTAAAGCACGTTAAGCTACGCCATTGTAAGAGACACGGAAAATTACGATTCGAAAAAAAAAAAAAAGTTATGAATGTACGAATTTTTTCGTTCATTTTCGTTGTTCCTGTTTTCGTTTTTCGGATTTTTTTCATTCGTACATTCGTTGTTTCTAATTCTTTTTTTTCGGATTTTCGTTCTTTTCCAGATTCGTTCGATTCGAATGATTCGTTAATCGGATTCGTACGATTTGAACGATTTGTTATTCGGATTCGTTCGATTTGAACGATTCGTTCATTCGTACGAAAACGAACGAACGAAAATAACGAAAAAAAACTAAAAACGAAAAAAAAAACGAAACGAATTACACATGTCTAATTATAAGTGCTCCTTATGCCACCAATTAGGGCCTTCAAATAGGGGATGTCTGCCGTGGGGATCACCAGCTTCACAAATTCCAGCAATTGATCCAGCACTGCCTTCCTCTTTGGTTTATTGCTATGCCACGTACACACGAGCGGATTTTCCGTCAGAAAAATCTTGGATGTTTTTTCTGACAGAATTCCTCTCAAGTTTGGCTTGCATACACACGGTCACACAAAAATTTGCTGAACTTTCGACCGCGAAGAATGTGGTGACGTACAAAACTACGACGAGCCGAGAAAATTAAGTTCAATGCTTCCGAGCATGCGTCAAATTGTTTCCGAGCATGCGTAGGAATGCTACAGACGATCGGAATTTCCGATCGGAACTTTTTCCGACCGAAAAATTGAGAACATGCTCTCAATCTTTTGCTGGCTGGAATTCGGCCAGCAAAAGTCCGATGGAGCATACACACGGTCGCACTTTCCGACCAAAAGCTCTCATCTGTCTTTTGCTGCCCAAATTTCCGATCGTGTGTACGTGGCATTATAAAAGGGGTGGTTTACCTGCCACAGACAGGCCAGCTTCCTGTACATATCAATGAATGTGGGGATAAAGTTCTCATCATTGAATAGATCCATTTTCTCTGCAAGACACAACACAAGACAAACCCTAATGTCAGGCGAAACTCTACTAATCTTAACCCAAGATAGGCCTCAATCAATAAGCAGTATAGGCCATTGATGCACCAACTTAAAATTGTAATTTCGTTATAACGATCGTCGCTTCCGTTACTTCGTCGTCCGCTCACAGATCGTACGTACGACGCACGCGTGTTCCGCTTTATATACACTGCGCATGCGTGAAACTCTGCCCGCCCCTGGCGTTCTTTTTAGTCTGAGAAAATGGATGTGGCTGGGACAACCTCACAACAAACAGCACCTCATCCCATATATGGTATGCAAACAGGTGTACCCATGGGTAGGAGAGGAAAGGGGATTATTGCGGTGCCAGAGTTTGGTTGTAGGGGTTAACAAATTCAATTGGTCAAAGTATATAGAAAAAATTATTTTAGTAAATTATATTAGAATTACAAAGAAACAAGACCAGTTGTCATCCTTGGCTGCTACGATGTGTTCGTTCTGTGCGCCCCTCTGGTCATACTGCTGGGAATGCTGGCTGTAGTCCCTATCTGATTTCGCCCCTGCGCCGCTGTTGGCTGCATGGACACCCAAGGGCTGGCATCTTCGTTTATATGCCAGCCTGCCCCTCAGCTACTGCCCATTTCACTCTCCCCTGATCATCACCCTCTGCCTGTTTATCATTCTTCAGGCATTATGCAGTATATTCACTGAGCGGACCAATCACAATCTGATTAGGTCTCTGCTCAGAGATTTCTTTCATCTCATCACGCGGTACCGCTCTAGCCGCGCACTGCATTTTGGGGATTGTAGGCCCGTGTCACTCCTCGTCGGGCGCATGCGCAGTAGCTCATTAGGTCCACTCACTGATCGGCTGAATGCCGATCAGGTGTGGGGGGTATTTAAAGCCAGCTTGTCCGGCTACCACCGAGCTGGACTCGGGGGTGCCATTTACAATGCTGTTAAAACAACTAGGTAATATGTGTCTTTTTGCTACATTGGCAGAAGCCTCTAGGGACATCTGCTGTAATGTACATCCTACTGGTAATCTACCGTTTCACCAGTACTGACAGCATGAACTTTTTCTTGCAGGCTCTACCTAATTGTGCCTGTATGCCCAATTATCTAGCTGTCTCAACAACACATATTAACTGCAGCAAGATTTAATCTGCTCCCAACTGGGCTAATTATTTACCCATTAGTTGAGACTTGTCTAATGCGGCGTACACACGAGCGGACTTTCCTGCGGGATTGTCCGCTGGACAATCCGCCCGTGTGTGGGCGCCGGCGGACGTTTTCCCGCCAAAAGTCCGGCGGACTAAGTTTTAAGTTCAGACTTAAAATTGTCCGCTGGACTTGCGAGTCCGGCGGACAATCCCGCGGTCTGTATGCTAGTCCGCGGGACTTTTGGAAATGAACGGACTTGCCGATCATCAGAAAGTCCGTTCATTTAGAACGTAACTGCAGGTAGATGGGACTAGCGAAGGCAGTAAATGCCGCCGCGCTAGCCCCGTCACCTGGCATGGATTCAAAGGCGTGGGGGTCCCCCCCAAATCCATCTCAGACCCTTATCCGAGCACGCAGCCCGGCCGGCCAAGAAAGGGGTGGGGACGAGCGTGTGCCCCCCCTCCTGAGCCGTACCAGGCCGCACGCCCTCAACATGGGGGGTGCCCTGGGTAAAGCACCACCCCAAAGCACCTTGTCCCCATGTTGATGAGGACAAGGGCCTCTTCCCGACAACCCTGGCCGTTGGTTGTCATGGTCCCTTTAATAAGGGGGCCCCCAGATCCCGGCCCCCCACCCTATGTGAATGAGTATGGGGTACGATGTACCCCTACCCATTCACCTAAGGTGTAAAAGTGTAAATAAAAAAAACACACAATTTTTGTTAAATATTTTATTGCACTGCTCCGGGGGGTCTTCTTCCGTCTTGGGGGGTCTTCTCGCCGGACTCCTCCGCTCTCTTCTGCTCTTTTACCTAGCTCTTTTACCGAGCGGAGGAGCCCGGCTTTCTTCTTCGTCGTCGCCGCAGTCGTCGTCTGGGGGTCTCGATCCGCCTTCGAGGGTCTTCCGGGGTCTCTTCTGTGCCATCTTCTTCTTCTTCTTCTTCTTCTTCTTCTTCTCTTCTTCTTCTTCTTCTTCTTCCGATGTTGACTCGTCGCTCTCTCTGGCCGGAATGGCAGAGACGCGCTGTGTTGTGACCAGTGTTGGTCATCTTACTTTAAAAAAGTAATTAGTTACGTTACAAATTCTCCCAAAAAAGTAATTGAGTTAGTAACTCAGTTACTACATTGGAAAAGTAATTAGTTACTCAGAAAAGTAACTGTGATTTTTTTTTATATTCTTAGGGGCGTGTCCAGTATTACTGTAAGCAAGGGGCGCGTTCCCCCTGCACGTCTATTTCCCCTCTGTACCCCCCTGCACGTCTGTTCCCCCCAACATATATATCTGTTTCCCCTCTGTACCCCACTACACATCTGTCCCCCCCACACACGTATATCTGTTCCCCCTCTGTACCCGACTACACGTCTGTTCCCCCCCCACACACATATATCTGTTCCCCTCTGTACATCTGTCCCCCCCAAACTCACGGACCAGATCGATCCTCGGATCAGAGTCACGGATCGGATCATTTTTCGGATCAGCAAATAATAATTGAATTTGCAAAAACCTGTGAAAATTCCACCACCATAAAACCCCCACTGTAATATCCACAATCTCCCCCACTGTAAGATCCACGTCATCTCTCCAACTGTAATATTGGCTGAGTATGGCTGGGTACGGCTGAGCATGGCTGGGTACGGCTGGGTATCGCCGAGTATGGCTGGGTATTACCGTGTATTGCAGAGTATGGCTGGGTATTACAGAGTATTGCAGAGTATGGCTGGGTATTACCGAGTATTGCAGAGTATGGCAGAGTATGGCTGGGTATGGCAGAGTATTGGCAGGGTGTTGCAGAGTATTGGCAGGGTGTTGCAGAGTATTGGCAGGGTGTTGCAGAGTATTGGCATGGTGTTGCAGAGTATTGGCATGGTGTTGCAGAGTATTGGCATGGTGTTGCAGGGTAGTGCAGAGTATTGGCAGGGTGTTGCAGAGTATTGGCAGGGTGTTGCAGAGTATTGGCAGGGTGTTGCAGAGTATTGGCAGGGGGTTGCAGAGTATTGGCGTGGTGTTGCAGAGTATTGGCATGGTGTTGCAGAGTATTGGCAGGGTGTTGCAGAGTATTGGCAGGGTATTGCAGAGTATGGCTGGGTATTACCGAGTATTGGCAGGGTATTACCGAGTATTGGCAGGGTATTGCCGAGTATTGGCAAGGTATTGCAGAGCATTGGCAGGGTGTTGCAGAGTATTGGCAGGGTGTTGCAGAGTATTGGCAGGGTATTGGCAGGGTATTGCAGAGTATTGGCTGGGTATTGCAGAGTATTGGCTGGATATTACCGAGTATTGGCAGGGTATTGCAGAGTATTGGCTGGGTATCGCAGAGTATTGGCTGGGTATTACAGAGTATTGCAGAGTATTGCAGAGTATGGCTGGGAATTACGGGGTATTGCAGAGTATGGCTGGGTATGGCAGAGTATGGCAGGGTATGGCAGGGTGTTGCAGAGTATTGGCAGGGTATTGGCAGAGTATTGGCAGGGTATTGGCAGAGTATTGCAGAGTATTGGCAGGGTATTGCAGAGTATTGGCAGGGTATTGGCAGGGTACTGGCTGGGTATTGCAGAGTATTGGCAGGGTATTGCAGAGTGTTGGCAGGGTATTACCTGGGTATTGCAGGGTGTTGCAGAATATTGTCAGGGTATTGGCTGGTATTGCAGAGTATTGGCAGGGTATGTTCTGGCATCAGATCTCTCCCCTCCACTGTACAGATCTGTACACAGAGGGGAGAGAGGAACCCGCGTCATCTTGACGCCGGTTTGTTTACAAGTGATCGCTCCATCATTTGACGGAGCAATCACATTGTAAACGGCCGACGGGTGCACCAAGATGGCCGCCGCTCCGGAGCTAGGCCGGAGCCGCGGCCACCTTGGTGCACCAAGATGGCCGCCGCTCCGGAGCTAGGCCGAAGCCGCGGCCTTTCCTAAGGCCGAGGCTGTGGACGGCTCCGCGGATCGCGGCGAGTAATTGCAGTAACGCCGCCCCAGTAATGGGAACGGCGTTACCGCGAGGGGAAGAGTAATCAGTTAGATTACTCGTTACCCTCTAAAGTAACGGCGTTACATAACGCCGTTTACTTTAATCGCGTTTGTTACATCACTGGTTGTGACTTATATAGGGACAAGGAGGCGGGGTCACATGCTCATGTGACATGGTGACCCCGCCCCCTATGATGTCACAGTCCCAGCATCCTCCGGGACTGTGACATCATAGGGGGCGGGGTCACCATGTGACATGAGCAAGAGGAGGAAGAAGAAGAATAAGAAGACGGCGTAGAAAGCAGCAACAGCGGCAAGAACAGAAGAGACCCCGGAAGACCCCGGAAGACCCCCGAAGGTGGATCGAGACCCCCAGACAACGACGGCGGCGACGACGAAGAAGAAAGCCGGGCTCCTCCGCTCGGTAAAAGAGCTAGGTAAAAGAGCAGAAGAGAGCGGAGGAGTCCGGCGAGAAGACCCCCCAAGACGGAAGAAGACCCCCGGAGCAGTGCAATAAAATATTTAACAAAAATTGTGTGTTTTTTTTATTTACACTTTTACACCTTAGGTGAATGGGTAGGGGTACATCGTACCCCATACTCATTCACATAGGGTGGGGGGCCGGGATCTGAGGGCCCCCTTATGAAAGGAGGCTCCCGGATTCCGATAAGCCCCCCCGCCCGCAGACCCGACAACCAACGGCCAGGGTTGTCGGGAAGAGGCCCTTGTCCTCATCAACATGGGGACAAGGTGCTTTGGGGTGGGGGGGCCACACGGCCCCCCTTTCCCCAGGTCATCCCCCATGTTGAGGACATGCGGCCTGGTACGGCTCAGGAGGGGGGGGCGCTCGCTCGTCCCCACCCCTTTCCTGGCCGGCCGGGCTGCGTGCTCGGATAAGGGTCTGAGATGGATTTGGGGGGGACCCCCACGCCGTTTTTTCGGCGTGGGGATTCCCTTAAAATCCATGCCAGGTGACGGGGCTAGCGCGGTGGCATTCACTGACTTCGCTAGTCCTGTCTACCTGCAGTTACGTTCTAAATGAACGGACTTTCCGATCGTGTGTGGGCAAGTCCGTTAATTTCCAAAAGTCCCGCAGACTTTTTCCTGCGGATTGTCCGCCGGAAAGTCCGGGCGTGTGTGGGCAAGTCCACACGCTCGGAAAGTCCGGCGGAGCTCCGCTGGAAAGTCCGGCGGTTTGTCTGCTGGACTAGGTCCGGTGGACAATCCCATTGGAAAGTCCGAGCGTGTGTACGGGGCATAAGGCTACATTCTGTTTTCTCCTTCCTTTTGACTCTTAGCATAGTCTGGCTCATATGTTCACAGCCATAATAACCATCCTACCGGTATGCTTTTTCAGTTTCCAATGCTTGGGATCACATACACACATTTGTCCTGGCTATCTCCTTTACTATCTTTGGACATTATCATTGGCGCCCCGCTCTATACTGCTTTTTAATACATTTATTGTAAGTATTGAGGCTATGTTAGCCCACTATATTAGGGAGTTCATTTACCCCTTTTATTAATTTTTAGGAAACTAATTTACTAACAGTTATTCTTTTAACCGTTAGGTCTTCATTTACCCTCTGTAGCCATATACGTGGCGACAGTTTCAGCGATTCAGTTTATGGGCTTTGTTTGTCTACCCGGGTCTGTCTTTTGGGTATGTATCTACGGCACATTGTTTGGTCACCATTGATGCTCTGTTTTGGTTCATGTCATGCACTCCTAATATACGCATATTTATATAGAACGTAATGACAAAACTGATAACAAATTTAACTGATTTTATCAAGCTTAAATAACACAAATCTATGATAACTTTTTCATGTGCGTTTTTTTAGAAATCACAGTTTGGCACAGGCATACATCATCACCCTGAAGAAGCCAATGTCTTGGCAAAACATGTCGGTTTGATTACCTGTACCAGTGGCCAATATACAAGCAAGGCCCTTTATATTCTGTTACATACTCTCTGTACTCATTACTTGTCTATACTTAATCACTAATTTTAATTGCATAACAATTCTTTGATGTTATCTTGTTTCTCTTGTAATTCTAATAAAATTTACTAAAATAATTTTTTCTATATACTTTAACCAATTTAATTTGTTAACCCTTACAACCAAACTCTGGCACTGCAATAATCCCCTTTCCTCTCCTACCCTCCTTTCTAGTCTATTCCCCGCCCCTTGTCTTTCAGCGCAGTGGGAGAGCACATGGCGGAGAGACAACAGGTGCAAAGACAAAAGGCTGGAGCCCCGAACCTCCTGGTCCCGGAGGAGATTGAAGGCCTCAATTATGGCCTTTATAGAGATGGTGGAGATGGTGGACATCTTGAAGAGGGCCGACTATGATGGGGAGTATGCAGGGCTCAAGTCCTGCGGGAACGCATGGGAACGGAGTTCCTGTACTTTTTCCACAACAGGAACTCAGTTCCCGTTAGCAGCCGTGTCCTGCAAGACTTTGAAATATGCGAGCTGTGTGGCAGGTGCTACACCAGCAGCTGCCGACACAGCTCGAAAGAGTAAGTGCCGCACACCTGACCATTCAGGCATTGTCAGTAGGGGGCCCCATGACAGCTTCCGCTTCGATCTACCTGTCAATCACAGCTAGCTGACAGGTAGATCAGGTCCCTGCTGCTAAGAGATTGTATTTAGTCAGACCTCTTGTGATGCGCTCCGCTCCTCCCCGCCGGCCCCTCCTGAATTTCTGTCTCCTCATCCCCCCCCCCCCCCCAAGTCTCCTGCATACTTGCTCTGTGTGACAGGAATTTTGGGGTACGGCAATCCAAGGATCAACACGGAAACGATGGTCAGACCTCAAATTGAGGGAGCATGATCAGTACAAAAGAATCAAGAGAGTGCTGCAAAAAAGTAAGTATTTTGTCATGTGTTCCTATTCTTCTTCTTAACGTTCGTGCTGCTCCATGTGCTTTTCTTTACTGTTGTACATTTTAAAATGGCAACTTTCATGTTCATGGGCACAGTAATCGGTCGTAGGAAACATTGTTCGTTCGCCTACTTATAAGATGTTTTTGGCAGATACAGGTTAAATAGGGATTGCACCTAAAAAAAATATTAAAAGCCAGCAGCTACAAATAATGCAGCTGCTGACTTTTAATAAATGGAGACTTACCTGTTCCAGGGTCCAGCGATGTCGGCAGCCAAAGCCGAGAAATCGTTCGGTTCTCGGCTGCTGCCAACGGCATTCTCGTTGAGGGAATCAGGAAGTGAAGCCGCAATGCTTCCTACTGCACATGCCCGAGTCGCGCAGCGCAATGAGAATGCTCCGGGACCCGTGTGTGTCCCAGCAGAGAGCGCGGCGGGACAGGAAGAGGCATAGACTCCCGTGGGAGTCTATGCCCGGAAGTGGGTGCAAATACCTATCTGCACCCCCCTCCCCCCTGAAAGGTTTTAACTGTGGCACCGGAGGGGGGGAGGGTTCCGATGAGCGGAATTTCCACTTTAGGGTGGAACTCCGCTTTAACTACATTTGTTCATGCCTATTTGTCTTAAAATAAGTTTGTTGTCTAGATGGGTTTGTAACTAGAATGAAATGCAAACACAGGAGCAGGAGCACTAGTGTGGGACACCAGAATCAAACTTTTTAGGGTGTCCCACACAGGTGCTCCAGTGGATACTATGGGGGTGTCTACATGTGTGATACTTTAACAAAAAAGGTAAGTATTCCAGCTTTAGAAAGGAAATAAAATGTTCTTCAGCTTGGAACTCTGCCAAAACAAACAATTGTACAACACTTCCAAGCAATGTTTCATATTCCTATTTCTGCCCTCCAATATCTGTGTGCTAAGTATACCTATTTTTTATTCACATAGGGGAGAAAAGACTCGGGACATCTGAGGTCACCAGGGACCCCCCACCGCCTAAAGAAGGGGAAATCCCCACACAACAAGCAGAGGATCAGGAGGGAGAGGTTTATGAAGTGGGCAAAATTGTCACCACGACAGGTGAGTGTCTGAGACCACAGCTTCAGGTCTATTCCTGCATATTTATAATACATGGTGTGTTTTTCTATTTTAGGTGATATGGATGTTGTTTTTTTTTGCATTGATACATGTCCCCTGGGGCAGGACCCAGGTCCCCAAACACTTTTTATGACAATAACTTGCCTATAAGCCTTGAAAATTAGCACTTTAGATTTCTCCCATAGACTTTTATGGGGTGTTCCGCGGCTTTTTGAATTTGCCACGAACACCCCAAATTGTTCGCTGTTCGGTGAACAGGCGAACAGGCAACGTTCGAGTCGAACATGAGTTCGACTCGAACTCGAAGCTCATCCCTAGTCATGGACTGTTCTCTGTCTCTGGAGTGCCTGTGAAAATTTGGTGTGTCTGGCTGTGCAGGGTGGGGGACATAATACTTCTGTTTTTTGGGTTTAATGCAGCTTTAAGTGAAGACGGATGTATAAAACTAATGTAAATAATGTAATGAGCTTCCTGATGATGCTGACAAGTGAAATGCATTGATACTGCGCATCTGCCATACGTGACGTAATTTCAGTTTTTTGATCTGGTTTGAACATTCGGACATTTGGAATGCACGCCGTCTCAGACCGAGCCGTGTGCAGGACAATCAAACAGGCTGGTTGTGTTGGTGCTGATTATAGAAATGTGAGTGGCAAATTTATATTTACATACTTAAATACACTGACCTACCTGACACATACACTGACCTACCTACCTGACATACACTGACCTACCTGACACATACACTGACCTAACTACCTGACATATACTGACCTACCTTACATACACTGACCTACCTGACATACACTGACCTACCTGACACATACACTGACCTAACTACCTGACATACACTGACCTACCTTACATACACTGACCTACCTGACATGCACTGACCTACCTGACATGCACTGACCTACCTACCTGACCTGCACTGACCTACCTGACATGCACTGACCTACCTACCTGACATACACTGACCTAGGTGACATGAACTGACCTACCTACCTGACATACACTGACCTACCTGACATACACTGACCTACCTGACATACACTGACCTACCTTACATACACTGACCTACCTGACATGCACTGACCTACCTACCTGACATGCTCTGACCTACCTGACATGCACTGACCTACCTACCTGACATACACTGACCTACCTGACACATACACTGACCTACCTACCTGACATACACTGACCTAGGTGACATGAACTGACCTACCTACCTGACATACACTGACCTACCTGACATGCACTGACCTACCTACCTGACATACACTGACCTACCTGACATGCACTGACCTACCTACCTGACATACACTGACCCACCTACCTGACATACACTGACCCACCTACCTGACATACACACACTGACCTACCTAACCAGGAGACAGACTTCACGTGTCCTGCAGCAGCAGCTAAGCTCAGCCGTGGTGTGTGAGGCAGCCAGAGAAGAGAAGGAGAGCCGCCCACCCAAACGCCGAGCGAGGATCGATGTGGTGCGGTGGCCCCATTGAAATTCACACCTTCTGGAGCCTGCAGCCCCTATTACGGATGCCACGCTTTCCGCGGACCCGCCATTGGAGCAGTGGGACGTCCATCATAAGCGCTGCAGGCTCCAGAAGGCGGGATCAATCCCCGCTCAGCGGCAGGCAGTGGCGCTCGGGGTTAATAATAGAACAGTGCCCACTCGAGAACCGGGGCTTTTTGGGGTCCCACTCGGGGCTTCAGCCACTGTCAGCCCCCCCCCCCCGCGCCGACGCCACTGCTTTGTGGTGCAGCACTTATATGAGGCACCTTTAAGACCAGGAGCACGGTGATTGGAACTTTCTTCAGCAAGATTTAGGAAAATGTTTTGGACTGTGCAATATTTATTAATAATTCTTATAAATAACTTTTTTTCACCTTTCGACTCTCAAGTATATTTGGATAGTTTTTTTTTTGTTAATGTAAATTGATGTAGAAGAATTCAGTTTTCATGATGGAACTGATGATGCTGGTGTAGAAGTAGGACATCATGGTGGTCACAGCAGGTGTGCAGGCTCAGGAAAATACACACAGACATCAGATGGTGTAACTATCCACCAGAATTGACCAAAAACAGAAATTGTTTTGGATGGAGTGACCCTTTAATTTGTTTTATGCAGGCAAAATGTAAATTTGTACATGATGAAGGAAAACAAATTGATTTAGTGTCTTCTAATATGTGTTTTCTCTCCTCCCCTCTAGTCAGCTAGAACAGAAGCCGGGCGTTCAATGCCTGTACAGTGAAAGGGGAGGATTCAGGAGTCTGTGTGACAGACCTGGGAGCTGACAATGACAGCACTGTGTCTGCAGAGCTGACTCTTGACAAGACTGTGGATTAGAGATCTCTGCCTGAATAAAGTTAACAGATCCACATGGACTGAGAATTCAGGAGGACAAGGAGGAGGATAGCCCTCTACACAGACCCCCAACCAGCTTCTCTTCAATGTCCAGGAGGACAGGCGACAATGTCTGGTAAGCGGGGACAGGTTTGCATGTTGTCACAGAGGGAGTTTACACTAGACCTTGGCTTGCACTTCTAGAAAGGACAGATCTCTATACTCATGCATGAACATACTTTTCATTACAAAAGCTGATTTTCAGAATCTGGAGCAGAACAGAGCATGTTACCAGTCTAATTTCTTGTTTAATTTGGGAGTTAAAAGCTAATTGGACACTATGGACAGCCGCTCTAGTTTTCTTATTTTGTAAATAGGTATTTCTGGGGGAAAAAACCTGAAGTGCCTTCAGTTATTGAGGTGGATGTTTTATAACAGATTGTGTTGGACTAATTAGGTTTAGCAGGATTCTGTGATTCCAGTCTGGGGTTAGCACGCCATCCTATAGGTTTTCATGTCTGCTTTCAAATGTTCCAACCTGTCAGATCTCTTCTGAGTCAGATGCTGATCTCATTAATTATGCCATACCACAAATCATAGATTTTTGCTTTCTCAGTAGTATAGTATCCCAATTGGGAGCTGGGTCAAACTGAATTGAGAGGAATCGGAGTCACAAATGTTAGTGCCCCTTCAGGCTGGGTTTTCCCCGCATTCCAATTCGCATGGTAGGAGATTGTGACCGGTTCTCTATGGAGCCGGTTCACATTTCTCCGGTGCGGCTCCGGTGCGTCTTTTGGTCCGTTTCAGGTCCGAATTCAGCCCGGGCTGAAATCAGACCTGAAACGGTGAACGCACCGGACCCCTGCTGTAAGCCACATGCAGGCAATTGTGTGAACCCAGCCTCACACTGATGCATTTTTGCTGTACTTTTACCTTGCTAAAACCGCTAAAAAATACACAAGAAAAATGTTTCCCTTTAAATCTTATGGGACTTTTTTTACCACTGTGCTTCAGGTGCAGTACATTTTGCATTTGCTAGCTGCATCTTTGGTGCGCTTTTCAAGACCACACCAAAAAGCAGCTTCCCATTGAAATATATAGAAAACGAGTAAAAAACAATGCACATCAGTTGCGTTTTTTGGTGTATTTTTTAGTCACATGTCCATGTTTCACAGGTGTATGCTGGGAGTTAGGCAACCAGTAAATGCATGGTAAATGCATTAGAAATGTATATGCGTTTTTGATGCATTTTTTTAAAGGAGCAGTATGAAAGCAGCCTAAGGCTCGGTCCACTCTGCTGCGACTTTAAAGTCGTAAGACTTTGCCTGCAAATTTCTTTTGACTTGGATGCTATTAAGGAGCCTGTACAAGGGCTGAAATCGCACCCAAGTGGGACCAAAGTAGTGCAGGAACCTTTTCTAAAGTTGGAGCAACTTATGTAGTGTCAGTTAAGACGGCTCTCATATGGAAAGATTGAATTTGACATGTCTTGGGATGGCTTTCTCACAAGTCATATCCCATGTTGCAGCAGTGTGAACTGAGCCTTAGGACTGAACTACAGGGAAAGGAACAATCTTCCCTTGCAGTGGGGCTGCCCTTGCATTGTAAGGGTTAAATGCTAATTTTTTTACTTACTGATCCTCCACTCCCGAAGGCTCCTTTGTGAAGTAAGGTGAGTGCCCACAGTCTCTTCTCCACTATACAGGTCTTCTGACAGCCTCAAGTTCAATGCAGAGCCGTAGCCCTGCACTGCATGTGAGGATGCTGAGAACAGTCCACAGTTAGGCACTTGGTTACACTTGTGCTCCTCTGAAAAGCAATCTGCATTTAGATAACCTTCCAGAAGCATTTGGCAGATTGTTTTAACCCCCTAAATGCTGTACTACCACAGCGGGGGCAGTTGCAGCACATCCACCTTTGCCTTGAATGGGTCGACAGGGGGTATAATTCCTGCCACAGCCACAAAACATCATGGCATGTGTACACCCCTGGCTGCTGATTCTGCATTTTAAGGCGAGGTGGTTGGGGGGCAGTAAAAATACAGCTCAGTTGCATGTTTTTACTGGCCCTCAATCGCAGGTGTAAATGAGCCCTTAGACAAGTCCATGTAGTCTCCTCCCCCTAGTCCCTGGTGGTTGCAGGTCCCCTGACAGCCTCAAGTCCAATGCAGAGCCCATAGCCCTGCATTGGAAGTGAGGACACCGGGGAACAGTCCATCGCTGGAGTGTAGGGTAGCACTGGCTGCTCCCGGGAGTGGAGGATCAGGTAAGTAAGACCCCTTTTACACAGAGGCGCTTTACAGGTGTTTTTGCACTGAAAATAGCACCTGTAAACTACCTCTTCTGCAGCCCCAGTGTGAAAGCCCGAGTGCTTTCACACTGGGGCGGTGCGCTTGCAGGACAAGAAAAAAAGTCCTACAAGCAGCGTCTTTGGGGTGGTTGGGGAGCACCGCCCCTACCCAGTGAAATGATTGAGCGCAGCCTTTAAAGCACTGTAAATGCGGGTGCCTTTAACCCCTTTACCACTGACGCCCGCACTGCCCCAATGTGATAGGGGTTTAAAATGTCTTTTTCAGTCCCCTAGACCTCAACAAGCATTTAACCCTTGGAGTGCATGTAAATGTTATGTGGTTTTTTTTTTATGACGTAAATATATCTAAAGTTTCAGTGAAAAGTAAAATTTTGCACAAGCTTCCATACTAGAGAGAACATTAAAATACCCGTGTCGGGACTGAGGAGTTTCCTTCTGTAATTGTTTGCATGTCAACAGCATTTGTCAGAGTTATCTGCAGATCGGAACGGTGCTTGAACAACAGGTTTTTAGACATTGCCGATATTATTCAAACAATCACAACCCTGTAGTATTAAATACATGGAGGAGTTGAAGTATTTGTAAGAATTTGCTACAGAGACATGCTATGTAATGTAGGCAGTAGACATTGGAATGCATTCTGTTGTCACAAAAATTCAATTAGAAGGAAGCAGTGCCCTGCCTTTTATGACATAACCTGGGAAAGTAGCTGTGTACGTGACATGCAAATGGGGTATCTACTTGTTCTTTCTGATTAACTGCAGCTGTTATAGTAATTTTGGCTATATTCTACCGTGATACCTGAAGAAGGTTGTAACACTGAACTTCAGGCAAACAGCGAAATTCATAGATTACATGAATATATATATATATATATATATATATATATATATATATATATATATACACTATATATACTGAGCAAAATTATAAATGCAACACTTTTGTGTTTGCCCCTATTTATCATGAGCTGAACTCAAAGAGCTAAGACCTTTTCTATGTACACAAAAGGCCTATTTCTCTCAAAATATTGTTCACAAATCTAAATCTGTGTTAGTGAGCACTTCTCTTTGCCCAGATAATCCATCCACCTCACAGGTGTGGCATAACAGGATGCTGATTAGTAGGGATGAGCCATACAACCCCCCATTTCAGTTTGCACCAGAAGTTGCAAACAGGCAAAAAAATTGTACGAACATCGTTAAAGTCTATGGGACACAAACATGAAAAATCAAAAGTGCTCATTTTAAAGGCTTATATGCAAGTTATTGCCATAAAAAGTGTACGGGAACCCAGTCCCTGCCCCAGGGGACATGTATCAATGCAAAAAAAAGTTTTAAAAACTGAAGTTTTTTTAGGAGCAGTGATTTTATGACTGCTTAAAGGGAAACAATAAAAGTGAAATATTCCTTTAAATATCGTGCCTGGGGGTGTCCTTAGTATACCTCTAAAGTAGAGCATCTTTCCAGTGTTTAGAACAGTACAACAGCAAAATTACATTTCTAAAGGAAAAAATGTCATCTAAAACTGCTTGCAGTTGTAATGTATTGCCGGGTCCTGGAAATATAGACAAAAATCATTGAAAAAAAATGTCATGGGTCCCCACCCAGTCCATTTCCAGGCCCTTTGGCTCTGGTATGGATATTAAGGGGAACTCTGCGGCAAAAAAATAAAATGGCGTAGGGGTCCCCCCAAAAACTATACCAGACCCTTATCCGAGCGCGCAACCTGGCAGGCCACAGGAAAGGGGGCTGGAAGAGAGAGCTCCCCTCCTCCTGAACTGTACCAGGCCACAAGCCCTCAACATGGGGAGGATGCTTTGGGATCCCCCCCCAAAACACCTTGTCCCCATGTTGATGGGGAAAAGGGCCTCATCCCCACAACCCTATCAGAATCTGGAAGCCCCCTTTAACAAGGGGACCCCCAGATCCCCCCCCATGTGAATGACTATCGGGTACATTGTACCCCTACACATTCACCAAAAACGTGTCAAAATGGTAAAAATAGACAATAAACAATAAAGTAGACAGTAGACAATAAAGTCCTTTATTAAAAAAGAAAAATAAGTGCCCTGCAGTGTCTATTCATCTTCGATCATAGCGCAGACAATCAGAGAATAAAAAACCAAAAAAAACAAAAACAGAAAAAACTTGTCCTCAGGCTTTTTGCAATGACAGCTGTTATATAGCTGAGGACGGGGCCACCCGGTGGCGTAAATGGGTGACCCTGCCCCCTCTGAAGTTACGTGACGTCACATGATACCCATTCTCATAGGGGAGCTGGGATCTGGGGGTCCCCTTGTTAAAGGTGGCTTCCAGATTTCCAATAAGCAAATTGCCGGGGGGTTGGTGGAGCTGTACTCAGGGACCCAAAACAAACTTGCGGCCCTCTTAACGGGGGGTATCGCTACACGTGGGGGCTCGTCCGGGATCCTGAGACAGCGGGAAAAGCCGACAGAAGGTACCGGCATGGACCCGATAGAAGTGGGACGGTGGTACACACTATGGGGCACTGATCCAGCCGCAGCAGCAGTCATTGAACTGCCAGGGATATGGCAGGAAGAGGCAGTCAAGCAGCTCATAATGTCATTATCCCCAGGCCACAAGTCACGGATAATGGACATGAGAAATGATGCCGGGTATACATACGCCCTAGTAGAATGGAGAAGTGAGACCCCAGAGCAGTTCAGGAGCCAAAGCATACGAGCACTGGATGGTCAGACCTATCAATTGCTGCATGCGCTGCCGCGCAAGGGAGACTGTTCTCCAGTGAAAACCATGCTATCCCCAAAGAAGGAAGAGCAGAAGGGCGCGGAAAGTCCCGCACCTGCACAGACCACTCTTAGTGCAGAACTGTGCGCTGTCCTAGGGGAGATTGTGACTCAGTGCAGAAGAGACCCCGGGGATTACCCGATGTCTGGATACAGGAAACTCCGGATGTTTTCAGGAAGGACACCTGTACCCTCAGGGGAAGAGGGATTTGAAGAGTGGTTAGATGGTGCCACGCAGGCCTTAGAAGAATGGGAGGTCCCAGAAGGTAGAAAGAAGCAAAGGATTGTTGAGAGCCTAAAAGGGCCTGCCTTAGAGGCCATACGCAACCTGAAGACAAGCAAGAAGGATTGCACTGCCCAGGATTACATAGACATCCTGGGAAGTGTGTTTGGTGGGACAGAAAAAGTCACAGAGCTTACCTATCAACTGGAACACTGTTACCAGAAGACAGGGGAGAAGCTGTCGGAATACATGGGACGTATAGACAAGATCCTGCATAGGATTATCCTGAAGAAGGGGATAGATCCGGGGAAGGTAGATGAAGCCCGTGCCCAGCAGGTGATGAGGGGAGCCCAACCCCTAGACCCTGTCGCACTAATACTACGCACCCGGCAGGATGGGAAGAGCCTGGACTACCCCGATCTCATTCGAATGGTCAGAGAAGAAGAGGCCATGTTGGAAGAGAAACGGGAAAAGAAAGTGATGGGGTCTACAAAACTTCCAGTGGCCACGGTCAGGTCGGCCTTAACCCCTGAAAGAGAGACAGAAGTAGATGCCCTGAAGTTGCAGATGTCCCAGATGATGGAGATACTGACGTCTCTAGTGGCGACAGAGACGCCCAGTCCCAAGAAAGAAGCAAGCAGGAGGGAATTGTTTCCAACTGTTTCAGCACCAGCATCCCCACCTGACTACGGAGAGATGATCTGTTTTAACTGCGGGGGAGTGGGCCATATTGCAGCTGTATGCTCCAGTCCCAAGAAGAAGAAAACAGATAGCCGCCAGCCGGCGGGAAACGCCAAAGGGCCCCGGTGAAGGAGTCAACCGGGTGCCCATCACCTTCAGTGAGCTCCAAGAAGTATAACGGGAAAAGAAGAGGAGATCAAACCCCTCAAAAGGGGCCCAGGGTTCCTCAACCAAGGTACACCCCAGAGAAAGGGGGCAAGACCCCTCCGAAGAGACACAGCACTCCCAAGCGAGAACCCTTAAGAATGAGAGATAACAATGTCACTCAACGGGTTCACACTCCCACTAAGAGGGAGAAAATTAATGCATACCAGGCTCAGGAAAGGATCAAGCGCAAATCCAGTGCTTGTAAAGAAAAGAGTCCAAAGAAGAGGACAGCATCAACTCGGCCCTACCCAGAAGAGTTGGTTGGTCCATCCCCTACTGTACCCATCCAGGTGGAAGGAGTGTACACACAGGCCCTCCTAGACACTGGAGCACAAGTGACCCTATTGTATAGGGACTTCTATGACAGATACCTGAGTCATCTGCCCATACAGAAGATAGAAGAGTTGGAGATACGGGGGCTGGGAACTCAGAGTTTCCCCTATGACGGATACCTACCCATAAGATTGACCTTTGACCCATCCGTGGCTGGAAAGGCTGAAGTGTTTGACACCCTGGCAGTGGTGTGCCCTCGCCCGCCTGGAACCAGCAAGACCTCCCTGATCATAGGGACGAACACGGATCTAGTCAGAAGGCTCCTGACCCCCCTTGTACAGAAGCAGAATCTTTCAGCTCCCAAGATCCATCCCATGCTGAAGGAGGCCTACCAGCGGTTGGTCCTTGAGCAGAAGACCCCAAGTGAGGGGATAGGAAGGGTATGGAGGCTTGGAAAAGAAGGAGCGGTGTTACAGCCTGGAGAGGTGACCTGCCTGAGGGCCACGGTGAAACTTAATTGGGAACAGCCTGGCCCATTTGTAATGCTGGAATCTGACCCAATGGAGGGTCACTCAGGCCTGGAAGTGATCCCAGAAGTGATCTCAATCAAGGCCCTGAAGAAGGCTAGAGGAAGAGTCCCTGTCAGTGTAAGGAACCCCACGGAGCGTCCCGTGGAGATCCCTGCCAGGATGCTGCTGGGACAGGTGAGTCCTGCTGTCCCAGTTGGCTGGTCAGAAGTGAAGGGGACGGGTGAAGGAGAAGATGTTTGGAAGAAACTCTCCATGGAAAACCCAAACCTACCTGGAGCTTGGAAAGAGAGAGCCAAGGCCCAGCTGACCAGATGGGAGAAGATTTTCTCTAAAGATGAGTTTGATGTGGGGTGTGCGAGGAGTGCCACCCATCGAATCCGCATGCAAGAGGACAAGCCATTCAGAGAGAGAGTGAGGCGGGTCCCGCTAGCAGATCTGGAGGATCTGAGAGAGCAGCTTGCGGAACTGAAGAAGACGGGAGTGATTCGGGAGTCCAGAAGCCCCTATGCCTCCCCAATAGTGGTAGTCAGGAAGAAGAATGGGTTGTTGAGGCTCTGCATTGACTACAGAACTCTCAACAGGAGGACCATTCCTGACCAGTACACCACGCCAAGGATAGAGGATGCCTTACAGAGTTTATCTGGAGCTAAGTGGTTCAGTGTGATGGACCTCAAGAGTGGGTACTATCAAATCCCCATGCATCCAGAAGATAGAGAAAAGACTGCCTTCATAACCCCAGTAGGGTTCTTTGAGTTCAACAGGATGCCTCAGGGCCTATCTGGAGCTCCTGCTACATTTCAACGCCTTATGGAAAGGACGGTTGGAGACATGAACCTCATAGAAGTCCTTGTGTACCTGGACGATGTCATTGTTTTTGGAAAAACTTTGGAAGAACATGAAGCCAGATTGGAGAAAGTATTGAAGAGGCTCAGTGAAGAGGGACTCAAACTTTCCCCTGAGAAGTGTCGGTTCTATCAGTCTTCTGTGAACTATCTGGGACACATAGTGTCTGAAAAAGGAGTGGCTACAGACCCTGAGAAGTTGGAGGCAGTCACTTCGTGGCCAAGACCCACAACAGTTACAGAACTTCGGTCTTTCTTGGGGTTCTGCTCCTACTACCGCAGGTTTGTGGATGGGTTTGCCCGCATTGCAAAACCCCTAAACGAACTGCTCAAGACAGAAGGAGAGGAAGATGGCTTGGGGCCTAGGAGGCCCTGTGAATCGGTTCAAGACCAATGGAACTCAAGGTGTGAAGAGGCTTTCAGAACCTTGAAGAGAAGTCTCACCACAGCCCCAGTTTTGGCCTATGCTGACCCCACTAGACCATATGAGCTACATGTTGATGGCAGCCATGAGGGCCTAGGTGGAGTACTCTACCAGGAGTATGAAGACCAGCTACGACCAGTGGCCTATGTGAGCCGGAGCCTGACCCCCTCCGAGAAGAACTACCCCACCCACAAGTTGGAGTTCTTAGCCCTCAAGTGGGCAGTAGTTGATAAACTAAAAGACTATCTTTATGGGGCAGAATTTACTGTAAAAACAGATAACAACCCCTTGACCTATCTATTCACCACCGCCAAGCTGGATGCAACTGGACACAGATGGTTGGCGGCGTTGTCTGGATTCAATTTCAGCCTCAAGTACAGACCAGGGGGTGGAAATAGAGATGCAGATGCCCTGTCCCGAAGATCCCATGTCATGGTCGATGACTGGGAAGACTGGACCCAAGTGGCACCAGAAGGAGTGCGAGCCCTTTGTCAGGGGGCTGAACTCCAAGCCAGAGGAGGATCCAGAGCCGAAGAGATAGGAGTTACCACAGTGGGAGTCCCAATATGTTACTGTGGGGTAACTCAACTAGAAGAAGAGTGCCTACCGAAGCTGTCCAAGAAAGAGTTAAGGTGTGACCAATTGGAAGACCCCATGGGGAAATTGGTCCTGGAGGCACTGGAAAACAAGAGTCCAGAGGGACTCCGACTTCACCCTTCCAAAGAAGCTCGCCTACTGAGGAGAGAGTTGGACAAATTACAGGTGCATCAGGGAGTGGTCTACCGAAGGGGCCACTCTGATAGCTCAGAAGATAAGTGGCAGCTGTTTCTCCCAGAAAAGCATCGAGAGACTGTGCTGATTGCCCTACATGACCAGCATGGTCACTTGGGAGCAGAGAGAACCTTCCAACTTGTCAGAGACCGGTTTTATTGGCCCTGCATGAGGGCCGAAGTGGAGGAGTATTGCCATTCCTGTGCAAGATGTATTCAGAGAAAGACTTTACCCCATCAAGCTGCCCCAATGGGCCATCTACAGAGTCAAGGCCCAATGGATCTGGTATGCATTGATTTTCTCTGCCTTGAACCCGATTTGAGTGGATTGGGAAATGTTCTGGTGGTAACCGACCATTTCACCCGTTATGCTCAGGCTTTCCCAACCAAGGACCAGAAGGCCTCCACAGTGGCTAAGGTACTTTTGGAGAAGTACTTTGTTCATTATGGACTACCACAGAGAATCCATTCAGACCAAGGAAGGGACTTTGAGAGTCGCCTGATCAGGAAACTACTAGATTCTCTGGGAGTAGAGAAGACTAGAACCACACCATATCACCCTCAAGGTGATGCCCAGCCTGAAAGGTTCAACAGGACCCTATTGAACATGTTGGGAACTTTAGAAACAGAGAAGAAGCAACATTGGAGTCAACACATATCAGCTCTGGTGCATGCCTACAACTGCACCACAAGTGATGTGACAGGTTTCTCCCCTTACCGACTTATGTTTAGGAGAGAAGCAAGATTGCCAGTGGATTTGGCCTTCGGCGTTTCCTTAGACCATGCCTCTGCTGCCTCCCACAAAGGATATGTGGACAGACTGAGGCACAGTCTGAAGATAGCTTATGAGAAAGCTCAGGCGGCCTCTGACCAGAGGAGGGCCCGAAATAAGAGGAACTTTGATTTGAAGGTTCGAGTACAGGACCTACAGCCTGGGGACCGTGTACTGTTACGCAATCTAGGGATCCCTGGAAAACACAAGATTGCTGATAGATGGAGATCAGAGCCATATATCATCTGTAGAAAACTTCCAGGATTGCCTGTCTATAAGTTGAAGCCAGAAGGAAGAGTGGGGCCTTTGAAGACCTGGCATAGGAATCACTTGCTCCCACTCACTGAAGCAGTCAGAATACCTCCAGCGAGAGACTTACCTGAATCTGTTTCCATTCTGGATACCCCCAGGCCTAACACTCGGTCCCAGACCTCCCGAGCTAGGGGTGGACAGGACCCACAATCAGCAGAAGAAGAAAGAGGAGAACTTGAATGGCTATGGCCTTCCTCAACTCCAGGAAATTCTGCCATAGATCTTCCACTTACTGAGGATGTGGAAGATAAAACATTGAACCCAGAAGCTAGAGAGTTTGTTCCATTCAGTGTTGTGCCTGAGTGCTGGGAAGATATCCCTGGTCTCTACTCAGGAGAAGAAGAAGTAGATGTTCCAGAACCAGAGATGTTGCCAGAATGTGTTCCTGAAGAAGTCCCAAGAGAACAGAGAGCTCGCAGAGTTGTGAGGCCTCCCAAGAAGTTAACTTACCCCAAGATGGGAAAAAGTTCAGAGGACTCTGTTACCACAGCAAGGAGAAGTGCTGAACGCCCTGACCCATCCACTGTTCATTTGGTGGAGGGCAACCCCAGCTCACTCTCTGGCACAGTTAGACAGGTCGCCCACACTGAAGTGGCCTGTAGACAGGACAGCTCCCCATCCTATGCTAATTGGTGGGAAGCTCCTCTGTCTGAATTATGTGAACGTGTTGTCTCAAAGAAAGCTTGTAGATTGAACAATGTCTTTGGGGACCAAAGATTCAAAGTGGGGGGAGTGTGTAGCGGGGTCGTTCCCCTTTTTGGGGACAAGACTACAGTTCCCATAATTCCCCAGGCTCCCGGGAGGCTGTTTGTTTCCGCCCGAGAGGCTGCTGGGGGAGGTGATAAAAGGGAAGAGGAGAGACCGCCTCTTCCTCTTCTGACTGGGCTGGTGACGCAGACACGACTGAGTGAGGAGACACCTGTGCGGACCGGGACTGCTGAAGGCCTGAAGCCTGGGCCTTGCAGCAGACGGAGAGAGACTCTCACCCGTCAGTGTCAGCAGCAGCGGAGCGGAGACTTTTGCCTACACACGGTCGGACAGAGAGAGGACCGGAGCGCAGGGGCTGTGACGGAGGAGGCCGGACGCCGCCAGTGGAGGTCCCGGAGCTGAGGACGGTACCCCAGGAGTGGTGAGCGAGCTGAAAGGCTCATCATACATTGTCACTTTCACTTCTATGCCTATTGAACTGCCAAGGCACAATTACCTCAGAGCAGCAGCTTGTTTCTTTCTGTGGATTACAAACACACCATTTAAAGCTACATGTGCACCACCTCTACAGATGGACACAGATGCGGGACTCGGGAGCACACCCGCATGGGTGTCCACCAAGGAGAGGAGCCACCAGCGCCGCCATGGGCCCCCAGGAGAGGAGGTTCGGGGCCGTAGGGCCCCCAAAATCCATACCAGACCCTTATCTGAGCACGCAACCAGGCAGGCCGCAGGAAAAGGGGGGGTGAGAGAGCGCCTCCTGAACTGTACCAGGCCATATGCCCTCAACATGGGTAGGATGCTTTGGGGTCCACCTGAAAACACTTTGTCCCCATGTTAATGGGAACAAGGGCCTCGGCCCCACAACCCTTGCCTAGTGGTTGTGGGGGTCTGCCGTCCCACTTCTATCGGGTCCATGCCGGTACCTTCTGTCGGCTTTTCCCGCTGTCTCAGGATCCCGGACGAGCCCCCACGTGTAGCGATACCCCCCGTTAAGAGGGCCGCAAGTTTGTTTTGGGTCCCTGAGTACAGCTCCACCAACCCCCCGGCAATTTGCTCTACCCGCTCTGGCACAGTTAGTAAAGGGGTATGTATCTATGCACATATAAATATCACTTATACTTTAAGTGTAATGGAGTCAAACTCACAAGCAAACTGCTGACTGGAATAACTGTCTTTACTTTGGCAGTAAGAAATGAAATAGTAACATGCATCAAACATTTGACTTACAACACATTAGCAGGTCCCTGCAATATGCACTTAAACATGTACACATATATGTATCAGGGTAGCAATGGGGAGCGGAGTGCCACGTGTGCGACCGTCTGCTATGCACCTCTGAGGTGCAACAAATCTAACTGTGACTATCTAATGGATCAGGCCTGATCCCTAGCAATAGAGCTCAGTCCTTGAGAAAATACAGTATTCTTCACCGGCAAGAGAACTGTAGAGGTGGTGCACATGTAGCTTTAAATGGTGTGTTTGTAATCCACAGAAAGAAACAAGCTGCTGCTCTGAGGTAATTGTGCCTTGGCAGTTCAATAGGCATAGAAGTGAAAGTGACAATGTATGATGAGCCTTTCACTCGCTCACCACTCCTGGGGTACCGTCCTCAGCTCCGGGACCTCCACTGGCGGCGTCCGGCCTCCTCCGTCACAGCCCCTGCGCTCCGGTCCTCTCTCTGTCCGACCGTGTGTAGGCAAAAGTCTCCGCTCCACTGCTGCTGACACTGAGGGGTGAGAGTCTCTCTCCGTCTGCTGCAAGGCCCAGGCTTCAGGCCTTCAGCAGTCCCGGTCCGCACAGGTGTCTCCTCACTCAGTCGTGTCTGCGTCACCAGCCCAGTCAGAAGAGGCGGTCTCTCCTCTTCCCTTTTATCACCTCCCCCAGCAGCCTCTCGGGCGGGAAACAAACAGCCTCCCGGGAGCCTGGGGAATTATGGGAACTGTAGTCTTGTCCCCAAAAAGGGGAACGACCCCGCTACACAAAGAAAAAAAAACTCAAATCTTTTTAAAATTATTTGCGGTTGCAATTTCTGGCTCCCAGCTATTGAAAGAATAAATAAAAAAATGGCGAGAGCCCCCCCCCACGCCAAGATTAGAAAATATCCCAAAATCCATACCAGACCATTATCCGCGCATGCAGCCGGGCAGGTCAGGAAAGGGGAGGGACAAGCGAGTGCACTATACAACATAGGGGGGTGGGTGCTTTGGGGCAAGGGGGCAAGGGGCAAGGGCCTCATCCCCATAACTATGGCTGTGGTGGCTGTGGAGGGTCTGCGGGCCTGGGGGCTCATCGGAATCCCCCAGATTTCGCCCCCCCCTCATGTGAATGAGTATTGGGTGCATAGTACTCCTACCCATTCACCATAAAAGTGTACAAAAAAATAAAGACAGGAGACAAGTTTTTGACAAATTCTTTATTAAAAAATAAAAAAGTAGTGGCCCTTGATGTAAATTCATCGTCAGTAATGCCACCCACCGGACCAACAAAAAAACAATGACGGATAATAAACGGGCATCGATGCATCGCTGTGTAAAAACTGATGTACATGGATGATCATCCATTCACATATGCTTTCGTCAACATGTTTTTTGGAACTGATCAAAGCCCTATTTTTCTTCTGTTGAAAAAATGTATTGATTTAAAAACGGATGTACACGGACAAACAGTCAGTTTTTGCATTAAAAATTGGCTCTGGGACTCAAGTGGTTAAGGACTCTAACTGGAGAATGTAAAAAAGTGATGTAAAAATGGATCAAAAACTGATGTAACTTCCGTTTTATCTTTGAAAAAACGTGACTGAACTAATGAACAACTGGTCCACGTGTGAAAGGGGCCTAAATGTCTGTCTGGTGAATTTTCTTTTGCTTTTACTGCTCCCCCTGTGGTCACCCCCTTCAACCCCCCGCCCCCCTTTTTTTTCTTCCCTCCTTTTGTTCTCCATCCTCTCTACTCCCTTTTTCTCATTCTCCTACACTTCCTTTTTTCATACATACTGTGCATCCAAAATATTCTTCCTAGGTGTCCACAGATCAAGGTGAGTTTTGAAATATATAGCACTATATACCTTTAATGTTTACAATGTGATATTTTATGCATTCAGATTTTTAACCACAATCTAATACTGGTTTCCAGTTGTCAAAATTTTTATGTGTAAAACTGTACCTTGTCTATTCTGTTTCGGATACCTTTGCTATCTGCCTTGCACTTTGCCAGACTGTGCATATGTCAGTTGTATGAAGTCACAATTTTCTTATTATCTGTTACGCACCTGTAGCCTCCCTGGCGGTATGATTATGTCAGATTTTTGAATCTCAAAACAGTAAATTTTTTTGCATAGAAATTTGGCGTTTTATATTGTAGGTCTGTAATTCTTAGTAATAACACACTTAAATCTGTCCAAACAAGAGTCTAGTACACATCCCGGGTATGATAAATTTTGAAACATTATATTATAAATTATAATATAATAAATAACTATAAATCATTATTAAAAAAAATGATATAATAATAATAAAATGTATTTCCCCACTAATCATTATCGCTCAATTCTGCAAGTGTTCTAATTTACTATGGCTGTTTTCGAGCTGGTCTAAAAACACCTTTGCTATGGACAATCTCAAGTTTCCAGGCAGAAAGAACAGTATATATAATATAAAACTGCATGCAGGGCACTGGACAAAGCATTAGGAATAAAAGGGAGGTGAAATGATTTGATACAGTAATGTAATCTGTAAGATTACAGTGTACTGTATGTGTTCTGTATTTTGTGCTTTTTGAATTTGCCATCGGGCTTCGACCCACGCTCGATGGGACCGGGCCCACCACACAGTACATCAGGCTGAGGATCCGGCGGGGGACACAGCGGGGGGACATCGCAGGATCCTGGTGACAAGGTAAGTTACCTGGACAAGGATTCTGCAATGCAATCCCGAGTGTGGCACGGGGTTACCCCTAATGGTACCAAAATTTAACCCAGAGCCACACTCGAGATTACCGCCAGGAGGGTTATTAAATAAAAAATTTAAAAAACAAAATGTCTGGTGAAAGTCACATTCACTGGTTTATGAATATATCCTATGTGTGAAACTACAAGTCTATACTTCAACAGGCAGAATAGTCATTTGTGCCAGTTCTTAGGTACGAGAAAGGCAATATTAATTATGATAAACCCATTATAATCATTATCCAGAAAAAAAACAGTTCCTCAACCACCAATGTTTTCCTCATATCGGAAAAAAAAATCCTTCTTCAGACAGTCATAGGCAATCAGATCAATTGCCTTGATGAGTTATGGATAGTTGACATCTGTCAGAATATGTATTTGCAATCTCTAGAACAGAAACAAGATGAGTTATTAATATAGTAAAGGAGCAGTACTGTACAGTAACCAATGGCTGCTAATCACTGGTCTATAGGTATCATGATGTAATAACCAAGTAAAGAAAAAAGAAAGCATACCTACGTGTATGTAAACTCTAACATAAAATGATTTGATATGCTCCTGTTTGGCCTTTTAAATACTATTAAAGGGTTTTATTATATCTGTTTATCCAGAAATCATGTGAACTGATAACTTTCTGTACTCTCTGGACTGTTATCAGTTAGCATTGTTTCCCTGCTATTTCCACAGGCTACAGAACACCTCCCCTGTTATCGAGAAGAGAGAGAAGTGTTATGTCACTCTTACAAAGTGGGGCTGATTTACTAAACTGAAGTGTGCAAAATCTGGGTCAGCTCTGCACAGAAACGAATCAACTTCCAGGTTTTATTATCAAAGCTTGATTGAACAAGCTGAAGTTAGAAGCTGATTGGCTACCATGTACAGCTTCACCAGATTTTGCACTCTCCCAGTGTTGCCAACCTACCAGATTCAAATTTACTGACACAACACCCAAAATTTACTAGCACAGACAAGTTTTTATTGGCATTTCCGAAAGTTACAAAATTATAAGTGCAAATTTCAGTATTTAAGCTAAAAAATAAGTAAAATATGCAATTAGCAATGTGATTTAAGGTAGATATTAACTACTTGGCCTGGCAAGGAAGGTTTACCCCCCTTCCTTACCAGGCCATTTTTGTGATACGGCACTGTGTTGCTTTAACTGTGTTTCTTTAACTGACAATTGCACAGTGCAACACTGTACCCAAAGAAATTGATGTCCTTTTTCCCCACAAATACCCCTTTCTTTTGGTGGTATTTGATCATCTCTGCATTTTTTTTAAAAAAAATCGAATTTCTTCATCACTTCATGCCAATATGTATTCTGCTACATATTTTTGGTTAAAAAAAATCCCAAAAAGCATATATTGATTGGTTTACGCAAAAGTTACAGCATTTACAAACTGTGGGATATTTTTTTATTTATTTAATTTATTTAACATTTTTTTTTACTAGTAATGGTGGCGATCAGCAACTTGTAGCCAGAGTGTAATATTTTTCGGCGCACAAATCGGACACCTTTTGACACTTTTTTTGGGACCAGTAACATTATTACAGTGATAATTTCTAATACTATGCACTTTCACTGTACTAATGACACTGGCAGGGAAGGGGTTAACATCAGGGGCAATCAAAGGATTAAATGTTAAAGGGAGTGCTTACTAACTGTGGGGAAGGTGCTTTTACTACTTGAAGACATGGATCAGTGTTTCTGCTTCACAGAAACACAGGATCTTGTTTACAGATTGTCATAGGCTAGCACAAAGGGATTATTTAATACATAAAAATAAAAACCAACAAACATTTCTTTCTTTTATAAGTATTTATTCGTTTGGCAAAATCTTAATATAGGCGCCACGGTGTTGTTGAAGGGGTAACCTAATAACGTATTAACAATGAATTCAAATAAAATATGAAGCCATCCTGGCTAAAATACATTAACATAAGAATTACACGGTGTCCATCCAGACAATGCTGGATGACTATTCCCCACCGACCGAGGCCAGAAGGGAACCTGCTGGCTGAGGTCCCCCCAACACAGAGGCACTTTCAATCAAACTTTGAAGGCCCATATTGAATATGTCCACGCCAATTACGGACAAATGTACTAAATCATTCCTGAATAACCCAGGCATTGGAATCATTTTGGAGAAAGCCAAAACAGTAAGTGGAAACAAAAGCTTAATGGCAGAAAGATCCCTTTTAATTTCACATAACAGTTCCCATGTTTTAATTTTACCAATGTCATTTCCTCCAACGTGAATAGCTTGAACCTGGGGGGGGAGGCCAAATGCTAGACAAACAAATTAAGTGGTCCCTAAGATTGCGCCATCTAAGGCTCCATTCACACTAGCGTGTTTTTTGATGCATTTTGCATTTTGCAGAAATGCAGGGAAATTTTTTTACATGGGTTCCTATGGAACATGTTCACATCAATGCATTTTTGTTCCTCTGCATTTTTGGAAAGGGTCGGGGACTTTTTTCATGCAAAATGCAGCGTTTTGCATGTAATATAAGTCAATGGACCCGCATCCAAAACGCAAGTACCGCGTTTTTGCTGCGTTTTTGCCGCGATTTGCGTTTTTTTTTTAACACTGTATATAGCTGGTTGCTAAGCAACCACAGTGTAAAAAAAAAAAGGCAAAACGCAAATCGCGGCAAAATCGCAGTAAAAAACGCATGTCAAAAAACGTGGCAAGCACCGCAAAAAAGCACTGCAAAAACGCTCAAAAGCAAAGTGCATAGATGTGAATCGAGCCTAAGGCTGGATTCACACCTATGCATTTTTTGTGCTTTTTGCATTTTGCAGATTTGCACTACAGATCGTGTTCCATAGGAAACCATGTTAAATGGACTGTAGTGCAAATCTGCAAAATGCAAAAAGCACTAAAACTGCATAGGTGTGAATCCAGCCTGAGGTCCCTAACCATGAAACTAGAAAGTTATTAACGTCCAGACCTAGATTGCTTGAGTAAATCCAGAAAATGTAGGAATGGCCTACTATCCAGATAGTGCATTTGGATGAATCTTAAAGAGAAAATCATACTTGCCCAATGACCAACCCTTTTTTAAACATCCGGAGAGAAACCCAATGAATTAGCTGTAGTAGCAGCTCCAATCCTAAAGAAATGTGATGAGAATTGGAAACCTGAGAGGTTAAGGTGCGACAAGTCCTGATGGATAAAAAATGAACTATTGGATGAGGGTCTGACCAATATGTATCTAGCCACATGGAACACAGGGCACACTAGATGGTTGGGAGATTTACCCAGAGAGATCCACTGACTATTACCCAAAACAAAAGTTTTTGACCTACAGATAAATATATGCAAACACTTTGCTTTCAGAGACACATGTGAAAACAGTAGGAAGGAAGAAGATGATCTGTTGGGAGCAGTAAACTCCCCAACTTGTGGAGCACCAAAAAATGTAACTGAAGGCCGCTCTAAAAAGTAAGAGCTCATATTGAGAAAAACAAACAACTTCCAATAACGAAAGCAGTTTAATCAATAATTCAACCGAAATCGGACGCCTTGAATCCCCAGTAGGGCGTGCTTTCCTGAATCCTTTGAGGATCTGGCTGACCTGAAAGAAGGAAGTTAAAGCTGGCAGGCCTGCAAATTTAAGAAAAAATTAAACACCTGCTAAAGGACACAAATGCTAATGAGATAGATATATGCATTCACTTCCATAGCATCTAAAAGCATGTTAGAGCAAAAATAACACCATTTGGACCAGGCCAGCCTATATTCCCGCCATGTCTTTCGTGACACCGAATTCCTGAGCTAAGTAGATATCAATCCCATCAATCCCAAATCAAACCCCAGAGGAAGTCTGGGCAAAGGGTGCTGAACGGATCCGCCGATGGAGCCAATTCCCAAAATCTCTTGAACTGTGAACGAGATAAAGCGTCAGCTATGTTATTATGTATTCCGCATATGTGTCTTGCTTTCAACCAGATATTGAATCTCATGCAATGCAACACTAAGAAACGTAACAGTTTAATAACCAGTTCAAATTTAGATGATAGCATATTGATAGCAAAGAGTACACCTTTGTTATCCGTATGCAAAATTACTCTATGGTTCACTTTTCTTTCCAGACCACTATTGAAACTATAACTGGAAACAATTCCAGTAGGACTGTGTTATGCAAAATGTCTTGATACAACCAACTTGAGTGCTATTCAGAGGCACACCAATGGCTGTCCATAAAGGCTCCAAAGCCCGATGAACCCGTGGCATCAGTAACGAAATTCAACTGAAAATCCTGTGTAAAAGATTGTTGCCATATGGTTGACCCGTTAAAATTGCAAAGAAAAGAGTCCCAAATTTTTAAGTCTTCTTTGACACTTTTAGAGATGCGAACATGTGAATAGGGTTTTTTTAAACCTTTGGTGGCCAAAGCAAATCGCCTAGAAAAGATTCTGGCTATTGGAATAACTCTAGCTGCAAAAACAAAGAGACCCAATAAAGATTTGGCTTCTTTTAACAACACCTTGCGCTTAGACAAAAACAAAGAGATCACTGTTCTCGTACGATGTAACTTTTCTATAGGCAATCTGAACTCCATCAAGGAAGAGTTGATAGTGATCCCCAAAAATTCCATAGCAGTTGTAGGGAAAAACGTTTTCTCATGTGCAAGCAGAACTCCTCAACTCCAGGACCCAATGTAAAAACTTAGAAAAGGTCTCAAAATAGAAACATGATTACGAAAAACCCATGGGCATACATTTATCGAAATATAAATGGTCCTCGGAGTGGAAACCCAGGAAACCCAGGGAATCAAAACCTTGTGGATGTACGGGAAGCAGGCAAAGGCAGATTTGATGTCTGCCTTTGCTAACAATGCACCCTGCCCAAAGCGCCTTAATAACACAAGTGCTTTCAAAAGTCGCATATGAAACAGGAGATTCAACTTCCAAAACGTCATCATTAAGTGAGGCTTCCTCTGCATAGGACAGATGGTGAATTAACCTAAAGCTACCCTGTTCCTTTTTGGGAACAATGCCCAAGGGAGAGAGCAATTTGGAAATGGTGGGTGAAGGAATGGACTAGCTACTCTTCTTTCCACAACTTCTTTAGAGATCTTATCCCGAACAATTTCAGGATGAACCACAGCAGAACATAAATTGTTAGCCTAGGTGCATCCACCAAGAAACCTTCCTTAAAGCCATTAATTAATAGATGCGCCATCGAGCAATCTGGGTAGCGATCTAGCCAACATAACATTTTTGTTAAGCTCACCGGTGTCATGACTTTTCCCACCAGCATCCCGGGATAGCGAAGGGAGAGAGTTTGCTGATGTTTTCCGAAAACATCTGCTAGCGGGATGGTTCCCATTGGAGTAAGAGCATTCATGCCTGTATCTGCAATTCGACAAGAATTTGCATTGCCCTTCATTGAAAGCAAAACAGAAGCCCTTACGAAAAGCTTTCTGTGAACTAATCACTGTTCTAAGTGTGAATTACGGCTTCTGAGGTAGCATGAGGTTTAACCATAAGCCTACATCTTTGGAGCCCCATTAGGGTGAACTGACAATTTCTGCCTGAAATTCTCGTCATAACTGTACCACCAAAATTACAAAAGGCTTCAAGTTTTGGGGATAGCTCTCCTCCTATCCTCCTCTGTGTGGTTTTCCATTCTTTTTTTAGATTTAGAGTAATTCTTTAGATGCAGGTAATAATAACAGCAGATCAATGAAATCAACCCCCCCCCCCCCAAATATTTTCTTTAACAGAATTGGCTAAGTGGAAGCCCAAAGGTGACATTTCACAAGTCATAGGTTCCTTAAAGGAAGACTCTGAAACTATAGAGTGAGAGGGGAGAATCTGATACATTTTGCCATATTGGGCTGATATCATCAATGTCATTATGTTGAAACAAGCCATCAGTTGCCTGTAAAATAGCACCATTTAACTGTGCCCCCATAGAACTAGCGCTGGTATTAGCAAAATTCAGTGCACCAGAAACCTGTGCTCCTTCAGCCTCTTTAGCAGAAGTACCCACTGTGTGTGCCCCTTCAATATTCTTTAACATACTAGAAAGTGAATTGACAATTACTTGCAACTCATTAACTCATTAACATTAGACTGTGTCTCACCAACAGAAAAAATCCTCGTTTGCTCACTGCCGGCCGCTGCAGAGGCTGGCTGAGTAGCGCTGCTGTATTGTAATTGGGGTGCATTCCTGCAAGCTTCCTCCTTGACATCAGGCTGTGGAGAAGCATCCGTCCTCTGTCTCTTCTTCTTTCTCCCTGGCTGCTGGCACGGACTGTGCATACTCGCTGCTGTCTCCTCCATGTTTACAGGAGCTGTGTTGAGAGGTAGCTCAGGCAGAGCCGCGGTCTGACCCTCTTCCAGGCAGTGCATAAGCCACTCCTCACTTCCCAAGCTTTTGACTCTTTCAATGAGGCGGCAGAGAAGGCTCTCTCTTCTCTCAGGCGAGCGGCGCTTCATCCTTCCTAATCCCGGTCCTGTCCTGAAGGGGTCTGCAGGTAACGGCTGGACCTGCCCTTTTTATCTGTTCCGAAATCGCAGGCTTTGGCAACCCACCAATTGCCTCCAATCCGCTGCCTGTTGCTGCACAGTGAACTGCTGTAGTATCCAATGACAACCTGTTAAGAGACTAATAGGGAAACAGCATTCCCCTTTGAACTCTCCCATGTGGGTCCTGCATATTGCATGGACATGTCATTTTGTCAGAGTACCGAATGATCGGCAGGACCCACTGATCAGCTCCCCTGGTGTAAAATCACAGCAGGAGCGAGCCGCTAGTAGCATGTGCTCGCACCCAAAACCCAGACATGCAGATTTTTACTGGTAACCTTTTCCTGTCACTAGCATTTACTGGCAGGAGAAAAGTGCCCGATTTTTACTGGCTGCCAGTAAAAATACTGACGGTTGGCAACACTGCACTCTCCAGTTTTAGTAAACCAACCCCAGTGTCATGCACTCTGCAGTGTAGTTGAGCATCATGGGAAATGTAGTTCCAAAACATCTGGGGTGCCAAGGTTCGCCATCACTGCCCTAGGTCATGTACTATGTTAATGGAAGAACTCCCAGGTTTAAAATAAAGAAAAAAAAGGGTGAAAAAATTAACTAATGCAACCACCACATCTAAGGACTAGTAAGCTGTCCATTTTTAAACTATTTTTAAACTATCCATTTTTGTTCTTTGGTTTAGATATCCTTTAAGAGTGTGGAAAATAAACACCATAAACTGAATTTTGTTTATTTTTCAGTACTCTTTTCATGGAATGCTTCTAAATAAATCAAACTTATCAAAAAGAATTTAGTTACGGTTTCATTTTCATTAACCACTTAACGACCACCCAACCGATTTGTACTGCGCAAGAGCGGACGCTCTATGCAAAGTTGTGTACCTATACGACACTGCCTACTTCCGGGTTTAGGGCGCTCCCCCGCTGGCACCCAGTGTGATTGTACCTAGCGAGAGCCTGTCACCAAGTTCCAGCCAATGATTCACGGTACACGTAAGGCCCAGAGCTCTGTGGCGACATTCAAGCCCCTTAATTGCCCTAGATGTTAACACCTGCCCAGCCATTAGTACAGTAATTAGTGACACTAATGGTGGCCACACAGAATATTGACACTTTGGGCTCAATTTGGACATTTTCACTTAGGGGTGTACTCACTTTTGTTGCCAGTGGTTTAGACATTAATGGCTGTGTGTTGAGTTGAATGTCAACATGTCCTGGGACATACTAAAGCAGAGCATGATCCCCTCCCTTCGGAGACTGGGCCGCAGGGCAGTATTCCAACATTATAACGACCCCAAACACACCTCCAAGATGACCACTGTCTTGCTAAAGAAGCTGAGGGTAAAGGTGATAGACTGGCCAAGCATGTCTCCAGACCTAAACTCTATTGAGTATCTGTGGGGCATCCTCAAACTGAAGGTGGAGGAGCGCAAGATCTCTAACACCCACCAGCTCCGTGAAGTTGTCATGGAGGAGTGGAAGAGGACTCCAGTGGCAACCTGTAAAGCTCTGGTGAACTCCATGCCCAAGAGGGTTAAGGCAGTGCTGGAAAATAATGGTGGCCCCACAGAATATTGACACTTCGGGCCCAATTTGGACATTTTCACTTAGGGGTGTACTCACCAGCGGTTTAGACATTAATGGCTGTGTGTTGAGTTATTTTGAGGGGACAGAAAATTTACACTGTTAAACAAGCTGTACACTCACTACTTTACATTGTAGCAAAGTGTAATTTCTTCAGTGTTGTCACATAAAAAGATATAATAAAATATTTACAAAAATGTGAGGGGCGTACTCACTGTATCTAAAGTCCAAACTTTGGAGATTTTGGAGTTTTGGATAGAGTTGGGTAGAACAGAAAATCAGGATATAGTAATTAGGAGGAAATAATTTACTCTAGGCATATCCACCCATAACAATTCTATAGTATGCATTATAAACAAATAAAGAAAAGGGTGGATTTATTATATGCATATGATTATCACCAAAACACAAATAAAAGTATCTCCATTTTTATTTTTTCACATAAAATAAATTTATTTGGACATACATAATCTTGAGCTCCGAAAGGTATTACCCCCTTCATGACCAGAGCATTTTTTGCTATTCAGCACTGTGCTACTGTAGCCTTGCTAGCCGTATGATTATGTCAGATTTTTGCGTCTTAGGGGGTACAATTGTTTTGCATCTAAATTTGGCGTTTTATATTGCAATTCTTAGCAATAACACACTTAAATCTGTCCAAACAAGAGTCTAGTAGATATCCCGGGTATGATAAAGTTTTAAACACAAAATCATACATTATAATTGTAGCACTGGTGATTTTGCCTATTAATGTTTTACAATGTAAGCCTATGGACAGTGTTATTCTTTAGTATTTGGCGCCATCTAGCAGCCAATAACAGGAATTGGACTTTAATTATTTTTCCTTCTATAGCATTAACAAGATAACAGGAAGTGACTTTTGTTTACATTTTTTGCTGTGACCTACCTACTCAGAATGCCAAGTGACCTACCCATGATCACCCTGTACTGAACTGCATGCTGGGTAGGCTATAAAAGGACCCACGCGGCCATTTTCTCTCTCTTCTGGACACATGGCCTGCCTGTAAGGACCGGTGAGGAGGTTGCCAGAGAGCGCGGCCTACAGCCACTGCGGAGCGGAACAGCTAAAGACTTTGCCTGCTGCCTGATCGCTAGAGAGACTGAGGGACCGGATCGGAGAGGATTCAAAGACACCTGTCGGAGCCATCAGAGGGACCAAGTTCATCACGCAGAGCGAAGCGGTGTGACGCAACAGGCCGGCTAGAAGCAAGACTGACTGTACCAGAGCAGAGCTGTTCCATTCTTCAACCCCAGTTTGGTGAGAGGGCTGTTGTCCACAGTTTCTTTAACGCACTTTCATATTCCTTAGACTTTAACACAGTGTTGCTGGGACCTGTAGTCCCACGGAAGAGAACCAACGTAAAGACTGAGTTTAAGCAGGTCTCAAGCCTATTCATCACAACACTATTAGCACTGTGTTATTCCTAAGCAATTACACCAGAGATTATTATAAGTGGATCTTACTACAGGAACAGTTCCAATATTCACCTTAAGTTAACCCTTGTTATTTCACTGTTGAATTACAAATTTTTACAAACTCACATAGCTAGCAGAAGAAAGAAGATCAATGACTGCATTTTGTATTGCATGGCCTTGCAGCTCTATTAAAGTAGGGGGAGCTCCCTAGTAATTATGTTGTGTTATATTTATCACTCTTATTTCTGTAGCCACTGGGGTGTTATCAGGGATCTCGTCCGCTGCGCGCCTTAGTGCGCATGCGCACTGATCCGGTGCTCCGGCGCATAGGAAGAGATGAGGAGATGTTGCGGCAGCGCACGCACACTCGCGGCTCCACTGAGCGGCCCGCGCGCATGCGCACTAGCGTCCGCCCCATGTGACCTCCAGCTGGCCTATAAAAGAGAGGCTGCTGCATCCAAACAAACGCTGGTTCGTCTGTCAGCTGTCCCTTGTTCCTGTGCCTGTACCTGCTACCTTCTGATTGATTACCTGTTGCCAACCCGGATTGTCCTGACGTTCCTGCTCTCTCCAAACCTTGACCTCTGGCTTGCTCTCCCGGACTTCCCACCATCTCCTGTGTTTGACCCTCGGCCTGCCTCTCGGATATCTGCTTTCTGCTGCCAGTACCTGACCCTCTGCCTGCCTCTGGACTTTCTCTTGTCTCTGCACCTTGCTACCTTGCCTTGGACTTGCCTGCCTGTGTTTGACCCTCTAGCTTATGCCTGACTAACCACCTGTGTTTGACCCTCAGCCTGCTTCCTGCTTGTCTACCTGCATTTGGACCCGAACCAGTTCTCCAGCTCCTGGACATCTCCCAGCAGCACACCTGGGCCCACGTCAAGTCACCATCCAGCAGGTGGCTTGTGCCTCTTGGTGCCAACTACCCCCTGTACCACCTTCAGGGGCAGTGGGCGCTGAGTCGCAAGGGCAACCGCTCTCGGCATCTTGGCCTCGGTGAGTACTTAGTTCCTGATAGGTGTGCTGGAAGCGAGAAGGTGCCCAGAGCCAGACATAGTCACTCTGAGCACCAGCACGTGCAGGAATACTTTACCTACGTCCTCTTATGCCCCATACACACGGTCGGATTTTCTGACGGAAAATGTCCTATCGGACAATGTTGTCGGAAATTCCGACCGTGTGTAGGCTCCATCGGACTTTTTCCGTCGGATTTTCCGACGGACAAAGTTTTATCTCCTGCTCTCAAATTTTCCGACAACAAAGTCCTATCGGACTTTTTCTGATCGTGTGTAGCGAATTCCGACGGACAAAGTGCCACGCATGCTCAGATCACATTACAAGACCAAAGCTATTGGCTACTAGCCTCTACGTAGTCCTGTCGTAGGCAACAAACATCACCACGTTCGGAATGATCGGATTTTCCGACAACTTTGTCTGACCGTGTGTATGCAAAACCAGTGTCGGACAAAATCCGTCGGAAAAAATCTGATGGATTTTGTGGTCGGATTTTCCGACCGTGTGTACGGGGCATAAGAGTGGAAAGAAGCCACCCCAACAGAGTTCAAGGAAGGGATGGTGAGCTTAGCAGAAGGCCTGGATGGGCGGGTGATTCTGACACGATAACCAGAAGAACCCCGACCCGTGACACCGCCAGGGAGTCCATTGGTGAGAAGCTCGATGAGGGGCAGCTCAAACTTTGTGTGCCCAACATCAGGCGAGAACCTGGAGCATAGGATGCCGCCAGCCTCTTTCTACTTAGATATGAGTCGTTTGGTGGACAGCCTGATACAATGCCATCAGACATCCACAAATGAGAGGTATCAGAAGCTGCCAATATTCTCCGGGTGAATACCAAGGCCAGAGGGAGAGGAGGATTTTGAGAACTGGATGGATCAAGCAATGCAAGCCTTAGAGGATTGGAATGTCCTGGGTCATTTAGGGAGGAGGCGGATTAGTGAAAGCTTGTTAAGTCCAGCAGCTGACGTCATCAGAAGTTTCAGGAGAGGAAAACCAGATTGTGATGCCAGAGATTACATTAAAGCCCTCTATGCTGTGTATGGGAGGGTAGAAAAACTATCTGACCTGATGTATCGGTTCGAACATACTCATCAGAAGAAGGGAGAGAAGCTGTCGGCATAAATTGTCTGTATAGATCAACTCCTGCACCAAATCATTCTAAAAAAAGGTGTTGAACCTAAGGAGGCAGAAAAAGTCAGATTAGAACAGACTCTGCAAGGGGCCAGACCGAACCACCCCATCACCCTTTGGTTACTTCTAAAAGGCACCGGTGAGACTCTTTCCTATCCTGAGTTGATGGGGCTAGTGAGAGAAGAGGAGGCCATCTTGGAAGAGAAGAATAGAGAGACCCGGCTGGCCACAGGTATCTCGCAAAGGAGTGAAAGGGCCGTTGCTCAACTAATATCAGTAGAAGGCATGGAAGATGTTGGCATAGAGGAGTACGAGTGGGGAGAACACCGTCCGACTCCTGTAGTGGAATCCTTGTCAGCACCAACCGGGACAAAGTCAGATGAGGAGGTCCCCCAAGCTAAAGCCCTGCTGCAACACGAGCTGCTCCAAGTAATGGGAGCACAGGTCAAGAGTTCAGATGAATGACTGAACAATCGGAAATGCTATCAGTGTGGAGAAATTGGGCATCTCAGGGTTCACTGCCCAAAGCAGGACCCAAATGCCGAATTACTAAGGGAACTAATCAGAATGCTGAAGACGTTGGTGAAGGAGCAACCGGCGGGAAACGCCAGGGGGTCTCAGTAAAGAAGGAGCCGGCTGAGAACCCCGCCAAAAAGAGCAGCTCCAAGAGAACTGGAAGGGGGGTACTAGAAGAAAAAAAAGGAAGAAGAAGGAGTCCTAAAACCTCAAGAAGGTGAGCGGATGGACAAATAACCCGACATCGGGGTCAGGGAGACGAGTACAGAGAGTCAATGCTGCACCAGTTTATAGAACTCCAGTTGGGCCTCTTCAGAATGTTAGTGGGAAAGCACGCTCAGGGGACACCATTCAAAAGAACTCTAACGCACCTCCTAGGATTGGCGACCAGAAATCTCAAAATAGAATAAAGAGGAAGGAGCACCCTACTAAGAAGAGAAGGCAGTCGGAGAGCTTCCCGGACAAACTAGTGGGACCATCCCCCATTGTTTCTGTAAAGATAGAAGGAATCTACACCCAGGCCCTACTGGATACAGGAGCAAAAGTTACACTGTTGTATCGAGATTTTTATGACCAACACTTGAGTGATATCCCCATCCGCAAGTTGAAGGAGCTTGAGATTTGGGGAATCGGGACTGGCAGGTGCCCTTACGATGGTTATATCCCCATCCAAATCTCTTTTGGACCTGCGGCTGTAGGGAAAGAGGAGACTTTTGGCACGCTGGCTTTTGTGTGCCCCAGGCCCCCTGGAGCAGGGCGGAACTCCATACTAGTGGGGACGAACACGGATCTGGTGAGAAGACTGCCATTTTCTGTCGTGGACACAGAAGGGGGTGCCACCAGTAAAATCTATCCGCAGTTACGACAAGCATACCACTGGGTGGTCAGAGAGAGAGGAGAAGTGGGGCAGCTGTGGAGATTTGAAGGCAGAGAAAGAACAATATGGCCAGGAGAGGTTGCTCAAGTGAAGGCCACTGTCAAATTAAAGTGGGACCAGCCAGGTCCATTTGTAGTACTGGAAACGAATGAGGGAGTCCGAACCAGAGGATTGAGATGGTTCCTGAATTGGTCCCCACCCGGGACCTGTACTAAACAGGAAAAAAGTGCCCATCAGCTTAACGAATGTGACAGACCAGCCAATAACGCTGAGGGCCTGGATGCTGGCGGGACAAGTAAGCGTGGCCAATCCTTTACTTCCAGATGAGATGAAGAGTGAGGGAGGTGGTCAGGGTCTGACGAAGGAGCTGCAGCACTGCACGGAAAACTTGCCTCCCCCCTGGCGGTAAAGGGCGAAGACCCAGTTGAAGAGGTGGGAGAAGTTATTTGCCCAGAATGATTTCGATGTGGGATGTGCAAAAAGTGCTAAGCACACGATTCACCTCCAGGAGGACAAGCCTTTCCGTGAAAGAGCTCGGAGAGTACCGCTTAGCGACCTGGAAGACCTAAGAGAACAACTGGCTGAGTTGAAGAGGTCAGGGATAATCCAGGCATCCAGAAGTCCCTATGCCTCCCCTATCATGGTAGTGAGGAAGAAGAATGGGTCTCTCCGCATGTGCATTGGCTATCGCACTTTGAATCTACGCACTGTCCCCGATCAAAATATACCACCCCCCGCATTGAAGATGCATTGCAATGTCTCACAGGAGCATCACAACACTATTAGCACTGTGTTATTCCTAAGCAATTACACCAGAGATTATTATAAGTGGATCTTACTACAGGAACAGTTCCAATATTCACCTTAAGTTAACCTTTGTTATTTCACTGTTGGATTACAAATTGTTACAAACACACATAGCTAGCAGAAGAAAGAAGATCAACGACTGCACCCACAGTGACAATGATGGTGCTGCAGAGAGGAGGGGGACATGAAGGGGCTTCGATCCCCCGCATTGCTGGACCGTGGGACAGGTAAGTGTCCGATTATTAAAAGTCAGCAGCTGCAGTATTTGTATCTGCTGACTTATTTTTTTTAAGTGGAACTCCGTTTTAAGATGAGTGGGTCAAGGAATCTGTACACATTTCACTGTTGCAGCTTTGTCAGCAGAATTGTATGTGTCCAAGCTTAAACCTGTAGACGTAGAGGGAGCTCCCATAACTACCAAAGAAAAAAAGAGGGAATTGAACCGATGCAGACGGCAACAAACACAAGTCACATGCCCACATACATAAACAGGGTGGAACCAGTCCTGCATAAGCTCTAATGTACAAATCCCAAACTGGCTAGGACTGCTGAGTCGTGAAGAACATAGCCAGGCTGTCTCCTCATCAACAAATCGGTAGATTTGTGTCTGGCATAACATGCACCTACTGTTGTTTTTAACCGTGTTTAGATTTTATCTAAAATTCCTCTTTTATCTTGTAAACCAATAAAACATATTTTTGAATCATCCATTACTGTGGTATTCCTGAGATATTTAACACTGTAAAGTTTCACTTTTTCTCTTTGGGATTTTTGAATGGTCTACAGGGATGGGCCGAACACCCCCCGGTTCGGTTTGCACCAGAACATGTGAACAGGCAAAAAATTTGTGCGAACATACAAACCCTATTATGCAAATATGCAAACTGATTTGGGGGTGTCATTAACTTTTGATTGACACTCCCAGCAGTTCGCATAGGGCAGTGTGAACTGCCGCCGGGAGATATGTGATGCAGGAACACGCAGTGGATTTGTAGAGTTCCTGCATCACTACAGTGTGAACCGAGCCTTAATTAGAACTGATTAGATTTAACTATGGGTTAATAAGGGGTTAAACAGAGAAACATTTTATTAAAAGAGCAAACTAAAAAAAAACATCATGTGAAGATCTAAGTTCATCCCTTTGATCTGCAGACAAATGAACATAAATTATTATGTTATTAATTATTAACATATTACTTTGTTTCTTTTTCATAATCACTATCTGAGCTTTGTTGTTTATAAACATTGATTCAGATTGCTTTTTTTGACAGCTACAGATGCCAAGTTTTTCTGTGAGTATACAGTATTGTGGCTTTGACTAATTAGAGTTGACATTTACTGTATAATGGAGAGGGGTGGTCCCAGAAGCAGGGCAGAGAGACTGGACATGCTTCACACGTACTGTGTACAATGATGACATTTTTGTAGAACTCCCAAAGTCTGTAATTAGTCTATGATCACAGCACACACTTTTTTACTTTAACATCAGCTTTTTTGTAAATAGCATAACAAACAATAGTTATTTTCCACAATCCAGTATAAGGTAACTTAATGAATCTCTTTTCGTGCTGCGAATGCTGCCTGTCTGCTGACCATCTCTTTCCACAACTTTCTGGATTCCTGCATGCTTTGTAGCTTCTCTTCTGCTGTTAACTTTCGATATTGAATGAATTCATGCCCCATGGTACCTTCTGGCTGGCAAGGAGTGATCCAGTATTGACTCCACCTCCTGAAACTCCTTTACTAAGAACCTCTGTAATTCAGAAGGCAAGCTCTTTGAAATATGTATCACAGTAGTGCCTACTCAAAAGGCATAGTGAATATGTGTGCAGTTGCACTCTCCAAGAGCATTTGGAGGCCATCATATGCAGCCTCTGGGGCCTTCATATGTAGCCTCTGGGGCCATCATATGTAGCCTGTGCCCATCATTCAGCCTCTCTGCCATACAGCCTCTGTGCCCATCATATGCAGCCTGTGCCCATATATGCTGGGGGCACTTGGGGGGGGGGGCAGATATGTGCTGGGGGGCGCTTTGTGAGAGAAGAGGGCCAGTGCAGGGGGGTAGGATATGTTCTGGAGGGGTCCTTTGGGAATGAAGAGAGATAGTGCTAGGAGGAGTTGTCAGATTTCAAATCCAACCCACACTTCTAGCATATATTCCTCCTGCCAAAGCCTCCCCAGCACTTATCCTCCTAACCCCTTGATCACTCCACATATTTTCTACCTTGTACTTCTTTCCAGCCACTCTTTCCCACTCCCTCCTCCATCTACAGAGCATAATAAAAACAGATCTGATATCAGCACCTCCCTGCTCCTCCCTCCTTCTCGTGTGTGTACAGAATGGAGTAGGAGGAGGAGGGGAGGAGCTTTGATACAATGACACTCTGCTCTGCTGAACCAAGCTGCTGTCAGGGAGAGGAGAGACATGTCACTCTCAGTGCAGTCCATGAGAATGATGTGTCCGTGTCTGGGGCAGAAGTAAACCCGAACACATCATTCAAAAACCGGACTGTCTGGGAGAAAACCGTACAGGTGGCAACCGTATGCTATATGCAAATACTTCTGCTTCAGCTTTACAGAAAGGAGTTCACTATCCTCAAACTATACATAGTTTCTGTTTTTGGAGTATACCACTCATTTCCCTCAACCCCATCCAAGTTCTTAAAAAATAAAAACAACAAAAACAACTACCCTAGACTGGTTATTAAGGAAAAGTGTGGCTGATATTGTGTGCCTGGCTGCGGGGCAATCCAGAGGGGAAGAACCTGGGCACATTTCCAGCAGCTCCTATGGGAGTAGCACTACATCTGCAAAGTGAAGTTTCACTTAATTTACTAAGCTCTGGAGCAGATGCCTTTGCAGAATGCAACTGCACTTGCAAAGTGCACAGTCTATTTGACTTTTGTAAATCAACTCCTATGTCGGCATGTAGAGCTGTAATGCTGGGCTAAATAGTGGATGCTGGGTGACAAAGCTGATTGCCATTTTAGTGGTCCTATTGCAGACTATCATCCTGTTTAAGAAAACTTCATGCAAGCAGGGATTCTGGCCATAATAACAGGTATCATTTAAAATACAGAGGACTTATGCAAAAAAAATCACAGTACATACAGTACTATGTGATTGTGTGTCGAGGACTCTATTACTTATATCATTTTACGTTTTGACTTCAGTAACAGAAATCCTTTTATAAGGTGACTATGTTCTTTGTTTAGTGTAACATGAAGCACCAAAAGGCACCAGATATCATCATTCTATAACCCCGCACATGGAATTATTAAAATAACAGTGCTCCAGTGGTTGTGTAATAGGGTTCACCAAGTTCATTGTAGCAATGAGATCCAAAGCTCTGGGGCTCGCTGTATCAATAACATAAACGTTCTGTTTCTTTTCACAGTGGCAATCTTTAACTGTTTAATTACAATACTAAACCCTATAAGAATTCTATAACGTTTAATCACACGTATTATGTTATTCATTTTTTCCAGTCTTCAGGCTAGTCTGTACAAATAAAATGAAAAGTGGACATCTAGATGGTTCTCCCTTACTTGATACCCTTACACCCCAGTTTCTGCCTCTTTTATTTGCTTAGAAGTTCTGTACCTGTTCAATTTTTAAGTTATAAAAACCCAGATCCAACAAGTGTATCATAGTGACTATTCCACAGTAGTTATTTTTACGACTTAATGATTTATACTAATCACTTTCTGTGATGTAAAAGTTGGATATATACACATCCAATGAAACTTGATATGATAACGTTCTGACTGAACACATTTTTTTTAACCTTATGTAGCATTTTCTATGCCTATTCTGAATGCTGTCTTTGTTTCTTATAAATAAAGAATTTGAAAAAAAAAAAAGAAAATCACCTTGATTGCTGGCCATATACAAATGGATCATTCATGTGTAACAGGAGCAATCTAGCAAATGCTAACCCGCTAAAAGGCCAACTCCAGACAAATCTTTTTGCTTCATTAACCCCCCTGGCGGTATTCCCGAGTGTGGCTCAGGGGGGGGAGGAATTTTCAGTACCAAAAGCAGTAACCCCGAGGCACACTCGGGATTGCATCGCAGGATCCAGGAAGAGGTTACTTACCTTGTCCCCAGGATCCTGCGATGTCTCCCCACTCTGTGTGCGAGCTCCTCCGCTCGATCTATCACAGAGCTGCGCTCCGTTCCCTGCGAGCGTTGCGACGCACAGGGGCGGAGAACGGCGCCAAATCAAAAAGTAAAACACACAATACATATACAGTACACTGTAATCTTACAGATTACATTACTGTATCAATTTATTTCACATCCCTTTTGTCCCTAGTGGTCTGTCCAGTGCCCTGCATGAAGGACTTGTGAATAAATGGTTGCGGAACGAATCATTTGAGTTTCCATTATTTCTTATGGGGAAATTCGCTTTGATATACAAGTGCTTTGGATTACAAGCATGTTTCTGGAACTAATTTTACTTGCAATCCAAGGTTTTACTGTATAATGTACAGTAAGTGAACATGTCACAAATCACATGTAGTCCGCATTCAAATAAACCTCAGTCAAGAAGCAGAGGGCTGCATGATGGTGTACTGGGTGTCTTATTTTTTATATTAGTGCTGCGTGACGAATTTAGAGACATAAAACACCTACCGTATATACTTGAGTATAAGCTAAGTTTTTTAGCACATTTTTTTGTGCTGAAAGTGCCCCCCTTGGCTTATAATTGAGTCAAGCACTTTTCTGCAGCAGAGAATGACATTTTCCAAACCGAATTTGGTTCCCCCGTATCTCTGGGCCACTTGGTGCTAGGAACCCAAAATTTGGTGTGCAACCCCAGTGGAACTATCACTACAACATATCCATATATGGGATATGTGGGGTTCCTAGAACCAAGTGGCCCGAGATACGGAGCCCCAAAGTTGGTTCGGAAAATGTCATTCTCTGCTTCAGAAAAGTGCTTGACATTTTCCAAATCGACTTTGGGGCCCTGTATCTCGGGGCCACTTGGTGCTAGGAACCCCATTTTCCCCAAATTCAGTCAACTGTGTCCATCTGCAGCAATATCATTTCGGGAACCCTTTGGGTCCAGAGACCCCAAATTTTGTCTGCAGCTAGGGGGCATCTAGGAACCCTTAACTAGCGAGTTTGAAGTTCGGGGGACCTATGGCTGCAAATGGGCACAGTGAGGCATGCAAATGGGCACAGTGAGGCTGTTGGGCATTGTTGACCCTCTTTTCCACTTGCAGTAGCTGCGCATTTCTCACCCTAGGCTTATACTCGAGTCAATACGTTTTCCCAGTTTTTTTGTGGTAAAATTAGATGCCTCGGCTTAGATTCGGGTCAGCTTATACTCGAGTATATACGGTAATAATGTAGTAATATAGTTATCAAACAATTAAGAATTATATTTTACAATACAGACGATGTACACAAAACTGTCCTTATACTGGGCCCATGTAATTCTCTGGCAGAAGGACTATCAGCTCCTTCAGTGTAAAATCAAAAAGCTGTGGTAAGGTTTGACCAGTTCTCTTAATCAAGCTGTGCTTCTGCTGTTCTGGAGGTCAAGTATTTGGCTGTGGATCACAAAACTGGCTGCACAGATATACAAATTATTTGGAAAGTAAAATAGGTCTTGTATTTAATTTAAGCGCATATTTACCTACTTTTGTGGATTTCATTATGTCAACCACTTACCTGCCACTGTGTTAGAAAAACACCTTGCTTATTTTGTTTCCATTTAGAACAAGTGGCAGCAGTTGCTGGAGGTATAATAGGAGGAGTTCTTCTGTTGTTTCTGATTGGCTTTGGAGTCTATGTCCTATTGAAGAAGAAGTGCATTGGCCCTTCTTATGAAGAACTGTTAAATGCATCAACTCCAACACAAACAGAAATCACTGTTGTGGAACAGAGACTGTCACCATCATTGGGTTATGCCAAGGACCCAGGGTAAGATTTAACACTGTAACTCTACTAAGTATGCCAAGGAATGTCATGATATTTGATTGCAAAGGGATAATTTGCAATGCCTATCTATCTATCTATCTATCTATCTATCTATCTATCTATCTATCTATCTATCTATCTATCTATCTATCTATCTATCTATCTATATCCTCACTCACTGTGTGTGTGTGTGTGTGTGTGTGTGTGTGTGTGTGTGTGTGTATGTACTGTATATACAGTGCCTTGAAAAAGTATTCATACCCATTGAAATTTTCCACATTTTGTCATGTTACAACCAAAAACGTAAATGTATTTTATTGGGATTTTATGTGATAGACCAACACAAAGTGGCACATAATTGTGAAGTGGAAGGAAAATTAAAAATGGTTTTCAATTTTTTTTACAAATAAATATATGAAAAGTGTGGCGTACATTTGTATTCAGCCCCCTTTACTCCGATACCCCTAACTAAAATCGAATGGAACCAATTGCTCTCAGAAGTCACCTAATTAGTAAATAGAGTCCACCTGTGTGTAATTTAATCTCAGTATAAATACAGTTTTTCTGTGAAGCCCTCAGTGGTTTGTTAGAGAACCTTAGTGAACAAACAGCATCATGAAGCATCATGAAGGCCAAGGAACACAGGAATAAAGCATGATACAAAGTTGACGTTTAAAGCAGGGTTAGGTTCTAAAAAAATATCTCAAGCTTTGAACATCTCACGGAGTACTGTTAAATCCATCATCTGAAAATTGAAAGAGTATGGCACAACTGCAAACCTACCAAGACATGGCCTTCCACCTAAACTGACAGGCCGGTCAAGAAGAGCATTAATCAGAGAAGCAGCTAAGAGCAGCTAAGAGGCCCATGGTAATTCTGGAGATCCACAGCTCAGGTGAGAGAATCTGTCCACAGGACAACTATTAGTCGTGCACTCCACAAATCTGGTCTTTAGGGCACTTTCACACTGAGGCACTGCGGCGCTTTTCCGTCCTTTTAGCTGTGTTTTTCGTCCACTAGCAGGGTGCTTTTAACCCCCGCTAGCGGCGGAAAAAGGGTCAAAAGCGCCACTTTGCCGCCGCTTCGGTAACACTGCCCATTGATTTCAATGGGCAGGGGCGCTTTAGGAGCGGTGTATACACCGCTCTTAAAGCGCCTCGAAGATGCTGCTTGTAGGACTTTTTTTAGCATCCTGCCAGTGCACTGCTCCATTGCGAAAGCAGAGGTGCTTTACAGGTGCTTTGCAGGGGCTATTTTTATCGCTATAGCATCTGTAATGCGACTCTGTGAAAGTAGCCTTATGGAAGAGTGGCAAGAACAAAGCCATTGTTGGAAGAATGCCATAAGAAGTCCTGTTTGCAGTTAGCGAGAAGCCATGTGGGGGACACCGCAAACGTGGTAGAAGGTGTTCTGGTCAGGTGAGAGCAAAATTTTACTTTTTGGCCTAAAAACAAAATGCTATGTGTGGAGGAAAACTAACACTGCACATCACCCTGACCACACCATGTTTCACGGTGGTGACAGCATCATGTTATGGGGATGCTTTTCTTCAGCAGGGACAGAGAAGCTGATCAGAGTTGATGGGAAGATGGATGGAGCCAATCCCAATCCCATTCCTCGTACACACGATCGGACTTCCCGACAATAAAAGCGTGGAATTTTGTCCGAAGGGTGTTGGTTCAAACTTGTCTTGCATACACATGGTCACACAAATGTTGGCCAACAATTAGGAATGTAGTGATGTACTAGGCGTACTACGTGTTTTTTCAGCTCTTTAGCGCCACCTTTCGGGCTCCTTCTGCTAATGTTAGTAGAAGTTTGGTGAGTGTTGATTCGCATTTTTCATTTAGTGCTTTTCAGTTAGTTTCTGAATGGCCGTTTGTCAACCAGACATGTTGCGGAATCGGAGGATATAACGTGTTTTTATTATTGGCCTTGGAGTTATTGCTTTAACATAATTTTTTTGGTTGAATAATGATTTGATTTGGTATATTTTCTATATTGTTGGATGCATAGAATGCACTTTATGGTTTAGTTCTATTAGCAGATAGCATGTCTAATATTTTTTTTTTTTTTAATGCACAATAAAAAAATTGTGGCGAATAATACTTGGCTATGTGTTTTACTTCAAATGACAGTTTGGGAGTAGGCAGTTACATTTAAAAAAATACAATGTAAAATTGACAAGGGACACCAATATAGTTGTATCTTTGTTCTTATAAAATATGGGATAATGGTGTTGTGGTAACTTGCACAAAAAAAAAAAAAAAAACATATTATTCTTGATATCACTAGAAAAAAAAAGCCTTTTAAAATGTGTTTGCAATAACTCCATCAGTATCACCAGCAAAGCAGCTTCATTATTATCCCATTAAAGAAGAAGAGAATTGTGTGCTGCATTTGGAGATTTCATAATTTGCCACGTCACAAATGTTAATTCTCCATTACGAATGCAAGTTTACAAGACCGCTGCTTCTGCTTCCGAGCATGCGTGTTTTTACTTTGGACTTTTGTCCGACGGACTTGTGTACACATGATCGGAAAATCCAACAACACACACTTGTTGGCAGAAAATTTGAAGACATGCTAGCCAACATTTGTTGGCGGAAAGTCCGTCAACAATTGTCCGATGGAGCATACACACGGTCGTATTTTCCGCCCACAGCCTGTCATCCAACATTTCCCGTCAGAAAATCCGACCGTCTGTACGAGGCATTTGAGTCTGCAAAAGACTTGAGACTGGGGCAGAGGTTCACCTTCCAGCAGGACAACGACCCTAAACATACAGCCAGAGCTACAATGGAATGGTTTAGATCAAAGCATGTTAGAATGGCCCAGTTAAAGCCTGGACCTAAAACCAATTGAGAATCTGTGGCAAGACTTTAAAAATTGCTGTTCCAATTTGACAGAGCTTGAGCTATTTTGCAAAGAACAATGGGCAAAAATGTTACTCTCTAGCAAAGCTAGTAGAAACATACCCCAAAAGACTTGAAGCTGTAATTGCAGTGAAAGGTGGTTCTACAAAATATTGACTCAGGGGGGCTGAATACAAATTCATGGCACACTTTTCAGATCTTTATTTGTAAAAAAAAAAAAAATTAAAATATTTATCATTTTCCTTCCACTTCACAATTATGTGCCACTTTGTGTTGGTCTATCACATAACATTCCAATAAAATACATTTACGTTTTTGGTTGTAACATGACAAAATGTGGAAAATGTCAAGGGGTATGAATACTTTTTCAAGGCACTGCACATTGTGCAAATGTTTAAGGCAAGTGTGAAAAAATGCTCTTAAAGCGAGAGTCCCGCAATTTTTTTTTTTTTTTAAAAGTCAGCAGCTACAAATACTGCAGCTTTTTTTTAACTTTTAAAATAAGGACACTCACCTGTCCCAGGGTCCAGCGATGTCGGCACCCGAGGCCGAACCGTCCCTCGGTCCTCGGATGCTGCCCCCGCCATCTTTGGTAAGGGAATCAGGAAATTAAGCCTTGCGGCTTCACTTCCCGGTTCCCTACTGCGCATGCGCGAGTTGCACAGCGCAATCCGAATGGTCCCTGCTATCTCTGGGACCCATGTGTGTCCCAGCAGACAGCGCGGGGGGACGGGAAGAGGCGTAGACTCCCGTGGGAATCTATGCCCAGAAGTCTAAGATAGGTATTTGCACCCCCCTCCCCCTGAAAGGTGCCAAATGTGACACCGGAGGGGTGGGAGGGTTCCAAAAAGCAGAGGTTACATTTTTGTGTGAACCTCTGTTTTAATAATGCTTTTAGAAATAGATATATTAATATTTTTATTAGTTAACAAAATGGAAAGTAAATAAACAGAAAAGAAATCCAAATTAAATCAATATTGATGACCACCCTTTTAGCTTCAAAATAGCATCAATTCTTCTAGGTGACCATAAATCTAAGGCTAATCCTCATTGTATACAGCACTACATCACAATGAAACTGTGTTCAGAAATAAATATTAAAATGTTCAATGCGAAATGTCTCTATCCCACTTTATTTGAAACCTACAAAGTAATATGTAACTGAAACCCATTGTCTATTTGATTAAGTGCACAGTCCAGTTTTTTTGTTAAAGTGGAAGTAAACCCTCCTATCATTTTCAGCCACGGAAGCTGCCATCTTTGCCTCTGTTTAATCTTCAACTGCCACGGTGCTGCACATGTGATCTGTTATGACACCAGCCATTGGATGGTTTGATTGTTTGGTTGAGAGCACAGCCAATGTGCAGTTAGCATTCACGGCATGCCTTTTTTTTTTTAAACTGTTAAATCGATGGGTTTACTTCCGCTTTAACACCTTTTGTGCGGACTTCAAACAAACTCCTTGAAACTTCTTATTCACCATCTACTTATGGTCTCACACACACAGCACAAGAATACACCAAAAATGGAGACATAGATGGAGGGATGAATGGATCACTTTCCTTCTTAATGTTTCCTGATGCTCACAGATCAGTATCAGTTTGCACAGATGTTCCCAAAAGATAATATAAAAAGTACATAGCGTGATACTGTAATAAAACAAACAAAAGACGTAGGATGTAGGCTGCCTTTAACCCTTCTGTCTCTTCATGTAATCCCAGACAGACTCGATGATATTGAGAACACCAAACCACCACTTCCAGGACTCCTTGTTCTTCTTTACGCTGAAGATAGTTCTTAATGACATTGGCTGTATGATTGGGGTCATTATCCTGCTGTAGAATTTGGGGCCAATCACACGCCTCCCTGATGGTATGGCATGATGGTTAAGTATCTGCCTCTCTCAGCATTGAGGATACCAATTGACCAAACCTCTTAATCCATTTGCAAAAATGAAGCCCCAAACTTGCAAGGAATCTCCACTATGCTTCACTGTTGCCTAAAGACACTCATTATTGTACCGCTCTCTAGCCCTTAGTGAACAAACTGCTTCCTGCTACAGCCAAATATTTCTAATTTCCAATTTTCACTCATCAGTCAAGAGCACTTGCTGCTATTTTTATGCACCTCAGTACCTATGTTTTTGTGCATAGTTGAGTTGCTTATCCTTGTTTCCACGTCGGAGGTATGGCCTTTTTGGCCACAATTCTTCCATAAAGACTACTTCTGGTCAGACTTCTCCAAACAGTAATTGGGTGTACTTAGGGTCCCAGTGGTTTCCGCAAGATCTGTGCTGATGGCCCTGTTGGACATTTTCCAATGTCGAAAAAAGTAAGCATGGTATGTCTTTCATCTGCCGCATTAAGTTTCGTTGGCCAACCACTGCATCTAAGGTCCTCAACATTGCCTATTTCTTTGTGCTTCTTCAAAAGACCTTGAACAGCACATCTTGAAACCCCAGTCTGCTTTGAAATCTTTTCCTGGGAGAGACCTTATCGATGCAGTGTAACTACCTTGTGTATTGTTGCTGTTCTCAGTCTTGCCATTGTGTATTACTTGTGATATGAAACTGTTTTCCACAACCTCACCTTAGTAGCAGAGTTTGGCTGTTCTTCAACCAGTTTTAGGCCTCCTACACAGCTGTTCCTGTTTCAGGTAATGACTGTGTTTCAACCTACATATGAAATTGATGATCACTAGCACCTGCTTGGTATAATTGGTTAACCATACACCTAATCCTACAAAATTCCTGACTTTGTGCAAGTGTACAATGTGTGCAAGTGTAAGAATTGATGCTGGCTTGAAGTCAAAGGGTAGTCACACCAAATATTGATTTGATGATTTTGTAAGTTTGCCCACTTACAAATAAATTAAGGGTCTGTAATTTTTATCATAGGTGTATTTAAAATCATAGAGACAGACTTTCTACTGAAAATCCAAAAATAACATGCTACAATAGTTATAAATTGAGTTGCAGTTCAGTGAGTAAAATAAGTATTTATCGGTGTATAACTCCCTGCAGAGGTGGTTCTGACCAGCTCAGTAGATTGCTTTAAGAAAGGCCTGGATACTTTCCTAAATGTACATAATATAACTGGGTACTGACATTTATAGGTAAAGTTGATCCAGGGAAAATCCGATTGCCTCTCGGGGGATCAGGAAGGAATTTTTTCCCCTGCTTTAGCAAATTGGAGCATGCTCTGCTGGGGTTTTTTGCCTTCCTCTGGATCAACTGTGGGTATAGAATGGGGTATATGGGATTGTATGATATATGTATGTGTGTGTATATATATATATATATATATATATATATATATATATATATATATATATATATATATATTTTTTTTTTTTTTGTGGTTGAACTGGATGGACTTGTGTCTTTTTTCAACCTAACTAACTATGTATAACACGCACAATTTTAGGAGGGAAGTTTAAGGAATTTTTTTCACAGCCCCCCTCCCTGTTCACAGTACACAGCCCCCCACCTCTGCACAATAAACAGCCCCCACCTCTGCATAATGTAGACCTCCACCTCTGCACAATACACATCCCCCACCTCTGCACAATAAACAGCCCCCTGCACTCCCAGGAGACCCCCAGTCAAGAAAAAAATCACTGCCAGACCCTTCTACACTGCACCTCTTGTGTCAGTGCCATTGTAAAACAAAGTTTCTAAATACCCCAATAGTTCCATTTTTTTACCGACCCATGCCTCCCTATAGATGTACATGCCGCAGAGTCTGATTGGCTCTAAGGACTATACATTAGGGCATACAACTGTACAAAGTAAACTCTGACTGTTATTGAGGTGCCCGGAGCTACAGCTGCAGCGAAATGAGCTAAAATACCCTGAATCTGTGGGCTATTAGTGAACTAATACAACACTCTGGATATGGTAGGAGGGACAGTCATGGTGCACCAGATGTACAGGCCCCCACTCCTCCTGCCCACCCATTCTACCCTTCCCCTAACCCTCAGAGTCTCTTTTCTCCCCTAATCTTTTCACACTACACAACGCCCACATGGACTGCTAAAAGCCAACAAACCTATATCTCTCTCACACCATTGCCACTTTTCAGCTTTCCCAACCAAAGGAAGATGAGTTATCCACTGCCGTTTCCACGCCCTTCTTATGATGTTTATCTTCTATTTCCCTCATTGTGTGTAATAGTAAATACTTAATTACCCAATATTGCGCTATGACTGTTGACTTACTTTAACTGCTGACACTGTGAAAACTGGCAGAATGTGAAATATGTAATGGTTTATCTTTGTATAATTTGAAAACTAAATACAAACCTTACAATTAAAAAAAAAGGAAATGAAAAAGAAAATGTAACTGCTTGTTACATCAATTAAAGGTATCATAAAATTACAATAAAATCAGATTAAGTCCACATGGCCTACACTCTATGCCAACTAGTCTGGTTTTCAAATTGAATTAGCCCTTCAGCTTGGTTCATTTAGACTGCAGAAGAAGAAAATACTGTCAAGGCTGTTAGAATAGTTTAGAATATCACTGGACACAGTCATGCAATTGCACGTTATAAGGGTTTTATGAGAGGTAAATGTATTTATTATTTCATTGTACTGTGCCCTAGTTCCTCTAAACCAAATTTTAACCATTCAAAATGGACACTGATAATAAATAGTAGTATAAATAAAGCAGATAAAATAGTACAAATTATGTAGTGTAAACATGTATGTGATGTAAAAAAATTCCAATGGTGTATGATCCTTCAATTTTCTCCACCATGTGATAATACGGGAAAATAATCCTCAACACCAAGTGCCCTCCACTGCACTCATAAAACGCACTTACTGAAAGTGCGTGCCTAACAAATAAAATTAGATAAACACAGATCAGATGATTCTAAGATCAAAACACTGGCAGACCAGGCTTTTTCCTAGGACATAGAGAAGGATAGCAAAAAAACACTTCCATAGTGTAATACTGCCAAGCATACGTTATTGAATCCAACCAAAGCATACCCACAGTAAAAATCTCGTTAATCAGCATACAGCGTGAAATAAACACAGGTTCGGCTAGGCAGAGTGTACCTCCGGCGCTGGCTAATCCAGCCCTTACCGCTGAACACAAACAGGATCTACATATAGAAACACAGCAAAAGCAAATCTCAGCCCCCACTATTAGGCTTCACTCCCTACATGCGTTTCGTTCATATTGACTTTTTCAAGGGAGATGCCCAACATTGAAAACACTGCCTAGAAAGGCTCAGCCCATGCCTGCTGAATAGATCCCTGGAGCTGGAAACTCACACAAGCCAGCTCCATAGGCACAGACCTCACACAGGGGATTTAAAAGTCTGTATCACTAAATAGTAAAAACAACTAAAAGTTTGTAGCAAAATAATATCAATTGTATGCAAGCTCATTAACTTATCAAATGCTGATCCACTGAAAACCAATGTAGCATAATGAACAGACATATATAATACATAAAAGGCATGGTGTATAATTAATCCATATATAATCCATAAAAAGGTCTAAAATGAATACACACATATTGCACCCCAAATAAAATATTGTAACGAAGTAAAATAAATATTAAAATATGAAAACTATTGTGGAAAAAAACACACATAATAAAATACATGTATAGAGAATAAACCCATAAAAAGACCAATGACCAACAAAATTAAACACAAATCTAAACCTAAAGGCCCTCTCAAAAATACAGTATATATAAACTAAGAATTGCTAATAAAACAAATGATGTCCAATTCAATATTGAGACCTTTGGGTTTCAGAGTTTGAAGATAATTAATCCACTTAGCTTCTTATTAAAAATGGATCTCTTCCTATTTATGCCAATCCAGTGGACCTTAGGCACCTCAGCAATAATTTTATTCAATCTTGTTTACTCATAGCCCTTTTTAATAAAGGCACTCACCTTTTCACGGTGAGTACAAAAAATTCTATTTTTTTTTTTTTTTTCATAAAGGACAACGCCTGGTCCTTGATTCTAGACGTTAGGGACATCCCAAAGCAGAGATCACCGTGAAGTGGGAGAACCAGAAACAGCATAAAGCTCCCAAGAAAAAAAATCAGCTAAACTGCTGCCTGTAAAATCTTGCAGACAAACAAATGCATCCGAAGATGAAGCAACATCAGCCTTGTAAAACCTGGTGATGGTGTGGACAGACAACTCCATAGACCCAAGGCATGCAAACTTCCCTAGTGGAATGGGCTGTAAAAGAGAAAGGAGGAGCCAGATGTTTTATGGCATAAGCCTGAACAATAGCCTGCCTAATCAATCTCAGGATAGTAGCCAAAGAAACCACCAACCCCTTGCACGCTCTGGTACCTCCAAGAGAGAAACTTTTGTATGAAATGAGGCTATATCAGAAAGGTAAAACAGCCCAAACAAGATCCAGAGTATAAAGTGCAATATCCTTTGGATGAATTGGTTGTTGGCAAAGACAAGACAGGTAAGGTAAAATGTGAACACCACCTTTGGTAGGAAAAAGAGCAGTGGCTGAAGAACCACCTTATCCTTATGTTTAACCACAAAGGGGAGCTTGCAGAACAGGAACGTCAACTCCAAAACCTTACAAGCAAAGGTGAGGTCTACCAAAAAGGCAATTTTCTGGGAAAGAGTCAGGAAATTAATTTTCCAAATGTTCTCAAAGGGCAGTTTCTACAGAAGGTCAGGTCCCACAACAACATTGGAAGTCTGACAGGAGGAGTAACATGCATAACACCTTTGGTGAAGAAGGTACAATCCAATGAGTGTACAGCCAGAGATCATTTAAACTAGACCACCTTGGCAAAACCTAGCTTACCTTGGTCTAGACCAGGGATGTCCAACCTTTTGACCTTCCTGGGCCACATTGCAAGAAGAGGAATTGCTTGGGCCACACATAAAATGCACTAATGATAAAGATAGCTGATGAGTAGAAAAAGTCGGGTAAGTTAACAATCACCGATATAGATCATGTACCTATCTAAGTAAGAAAATTATGTTTTTTGTAATATACTTTATTATAAAAGTATAAGAGGGCAACTCAAAAACTAGTGCAATATTTGATACTGTTTTTGATAAACTAACACATCAGTATCTGGTTCGATGGATGTAGTAGCAATTCTCAATGAATCCTCTAGGTGCTCAGATATTTTGGTTCTAATTTTGCCCTTCGTGTGCTTCATCCTGGAAAATAATTGCTCACAAATATAGGTGCTGCTGAAAACTGATGACATGGATAAGGCGTGATTGTGAAGAGTGGGAAAGATTTTTCTTTAGGAAGATAAAACTTATAAAAAAGTCTAGTAAAGAGGCACTAACACATTTTTCTTTGGCTGCATGTGTTCGCTAAACGTAAACACATTTTTACAAAACAAATCCAGAAAAACACAATATTTTAAAGTAAGTTTATGATTTTGTGTTGGGCCATATTCATAGCATTCATATCCCATGGGCTACAGGTTGGACACCCCTGGTCTAGACCTTGATGACTTAAGTAGTCTGCCTGTTAGCTTTCCACATCCAGAATGTAAACCATGGAGAGGGCTGGAACATGAAGCTCCACCCAGCATGACTCTTTGTTCTGCCCTGGCAATTGACATATGCCACTGTTGCAACTGGACCCTCAGTGAATTATCCCAAAAGAGCTCAATCCAATGTGAAAGACAGATCCTTATCGCCCATAGTTGCTGCACATTGATAGAAAACTGACCCCTTCCACAGGCCCTGACAGATGAACCATTGCCCCCCCTCTATCCAACAAAGGGTCAGAAAGATTTTCCAGTCAGCAGCAATGGAGAAAGAAGCAACCAAAATAGGGAGGACCTGAGTAGACAACTAACACTAACCTGTTTGTCCAGGGACAAGGATGATTTGTCCCATTTGGTCAAAATGTCCCACTGCAGAAATGGGTCTACACACTCAAGATATAGCCCACCAATGGGATATTACCAATACAAGCCATGCTAAACACCTCCCACATGTACATACAGTTATTCATAGCATTTCTCGCCTGTCAATGTTCAGACAGTTTTTATAACAGCTTTTAGAACAATACACAGGTTATCACATCACTTTGATCCAGGCGTTAGCTTTGTGGTTAGGACAAAACTAAACCAAGACTTCCTTCTTCTCTACAGAACCATCTCTCTTACTTCTAACTTCAGAGCAACAATATATTTAAAAGAGTAATAACCTAAAACAAGAAATACATATTAGGGGGGCTCTAAACCACCTCGTTCAACCTTCTTTTGTCATGAACGTGACAACTACAATCCCTGTTGCCCTAATACCCTTTAACATCAACCTGGATTACTCCTCCCATAAATGTGCTATTATCCTAAACATGTATAAAATAGAGAACAATAAACACATCAGAATTAATAGATATCAAGATCTCAGCTGTATATCAATTCTCCATGAAAAAAATGGGAGGGGGCGTGTCAGTCCATAAAACCAAGAGGGGGGGGCATGACAGTTTGTAGGTTAACCACTTGCTGACCGGCGCACGGCGATATACGTCGGCAGAATGGCACGTACAGGCAGGAGGGCGTATATATAAGTCCCTCCTTAATGCCTGTCCATGCCATCGGGAGCGCGCCGGGATCGTCGCGCTCCCGCGCCGGTCGGGACCCCCGTGAATCCGGTCGCGGTCCCCGCGGACTCGATCGCCGCGGGGACCCCTGCGATCATCTCACGGGAAGGCTGAACGGGGAGATGCCGAGATAAACAGCATCTCCCTGTTCTGCCTAGCAACTAGTGACGCCGATCTCTGCTCCCTGTGATTGGAGCAGAGATCAGCATTCACTAGCTGACAGCCACGCCCCCCCACAGTAAGAAACACACCCCTAGGCATACTTAACCCTTACACTGCCCCCTTGTGGTTAACCCCTTCACTGCCAGTGTCATTTATACAGGAATCAATGCATTTAAATAGCATTGATTGCTGTATAAATGACAATGGTCCCAAAAATGTGTCAAAAATGTCCGATGTGTCCGCCATAATGTCGCAGTCACAAAAAAAAATCGCAGATCACCGCCATTACTAATGAAAAAAAAATTATTAATAAAAATGCTATAAAACTATCCCCTATCTTGTAAACGCTATAACTTCTGCGCAAACCGATCAATAATCACTTATTGCGATTTTTTTACCAAAAATATGTAGAAGAATACGTATCGGCCTAAACTGAGGAAAAAAATTTTTTTTTATATATTTTTTGGGGATATTTATTATAGCAAAAAGTAAAAAATAATGCATTTTTTTCAAAATTGTCGCTCTATTTTTGTTTATAGCGCAAAAAATAAAAACCGCAGGGGCGATCAAATACCACCAAAAGAAAGCTCTATTTGTGGGAAAAAAAGGACGTCAATTTTGTTTGGGAGCCACGTCGCACGACCGCGCAATTGTCAGTTAAAGCGACGCAGTGCCGAATCCCAAAAAGGGGCCTGGCTGCAAATTGGTCCGGTCTGAAAGTGGTTAATGATAATTAGTCCTCATCAAATTTAAAAGAGTGAACACAAGTCCTGGATGGCTTAACTTCAGTGTTTGTCCTCATGACATATCACAGGAAGCATTGGGAAACTTAACATTAATAAATCACCAGGACCAGATGGCTTGCACCCGAGGGTACTTAGGAAATTCAGTCAAGTAATTGCCAGACCATTGTTCCTAATTTTTATTGACAGTCTACTGACTGGAATGATACCTGCTGATTGGAGAAAAGCCAATGTAGCACCAATATTTAAAAAAAAGGCCAAAATACATCCCTGGGAATTACAGACCAGTTAGCCTAACCTCAAATGTATGGAAGCTCTTGGAGGGGATGATAAGGGACTATATACAAGATTTTAGTAAGGAAAACTGTATCACTAATGCCCCATACACACGGTTGGATATTCCGATGGAAAAAGTCTGATCGGATTATGTTGTCGAAAAATCCGATTGTGTGTGGGCTCTAGCGGGCTTTTTTGAGAGCAGGATCAAAAATTTTCCGACAACAAAATCCCATCTGACTTTTTCTGATCGTGTGTAGAGAATTGCGACGCACAAAGTGCCACGCATGCTCAGAAGAAATTTGGAGACGAAAGCTATTGGCTACTGGCCTCTACGTAGTCCCGTCATACGTTTTGTATGTCACCTCATTCGAAACGATTGGATTTTCCGACAACTTTGTCCGACCATGTGTGCAACACAAGTGTCGTACAATCTGACGGATTTTGTGGTCAGAATGTCCGACCGTGTGTACAAGGCATAACAGTAATCAGCATGGATTCATGATTGGGCCTGCTCAAACATGTCAGGTGGGGGCTCGTCTTCTCCACTTCCAGCATGTTTGGGCGGCCTCAATTCGGGATTATTGGACCGTCATGGCAGTATCCTCCGGTCACAAGTGGGTCTTCATCAATACCCGAAAACTACGATTTGTCCCCACGACTCTTCCAGGTTCAGAGGAGAAAAAGCAGGTCCTGTTGACTTACGTGAACTGTTTATTGGATCAAGGCGCAGCCATACCTGTTCCAGAAGACGAACGTGGCAAAGGCATGTATTCTCCTCTGTTCATGATACAGAAGAAAAACAGCACATGGAGGCCAGTTATAGACTTAACCCATCTCAATTCCTTTATTCGGAAGGAAAAATTCAAAATGGAATCCTTGCTTACAATTCAACAGTCAGTACATCTAGGAGACTGGTTGATTTTGATCGATCTGAAGGATGCATACTTTCACTTGCCAGTGGCAAAGGACTTTCAGCAATTCCTCTGCTTTGCGGTAGGCGATCAGCATCTACAGTTTACGTGTCTCACCTTCGGGTTAACAATGTCCCCTCGCGTCTTTCAAGGTTCTATTAGCCGTTGTGGCTCTTCTCCTGGTCAAAGGTGTTCGTCTCCACCACTATACCTCCTGCATTTGTGGTCATGGCAGTGACAGTTAACCTCCCCCCATCCTCTCACATTGGTAGCCATGTCAGTGAATGTTGACCCCCCCCCCATTGTCCCACCTGATTTGGTGATCATGGCAGTGAAAGTTAACCCCTTGCATTGGTGATCATGGTATTGAATATTAAACCCCATGCCCTTCCTGTATTGGTGGTCATGGTAGTGAAAATGAACACCCCCTCCCCCTTGCATTGGTGGTCATGGCAGTGAAAGTTAACTCCTCACCCCCCCCCCAATGAAGGTTCCCCCATCCCTTCCTCCTGCATTGGTGGTCATGACAGTGAATGTTAACCCCCCCCCCACATATGCATGGGTGATCAGTTACCAGATCATGCATTAGGGTGCTGCGCTCCCTTTCCCCAGGCCATAACTTTACTTGTAATGTGGACAGAGATAACTCTGCCTCATAGTACAGGCAGTGGCAGTGACAGTTAACATCCCCTCCATCCTCTCACATTGGTAGCATTGTCAGTGAATGTTGACCCCCCCCCCCATTGTCCCACCTGATTTGGTGATCATGGCAGTGAAAGTTAACCCCTTGCATTGGTGATCATGGTATTGAATATTAAACCCCATGCCCTTCCTGTATTGGTGGTCATGGTAGTGAAAATGAACACCCCCTCCCCCTTGCATTGGTGGTCATGGCAGTGAAAGTTAACTCCTCACCCCCCCCCCCAATGAAGGTCCCCCCATCCCTTCCTCCTGCATTGGTGGTCATGACAGTGAATGTTAACCCCCCCCCACATATGCATGGGTGATCAGTTACCAGATCATGCATTAGGGTGCTGCGCTCCCTTTCCCCAGGCCATAACTTTACTTGTAATGTGGACAGAGATAACTCTGCCTCATAGTACAGTATTATTTGCAGAGGGCCAGTGGGCCAAGTGTTGGACACCAGGGATCTATATTTAACAGCTTGTCACCCAATTTGGCTGTTTATTGAATGCCTTGAAGAAAAATAAAAAAGAATATCCATGCTAAAAGGAAACTAAGATTCCTAGCAGGTTTTGTTTTGTTCCTTCTCCTGGAGATGGCACTATAACCCTAGGGTCAAGAATCAAATACTAGGACATTTTTAGGTTGCCTATAATAACACATTAAAATGATACTAAAGATCCTCCTCTTTTTGTGTCCCTCGTCTGCAACTTCTGGTCCCTGTCTCCTGCCCCCACAGCAAGCAGCTTGCTAAAGGGGCATATGAGCGGCTGCTCTGTGTGTCCATTCAGACACAAAGCTGTGGCCTGGCCCCTTGCCCTTCTCTCCTCATTGACTCACTGCCTTTAATTGACAGCAGGGGGAGCCAATGGCGCCCCGCTGCTGTCTCGGCCAATGAGGAGAGAGAGTCCCGGACAGCATAGCCTCTTGTGCAACACCGCTGGAGCGAAATGGGGCTCAGGTAAGAATGGGGGGGGGCTGGGGGTGGGGGGGCTGCCGCACATAGAATGCATTAAAATAAAAAAAACTACTGCAGTATTTTGAAGCATACATACCTTAAATCCAGGTTTATTCCAGCCAGCCATATGATGAGCGGGGTTCTCTCTAGAGCTGGTGGACCTCAGTGATGTATAGAATGGTGCTCCATAGTATTTTCAGTTTATTAGTGTAACAATAGTTAAATCCACTGTGATTACATTTTTTGGACAATGAAACATAAAAACTTCAAAAGGGGGTGAGTACTTTTTATAGCCACTGTATGTACTAACACTGCTTTCAATTTGCAAACGGTACAGGTTTTTTGCTGTTACTCCCATGTTGGTGTCCAGTTGACCTGGCTCACGCTTAGTCACTTTTAGTTAATTGTGGATTACTGACAGATTTTTTTGGTTCTTTGTTAAAAACCATTGTTTGGCTAAGAAATTGTTATATTTAAAAGAAATTAAGTTATTTGATTTATTTCTCTGTCTTTCTTGAAGAAAGAATCGTTAATGTAAGTCTACAGTTTATAACCTATGTTTTATATCCAAACATTATCAAAATACAGTCTTTGGCATAAACAAATAGCAGTCATATTTAAGAATCTGACATGCAAATGGTGTAGCCTTTTTTTTTTTTTTACTTTCAGAGCAAAAAGCATACCCTTTATTGTTCCACCAAAGTTTCATGGAAGAGACTGGGTTGGCATACAGAATGGAGAACGTATCCAAGAAGATAGTGAGCCTTATACTGCTCCAGATTTCCTTCCAAGATCATCCTTCTGCTCTATGGGTAAAATATTCCCTATTAAATCTCTGTTGAGGTAGTACTTGTATTAACATGATTATGTGTGATCAGGTGTAGCAATTAAGGAGTAATTGTAGTTTAAATGGAAATCATCTTTCTGATTGTGATAAGTGGCTGAAAATGCCATTCTTGCCCATCTCTGTAAATGCGCAGCTTTACTATTAGCAGTGTTTTTGATTGTATTGTACACCAGAAAAATTAATCTATTACTGCAGCATGATAATTCAGATACTTTGGCTGTAGGTACAAGGTTCAGGTGTGCTACTACCATAGGTTTGGCATTTGGGTTCAAGGTTCACAGACCTGCATCCCACAAAACAATGTGGGAATTCTCCATAGTAACCATAATGCACTAGGGCCTTTGAACTTAGCTCAACTGGTTAGAAAGAGTTAATAAATGGGCTTCTGAGTAAGCCAGTCCTCTCACTATAAAACAGTGATTTTCCATGAAAATGGAAGGCCTGCTCTATTGAAATCCCCTTACCCCCCCCCCCCCCCCCCCCAAAGTAAAACCGCATACAAATGTTTAATGTATATTTGACTGAACCATCAGGCACCCAGCTTGGGTGCTTCTGTCACGATATAGCTTCCTCCAGTCTGGACCCAAGAACCAGGTATTATAGCTGAGCATCCAAGACTATAACGGCACTAGTTTAGATGTAAACTGGAACACTATTTATTGAAACCTCACACAGAATTTATATACCACACAATATCAGGTGAGCCTGACCACATTATTGTATACAATACAAAAGGTAAACAGGAATATAATTACATAGCTAAGGGAACAGCCAACATACACATAATGCTAATCCACAGCTAGCAACTAATAATTGACAGTGATCTAATTAACCCGTAAGCTAATCAACATAAACACATAACATCCCCCAATAGTTCGAGTGGACACAATATTAATCACCTCTCCAAGAGATGATTAAGAGATGATCAGACAGAAGCAATAAGACCCCTTTCACACTGGGGCATTTTTCAGGCGTTTTTCAAGTGCTTTAGCGTTAAAAAAACCTGCCTGTAAAGCGCTTGAAAGAAGCCTCATCTGCAATACCAATGTGAAAGCCCAAGTGCTTTAAGAGCCCTTTCACACTGCTAGCACCCGAAAAACGCTTGTAAAGCGTCGCTTAAACTAGCGGCTCTTTACCAGCATTTTTCGAGCGCTAGTGGGGTGCTTTTAACCCCTGCTAGTGGCCAAATAAAGGGTTAAAAGCGCCCACAAAGCGCTGCTGCCAAAAGCGCTTTGCAGGTGCTTTTCAGGCACTTTACAGGCGTTTTGCAGGCACTTCCTATTGATTTCAGTGGGAAGGGGAGCTTTAGGAGTGGTGTATTCACCGCTCTTAAAGCGCTGCAAAGAAGCTGCTTGCAGGACTTTTTTTGACGCACTGCCAGCGCAGTGCCTCAGTGTGAAAGCACTCAGGCTTTCACATTGGGATTGCAGTTGAGGCTTCTTTCAGGCACTTTACAGGTGCTTATTTTAACGCTAAAGCACCTGAAAAACGCCATAGTGTGAAAGGGGTCTCAGTGTGAAAGCACTCAGGCTTTCACATTGGGATTGCAGATGAGGCTTCTTTCGGGTGTTTTACATGCGCTTTAACGATAAAGCGCCTGAAAAACGCCTGAAAAATGCCCCAGTGTGAAAGGGGTGTAAGTGACTCAATTAACAATGGGAATGCACACCTAAAAGGCACACAATGTGACAAAGACACACATAACAAACAATGATCCCACCCCACCTCAGACTGTTCAGCAAAAGTCTACATCAGTCTGTATGAAACAAACTCATACAATGTTCCAGCAGTCTGAAAAGATGGAATTCATTTATCTTCATATTTTTCTTGAGGGATATTGTTGATAAATATTTCTGTCCCAAGTGAAGGAGCCTCTCCAACCCAGTCTGCAGGAGGGCCACCATATTTCCTCTGACCATTAACCTGTACAAGATTATTATTATACTTTTCCATTCACTCCAGAAGGGAAGCTTTATTGTCCATATTCAGAGAAGTAATCCAAGCCTCACGCTTAGCGTTCATCACATTGTTGTCCATCATTGGAGAATGATCCACTCTCTCCATGGGCCAAAATCAGTGGGTAGGAGGCTTGCTCCTAGTCTTGTCCATGTTGGGTCTGTCACAGTATATATATATATATATATATATATATATATATATATATATAAAACACCTTGGCTCGGCTTCTGATGCTTGTGGGAGGCATAGGTGACTTCATTGCATCTTACTGCTCTATCCTGAGATAGCAGTGTGCTCAAAATACCACAAGAATATATTCCTGAAGAGTTTTCAGAAATGTCCGGCTTTATGAGGTGCATAAATAGCTTACACCTACAGCAAGGGCTTTATTTCAACGTTGGTCAAAGCTGCACAGTTTGTTTTATCTACAAACATTCTTATTTTTATAGGCAGTTTTTTGGTATTGAACTAACCCTTTAAAGACAGTGCAGTGTGGTGCTGTGAAAAAAAGCTCATAAACAGTACTAATAAATTGTTGTATCACTGGCCAAATTGTAAAAAAAAAGTGGGCTTTGGCTTTTTATTTTTTTATTTTTTTAAGGGTGAACACTCTTATGGCTAAAATTTGTTGTTGCTCTTAGTTCCAACAGTCAGTTTACCTATTATAACTTGGTAAAATAAATTGGGTGTCACAGCCAAAATCTAAAAAGGTCCTTTTTTCAAGTTGAAATTAATCAGACTAGGGTACTGCTATTGTATTTAGGCAAAGCTAAATGTAAAGGTTAAAACATCAACTGCAAATCCAAATATATGATGCCAGGATGTGGTGTTGTTGCTGTCTGTAAAAATTGTTTTGTAACACCACAAAGAACTTAAAGGCACCTCCCAAGCATGCAATGTAAATGATTGGTGTTTTTCCATGTTGCCCTTGAAGTCACAGCAAAAGAATAATTTTCCACATTTTTTTACATGTTTGCTTTGTTAAATGTCATCCATGACAGTGCCCTACTTACAATATCTTGTTTGCCTATTAGCCTAGCAAAATGACCAGAATTTAGCATCAAGATTCACTCCCCCATCGACTTCAGTGGGGTTCCAAGCTAAATTTGGGTTTTGATGGGATGTGAAGAACCCCCAAAAAAAATCAAACATTGGCAGATATATTGGCATCCTATGATGACATTGGCTGTACATGGTCGATTGATCATTGCAAGCAGCACTACTGCAATGTTCTAGCTGTAGCTAAAAAAGTAAGCTATTAAAATTGGGACACTTTTGTGTTATTATACAGAATAAGCAGCATATGGAGGTCTTTAATGTATAAGCCAATTTAATTAGGAAAATATTTGCTTTCAGTAAAAAATTTATATTCTGTGTCTATTACTGATATTTTATAATTACGCTAATGTTTTTATTTGAATGATGGCTGCTAGAAAATATAATAATCTAATCTACTCTTACAATTATAAGGGGCAGCATATGTTTTGGGCTCCATCAACCCGGCTTTGTACAAATATCCAGATGATAATGAAGAAACTGATTTCCCAGAAGGAAATATTGGGCGCATTTGGTTTGCTGTAGAGTATGAAAATGAGACAGAGAGATTGGTGGTTTCTCTTATTAAAGTAAGGAACCTTCACTTCAACTCAGACTCCTGCAACCCTTTTGTGAAGATGCATCTCCTACCTGATGAAAGGCGCTCTCTTCAGTCAAAAACAAAACGTAAAACCTTGAACCCCCAGTTTGATGAAAACTTTGTCTTTCAGGTATGTTCACATAATGCACATGTGCTGACATGTTTGAGACAATTATCAGGAGGAAGGTTCTCTGTTCACCGAGACTACTTAAATTCACAGAGGTAGTGAAGGGGACATAGGAGAGGTTGCTATGTTGTGGGAGTTGAGTGGGAGAGTTATAGTTTTTTTGGTTGTATCTCTGGAATGAATCCACTTTTTAATGCATGCCAATATTCTGTTTGCCCCTGTTAGCAGCAGCTTGTCATTGCATGCCATTGCTGAGCCTATCATCTACTAGGACCCCCAGGTCCTTTTCCATCCTAGATTCCCCAGAGGTTCTCCACCCGTGTATAGATTGCATTCATATTTTTGCCACCCAAATGCATTATTTTAAATTTTTCTACATTGAACCTCATTTGCCATGTAGTTGCCCACCCCATTAATTTGTTCAGATCTTTTTGCAATGTTTCCACATCCTGCGGAGAAGTTATTGCCCTGCTTAGCTTAGTATCGTCCGCAAATACAGAGATTGAAGTGTTTACCCCATCCTCCAGGTCATTTATGAACAAATTAAACAGGATTGGTCCCAGCACAGAACCCTGGGGGACCCCACTACCCACCCCTGACCATTCCGAGTACCCCCATTTATCTATACAGTGAAAAAGCCGCGCTAAAGTGATAATTTGAATGAAATCACAAAAAACACAAAAAATATTGATCAATAATCTGTGTAAAAAGAAAATGTTCATAAATTAAAGTCCGTTTAAGACTAAAAGTGATGGTGACAAAAAATATTTTGTGACATATGATCTCCAAAAAAGTGAATGTGAAAGGAAATCCACCAAGTGACCTTAATCCACCACCGCTCTAATGATGCGCTTACCAGAGGGCAAGCTTAGATAAGCCTGTAACTCGATAATCATCAAGGTATAACCGAACCACTAGACATCGCCTCCAAAACCCATGCTCAGCTGATGATAGCGACCAAAATCCTGGATCAGGCAGACCTTCCCTTGTGGGGTATCTATGGAATCGAACTCCTCCAAAGGTATCAAGCTAGGGAACCATACACTCTCAGCATGTGGATAGATAAAAATGAGGGATGCTCCCATGTGAAAACCATATTAAAATTTTATTATATCAGATAAAAGCTCTACTTACATCAACTCAAAATAATGCTCGCAGAGTACACATAAAAAACGCCGCCGGCCGGCTAGCAGAACACCCGCTCACAGTGCGGAACGTGATGACGTCAGTGCGTCAGCCTCCCTACGTCCGTTTCGTCTAATTGACGTCTTCTGGGGAACGGGCGACGCACTGAATCATCGCAACTTTATACAGGACTTAACAGACACGCCCTGGAATGAACACACAAGGACGGATAAACATAAGTCTCATAACAAATGAACCTACAGGTAAAAACTCATAATGCCCATTATATAATAATCCGAAAAGGAAAGATTAAACCCCAATGGGGGAAATATACTGATATCATAACTTGAATAAAAATTATATTAAAAATATAAAAAATAAGAATATCCACAAACTACATGTTCACCGTCACTAAAGAGGAGAACAGACCACCAGCTCCATCTTGTGGGCAACTACCAAACTGAACTGACTCAGTTGGCGTCATATTATGGCAATGAAAAAGGGGGGAAGGAAAAAAGGGGGAAGAGAAAAAGGGGGGAAAAAAAAGGGGAAAGAAGGCCTCACTCTTAAAAAGTGGGGCCATACAAATTCCCTATATACCAGTTATAACAAAAAGCACCATCAAACCTTGATATTGTGGCCACAAAGGTTAGTGGGCCTCTGAGTCCAGGATACTCTAGAGGAATATTAAATGGTGAATATCCTAGATGCCATAACAGGGGAGGGGGGGAGGGGAAAAGGGGGGGGGGGCTAGTATCTACCCCTAATGTAATTAGGTCTAGATGTGTATTAATCATATAAAAAAGACAAAAAAAGTAGAAATCCGTCATTGAGGGTCTCACCCCTTACAGAAATATAAACTGAGTTGTGAGCAAATATAGAGGCAGCATATCCCTACCAAAGAGACCAATGTGTCATATAGGTAGGATGGGAGGGATACAAATACCCAGAGCTATGACTATGGGGATAATGATGAACGGAATTGTCATTCACGCATTATCAATGAATGCGTTGACATCAATGTCAACGTTCAACCCAAAAGGGGCATAACTCTTGATCTTATATATCCATGACATCTCTAGTCTAGAGATCCCACGGACAAGGGAACCTCCCCTCCATGGTGGGGTGTACTTATCAATCCCCAGGAAGATCGTTTTAGATGGATCCTTCCTATGTACTTCTGAGTAGTGCCTAGACACTGGGTGTTTAGGGAAACCACCCAGAATATTAGTGACATGCTCATTAAGCCTAACCTTAAGGGGGCGCTTAGTCCTACCCACATATTGGAGCCCACATGGGCATTGGAGCATATAAACGACACCCTCGGAGGAACATGTGATGAACGGTCTAATTTCGAATTCCACTCCATTGCTGTTGGAAATAAATTTGTGGGTCCTCCTGTGGCTACACCCACTCAATGAGCAGATCCTACACCGCCTACACTGATAAAAACCCGTTAGATTGTCAAAAAAGTATGTTATAACTGTTGGTGGATCTAGAACGTTGGGAGATATTCTAGTTTTAAGGGAGGGAACCCCTCTATAGACAATTTGTGGTCTGAGAGGTAGGACAGTATTGAGAGTGGAATCACTGGTGAGGATATGCCAGTGTTTTTTAATCAACCTTCCTATATTCCTATGCTGGGTGGAATAGGTCGTTATAAAAGGAACCATGGCCGTACCACTCTCTTTGGTGGGTTTCTCTTTGAGCAAATCTGTCCTATTGGTCAGAGTTACCTCATCCAGAACAGCTTTTAAGGAGGGGGCTGTATACCCCTTCTCCAAAAAGCGTCTAGTGAGAATCCCGGCTTGGGTAGAAAACTCTATTGGGTCAGAACAGTTTCTTTTAAGTCGCAAGTACTGACTCTTGGGTACTGATTTTAACCAAGCTTCATGATGGCAACTCCCAATGGGGATATAGGAATTGCGGTCAGTATCTTTAAAATGGGTAGCAGTAGTGAACACACCATTATTAACCCCTATTTTGAGGTCCAAAAAATTAACGGAGATCTGACTGGCCTCATAGTTTAGGACAATGCCCCTCTGGTTGGCATTGAGTTGGTTAAGGAAGGTGTCTAAGTCCTCCTTGTGGCCATCCCATAGGAGGAGGATGTCGTCTATATACCTGGCCCACAAGACCACCTGGGGTCTATGTTGGGCATAGACGACATCCTCCTCCCATAGGGCCATAAACAGATTTGCCAAACTGGGGGCATACTTTGCCCCCATGGCAACCCCCCTAATCTGTTTAAAGAAACTGCCTCCAAACCAAAAGTAACTACTAGATGCGGCAAATCTGAGTAGCTGTAAAATAAAACAAATCTGTTCATCAAACAGACCAGAGTCCCGCCTAAGAAAATATTCTACGGCGAGTAAGCCCAAATGGTGCGGAATAACCATATATAAGGACGTAACATCCGCCGTTACCAGCCATAGGCCGGGTACAGGTGTAAGGGAGTCTAGTGAGTTAATAATGGACCGGGAGTCCTTGACATATGATGGCATATTTCTAACCAAAGGTTGAAGAAAATGATCAATGTACCTGCCCACCCGGGACGTGACAGAGTCAATCCCACTGACTATGGGGCGTCCCGGGGGGCAGGTAGGATGTTTATGTATTTTTGGCAAATAATAGATAGTGGGTGTCCTTGGTGATTTGGGGACTAGAAAGAGACGTTCCTTCTTATTGAGAACCCCCGCCTCAAACCCACCTTGGACTATCCCCTGTAATTCAGATAAATATTTAGACTTAGGGTCGGACCGAAGAGGCATGTATGTTTCGGAATCTCCTAATATTCTATGCATTTCATTAAGATAGTCCTTTTTATCAAGTATAATAATCCCACCCCCCTTGTCCGCAGGTCTAATTATTAAATCCTTATTGCGACATAAGGAATTAAGGCCATTAGCAATCTCTTTATCGGTTTTAACTCTTTTGATGGGTATTTGTTCCAAGTCAGCCAACACCAGATCTCTGAACACCTTTACAGCCGGTGCCAAAGCCCCAGGTGGGTTGAAGAGAGAGGCATTTGATAAACCAGAATGGCAAAAAAACAGTGGTAACGTTGTTATTGACACTAATGGGATTAATGGCCATATGCCGTTAGCCACCCGGGTCCATCCTCCAACCGACAGGGCAATGGTGGAGGCAATGGTTCATCATTCAACCATGTTCCACCATTTCCACGACGCTCCCGTGAAGCCAACAATTACAATAAGGGCTCAAGGGGCCGGGGCAATGTATATAATGGGAATGGATATGGGTTTCCCCCACCTCCCAACATGAGATCCTTTGATCAGTTTAACTACAATTCACAGGGATTGGGGAGTTCTTTTCCACCTAATTTTGGGCCTCCTTATGGGAATAATCCCTTTATAGGTTATGGTCCCAATCCCAATTTTGGGACCGACCAGTACAAACCATCAGCCCTAGCATTTCAACATTTTGACACCACTGGGGTTCATGACAACAGAAATGATAATGGATATAATATTAGCACTCAAAACAATTTTTACCCCCTCCAAGACCTAGAGGGTCCCCTCAATGAATATGAGGATGGGGCTGATAGAGGGTTGCCTAACCCCACCCAATATCCAGGCTCCAGCTTGCCCAACCAACATTGGGGTTTTCTCAGACCAAACCAGGGTGTAAAAAGGCCTATGGACCAAAAAGAGGAACCAGAGGGGGGAGGAAGCGTCAAATTAAAGAGAAAAAGACCGTTTTAGATGATGGCATTTTTAATTTAAGTTCCACCATTTTGAATGACTCTGAAAAGTTGGTCCTGAGTAGGGGTTTAAAATTTGCACCCCCAAGAGGACTCAACAAGTTCCAGACATATATGGATGTCCATAAATTCATACGTAAGATTAGTATTAAACGGCATATGGCCATTAATCCCATTAGTGTCAATAACAACGTTACCACTGGTTTTTTGTCATTCTGGTTTATCAAATGCCTCTCTCTTCAACCCACCTTGGGCTTTGGCACCGGCTGTAAAGGTGTTCAGAGATCTGGTGTTGGCTGACTTGGAACAAATACCCATCAAAAGAGTTAAAACCGATAAAGAGATTGCTAATGGCCTTAATTCCTTATGTCGCAATAAGGATTTAATAATTAGACCTGCGGACAAGGGGGGTGGGATTATTATACTTGATAAAAAGGACTATCTTAATGAAATGCATAGAATATTAGGAGATTCCGAAACATACATGCCTCTTCGGTCCGACCCTAAGTCTAAATATTTATCTGAATTACAGGGGATAGTCCAAGGTGGGTTTGAGGCGGGGGTTCTCAATAAGAAGGAACGTCTCTTTCTAGTCCCCAAATCACCAAGGACACCCACTATCTATTATTTGCCAAAAATACATAAACATCCTACCTGCCCCCCGGGACGCCCCATAGTCAGTGGGATTGACTCTGTCACGTCCCGGGTGGGCAGGTACATTGATCATTTTCTTCAACCTTTGGTTAGAAATATGCCATCATATGTCAAGGACTCCCGGTCCATTATTAACTCACTAGACTCCCTTACACCTGTACCCGGCCTATGGCTGGTAACGGCGGATGTTACGTCCTTATATATGGTTATTCCGCACCATTTGGGCTTACTCGCCGTAGAATATTTTCTTAGGCGGGACTCTGGTCTGTTTGATGAACAGATTTGTTTTATTTTACAGCTACTCAGATTTGCCGCATCTAGTAGTTACTTTTGGTTTGGAGGCAGTTTCTTTAAACAGATTAGGGGGGTTGCCATGGGGGCAAAGTATGCCCCCAGTTTGGCAAATCTGTTTATGGCCCTATGGGAGGAGGATGTCGTCTATGCCCAACATAGACCCCAGGTGGTCTTGTGGGCCAGGTATATAGACGACATCCTCCTCCTATGGGATGGCCACAAGGAGGACTTAGACACCTTCCTTAACCAACTCAATGCCAACCAGAGGGGCATTGTCCTAAACTATGAGGCCAGTCAGATCTCCGTTAATTTTTTGGACCTCAAAATAGGGGTTAATAATGGTGTGTTCACTACTGCTACCCATTTTAAAGATACTGACCGCAATTCCTATATCCCCATTGGGAGTTGCCATCATGAAGCTTGGTTAAAATCAGTACCCAAGAGTCAGTACTTGCGACTTAAAAGAAACTGTTCTGACCCAATAGAGTTTTCTACCCAAGCCGGGATTCTCACTAGACGCTTTTTGGAGAAGGGGTATACAGCCCCCTCCTCAAAAGCTGTTCTGGATGAGGTAACTCTGACCAATAGAACAGATTTGCTCAAAGAGAAACCCACCAAAGAGAGTGGTACGGCCATGGTTCCTTTTATAACGACCTATTCCACCCAGCATAGGAATATAGGAAGGTTGATTAAAAAACACTGGCATATCCTCACCAGTGATTCCACTCTCAATACTGTCCTACCTCTCAGACCACAAATTGTCTATAGAGGGGTTCCCTCCCTTAAAACTAGATCTCCCAACTATCTCCCAACGTTCTAGATCCACCAACAGTTATAACATACTTTTTTGACAATCTAACGGGTTTTTATCAGTGTAGGCGGTGTAGGATCTGCTCATTGAGTGGGTGTAGCCACAGGAGGACCCACAAATTTATTTCCAACGACAATGGAGTGGAATTCGAAATTAGACCGTTCATCACATGTTCCACCGAGGGTGTCGTTTATATGCTCCAATGCCCATGTGGGCTCCAATATGTGGGTAGGACTAAGCGCCCCCTTAAGGTTAGGCTTAATGAGCATGTCACTAATATTCTGAGTGGTTTCCCTAAACACCCAGTGTCTAGGCACTACTCAGAAGTACATAGGAAGGATCCATCTAAAACGATCTTCCTGGGGATTGATAAGTACACCCCACCATGGAGGGGAGGTTCCCTTGTCCGTGGGATCTCTAGACTAGAGATGTCATGGATATATAAGATCAAGAGCTATGCCCCTTTTGGGTTGAACGTTGACATTGATGTCAACGCATTCATTGATAATGCGTGAATGACAATTCCGTTCGTCATTATCCCCATAGTCATAGCTCTGGGTATTTGTATCCCTTCCATCCTACCTATATGACACATTGGTCTCTTTGGTAGGGATATGCTGCCTCTATATTTGCTCACAACTCAGTTTATATTTCTGTAAGGGGTGAGACCCTCAATGACGGATTTCTACTTTTTTTGTCTTTTTTATATGATTAATACACATCTAGACCTAATTACATTAGGGGTAGATACTAGCCCCCCCTTTTCCCCTCCCCCCCACCCCTGTTATGGCATCTAGGATATTCATCATTTAATATTCCTCTAGAGTATCCTGGACTCAGAGGCCCACTAACCTTTGTGGCCACAATATCAAGGTTTGATGGTGCTTTTTGTTATAACTGGTATATAGGGAATTTGTATGGCCCCACTTTTTAAGAGTGAGGCCTTCTTTCCCCCTTTTTTTCCCCCCTTTTTCTCTTCCCCCTTTTTTCCTTCCCCCCTTTTTCATTGCCATAATATGACGCCAACTGAGTCAGTTCAGTTTGGTAGTTGCCCACAAGATGGAGCTGGTGGTCTGTTCTCCTCTTTAGTGACGGTGAACATGTAGTTTGTGGATATTCTTATTTTTTATATTTTTAATATATTTTTTATTCAAGCTATGATATCAGTATATTTCCCCCATTGGGGTTTAATCTTTCCTTTTCGGATTATTATATAATGGGCATTATGGGTTTTTACCTGTAGGTTCATTTGTTATGAGACTTATGTTTATCCGTCCTTGTGTGTTCATTCCAGGGCGTGTCTGTTAAGTCCTGTATAAAGTTGCGATGATTCAGTGCGTCGCCCGTTCCCCAGAAGACGTCAATTAGACGAAACGGACGTAGGGAGGCTGACGCACTGACGTCATCACGTTCCGCACTGTGAGCGGGTGTTCTGCTAGCCGGCCGGCGGCGTTTTTTATGTGTACTCTGCGAGCATTATTTTGAGTTGATGTAAGTAGAACTTTTATCTGATATAATACAATTTTAATATGGTTTCACACTATGGGAGCATCCCTCATTTTTATCTATCCACATGCTGAGAGTGTATGGTTCCCTGGCTTGATACCTTTGGAGGAGTTCGATTCCATAGGTGGATTTCCTTTCACATTCACTTTTTTGGAGATCATATGTCACAAAATATTTTTTGTCACCATCACTTTTAGTCTTAAACGGACTTTAATTTATGAACATTTTCTTTTTACACAGATTATTGATCAATATTTTTTGTGTTTTTTGTGATTTCATTCAAATTATCACTTTAGCGGAGCTTTTTCACTGTATATTTCTGTTTATGTGTATATCTCACATTTATTAGCTGCTGCTCCTATTACTTTGTTTTTGTATTTGGGTACATATATTTTTGTATTTGGGTATATTATTTATACACTACCCGCATTTTGTTATATCTAGGTATTAGCGCGGTGTTAGCTTCTATTTTTACCCCCATTTATCACCACCCTCTGAACTCACCATTATAGCCAGTTTTCAATCCATGTACTCACCCTATGCTGAGTATATCTTACACCCCAAGAACTTGGGAGCTATGCAGTACTTTATATACAAACTTTGGATTACAAATGGTCTCTATGGGATCGGGATCAGTTTGCTTTCTGCAGCCATATGCCACAATGCGAGGGAGATCATACAGGAGTGGATACGCCACTTTTAGTGGCTCTACACTGTGTAAAACAACCATTCTGTCTGACATACCTCCTCTAGACCATTGGAAACGTTTTCCCTATCTTGGGTCGTCCAAACACCATCAGGACATTGCCAGCAGTATTTGTGTAATTGTGGTTAGTATTCCTCATCACTACTGGATCCAACTATGCAGCAGACTGACATTGGAGATATACACTTTTTACCCCATGAGCATTGACAGTTTATATATCTTGGCCTCCATAGGTGCACAAGCTATTCATTCTTAAGTGCTTTTGTGGACTGGGGGGTACAACCCTCTAGAGTAGATTTATTTTTGCACAATTGCCACATGATGCTGTTATCTTGTTTATGGGTCTGAAAGATGTGGACTTGGCTTGTTTTAATTACTGTTTGTTTGTGTCTGTTAGTCATTGTTTTAACCGACTCATGCCCACCGGCCGTCAAATGATGGCCAGGCGATACAGCTCTCGTTCTGGGTGGGCGTCATAGGACGTCCTCCCAGAACGACCACTGTTGCACGCCCCTGGGGGCGCACATCGCGGCGATTGGTTGTGTGGTGTGTCAGACAGACACACCGATGCACCAATCTAGGAGGCTCTTTACCACGTGATCAGCCATGTCCAATCACGGCTGATCACAATGTAAACAGGAAGAGCCGTTGATCTGATAATCGGCTGCTCTCCTGATAGGGGGGTCTGTGCTGATTGTTTATCAGCACAGCCCCCCATTTGATGCCCGCTCAGGACCACCAGGATGCCCCCAGGACCACCAGGGATTGGCACCCCCCTGGACCACCAGCTATGCCACCCTAGACCACCAGGGAAATGCCAATCAGTGCCCAGGCAGCTGCCTATCAGTGCCCAGGCAGCTGCCAATCAGTGCCCATCCCAAATGCCTGCCAGTGCCATCAGTGATGCCTATCAATGCCATCTATCAGTGCCACATATCAGTGCTGCCTATCAGAGCCACCTATCATTGCCACCCATAAGTACCCATCAGTGTCACCTATCAGTGCCCATCAGTGTCGCCCATCAGTGCCCACCAGTGGCACCCATGAGTGCCCATCAGTGCCACCTATCAATGCCCATCAGTGCTGAATATCAGTGCCATCATCAGTGCTGCCTATCAGTACCGCCTATCAGTGCCCATCATCAGTGCCCATCCTTATCAGTGCCCATCAGTGCCGCCTTATCAGTGCCCATCAGTTAAGGAGAAAACATACTTATTTACAAAATTTTATAACCGAAAAAAAAAAGAAAAACTTTTTTTTTCAAAACTTTAGGTCTTTTTTTTTGTTTAGCAAAAAATAAAACCCGCAGAGGTAATCAAATACCACTAAAAGAAAGCTCTATTTGTGGGAACAAAATCATAAGAATTCTGTTTGGGTACAATGTAGCATGGCCGTGCAATTGTCATTTAAACAGCGACAGCGCTGAAAGCTGAAAATTGGCTTGGGCAGGAAGGGGGTGTAAGTGCACTGTATTGAGGTGGTTAAATATACATTTGTGGTTTATCTAATAAAATTGTTTGCTATTTTGATACATATAATAGGCTACTTTTATGTTTTTGGGCTGCTTGAGCCGAGACAGTTTTTTTTATTCTCAGTTCTAATTAAGGTTTACAAAACATTTTTTGCCCTTTGTGTTTACAGCACCAATGCATTCTGAGGAGTAAGCCATATCACACCTGCTAAGTAGGTATGCATCCCCTGGATCTGAAATTTTTGCTCAATTGTGTGCAGCTTTCTTGCTTCAATTTTACTGGAGAGACACACTCTTGCAATGTGATTTGGTTTACCACATGCAGTACAGATTTTCCCATAAGCAGGACACCTTTCTCTCTCTTGTACATGCACATTGCTGCAATACTTGCATGATGCAGGCTTCCTTCCAGGTGAGTTGTGAAGGTGATTCTAGTGCTGAAACTTGTGCTGGTGGTTCTTGAACCTTTGCTGTTGTTTAGAGGCTGCATTGATATTGTCAATCAGTTTATCCTACTCCATAGCTTTCATATGTTGGTCAGTAAGTTCTGCGAGACGAAAAATCTCAATTGCTGTTTGTAGGTCTAAATCATGTTTCCTCAATCGGTGACGGCGTGTGCTTTCACTGGTGATACCCAGAACTATTTTATCACAAACAAGTTCATCTCTCATAGAGCCATATTTACAGCTTGCAGCCTTTTCTCTTAGCTGTGTGACAAACCTGTCTATTGATTCACAGTCTTTTTGCTTCAGCAGCCAAATATATATATTTCATATATGACATTTTTAGAGGGCCTGAAGAAAGCTTCTAATGCATCCAGAATGGCTTTAGTGTCGCTCTTTTGCTCCCCTATGAGGTTCAGATTATGCTTGTGCGCTGCTGCTGCTTCTCATTTAACCCTGTGGCTAGGGAATAGTCCTCAAACCCAGCCCTGAAATTGTCCCAGTTACTGCTGATATCTCCACCCACCCTCATTGCCTCAGGCAGTGGAATGCTATTAGCTGCCATGATGCCATTTTCCTTGCTTCAAATGCTCAGATTCCAGGACAAGACTGCAATTGCTAGGAGGCACAATCGGTTCTAAGAACACTCACCTCAAGGCTAGCAGGCTCTCAGCATTTAAATGTGTAGAAACAGTATGGATTCAGATACTTCTGACACCATGTTTCATGTGATGTAAGTAAAGACAGCACAAGCCATTACTGCACAGAAGCCATGTCCATTGAATAATATTCAGCAGGAACAGGAAACACAACACAGGAAGTAAGAACAACCGAGATGCATCATGGCGTTGCATATAAACAAACATAACAGCCATAACAATTTGCATACATCCGAATCTCCGAATAACAAAAATGTAGTCTAAATTTCTATTGGCCACCATATACATAGAACTCCAAAATATACACCAAATAGCCGCCACACGTCATTTACCTTCCTCACTCCTGCGCTTCCAGGCCTCCTCTCTTTATGGCCTCAGTGCCGGGACAATGTCAACCAGCGCCCAGGGCGAACATGCCAAGCTGCGTCCCCCATGACCAATTATCTTACACAAACCTGATCATTATAACTACATATAGAGTGCAGAGGTCAGGATTGGATACATTAAAAAGTACAAGGATCTGGAGCAAAAATAATGTACAGTCTGACCCAGGTGTCTTCTCTAACTTTCCCTATCATAAAGGTTTAAATGCCAACTCCAGGAAAATAAAAAACCCACCCTTGCAGCGGGGCACCCCACTTAGTTTAGTCTAGGGGCAGAGGATTAAAGTGACTTTTTTTTTTAATAGCAAACATGTCATACTTACCTGCTCTGTGTAATGGTTTTTCACAGAGAAGCCACGAGCCTCTTCCTCTGGGTTCCCCCAATGGCACTCCTGGCCTCTACCCCTTGCCGAGTGCCCCATAGCAAGCAGCTTGTTATGGGGGCACTTGTGAGGGCTTGCTCCCGAGTTGGCTCTGTGTGTCTATAGACACACAGAGCGCAACTCAGTCCCGCCCCCTCCTCATTGGCTGTGATTGAAAGCCAATGAGGAGGGAGAGAGCATAACCACTGCAATTTAAATCTCTTCTCTATATTTACTATGTGGGCAGAGCTGCCAACACTATGTGTATCCCCACATATGTTAGTGTATTTTTGTTTGTAACAGCATGGTGCTTAGTCCTATATGTGTGCTATCAATACATTACACCTCAAGTGAATTATATGTCACATGAATATGAAAACAAAATACCCAGACTCCCAGTGCTGTACGTAGAATACCAAAACATATTACAATTACAAATATCAATTACAAATCACATGTGTGCAAAAAAAAATTTGTGAGGGAGTTAAGACTGGACTCCTGATGCTGTAAATAACAATGTAAAATACTATAACATATAATGTGAATAACTTCCAAATAATATTCAAACAACTCTAGTCAAATTCTTATAGTTCAGGTGTACACAATTTGGTGCATGAGTTCCTATCAAACTCCCAGTGCTGCAAATCAAACACACAGTGCAAAGCAGTCCCATAAAAACAAACAGGCCACTAGAGAACAACTGCTATTGTGCACATTGCTGAATCGAGATGGGACTAACGCAAGTATTAGGTGGGTCGGGGGAGCTGCACAATGAAGGCTTTTTACCTTAATGCAGAGAATTCATTAGGTAAAAAAACCTTCAGTCTTTAGAAGCACTTTAAGGTATAGATATTTAAAGGTTAAATTCACCTTTAATTAAAAAATAATAGGGGGCGTGGCCTAACCGGGCTAGAAGATGGCAGCTTGATTCCCGAGCTCCCTTTGCCACGAGACCTGATACCTGACTATCTGAGGTATTTTACTCTCCATAACCGCCAGTGACAATGGGGACTGCTTCACGGACCTCCTCGACCTCCCGCTCCCGCTCTCCCCGCAGGAACAACGGAGGTACTCACACAAATATACCGGACATGTTCCGCGCCCATAGAGAAAATATGGAGGCTAGTCACCTCAGGACCTCACAGGCCTCCTCTCCAACGCTGATGGACGCACCACTCACATCTCCTCCTGCAGTCCACTCGGATCGCACCCTAATGCTGGAACCAGTCCCGCTATCCTCACAACAACCCCAATTGAGCCTGCAAGACCTCCGGACCATAGCCGCCGACATTAAGGACACCTTGTCGGCGGCCATCTCGGAACTCCGCATCGACATCAGAGCCCTGAACGGCAGGGTAGTGGCGATCGAAGATAGGGTGGAAAGACAAGATGTACAAATAAGGAAGACTACCCACCACGTTGATTCACACACCCTTCAACTGCGGGATATGCAGAGGCACCTGGAAGACCTCGACAACAGGGGCAGACGCCACAATCTTAGAGTCAGAGGTCTTCCAGAGGCCATTGAGGGCTCTCAAATTGCTTCAGAAGTCACCGGACTCTTTAATAACCTCCTAGAAAGACCAGCGCATACACCGATCACCATGGACCGGATCCATCGCGCTCTGAGACCCAGAGGACGAGACTCGGACCCTCCACGAGATATTGTATGCTGTTTGCCTGATTTTAAACTGAAAGAAGAAATACTGAGACGGGCCAGGGTGAAGCAGCAGATCATACACGCAGGCCACTCTGTCCAGATTTACCAAGACCTCTCGGGGATAACCCTGCAGCACCGCAGACACCTGAAGCCTATCCTCGACGCCCTCCGTGCCAATGGGATTTCCTACAAGTGGAAGTTTCCCTTTCTGCTTGGCCGCCACTTCGCAAGGACACACGGCATTCTTGAAAGTACCTGAGGACCTCCCTCAATTCTTCCGCACCCTACATATCTCACCGGTCGCCGTGCCCGAATGGTATGCGGACTATCGACGTTCGGCTGTCCGGAGAAGCGCCTCTCCCCCAGAACCTATGGAAGCGCAAGATACCAGATACAGACGCAACCGTTCACCTTCTGCCCGAGCGACCCGCATTCACTCGAGAGACGACCGCGATCCAAGCAATCCCTTCAACCCGCCGTCTTCTAGGAGGGCCAGAAGGGATCACTAAATCGGGTAATTTACCCTCTTTTTTCCACACCAGTTTGCTTTAATTCAAGTTTATTTCGCTACCACTTTTTGTTTCAAAGATGGCGACTTGTTCTCTTTACTGTTTCTCACTGTTAAATATCAATGTTAACCTGTTGCTATGCACTGCTTCAACCTCTTCTCCTCATCGCTGAGAGCCTATCCGCGCCGAGCTCTCCTCAGCTCCACCGACCTATCAGATGCCTCGACGTGCCTCAGACCATCTCTACTATCTCTTGCCTACGACTACATCTACCAGGATGCTCCTCGGCAAAAAACCCCGCCCACTTTAACTCTGACCTGGACACTGGACACCCGGGAAACTCATCTCTCATCGCGGCTCGCCGCATACACAAAACCTGTTGACGCCTCGGTCTTCTCTCGTGATGAAATTGCCTTAATACCGCCGGGACCTGCTAGACGGAGAATCACCGAATATCACCTACTCTCCAAGCAGTGACTCTATCAACAAGCGGTGCCTGTGCCCATGACCGCATATATCTTCATCCGGCTACAGACTGCACAAAGAACATCCCCATAAGGTATGAGCATTACACATCACATTAAGGAACCACAAGATATTCATCTAACTCTGCTTCCATTGTCCTGTCCTCTATCGAAATATCGCTCTACAGCCCACTGGCTATTGACTTTCCCTAGTTCCAACATGTCAAGCAGACGTCGAGGTGTGTTTAGCACCACATGGAACTCTCATCAACACCAGTGACTCCCCCTTATAGCACTATATCCGCAGAGGTTGAAGTATCACTACATCTGCGCTCCCCTACAGGTTTCTTAAGGATTTTGCTTTTAAATTGCCATACCTATTTTTCTCTTACAGGTGTGTTGCTAGTTACATGATTGAATTGTTCAATCAGACATATTTACTTGTTATGACTGTATTAGTTTATCTTCCCTCTCATCAAAGGGTTTTTACCACCACATGTCTCCCCCTGATGAGACAGAAATTTCTTTACTTATTGATCTAATGTTCGTGCAGTAATGATAATACCCCACGGGAAGGTTTCTGGGTCTGTTACCCCCTCCTCACACTGGCCGTAATTTTTCAAATCCCAGACTAGCCTTCTTGCACTCGCTCCAACTGTCACACCCACATCCCCTTACAATTCAAGACTATGCCAGTTACCTTCCTCATTTTCACTCACGCGTCACTAGCCCTTGTCTGCTGTAACGTTACCATATAATTAGTATCCTATCTAGTCACAAAATCTTACTTACCTCTGTCCTGCTTTAACATGGTCAGGCAATAGGGAGACGACACCGTCACTCTCTCACATACATCCCACTCTAGCCTGGTTTACTCCAACCCCCACACAACGGTGTTCAGGGAGGTGTTCACTATAGTATTTGTGGACACTCTCCCTCTTCGCCTTGTACCGAACCGATTCTCGTATTTCACTGAGGTTGACAGGACCAGGACTTCCTTCGCCTCATTGGTTCTTCTAAGTGGGAGTCCCCACTCCCCCTCCCTCACCCTCCCCAAAACCGTCAAAGATATCTTATACACTCAATTTGCACACTCGGCTTCACTAACCGACACAGTACACCTACAGCTTCATCCTTTTGCAACAATGTGCCCCATTCCACCACCAGCCAATGCCGCAAGCACACACGAACTTCTCAATCTACACTCTATTAACATCCAAGGCCTCAATACGCCTGAAAAACGCGCTCAGCTACTGGCTACTCTTCACAAATCTAGAACTCACATCACGTTGATACAGGAAACTCACTTCAGATCAGACTAGATTCCGAAACTACACAACAAGCATTTTCCCCTAGCATTCCATGCAACGAATAATGACGCCAAATCCAAAGGCGTTTCCATACTTATATCACGCCACTGTCCTCTCCAAAACATAACCACAAAATCAGACCCGAAAGGGAGATTTCTCTTCCTAAAAGGCACATTGCATAATAAGCCAATTACCATCGCTAACCTCTACGCACCGAATTCACATCAAGTGCCTTTCTTCCGCACCACTCTTAACTTATTGACCGAATTCCAATCCGGTACACTCCTCGTTGGTGGAGACTTTAACGTTACTTTATGCCCGAATCTAGACTCCTCTACTGGCAATTCTACACTCACTCACAAGGCCCTAAGAGCAATTAAATTAGAATTACATAACCTTCTATTGCATGATGCATGGCGCACATTATACCCCACCACTAAAGACTATACTTTCTATTCTGCCCCCCACAATAGACATTCCAGACTGGATTATTTTTTCATATCCCAACCCGGCCTTTCGCTTCTCACGAAAGCTACTATAGAACCTATGGTACTGTCAGACCATAGCCCGATCACCATAACAATCTCTTTGCCTCACACAGCTAGCAAGTCACGCATCTGGCGCTTAGACAGTTCCTTGCTCTCAGACCCTGCTACACTCCAACAGATGACATCTCACCTCACCCATTACTTTTTGAATAACGTTCAGGCTGACTCCGATCCGACTACTGTCTGGGCAGCACATAAATGCATTATGAGAGGCCACTTTATCTCCTTAGCTGCAACCCGAGCCAAAACACAGAAAGCACACGTTGAAAACCTTACTCAACGTGGACGAACACTAGAAAGAACACATAAGGCATCCAGAGCGTTGGCTACTTTATCAGAACTAACCCAGGCAAGAGAGGAACTTCTCAATGAATTAAACAGATCACTACGTCGGAAATATTCCCTAACACACAAGCTGTTCTATGAATTCAGCAACAAGTCGGGTAGAATGCTAGCTAGATCTCTACAAGCCAAAAGGGTCTCCCACACCATCCACCTACTTAAAACCCCCTCAGGTACATCCTTGACCAAAACAGAAGATATCGCCCAACAATTTGTACAATATTTCTCCAAATTATATAACCTACCAGTCTCCCATCCACCTAGTACAGATCCCAACCGTCAGGAAATGATAAGATCCTTTTTACAACAATACGCCCCTGAACCCCTGAGTTCAGAGGATTCAGAAACCCTGACCTCACCATTAACTATGGCAGAAACGATGGTTGCCCTAAAGCAACTGAAGCCTGGTAAGAGCCCTGGCCCAGACGGCCTCACCACCTACTATTATAAGTCATTTCCCGACACCTTACTTCCTCATTTTCTCACTGCCTTTAATAATACTCCGTCAAACACATCAACGACTAGAGATATCCTAGAAGCCCATATTACTCTATTGCCAAAACCCAATAAAGAACCTACCCTGGTTACAAATTATAGACCCATCTCTCTACTTAATGTAGACGTCAAGCTATATGCAAAGATACTTGCCAATCGACTACAGCCCCTTATTCCCAAACTAATTAGTCTTGACCAAGTGGGGTTTGTCTCCGGCAGGGAAGCCAGAGACAACACCACGAAGGCGATCAACATACACCACTGGCTGACTTCCACCTCTACTAACGGTTGTTTCCTGTCCTTGGACGCCGAGAAGGCGTTCGACAGAGTGGCTTGGGACTTCATGGAAGCAACACTCCAGGCAGTGGGTATACCTCCCTCTATGCTCCAAATGATTTTAGCACTGTATTCCTCCCCAACTGCCAAGCTTAGAGTCAACGGCCACCTGTCGAGCGCCTTCTCGGTCTCCAACGGTACTCGCCAGGGGTGTCCTTTGTCTCCCCTGCTTTTCATATTGACAATGGAACCTTTTCTCCGGAAACTGAAGAGTAACCCAGATATCAAGGGCGTGACAATCAAACAAAAGCAATATAAAGTAGCGGCGTATGCCGACGATATTCTCCTCTTTCTATCCGACCCATTACTTACTATACCTAACCTCCTTAAAGACTTTACTCTATTCAAAACTCTCTCTAACCTCCAGATCAACTTCTCCAAATCTCATGCACTTAACATTTCCCTCCCTCCCACTCTAGTTGCCCAATGTACACTCAATTTCCCGTTCACATGGGAACCACACGCTATCACATACCTAGGCATTAAAATTCCCACCAAACTCCCGGACCTATACACTCTAAATTTCCAACATATACTCCAATCCATCCAATCCGATCTACTAAACTGGCACCATAGATCCTTCTCTTGGTTCGGCAGAATAGCCATACTAAAGATGAATGTATTACCCAGACTCCTGTACCTATTACAAGCAATACCAATTAGGCTCCCACCTTCTTTTTACTTATCTTACAAAAATATGTGCAGACGTTTTGTGTGGTCTTACAACACACCCAGACTTAGCTGGGAGAGATTGACGCTACCGAAGTCGAAAGGTGGCCTGGGCCTTCCAGACATTGTAAAATATCATTGGTCCTGTCACCTAACCAGAATAGTTGATTGGCACTCACGCGGTACTCACAAAGACTGGGTTAACATTGAACAAAATTTTACTCATCTCCCCTTATCCCACCTCCCATGGTTACACCCCTCACACGTCCCCAAACAGGCCAAACTCCACCCACTGATTGGCGCCACACTGCAATACTCTCACACAGCAAGCGTACGCTCCAACATACTAAACGCCCCGGGTCCCAGGACTCCTTTAACCAACAATCCCGAATTCCCGCCGAATGTCCTTAGGAGTGACCCGACACTGCCTGCATCAGATAGAGACTTGAGAGCTAAACTATTGTTTGCAAATGGTCAACTATTATCACACAGGGACATGTCCTCCACCTTTCCGGAATTCCAGATACCTTTCTTTAAATATCTACAAATAAGGCATTTCCTCCAAACTCACAAACCTAAGGTACCTTGGCATTCCGATTACACGCCATTTGAATCTCTATGCTCACAAGAGGGACCCCAACAACACGTGATATCTCAACTCTATGCCCTATTATTCTCGAATCACGACTTCAAATCTGACAAACTAGTTAGATTATGGGAATCTGAACTCAATATTGACCTATCCCCTGGAGACTGGGAAAACATTTACACGCTCATGCATAAAGGCTCTGTTAATGTGTCCGTTCAGGAAAACAGATATAAATTATTCTCCAGGTGGTACAGAACTCCTGAACGGATTCATAAATACCACCCAGGCCTTCCCCCCACATGCTTCCCCCAACGATGTGGGCACATTGTTACATGTATGGTGGGATTGCCACTTACTCCATTCCTTCTGGGAGGAAATTCGGTCCCTTATCTTTAAGATTACTACCTACGACATCCAACTTACACCCGCCCGATTCCTGCTACATCACACCTCCGCCCCAGTTCGCTCTTATAAGAAGTCCCTGACAATACATCTAGTTAACGCAGCCAATCTGTGTATCCCTGTACATTGGAGAAGTACCACTCCTCCCACTGTCAATGAATGGATCCGAAGGGTCGATAGGATCGAAGAAATGGAGGATCTAATCCACCAAGCCAGGGACGATTCCACCTCCCATGCACAAACATGGGCATGCTGGAAACACTTTAAACTAACACACCACAACACTCCACCTCCACCTTCTACCCCACCCCCCCCCCCCCCCCCGGATTGATGCCCACTATTGTGCTACACTCATGCCTACTTAATGTAGACACTGTTCGGACATTGCTACCTCTACCCCATATTATTTAAGAGTCCGAGGCTGACCTACTTTAAATCCTTGTAATCCCTAATTATAACGCTTTAGGTTCTTAATAGAGACATCTAACGGTTCGCCTACTTTCTTCTAATGACTACCTATAGACAACATAGGCCCCCCTAGCTGGTGCCTAGTATATCACGTCATTTTCGGCCAGCTCACATTTGGGATAAAAAGATCTAGACAACATAATGGTTCTCTGAACTCTATGTTCACGATATTGTTCCCTTCCTTCTGGGTTACTGATGAGGCGTTCACTACTTCAACGACACCCAGCCACATTACACAACTTATCCACCTTTGCCTATATACTCCCCATTTTCAACTCTACTTACTAAACAACTCTTGCTGTTTTTCTTGTTATCAATGCTATAACCCCTACCATTACTTCTGTACTTGCTTGTATAGGTTGCCAGATATTCCACTTATTTACTCTGTACCTCACTTATCGGAACACTACGCAATGTATGCGGGTGACTGTACTGTTGTCATTATTTGCACTGTTTATTCAAACTTAATAAAATTTATTTGGAAAAAAAAAAAAAAAAAATAATAAATACATTTTTTTTCAGGTAAAAATTATGCATTTATTATAATTTCAAACAGGAGCCTGCAAATTATTGCACCTGTCATCGTCAGATCACAGGTACAATGTCAGGCTCCTGCAGACACTACCCACAGCTCTGTTGCCTGTACCTCTGTATGGGATGTCATTTTCAGAGCTGTAGACAGAGTAACTACTTGCCGACCAGCAGCCAAAGTTGTAATGCGGCAGGTTGGCACAGCTGCATGAATCACCGCCATGGTACAACAAATCTTTAAATCGATATGGCAGGCACGCGCCCACAGTGTGTCCCCGGAGCCAATGCGCAAGCCCGGTGGGCGCAAGGCCGGCGGGCGCGATGCCTGCAGGTCACCTGACAGAGCCAGAACCCGGGATCTGTGTGTGTAAACACACAATCCCAGTTCTGTCAGGGGAGTAAAGACAAATCGTGTGTTCCTACTAAGTAGGAACAGCGATATGTCTCCTTCCCCAGTTAGTCCTATCCCCCCACAGTTAGAACACACAGAAAGGGAACACATTTAACCCCCTGATCGCCCCCTAGTGTTAACCCCTTTTTTTGCCAATGACATTTGAACAGTAATCAGTGGATTTTTTTTAGCTCTAATCGCTGTATAAATGTCACTGGTCCCAAAAAAGTGTCCGATCTGTCCGCCGTAATGTCTCAGTCCCAATAAAAATCACAGATCACCGACATTACTAGTAAAAAAAAAAATTATAATAAAAATGCCATGAATATATCCCCTATTTTGTAGACGCTATAACTTTTGTGCAAACCAATCAATAAACGCTTATTGAGAATTTTTTTTTCCAAAAATATGTAGAATACATTATTCTTCATTATAAATTCATTTTTTTGATTATTATAGCAAAAAGTACAAAATGTTGTTTTTTAAAAATTGACACTCTTTTTTTGTTTATAGCGCAAAAAAAAAGGTGATCAAACACCACCAAAAGAAAGTTCTATTTGTGGGAAAAAAAAGGACATAAATTTTGTTTGGGTACGACCGCGCAATTGTCAGTTAAAGCGACGAAATGCCGCATCGCAAAAAATGGCCTGGTCATTAAGGGGCAAATCCTTCCGGGGCTTTAGTGGTTAAACTACAAGTCTGTCTGCCGTGCTGGAAGACGGGACTTGTAGTTTCTACATTTACAGACTCCTGTGAATGAATGATGCTGCTTTATGGGCAATTTCCTGAACAGCCATGCTGTTTTCAAAATCTGACAGTGGGTACGCGCAGAAGAACCTCTGTCTGCTGTCACACTGGGAAGGCGGGATGCTGAGGAAAGGGGGGCAACTAGAACATGTCACATGTTACACCCTGAATAGGATTGTAACATGTTCTGAAAGATTAACTTAGCCTTTAAGCTGGTACATGTGCACACTTTTATTTTTTTGCTCAGCCCACTGGCTGACAGATTCCTTCATCCACACAAGTGGGGTGCATTCAGGAATCCCCCCTCACTGGGACATTGTATTCTGACAGTAGGGACTATCCCCTGTCAGAACACACTGATCAGCACTGTTGCCGTTTTGCTGCAAGCCCCTAATTGAACAAGGATTTCCAGCAGTCCATTTCAGCAGAAGCTGCTATAATGATCGGCTTCTGCCTAACACAGAGGACTACACACTGAGCAATATTCAGCCCCTGCTGAACCAGATGAATTTTGATCTGTGTACCCAGCTTTACCTTATCCCTTGCTTCCGCAGGTTCCCTGCAGTGCTGTTACTGGTCCCCTGCAGCTCCTGTGTAAGTTGGGACTGACTGTGGTCACTTTCCAGCCTCCACTTCGTTTCATACAGGGTTAATCTTCCTCTATATGTGATGATGTTTTAGGGAGGAGAAGAGCATTTGAGCTGGCTGGAGTAAAGAATCAGATAAGTAAAAAAGGCTATACTCCCCTTGTCCCCCTCCCCCACACTGCAAGCGTGGACTTCTTTACTTTCTTGGAGTTGGGCTGGGATAAGCTATTCCATTCTTTGCTGTGTATACTTATATTCTTTAATAGGTTTGGAATTAGTGGGACTTTTCAGGTGCTACATAGATTTAATCCACATACACATTATATTTTACTACATAGTAGGATTTGTAATAAGATATAATCTACATCTATGGAGCACCTGAAAAGCCCCACTAATTCCTAACCTATAACCTCTTTTAATAAACTTGCAGCGATGCTACAGTGTAAGGTTCTCTTTCTGCCCCGCCCACATGTACTGTCGCTGGGACCGGGGGGATTGACGATTCACAGGAACACAAGAAGGGAGCCCGGGAAAGCGAGCAAGGGCGCATCCTGTTTGTTTTTGTGCAGGCAACCGGGGCATACAAGTGTCACAGCTAGTTTTTGTGGACCGATTTCTTCTTCTCACAACCTTATGCCCACTCCCACACTGCGCCCAGGGCAGAAGCCCTTCCCGCCCACCCCTTGTACCAGCCCTGCTTGGTCTGCACTGGTCAACATCTAGCAACTCAGTAACATTTTATCATTTGCCTCCATATCTCTTCAGGGACACCACTACGTGCCTGTTTTGTGCTGATTTTCCGTGTATCGATCTCTCCTCTCACAATTGATTTTGCTTGTCTGCTGTCCGTCCTGACCCTTGGCTTGTTTCCAGATCTTTGTCTTTGCTGTTCGATTCTACTGTACTTCCTGATGTTCTTCCATGCCTGGCCTCTTCTGCTTATAAGGGTTAGACCATGCGTTACAGCAGTGGGTACATGGGGGTAACAACCAGTACCAACACTCAGTGAAATCTATCTCCACTATTAGGAGCTATGGTGAAAACCTGCTGGTGCCTATTATTATTATTACAATTTTTTACAGGTACTTGTATAGCGATGTCATATAAGTATGTCATATATACATATAAGTTGTACATTAACATCAGTCCCTACCCTCAAGGAGCTTACAATTTATGGTCCCTAACACACATACTAGGGCTAATTTAGACAGGAGCAAATTAAGCTAACCGCATGTTTTTGGAGGGTGGTAGGAAGTGGAGTACCCAGAGGAAACCCAAGCAGGCACATGGAGAATATGCAAACTCTGTACAGGTAGTGCCGTGGTTAGAATTCAAACTGGCAACCCTAGTGCTCCCAGGCAGTTGTGCTAACCACTTAGCCCGTTCATGTCTTACTGCTTCCACTGTCATGCATTTTTTTTTAACATAAAGTTTATTTATTTTTAACAAACAAAGAGAACATACTTCAAATTATAGTACAGTTAGACAGATGTTATACATTGACAGGGTATACGTTATCCAGTCAAGTGTGTATAGTAATAGTAAAATACGTTGAGGTTAAGACCATATCGCGTATTAAGCGTTAAATGAAGCATATATAAACCAAGGGTGGAACCATGGGGGGGGGGAATAGTTCGGACCTACATCACCCTCCAGAACATGCCTTCTTGGTGATCATACCTGGCTTAGATGGGGAAACGGGAGTTGTGGAAGATATAGACATGGCAGATACAGGAGAAGGTCTTATTTCTACTCGAGGGTCAGATACCGCACATATTAAATCAAATTTCTTTGGACAGTTTCATCCTAGATATGTTAGTTTGTAGAGGGGCAGTGCCACATTAATAAGTGTCAGCCAAAGTTGTCTAGTGGAGGGTTCAGCCTGGTTCCAGTTCAGAAGGATTGCCTTCCTAGCATATAATGTAGTGTAGAAGACAAATATTTTTTTCCTCTGGGGGGCTTCAAGGAAGTCACATATGCCCAAAAGGAAGGGAATAGGGCTGTTTGGTATACTCAGCTTTAATATGGAATTGATATCATCCAGGACCACCTTCCAGAAACTCCCTATCATTGGACAGGCCCATACTATATGAAAATAATCTGCGTTATCTGAACCGCATATTTTTGCTAAATGTTCAGGGGAATAGTAGGCACGGTGTAAACATTTCAGTTGGGTAAATCTATCTATGGACGAGATGGTTAAAGTCAGTTACTGCTGTATCCCCTCCTCCCAGTCGTCGTCAGCCAATTCAGGGATATCCCGCTGCCAACACGTAAACAGTTGGGAAACCTTAGATGTGTCCATCAGAGCAAGCATGTTATAGATGGTTGAGAGCGTTTTGCTACGTTCAGGGGATTGGAGCTCCTTTTCCAAGTCTGACATCTGTAGGGTAACCGAGTTGGGGAAATGAGAATGAAAAGCATGCCTTATTTGGAGATATCTAAAGAGCATTTGGTTTGGGAGACCTCTGAGAGTCTTCACACTGTCATGCATTTTTGCTTGTATTTTGTTTATGTTATTTAATTTGCTTTTTAGTGCATTCACATGTGTTTCTTATGCACTTTCAAGAGTTTTCATGCATTTTACAAGAGCTTTCATATGTTTAATAGACTTCAATGGGCCAGAAAATGAAGGTAAATGCATATAATATTGATCATGCCTTATTTTTTTACAACGCAGTGCATGGATGTGAACAGTCTCATTGGAATCAATGTATTTTTATGAAACATGCATGTTTATGCTCTGAAAAATGCACATAAAAGCACACAGGTGTGAACCAGGCCTTAGACTCCTCCCTGGTTGATTCCAGGCCACCTGTTAGCACGTGAGCTTACTTCTTGCAGAAGCAGAACAGTGCATCACTTTATTTTTTAATATTGTATGGTGCAACAGTTGGAATGTAATTCTCTTCCCTTCTGTATTGGACTGTTCTTTATTCATGAAGCCAAGTGCTGTATCTCTTTGTATGTATTCTTCCTGTTCTGGAATCTGTACATTTTGTACTTTGTAAGAAGATAATTGGGATAAAATCTTAGGAACAAAGAACACGGCAAAGAGATGGGTTTGCTTTAAGAGGATATTAAATAAGGGCATTAGCCAGTGCATCCCATTCGGAAATAATTTTAAAAGAGCTAACAATAGTCCTGGGTGGCCTAACTCCAATGTAAACATGCATATAAAAGCAAAGGAGAAGGCCTTCAAAAAAATACAAGGCCGAGGGATCATCATCAGCATTCAAACTTTACAAAGAAAGCAACAAGAAATGTAAGGGTGAAATTAGGGCGGCTAAGAAGAACACGAAAGACACATAGGGGAGGAGAGCAAAAAAAATCCCAAGAAATTATTTAAGTATATAAACAGTAAAAGAGGGAGGACAGACCATATTAGCCCCATAAAAAATGAGGAAGGGAATTGGGTTACAAAGGATGGTGAGATGGTGAAGGTATTGCATTTATTGTTCTTCTCAGTCTTCACGAGGGGAAATGGGGGGATTCAGTAACCAAAATTGCTGTGTTTATCCTCATGACACATCACAAGAAGCACCCTTAATGGCTAACAGAGGACAGAATTAGGAATAGACTTGAAAAACTTAACATTAATAAGTCTCTGGGACCAGATGGCTTGCACCCTAGGGTCCTTAGGGAATTCAGTCAAGTAATTGCCAGACCATTGTTCCTAATTTTTGCTGACAGTCTACTGACTGGAATTGTACCAGCTGATTGGAGAAAAGCCAATGTAGCACCAATATTTAAAAAAGGGCCAAAATACATCCCTGGGAATTACAGACCAGTTAGCCTAACATCAATAGTATGGAAGCTCTTGGAGGGAATGATAAGGGACTATATACAAGATTTTAGTAATGAAAATTGTATCATTAGCAGTAATCAGCATGGATTCATGAAGAATCGTTCTTGACAAACCAATCTATCAACCTACTATGAGGAGGTGAGCTGCCATCTAGATAAAGGAATTCCCGTAGATGTGGTGTATCTGGATTTTGCATTTGACCCAGTTCCCCATAAACGTTTACTGTACAAAGTAAGGTCCGTTGCCATGGACCGAAGGGTGAGTACATTGATTGAAAACTGGCTACAAGGGTGAGTTCAGAGGGTGGTGATAAATGGGGAATACTCGGAATGGTCAGGGGTGGAAAGTGGGGTCCCCCAGGGTTCTGTCCTTGGAACAATCCTATTTAATTTGTTCATAAATGACCTGGAGGATGGGGTAAACAGTTCAATCTCTGTATTTGTGGACGATACTAAGCAAAGCAGGGCAATAACTTCTCCGCAGGATGTGGAAACCTTACAAGTAGATCTGAACAAAGTGGGCAACTACATGGCAAATAAGGTTTGATGTGGAAACATTTTAAATAATGCATTTGGGTGGCAAAAATATGAATACAATCTACTTACTGGGGGAGAATCTCTGGGGGAATCAAAGATAGAAAAGGACCTGGGGGTTTGTAGTAGATGATAGACTCAGCAATGGCATGCAAGGCCAAGCTGCTGCTAACAAAGCAAACAGAATATTGGCATGCATTAAAAAGGGGATTAAAGCAATAATTCTCCCACTCTACAAGACTCTGGTCCAGCCTCACCTGGAGTATGCTGTCCAGTTCTGGGCATCAGTCCTCAGGAAGGATGTGCTCGAAATGGAACGGGTACAGAGAAGGGCAACAAAACTAAAAAAGGGACTGGAGGATCTTGGTTATGAGGAAAGGTTATGAGCACTGAACTTATTGATTTGAATTTACAAATACCATACTGGTGACTCCACAGTAGGGATAAAACTTTTTTTGCAGAAGGGAGATTAATAAGACACATGGCCACTCATTAATATTAGAAGAAAATAGGTTTAACCTTAAACTGCATAGAGGATTCTTTACTGTAATGCCCTGTACACACGGTTGGAAAATCCGACGGAAAAGGTCCGATCGGATTATATTGCCGAAAAATCCGATTGTGTGTGGGCTCTTATTATTCCGTCAGAAATTCAGACGGAAAAAATTTGAGAGCTGATCTCAAATTTTCCAACAACAAAATCTGATCGGACTTTGTCCAATCGTTTGTAGAGAATTCCGATCGGCCAAAGTGCCGCGCATGCTCAGATCAAATTACGAGACCAAAGCTTTTGGCTACTAGCCTGAACGTAGTCCCGTCGTAAAGAACGAACGTCACCACGTTGCGAACGATCGTATTTTCCGACAACTTTGTCCGACCGTGTGTATGCAACACCAGTTTCAGACAAAATCCGTCGGAAAAAATCTGCCGGATTTTGTGGTTGGAATGTCCGACCATGTGTACGGGGGCTTAGAGCGGCAAGGATGTGGAATTCCCTTCCACACGCGGTGGTTTCAGCGGGGAGCATTGATGGTTTCAATAAACTATAAGATAAGCACCTGAACGACCACAACATACAGGGTTATACAATGTAATACTGACATAAAATCACACACATAGGTTGGACTTGATGGACTTGTGTGTTTTTTTCAAACTCACCTACTATGTAACTATATAAAAACCTGCCTAAAAATAAAAAATAAACTTTGAATCACTAACCTGAAACAATTATGGAGATAAGGAACTTGTGAGTTTACTCCAAACTTCCTGATGCGCATAACTATTTTATGTGAGAGATTCAGAAAGTATTGGAGCCAATTAGTATAACAGACAGGCAACTAACATATTTAGCAAGAGGTCACAAGCCTGATATGGTCTGTATTTTCCTCATGACAGGTTTTTACTTTAAAATGTCCCTAATCTGAAAGAATGACAGAAAATCCAAAACAAAACAAATATCTTAAAAATGAGGAAATCGGCATGTTCAGCAGGTTTGTCAGGATTTTTCCTTGTGCTGTCAGACATTCAGATTGTAGCTTTACTTGCTTGTGGCAGTACTCCAAAAAAAATGATCTTGTTCAAATTAATGTAATAGTTTGGCTTTGTTTCCAAGTTTAAATTTGTATAAAACATTAATGATAAGCATGTACTGACAATTTACCAATGTTAAGGAAGGTTATTTATGAACTGATTAAAACAATGCTGCCAAGACATTTCAATTTTATAATATTGGAGAATTTGTTTTAAGAGTACATGCATTATTTTCAAAGCCATTGTATTTAGGAGAGGGTAGAAAGTTTGAGGTCTGTAACTTAACTCTCAGCTTTTGGATATATTTTGAAAATACACCACACTCGCGATCATGTATAAACCATGTATGTATCTGATTTTCTGCAGGTTTCTGGCAAAACATTACGTCAGCGAATTCTGAGATTTTCTGTCTATCATGTGGATAAAATAAAGAAGCACCATCTTTTAGGACAGGTTCTCTTCCCCCTAAAAAATGAGAATTTAACAGATGATGGCAAGCTTGTCATTTGGCGGGATCTTGAACAAGAGAGTTCAGAGGTAAGAAGGTACAGAGAATTAGACCTTAAAGTGGAACTTTGGTCAGAAAATTACGTCCTGATGGATCACTTCTGGCTGGCCCCTTTTGCCGGTATAGCTATACAAAAAAAATTTGTGTCTGGAGGCTGATCTACTGACAGCCTAAAGATTTACTGCCACTCATGGGCGCCGGCTTTAGCAAAATGGCAGCCTCAAGCAAGAAGAAACAGGAGAAATGCTGGAGGCAATTCACAGCACACTTTTGGTAGCATAATTAATAATGTGGAATGTATAATCCTTGCTAAAGAACATTATTTTTATTAATTGCTTGACAAATTGGGGTAAAACTGGAAAGTGCAAAATCTGGTGCAGTTCTGCATAGAAACCAATCAGCCTCCAGGTTTTTTGTCAAAGCTTAATTGAACAAGCTAAAGTTAGAAGCTGATTGATTACCATCAACAGCTACATCCGAATATTTACTCTCCAATTTTTGTAAATCAACCCCTATGTGTTGTATAACTGTAACAAAAACATAACGTATCCTTTGGAAAGGTTAGCAGAAGAAGGTAGAGAAAAAAATGCAGGAGGAAGGAAAGGGAAGGGCGGAATAGAAAAAAAAAGGGAAAAAGAGAGGATAAAAAAAAGGTAATAAAAAGGAAAAAGGGAACAAAAAGAAAAAGGAGAAAAAAATCTGAAGAGAAAATGATATACATGTACATTTCATTTATATTCATGAGTCACAATTCATAATGGTGGGTAACTTAATTTGTAATAATGGGTTATGTCCCATTTAAAATGTTTTCCTTTCAGAGTTCAAGTGTCCAAACATATATCCAGTATACGTATATGTAGGAGTTTTGGTGTGCTTTCAGAAAGTGCACCAAAACCATGGGACACAATATTACTCTATGGGAAAGGGCAGCTAACCTGCCCCAAACATGCGAGTAAGCTGCACTGCGGTCAAACCGCACCGCAATAGTCTGAGAGCAGCCTTAAACTGCATATTTTGTGTGACATTTCACCAACGGTTTAATTTTTTTTTTTTTTTTAATTCCTTTATTTCAAAGTAAATTGCATAACAAAAATAGAACATTTAACAAATCCAACATGTTTACGATACAAATGATATGACAGGCAGTTAGAAGATGCGACAGCGGTCAGGCAAGATTAACAAGTCTACTGGGCCTACTTCTTTCCTAAAAAACAGCCTAGAAGGACACAGTGTTAAGGTAACATTACAGCGTATAGAGTTGCATAGGCTACTTGATCCACGTTCTTCTCAGCTTATGTGCAGTCGTAGATCCGTTGGATGAAACAAAAACTGGCCTGAGTACGCTGTTACTTTGTTTTATTTTTAAGGGTATAGTAGCACGATCAGCTGGACGCCCCACACCTGAGTGACCTCCGGTCACTTTAATTCAGAGGTTTATGCTCTATCTTCCTATGGGCTCTTGTGTGGGTGGTAACTAAAGAAGGGGTAAAGTAATTCTTGTGGGGATGGGGGGGTGGGGGGGGGGGGTAGAAAGGGAGTTGGGAGGAGCAAAGGAGAAAGGGGTGGAAAAGGGGGCGGGGGAAGCAAGGTAAGAGGAGGGTGAAGAGAGGAGAGAGAGAGCAGAGTTTGGGAGGGCCTCCAGCGAGGCGGCGGAGTATGTAGAGGAAGGCTGCTGGAGCACACATCTTAAGAGGAAGATGGTGTCCTCTGCCCGGAGGGCGGCGGTAAGGAGGTCTGTCTGTGGGGACCAGGACTGTGCGCCAGCTCTCGGAGGTATTCCTCTGTGTATATGAAATACTGCCAGGGTCTCCAGGTCTCACGGAAGATCTCCTCCCTATCATACAGAGTGGCCGAAAGGTCCTCCATGTCTCTCAGTTCATTTACTTTAGCGAACCAGAGGGGCCTTGCCGGGGGGTTCTCCGATCTCCAGCACAGCGGGATGCATGCTTTGGCAGCATTCAAGAGCTGCATGGTCAAGGATTTTTTGTATTTTTTAATGGGTCGATCCGTCATATGGAGTAAACAGGCCGCCGGGTTCCCCTCTAAGGAGACGTTAGTCAGGTGTCTGATTGTGTCAGTCACTCCTCGCCAAAAAGGGGTAAGTTTAGGGCAGGACCAGAATATGTGTAACATCGTGCCTGCTTCAGTCCCGCAACGCCAGCAGCGATCGGAGACCTGTGGGAGCATACGGTGTAGGGTTGTGGGTACCCTGTACCAGCGGGTGGTAATTTTATAGCACGTCTCTTGAACTCTGGTGGCGATGGACGCCTTCTGGGCGAAGTGCAGTATCTTTTGTCTTTGTTCACCTGTAAAGTGTGTGTTAAGCTCCGTCTCCCATTTAGTTATGAAAGGGGGTGAAGACCCTCCTATAGATTGGGTTAGAGAAGAGTAAATGAGCGAGAGGCAGTGGCGTTCTGGCTCCCCACGATAGCAAATGCGCTCCAGTTCTGTAAGTGGGCGGGAGATGCCCGGTTTCCGCATGCAGCTGCGCAAGAAATTCCGGAGCTGCATACCGCTCCAAAAGTCTAGAGGGGGGTCCGTCGCGAGTGCCCCTGCTTCCAAGGCGAGTCGGCCGTCCGGTCCTACAAAATCGCACAAGCGTAGTCTGGTGCCCGTTGCCAGGCGTTGGAGAGCGGGGCTCTGTAGGCCCGGGACGAATTCAGGGTTGCCCAGTACTGGCACCATAGGCGAGGGTGTGGGTGACATACTGGAGTGCTTAAAGGCATCCCTTGCCACCAGGAGGGTACTTCCCAACGTGGGGTGGTCCGCCAATTCCCTTGGCAGGGGGGCGGCGATCCATGGTCGACTCCCGAGCGTGCCCTCTGAGTCTTCCCCCTCCATGGTTACCCAGTGTTTTGCCCCGGCATGACAATGCCAGTCCACTACCCTGGTGAGGTGAACCGCTCTATAGTAAGCTTTCATGTCTGGAAGGCCAAGCCCACCGTCACTCTTTGCCCTGTGTAGGAGCTGCAATTTTAAGCGTGGCTTACAGTGAGACCATATAAAGCCCCGAAACATGGCTTCCAATCGTTTGAAGAAGGTTGGAGGTAGACGGATGGGCAGCGCCTGCATTAAATAAAGGACCTTCGGTAATAGGGTCATCTTGAGAGCGTTGCAGCGCCCGAACCACGTCAAGGTCAATGTATGCCAGCGCAAGAGATCGGCCTTAAGACGGTCGAGCATTGGCGCGAGGTTGGCCTCATATAGGCCTTTGGTGTCAGGGGTGATATCCACCCCCAAGTACCGAATGCGGTCTTTTGCCCATTTCAGAGGGAAGGTCTGCTTCAAACGCCGCACTGTGTCATTGCCTACTGTTATGTTCAGGATGGAGGACTTTGTCAGATTAATTTGAAAGAGAGAGAGGGTGCCGTAGATTTGCAGGGATTGAAGCAAGTTGGGGAGTGACGTGAGCGGTTCTGTGACGAAGAAGATTAGGTCATCCGCAAACGCGGCCACCTTGTGGCTTCCTGAGGGTTTGGGAAAGCCCACAATGCCTGCATCTGCCCGGATATGACACAGAAGCGGCTCCAATGTAAGGATGAATATTAGTGGCGACAGAGGGCACCCTTGGCGGGTGCCATTGCGTATGCGGAAGAAGTCAGATCTCGTCTCATTGACTTTAATCGACGCCGTTGGGTTAGAGTATAGGGACAGTATCCAGGTCAGCATGGAAGGCTTCAGACCTATGTGTTCCAAAGTGGCCCGGATAAATGACCAGTCAACCCGATCGAACGCCTTCTCCGCGTCGGTGGACAGCAGGAGAAGGGCTCGACCGGATGTCTTAGCAGCATGAAGCAGATTGAGCACCCGGATAGTGTTATCCCGCGGCTCTCTCATCGGGACAAAGCCTGCTTGATCTCTATGGATGAGATTGGGGATGTGGGGGAGTAGTCTGTTAGCCAGGATTCTGGCGAAGAGCTTCAGATCTGTGTTTAGGAGAGCGATGGGACGGAAACTCCCACATTGCGAGAGGTCCTTCCCCTCCTTCGGGATGAGAGAGACATAAGCTCTCAGGGAGTCCTCTGGGAAGGAGTTCCCTTCTGTGATGGAGTTAAGGGCGGAGACCAGCGGTTGCGCTAGAGTGTCAAAGAAAGTTTTAAAATAAGCTGGGGTTAAGCCGTCCGGGCCTGGTGCTTTTTTGGGTTTTGAAGTGGCCAGAGCCTCGCCCAGCTCCGTAATCGTAATCGGCTCCTCCATCTCTTCCTGTACAGTACTAGGTAGCAATGGCATGCCTGACGCTGCTATGTACGACCGAGCGGTTAACAGACCTTCCCCCGGTGGATCTATGGCGCGCGGCTTCTCTAGGTTGTAAAGACCTTTGTAGTAGGAAAGAAATTCCTTGGCGATGTCTGAGGAGACATGCAGCCGTTGGCCAGACGCCGTTAGAATGTGGGGAATATACGTTTTAGTCCGCGGGCCCCGTAGAGCCCTTGCCAGTAACGTACCAGGTTTATTTGAGAATTCGTACATGGTACGCCGCGCCCATGCCAGCTTCTGTTTCGTTTTGTGGAACAGTATACCATGTAGTTCTTCTCGGGCCTTGAGAAGGTCCTGGAATGTGGCCTGGGCCAAGCTCGCCTTGTGTTTATTTTCTAATTTATGTATCGATGCTAAGAGTTCTTCAATGCGGCGGTTCCTTTCGCGTTTAAGTCGCGCTCCTATCCGGATCAGCGTGCCCCTAATGACTACCTTGTGGGCCTCCCACAATACGAGGGGATTGGCAACCGACTCCCTATTAAGGGCGAAATACTCACGCAGAGCAGTCAGGATCTCCGTGCGGGTGTCCTCTGATTGAAGCAGAGATTCGTTCAGGGTCCATGACGGTGGGGATCTGGATTCCGTCCCCAGCTGTAGTACCAGGTTGACTGGCGCGTGGTCTGAGAATGACATGACATCTATGGATGTCGACACTACTCTGAACAGGTCTTTGTGGGACAATAATAGGTAATCCAACCGGGAATAGGTGTGGTGTACCTGTGAGAAATACGTGACCAACGGTTTAATTTTAAATGAGCGACCATTTGCAAATGATTGGATAGTATGAGAAGCACTCAGGTAGGAAGAGCCCTACTCCCAAACATGCCCACTGTATCCAGCCATGTGCATTGATTTTTTTTATTGGATTGAAACAGACTGGGTATTCAAATATTGCCAATCGTGGGTGTCGTTTAACCACAAAGTGATCTCCTGGAGATGTTATCTTCTTTAATTCTACATCTGTTCTTAAAATGGGTAAATACCATATACCACCAAATTGGGTGGCACAGTGGTGTAGTGGGTAGCACTCTCACATAGCAGTAAAAAAGGTTCCTGGTTCAAATCCCAACCACAACACTACCTGCCTGGAGTTTGCATGTTCTCCCTGTACCTGTGTGGATTTCCTCCGGGTACTCCAGTTTCTTTCCACACTCCAAAAACACGCTGGTAGGTTAATTGGCTTCTGTCCAAAAAAAAAATAAAAAAAAATTGGCCCTAAATAATATATAATAGAGGAGTATCTTAATGAGACACAATGTACTGGAATAGGGACAATTGTAGACACACACACACACTCACTCAGGATGGACTGGTGTCTCTTATTCAACCTGACTATGTACCTGCATACAATTTGTTTAACATCACTGAACAGGTTATAACATGTTTTTAAAAGAGATCAATTGGGAGCTAGTCTTGATATATTGCCTATTATCCTTACCTACATTGTTCTTTAAAAGGTCCTCCTTTGAAGTATTCTTGGCAGCTTCTTAGGCCCTATCTATAAGAGACCAGATATAGACCTTCTCAAGGAATCTCACCTTCATCTCCACCGCTTCCAGCGCAAAGCTCTCTAATGATAGACTTTAAATAGGCCTGTACATAAATTTAGAGTTAATATTTTAATTATTAATTGGAGTCTGCTTGAGAATGCATTGACACCCTGAGCTCTCTCACTCTGAGACCTGCAGATGCCCTCCGGTCCCCTGGACTCGTTATTTGTTTCAGTTTCTCCCAATCGTCTGCAGCTGTCCTGACTCTCCCAGTCCTGTGGGCACAAGTCACAGGATGTGGACATAAAATAAAATCTTCCCAGTGGGGATCAGAGACATAAACGAAAACTTGACAGCAATGTTAACTGTTCCTCATTCCACCAAAAACTAAAAAAAGAAACATAGCTTTAGCTGGGATTCTGCATGGTGTTCACAATGGAAAAAGGCAAGTTCAGCACACTCAAGAAGAATTCCTAGATCTAATGGGACTAATTGATCCCAGATTTAGTTCTCTAGTGCTTATCTACATACCATAACCAACATCTGATAAATAGTAATCACAAATCAGAGTTTTTTTTCAGACTTTTTTATTTATAGTTAGCATCTGAAGGCGCTTATAGCAGTATTAAACCCAAAACCAAAAATGTCATATGTTTACCAATCATTAGATATGGTGGCTACTGGCTACATTCGTTTTTTTTAGGCTTTTCCCCCCTCTGTTTTCACCCAGTGATCTTGCCAGTAACACAGCTCCTACAGTCTATTGTCTCCACTGCAGGTGGCAGTCCTCCACAGTGGCAATGCAGGTGGAGGAGGAAGTTGAGAGGACTGATTGGATGCTGGCACCCCATGTGACTTTGGTGGTCATCTTGGGTCAGGCAGAGTCCATTTTGGACCCTGGTTCCCAGGCTTGGTGTGCATTTCACATGTTGGTAGAGTAGGCACATATATACAAGGGGTTCGCCCTGGGACTTTGAGTGAGGTAAATATGGTTAGTCAAGAAACATGTCATGGAAATAAAATAATGTAGATTTATTACAATTGTTGCGCATCTGAAACACAACAGCAATAACTACAGGCTGATAAAATATGCATATAATGTGAACATGAGACAATCCACATACATGATAAAACAATATATACCAATATACAAACATCAGAGAAATTTGCAAGCATGAGTAGTAACCAGCAACGTTTCGCGAGACCACGCTTGCTCTTCAGGGGTAAATGCTTTGCTGAATCTGTAATACAAGTAGTAAATCAAAAGAATGAGTGTATGTTGCATCAAATAGGCAGGATGGTGAGTAATCATTGGGGTCAGGCTAGGGACCCCATACTTACCCATGGGCTGGATCCGACCATCAGTCGCTGACTCCACCGGCGGCGGCAGCAACAAACGTCCAGCACGGGAGCTGAGGGAGCGGAGCAAAAGGTAACCCCAATGGGGAAACAACCGGAGCACCGACATAGCCTTGGTAGATACAAATATAAGTGTCCCTAGAAGTCTAATACAGTGGGTGTATTGTGCCATCTGCACAGTGTACACGCCTAAAGCTACTACAATTGCTGTTGTTCTGCTCATCCTATCCGTAGGCAGCTGTTGCAAATATAGTGGGTGTATTGTGCCATCTGCACAGTGTACACGCCTGAAGCTACCCCAATTGCTACCCCAATTGCTGTTGTTCTGCGCATCCTATCCGCAGGCAGCTATAGCAATTACAGTCAGCATATTGTGCCATCTGCACAGTGTACGCCTGAAGCTACCCCAATTGCTGGTGTTCTGCTGATCCTATCCACGAGCAGCTGTACAATTACAGTCGGCGTATTGTGCCATCTGCACAGTGTACGCCTAAAGCTATCCCAATTGCTGGTGTTCTGATAATAATAATACTACAGGCAGTTTATTCTGCTAGCTACAGTATATCAGTATATACATCCCAGCTTTGTGCAGCTACATCTCCCTGCAGGCCATTAGTATGTCTGGAAGGCCAACAAGGAGAGGCAGACAGTCACGAGGCAATAAAAGAGGGCAAGCAGGCTCTGTGTCTAGAGGCAACAGTGCTGGTCGTGGACACGGTGCATCCTCATCAGCACGTGGCCATGGGACATGCTCATCATTTTTTTTCGGCAGCTGGACTTGTTGAGCTGCAACATGCCGAAGACTTGGTAGAGTGGATGACCAAGCCATCCTCATCCTCCTCATCCTCTCTCACCCAGGCTCAGGGTACTGGCAAAGCAGCTGCCAACGTGGCCTCTTCCCTAGGCTCAATGGCATCAGTCACTCCTTCCCTAGCCCCACCATGTCCTCCTGAGGAGTCCCCTGAATTGTTTGAGCACAGTGTTGGGTACATGCTCCATGAGGATGCCCAGCGTTTTGAAGGCTCGGATGATGATACCCAGCTAGAGGAAGGCAGTAACGTGAGCCCAGAGAGAGGGGATGACATACAATATATATATATATATATATATATATATATATATATATATATATATAAACTGCGCTAGCGGATATAGTGCATAATATAATGAATAGTGATTGATAAAATACAATACCAGTCAAAAACCTCATAAAGTGCTAGGTGCAATATATGTGAAACAGAAAGTAATTGATGGATTACTCATAAATCTCATAAAGTGCTAAGTGCAATATAAGTAAAAAATATATATCGCATAGTAAATCGCATAGAATGCTAAGTGCAATAAAGATAAATAAATCACATAAAGTGCTAAATGAAAAAATGCTTAAAATATCATATAAGTGCTCAGTGCATTCAAGGTGGACAAGAGAGGCAGGATCCTTGAAACGAAAAACCCCTCTGGTTGCCCCACTCACCAGAGCTGTTGGACCCAGGGCTTTTCAGTCCAGGGGTCAAATAAAGTTTTAAGAGGGGATTAGATGCGTGAAAATTCTATTCTTAGAGGCTCCCAGGGTATTTGCAGAGGATGAATATGCCGTAAAATAAAGAGAAAAAACATTCATGTGAAGTACTGCTATTAAAAACCGTCACAGCGCTGTTTACTTGGATCACTCACAAGACAGAAAACAGGCATCAGCGTGTTTCCGGGTCTGCACGTGTAGCTCTTTACTGGCATGTGGAAGGCAATGTCTTGTCCTCGCTGGACAGGGCAGTCAGCAGTAAGTTGCATATAACCGCTGACTCATGGTCCAGCAGGCATGGACAGGGACGTTACATATCTTTCACGGCGCATTGGGTGACTCTTCTGGCAGCTGGGAAGGATGCAGGACAAGGTGCAGTAGTGTTGGAGGTTGTTCCGCCACCACGCCTCCAAAATGCTTCACTGGTGATTCTGACACACCTCTCTCCTCCACCCCCTCCTCTTCTTCTTCCTCCATGGCCTCTTCCTGTGCTTTGTCCTCGGAACCAGCGGTGCTCCGTAGGCGTTCAAGGGGCTACCCAAGTATGCAGGCAAAAATATGCCATGCGGTGCTTGCACTGGTTTGCTTGGGGGACAGGAGCCACACTGGGGCAGAGGTTCTGTCAGCTCTGCAGGGGCAGGCTGTGAGGTGGTTGACACCACGCCAGCTTAAGCCAGGAATAGTGGTTTGCGACAATGGCACCAACCTCCTCTCCGCCCTCCGACAGGAACAACTGACCCATGTGCCCTGTGTGGCTCATGTCCTTAACTTGGTGGTGCAGCGGTTCTTGGGCAGGTACCCAGGCTTACAGTATGTCCTGAGGCAGGCCAGGAAAGTCTGTGTGCATTTGCGCCGGTCATATAATGCCAGTGTTTGGCTGGCTGACCTCCAAAAGGAGTTTAACCTGCCCAAGAACCGCCTAATCTGTGACATGCCCACCAGGTGGAACTCAACGTTGGCCATGCTGCAGTGGCTGCACACGCAGCAGAGGGCCATCAATGAGTACCTGTGTGACTACGGCACCAGGACAGGGTCAGGGGAGCTTGTTTTTTTTTCCCCACACTAGTGGGCCATGATCAGGGATGCATGCACTGTCCTGTCACCATTTGAGGAGTCCACGAGGATGGTGAGCAGTGACAGTGCATGCATCAGTGACACTGTCCCTCTTGTCCACCTGTTGGAGCACACGCTTCTTGGGATAATGGACAGGGCACTTGAGGCAGAACAGAGGCAGGAAGAGGAGGACTTCCTTACCTCTCAAGGTCCCTTTTATCCAGACAGTGTTCCTGCTGGCCCGCCGATCACACAGGAAGAGGAGGAGGATTGTGTCACCATGGAGGTGGAGCCTGGCACTCAGCATCAGCAGCAGTCTTTTAGGGATCATTTACAGTCCCAAGAAACCCGTGGACTTGTACGTAGCTGGGAGGAGGTGGCTGCGAATCATGTCATCAGTGACCCAGAGGACTCAGATCCGAATGCCTCAGCTGCATGTCCTCCCTGATCCTGCAAAGCCTGCGGGAGGATCCTCGTATTCGTTGGATCAAGGAGGGGGATCATTACTGTCTGGCAACTCTCCTTGATCCACGTTACAAGGGTAAGGTTGCAGACCTTATCTTGCCATCGCAGAGGGAGCAGAGGATGAAACATCTTCGGGAGGCCTTGCAGAAAGGTCTGTGAAACGCGTTCCCAGAGACTGGGAGGTTCCAAATTCCAGGTCCTGGACAACGTGTTGCTGAGGCTTCGGTCAGTCACAGAAGGAGCGGTGGAGAAGGTGGCCGTCTGACCGATTAGTTCAGACAATTTTTTAGTCGGCAGGCCCAAGGTATGATCGGTTCCAGCAACCATCGCCAGCGTCTGATTTACATGGTCCAGGAATACCTAGGGTCAGACTTGGACACCTTTCCCACCGAAAATCCTCTGGGTTACTGTGTCTTGAGGATGGATCACTGGCCAGAGCTTGCACAGTATGCAATTGAGCTACTAGCCTGTCCTGCATCCAGCGTTCTTTGGGAATGCACATTCAGTGCTGCTGGAGGGTTTGTTACTGATCAGAGGGTTCGCCTGTCCACAGACTTGGTTGATCGACTGACCTTCATTAAAATTAATCAGTCTTGGATCACCACCAGCTACCAAGCACCTGATGCTGATGTAACAGAATAATTTTTTTTGAAATGTCAGATCCCTTCAAGACTGCCTATGCTGATGCTGAGTGACTATTCTGTTATGCTGAGTGACTATCCTCTTCCTCCTCAATGATCATGCTGATAGCTTGTAAGAACATTTTTGGTTCTGGGCGCCCCCACCAGTGGCTAAGGCACAATTTTTCAGCCCCTGTTTAACAGGGGCATGTAATTAAAATTTTTGATGCAATACTTTGCAGCAGGGCTCATTCCTGTGCTCAAACTAGAGTATCTGTGAGGAGTTGCAATGTTCTGGCACCAGCACCAGTGGCTAAGGCCCAATTTTCCAGCCCCTTTTTAACAGGGGCATGAATTTAAAATTTTTGATGCAATACTTTGCAGCAGGGCTCATTCCTGCGCTCCAGCTAGAGTTTCTGTGAGGTGTTGCAGTGTTGTGGTATCAGTGCCTAAGGCCCAATTTTTCTGCCCCTGTTCAACAGGTGCATGTAATTACAATTCTTGATATAATATTTCAAAGCAGGGCCCGTTCCAGCACCCCCCAAGAGTAACTGTGAGGACTTACAGTGTTGTGGCACCAGCACCACCACCAAAGGCCACATTTTTCTACCACTGTTGAACAATGGCATGCAATTACAATTCTTGATATAATATTTCACAGCAGGGCCCGTTCCAGCGCCCACCAAGAGTAACTATGAGGACTTACAGTGTTGTGGCACCAGCACCACCAAAGGCCCAATTTTTCTACCACTGTTCAACAATGGCATGTAATTACAATTCTTGATCTAATATTTCACAGCAGGCCCATTCCTGTGCCCACCAAGAGTAAATGTGAGGGCTTACAGTTATGTGGTAACACCACCACCACCACCAAAGGCCCAATTTTTCTGCCCCTGTTTAACAGGTGCATGTAATTACAATTCTTGATATAATATTTCACAGTAGGGCCTGTTCCAGCGCCCACCAAGAGTAACTGTGAGGACTTACAGTGTTGTGGCTCCAGCACCACCACCAAAGGCCCAATTTTTCTACTACTGTTCAACAATGACATGTAATTACAATTCTTGATATAATAGTTCACAGCAGGGCGTTCCAGCGCCCACCAAAAGTCACTTTGAGGGTTTACAGTGTTGTGGCAACACCAACACCTTAGGCCCAAATTTCTGCAACGCATATAGGGCAGGCCCCTACTTTCAAACATCCAACTTATAATCTTCTGCTACTTGCTGTCACGTACCTGGTGGTTGAGCCCACGAATGCAGGGAGCGGCGTCTCGTATACCTCCGGCTCGGGAACCCCTGGTAGAATAGACAGGGGCTCGGAAGCACAAAGGGGCACAAGTGCCTGGCGGGTTACAGGTGTAGGGCTGGTCCCGACGTCTGGAGTACTGTAGGACGACCAGTAGAGGACTAGGGCAGGAACCCAGTCGTAGTAGGCAGGCAGGTGGAACTTGCGGATAGCCGGGAGAGACTGGAGTCCGGAGCTGAAGCAGGTCACAGACAGGCCGGGTCAAACACGGGCAGGCAGGTGCGGTACCAAATCAGCAGGCAAGGCGTAGTCGTGAAGCAGGCCGGGTCGTTTAACAGGCGGACAGCAGAGTACCAAGGAGCAGGCAGAAGAGATGTCAGGACAAGCCGGGATCGAGGACAGGCAGCAGGTACGGGATATCAGGAACAAGCCGGGTAGTCAGGTATCAGAAGTCAGGTAATTCACAGGTAGCTGGTAGCTGGGGGTCACGGGAACGCTGTAGACCGGACAGCAAGACAGCATGGACAGGCACTTCCTTAAATAGCGCTCCTGGCGCCAAAACGGACTCAAACAGCGTGCGTGCGCGCTCCCGCGCGCCCGCGTGCGCGCTGAGCGGCTCTTTTGCTGGACATACCATAGCCGATTCTCCTGCTGGCAGAAAAAGGTACTGAACGCTTTTCTTGACATTGCCCCCCCCTAAGGGGCAGCCTCCGGATGCCCAACTGAACCATCTTACTTGCGTGTGCATTATTAAATGCCCGAATCAGCCTCTTTGCATGAATGTTGGATTCCGGTTCCCACGAATTTTCTTCCGGGCCGTACCCCTTCCATTTCACCAGATACTGCACACGCCCGCCTCTTCTCCTACAATCCAGGATCGACTCCACCTCGAATTCCATTTCCCCATCAATGAGTACCGGTTCAGGAGGCCCCGTATTCCGGCCAACAAAAGGATCTGGGACAGTAGGTTTGAGCAGAGCTACATGGAAGACTGGGTGGATCCGGAATGATTCGGGTAGTTTTAATTTATAAGTTACACTATTGATTTTCTTTTCCACAGGGAAAGGACCCACAAACTTAGGGCCAAGCTTCTTGGAGGGGCATGCCAATTTCAAGTTTAATGTAGACAGCCAGACTTGATCTCCTGGTTTTAAATTGAGTTCTCCCCTTCTCTTCCTGTCAAAGACCTCCTTGTAATATTCCTGAGTTCTTGTCATTGTCTCCTGGAGTAGTTTATTATTGGCACTAAAAAAATTCAGCGTTTCCTGAGCAGCAGGTACAGGACATTCCGGTATACTGTTTGATAGAAATAAAGGGTGAAAACCATAATTTGCAAAGAAAGGAGTCTGTTTTGTAGCAGAATGAATTGAATTGTTATAGGCAAATTCGGCCAGCGGCAATAGAGGAACCCAATCATCTTGTGAGAATGATGAAAAGCAACGTAAGTACTGCTCCAATGTTTGATTCGTCCTTTCTGTCTGGCCGTTTGTTTGAGGATGGTAAGCTGAAGAAAAGGACAGATTGATCTTCAGAGAGCCACATAATGCCCTCCAGAATTTTGAGGTGAATTGTACCCCACGATCTGAGGTTATGTTTGCCGGAATGCCATGAAGTCTTACGATTTCCTTAATGAAAATTCTCGCGGTTTCGGCCGCAGAAGGAGTACCCTTCATGGGAAGGAAGTGAGCCATTTTAGAGAGTCTATCCACCACTACGAAGATGGTTGAATGATCTTCCGAGGGAGGCAGCTCAACAATAAAATCCATAGAGATCATTCTCCATGGTCTCTCTGGGACAGGTAATGGTTTCAACAGCCCCCAAGCTTTTGATTTGTTGCCTTTGTTCTGGATACAGACGGTGCATGATTCCACATAATCCCTACAGTCCTTTGTTAACTGTGGCCACCAAAACATGCGTTGGAGCAATTCAGATGTCTTGTGCACCCCAAAATGACCAGCTAACTCATGGTCATGACAGAAGTTCAGAACAGCCACTCGCACCTCCTTGGGTACGAAGATCTTTTCTCCGTACCATAACAGATCATCTCTGGTTTGTAGAGTGGTATCAGGTGGGGAAGAAATTCCTGCGGAAGCCTGTTTTATCTGAGCCAGCAAATCTTCTTGGAGCAAAAGAAAACTTCCAGAAGACAAGATGGTGTCCGGAGGAGAAGAAGTTTCAGGTTCACTAAACATCCTAGAGAGGGCGTCTGGTTTGGTGTTCTTCGACCCGGGCCTGTTATGTGGAGAGAAAATCGCGTAAAGAAAAGTGCCCACCTGGCCTGGCGTGGTCTCAGTCTCTTAGCGGTTTTTAAATATTCGAGATTCTTGTGATCTGTATACACAAGAATCGGATGTGTCGCTCCTTCCAAAAGATATCGCCATTCTTCAAGGGCCGCTTTGATGGCCAATAGTTCTCGGTCTCCCACGTCGTAATTTCGTTCCGCCTCAGATAGTTTGCGGGAGAAGAACGCAACTGGGTGCAACAGAGCTTTAGGCCCTTGTCTCTGAGATAACACTGCCCCGACTGCAATTTCCGAGGCATCAACCTCAAGTATGTACGGTAACGCTGGGTCAGGATGCTTCAGAACTGATGCCGACGTGAATCGATCTTTCAAGGTTGCAAAGGCTGCCTGCGCTCCGGGAGACCAAGAAAACTTAGTGCTCTGCTTGGTTAGATTCGTGATGGGTGAAATGATAGTGGAGAATCCTTTGATGAATTTCCGGTAGAAATTTGCGAATCCCACAAAGCGTTGAACACCCTTCCTGTCGGTAGGAGCTGGCCAGTCCAGGATGGCAGAGACCTTCTGTGGGTCCATTTTGATACCTTCCACGGAAATAATCAATCCTAGGAACTGGATGCTCTGTTGCTCGAATACACATTTTTCGGGTTTCGCATACAAGCCGTGGCGTCGAAGTCTGGTTAGCACCTTTTTAACATGTTGGCGATGCTCTGTCAGGGAAGGTGAGAAGATCAGGATGTCGTCCAAATATACTATGACGAACAGGTCAAGGTAGTCTCTGAAGATATCGTTCACAAAATGCTGGAACGTAGCAGGGACGTTGCAGAGTCCGAATGGCATAACCAAATATTCAAAATGCCCGAATCGGGTGCGAAAGGCAGTCTTCCACTCGTCACCGCTCCGGATGCGGATAAGGTTGTATGCCCCGCGAAGGTCCAGTTTTGTGAACGTCGCTGCAGATCCCAGTCTTTGGAATAATTCAGGTACCAAAGGGAGAGGGTACCGATTTTTGATGGTAACTTTGTTAAGTTCCCTGTAGTCTACGCAGGGGCGTAGGGAATGGTCTTTTTTCTCTACGAAGAAAATTCCTGCCCCTGCTGGGGAAGTGGAGGGCCGAATGAACCCCTTCTCCAGATTATCATCAATATAGGCCTTCAAAGTGCCAAGTTCAAGTTCAGTTAAGGGGAAGATTCTCCCAAATGGAACTTCTGCGCCAGGAAGGATTTCAATTGGGCAGTCATAAGGCCTGTGAGGAGGAAGAGTATCTGCGCCCTTCTTGCTGAAGACGTCTAAAAACTCATGGTAGACTTCAGGCACGGCTTGACGGGTCTCTTCATCAGCTTCCATGCAGAGTAGGGGTGAAAGTGCTTGAGCCGTCTCAGGTAGGCAATATTGGCGACAATAGGAGGAGGGGAAGCTGATCTCCCCAGTGGTCCAATTAATGAATGGGTTATGAGCCCTCAACCAGGGCATGCCTAGAATAACTGGAAACAGAGGGGATTGGATGATGTTCAGGCATAATAGTTCTTGGTGGTTACCGGCTATAGTGGTAAATATTGGCACAGTCTCTTGTGTGACAGGTCCAGATTTAAGAGCCGAGCCGTCTGCCAGATGTATAGAGAGGCCTTTTGCTTTTGGTCGAAGAGGAACATGATGCCGGGTGGCGAAAGCTGAGTCCATGAAACCGCTGCAGGCTCCGGAGTCAATGATAGCGGTTACCCGGATATTCCCTCTGGGGAGCTGAAAAAGAACGGAGACAGCCAGGTGAGACGTATTATTCGGCAGAGTGGGAGTAAGAGCAAAAGAGGTAGTGCAGGACTTACGGAGTTTAGCAGGACAGGATCTCACATAATGTCCCGATTCGCCACAGTAGAGGCACAGATTATTGGATCGCCTGCGTTGTCGCTCTTCAGGTGTCAGAGATGGGCGCAGCAATCCTAGCTGCATAGGTTCCGGAGCATCAGAGGTATAGGCCACGGGAGTTCTGGGATTCGGTGGAGGCTGACTGGGTACACGGGGAAGCATCCAGATTGGTCTGGGGGGACCGGCGGCACGTTCAGACCTCCGTTGTCGTAGTCGCCTGTCAATCTGTATGGACAGGTTAATGAGTGCGTCTAAAGTCTCAGGTGTATCCACTCTGGCCAGTTCGTCCTTCAATGATTCAGAGAGGCCCATGCGGAACTGGTACCGCAGAGCGGAGTCATTCCAGTTAGTATCGGAACTCCAGCGCCTGAATTCGGACGCATAATCTTCCGCTGGTCTGCGACCTTGCTGTAGGGAATGCAGGGCCGTTTCTGCAGTTGCTGTTAGTTGCGGGTCCTCGTAGAGCTGAGACATAGCATGAAAGAAAGAGTTCAAATTGTCAAGGGCGGCATCCTTCTGCTCCAAAAGCCGATGGGCCCAAGCTTGTGGATCTCCTGACAGCAGGGAAATGACAAAGCCTACTTTGGTGGCGTCAAGCGAAAAAGTCCTAGGCTGCAGGGCAAAGAAAAGTTCACAAGCATTGTGGAAAGCTCGAAATTTGCTACGGTCCCCAGAAAACCGCTCAGGAGTGGGAACCTTAGGTTCAGGTGGCATCATCACTACTGAAGGAGCAGCAGGAATCGCAGGTGAAGGTGACGTAACTGTGGATAGGATCTGAACACGTTCCTCGAGCCGGGTATAGCCTTCCTGAAGACTCTTCACTGCCTGGGTTAGGCCAGCCAGGTGGCGACACAGATCATCCACTGGAGCAGCTCCCTGCGTGGGCTCGGACATGGCTGTCTGGTACTGTCACGTACCTGGTGGTTGAGCCCACGAATGCAGGGAGCGGCGTCTCGTATACCTCCGGCTCGGGAACCCCTGGTAGAATAGACAGGGGCTCGGAAGCACAAAGGGGCACAAGTGCCTGGCGGGTTACAGGTGTAGGGCTGGTCCCGACGTCTGGAGTACTGTAGGACGACCAGTAGAGGACTAGGGCAGGAACCCAGTCGTAGTAGGCAGGCAGGTGGAACTTGCGGATAGCCGGGAGAGACTGGAGTCCGGAGCTGAAGCAGGTCACAGACAGGCCGGGTCAAACACGGGCAGGCAGGTGCGGTACCAAATCAGCAGGCAAGGCGTAGTCGTGAAGCAGGCCGGGTCGTTTAACAGGCGGACAGCAGAGTACCAAGGAGCAGGCAGAAGAGATGTCAGGACAAGCCGGGATCGAGGACAGGCAGCAGGTACGGGATATCAGGAACAAGCCGGGTAGTCAGGTATCAGAAGTCAGGTAATTCACAGGTAGCTGGTAGCTGGGGGTCACGGGAACGCTGTAGACCGGACAGCAAGACAGCATGGACAGGCACTTCCTTAAATAGCGCTCCTGGCGCCAAAACGGACTCAAACAGCGTGCGTGCGCGCTCCCGCGCGTGCGTGCGCGCTCCCGTGCGCGCGCTCCCGTGCGCGCGTGCGCGTTCCCGTGCGCCCGCGTGCGCGCTGAGCGGCTCTTTTGCTGGACATACCATAGCCGATTCTCCTGCTGGCAGAAAAAGGTACTGAACGCTTTTCTTGACACTTGCAAACGGAAGGAGACAACAGGAAGTGAGATGAAATCTACCCCTAGGAAGAGAAATTCTCTCCTGTAAGAGTTGATATGGGAAAAACGTGTCTCCTCTCCACTGATGCTTTATCCCAATCCTTGTTTTACTAAAAACCCCAAATTTTCAAAAAACATTTGTCATTGGGACAGAAAGTGAGGTGAAATCTTCTGAAGAGGTGCACAGACAGCAAAAAAAATGTTACAGGGGTGATAACCCCTCCCTATGTTTTCAAAAAAGCTTAAAAATGTATTTTTTGACTGGAGCTACACTTTAAAAATGTACCAGTTCAAAATTACAAAAAGATTCTACTTAACAAAGCACCGCCTGTATACTGTTGTTCAGAGTATATAGGGCCTGGAGGCCGCACGCCTTTCCTTTTTTTATTTGGGTACGGGGTTCCCCTTAATATCCATACAAGACCCAAAGGGGCTGGTAATGGGCAGGGGGGGTACCCATGCCATTTTTCTCACTGATTTTCATCCATATTGCCGGGACCAGACATTACATTAAAACCGCAAGCAGTTTGAAATAAAAAAAATTTCCGTTAGAAATGTCATTTTATGCAGGGACTGTTCTAAACACTTGAAACACGTGACACTTCACAGACATATTATAGACACCCCACAGGCACGATATTTAAAGGAATATTTCACTTTTTTTTTACTTTAAGCGTTTGCAGGTTCTGGTGCGAACCGAACCTGGGGGGTGTTTGGCTAATCCCTATCTGCCACTACTCATTGTTGATATATCCTGTGAGTGTTCCCAGTCAGGTGCCTTCCTGTCGGGCTTGTTGTTAATTGCCGAACTTAAGTTACAATACAGTTCCATTTTCTACAACTGGACTGAGTTTTTTTTGCCACCGCACCACGCTGCACCTACCCCCACAGTAACAAATTGAAGTCAAACTCCAGCTAATACTTTATAATCAGTTACAGCAAACAGTTTTTTCCTTTTGGGTTAAAAGGTTTTACATAAATAAATAAAAGCTGATCATTTTAAGCACCCCACCAGTCCTAAATGGTCTCATCCCTGTAACTGCAAGAGAGCTTTTCTGTTGAAAAACAGTTTTACTGGCTGGATCGTCAGATGAAAACAGGAGAAATAAAACCTTAAAAAAGGGAACTTTTTTCACATTTAAGAATTGGTAAGTGGCAATAAAGCAAAATAGCTTTCAAAAAAGTGCCACATCCAATAAACAATAGCAGAAAAAGATGTCTCACAATAATTATTTGTGTGGTCAATGGTGGTTTTTAAAGGCACAGCATGAGACACATACATTTATATAAAAGAAACATTTTATTTAACACATATTAAAAACTAGTGTATTAAAATCCCCTGCAAATGTATGAAATACAGAACATAAATGACCATTAGCACCAGATTGTATATCAATTATCCATATCATCCAAGTAGTCTTGCCCAGTTCAACAATTAATGACGTAAATCGGTGGAATTCCAAAGAACCAGTCTGGGAAGTGGACAAAAGGGACCCAGGTGTAACCAGCCTAAAGGGAGAGCAGAGACATACAGAGGTGGAAAAAGGCCCTATAGGGTGAAACGTGTTTTGCCTAATTTGTAGCTTCTTCAAGACCATATCTTTTTGAGGGAACAACAATTAATGGCGGTAATTGGTGGAATTCCAAAGAACTAGTCTGGGGGGTTGACAAAGGGGACTATGATTTTGATGGTTGCAATGGTGGGATCCCACTAGTTTCATGGGCAAACATATGTGTCCTACACACTTCCTATGTTGCTAGGGGATTGTTTGTGTTAGCAGCATTGCACGCCACTCCTTTGGTTCAGCTTTCCTATGTGTTGGTGGGGCCTAGGGGCAGTGCCCATTTGCCATGGGGTAATGTGCCTCTGGGAGATTTTTCTTCCGGTACAGTCCTTGTCTCTGTGCGTCTTAGCTGCCACATACAGCCCTGCGATATGCCACTGCACATGCACGACTGGTTGGGGCATGCCGTGTCATGGCATCATTGGGCGGCGGCGCTGCATTGTGACATCATCAGCCGGTGCCCTGTTTAGCCTGATGAGATATGATGTGTGAGGCAAATCTGTGAAAATTTGGGCCACATTGAATATTCCTTCATCGTGTGCAAGTTGAGAGATTGTGTATTACATATACCTTATTCACACTTAACTAGAGATATTTGGTGTAGATCTATACATTTATGGTTTTGTTTGCTTGATCATAGACCGTACTCTAATGCTTGATAGACTACACAGTCCATATAGAAGAAGTTGTATACCGGGATATTATTGAGTTGCTTTAAAAGCCCTCCCCTCTTTTCACGTGAGTGTTACTTATCTATGATGGATTTAGTTTTTTTATGTATTTGTTTAAATACAGATTAGTAGCTGGCTCTTTGGTCCCTTCTTTTCAGTTGGGCTATAAGCATCATTAAGGCTGGTTCTCCTCCCTTGTTTCATCCTGATCCCTATTCTACAATGCAGGTTGTGTGTAGGACACCAGCAAAGTATTTGTGTAAGTTTTTTTATGATTTATCGTATATACTCGAGTATAAGCCGAGTTTTTCAGCACATTTTTTTGTGCTGAAAATACCCCCCCCCCCCCTCCCGGCTTATACTGGAGTCAAGCACTTTTCTGCAGCAGAGAGTGAAATTTTCCAACCCAAATTTAGGGGTACCGTATCTCTGGGCCACTTAGAACCCCAAATTTGGTATGCAATCCCAGTGGAACTAGCTCTACGACATATTCAAAGATGGGGTTCCTAGCACCAAGTGGCCCCGAGATACGGGGCCCCAAAGTCGGGTCGGAAAATGTCATTCTCTGCTGCAGAAAAGTGCTTGACATTTTCCGACCCGACTTTGGGGCCCCGTATATCAGGGCCACTTGGTGCTAGGAACCCCAAATTAGGTATGCAAACCCAGTGGAACTAGCACTACAACATATCCAAAGATCCAAAGAAGGCATGCAAATGGGCACAGTGAGGCTGCAAATGGGAATTTTAGACCCTCTTTTCCACTTACAGTAGCTGCGCATTTCTCACCCTAGGCTTATACTCGAGTTAATAGGTTTTCCCAGTTTTTTGTGGTAAAATTAGGTGCCTCGGCTTATAATCGGGTCGCGAGTATATACGGTACTACATATTACCTTTTTGTTTTGAATTACAGTATATACCCTTATAATAATGTCCCTGGTGCCCTATTGGTTTCACCCTATAGGGCCTTTTTCCACCTCCTGTATGTCTCTGCTATCCCTTTGGGCTGGTTACACCTGGGTCCCTTTTGTCCACCCCCAGACTGGTTCTTTGGAATTCCACCAATTTACAACATTAATTGTTGAACTGGACAAGACTACTTGGATGATATGAATAATTGATATACCATCTGGCGTTTAAGGTAATTTACTGTTTGTCCTGTATTTCTTTGGGTGATGCATTTGCAGGGAATTTTCCCTATGTCTTTGGCTATCTCTGAAGCGTTTTAATAAACTACTTTTCAATATGTGTTAAATAAAATATTTATTTTATATAAATGTATGTGTCTCATGTTGTGCCTTCAAAATCCACCATTGACCAAACAAGTAATTCTTGTGCGGTTTCTTTTTCTACTAAGCTGCAATATAATAAATGTTTACTTTTATGTTTAATACTGCTTTAAGTAACTATGTTGCAGGAAACTAACTTACAGTTAGTGGACATTTTGTGTTCCTATCTTGTTAATAATCAGTTATGACTTTTTACCAGCCACCATCCGAATATGGAGACATACAGTTCTCTTTAAGCTACAATGACTACCTTGGACGTTTGACAGCAGTAGTACTTCGAGCAAAAGGAATACAGTTCCAAGAAGACCGTGGGGTTGTCAGTAAGTAGAGCTGTCTACCTTTTGGAATATGTGAGTTTTATCATTATTAAAAAGTTATTATACTGTGACTAAATAGTGATATCAAAATTTAACTTAATGACATAATTTATGCGCTTAAGACCTAAACAAATCTTGAAAAGTAGTTGATGTTATCTCAATATCAAAGCTGCTCTGTCCAAATGACCCAATCAAGGAATAGGTACATTTGCTGCTAGTTATGCGAATATTGTGAATTTGTGTTTTATACTTTGTTTATTAAGTATTTTCTTTTTTTGTTTACAAACTATTTTATTGAGTGCAAAAGGTGGTACAAAAAGAGTACAAAAATATGCTGAAACTTGACAGTAATCATATGTTTTACATATGTAACAATGTAAAGGTACAAGTAATAAGGTAGGAATTCTTAACAAAGGTACAAAAGTTTTGAATATGGTCTATAGTACATTATAAAGGATAGACTGATGTTTTATGTGCAGACATTCTCAGGTTGGATTGAAGAAGGATATGGAATGTTTAAACCAAGGATCCCATTTTTTATTGTATAAATGTGATGTGTTCTGAATGGTATGAAATATTTTTTCCATGAGATTGACGTTGTTTATTCTAGTTTTTAAATGTTCTAAAGGAATTGATTGGGATTTCCAATGATATGCAATTAACCAGTGAATTGCAACGCAGATTGTACGTATTAATCTGGTATTGTGTGTTGAGAGACCAGTAACAGGTGCGAATAAGAGACAGCTGTGTGGGGTTAGGACAATGTTGTTATCTGAGATTATAGAGGCAAATCTTTCTAGCTGTTTCCATATATGTGTAGTCTTATTACAGTCCCAGAAAATATGAATGTATGATCCAGGGGAATCACATCCTCTGAAGCATGTTTGTGGTGTTGTGGGGAATATGGAGTGTAGTTTGACTGGGGTATAGTACCATCTGGTGAATAGTTTCAGTGCTGTCTCCTTAACTGTGATAGATCTAGTGCATTTATGTAAGTTGTTAATGCATGTATCCCAGTTTTGGACAGAGAAAGAGATGTTTAATTCTTGTTCCCATTTGAGCATGTATGGTAGTTTGTTTGTTTCTGTGTTGTTAGTTTATTAAGTATTTTCTTACACATCTTTGCAGCATGGGTCACTTATTTATTAAAAATAAAGCCTTGATTTGCAGACAGACCAAAATACACTACTAGAAGCCACTAACAGCAAGGTGCTTCATTAATTGCCAATTAAAGGATTACCAGATGGGAAGACACCCTGCATGCATTGAAAGCATAGTTAATAAAGCATTCAAGTAATTGCATTTTTTATTAAATACGACTGTGCTTTAAATAGTGGTTTAAAATATCAGCATATGTTTAGTTAGTGGTTTTATTATCTGCACACTTGAACCCATTTTACAGAGAAGGAGTGCACTCTTTTGTTTAAATGTTGTTATTCCAACTCTGCCAACCATGATTTAACTGGGAAATTAATTGTATGGGCATTCTGTAACAACATTTTGTGTAAGCTGGCCATAATGAGCATCATTAGTGAAAACTGAGCATACTAGAAGTTATCAGATGACCAATAAAGAGTGTTCAGGTAAAATTAAAATTAAATTCTCTGTCGCAAGGATTTTTAAGTATGCTTCCAAGATTTTGAAACTGAATAAAGTGTATGTAAACGGTAAATCCTTTACAGTATGTTTTCGACAATACTTTACCGTATAAAGTTTCCTTAACCACTTAAGCTCCAGAAGGTCTTACCCCCTTCATGAACAGGGAATTTTTTGCTATTTGGCACTGCACTACTTTAACTGGCACCCAAATTAAATTTATATAGTTTTTTTTTCACCCAGATTTTCTGCTTTCTGGTGGTATTTGATATTGTATATAAATAATAAAAAGACTGAAAATTTTGAAAAAAAAAAAAAACGATCTTTCGTAAATTTAGGCCAAAATGTATTCTGCTACCGTACATCTTTGGTAAAAAAAAAATCCCAATAAGTGTATTTTGGTTGGTTTGCATGAAAGTTATAGCGTCTATAAACTATGGTATATATACTGAATTTTTTTTATATACTACCAATGGCGCTGATCAGTGACTTATAGTGGGACTGTGATAGAGCATTGGGCTATCTGACACTGGGTGGGAACTAAGTAACTGACATTACCAGCAGTGATGTAAGTAACTGAGTTAAAATAAACTGAGTTACCTAACGCAGTTACTTTAGAGGGTAACGAGTATCTAACTGATTACTTTTCCCCTCATGGTAACTCAGTTCCCATTACTTTGGCTTAGTTACCCCAATTACATCTACCGCCACTAGATGGCAGTAGTGTAATTCCGGTGTCCTGCCGAAAAAGTTCCCCCGCCGGATAAGGACCCCCTGTACTGCGCAGGCGCAGGGCTTGCGCAGTACGAAGGACTACGGAGCTTCCGAAAATTGCCGAACCTAAACAGCTCTGAGTGAACTCTACACCGCGCAGGTGCAGTTAACATGTAATTGTACGAGGCGATGCTGCACGCTCCTGATGCTCGTGCTACTCTGCAAGGGGCGTCTATCGTGTAAGTAAGGGTCTAGTATTACTGTAACCAAGGGGCGCATTTATTATTATTGTTATATATCGAGCTCTGCCCATTAATTTAACATTCGCCCTCTTCTGTAGCCATCCGCCCCTTACACGATATAATAATAATAGACACGCCCCTTGCTTACACGCTATAACCGATCTGCCCCTTGGTTAGAGTAATAATAGAGCAGCCCCTTGGTTACACGATATATAACAATAATAATAAATGCGCCCCTTGGTTACAGTAATACTAGACCCACCCCTTAGTTACACGTATAGAATATTTAAAAAAAAAGTCAGTTACTTTGCTGCGTAACTAATTACTTTTCCAATGTAGTAACTGAGTTACTAACGCAATTACTTTTTGGGAGAAGTAATTTGTAACTTAACTAATTACTTTTTTAAAGTAAGATGACCAAAACTGATTACCAGTGATACTAATACAGTGATCAATGATAATACTGTATACTGTCACTGTATTATTGACACTGGCTGGGAAGGGGTTAACGTTAACATCTAGGGGCAATCAAAGGGTAACTAATTAGATGTGGCTTTGTTTTCTCTTTTCTTTGCGGGGCGAAAACACAGCCACATTGCTGCTCCGTGTACAGAGACATGTGCACAACAAAAAAATTTGTTTTTTTTCGTTTTGTTTTTTTCGTTTCCGTTGATTCGTAACGATTCGTAAATTCGTAAGTCATCGGTGTTCGTATTCGTAACGATTCGTACATTCGTAAGTCGTCGGTGTTCATATTCGTAACGATTCGTACATTCGTAAGAGTTATTTTTTCATTGATTCGTTTTTTCGTTAGTGTAATTTTCGTTTATTCGAAATTCGGACGCATTCGTATTTATTCGTACATTCGTAACATTCGTAGATTCGTAATCGGAGCATAATTCGTAATTTTATGTAATGTGTATGCTATTATTACATTTTAATAATTTACGAATCGAAAAAAAAAGTTACGAATTGAAAAAAAAGTTACGAATCGAAAAAAAAAGTTACGAATGTACGTATTTTTTCGTTCAATCCATTCGAAGCACGTTAAGCAACGCCATTGTAAGAGACATGGAAAATTACGATTCCAAAAAAAAAAAAAGTTACGAATGTACGAAATTTTTCGTTCATTTTCGTTGTTCCTGTTTTCGTTTTTCGGATTTTTTTCATTCGTACATTCGTTGTTTCTAATTAGTTTTTTTCGGATTTTTGTTGTTTTTCGGATTCGTTCGATTCGAATGATTCGTTAATCGGATTCAAACGATTCGTTATTCGGATTCGTACGATTCGAACGATTCGTTCATTCGTACGAAAACGAACGAAAATAACGGAAAAAAACGAAACGAATTGCACATGTCTATTAGTAAACCCAGGGCTCTGTAGTGCCGAAACAGCAGGTCCCGACCAGACGTAAATCTCCCGACACCAAGGACCAGATTTTCTCTGGCATGGTGACTTAGGAACCCAGCTCTGGGGTTGAGTCTTTCGTGAGTACGCAAAGTACACACATCTATATGCAGTTCCACCCATAATGCTTTAGCACCATCACATTCTCCATGAATAAGATCCTCTTTCACACTCACTTTAAGATCACTTCTCACATAGAAACAGACACCTTTTCGTTTTACCCTGTCTCTCCGAAAGAGAGCATAGCCAGGAATAATAATTGCCCACTCGTGTGAAGATTGAAGCCAAGATTCAGTAATATTAATTAAATCATTGTTCTCTTCATGCACCAAAGCTTCCAACTGTCCTATTTTGGCTGGTAGACTTCTGGCATTGGTGAACAAACTCTTTAATTCATTGTCACATTTTGCACTTTTGTTTTGCATATCTTTTTGAATAATACAGACAGTACTTGATTTTTTTTTTTTTTTTTACTGTAAACATAACTTTAGTGCCTTAATAAAAAGCAAATGACAGAACAAAAGTGTCTTTTTGATGAGTTATAAACTACCATAGTTTCCTAGTGAATTAACTAATTTTAGTTATCATAATGTTAATGAGAATCTGACTGTTCAATCAAGATTTTATGACTAAATTAGATTGGTTTAACCCAGGGGTCTTCAGACTATGGCCCTCCAGTTGTTCAGGAACTACAATTCCCATCATGCCTAGTCATGTCTGTGAATGCCAGACTTTTGCAATGCCTCATGGGATGAGTAGTTCTGCAATAGCTGGAGGGCCGTAGTTTGAGGATCCCTGGTTTAACCATACCATAACATCCCTCCCTTTTTCCCATCCCATTTGGTTTTCCATGGCTCAAATGACAGCCCTAGGGCTGGCCTGGACATAATGGGGATGATTTACTAAAGTACAGCTCTGCATGGTAGCCAATCAGCTACTAATTTTCAGCTTGTTCGATTAAGTTTGGACAAAAAAAAATGGAAGCTGATTGGCTTCTATTAAGACCTGCACCATATTTTGCACACTCCAGTTTTAGTAAATCAACCCCAGTATGTCTGGAAACCCAACCCATCTCAGTTCAAGGAGGCAAGAGTGTAATTTAACATCTTTGTCTTAGGTCCCATGTTATCTCTTCTGGCACACAGTGGCAATGCCCAGTTTTTCCATCTTTCTGGACCCAAATCATTAGTGTGTGTTCTTTTAAAACACAAACTTATGTAAACTGTAATATATCCTGTTGTCAAAAACTATTGGCATGAATTTATATCCATGCCTGCCAAATATATATTGCTACAATGTGGAAATTCCCAATTTTCTAATGCTAGTTAATGATTAGATCAACTTGATCATGCTATTGTTACTCCCCAGGTCTTGATAACTCCCTGAGAATACAATCTGCTAAATTAGCATCCTCTATGTTATTTCCTTGGCGATTTTAACTTCTGGTCCATGGATTTTTTTTGCAGGTGTTTAATCTTGGTGTCATATATTATTTTATCATTTACATTTTTTTAATCTCACCCCTATAGTGCAGTGTGACTTGTACAGATGCACATGCAGAAGAAAACCTGTACATGGGGTTTGTGTACCCTAATGTAGCAAGTTATAATCTGTGGCATATGTTTTAGTATAAACACTGTATTCGGTTTCATAGGAGTAGTCTGTTCACTAGGGATGGGATGGGCGAACAGTTTGGCTGGAGCATAAGTTCGGGCCGAACTGACGTTGTTCAGCGAACAGCCGAACAAAACAGGGCCGTTCGAAAGTTTGTTCGCCCCCCCCCCCCCCCCCGAACCGACCACAATGCATTGCGCTGCTGAACAGTGCATTGCAAGCCCTGATTGGCTGAAGCAGTGAAAGGTTCAGCCAATCAGGGCACAGAGCACTGTCAGAGTCATGATTGGACACTGTCATCATGACTTATCCAATCATGGCTCATTCCTACATCACAGTATTAAGGAAAATAAATTGTTATCCATACTTACCGTAATTTTCCTTTCCTGGATCCTCCCCATGTCAGCCTACTATGGGTCAGCTCCGCCCCCTCTGACCCCTCCAGGACTACCTTTATTTAGCCCATAAAGGGCAGCTGTCTGCCCACACCAGTGTTCAAAAAATACCCGCCTCGCAACGGAGAAACTGGGTGGGAATCCTCCGGCTGACATGGGGAGGATCCAGGAAAGGAAAATTACGGTAAGTATGGATAACAATTTTCCTTATTCCTGGACCTCCCCAGCCTACTATGGAATGTACCTCCCCAGCCTACTATGGGATGTACCAAGCAATATTAAGAAGTGAGGGAAGACAAAAAATAAGCAAAACCCTCAATGCAACGCTGCTCACATTTTTAATGGGCAACAGCCGCCGTAATAACCATATGCTTCCAAATGTTTCCTGAGGCGGACAAGCCAAATTTAGCCTGTAATGCCTAATAAAATGTGTTAGGCGTGCTCCAGCTTGCTGCTCTGCAAACTACCTCAGGGGCGCCCTGCTGCGCAGGATGCTGCCATACCCCTGGTTGAATGTGCTTTGATCTCTGAAGGAGGAGGAAGGCCGAGCGTTTTTTATGCAATATGTATGGTCTTTGACAAATCAGGAAGACAAAACTCTGGATGTTGCCTGCATACCCTTTTAGGCCCCATTGGGAAAAACTACAGCTGACTTAGTTTTCAAATGCTTTTAGTCCATTTCAGGTAGGTTGAAACCGCAGAGACCAGGTCTAACCTACTCCACTCATCATCAGCTGTATTTGACGGAAAGGCTGGGAGAAGGACCTCCCAGTTCATATAAAATTATATGGCAACCTTAGGTAGTAAGCTTGATATCGGCCTAAGGACTATCTTGTCTGGGAGCATCAAACAATATGGTTCTTTAGATGAGAAGGCGCACAACTCAGAGACTCTTCTGGCTGAGGCAACGGCTAGTAAAAAACAAAAAAAAACTGTTAATATAAATAATGAACAAGAGAAAGCTTGATCAAAACGGAGGAACCAGCGATGTTCCCAAGACTAGTGTTAAGTCCTCTTTTGGAAAAAACTATTTCAATGGAGGTCTGATTTCTATGGCTGCCCCTAAAAGTCAGATCACCAACGGATTTAGAGCATATCTTGTACACGACATAGCCGAGAAAGCGGGCATTTGACCCTTCAGGGAATTATAAGCTAACCCTTAGAGACCACTCTGCAGAAACTCCAAAATGTTAGATACTGAAGGAGATCCAAGGTCCCAACCCCTTTTTGTAGTATTCCAGATCTGGTAATAGGTTACATTCGTGGACCTCTTACGAGCCTGTAATAATGTCTCCACTACACCGCCCGAGAGACCCAAGCCAGTTAAAGCCTCCCTCTCACTTCCAAGTTATTAACTTCATTCTCGTGCGGGTCGGGTGTCAGGCTCCACTCCACAGAAGGAGATTTTGACAAGGAGGCAGTGGGATTGGTGAGCCCAACTTTATCCTCCAAGCCAGAGGGAACCACGGCTCCCTGAGCCAGTAAGGTAAGACTACTATTGCTGTGACCCTTTCTCGTTGAATCTTCGGCAGGATTTTGAGAGCCAATGGAAGCGGCAGGAACACATACACCAAGGGGAAGTTCCAAGACCTGGACAGAGCACCCTGACCCAACGCTTGTGGATGCCAGGTCCGGAAGAAGAAGAAAGGCAGTTGACAATTCTCGTCCAATGCCATAAGATCTATCAATTGATGCTCTATTCATTGTGATCCTCAAAGCCTTGACTCAAGTGATCTGCTAAAACATTCCCAGGCCCTGGGAGATAAGATGCTGTAAGAGAGCCGAGATTAATCTCTGCGCATAGGAAGATTGACATGCCACCTGAAAGAGAAGACAACTTCTTGTGCCCCCAAATGAGACACATAAGCCACCGTAGTTGTTGTCCAAAGAATCTTGACAGCTCGACCTCGCAACATAGGTTGGAACGCTGAGAGAGCGCATCTGACAGCATCCAATCCAAGGAAATTTGAACTCTTCGCACCACAAAAGTTCCATTGGCCTTGAACCTGCTGTCCCAGGCAGTGTGCCCCGCAGCCTGCCAGGCTGGCATTGGTCGTCACCACTATTGGTTCTGAGGCCTTCAACGTAACTCCGCTGGAAAGATTGCGAGCTACGGCAAAGGGAAGACACTACCAAAACAGGTTAGAGAGTGCTGCTCACCCCCGGAAAACAGAAAATGGGAAAGATTCCCCCACAGTGGGGTTTTTAGACAGCAAAAATGAAAAGTAGATGAATAATATATAAAAAATTAAATATTTATTAATATGGAAAAACATAACACACTAGTTAAAAAATGAGCTCCATTAGGGAAATAATTATAAAAAGAACGGATATACACTTGCAGACGACAATTTCATTTGCGAGCTACTGACCACCAAACCAGGGACCAGATTATCGGAATTGGCAGATATATTTTCTGGAACAAAGAGTGACAATCCCACTGAAGAAGAAAGTTGCATTGAAACCTCCTTCTGCGCCACGAAACTACTGGAACTGTGCCTACTTGAACCCCCAGATACTGCATGCATTCCTTCACCATCATAGAAGGCCTGGCTATCACTGCTTTTGTCTGAGACTGGATCTCCGGGGCCTTCCTCTGAGGAAGAGAAACATCACCCAGATCCGTGTGGAATTGTACTCCTAAATACTCCAACATTTGGGTCGGATGCATCTGGCTCTTCTGAAAGTTGAACAACCAACCGAAACGAGCTAGTGTTTTGCAGGTGAAATTCACATGAAGTAGAAGGAGCTCATTTGATGGACCCAGAAGTAGTATGTCGTCTAGATAATGGAATATTTGCACTCCCTTGACCCTGAGAGTTGCAACGACAGCAGACAGTAGCTTTGAGAACATTCTCAGAGTCGTGCAGAGACCGAATGGGAGACATTAAAGTTGAAAATGAGAGCCTTCCATGGAAAACCTGAGAAAGCGATGATGAGATGCGTCTATGGAAACATGAAGATACGCATCCGCCAGATCGATGGAAACCATCCAGTCTCCTGAGTCCACAACTGAAATGATCGTTTCCAATGACTCCATTTTTAATGGTGGAACCTTCATTAAAGAATTCAGGACTTTGAGGTCAAAAACTGTTCCGAAACCCCCTGAAGCCTCTGGGACCAAGATTCAGAGGGGAACCTACTCTTTGACCCAATTCGTGCCTTGGAACCGGAAGGATGGCCCTTGCTGCCAACAGCTCCCCTATATATCCTCTCAAACATCTGTAGGAAGACCAGTTTCTACGAACAATGTCTGAGGTGGCCTTGTTCTGAACTCAAGACGATAACATGATCGAATGACGGCTACAATCCCGGCATCCTGTAATATGTCCGCCCAACCCAACCCCCCCCCCCTGAATTGGGCTAGTCTTGCTCCTACTTGAGAGGGTTAAGCGGAGACACCTTTAGAAGGACTTATTTGAAGCCTTAGGAGCTTCGTTGGCCCTGGGCTTGGAAGATCTCTGGAAGGTTGAATCGGCTTCCTTCTACTGTCTGAAAAACTGTCTGTAAGCACGGGCCTCTCTGAATCCTTCTCTTTGGATCTCTTGTTAAACTGAAAGGGCTGCTGTTGTCTTTTTCTCTTCTGCGGGATTAGGCTAGATCCAGAAACGCACTGAATTGCTGATTCTAAGTCTTCCCGAAGAGTAGCTTCCCGTCGAATGGAACTGAACATAGACTGTGCTTAGAAGCCTTATTGCCCGACCAATGCTTCAACCATAAGGCTCTGCGGGCTGTAACGGAATTAGCCATTATCTTTGCTGTCATCTTTTGAACTGGCTCCCTGACCTGGTCAACAGCCACTTCAGCCACAAACTCTACAGCAGTCTTGAAAACTGCAAAAGAGAAGAACTTCAACTTCCCAGACTTTCATCTAAACATCCATCCACCAGCTCCGCTACCCACAGTCTAAAGCCCCATACACACGGTCGGATTTTCGCATGGATTCTGTCCGATCGGACAATGTTGTCGAAAAATCCGACCGTGTGTATGCACCATCGGACAGTGTACGTCGGATTGTCCGACGGACAAAGTCCTATCTCCTGCTGGATAGATTTTTGGACAACAAGGTCCGATCACACCAAATCCGATCGTGTGTATGGTAGTCCGACGGACAAAGTGCTACGCATGCTCAGATCACATTACAAGACCAAAGCTATTGGCTATTAGCCTCTACGTAGTCCCGTCGTAGGCAACAAACGTCACCACGTTCAGAATGATCGGATTTTCCGACAACTTTGTCCGACCGTGTGTATGCAAAACCAACATCGGACAAAGTACGACGGACAGGATCCGACGGACCTGGTCCTCGGATAATCCGCGCGTGTGTATGGGGCTTTAGGCTGGATTCACACCCATGCACTCCCAGCATTCTGCAGACTCGCACCACAGGAGACCATAGTAAATGAACAGTTAAAACGCACTGAAAACACATGATCTGAATCTGCAGATGCTGAAGATACAGCAGGATGAGCAGGATTCCTTGAAACACTGTTTAACCCTTCCTTGACTGCATGCTTAATGTAGGATTTAACCTAGCATGCTTTCACAGCATTGTCCTGAGCCGCCTCCTTGAAGCAAGATGCACATACCCACTTTCCTCTGAGGACCTCAGCTGAGCAGGCCCAACAGGATCCTTCTTCTGCCTGGGCTGGCAATGAAGACCTATCCGAAGAAGAGGATCTTCTTCTCTGTCTGTGCCCGGATTTGCTCTTTCTAGAGGCTTTCTGATGACTTGACCTCTCTTGGCTCGGGTCCGGGTGACTAAAGTGAGGTAAGGGCGAGGGAGATCTGGAATGCTGTGACAACAGGCGTCTATCCAGCTGCATGCGACTCTGCGATTTGTCATGTCTAGTCCCCTTTTTACTCCTTTGAGGCTGGAATGCTGATTAGGAACCTCTTAGCAGGAATTTAGCTCATACTGGGCATTTCTCTCTGTAAAACACAGAGGACTCTCTGTAAAACACAAAGGATGTGCTCTCTTTTTTAAAACAAAAAATAAATAAAATAAACTTCTCCATCCGAATCTTCAGTGCTAAGGCAGCTAGGCAGGCAGGTAAACCCCCCAGATCTATAAAGGCACAGGATAATAAAAACACTCTGACAGACAAGTAACACAGCAGTAAGTAATGAGAGTCCTGGAAGTCAGGCTTACCAGAGCAGAGCAGAGTAGCAGATTGATCAGCTGGAGGCTGAGATTAGCCTAGGACAGAGCCTGCTGCAAATCAGCAGTGAGCATTCTGGTGTTTGCTAGGCAACCCAAAGAGGAAGCTACCTCTGACCTCACCTGCTCAACTCTGAGCTTCCTGAAAGGAATACATGTGGAGGTGGTGAACTACAAGTCCCACTGAGCCAAACCACTGCCTGAACAGACAAAAACATGGAAGGAGAGAGTGCCAGCACCTGCCTAACGAAGGTACATACAGTCATTTATACTGCCAGTGACCTTTGCCAGTAATACACAGTCATTTATACTGTACCATACAATTCCAGCACCACAGGAACCCACCTCCTCAGGAGATGTAAAGCCTATAGGGGGGGGGGGGGTCTTCTGATCCGGGAGAGGCTGAACCCGAACAGGATGGATGGTGGATGGAGAAAAAATAAATAAATAAATAAAAATAAACTTTAAAAGGCGTCCGGAGCGAGGACGACAAAAGAACACTGGTGTGGGCAGACAGGCGCCCTTTATGGGCTAATAAAAAAGGTGGTCCTGGAGGGGTCAGAGGGGGCAGAGCTGACCTATAGTAGGCTGACATGGGGAGGTCCAGGAAAAAAGTATTCTTTCAATGGCAGACATTTTTAGTTTGATTTTGGCGTGGAGAGAGATAGAACAGGGCTCTGTTCAGTTCTATTAGTTAGTGTGCTATACTGTGCTATTTTGCTTCAATTGCCAGTGTAGAATATTACTGCCAGTTTAATGCCATATAGTTTTGTGCGTTACTGTCAGTTTAACGCCATTTACTTCTGTGTGCGTAACTGCCAGTTTAATGCCATATAGTTGTGCGTGCAATACTGCCAGTTTAATGCCATATTGTTTTGTGTGCGTTACTGCCAGTTTAACACCATATAGTTTTGCGTGCGTTACTGCCAGATTAAGCCATATAGTTTTGTGCATTACTGCCAGTTTAATGCCATATAGTTTTGCGTGCGTTACTGACAGTTTAACAGCATATAGTTCTTTGTGCGTTACTGCCAGTTTAACGGCATATCGCTTTGTGTGCGTTACTGCCAGTTGAACGCCATATAGTTCTGCGTGCGTTAATGCCAGTTTAACGCCATATAATTTTGTGTGTGTTACTGCCAGTTTAACACCATATCGTTTTGCGTGCGTTACTGTCAGTTTAACGCCATATCGTTTTGTGTGCGTTACTGCCAGTTTAACGTCATATCGTTTTGCATGCGTTATTGTCAGTTTAACGCCATATAGTTTTGCGTGCGTTACTGCCAGTTTAACGCTATATAGTTCTATGTGCATTACTGCCAGTTTAACGCCATATCGTTTTGTGTGCGTTACTGCCAGTTTAACGCCATATAGTTCTGTGCGTCACTGTATGTTTGGCGCATTGTATTGCAGTATATTATAGTGTATTCGTGGAGTGTGAGTACTCAAAATAAAGTGCACCAAACACCTCTTTACATTGATTAAAGTGCATCTACGTACAGATTTCAACTTCTTCTTTACATTTGCTTATAAGCACCGCTCCCTCCCTCCCAATAATGTCTGGGAGGACAACAAGGTGAGGCAGACATTCCCTTGGCATTCTAAGGGGGCCAGCAACAAATGTGTCCACATGCAAAGATGCACATGGTGGTCAGTCCTCTCAGGGTATAATTTCCTCTGTTTAGCGAGTTTGCCCGTGCTGTCCAGCCACAGCTTGCAGAGGAGGTGGTGGACTGGCTTACTAAACCTTCTTTATCCCCCTCATCCTCTGTCACGCAAGCAGAGACAACTGTGCAGTCCCCTGCAGTTGCCAGAATGGATAAACCTGCCTCCTTGTCCACATCTATTCCTGCCATAGCCCCAACATCAGCCATTGAGGAGTCAGCTGAGTTATTTGACCACAGCGTCAGCCACTTGCCCCTTAATGATGCCCAGCCATTACTGGATTCAAATGTTGGTTCGGATGACAGGAATATGAGCCTAGAGAGAGGGAGGAACACTGGTAGACAAATTGGCATTCATGTTCCCCAAGCCGCAGCGTATTGCCAAGTTGTCTCCAGTGTTAATGATGAAGATGGAGGAGGTGGAGATGATGATGGGGTCACTGGTGTGACTTGGGTGCCAGATAGAGCAGAGGAGGAAACTGAAGGTGAGGCGGCACAACCCCAAGGAGGCCGACATCAAGAAAGAGTAGAGAGCAGCCACCCTATTCCATCACATTCTGCAGCTGTTATCTCCCCGGCCCACTCCCCAAAGCTCAGCTGTCTGGGCCCTTTTCAGCACATCTGCAGCAGATTGCACTGTTGCTATCTGTATCTCAGCTACCAAACGTGGCAAAAACACCAACCATTTGGGTTGCCTAACAAGGCATTTAATGTCCAACCACTCAGCCCATTGGCAAGAGCACCTAAAAACCACACAAAAGGGGCACAAATCTGTCCCTCCTCCTTACCCACTTCAGTCTGCCCCTGCGATACAAAGTCATTCCCCTTTTTAGCAGCCTCCACTGACAGGGATGATGGTATAGCTGGTATAGCACAGGGTGTCCCAGGATATAGCAGCACATCTGCCAGCAGCACACCACAAGCTGTAGACTGTAGCCAGCAAAAATTACAGTCCCTGCCACCCCCATGCCCAGCATCTGAATGCAAGCTTGTCAAAGCTGTTGGCCCTCCAACTTCTGTCTTTCAGCCTGGTGGATTTTGCCCCCTTCCGTGAATTCGCACAATGTGCTGTACCACAAATGCAGGTTGCCGGTCGCTACTACCTTTAACGTAAGGCTGTTCCTTCTCTCTACCATCACGTGGAAGGGAATGTTCTGGCATCGTTGGGCAAGGCAGTCAGCCATTAAATCCACCTTACTGCTGACACGTGGTCCAGCAAGCATAAGCAGGGACGATACGTTTTGTTCACAGCACACTGGGTAACACTGCTTGAGTCTCGAAAGGATGCAGGACAGGGCTTGGCGCTGCAGCTTGTTGTACCCCCACATCTCCATAAAACTGGTGGTGATGATGCCAGACCTGTGGGCTCTACCCCCTCCTCCATGCCCTCCTCTGCAGAATTGTCCTATTAACATTAGGTACCCCCTAAGCATTCAAAAGGCTATTCCCAGAGTCAGGCTAAAAGGTGCCATGCAGTGCTTCAGCTGGTGTGTTTAGGGGACAGGAACCACACCGGAGCAGAGATTCTTGCAGCTCTGCAGGGACAGGCCCAGAGGTGGTTCACACCATGCCAGCTGGAGCCAGAAATGATGGTGTAAGATAATGGCTCAAACCTCACGTCCGCCCTTAGACAGGGAAAGTTGACACATGTGCAATGCCTGGCACATGTCCTAAATTTGGTGGTGCAGCGTTTCCTAAGTACATACCCAGGGCTGCAAGATGTACTAAAACAGGCCACAAGATGTACTAAAACAGGCCAGAAGAGTTTGTAGCCATTTCAGGCGGTCATACACAGCCAGTGCTCGGTTGGCTGAAATTCTGTGGGAATTCCACCTGCCCGTAAACCGCCTGATTTATGACATGCCCACCAGGTGGAACTCAACTTTGGGAATGCTGCAGTGGCTATTCATGCAGCAGAGGGCCGTCAACGAGTACCTATGCCAGTAAGGCATGACAACAGGCTCAGGCCACCTCAGCTTTTTTTCCTCACGCCAATGGCTCATCATTACGGATGAATGCACTGTATTGTCACCATTTGAGGAGGCCACAGGGATGGTGAGCAGTGACAGTGCATGCATCAGTGACACAATCCCTGTTGTGTTCCTGCTGGAGCAGACATTATGGACAGGGCACTGGAGGCAGAGCAGCAGGAGGAAGAGGACTTCCTTTCCTCTCAAGGCCCACTTTATCCAGACACCATCATATGTCACAGACCACACAGAGGGTGTGAGTGGAGGAGGATGAAGAGGCGGATTCTGCCACTTTCATAGGCTTTGAAAAAGAGGAAGACATGCGTCAATCTGTAAGCGATGGCTTTCCAACCCCAGGACCCTTGGGAGTAGTATGTGGCTGGGAGGAGGAAGTTCCAGATGCTGTCATCCTGAGTGACCCCGAGGAGTCTGCTTCTCAAGCCTCGGCTAATTTTAGGTGCATGGACAACCTCATGCTTAAAAGCCTGCAAAAGGACCCAAGAATACGTGGCATAAAGGAGAAGGGTGATTACTGGTTGGCAACCCTCCTTGACCACCATTATAAGGGGAAGGTCTCAGAACGCATCCCATCCCCACAGAGAGTGCAGAAGATAAAATCTCTTGAGGACATGTTAAAGAGGATTTTATTGAACATTTTTCCTGACTCCAGTAGGTTACAGTGTGGTGGAAAACGTCGTTTTGAGTCTTCTGTTGGTCAAGAGAGGAGTGTTGGAGAAGGCATCCGCCTAAGTGAGGCATTTCAGATTTTTTTTTGTCCTCGCCGCCGGGGCTGTCAGCTTCCACATCCCATCGGCAGCGTCTGCATCACATGGTGGACGATTACCTTGGAGCCAAAACAGAGATGGAGAGCTTTCTAGCTGACAATCCACTGACTTACTGGTTCATGAGAATAGACCACTGGCCAGAACATGCCCAGTATGCTATTGAGTTGGGCTGCCCTGCATCCAGTGTGCTTTCAGAACGGGCATTCAGTACTGCAGGAGGTTTCGTTACTGATCATAGAACGCGTCTGTCCACAGACTCCGTGGACCGTTTGACTTTTATAAAAATGAATCAGTCCTGGAATACCAGCTATGAAGCCCCTGATGTCACTGATTAAGGCTTTTTGGGATGTGGAATCTCTGCAGGACTTCGAGTCTGCCTAGCTTTGGGGGTGTTCAATCATTTCATCTGGAAGAATGTTTTTGGTATAGGTTTTATGGGCACAGTTAACACCCAAAGACCAATTTTTCTGCACCTGTTTAAAAGGTGCATATCAATGCAATTTTTTACAGCAAGGCCAATTCTTGCTTTCATCAAGAATACCTCTATATTGTTACAGTGGGAAGGTGCACCCAACACCCAGAGAGTCATTTTTATGCACCTGTTTGACAGGTGCATATCATTGCAATTTTTTACAGCAAGGCCAATTCTTGCTTTCATCAAGAGTACCTCTATAGGGTTAAGGTGGGAAGGCACCCCCGACACCCAAAGAGTAATTTTTCTGCACCTGTTTGACAGGTGCATATCATTGCAATTTTTTACAGCAAGGCCAATTCTTGCTTTCATCAAGATTCTCTATAGGGCTACGGTGAGAAGGCAACACTGACACCCAAAGATCAATTTTTCTGCACCTGTTTGACAGGTGCATATCATTGCAATTTTTTTCAGCAAGGCCAATTCTTGCTTTCATCAAGAGTGCTTCTATAGGGTTAAGGTGGGAAGGCGCACCCGACATCCAAAGAAAACATTTTCTGCACCTGTTTGACAGGTGCATATCATTGCAATTTTTTTACAACAAGGCCAATTCTTGTTTTCATCAAGAGTACCTTTATAGGGCTACGATGGGAAGGTGCCACGGACACCCAAAGACCAATTTTTACGCACCCATTACTTCTATCCAAAGTCAAAGTGACACCAGAATGTATCCAAAAAATCTCTAATCTTGTTCCAAGTGCACTACATTGTGGCCTCATCATACAAACTGGCCAGCTGGGGACAGCTGTTGCTGAGCATATGGCTTGCAGGGAAAATTTAATTTTTTGGTTTTATAAATGCAATTATTGCTGCAGCAGATTCTAGACATGGTTCACATCTGCCAATTTACAGGTAGACTAAGGGGACACCCCAGGCACTATATTGGAAGGATTTTTTCATTTTTATGTTTTTGCTTTAAAAATCTAAAAAAATCACTGCTCATTTAAAAATGTAGTTTTTCACAAACTTTTTTTTTGATAAATGTCCCCCAGGGCAGGACCCGGACCCCTATAACCACTGTATGCCCAATTACTTGAATATAAGCCTTCAAAATGGGCACTTTGGATTTTGATGTTGGGTCCCATTGACTTTAATGGGGTTTGTTATTCGGGTCCGAACTTTCATGGTGTTCGAAAATTCTGGTGTGAACCAAACAGGGGTCTGTTCAGCACATCTCTACTGATCACCAGTATTAGGCTAAGGTTTCTAGTGAGTTGTATCTAACAGATGACCAACTGATCAAAGATCTTTCTTTTCTGTGATACAAAGCACACATCGCACATAAATATATGATTTAGATTACCATCTCATCAAGGTTGTTGTCATTCCCTTGATATTAACAGCAGAATGACGTTGAGTCAGTATTATGGGCCCTGCTTGATTGACACCTTGAAAATGTCATCTGATTACTCTGCCTTTGAAGGTCAATGGAGAGCAATTAGCACATCCTTTTTACAACAAACATTTAATCTAGTGATACTGAAATTGTTATGGGTGTTATGCTTCTCCTTAAAGGGGTTGCAAACCCTCATGGTTTTTCCCCTTAATGCATGTAGTGTTGCAGCCCCCCCAGCCCACCATTTTACTTACCTGAACGCTGTCATGCTCTGGGGGGGGGGGGAACGAGCACACCAGCTCTAGCTGGTGTCTCCTGTCCTGATTGGATAGATTGATATCAGCGCAGCCATTGGCTCCTGCTGCTGTCAATGAAATCTAATGACACAGTGCCGGGGGGGACAGGGCTGGGTCCGGCATTCTGTGTAAATGGACACAGATGCAGGACTCGGGAGCGAGCCCGCACAGTGAAAAGAAATTATACACCTTGACAACCACCATGGTTATGCAGGCCGACCGCCGCAAGTAAAACAAAGAAGGGAGGGGCTGAATATAAGGCATACATGTCTTAAGGGTTATACAAGCTTACTCAGTAGTTCCTTATCACAAGTTAGGCTGCTGAAAAGAAAAACAGAAACATGTCTTCACAGAAAACAGGAATACACATTAACTGAAAGGAAGTGGTTCTATGCAAACTGAAGTTAGGCTGCTTATGGCAAAACTCATACATACAGAAGTTCATTTCTACAAAAAGAAAATGGAGAGGAATCTAAAATGGAGTCACAATTGTTTATACATTCTCTTTCAATCCCCTCTTAAGTCATGAACATGACTTACTTTCTCTCCACGATAACATAATTTTTCTTATGCTTTCTTATAGTACATACTAAGGTAGGCTTTATTAGCAGCAGCGGCGTCAGGGGTTCTGGTAGCTCTAGCAATGATACACATTACAAAAGTTTGAAACATGCATATAGAAATAATAGAAAAAGCTAAATCATTATAATAGTCATAGCAATGTCTTTCAGACATGAAAATATTCCTCAAATTAAATCCGCCTAATCCTTTGAAAGGATCCCAATTATTTGTTATGTCTCATGCTTCTGTTTGTAATGTATCTACTTATTTTCTGTGTTGTGAGGTTATGTCATAATAATCAGGTGTTTTTTTTACTGGTTTTCAAACAAAAATAAAATTACTGTGCTTGTGATCAAAAAAGAACAAGTAATTAGGTGAATGGATTAAACATAAATATGTTTGTTTTTTAGAAAGCCAAGCTGCAACTTCCTGTTGGATACACACAAAATAAACAACTTTCTATATTATATTTAGACAGCTCAAGAGAACTTTTTGATCTTTGTAAAAGCATCATCAAAGTGCAGTGCTCTGTAGACTAGTGTTTAAAAGGAAACAGAGGGCTTTGTGAGATGACATTTACTGCATGACAAAGCAGACCGCTCACTTACCCTTAAAGGGACAGACACATTTCTGACCGAATGTGAAGTAGGTCAATTCCATGAGATGGATTCACATTTGGCTCCATGGGGCGGAGCTACATGCTGATGCCTTGCTGCTGCTTCAATTATCGGGACCGGTGGCCACCTCCGCCCGGGCTGGGTATTAAGCCACAAGTGAGTGTGATCTCCTGTAATAGGAGATAATTTGGAGTCGATAAGCGGCAGTGTGTGTAGGGGTGGAGGTTTTATCTTTCTCAACCATGATTCTTGGGTGCATCGTGTGTCAGTTTCACGTTTGAAAATCATCTTAACACAGTGGACTATTTAAAACATGATACAATGTGATAATTAATCAATCAATTTTCCTATTTTCCTATTTTCCCAGACGAGCCCCATTTGAAAATAATTATACACCAAGGTTAAGACCAACCTGGTTATGAAGGCCGACCACCGGTACCCTCGAATTCATGAGACACCACATGACACGAGAAACAAGCTTGAGTGTGTTCATAAGATGTCTGATTTTAATGAGGAAGACAATGGCTTATATGCAAGTAAAACAAAGAAGGGAGGGGCTGAATATAAGGCATACATGTCTCAAGGGTTATACAATCTTACTCAGTACTTCCTTATCATCACGAGTTAGGTTGCTGAAAAGAGAAACAGAAATAGCTTATGTCTTCACAGAAAACAGAAAGCTTTTCTGGGAATCGGCCTAACCACAATAACTGAAAGGAAGTGGTTCTATGCAAACTGAAGTTAGGCTGCTTATGGCAAAACAGAAGTTAATTTCGACAAAAAGAAAATGGAGGGAAATCTAAAATGGAGTCACAATTGTTTATACATTCTCTTACACACGGATGTCCACCTTAGGAGAGCCTCCTCCAATGTGGATACTCGATGCGGGGAGGATCCACCATCGCCGCTGAAGGACTCCAGAAGAGGAGGATTGGGGCCACTCTGTATAAAACGAACTGCACAGTGGAGGTAAGTATGATATGTTTGTTATTTAAAAAAAAAAATTTTTGTTAAGAAGGTATTTATGCATCTCATAAAATTAGAATATTACATAAGATAAGGGCTGCGCTGACATTGGACTTGATAAAACACAGTGGACCAACACCAGCAGATCCCCAAATCATCACTGACTATGGAAACTTCACACTGGACCTCATGCAACTTGGATTCTGCACATCTCCACTCTTCCTCCAGACTCTGGGATTTTGATTTCCATATGAAATGCTAAATTTTCCACAGCCAGTGATGATTTAGGGAACCATGTCATCTGCTGGTGTTATCCACTGTGTTTTATCAAGTCCAAAGTCAGTGCAGCCCTTATCTTTTTATGTAACATTCTAATTTTCTTAGATACTGAATTTGGGGTTTTTACTAGCTGTAAAAGCCATAATCATCAAAATTAAATATCTATATAAAACATGTGAGTTTCACTTTTTGAATTGAATTACCAAAATAAATTAACATTTTGACGATATTCTAATTTCATGAGATGCACCTGTGTGTGTGTAATAAATAAATATATATATATATTTCCTGGACCTCCCCATGTCAGCCTACTATGGGTCAGCTCCACCCCCTCTAACCCCTCCAGGACCACCTTTTTACTAGCCCATAATGGGCGGCTGTCTGCCCACACCAGTGTTCTTTTTTTCGTCCTCGCTCCGGACGCCTTTTAAAGTTTAATTTTAGTTATTTATTTATATTTATTTTTATTTTATTTATGTATTTATTTATTTTTTCTCCATCCACCATCCATCCTGTCCGGGTTAAGCCTCTCCCGGATCAGAAGACCCCCCCAGATGGGCTGTAAATCTCCCGAGGAGTGTGGGTTCCCGTTAGGGTTGCCACCTCATCCCTTTAAACCCGAACACATATGAATTACACAGGTTCTGAGGCTAATTTAATGCAGATAAGACACCAAGTGAGTTTAATTACCACCTTAATCAGCCACAGAACCTGTGTAATTAATATGTGTTCGGGTTTAAAGGGATGAGGTGGCAACCATAGTTCCCATGGTGCTGGGATTGTATGGTACAGTATAAATGACTGTGTATTACTGGCAAGGTCAAAACAGTATAAATTGCTGTATACACCTTCGTTAGGCAGGTGCTGGCACTCTCTCCTTCCATGTTTTTGTGTGTTCATGCAGTGGTTTGTCTCGCTGGGACTTGCAGTTCACCACCTCCACATGTATTCCTTTCAGGAAGCTCAGAGTTGAGCAGGTGAGGTCAGAGGTAGCTTCCTCTTGGATTGCTTAGCAAACATCAGAATGCTCACTACTGATTTGCAGCAGGCTCTGTCCTCTAGGCTAATCTCAGCCTCCAGCTGATCAACCTGCTACTCTGCTCTGGTAAGCCTGACTTCCATTACTTACTGCTGTGTTACTTGTCTGGAGTGTTTTTATTATCCTGTGCCTTTATAGATCTGGGGAGTTTTGTCTGCCTGCCTAGCTGCCTGAGCACTGAAGATTTGGATGGAGAAGCTTATTTTATTTATTTGGTTAGTTAGTTAGTTATTTATTTATTTTTATTTTTAAAGAAAGAGAGCACATCCTCTGTTTTACAGAGAGAAGGGCCCAATGCGCGCTAAATGCCCGCAAAGAGGTTCCTAATCAGCACTCCAGCCTCAAAGGAGTAAAAAGGAGACTGGACATGACAAATCGCAGAGTCGCATGCCTGTTGTCACTGCATTCCAGATCTCCCTCACCCTTACCTCACTTTAGTCGCTCGGACTAGAGCCAAGAGAGGTCAAGACATCAGAAAGCCTCTAGAAAGAGCATATCCGGGCGCAGACAGAGCAGAAGATCCTCTTCTTTGGATAGGTCTTCATCGCCAGCCCAGGCAGAAGAAGGATCCTGTTGGGCCTGCTCAGCTGAGGTCATCAGAGGAAAGTGGGTTTGTGTATCTTGCTTCAAGGAGGCGGCTCAGGACAATGCTGCAAATGCACGCCAGGTTAAATCCTACATTAAGGACACAGTCAAGGAAGGGTTAAACAGCCGTTCAAGGAATCCTGCTCATCCTGCTGTATCTTTAAGCATCTGCAGATTCAGATTATGTGTTTTCAGTGCGTTTTAACTCTGAAGTCGATAGCGATTCGGATCCATCTGAGGCTGTGATGGTCTCGAAATCACATACGTTAAATTTTTTGCACCGGTTCCCCCCTTGGTGGAGGCTGTTAAGGATGCGATAAAGTGGCAGGAAGAATTGTCACCTCCAAAGAAACAGCAAAGCTACTACCCGTATTTAAAGAAATCATTACCTTCCTCCCCATTCATTTCTGAAATTAAAGAAGTATTTGATGATGAGTGGGCGGGGCCTGAGAAGGGGCTCAATGTGCATAATAGAGTATCGAGGCTGTAACCCTTGGGGCACTACGCCTAAGGTGGATACTTCATTGCGTAGATTCCCCTGCCGCATTTCACTTCCGCTGGAGGATTTGGATGCCTTTAGGGATCCTATGAATTACAGAATAAATGCAGACCTGAAAAAAAAAAAAAGTTGTATAGTTTGGCCGGAGCAGCCTGCAGGCCGGCGGTAGTGCTCACTTCTGTGGCAGAAGCACTTGGGGTGGATTCACACCTGTGCGTTTTTTTATTTATTTATTTATTTATTTTGGTGCTTTTTGCAGTTTTGCTCTACCATTTATTTACCGTGGTCTCCTATGGCACGTGTTCTGTGGTGTGGGTCTGCGGAATACAGGGATGCATGGGTGTGAATCCAGCCTTAGACTGGGGGTAGCAGAGCTGGTGGATGGATGTTCAGATGAAAGTCTGGGAAGTGGCAGTTCTTCTCTTTTGCAGTTTTCAAGACTGCTTTAGATTTTGTGGCTGAAGTGGCTGTTGACCAGGTCAGGGAGCTGGTTCAAAAATGAAAGCAAAGATATTGGCTCATTCCGTCACAGCCCACAGAGCCTTATGGTTGAAGCATTGATCAGTCGATAAGGCTTCTAAGCACAGTCATGTTAAACTCCATTCAATGGGAAGCTACTATTCCGGAAGACTTAGAATCAGCAATTCAGCGGGTTTCCAGCAGCAGATCTAGCCTAATCCTGCAGAAGGGAAAAAGACAACAGCAGCCCTTTCGGTTTAACAAGAGATCCAAAGAAGAGTTCAGAGGCCAGTGCTTACAGCGCTTCAGACAGTGGAAGCGAGCCGGTTCAACCTTCCAGAAACCTTCCAAGCCCAGGGCCAACGAAGCTCCTAAGGCTTCAAATGGGTCCTTCTGAAGGTGTCTCCACTTGATCCTCTCGATTAGGAGCAAGACTAGCCCAATTCGGGGGGGGGGGGGGGGTTTGGGCGGACAAATTACAGGATGCCTGGATTGTAGCCATCATTTGATCACGTTATCATCTCAAGTTCAAAACAAGGCCTCCTCAGACCTTGTTCGTAGAAGCTGGGCTTCCTACGAATGTTTGTGAGGCTATATAGGGGAGCTGTTGGCAGCAAGGGCCATCCTTCCGGTTCCAAGGTACGAATTGGGGCAAAGAGTATGTTCCCCTCTGTTTTTGGTTCCAGAGGCTTCAGGGGGTTTCGGAATTCTTACATGAAGGTACCACTATTCAAAATTGAGTCATTGGACTGGATGGTTTCCATCGATCTGGCGATGCATATCTTCTTGTTTCCATAGACGCATCTCACCATCGATTTCTCAGGTTTTCCGTGGAATGCTCTAATTTTCAATTTTAATGTCTCCCATTTGGTCCCTGCATGACTCTGAGAAGGTTCTCAAAGCTACTGTCTGCTGTCATCGCGACTCTCAGGGTCAAGGGAGTGCAAATATTCCATTATCTAGACGACATGCTACTTCTGGGTCCATCAAATGAGCTCCTTCTACTTCATGTGAATTTCACCTGTAAAACACTAGCTCGTTTCGGTTGGTTGTTCAACTCTCCGAAGAGCCAGATGCATCCGACCCAAATGTTGGAGTATTTGGGAGTACAATTCCACACGGCTCAGGGTGGTGTTTCTCTTCCTCAGAGGAAGGTCCAGGAGATTCAGTCTCAGACAAAAGCAGTGATAGCCAGGCCTTCTATGATGGTGAAGCAATGCATGCAGTATCTGGGGGTTCTATCAGCCACAGTTCCAGTAGTCCCGTGGGTCAGGTGGCGCAGAAGGAGGTTTCAATGCAACTTTCTTCTTCAGTGGGATCATCACTCCTTGTTCCAGAAAATCTATCTGCCAGTTCCGATAATCTGGTCCCTGGTTTGGTGGTCAGTAGCTTGCAATCTTTCCTGCGGAGTTCCATTGAAGGCCTCAGAACCAATAGTGGTGACGACCAATGCCAGTCTGGCAGGCTGCGGGGCACACTGCCTGGGACAGCAGGTTCAAGGCCGATGGAACTTTTGTGGGGTGAAGAGTTCAAATTCAAATTCTCTTAGCGTTCCAACCTATGTTGCAAGGTCGAGCTGTCAAGAGTCTTTGAACAACTACGGTGGCTTATGTGTCTCATCAAGGGGGCACAAGAAGTCGCCCTCTCCTTCAGGTGGCATGTCAATCTACCTATGTGCAGAGAAGAATCTCGGCTCTCTTACTTCATCTTATCTCCCAGAGCCTGGGAATGTTTTAGCAGATCACTTGAGTCGAGGCTTTGAGGATCACAACGAATGGGGCCTCAATCGATAGATCTTATGGCATTGGAGGAGAATTGTCAACTGCCTTGCTTCTCCTCCCGGATCTGGCATCCACAGGCGTTGGGTCGGGGTGCTCTGTCCAGGTCTTGGAATTTCCTTGGTGTTCCTGCCGCTTCCATTGGCTCTCAAAATCCAGCTGAAGTTTCAGCGAGAAAGGATCGCAGCAATAGTAGTCTTACCTTACTGGCTCAGGCAGCCGTGGTTCCCTCTGGCGTGGAGGATAAAGTTGGCCTCACCAATCCCACTGCCTCCTTTTCAAACTCTCCTTTTGCAGAGTGGGGCCTGACACCCGAACCGCAGGAGGATGAAGTTAATAACTTGGAAGTGAGAGGGAGGCTTTAGTGGGCTTGGGTCTCTGGGGCAGTATAGTGGAGACATTATTACAGGCTCGTAAGAGGTCCACGATTGTAACCTATTACCAGATCTGGAATACTACAGAAAGGGTTTGGGGCCTTGGATCTCCTTCGGTATCTAACATTTTGGAGTTTCTGCAGAGTGGTCTCTTAGGGTTAGCTTATTCCCTGAAGGGTCAAATCCTCACTTTGTCGGCTATGTCATGTACAAGAGATGCTCTACATCCGTTGGTGATCCAATTTTTAGGGGCAGCCATAGAAATTAGACGTCCATTGAAATCGTTTTTTCCAAAAGAGGACTTAACACTAGTCTTGGGAACATCGCTGGTTCCTCCGTTTGATCAATCTTTCTCTTGTTCATTATTTCTTTTAACAGTTTTTTTGTTTTTTACTAGCCGTTGCCTCAGCCAGAAGAGTCTCTGAGTTGTGTGCCTTTTCATCTAAAGAACCATATTGTTTGGTACTCCCAGACAAGACAGTCCTTAGGCCGATAGCAAGCTTACTACCTAAGGTTGCCATATAATTTCGTAGGAGCTGGGAGGTCATTCTCCCAGGTTTCCGGCGGATACAGCTGATGAGTGGAGTAGGTTAGACCTGGCTTCTGCGGTTTCAACCTACCTGGAATGGACTAAAAGCAGGTCAGCAGTAGTTTTTCCCAATGTGCCCTAAAAGGTTATACAGGCAACATCCAGAGTTGTCTTTCTGATTTGTCAAAGACCATACATATTGCATACAAAACGCTGGGCCTTCCTCCTCCTTCAGAGATCAAAGCACATTCAATGAGGGGTATGGCAGCATCCTGGGCAGCAGTATACGTAAGGGTCGCCCCTGAGGTAGTTTGCAGAGCAGCAAGCTGGAGCGCGCCCAACACCTTTTATTAGGCATTACAGGCTTAATTTGGCTTGTCCACCTGAGGAAACATTTGGCTCTATGGTTATTACGGCGGCTGTTGCCCATTAAAAATTTGAGTAGCATTGCATTGAGGGTTTGGCTTATTTTTTGTCTTCCCTCCCTTTTTAATGTTGCTTGGTACATCCCATAGTAGGCTGACATGGGGAGGTCCAGGAATAAGGAAAATTGTTGCCCATACTTACCGTAATTTTCCTTTCCTGGATCCTCCCCATGTCAGCCGGAGGATTCCCACCCAGTTTATCTGCCGCGAGGCGGGTATTTTTTGAACACTGGTGTGGGCAGACAGCCGCCCTTTATGGGCTAAGAAAAAGGTGGTCCTGGAGGGGTCAGAGGGGGCGGAGCTGACCCATAGTAGGCTGACATGGGGAGGATCCAGGAAAGGAAAGTCACGGTAAGTATGGGCAACAATTTTCCTTAATATATAACCAATGGCAATTAAAAAAAGTCCAAAATGTCATACGACTTCAAACTGCCATAGAAGCGCTCATGTCAATCCATCAACATATGACACGCTCTTATATAATTACTCATATAAGTAAAAAAAGTCCAATGAAGTGGTTTATGTGAGTGAATCAAATTCCTTATAGGTGATAAAAGTTCTTATATTCGTGCACCACATGTGCAGAACACATGGAGAGGACTCTTGTTTACTGGAGCCTTCCATACCCAATAAAAATATTAGCAGAGCCAGTGGATATTCCTTAGAAGTGGCAACATAAGATGTGTTTCTGACGCTTTTTTTCAGATTTCTGGTGAGTTTAACCCCAAAGGGGCGAGTTTCTTCTCACGCGGTGACTGGGTGTGGTGCACAAATATAAGAACTTTTATCACCTATAAGGAATTTGATTCACTCACATAGACCACTTCATTGGACTTTTTTCACTTATATAAGAGTGTGTCATATGTTGATGGATTGACATGAGCGCTGCTATGACAGATTGAAGTCGCATGATATTTTGGACTTTTTTAATTGCCATTGGTTTTATGTATGATTTATTTTATACAGGCAGTCCCCGAGTTGCATACAGGTTAGGGACTGCCGGTATGTTCTTAAGCCGGATTTGTAGTAAGTCAGAAGCGCATGCGCAGAACGGCAGAGAGGATGTTTTCCGATGTTCTGTAAGTAGCTGTGCATACGCAAACGTCATTTTCCGCTGTTTTCCAATGTGCCCGCCGCCGTTCTTAAGTAGGAGTCGTTCGCAAGTCGGAGGTTCATAACTCGGGGACTCCCTGTAGTAGCTTCTAACACAAATGCTTTTAGATTATAATCTATAGTTTTGACATTTATTACCTTAGAGGAGTGTTTATCCTTGGCGCTGAGCAGTGCTATTGGGCCATATTTATGCACTTTGTGTTACATACACACACACACACACACACACTGTATAACATGCAGTGGCATGAGAAATTACTATGGGCTTTTTAGTTACTTAAAGCAGAAGTAAACCCATTGATTTAACAGTTTAAAAAAACAGTTACATTCCCGACACGTGCCGGGAATGTAACTGTAATTTACATAGGTTGTACTCTTGAACCAAACTGTCAAACCATCCAATGGCTGGTGTCATAATTGATCACATGTGCAGCATCATGGCACTTGAAGATTAGACAGAGGCCAAGATGGCAGCTTCCTTGGCTGAAAATGATAGGAGGATTTACTTCCACTTTAGAGAAGTAGAACTTCCCAAATTTCTGTTCCTCTTACCTGCCTCCTCCCTCTTAAACATTAGTTTAAAAAAATCTATTTAAAACAGTAAGGCCTACTGTGTCTGCGCATTTGCTGAATCTCCAGTACAAATGGCTGTGTTGGCTTTGAAATAGCAAAGGGAGAACTTCAGCTTCAGCCAAGACAATGCTGGAATCAATTGTCATACACTGCAACTCACTAAATCTTAGATATGGTGACTGCATTTGTTTTATTGTTTTTTTTTTTTTACTTTATTTTACCTGTCAGTAACACACTTTCTTTCCTAGGGTGACAACTTTCACACACTTCACTATATTTATGGAGAAACAGTAATGCCAAAAAACGAACCCTCTCTGTCTCCAATACATAGGGGTTCTTGCTTTGTAGCTCATAGATGATAGCTGGGAAGGTTAGTAAGATTGTTAGATGTTTCAGTCCAGAGCAAGGTTTTTTCAAGGACGCTGGTTTTCTGTCAGAATCAAGTCAACAGGTATTTTTCTGTACTGGCAAAAAATGTACTAAGCCTTACAAAAAAAAATGCATCCACCACATCTAGTGCATGATAGGCTGTAATATTTTAAATTTTTGTTCTTGGGCATGGATATCTTTACCTCCAGCAGGTTTTTCATTACTTTAAACAGAAGATAATCAGAATCTTTGATTTTTGCACAGCCTTTTTTTTACATATTGCCTGCAGAAATGTTGTGTCTCCCAAAGTAGTGTTCATCTAGCTGGCCAGCTATATTGTAGTTCTGCAAAGCTGTTAGTCTTGGAATGACTAATATGCTCTACATGCTAAATACCACTGCTAGATCCACTATATCTCCTATCCCCTGACTTCTTCATGCATTCATGCACATCTGTTTGTAAAAGAACATTTAACAGTTGTTATAATTTCCTGTTGTTCTGGTCAAAAAGAAAACACAGACATAAAATAATTAAATTACAAATGCCATTTCCCGATAGCTAGGAGTAAAAAACACTGACTGGGGCAAGCACTGAAAGTGAATTACATGTGAGAAAAATCATTAAAACACGAAGATGTATATGTGTTGTAATTCAGCCAATTCTAGATACTGTAAATTTACAGTGAGAAGTGTGAGTTTCCTAAACTGCTTTCATCATAACATAAACAGCAGCTTCACTGTCTCTCCAAGATTTTTGGCAACTGTGATCAGTTAATTTATCAATTAATTTCTCAGTTGGTAGGTAAAGCTATTTTAGACCCAAGGTAGATAAAGCTAGTTCAGGTCTTTGGTGAAAATTTTACAACCAACCCTCCACTTGGTGAAAGGCCACTTGTCAGTTGTTCTGGGTTTTCCCTAGACTAACCTTTCTATGTTTTTTTTTTTTTTTTCATATACCCACGGGGGCAAGGAAAAAACTAAACAGAACATGTAAAGCAACTGTAGTCATTTTTACAGTTATGTCCCATGAAGTGTTCTTCTTAATACAAGTGTACATTTGAATGGCCTGTGCAGTCATCATCTGGATTGCTGACCTTTGTTTTGTTGAATGGCATTAGAATATACTGCATTTGGAGAAACAACATGGTACAAGTATAATTCACAATGCAGTTGTCATATGGTTGGGATTGTGGACCCTATGCAGCATACATGCTGGATGGCAGTGTACTTAGAGAATACAAACATGCATCCTACAGCCAACCTGGTACAGAAAAGCACAGAGACAAGGATCCTGGAAAATACAGAATACAGAACTCTCTGGAATGGCAGGAGTATAGTGCAGCGCTGGAGTGTTGGTCTTACAGGCAGGCAGGAGTTAGGGCACAGAAAACCTACGAGAGCCACTTACAGCACTGGGGTGCAGGCCAACAGGGAGACATGAGTATCTTGGCAGCAGTGGGATGCTGAGCTTACAGAACACAGAGGTAACATTATCTTTGAGGAACACTGACTGAGGTGCAGTCCCAGGGAAGGAGTCCCAGGGAATGCAGGTACACAGGTCACAGATGATGTAAATGAGGAGTCTAGGACAGGGGGGACACCTATTGGTACTGTCTGGAGAGAATATAGCATGCCTGCACATACAGCGAAGGAGAGGGCCCTTGGAAGGGCAAAGGTGCAGAGTCTAAGTAACTGCCTGGTCCTCTCCAGAACTCCTGAATGTGGATATGGGTTGCTCTGCAGACAATTCCCAGGTTACAGTTCTCAGACTCACCTGAACAGACATCTACTGGGAACTAAGGGCCAATAAACAGATAAGAATCCCTTGCAGTGCTGGAGTACAGGGATCACTGGACCAGCCCAAGCTGGTAAGGGTGCACAGAAATATTATCAACAGGTGCACAGAGACCCACAGGACAACAAAGAGTGAGTAGCGCAGACAAGCATTGGGGGTACACTAGAAAGCCTATTAAAAATCACCTGGCACTAGGAAAACTATCTGTTACTCAGGCAAAGCCTGAGCAATGAGCCAAGCTTAAATAGAAGGCGAGATGGTCTAGATTGGCTGGGTGTGTAGGTAATTGAATCAACAGGTGGTTAACCAGTCTTGAACACAAGTGTTGTGGGATAACAGGTTACAGCAAAACCTTTGAAGTTAAAGCTATGGAACTACATGTACCAGCATGCCTGGTAGTCTTTGGGAATAATAACAGTGAAATGTAACAGAGAAATATAAACCTTTGCGCCTTTGGATAAAATAACTGTCATCAAACTCCAGCTGCAGTAAAAAAAAATCGCTAATAAGCAAATGGCAAAGAGCAAACTGTTTTTACAGTCTTTGGGAATAGAGGGACAGCTCTACGTCAGCATTATAAATTATATTGAAACCATGCAATTTATGTTACATCTTTTACCACCAGCCTATTGCATTAGAGTGTGCACCCCTAAGCTCAAGCACATATTCCTGTGTGTGTGTGTTTATATATATATATATATATATATATATATATACAGGGCCGTCATTATTATTGATTGGACCCTGGGCAAACATTTTCTTGTGCCCCTCTTCCATGCAATTTTGCTCTCCACCTGCTCTGAGACATACAATAAATAGCAGCTAGACTCAAAATCTGTTTACTGAATCAGATCAGGCTAGCGATTGGTTGCCAGAGGTTACAGTGTATCATTACCGCTCACTGACTGGCTGCTAGAGGTTACAGCACACATTATGGCTCACTGTCTATTTTCTAGAGGTTACAGCACATGACTTCTGCTTGTTGGCTAACCAGCCAACAAGCAGAAGTCATGTGCTGTAACCTCTAGAAAATAGACAGTGAGCCATAGCAACCGCTAGAGATTACTGTATATCAATACTGCTCACTTATTGATTGTTGGAGGATACTGGACATCTATACCACTAACTAATTGGTTGCTAGAGGTTACTACACATTATTACTGTTCACTGATTGGTTCCTAGAGGTTACTGCATAACCTTACTGCGCAATGACTGTTCACATGCACCAAAATTTGGGGTGCTGTGGCACCATGTTATTTTGAAGAAGGGTTCCACCTCCAATTTGCTCACCTTTGCAGAACAGGCTGATGTTCGGCTTAATGACTATAGTTGTGGGCAGGACTTTCAAGCATGCTCCTTTACCTCCCCAGTGGGCAGCATTCAGAAGAAGTGATGGTAGATATGACCTCAGGGGCACATGATATACATATAAATGTTGCCTCTATTTACATATCAATACCTTGGTCCACGACTATTTACATATTAATTCAGGTTCTTTACATGTAAACACAAGGTCTGCAGGTGAGTCATCTGTACATGGCAGCAGGGCAGCAGCAACAGAACTTTACACTGCGATATTGGGACACAGCATGGGACTAAAACTTCAAGGGATAAGGGAATTTAAACTGGCATATGAGGCAGCTGCTTTGGGCCCCACAACAACGATGGGGACCAGGGCAGCTGCCTTTTTGCCCTGCCTTAAGTCCTGTGTGTGTATATATATATATATATATATATATATATATATATATATATATACAGCCCTCAAATTTTCCACTTGCATTTTGTGAGTGGAAAATTAGGGCTTGCGAGCTGGGCTGCTTGCCTGGGAGAGGGTGGTAGAGCACCGCCGGCGGGGTTGTTTGGGAGCTGTTCTCCCAGCGAACGCCCCAGTGAGGAAGAGGAGAGCCGCGGGATAGCACGCTGTTACCTGCGCTTACATTATAATTGTCTCCCCTCTGCTCGACACAGCCCCGCCTCCTCCTGACCTCTGCCTGTGATAGACAGAATGCCCGTCCAATGCTTTGATGCGTTCTATCTATCACAGGCACGGGGTCAGGCTGTGTCGACCAGAGTCGAGACAATTAAAATGTAAGCGCCGGTAACGGCGTGCTATCCCGTGGCTCTCCTCTTCCTCCAGTGATGCATTCCTTTGCCCAGACGAGGCTGCAATGGGCACAGTGTGGCTGCAATGGGCACAGTGTGGCTGCAATGAGCACAGTAAGGCTAAAATGGGCACAGTTTGGCTGCAATGGGCACAGTATGGCTGCAATGGGCACAGTATGGCTGCAATGGGCACAGTAAGGCTGAAATGGGCACAGTAAGGCTGAAATGGGCACAGTGGGACTGCAATGGGCACAGTATAGCTGCAATGGGCACAGTATGGCTGAAATGGGCACAGTAAGGCTGCAATGGGCACAGTATGGCTGCAATGGGCCCAGTATAGCTGCAATGGGCACAGTGTGGCTGGAATGGGGGCAGTGTGGCTGCAATGGGCACAGTAAGTATCACGTACCTTAAGGCAGAGCCCAGAATGCAGGGAGCGCCCCCTCGTAAACCTCTGACTCGGGAACCCCTGGTAGAGATGACAGGGGCTCAGGAGTACAAAGGCGCACAAGTGCCTAGCTGGATGGCCGGTGTAGAGGGCAGGAGACCTGTAGATAGCAGGGAGGTGTCCTGTAGTCCAGCAGCAGGCAGGCAGAGTGCAGCAGGTAACAAGGAGGTGTCCTGTAGTCCAGCAGAAGGAGCCGGTGGTAGGCAGGTCACAGCAGGCAGCACAGGTAGGATACAACGGACTGCAGGGAGGTGTCCTGTAGTCCAGTAATGTAATGCAGGCAGCAGGCAGGATACAGAGTAGAGAGGACAGTCCAGGTCAATCACTGGCGGGCAGATCAGGTACCAAAGGGAAATCCAAAGAATAGTCAAAGTCCAAGCCAGAATCAGGGCAGGTAGCGAGCAGAGGTGTCAGGATCAAGCCAAGTCGAATACGGATCAGGTAAGTCAGGTAGCAGATAGCAGGGGTCACAGGAAACGCTGTTGATCGGGCAGCAAGACAGCAAGGCATGGATCCCCTTTAAATAGCGCATCTGGCACCAAACTGTTCCACGAGGGGCGTGCGCGCATTCCCGTGCGCGCCCGTTCCCGTGCACGCCCGCGCGCGCCCGCACGCCACTAATTGCACCATTGCGCATGTGTGTGCGCCAAACGGCCTTCCTATGCACAGGTATTCTTCTGGTTATAGAATTGTTGGGATGTCTGCTGGAGGGGCTTTCCTGACAGTAAGGCTGGAATGGGCACAGTGGAACTGCAATGGGCACAGTGAGGCTGCAATTGCCACAGTGTGCCTGTAATGGGCACAGTGTGCCTGCACGGCACCGTGTGGCTGCAGTGGGCACAGTGTGGCTACAGTGGGCACAGTGTGGCTACAGTGGGCACAGTGTGGCTGCAGAGGGCACAGTGAGGCTGCAGTGGGCACAGTGAGGCTGCAGTGGGCACAGTGAGGCTGCAATGGTGGGCACAGGTGAGGCTGCATTGAGGGGCACAGGTGAGACTGCACTGATAAAGTTGTTGTTAATATTTATATTTATAATATTTTTGTAACTTATTTTTGCATGAAACATTTAAGTGTCATTTCATGAGATAATTTATGAGGGCGTGTCTAGGGGCGGAAATATGGGCAGGGCAGGGTAGGGATTGAGTGGGGCACTAGTGGTGAGTAAGCTTTGAGGCCTGGCCAGTAGCTCAGGACTTGCAATTTTGAGCCCTGTATGTGTGTGTGTGTGTGTGTGTATATATATATATATATATATATATATATATATATATATATATATATATACACACACAAACACTCCTATAAATAAAAGTAAACAAACATTTTAAAACATGGATCAGTAGATCAGTGGACATGTCAGTAGAATAGTGCATGGTGTCAGTCAGTAGGACAGTGGACGGTGGCAGTAGAGCAGTGAGCGTGTCAATAGAATAGTGGATGGTGTCAGTCAGTAGAACAGTGGACAGTGTCAATAGTAGGGGTGCTGAAATTAATCGATGCATCGCGATTTGGGTGTCCTCGATTCGGCAACGATGCATAAGGATCAGAGAATCGATTGTGGGTGACGTCATCACGACTTGCCCCGCCCCTCCCAGGAAAGTGCTCTGAGCGTATATTTAAAATTACTTTTGTTTAATAAATTTCGTGTTACAATGAATGATGTGCCCCGCTGTATGTGCTTTTTAAAAAAATATGTCACTTCATACCGAATTTCACAGTAAATACATCCCGATCATGTGACTGCTCTGCTCGGCTCGGCCTGGCCCGGCCCGTCCCGCCTCTCTTCTCTCACGTTTCACGTTTCTGGAGTCCTGGCGTCAGCGGGGAATTCTCCTGACAGCTGTGGATTGTTATGCCTCCTGACCTCCCAGCAGCCGTGTGTGTGAATGTCTGTACCCTGTAGCGCACCAGATTAGTGCACTTATTAAGAGAGTGAGGTTATTTGTAATTCAAAGCGGAGTTCCAGACAATTTTTTGTTTATTAAAAGTCAGCAGCTACAAAAACGTACTAAAAGATACTCACATGTCCCACAATCTAGCGACGTGGCCACACAAACCCTCTATTCTCTCTCCCGCCTGTTCACGGCACTGGCAATACTACTGTGGGCATCCGGCTGTGACAGCTTGCAGCTTCACAGCCGGGTGCGCATGTCTCACTGCGCTGTCCTGCATAGCCAGGCAATCTTTTGGGAACTGTGATGTGTCCCAGAAGATTGCAGGGTGGAAGGGCCGCCTAGGCGGCCTGAGCGGAAGTGGGAGCACGTCGGTAATTATGATGCATTATGATGCATCGCGGAATCGAACCAAATCGTTGACCAGATAATAGTAATCGAATCGTGAGACCAGTGAAGATGCGCACCCCTAGTCAATAGCGCAGTGGACTTTGGGGAAACCTGCATTGCACAGGGTGATTGGAGTGTGCCCTGGCACACCTATGTCTGTTACCATATTAAACAACAGAGTGATAAATAGCTCACTGATGGGGGAAATATGTTTCATGCCATTTCCAAGAAAATTGAATACTGGAGTCATTGACAGATATGAAGATGAAGAAATGATTCCATGCTTCTGTACTAGAAAGGCACCACATTATATAGTAAAAACCTGTTACCAGAGTGGTCATCTTTTACTATGATAATGCAAGGCTACCATTGGGATGGTTTACTGTAAAGCCCCATACACACGGTCGGATTTTCTGATGGATTCTGTCCTATCGGACAATGTTGTTGGAAATTCCGACCGTGTGTAGGCACCATTGGACAGATCCATCGGATTGTCCGACGGACAAAGTTCTATCTCCTGCTGGATAGATTTTCCGACAGCAAAGTCCGATCACACCAATTCCGATCGTGTGTATCGAATTCCGATGGACAAAGTGCCACGCATGCTCAGATCACATTACAAGACCAAAGCTATTGGCTACTAGCCTCTACGTAGTCCCGTCGTAGGCAACAAACGTCACCACGTTCAGAATGATCGGATTTTCGGACAACTTTGTCCGACCGTGTGTATGCAACACCAGTGTCGGACTAAATCCGTCGGACAAAATCCGATGGATTTTGTGGTCGGATTTTCCGACCGTGTGTATGGGGCATAAGAGTTATTTCCAGGTCCATTTTGGCGCTGAACTCTCACAGTAACTTACACAAATTATCACAAGAAATGCTAAATGCTACAAAGCAACATTTACTCGTATTAAATATGTTTTTAAGAATAAATGCTTGTTGATTTCAAGTATATACAGAGAATATTTACACAGACCAACATAATGTCTAAAACATGAAGCACAGACAAAAACCAGGCACCACACCACATGTGGGAATATTAATATGTAATAACATAACATAAATCAGCAAATGCTGTATTGATTCCTTATCTGAATCTCATCTAGGTCACAAAATAGGGTAGAATGAGAGATTTAGTGAAGTGTGCCTTTAACTAGGGGTGTGTCACTGCACTTTGTGGGGGGAAGGGGTGGGTCATTTTGCCATGAGGGTACCCTATGAATATTACATGGTTGGAAAGGAATGAAAAGAAGAGCAAAAGAGAAAGCAGACATAACTGGAAACAGATTAACGATCTAGGAATGACTGATGATTACTAGGGAGTGATGAGTGTCAAGGCAAGGAGTCATACTTCCCGGTGTGTGAGCTTGGAATTGATGGCCAGGAGAAATAAGTGAAAGAAGCCCTTCTTGGCCTTGGAAATAAAGCTAGGATACATACAGTAGAAAAAAAGCAATGTTAGGAGACACTGTAGTCTGTGTATCCATAACAGTGTGGTATGTGTGAAGTGGGACCAAAAGTCGTGTATCGGGGGCAGACCACCAAGTATTTAGCATTGTGCCCATCACTCTTCTGCACCACAACAGATGCTTGGTGTCGATGGAATAATTCCACTGGTACCAGCGTGTGAAAATGTTTAACTTTTTTCCTGAGATGCTAATGATACACCTTCTCAGTATAAACGCTTTCGGTAATGCATCCACCAAATATCTTTGGCCAAGATCCTTCACCCATGCAAAGATATAAGGGTGGGCAAGTACAGTGGTATAAAATTGAGATGAGGTGAGTGGGCTTTTCTTTCTGGAGACCAAATTCTTCAAACAGGGTTAAATTTTCATGGATGTCTGAGCTAGGGAAATGATAAACCTTTGCATTTGTTGCAGCCATCTACAGGAGGCAGGGTGGACAATTCATAGTCAGGGCAATAAAGGACTTCAGCTGATTTTTGTAGAGCACACTTACAACAGGCAGGGCCGCTGATAAGCCAGTACAACTGGCCCTGCTGTACCGGGCCCGGCCACCAGGGGGGCTGAGCAATCTGAACAGATTGCAGAAGAAGAAAAAAAAAGCCTTTCTCCAACTCCCCCCTCCTCCACTCCTCCCTCAGCAGCTGGTCAGCTGCTCTCAATGAGCACTCACTCAGGCTAAACATCTCAGAGGCAGAGAGGCGGAGCCTGACTGTGAGATCCTGTAGTTTGAGTGAGTGGGAGGGGGTGTGGCCAGCTTCCAGGATGATCGTTCATGGCTTCTTCTGATGTGCACACATGAGCTGCATTATGGTGGCAGTGGATCTGGATTCTCAGGTGACTGCAGGTTAGCCAAATCACATTAACTGCAATGCAAAGTCTATTGTCTGCTTTTTCATGTAGCACAGCTGTCCTGACTGTGAGAAATTGGGTTTTATACTGCACTGCCATATTTCTCACAAGTGCTACATGAAACAGGAGATGCCATCAATGTCAGCAAACCCCACTTTTTATTACTTCTATTTACATTTTTAGATCACTGGATCACGCCATGCCTGGAGCTGAATCTCACATGAACGCACCTTGTATGTTCCTGTGCAATTCACAAGTGGGCTTAGCTGAAATAAATGGCATCTTCTTCTTTTTCATATAGAACAGTTTGAATGTAACAAATTGGACAGTGCAGTTTTGAACGCAGCACAGTATCATCTGCATCCTACACACAGTCATCTTAGACTAACCACACCCCTTTAAGCCATGCCCAATAATTATGCCTAATTTAAACCATATCCATTTTCCAGCTCCGTGTAGCGCATATTTTTAAATTAGCCACGCCCACAATTTAGCCTGTATGTATACTCTAGCTTCTATGTATAGGGGCTGGGCCAAGGGTGGGGCTGAAGGAGGGACCAGGGGTGGGGCTGAAAGGGGCCCCGTCATTTTGGCTGTACAGGGGCCCCATGTTTTCTATCAGCGGCCCTGACAACAGGTGACATGCCACCCTTGATCCATACAAGAAACTGTAAGCAAGTCAGATCTGGGGGTAATGCTTGAGTTCGGCAGGTGGTAATGAACAGCAAGATGTTACCCATAGTTTATCATCGGTATGAAATATGCAGTCCAGTACATGGACCAAGCTTGTTTAAGATGGACTAAGATGCTGTAACCCAAATAGGCTGGTGTACAGCCAATAGATGCAATCAGAATGGCCTGAAATAGAGGAGACAGGGAAAAATGTCCATCTTAAATAGAGCGGCATATTGGGGCCCACGTTTTAAGTCTACTGAGAGTGTCTTGCAGAAATGGAGGAATGTTCAGGTAATATAAGTCTTGGAGGTCCACTGGCATCTGTGCTCCAAATTATTGGATGGTTTAGTGACCCACTGAAGTGGAAAGACACTAGCTAGGTATAGCTGATCTGATAGGATGGAAACATTTAAGGCAATTAAATTGTGAGGAACTGAATTTGCTAGTGGTAGAGTATTGTATGGTGTTGACCATCAATATATGCAAAAACTTTGGAGTTTAAGTGATGCCCTAATAACTCAAGTTAGTCAATAAAGGGTATAATTTAAACTCCAAGACTGCTGACTGTATTAAATAATGCAAACACTAGGGATGAGCCGAACACCCCCCCGTTCGGCTCGCACCAGAACCCGCGAACGGACCTAAAGTCCGTGCAAGCTTTAGAACCCTATTAGTTATAATGGATGCGAACGCTTGAAATTAAAAGTGCTAATTTTAAAGGCTAATATGCATGTTAATGTCATAAAAAGTTTTTGGGGACCTGGGTCCTGCCCCAGGGGACATGTATCAATGCAAATTTTTTTTTTAAAAACGGACGTTTTTTCAGGAGCAGTGATTTTAATAATGCTTAAATTGAAACAATAAAAGTGTAATATTCCTTTAAATTTCGTACCTGGGGGGTGTCTATAGTATGCATGTAAAGGGGCGCATGTTTCCCGTGTTTAGAACTGTCTCTGCAAAAAGTGTCATTTTTGCAAGTAAAAAAGCTATTTAAAATCACTCGCGGCTAATGTGTATTGACGGCTCCCGTAATACAGAGAACAGTCATTCATTGAAACTGAAAGTCATTCATAAAAAAAAAAGTCATTGATAAAAAATAAAAAAAATGAAAAAAAAAAAAAAAAAAGCGTGGGGGTCCCCCCAAATTCAATAACCAGGCCCTTCAGGTCTGGGATGGATATTAAGGGGAACCCCAGCCAAAAAAAATGGCGTGGGGTCCCCCTCAAAATCCATACCAGACCCTTATCCATACACGCAACCTGGCAGGCCGCAGGAAAAGAGGGGGACGAGAGCGGCCCCCCTCCCGCCTGAACCGTACCAGGCCACATGCCCTCAACATTGGGAGGATGCTTTGGGGTCCCCCCAAAGCACCTTGTCCCCATGTTGATGAGGACAAGGGCCTCATCCCCACAACCGTGCCTGGTGGTTGTGGGGGTCTGCGGGCGGGGGGCTTATCGGAATCTGGAAGCCCCCTTTAACAAGGGGACCCCCAGATCCCGCCCCCCCCTGTGTGAAATGGTAAGGGGGTACAAAAGTAATCCTACCATTTCACCAAAAAAGTGTCAAAAATGGTAAAAATTACAGGAGACGGTCTTTGACAATTCCTTTATTAAAATCTTCTTTCTTCTTTGTTCATCCTTCGGTTTCTTCATCTTCTCCTTCCGTCATCTTCTTCCATCTTCTTCCATCTTCTTCTTCCTCCGATCCGCTTCTTCTTTCGCTGGTCTTCTCGTCCTTCTCATCCGGCATCTTCTTCCGTCGGCGTCGGCGTCGGCGTCGGTGTCTCTTCTTGGGCCGCTCCGCACAATGGGAGGCTCCCGCTGTGTGAGGCTCCGCTCCGTCTGACAGGTCTTTTATAACGGAGGGCACCTGGTGACCCTGCCCCCCTCTGATGTCATGGGGTAAGCCATAGGGAATTCCCCATGACGTCCCCGTGCGTCAGAGGGGGCGGGGTCACCAGGTGCCCTCCATTATAAAAGACCTGTCAGACGGAGCGGAGCCTCACACAGCGGGAGCCTCCCATTGCGCGGAGCGGCCCAAGAAGAGACACCGATGCCGACGGAAGAAGATGCCGGACGAGAAGGACGAGAAGACCAGTGCAAGAAGAAGCGGATCGGAGGAAGAAGAAGATGGAAGAAGATGGAAGAAGATGACGGAAGGAGAAGATGAAGAAAGAAGATTTTAATAAAGGAATTGTCAAAGACCGTCTCCTGTCATTTTTACCATGTTTGACACTTTTTTGGTGAAATGGTAGGGGTACTTTTGTACCCCCCTTACCATTTCACACAGGGGGGGGGGGCGGGATCTGGGGGTCCCCTTGTTAAAGGGGGATTCCAGATTCCGATAAGCCCCCCGCCCGCAGACCCCCACAACCACCAGGCACGGTTGTGGGGATGAGGCCCTTGTCCTCATCAACATGGGGACAAGGTGCTTTGGGGGGACCCCAAAGCATCCTCCCAATGTTGAGGGCATGTGGCCTGGTACGGTTCAGGCGGAGGGGGGGCCGCTCTCGTCCCCCCTCTTTTCCTGCGGCCTGCCAGGTTGCTTGCTCGGATAAGGGTCTGGTATGGATTTTGAGGGGGACCCCACGCCAATTTTTTGGCTAGGGTTCCCCTTAAAATCCATCCCAGACCTCAAGGGTCTGGTATGGATTTTGAGGGGGACCCTACGCCATTTTTATTTTTTTGGCTGGGGTTCCCCTTAATATCCATCCCAGACCTGAAGGGCCTGGTTATTGAATTTGGGGGGACCCCCATGCTTTTTTTTTTGTTTTTTATTAATGAATGACAGTTCTCTGTGTTACAGGAGCCATCAATTCATTAGCCGCAAGTGCTTTTAAATAGCTTTTTTCCTGCAGAAATTACACTTTTTGCAGGGAAAGTTCTAAGCACAGGAAACCTGCCCCCCCTTCACAGGCCACCTATAGACACCCCCAGATGTGATACTGCAATGCTGTTCTAACAGCATGCACACACAAATCCCCAGAAATAGAGCATATCTTGTCAGCAGTCAGCAACACACTGACATGCTGACACTGTGACTGAAACATAATATGCGAGACCGCCGCCGCGGCGGCCTCTTATACCGTGGGGCATGCACTAAAGCCCCTGAGCTATAATTGGCTACAGGCATCCTGCCTGTAGCCAATTATGGCTCTCCTCGCTGCCGGCGCTGTGATTGGCCAAGCATGCGGGGTCACAGTGCATGCTTGGCCAATCATCAGCCAGCATTGCACTGCGACTAGCGCAATGCATTGCGGGCCGCTCACATCACACGAATTTGATGCGAGCGGCCCCAATAGTTCTGGGCTCGCCGAGCGAGCGAACGCCCAGTGCTCGATTCGAACATGGGTTTGAATCGAACACCGGGCCCATCCCTAGCAAACACCCACAGGAGGGAAGGGAACAATATCTGGGGTAAAGATATATTAAAAGCATATTTTTGGCATAAAGCCCTTGTGATGGTAGCCTCCTGTTACCACACCTCAGATGTCAGAGTAATGCCCTGTACACACGATAGGATTTTTAGATGGAAAATGTGTGATAGGACCTTGTTGTCAGAAATTCCAACCGTGTGTAGGCTCCATCACACATTTTCCATAGGAATTTCCATCACACAAAATTTGAGATCTGGTTCTCATGCTCGGAATCAAGCAGAAGAGCAGCACTGGCTATTGAACTTCATTTTTCTAGGCTCGTCATACGTGTTGTAGGTCACCGCATTCTTAATGTTCAGAATTTCTGACCAACTTTGTGTGACCGTGTGTATGCAAGACAAGTTTGAGCCAACATCCGTCAGAAAAAATCCCATAGATTTTGTTGGAAAATCCTATTGTGTGTACAGGGCATTAGAGGGAATAACGTACGCCAAATGTTTAATGGCCAAGGCATATTAGAAGAGTGAGAGGGAACACCCTTGACATGCCCCATTGTGGATTTGGATAGGATCTAAATGTAGGCCACTCATGTGAATCCAGGCTGTGAGACAGTTATAAAGGGTCATAATCTCTTCTAGTAGGTGGTCCAGGATGGCAAGTTGCTGTAGTTTGGCCCATGTAAGCCTCCCAGTCTAGGCAATGAAACACTTTCTTTGCATGTATTATGTATAAATAACAAAGGGGAATGGTATGACTGAAACCATGACAGACTGCGTTCTGATCCATTAACAGATGCACACATTGGGATATGCTTGAAGATCCATGCAATCACCAACCTGCATGGAACACCTATGCCTTTTGTGCTGGGGTGTTTTTGGAACAGTGCGTCCATGTAAATAATGCCTACAGGAAGGAATAGCTTTTGTCTGCGTTAGAAATTATCTGACCAGTCTAAATGTGTGGGTGGTAAACTTTTAGCTGTTTTCTAGCTCTCAGTTTAGCAATCTGTCAGGTGTGTACATAAATGTATAATATCTTGAGTAAGTCCATCTCAGAGCCCTCTATGTTTTATTGGATAGGGAGGTGGAAGGTTGTACTGTAATGTCCTTGATATGTTTGAATAAATACCGTAAAAGTGCATGGTTTGTTTGCTAATTCTAATCTCTTTTTTAGTTTATCTTCTAGGTTTGTTTAGGCTTTAGTATATTTCTTTATGTTGAGAGACCTATTTAATTAACAAACCGTGAACATGAGCTTTAATAATATTTGATGATACATCACAAGTGGCAAATGTTCCAAACGACACTTTGTTAAGAAGTAATAATCACAATTTCTGGATTTGTCAATAGAGCCTCATGCATTCACCCAGTATAAACCTGTTTATAAAATGTGTGCAGGACTAAATATGCAGCCCATTTTGACTGGGTCTTGAATATAATTTTTAGGAAAATCTGCCCCAAACCTGATAATGTCCTTAGACATCACCACAAACACCCTGGTAAAAAATGTCATAACAGTGCCCACTACTGGTAAATTCAGGGGCTGCAAGTCAGGGGGTGGGGGGCTCTACCATATTACATTGATAGTGTCACAAACACACAGTAGATTTATAGGTTGCCTGGTAATCCCCAAATTAGTAAAATGCTTGGCTTCTATTATGACAATCCAGTACACTATATCATTTTTTTTTTTTTTGTTTAATCAATTTTTATTGAAAAGAAGAAAGATCGTACATGGTATAAAACATGTGCAGAGTACAACATACAAAAACCTGCAACATTACATTCAACCGTATTATACATCAAATCAGAGGGCCTTAAGACTCGGTAAGGGTCCGAGAATGGGTACACCTTCCTTCCTATTTCAGTAAGACTAACAAGAGAAGCGCAGAAAAGAGGAGTAAAGGAAGAGAGTGAGAGTGGAGGGGGGGAAGAGAAGTAGCAAGTAGAGAATCAGAAGTTAGGCTGCATTCACACCTGAGCGTAGCGGAACGAGCGTTTTTACCGGCGTTTTTACCGACGTTTTTACCGGCGTTTTGTCGCGCGAATGCGGTCGTTTTTGCACATTTGCATACGGCATAACAGGCGTTTTTCAACTTCGGCGATTTTCTTGATAGCCAATAGGAAAAATGATCATCACTGTCATCATTTGTTGCTATGTTCTATGGGGATACAAACGCCCAAATCAGCCCGATTCGCGCGACAAAAAAGGGTCCGGAACTTGTTTGAGCTTCAGGCGTTCGGCTTCAGGCGACATGGAGTGGAGATGTGAACCATCTCCATAGAGAATAATGTATTTTATCCCCTCGAACGTTTTGTAGCTTAAGGCGTAGGGTGGCTTAGGGCGACAAAACGCTCAGGTGTGAATGCAGCCTTAGTGGGTTCTGCCTGGATCGGTTAGGTAAAAATAGATAGATAAAAATAAAATTAGAAATAAAAATAAGAATAAAAATAAAAACAAAAATAAAAATGGCGCACGTAAATGAAATACTAGTCATTCAGGTATAAGGTAGATACTAACATTGGTTAGGACATCATTTCTGCATAGGCGGAGGAGTATTTGAAGGCAAACCAGCCGGCCCAGATCTTTTTCGCGAGGTCGGCTTTACCTCTAAAGCCCCATACACACGGTCGGATTTTCCGATGGATTCTGTCCTATCGGACAATGTTGTCGGAACTTCTGACCGTGTGTAGGCACCATCGGACAGTTTCCATCGGATTGTCCGACGGACAAAGTTCTATCTCCTGCTGGATAGATTTTCCGACAACAAAGTCCGATCACACCAATTCCGATCGTGTGTAGCGAATTCCGACGGACAAAGTGCCACGCATGCTCAGATCACATTACAAGACCAAAGCTATTGGCTACTAGCCTCTACGTAGTCCCGTCGTAGACAACAAACGTCACCACGTTCAGAATGATCGGATTTTCCAACAACTTTGTCCGACCGTGTGTATGCAACACCAGTGTCGGACTAAATCCGTCGGACCAAATCCGATGGATTTGGTGGTCGGATTTTCCTACCGTGTGTATGGGGCTTAAGTGTGAGGGTCATGTCTTCCATACGGTATACGTAATCTACTTTCGTTAACCATTGGCGCAAGGACTGTATAGTCCTTGTCTTCCAAACTTAAGGAATGAGAGATTTGGCCGCATTGAGTAAATGGGGAGTTGCTGAACGTTTGTAGGGGCCGACTGGTTTGCCTGTACAGTGGAATAACACATACCAAGAGTCATTAGGAACTTCAAAACCTTGTATTTCCTTAATCCAGTAGAGGATTGTTAGCCAAAAGGGGCGTAATCTAGGGCAGTACCACCAAATGTGGGCATGAGTCGCTCTCTCTCCACACTCCCTCCAGCAGAGGGGTGAGGTTTGTGGGAACAATTTGTGCAATAGGGCGGGGGTATAGTGCCACCTGGTCAAAAGCTTGTAGTTAACCTCTGCCATTTTAGAGGCTCCTGAGGAGTAGGGATGGGCCCGGTGCTCGATGCGAACCCATGTTCGCATCGAGCACCGGGTGTTCGCTCGCTCGGCGAGCCCAGAACTATTTTGGCCACTCGCATCACATTCGTGTGATGCGAGCGGCCCCGCAATGCATTGCGGCCGGCGCGGCCGGCGCAGTGCATTGCTGGCTGATGATTGGCCAAGCATGCACTGTGACCCCGCATGCTTGGCCAATCACAGCGCCGGAAACTCGGAGAGCCATAATTGGCTACAGGCAGGACGCCTGTAGCCAATTACAGCTCAGGGGCTTTAGTACACGCCCCCTCATTTAAAAGGCCGCCACGCCGTAGGCACCGGTCACATGAGTTCCGGCTTTAGGAGAGATCAGGCTGATTCTGTGTCACTCTTTGCTAGATTCCTATAGAAAGATTTGCTCTACTTTGCTAAACCATTGGCTATTTATTTGCTAAACCATTGCTACCTGTCATTGATCGTCCATTGCTGCTGCTGGTTAGTGTGTTTTTAGCTGCTGCTGGGGATTAGTCTGGTGCGTGTCTTACTGTTAGTACAGTATTTCAATAGTACCAACCGCAGTGCTGTTAGTACAGAACTGCACCCCAAAAGCACCCATAGGACTTGTAGTGTGTTAGTGGCAGCAAACAGAGCTCCTATATTTTCTTCCCAGAAGCACCCATAGGACTTGTAGTGTGTTAGTGGCAGCAAACAGAGCTCCTATATTTTCTTCCCAGAAGCACCCATAGGACTTGTAGTGTGTTAGTCCCATCACACAGAGCTCCTATATTTTCTTCCCAGAAGCACCCATAGGACTTGTAGTGTGTTAGTGCCATCACACAGAGTTCCTATATTTTCTTCCCAGAAGCACCTATAGGACTTGTAGTGTGTTAGTCCCATCACACAGAGCTATATTTTCTTACCAGAAGCACCCATAGGACTTGTAGTGTGTTAGTCCCATCACACAGAGCTCCTATATTTTCTTCCCAGAAGCACCTATAGGACTTGTAGTGTGTTAGTCCCATCACACAGAGCTATATTTTCTTCCCAGAAGCACCCATAGGACTTGTAGTGTGTTAGTCCCATCACACAGAGCTCCTATATTTTCTTCCCAGAAGCACCTATAGGACTTGTAGTGTGTTAGTCCCATCACACACAGAGCTATATTTTCTTCCCAGAAGCACCCATAGGACTTGTAGTGTGTTAGTCCCATCACACAGAGCTCCTATATTTTCTTCCCAGAAGCACCCATAGGACTTGTAGTGTGTTAGTCCCATCACACAGAGCTCCTATATTTTCTTCCCAGAAGCACCCATAGGACTTGTAGTGTGTTAGTCCCATCACACAAAGCTCCTATATTTTCTTCCCAGAAGCACCTATAGGACTTGTAGTGTGTTAGTCCCATCACACAGAGCTCCTATATTTTCTTCCCAGAAGCACCCATAGGACTTGTAGTGTGTTAGTCCCATCACACAGAGTTCCTATATTTTCTTTGCAGAAGCACCCATAGGACTTGTAGTGTGTTAGTGCCATCACACAGAGTTCCTATATTTTCTTCCCAGAAGCACCCATAGGACTTGTAGTGTGTTAGTCCCATCACACAGAGCTCCTATATTTTCTTCCCAGAAGCACCCATAGGACTTGTAGTGTGTTAGTCCCATCACACAGAGCTATATTTTCTTCCCAGAAGCACCCATAGGACTTGTAGTGTGTTAGTCCCATCACACAGAGCTCCTATATTTTCTTCCCAGAAGCACCTATAGGACTTGTAGTGTGTTAGTCCCATCACACAGAGTTCCTATATTTTCTTTGCAGAAGCACCCATAGGACTTGTAGTGTGTTAGTCCCATCACACAGAGCTCCTATATTTTCTTCCCAGAAGCACCCATAGGACTTGTAGTGTGTTAGTCCCATCACACAGAGCTCCTATATTTCCTTCCCAGAAGCACCTATAGGACTTGTAGTGTGTTAGTCCCATCACACAGAGCTCCTATATTTTCTTCCCAGAAGCACCCATAGGACTTGTAGTGTGTTAGTCCCATCACACAGAGTTCCTATATTTTCTTTGCAGAAGCACCCATAGGACTTGTAGTGTGTTAGTGCCATCACACAGAGCTCCTATATTTTCTTCCCAGAAGCACCCATAGGACTTGTAGTGTGTTAGTCCCATCACACAGAGCTATATTTTCTTCCCAGAAGCACCCATAGGACTTCTAGTGTGTTAGTGGCATCACACAGAGCTCCTATATTTTCTTCTCAGCAGCACCCACAGGACTTCTAGTGTGTTAGTGGCATCACACAGAGCTCCTATATTTTCTTCTCAGCAGCACCCACAGGACTTCTAGTGTGTTAGTGGCATCACACAGAGCTCCTATATTTTCTTTGCAGAAGCACCCATAGGACTTCTAGTGTGTTAGTGGCATCACACAGAGCTCCTATATTTTCTTCTCAGCAGCACCCACAGGACTTCTAGTGTGTTAGTGGCATCACACAGAGCTCCTATATTTTCTTTGTAGAAGCACCCACAGGACTTCTAGTGTGTTAGTGGCATCACACAGAGCTCCTATATTTTCTTCTCAGCAGCACCCACAGGACTTCTAGTGTGTTAGTGGCATCACACAGAGCTCCTATATTTTCTTTGCAGAAGCACCCATAGGACTTCTAGTGTGTTAGTGGCATCACACAGAGCTCCTATATTTTCTTCTCAGCAGCACCCACAGGACTTTTAGTGTGTTAGTGGCATCACACAGAGCTCCTATATTTTCTTCTCAGCAGCACCCACAGGACTTCTAGTGTGTTAGTGGCATCACACAGAGCTCCTATATTTTCTTCCCAGAAGCACCCATAGGACTTGTAGTGTGTTAGTCCCATCACACAGAGCTCCTATATTTTCTTTGCAGAAGCACCCATAGGACTTCTAGTGTGTTAGTGGCATCACACAGAGCTCCTATATTTTCTTCTCAGCAGCACCCACAGGATTTCTAGTGTGTTAGTGGCATCACACAGAGCTCCTATATTTTCTTTCTCAGCAGCACCCACAGGACTTCTAGTGTGTTAGTGGCATCACACAGAGCTCCTATATTTTCTTTGCAGAAGCACCCATAGGACTTCTAGTGTGTTAGTGGCATCACACAGAGCTCCTATATTTTCTTCTCAGCAGCACCCACAGGACTTCTAGTGTGTTAGTGGCATCACACAGAGCTCCTATATTTTCTTCTCAGCAGCACCCACAGGACTACCGACTACAATGGCTGGAAGACCGCCAAGGGGAGGCAGAGTGTGCAGAGCCAAGAACACAGGGCAGGCAGGCTCTGTTTCTAGTGGCCGTGGACGTGGTCATGCATCGTCATCAGCACGTGACCATGGGACACGCGCGTCTTTGTTTACGGCAGCTGGACATGTGGAGCCGCATCATGCTGAAGGCTTGGTAGAATGGATGACCAAGCCCTCCTCATCCTCCTCATCCTCTCTCACCCAGGCTCAGGGTACTGGCAGAGCAGCTGCCAACGCATACTCAATGGCATCATCAGCCACCCCTTCCCTAGACCCACCATGTCCTCCTGAGGAGTCCCCCGAACTCTTTGAGCACAGTGTTGGGTACATGCTCCAGGAGGATGCCCAATGATTCGAAGGCTCGGATGATGATACCCAGCTTGAGGAAGTCAGTAGTGTGCGCGCAGAGAGAGGGGATGCTGAAGGACAGCAATCCGGCAGTACTGTTCCACCAGCTGCAGCTTACTGCCAGGTTTGCTCTAGTGGTGAAGAGGGAGGGGATGATGAGGTCACTGACGCCACGTGGGTGCCTGGAGGGAGAGAGGATGAGGAGGAGGACGAGGAGGAGGAGGATGCGGCGTCACATGTCCAACGAGGCAGGATGCCCCCTGGAGGCCAGCTAGAGGCCAGCACAGCAACTGTACAACACCGCAGAGCTCCGCCTGTGCAGGGCGCTGCCTCTGCACGTTATCAGAAAAGTTCTTTGGTGTGGGCCTTTTTTGAGACGAGTGCATCAGATCGCACCACTGCTATTTGCAATATTTGTCTCAAGCGTATCTCGCGTGGCCAAAACATCAGCCGCTTGGGCACCACAAGCATGACCAGACATATGTCGACCTGCCATGCAGCTTGTTGGCAGGCACACATAAAAGACCCACACCAAAGAACTAAGCGGACCTCTCCTTGCTCCTCATCAGCTGGGATCTCCATCCCCACTACATCTTCAGTCCTCTCTGAAAGCTGCTGTGAGAGGACTGAAGGTGTAGAATTAGGTGTGTCACAACCAAGTACTTGCAGTACACCGACGTCCGATTGTAGCAGGCAAATTTCCCTGCCCCAGCTGCTGGACCGTCGAAAGAAGTACACTCCCAGCCATCCACATGCCCAGCGGTTGAATGCTAGCTTGGCTAAATTGCTAGCACTTCAACTGCTGCCTTTTCAGTTGGTAGACTCGGCCCCCTTCCGTGAGTTTGTTCAATGTGCGGTTCCTCAGTGGCAGGTTCCCAAACGCCACTTTTTCTCACGGAAGGCGATTCCGTCTCTCTACCGGCATGTGGAAGGCAATGTCCATGCCTCGCTGGACAGGGCGGTCAGCGGTAAGGTGCATATTACCGCTGACTCATGGTCCAGCAGGCATGGACAGGGACGTTACCTTTCTTTCACGGCCCATTGGGTCACTCTATTGGCAGCTGGGAGGGATGCAGGACAAGGTGCAGTAGTGTTGGAGGTTGTTCCGCCACCACGCCTCCAAAACGCTACTACTGCTACTGGTTGTGACACACCTCTCTCCTCCACCCCCTCCTCTTCTTCTTCCTCCAGTGCTCTGTCCTCGGAACCAGCGGTGCTCCGTAGGCGTACAAGGGGCTACGCAAGTACGCAGGCAAAAAGATGCCATGCCGTGCTTGCGCTGGTGTGTTTGGGGGACAGGAGCCACACTGGGCCAGAGGTTCTGGCAGCTCTGCAGGGGCAGGCCGAGAGGTGGTTGACGCCACGTCAGCTTAAGCCAGGAATGGTCGTTTCTGACAATGGCACCAACCTCCTCTCCGCCCTGCGACAGGGGCAGCTCACCCATGTGCCCTGTATGGCTCACGTCCTCAACCTGGTGGTGCAGCGGTTCTTGGGCAGGTTCCCAGGCTTACAGGATGTCCTGAGGCAGGCCAGGAAAGTCTGTGTGCATTTCCGCCGATCTTATAATGCCAGTGCTCGGCTGACTGAGCTGCAAAAGGAGCTGAACCTGCCCAAGAACCACCTAATATGTGACATGCCCACCAGGTGGAACTCAACATTGGCCATGCTGCAGCGACTGCACACGCAGCAGAGGGCCATCAATGAGTACCTTTGCGACTACGGCACCAGGACAGGGTCAGGGGAGCTTGGTTTTTTTTCCCCACGTCAGTGGAGCATGATCAGGGATGCATGCACTGTCCTCTCACCATTTGAGGAGGCCACGAGGATGGTGAGCAGTGACAGTGCATGCATCAGTGACACTGTACCTCTTGTCCACCTGTTGGAGCATACGCTGCGTGGGATAATGGACAGGGCACTTGAGGCAGAACAGAGGCAGGAAGAGGAGGACTTCCTTGCCTCTCAAGGCCCCCTTTATCCGGACAGTGTTCCTTCTGTCCCACCCATCACACAGGAAGAGGATGAGGATAAGGAAGAGGAGGATTGTGTGAGCATGGAGGTGGAGCCTGGCACTCAGCATCAGCAGCAGCAGCAGCAGTCTTTTAGGGATGATGTACAGTCCCAACAAACCAGTGGACTTGTACGTGGCTGGGAGGAGGTGGCTGGCGATCATGTCATCCTCAGTGACCCAGAAGACTCCGGACCGAATGCCTCAGCTAACCTACGCTGCATGGCCTCCCTGATCCTGCAAAGCCTGCGGAAGGATCCTCGTGTTCTTCGGATCAAGGAGAGGGACCATTACTGGCTGGCCACTCTCCTTGATCCACGGTACAAGGGTAAGGTTGCGGACCTTATCTTGCCGTCGCAGAGGGAGCAGAGGATGAGACATCTCAGGGAGGCCTTGCAGAAAGGTCTGTGCAACGCGTTCCCAGAAACTGGGAGGTTACAAACTCCTGGTCCTGGGCGACGAGTTACTGAGGCTTCGGTCAGTAGCAGAAGGAACGGTGGGGAAGGTGGACGTCTGACCGATGCGTTCAGACAATTTTTTAGTCCGCAGCCCCAAGGTATGATCGGTTCCAGCAACCATCGCCAGCGTCTGATATACATGGTGCAGGAATACCTTGGGGCAAGGTCAGACTTGGACACCTTTCCCACCGAAAATCCTCTGGCTTACTGGGTCCTGAGGATGGATCACTGGCCAGAGCTTGCACAGTATGCAATTGAGCTACTGGCCTGTCCTGCCTCCAGCGTTCTTTCCGAAAGCACATTCAGTGCTGCTGGAGGATTTGTCACCGATCATAGGGTGCGCCTGTCCACCGACTCGGTTGATCGACTGACCTTCATCAAAATGAATCAGTCTTGGATCACCACCAGCTACCAGGCACCTGAAGCGGATATAACGGAATAATTTATAATGTCACATCCCTTCAAGACTGCCTATGCTGATGCTGAGTGACTGTCCTGTTATGTTCACTGACTATCCTCTTCCTCCTCCTCAATGATCCATGCCACCACACCAGTGCCTAAGGCACAATTTTTCAGCCCCTGTATAACAGGGGCGTGTACTTACAATTTTTTTTAAAAATGCTTTGCAACACGTGTGACTGCTGTGCTCCAAGTACAGTATCTGTGAGGGGTTGCAGTGTTGTGGCACCAGCACCAGTGCCTAAGGCACAATTTTTCAGCCCCTGTTTAACAGGGGCGTGTAATTACAATTTTTTAAAAAAATGCTTCGCAACACGTGTGACTGCTGTGCTCCAAGTACAGTATCTGTGAGGGGTTGCAGTGTTGTGGCACCAGCACCAGTGCCTAAGGCACAATTTTTCAGCCCCTGTTTAACAGGGGCGTGTAATTAAAATTTTTTAAAAAAATGCTTCGCAACACGTGTGACTGCTGTGCTCCGAGTACAGTATCTGTGAGGGGTTGCAGTGTTGTGGCACCAGCACCAGTGCCTAAGGCACAATTTTTCAGCCCCTGTTGGGGCGTGTAATTACAATTTTTAGGCAATGCTTTGCAACAGGTCTCATTGCTGTGCTAAGAGTACAGTATCTGTGAGGGGTTGCAGTGTTGTGGCACCAGCACCAATGTCTAAGGCACAATTTTTCAGCCCCCGTTTAACAGGGGCGTGTAATTACAAATCTTGATCTAATAGTTCACAGCAGGGCCCATTCCTGCGCCCACCAAGAGTAACTATGAGGGCCTACAGTCTTGTGGCAACACCGTCCACCACCACCGCCAAAGGCCCAATTTTTCTGCCCTGTTCATCAGGTGCTTGCAATTACAAATCTTGATCTAATAACTCACAGCAGGGCCCATTCCTTCGCCCACCAAGAGTAACTGTGAGAGCTTACAGTCTTGTGGCAACACCGTCCACCACCACCACCACCACCAAAGGCCCAATTTTTCTGCCCTGTTCAACAGGTGCATGCAATTACAAATCTTGATCTAATAACTCACAGCAGGGCCCATTCCTGCGCCCACCAAGAGTAACTGTGAGAGCTTAGTCTTGTGGCAACACCGTCCACCACCACCACCACCACCACCAAAGGCCCAATTTTTCTGCCGGTTCAACAGGTGCATGCAAGTACAAATCTTGATCTATTAACTCACAGCAGGGCCCATTCCTGTGCCCACCAGTCTTGTGGCTACACCAACATCTAATAGGGCAAATTTCTGCAGAGTATATACGCCAGGCCCCTACTTTCAAACATCCAACTTACAAACGACTCCTACTTGCAAACGGAAAGAGAAAACAGGAAGTGAGAGGAAATCTACCCCTAGGAAGGGAAATTCTATCCTGTTAGATTTAATTTGGGAAAAAGGTATCTCCTCTCTACTGATACTTTATCACCAATCCTTGTTTCAATTAAAACCCCACTTTTCCAAAAACATTTGTCATTGGGACGGAAAGTGAGGTGACATGTTCTGAACAGATGTGCAAAGACAGCAAATGTTACAGGGGTGATAACCCCTCCCTATGTTCTCCAAAAAGCTTAAAAATAGATTTTTTTGGGATGGAGCTACACTTCATAATGTACCTGTTCAGATTCTACTTAAGAACAAACCTACAGTCCGTGTCTTGTTTGCACCACCTATATACTGCTGTTCAGAGTATATAGGGTTGTAGGTACAGGGTTTTATTTTGGGTGCGGGGTCCCCCTTAATATCCATACAAGACCCAAAGGGGCTGGGGTGGGGGGGGGGGGGGGTGATGGGGTAGCCATGCCATTTTTCTCAAGGATTTTCAGCCATATGGCGGCCAGGACAAGACATGACATTAAAGCCGCAAGTGGTTTTAAAAGGCTTCTTTTTTTCCTTTACAAATGTCATTTTGTGCAAGGACAGTTCTAAACACGGGATACACATGCCACTTCACAGGCATACTTTAGACACCCCCCAGGTACCATATTTAAAGGAAAATTTCACTTTTTTTTTTCACTTTATGCATCATTAAAATGACTGCTCCCGAAAAAACGTTAGTTTTTAAAAGTTCTTTTTGCATTGATATATGTCCCCTGGGGCAGGACCCGGGTCCCCAAACCTGTTTTATGACATTAACATGCATATTGGCCGTTGTAATTAGCACTTTTGATTTCAAACGTTCGCGTCCATTATAACGTATAGGGTTCGAAAATTTGCGCGAACTTTCGGTCCGTTCGAAGGTTCTGGTTCGAACCGAACCCGGGGGTGTTCGGCTCATCCCTACTGAGGAGGAATGCGCCATTATTAGTATGTTGCTTTTTTGTTCAGGCGAGAGAGTCTTGTGGAGGTCCAGTTCCCAGTTGCGGATGAATGCGGGGTTACCGCTTGAGTGTAGAGAGATTAGAGCCTGATAAAAATAAGAGATGGGTTTCTCAGTGGCTTGAGGTTCAGAGAACGCCAGTTCCAAAGGTGTCAATTCTTCCATTGACCTGAGGGGCTTTGGGAGGGAATGGACAAAGGCAGTGAGTTGATGATGTTTCCATTGGTCCATAAAGGAGGTAGGAGTTGCTGTGAGTAAGACGGACAGCGGGAGTATCTCTGAGGAGGAGGTAACTTGATGCAAGAGGGTTTTCGACCCTAGGTACCAATTTTGAATGCTAGATACCATGTTGCCCGGTGGAAAGTAGTTGTGACCCAGTAAAGGGGAATTGTAGTTCCAGTCCCAAGATTTGCACAAAGAGTCCCATATCATGAGTGAGGACTGGGTGAGTGGAGGGGTGGTAGAGGTTAAGGACCTGAACTTCTTTGGTATCCACATATGCGTTGAGAGTTCAGACCCACATAGGTCCGATTCCAATGCTACCCACAGTTTGGTGTCTTTATGGTATTTCCAATCAATTGCCTGGTCAATATAACCGCCCGGTAGTAAAGGCTAAAGTCCGGTAGGGCAAGACCACCCTCTCTTTTGGATCTAATAAGGAGAGACCTGGGGAGCCTAGGTTTTTTCCTGTTCCAAACATATCTAGACGTCAAGGAGTTTAATATTGAGAAAAACCCAATCGGGATACCATATGGAATCATTTGCAGCAGAAACAATACCCTGGGCAGTAAGTTCATCTTTATCACCCCGACTCGACCCAACTAAGAGTGTGCAAGCTGTGACCATTTCTGTAGGTCTGAGCGTAACGCATTAAGCAATGGTATCAAATTTGTGCGAAAGAGGGCTGCTGGATTAGGGGTAAGTTGGATACCCAAGTACTTCATATGTTTTGCCTGCCAGGTGAAGGGGAAGGATTGCTTAAGGCGAGTGACAATAAGGGGGGGGGACAGTTAAGTTCAGAATCTCCGACTCATATTAATTTTGAAGTTAGAGATCTCACCAAACAACGTAAACTCGGACATAAGGTTGGGTAAAGTAACAAGGGGCTGTCGGATATAAAATAGGATGTCATCTGCGTACGCAGTATATTTATGTTCCGTGTGGCCAACCACTATACCATGTATGCTGGGATTCAATCCAATCTTGGATAAGAAGGGTTCCAGTGAGAGCGCGAATAGGATAGGGGAGAGGGGGCATCCCTGGCGCGTGCCATTGTGTAGTGTGAATGGGTCGCTAAGCGTCCCATTAAAACGCAGTTGGACCGTCGGGCTGTTGTAAAGAGCCTCAATTTGGTGAAACAGGGGGGTATTAATACCTGGGTGCGCAAGCGTTGCCATGAGGAACTCCCATTCCCCCCTATCAAACGCTTTCTCTGCGTCAGTGGATAGTAGGAGGGTGGGCTGGGAGTCCCCGTGGGCATGGGCTATAAGGGATAGGGTGCGGAGGGAGTTATCCCGGGCCTCCCTCCCTGGTATGAAACCCGTCTGGTCTCGTGACACCCATTTAGGGATCAAAGGGAGCAGACGGTTTGCAATGGCTTTGGCGTAAATCTTGGCATCTATGTTTAAGAGCGAAATCAGGCGATAGCTCCCGCAACAAGTTGGGTCCTTCCCACTCTTGGGAATGACTGTGATATGAGCGTGTATGGTCTCAAGGCGGAGTGCACTACCGTCTGCGGTCATGTTGACATAGTTAGTTAAACAGGGGATTAAAATGTCTGCATAGGCTCGGTAGTAGGCCACCGAGAACCCATCAGGGCCCGGGGCCTTACCGTTTGCCATGGCCTTCAGAGCTTGATGCAGCTCAGCCGACGTAAGCTCGCCCTCCAGCGTCGACAGAGTCTCAGGGGGGAGGCTAGGTAGGTTGGAGCTGATTCGTTGCGTTTTAACATTTTTGTCAGTCATGGAGTGCTGGACATGATAGAGGCATTGGTAGAATTCTCTGAGCTCCTTGGCAATCCTCGGTGTATCATGTACCAAGGCTGCCGTGGAGTTCCGGATTCTGGGTATGAACGAAGCTGCTTTACGCTGCTGAAGTGAGCGAGCAAAAAGCTTACTGGGGCTGTCGCCCCATTCATAAAATTGCTGGGAGACCAGACGCATGCGCTGTTTGTGCTCAAGATGTAGCAGAGATCTCAATTCCTCTCTTTTTTCAGTGAGGGTATGAAAAAGTGCTAGGGATTGGTTGGCCTTGTGAAGTTGTTCAAGTCGTCTTATTTCAGCAAGTAGCGTAGTCTGTCTACGAGTACGTTCCCTCTTTTTCCTGGTGCCAAGTTCAATTAGTTTCCCTCTTATGTGGGCCTCATGGGCTTCCCATAAAGTACCTGGGGAGATGTCAGGGGTCATATTGTCTCTAAAATAGTGTGTCGGTTCTCCTATCATTTTCACATCTAGCTCATCGGTAATAAGACTGTCATTCAATTTCCAGTTCACTGGTTTAAGAGGGAGGAAGTTAAAAACAGTAGGGGGGATAAGGAAGACAAAACATAACAGAAACATTAAGGACCATTCATCTAGAATAGTCAGATAGGCACGCATATCAGTGCAGGGCAAAGGCCGAGTACGCATCCCGCACGGCACCCCCACACCCCCCGCTCCCGAGGGGTCAGAGGGGTGAGGGCGCCGCGCCAGACGGACACTGGCATGGGGGGGGGGGGGGGGGGGGCCGTCGCATCGGAACACCGACCACAAACATGGGTAGAGTTGTGTTCCGGCGCCGACACAAGTCAGCAGACCTATAGGAAAAAGTAAAACATGCAAATATTACTATCATCGCTATTGATAAATAAATTGTGGAAGGGGTCGTCTCTACGGCCACAATGTGTAGGCATAACAGTAACAAAACGTGGCCAAACATACACAGCTTAACGTGTGGCTCAAGGCCCGGTCCTACCATTTCACCCGATACGGAAGTCAAACGTTGGAATCATAACAAGCACAGCCGCGCTGCGGGAGATGATAGAAGGGGTCACTCGGAACTCCGTGTACAGGCCTCAGGGGGTAAGCTGGGTCAGGAGGCAACGGCCTCAAAACTAAGAAAAAAGGCAAAAGTTTAGTTCAGAAATGAACATAAGAACTGTGTGGTAGCTAGCCCATCCGGGTGTCTAGCATAAAGAACTTGTGGTGAGAAAGCCGATCCTCCGGCATCAACCGGAGCGGAGGGTAGCAAAGCTGAGTAAGTAGTCCGGTGGTCCAGTAGTCAGGTGGAGTGGAAGAGTTGGCGGGAGAAGATCGGCGTTTTCGCTCTACATTGTGCCATTGTGGCTCGTAGTTCCCAGGCAGCGGCGGCAGCACGTCTGACCAACCAGGGAGGTCTGGCGGAGGTATGTTCAGGTCACGGCAGAATTTCTCGAGGTCCTCTGAGAGGCTAGTAGGCCATTGAAAATACCTCGGACGGAGGGAAGCAGGTCATCATCGCCTGTAGCTTCGGGCAGGCCACGGATCCGGACGTTATTGCGCCTGTTCCGGTTCTCCTGGTCCTCCAACTTGTAGAGGGCCATCCTGTGAGCAATCGCGAGCTGACAGGTGGTGGATTGCAAGGCTCTAATGGCCGTCGCGTGGCGGTCGAGGCGCTGTTCAGACTCCTCTACCCGGAGGAGGACCTGTGACAAGTCGGAGCGCACCGCCGAGACTTCCTTTTTAATGACGCGCTCAAGGCCCATTAACATAGAAGCCAGGTCAGCTTTAGTCGGTAAGTCTCCTACCAGGGAAGCGACACTGGAATGCCTGAGGGAATGTTCCTCACCATCGGAGCCCGCGGATGAGGTAGGTGAGGGGTGCCTGCGATCGGGTCTACTCCGGGAGGCGGAGCCTGACGCTGAAAGGACGCCTCGTGGAGAGCGGCCTAGGCCATCCTGGTCATCCAACTCCGGTGGTTCTGCGGACATAAACCGCTTGATTGAGCCGTTGCGGGATCCCTTTTTAGGCAGGGACTTGTTCGTTCTCCTCTTCATCATTAGGGGTGGTTAAGAGAGGTCTGCGTGCTAATTAAATGTTATAAATCGACGTCCGCTCTAGTGCATAGCCAAGACCACGCCCCCCCAGTACACTATATCATTTAGCAGCGTCAAGATTTGCTTAATTATTCAAGACTGTAACACATGAGTTACAGCTGCTTCTTATTAATGACAACTGTTATTTAATCAAAACAATAAATGCTTACAATTTGATTTGGAAAAATACAACACATTATAACTGACATAAAAACAAGTTGATACACATCATTACAATTATCTTGTTGCACCAAATGTAAGAAGAGGGAGACTATTTCTAGTTAGTCTTTTATTGTGGAAAACTTTCATTGCAGATGAAGACATGGTAAAATACTTAAAAAAAAAGCAATTCCAATTAGACTGATTTGCATCTAAAAAAAAGACCACATAACATTTTCAATTCAAAAAGAAAATAAACACAAAAATACGGTTTATGCGTTATATGTGGACAAGTTTCTCCTTTGCATGTTATAGCAGGGTGTGTTTTAAGCTGGAAAAAGCTCTGCTTGTGTAATGCTATGGAAGATTACTAGTCTGGACATTTCATGTTACGTTTATATATTTTTTGCTCTATATTTCCATGATATGTACAGAACTGTAAATGGTTCCTTTAGTAGCCTTTTCTTTGTTCCCATTGCAAAACTTTCATTTCCAGTGATGTCCCCAGGATGGAAATTGACTGTACAAATCCTTCTGGCAGGAGCCCCAACCCTTCCCTATTCTACCTAAAAAATTTAGTTTTAGTAAGTGGTAGATAAAACTATAAAATAAACAATAAAAAATACAAAATAAAATAATAAATATAATAGTGTATTATATATTAGGATTTTATACGGTAAAATTTGACCAGCAGGACTGAATTTACCATTAGGAGCAAAAGGCGGCTTTTCTCTGTACCATTATGGGCCACACATTTTTCCCATCATCCTCTTATTAAAAGGTTGTTTACACAAACACTATTTCTTTCTGTGAACCAAACTTTTTTTTCCCACAATCTCTGATTCAGTCTCTCTGCTGTCTTTATTGTTCATTTATTGTGGTGTCTGGTTTTAGTAAGATCTGATTATACAGAAGAAAAAAAAACACAGAAGACTGAGCAGAGGAAGGAAATATTAACAGATCTTCCTTCTTTAAATGATGTTATATAAAGATTATAATACAATGTTAGGCCTGTGCTGTCTGCCTAGAATTTGGTTAATTGATATGACATTAAGGATCTGCATAATAATATATTCAAGTGCATTTTTTGGTTATTGTAATGCATATTTGGGGCAGGCCAGGGCTGCCACATATCTCAACATACACAGTGGTACATTTCTGAAATAAAATACACAAATATGCATTGATGTGAACGTGTTCCATAGGAACCCATGTAAAAAAAATGTCCTGCGTTTCTGCAAATAGCATGAAAAAATGCATTGGTGTGAATAAAGCCTAAGAGGCCGAAGTGATGTGAGGGCTTCCCCCACACCACTGGTCCTAATATCCTTGGAGTTGAGAACAGGGAATGAAAGGGGACAAAGAGGCAAAAGTAACAAAAGTCTAATAATAGGCATGTGCTCCCTTCTTCTGGAATTAAAGCCTAAGATAAGTAATGAGCAAGCAGGGTAATAGTCAGGTTCATGGTCAGTAGGCAGGCCAAGATCACACCAGGAATTCAGCCATGGTCAGAAACTAGCTGGATCAGCAAACAAAAGATAAGCAAAAGCAGGTCCAAGGCAGCAATGGGCAGGCAAACAAACCCAGGGATTGGGACAATCCAAGTCAGGTCAAGTTTGCCTGGAGATCAGCTGAAGACCATTTAGCAAATTCCTTAAATAGGCCTTGTGTCTCCAAAGCGGCAATTAGACCTTCTAACCCACTACTCTTTTATAAAGTGTAGCTGAAAAATCATTATAGTGCACAGTCCAGATTAGGACCTATTTATCACTCTGGTCTTGTGACATATCAGGTAGATTGTGTGGCTCCCTACAACTTGGGCTATGTAACAGTTGGCAGGGGGGTTATTATTATCGAATGACACCCTCTCACATCTAATTAATGAAGGGTAGCAGTGAAATGCATGGGGGGGGGGGGGGGGGGTGGATTGTGTCATGCGATCTCTTGTCAATGGCCAATTGGGCCTGTAATATGTTAAACACACCTCCAAATAAATAATACGTGCATGTATACATTTAATTTGACCAGATTGTTAATAAATCAGCCGGATTATAGTTATGTATATATATTACAATATTGTCATCTCTTTTCTATAGGCTCAGCATTTGTTAAGGTGTCCCTCATGAATCACAACAGGTTTATTAAGAGTAAGAAGACAGCTGTAGTACTTGGGACTCCAAATCCTGTGTATAATGAAACTTTTAGCTTTAAGCTGGAACAAAGTGAATTGGACACAGCAAGCCTGAGTTTTTCCATCTTGCAGAATGCTGAAGGAGATAGTAAGTAGCACACACACCCACACACATATATCTATATACTGTAAAGTATCCATATATATGAAACATATCTGTGTATCTTTTTCAGATTACTTAGAATAAATTAAACTGAACGACCAGGCTAGGGTTAAACAAGTTCCATATTCAGCCATAGAGGTGGAGTTATCATCGGGCATTATGGGCATTAAAGCTAAACTCCAAGTATTATCTTTATTGAATACTTACATTGGTCCAGCTTGGCACAATTTAAGTATGCATATCTCATGCCTGATGGACCGCTAGGGAAGCTGACAATTGTTACAGTACTAATAGAGTGATAGCCACTATTTTCTTGCTTAGGTGTTGCTGCCCCTCCTGTCCACCTTGTTCGGTAACAGAATGTCTTGTATTCAATTAAAATGGCGGTGGTGCTGAGCAATCAACCCTGTGGTCAGTGTGTAGTGGGGCAGCCACTTGCAAAGAACCTAAGCAGGACCCTGAAAATGCGCCGACTACTACAGTGATTTCTAACTTCCCCAGCAATCCATCAGGTACAAGAAATGTACTTTGGCCCAAGCCGGGTCAATGTACTGTAAAGCCCCATACACACGGTCGGATTTTTGCATGGATTCTGTCCTATCGGACAATGTTGTCGAAAAATCCGACCGTGTGTAGGCACCATCGGACAGTGTACGTCGGATTGTCCGACGGACAAAGTTCTATCTCCTGCTGGATAGATTTTTTGACAACAAGGTCCGATCACACCAATTCCGATCGTGTGTAGCGAATTCCGACCGGACAAAGTGCCACGCATGCTCAGATCACATTACAAGACCAAAGCTATTGGCTACTAGCCTCTACGTAGTCCCGTCGTACTCAACAAACGTCACCACGTTCAGAATGATCGGATTTTCCAACAACGTTGTCCGACCGTGTGTACGCAAAACCAACATCGGACAAAGTACGACGGACATGATCCAACGGACCTGGTCCTCGGATAATCCGCGCGTGTGTATGGGGCTTAAGTATGCGATACCTGGAGTTCATCTTTAAGTTTGGGATCTAAAGCTGTAAGTGCTAAGGAGAGCAAACCATTATATTAATTTGACATTAAGAGTTTGTAGCATTTTTCTAATGATTTATGAAAAGTTTATTCACTATTATTCATGTTAGCCAAATTTATAATGAAGGAAATGTCAGCAGATAAAGCACAATTGCATATTGAATTGGGACATATGGGGTTGATTTACTAAAACTATAGAGTGCAAAATGTGGTGTAACTCTGCATAGAAACCAATCAGCTTCCAGGTTTTATTGTCAAAGCTTAATTGAACAAGCTGATGTCAGACGCTGATTGGCTACCATGCACAGCTGCACCAGATTTTGTACTCTCTGGTTTAGTAAATCAACCCCATGGTTTCAATACTGCACATGGCTGACGATAGTCTAGATTTGCTTCTATCTGATCACCTCGTAGTATAAACACTTTGCTTCTGCCACCAGGGAGTTAAACTATTCCGCTTCACATACCTTGGATGGAAAATACAACAAACAACAATGTGTGAACTGGGTGCTCCTCTCCAGCTGTTTATCCAACCTTCACCTGTCCCATATCACTAGCAAACAAGTCTTTAGTTCAGTTCCCTTATTAGTCATTTTACTGTTAGTGAGCACTGCAGGTCTTTGTCACAGTGACTTAGGGGAAATTCCTGCATAGATGTTGGATTCATATGAAAAGGGCACAAGGATGTGTATCTATCAAGCCGTATAATTAATAATAATATTATGGCTTTTGTTATGCCCAGGAAGTTTTATACTGCAAGTCTCTCCCAAGTGAAACATATATATTGAATATAACAGAGAATTAAGTTATTAAAACCCAATTAGATGCCAGCTACAGCCATCTGTAATCTTTGCCAGCTGTTGGATAATGGAGGTTGGAGGGAAAGAATAATCAGAAGTTACTCTGTTAGAGAGCTCTACAGAATATATAAAGAATTTGTATTCATTTATGGCCATTGATTACTGAAACCGAAAAGGAAAAGCATGTTTTTCTTTGTTAACAACCTGATTTCATTTAAAAAGCTGTAAATAAGAAGTTATAGGTTGTTCCTAACTTGCCTGGTACCATTTTTACGAGAAGGTACTCTTGGTTCAAATGCATGCACATAATGCAACAAATAAAAAAGTTGAGGATAGAAAACAAACAGTGCTATTTAACCACTTTCAGACCGGACCAATTTGCAGCCAAAGGACCAGGCCCCTTTTTGCGATTCGGCACTGCGTCGCTTTAACTGACAATTGCGCGGTCGTGCGACGTGGCTCCCAAACAAAATTGACGTCCTTTTTTTCCCACAAATAGAGCTTTCTTTTGGTGGTATTTGATCGCCCCTGCGGTTTTTATTTTTTGCGCTATAAACAAAAATAGAGCGACAATTTTGAAAAAAATTCATTATTTTTTACTTTTTCCTATAATAAATATCCCCAAAAAAATATAAAAAAACGTTATTTTCCTCAGTTTAGGCCGATACGTATTCTTCTACATATTTTTGGTAAAAAAAAATCGCAATAAGCGATTATTGATCGGTTTGCGCAGAAGTTATAGCGTTTACAAGATAGGGGATAGTTTTATAGCATTTTTATTAATATTTTTTTTTATTAGTAATGGCGGAGATCTGCGATTTTTTTTTTTTTTTTTTTTGTGACTGCGACATTATCAGACATTTTTGACACATTTTTGGGACCATTGTAATTTTTACAGCAATTAATGCTATTTAAATGCAGTGATTCCTGTATAAATGACACTGGCAGTGAAGGGGTTAACCACAAGGGGGCAGTGTAAGGGTTAAGTATGCCTAGGGGTGTGTTTCTTACTGTGGGGGGGGCGTGGCTGTCAGCTAGTGAATGCTGATCTCTGCTCCAATCACAGGGAGCAGAGATCGGCATCACTAGTTGCTGTTTATCTCGGCATCTCCCGGTTCTGCCTTCCCGTGAGACGATCTCGGGGGTCCCCGCGGCGATCGAGTCCGCGGGGACCATGATCGGACTCACGGGGGGGCACGGACAGGCAGAAAGGAGGGACTTATATATACGCCCTCCTGCCTGTCTGTGCCATTCTGCTGACGTATATCGTCGTGCGCCGGTCGGCAAGTGGTAATACTCTTAAAGTGACTGTAAACCTCTGAAATTAAAAATGAACAAAGCATGTCCTTCTATAGTGAGTTCTTGTCCCTCTAAAGCATTGAGTGTGGTTCCTATCTGCTCCCTCCTTCCTCTGCTATCTGCATGAGTTACTCCTGAAAGTCTATACCAACACCAGACAATCCCGTGAGACGCTCCCCACCCCCTCCTCCAGCACACAGCGGGTGATTGACAGCCAGCGCTGTGCGTGTTTCTTTATGTGACTGTGAAGAGTGGGGTGTACATATTCCCTACACTCAGGTCTCAGATTACACTCAGCTTTCCTTTTTGTGCTTTGCAGTTTGAGACATCAGATACCCACCCCTGCCTTCTGGAGCTCAGAAATCTTGTCCAAATTCTGTACTTTGAATGGAGAAAAGAGGGATGTACATATACTGGTACAACATATGTAGGAGGGTTTGTTTAATCTCTGTGTATCACTTGAGGATAGTCACTTCATTGGATTTATGTAAGGGTTTACCATCACTTCAAACTAGATGTCATACACCAGAAAACATAAATCAGTAGAAGATACATTCCAAATGTAGCATGACCCCCTAGAGGACTGCTTAGAATTACCTGCTCATCTGCATAGCCATGACCTGTTGAACATTCCAACCCACCTGACACTCTGAGTTCAGACATCCTTGTATAACTATAGAGTAATAATCAGACAACTCTGACCTTGAGGCAATTTAGTTTGCATTGTAGCGCTATACAAATTATTCATTCATTCATTCAACTCTGCGTACTTAGGTTCTATGAATATATTAATGGAACCAATAAAGGGGAACGTTATCACAAAGAGGAGGTAATAGATCTGATGAGTTCTAGGCGACAGCGCCAACTCACAAAATAATTCCTCCGAAAGGCACAAGACAAATATTAACAATGACAATACAATGTACACACTTCCTTGAGAAATAATGTTTCCCCCTAGATGGATATTTCAGCTGACTGAATTATACTGACACTCTATAATGCTATCCTAAGAAGAGAGAGCAGATTTAGAAATAATAGTATAGGAGCCTTTCTATTAGTAATGGCAATAAAGTCCACATTGCAGATCTGATGTTCTTCACCGGCATGTAGGAGCTCGTTAACTGTAATCTGATTAGGTATAGTGGGAAACAGTAGATTTCTTGTAGTGAGGAAGGCTAAAGATCTCTAAGCACAGTGTTTAGATAAATTCAGCAAAGTATTCTTGGAGTAGAGATGTCTGTGCAAAGTGTCTCAATGTAACTGTGACCAAGAATGGATAAGGGTTAAGCAATTTGCCCTCTCACCAACAACCAGACCACCCTGATGTCTTCTGAACAGGAACTTGTGTAGTGACACAAATGCAGCGGATCCGCTGTCTTGATCTCCCAACGTGAAGCTTGACACACACCGAATGGCAGGCGCCCAGAGTGGTGCTGGAAGGATGTCCGACAGCAAACGGCAGAGCTAGGCCTCTCAGGTTACAGGTTGGAAGGTGATACTTCGCGTGGTAGGCCGCGACCTCTCTCTCCCTGTTGTACAGAGAGGAAGAGAGCTCCGTGTGGGCTTTTTCTTCTTTTATAGCTACTACCAGCAAAGATCTCTGGGATATGTAATCCTGGCACATAATCGTGCAAAGAAATTATCTGACGGGAGGACTATTCATCCCAATCCTTTTATTTGGCACAGACAATGCTTTGAAATACTGGAAGGTATGGTGCTTTATGATTGTAGTCCATTGTGCTACGCAAATATAATGCAAATGAGTCCCTGGGTCACAGATCCTGCTGGTCTGCATACTATTTGGAAAGATGCCATCTAAAAAAGATTTGTAAATACAAAAGCAATGCGCTTTAGAATGCAAAAATACCCAATTGTAGTGCTGTTATTTAAATAACATAAACATAACAAGAGATAAAAAAACATATATATATATAACTATGTATATATGTAAGTTCCTTGAGGGTAGGGACTGATGTGAATGTACAATATATATGTAAAGCGCTGCGTAAATTGAAGGCGCTATAAAAGTACCTGAAATAAATAAATAAATATATAATATAATCCACAGTAGCGTTCTCAAATGTGTCCAAAAAAGAAAAAAAATTCCTTAATAATGAATATATATATATATACAGTATACAAATATACTGAAAAAAATGTTTTATATATATATATAATGAATAATGAGAAAGTCTTGTGAATCCACACCAAAAAGACAGTCCTTATTGAAGAGTGCAAAAACATAATGACACCAGTTCCTCCACCACAGTGATGAATGGGAGATCAACTCCCGTTAAGAAACAAGCTACCGAAACACCGATTGAAGCCTCTCCATTATGTGTCTAGGCTGTTTGGTCAGTAGTGTGCTATGTCGACCTATGGCAATCAAAAAAATCCCACGGTCAGGGTTTACTCATACCAATCTCGGACGTACCGTACTCTTTCCAGGCTGGACTATGCCCTGGGGACACCGGATCTAGTCCCCTATATCCAGACAGTTTCTTATTTAGTTCATACAATATCTGACCTGTGTGTAGACTTACTATTAGGACATAGGCCCTCTTTTTGGCTGTGGAAGCTTAGTCCCCTCTGGCTATCCACCCCTGAATTTCAGGAATCCATCCAGCAGGACATGTCTCACTACTGGTGGGATCACGCTGGGTCCTCATCCTCATCCAACCTTTAAGGGAAATGTGCGGGTCGCCTATATCTCCAATATCGTAAAGCATAGGAAATCTACTCAGGCTGCCCTTCGGACCTTGGAGTCCTCCTTAGAGACAGCTAGGGCGCAATATTCTGCATTCCCCACTCCGGACTCCCATGGTGATTTGTGGGAGCACATAAGGCACTGGATCTCCATAGGGTGGACACAACTCAGAAGCAACAACTCTGTGTCAGCTAGGTTACACAAGCATAGTGGGAAAAATGGTAAGATGCTGACCTATCTTACTCGCACGGAATACACAAATAGATCCATACCACAAATCCAACTACCTGATGGCTCAGTTACATCAGATCCTATGACCATAAACCAGACATTTAAGTTCTTCTATGAATGCCTATATGCAGACCCGCCCCCCAACTGAACTTGTGTCGGTGGGGTTCTTTGAATCAATCCAATTACCCCGAATTGGAGGACTCTCACAAACTTATTTTGGATAAACCCCTGACAATTGAGGAAATTACAGAGCCCATATATTCTCTCCCTCCTAACAAGACTCCAGGGTTGGACAGCTTACCAGGTGAATGGTACAAGAACTATGCAGAAGACCTAGCATAGAAACGACATTCTCTGTTTGGACAGGCATTAGAGGATGGTGAGCTTCCTGCATCCATGTGTGAAGCCCTGATTGTAGTGTTGCCCAAACCCGAGAAAAATAAACTGTTATGTGGGTCTTACGTCCAATCTCACTACTAAATAGGGATGTTAAAGTGCTGGCTAAACTCTTAGCTACAAGAATACAAAAGGTTATTCTTCACCTTGTGCACCAGGACCAGACTGGGTTCATGCCTGGAAACAGTACGTACGACAGTATTCTCCGCCTTTACTTGCATATTCACAGGCAGCTACTGACCAAAAAAGTGGACTGGTGTTATCATTGGATGTGCTGAAAGCCTTTGATACTGTTAACTGGTCTTTTGTTTCAGAAACTATGTACCGCATGGGCTTTAGCCCCCAATACATTAAGTGTGTCCACCTGCTTTACGCTAGGGTATATACTAATAAGGCTATATCTGATGTTTTTTCCATACAGAGGGGAACAAGGCAGGGCTGCCCACTCTCGCCGACTTTGTTTGCACTGGCAATAGAGCCTCTTGCTCTGGCGGTGCGACAGACGGTGGCGGTGGGTGGCATCTGTTATGGGGAGCTGTCTGAAAAGATCTCCCTCTATGGGGACGATGCCTTAATATATTTAGATGGCTCTAAAGAACAGTCCTTTGTCTCACTGCTGGGAGTTGTGGAGGAGTTTGGGAAGGTCTCTGGGCTACGTGTTGGCTGGGAGAAATCTGTGGCATTTCCTATTGGCCCAACCTTGATTATACCTAACTATCTCAATCCAAACTGACCATTAAGCCCACCTTTAAATATTTAGGAATTTATATTAATGCAAACCTATCCAATTTTGAATCCCTTAATATAACCGCAATTATAACTCACATGGATACTAAGTTACGCACCTGGACCTCCTTGCCTCTCAATTTGATTGGCCGTGTGAAAATTTTTTAAATTGTATACTTACCCACATTTTTTTAAGTTTTCAGGGCATCCCCAGTTTTTATGTTTAAAAAACGTTTTCTAAAAATAAATTCGATCTTATCCACCTTCCTCTGGTAGGGAAAACACCCACGTATTGCAAGAGTATCTCTCCAAGCTGCTAAATCTGATGGTGGATTGGCCTGCCCAAATTTACAGCTCTATTTTCTAGTGTCACAACTTACCCATGTCTACGACTGGTTCCCGGGGGCCTCCTTGTCCTGCTCCACTGCTCTACTGACTGCACTATTTGGCTCTATGGCCTCACACGTAGATGCACTACACAGGTCTATACCCAAAGGCTGGTCTGGCGGCTCTCTGATAGATTTTAGCTGGCTGGCCTGGCATGAGGGTAATAAGTTGTAAGACAAAAACAATTCCATAGCTCAAGTCACCAACCAGTCTGCTGACCAACCAAATTAACCTGTCTAACCGTCTGTTAAAAGCAGGGGTTTAGTTAACACACATTTGCAAACGCATATGAAAGCTGCAAGGCCTTGTCACGGCACCCTTTGTTGCTTGCAGTCCTAACACTACAAATGTATGCCTCCATAAAGCGTATGTGCATAAATGCAACAAATACATGTATTGAATCTTATGTGCTAAGAAAGCTTATCATAGCTCCAAATAACTCTGCAGTTAACTTTGATACTGACGTACTAGGTATCCACTCTCTTCACAAAATTGAAAAGGGTATTCTACAATGGCCTATGCCCCCATCCCCATCTTCTCTGTCCTATGAAGACCTAGCTGAAGTCTTGGTTATTAGTCAATAAAGTATCTCTCCCACATAACTACTGGTCCCCCCTTATGCCTTGCGGAAAAAATCCAACCCTCTTCTATTTTAATACAACACCATATGCCCAGATTTGGATTAGTGCAGAAATAACCAAACTACAACATTCCCTCTCAATGGGTACACTTGCCAACATTAATACAATAAATCTAATTTCAACTTGCCTAAGAGGATGTATTTTAGATACTTACAGATCAGTAATCTCAATTCCCATCCAATCTGGCTTTACAAAAGAACCTATTGGAATTGTGTTTACTGCAGCCTGACCTCCCTAAATCACTCTCATTCCTATACCTATACCTCATGGACTTAGAAACCCTGAAGCTTTCTCAACTACCTTACAAAAGGAGAGCTGATATTCCTGAGCTTGTGGAAGATGAATGGGGTGATAGCATTTCACAATACCTCACACTCATGATCTCAGCAAGAGACACATTTATCAAAGTTAAAATTTTACACACGTGTACATAGGTTTAAAAGGTACAAAGAGATCTGTCAACAAAAGTGCAACAAATGATTCCAAACAACCAGCTTAGCTGATGCAGCTACAGCAGGTCATTTGATTCCAATGCACCAGAGCATGTCACATCCTCTAATAAAAAGTGGAAGGGGTGGATAGACAGCGATCTGGGTGGAGAAAGAAGCAACAAAAGAAGAGGGAGAGACAGGGAAAGAGAGAACTGGAAAGAAGCCACTAAAGCTGCTCCGATGCCTACAGGCCTAAAAGTATTGCATTATGTGTAGGACTAAAAAAGTGTGTGGACCAAGGGTACCATGTTGCCCAGTATTTGACCATTTGGTCAGAAATCCTATATTCACTTTTCTAATTTCTTATGACCTGAGTAACTAAAGACTTGGATTCAGCAGTGGATGTTTTCAATGCCTTACCAATTGTTTACTTGGCAGCTGTGAGTACATGAGTCATTAAATGGAACTATACTTTAACTACTTGCCTACCAGCCACGAACACCCCCTTCCTGACCAGGCCATTTTTCAGCTTTCAGCGCTGTCGCATTTTGAATGACAAATGCGCGGTCATGCAACGCTGTACCCAAATAAAATTTTTATCATTTTTTCCCCACAGATAGAGCTTTATTTTGGTGGTATTTGATCACCTCTGCGGTTTTTATTTCTTGCGCTATAAACAAAAGAAGAGGGACAAGTTTGAAAAAACATAATATTTTTTACTATTTATTATAATAAATATCCAATTTTTTTTTTTTTTTAAACAAATTTTTTCCTCAGTTTAGGCCAATACGTATTCTTCTACATATTTTTGGTAAAAAAAATCGCAATAAGCGTATATTGATTGGTTTGCGCAAAAGTTATAGCGTCTACAAAATAGGGGATAGATTTATAGCATTTTTATTATTATTTTTTTTTTACTAGTAATGGCGGCGATTTGCGATTTTTATCGTGACTGCGACATTGCGGCGGACACTTCGGACACTTTTGACTCATTTTTGGGACCATTCACATTTATACAGCGATCCGTGCTATAAAAATGCATTGATTACTGTATAAATGTGACTGGCAGGGAAGGGGTTAACGCTAGGGGGCGCTGCAGGGGTTAATGTGTACCCTATATGGTGATTCTTACTGTGGGGGGAGGGGACTGACTGGGGGAGGAGACCGATCGGTGTCCCTATGTACAAGGGACACACCATCGGTCTCCTCTCCTCTGACAGGACGTGGATCTGTGTGTTTACACACACCGATCCACGTCCTGCTCGATTACCGGGCAATCGCGGGTGCCTGGCGGTCATCGCGACCGCCGGGCACGCGCACCGAGGCCCCAGCTACGCGGCGGGCGCGCGCGCCCCCCAGTGGCCAAATTTGAGACGACGTCATATGACGGCGTCCCGCCACAGTAGCTGAACCGTCCCGCCGTCATTTGACAGTGGGCGGTCAGCTAGTGGTTAAAAAAGCCAGGCGGTCTCATATTCAAAAGGGTATATTTGGGTTTAGGGGAGATCCTAGTGCTGAAAAATTTGGTCAGTATGCAGAACACCAGTGGCTGAACCGCTGAACCACAGGACCATCCACTACATATGATATAAAATCCCCCAATGTTCACATCGCTGAAAACAAAGGGGTGAGTAAATGGGTACACAGTGTTAGATTCCAACACTTACCCTATACCAATGTGTGAGAGCTTTATAATTGGTTTTAGTTTCTAGCTCATTATGTTAACTAGATTTAATGTTGATCCAAATATGAGACCAATCCTCCTCAGTAAGATCTGAACCAATATCAGAGAATCGCTGTTGTGTACAAGAAGGAAATTGTCAGCAAATAAGCAATAATCATGGATAGTAGTGAGTGGAGGTCACTGTGACACCTTTGCTCATAGGAGGTCGGACTAAGAGGGTCCTCTGAATTGCTGTAATTTTTTTTCTACTATGAGAAATGGCATACAAAGAAAACACAAAATATACAAAAATTATGTGAAAGCCTGTCTAAAGGAAAACGTTTTTAGATTTCATTTGAATGCGTTTAGAGGAAGTGAATTACAGAGTTTTTGAGCATAGCAGGAGACGTCTCTGTCTCCCATTGAGTGCTGGTAAGTAGGGGGAACACACAGAATACCAGAATTTGAGGAGTGAAGGTTACGGCGGGGGGGGGGGGGGGAGTTGATAAAGGTTCAGACAGATAATGGGGTTCCAAGCCATGAAGAGCCTTATAAGTGAGCAGGAGGATCTTAAAGTATATTGACCCAAGAGCCCTAGAGAAGATAATTCAAAAATTGTATGTATATAGGCCCAAAGAAATAAAAGGTAAAGCCTTTCTAATGCACCCATCTTTCAAAAAATAAAATTTCTAAGAAAAGAAAATGGAAGGTGTTCATTCTCAAATCTTTCAAAAAAGATAAGTGCTTCCCTTTAAATAGGAAGAGTACGTAATCTAGCTTAAAACTGCACCACTTTACAGGCATACTATAGATACCCCCCAGGCACGATATTTAAAGGAATATTTAATTTTTAGTGTTTCACTTTAAGCATTCTTAAAGTCACTGCTCCCACAAAAAACTGCAGTTTTTAAAACTTTTTTTTGCATTGATACATGTCCCCTGGGGCAGGACCCGGGTCCCCAAACACTTTTTATGGCAATAACTTGCATATAAGCCTTTAAAATTAGCACTTTTGATTTTTCATGTTCGTGTCCCATAGACTTTAACGGTGTTCGCGGGTTCGAACAAATTTTTTGCCTCTTCGCATGTTCTGCTGCGAACCGAACCAGGGGGGTGTTCGGCTCATCCCTAATTTCACAGGCCACTGCAGGCCAGATTAGGCTCCATACTGCATGATCACTTTTCGGGGGCTGGCTCAACTTGTCTCCACTGAAACAATCAGTTGTACCAGCAACAGAAATGCCACTCACCAAGATACTAAAAATATTTTGCCTTCAATAAAATAGCTAAGAGGAACAGGTTATTCACATATTTCGTGCTGGGCACAGTGCATTCTGTTTCTTGTGGAAGGGGAGAGAATTTACACTGAGGCCTTTAGAAACGGAAATGCTGAACAGCAATTAGTGTCTTGTGTTAAAGAATACGTCAACCCAAAATGTTATATTACCTGATATGTGCCTGCTGTACCAAGTACTTGTATGGAAATGTATCCTGTTCTTGTTGTATTGCTTTCTAAATATGTGAAATGTGCTTTCCTATTATCAACTGACTACACTAGACATGAGAGCACAGCACGGTCAGCTTTCTAGCTGTGCTGAGAGCTCAGCCTGCTCTCCTCCAATGATCAGACTTGACATGACCACAACCCCCCCCCCCCCCCCCTGCACAGCCATTCACTGGAAAGATTGGTGTTCTGCCGCTTATTTTCCCCCAGCCCTCTAAGATCCTTTTGCAGCTGAGAACAAAGAATGTGATTACTTATAAAAAAGCTGGAAAAAGGTATTTATAATGTTTTTTATATGTATTGGGGTATTAGGAAGATTATACTAATGTGGCAGGTCCTTTTCCAATGAGTTGCATCAGTCAAAACGGCATGTAAGGGCATTGCAGCCAACTTTTATTAAGCAAAACGGAAAGTTCACATACACATCAGTTGCCCACGCAGGGGTTCTTCCACATCAATATGAACAATGAAAATACAGAGCCACCTGGCTCCCTTGTTGGCAGCCCCACTGCTCTTCTTACCAGTCCCTCTGACTGTTGTTCAGCTCTCCTGCCTCACTTGGCTCTCTTAGCCTTTAGTCGTAACACCCTGTTGCAAAGCCCAATCCTGGCTTCCAGATAGGGGTTCTCCTGACACCCTGATAGGAGCCCACCTGACCCCCTGATGAGACCCTCTATCTCCTGGCTGCTTGCTGGAGCACCTCTGACCCATGGGTGAGACCTTCTGTCTCCCATACTGGTAGCTGTCTCTAAATTGAGAGCCCTGAGCCGTCCTTGTGGGGTACACACTATAAGAAAAGAAGGTGAAGCTCTGCCCCTGTCTCAAGTCTTTTGCAGAATTTAGCAGGTTTTCTTCTAAGATTGCCCTGTATTTGACTCCATACATCTTCCCATCAACTCTAACCAGCTTCGCTGTCCCTGCTGAAGAAACGCAACCCCCACAACATGATGCTGCCACCACCATGTTTCACAGTGGGGATGGTGTGTTCAGGATGATGTGCAGTGTTAGTTTTAAGCCACACATAGCATTTTGCTTTTAGGCCAAAAAGGCCACAAGGCTTCTTGCAAACTGCAAACAGGACTTTTTATGGATTTCTTTCAACAATGACTTTCTTCTTGCCACTCCTCCATAAAGGTCAGATTTGTGTAGTGCACGACTAATAGTTGTCCTGTGGACAGATTCTCCCACCTGAGCTGTGGATCTCTGCAGCTCCTCCAGAGTTACCATGTCCTTTTGGCTGCTTCTCTAATAAATGCTCTCCTTGCCCGGCCTGTCAGTTTAGGTGGACGGCCATGTCTTGGTAGGTTTGCAGTTGTGCCATACTCTTTCCATTTTTGGATGATGGATTGAACATTGCTCTGTGATATGTTCAAAGCTTGTGATATTTTTGTAAAACCGAAGCCTTCTTTAAACTTCTCCAGGACTTTATCCCTGAGCTGTCTGGTGTGTTCCTTGGCCTTCATAATGCTGTTTTTTCACTAAGGTTAACAAACCTGTGAGGGCTTCACAGAACAGCTGTATTTATACTGAGATTAAATTACACACAAGTGGACTCTATTCACTAATTAGGTGACTTATGAAGGCAATTGGTTCCACTAGATTTTAGTTAGGGGTGTCAGAGTAAAGGGGGCTGAATACAAATGCACACCATACTTTTCAGATATTTTATTTGTAAAATATTTTGAAAACCATTTATCATTTTCCTTCCACTTAACAATTATGTGCCACTTTGTGTTGGTAAAGCACATAAAATCCCAATAAAATAAATTTATGGTTCTAACATGACAAAATGTGGAAAATGTCATGGGGGTATGAATACTTTTTCAAGGCACTGTAACAACTCTGCACAGCTGTGAACTCAAGACAGGCTGCAGGCACCTGTTAAAATCCAGACGCAGGATTGAAAGTTCCGATCCAGAACCAGGGAATCCAGAGAGAACCCAAAAACACAGATTTCTCCACTCAGAAAAGACAGTCCAGAACCTTACATTCCCTTTAATGTGAATCCTGTTTCATAGCCTCCTCCCTTTTCAGTGACAGGACCTCGCTCTGTTACAGTATACACAACTTTTTTTGCCTTTTCTATTTTAAACTGAGTGGATTGTTTTACAGGGTGAGGGCTTACATATACTTTAAGGTATATGTAAGCCCTCGGGTTGAACTGGATGGACTGGTCTCTTTATTCAACCTTGCTAACTATGTAACTATGTACTGTATATACTCGAGTATAAGCCGACCCGAATATAAGCCGAGGCACCTAATTTTACCACAAAAAACTGGGAAAACGTATTGACTCGAGTATAAGCCTAGGGTGAGAAATGTGCAGCTACTGTAAGTGGAAAAGAGGGTCAACAATGCCCATTTGCAGCCTCACTGTGCCCATTTGCATGCCTCACTGTGCCCATTTGCAGCCATAGGTCTCCCAAACTTCAAACTCTGTAGTTAAGGGTTCCTAGATGCTCCTTGGCTGCAGACAAAATTTGGGGTCTCTGGACCCAAAGGGTCCCGAAATGACATTGCTGCAGATGGACACAATTGACCAAATTTGGGGCCCCGTATCTCGGGGCCACTTGGTGCTAGGAACCCAAAATTTGGTGTGCAAACCCAGTGGACCCAGCACTCCAACATATCTTTAAGTTCAGCTTTAAGTGCCCCTGAGATATGGGGCCGCAAAATCGGTTCGGAAAATGTCAAGCACTTTTCTGCAGCAGAGAATGACATTTTCTAAACCGACTTTGGGGCCCGTATCTCGGGGCGACTTGGTGCTAGGGACCACAGTCGGTTCGGAAAATGTCATTTTCTGCTGCAGAAAAGTACTTGACTCAAGTATAAGCCGAGGGGGGCACTTTCAGCACAATAAAATGTGCTGAAAAACTTGGCTTATACTCGAGTATATATGGTATATTGTTTTAGACAAACAGCTTCCAAATTTCAGGAAATACTTGTAAACTTATTTGAAATCTGTTTAATCCCTATGGATTACTACACACCATTACTGCTCTTAGTACTGCTTCAGTAAATAGGGAGAGGTATGGAGACATTATTTATAGTCAGTATAGTACTAATGACAAACTGACAATCATTTGATATGCCTTCTGTGTTATTTAGAGACCGTTTTGCTGGGCCGTGTTGTCGTTGGACCATACATGTACACAAGAGGTCGAGAGCTGGAGCACTGGAATGAAATGCTTAATAAACACAAAGAACTGGTAAAGAGATGGCATGCTCTGAGCATCAGTACCTGAAGTTTACCCACCTTTCTAGATACAGGAAGACACTTATCAGTGTTGGCAAGATAATGGGACATTGAAATTCAGACTTGGCTGTGCTCTGAACAATGCATGTTGCCCTCTCCGGGCCTTGCCACTGGCTTTCAATCTTGTTAGTCTGACTGAAGAGAGACTGGAATTTCCAAGGAATATACTTATATATAGACCATGCTGTGATAGCTTGGTAATCTCACAGTATTAACTCTGCCAAAATAGTACAATGTTTGATGTATAGTAACAAAAAATAGTTTGGGTCATGTCTATTAATAAATGGTACATATAGCTAAATATTCATATACCTGTTTTATGTGTTTATTTAAAGAAGAACTCCGCCCAAAATGTTTAACTTTGGATAGAGTAGAAATGCAGTATCTCTCATCATCTTTACTCCTATCCTTGGAAATGGAAATAACAACAGCCTGCCAGATAGCCAAGCATGCTGCTTCCAGCAGAATCATGTCTACATTTATTGCTATGGAAAGTCCACTAGGTGTGCAGCAACAAGAAAATGGATGGATCAGATAAATCACTTTTAAGTGGGAAAACAAAGAGTATTTAATCTATGTTTTGGCTATTTCTGTGTGACAGTTAACTCCTTACCACACTCCAGATAAAAAAAATGTGTGAAGTTCAACCTAACCACAGAAAGGACATAGGATAGAGGATTATCGGAGTCCTCATACTTGTATATAGCTCAACTTTCTTAAATATATATAAATGTTATGCATTCTTTAAAATGCTCTTCTGGATCCTATGTTTGTATATTATTATTAAGGACATTGCAAGGTTTACTTTCCATGTATGCAGTATGTATGGGGTAATATTTTAAGATATTGAGTGTCAGCACCCATATACATATATTTTTGGGCTTGGAGTACTTAAAGAGGATCCTCAGTCTGCTCACATAATTTGTAATAAAAACACCTTTGCCATTCTGAAGCTCCCCACCCCCAACCACTTTGCATATTATTTTATATATACTGCGATACGGTACTTGCCAAATATGCTGCAGAAATCTCCCACCACTGAGTCCATTTTAACTGTGGGCAGCTGAACTGCCTGTTTAGTTTCTGGATTTACAAAGATGAACAGAGGCACACCTCCATCCCTGCAGCTCTCATTGGCCCTCTTATGACTCACTCCCCTCCCCCTTTCTTCCCACCTCTCTCCCTTCCTGGTAAGAGAGCTGTGCATGATGTCATAAGCCTAGGCTTTTTACCAGACAAGAAACAGGAAGTGCGCTGTATAAGGTATTTACTGGCAGAAAAAAATGTTTTACTATCCAAAGTTAAAACAACAAGGGCAGAAGATTTAATAGATGGAAAGATGAACAAATTACTGAAGTTACGCTTTAAGGTCAGAAATGACAAAGTGTATAGTAATATGTTTAAAACAGTATCAAACAGCAAAAGAAAACATTTATTCCAAATTCTTAGCTGCAATGGTTGTATTTGTTTCCTTTTTTGGGGCTTTCTTTCTTCTATTTTCATTTGGTGATTCAACCAGCAAGTCTGTTGTTTTTCAAAAGCACAAGCTCTCCAGCAGAATTTATCAGTTTACATGGATGAGACAGATTTTATTTATTCATGCAAAACCTTTATCCCAAAAGAAAAAAAAAAAAACAGCTATAACTGATTATAAAGTGTGAGCTGAAGTTTGGCTTCAATTTGTTTAGTGTATTTAAATCTGCTAATAAATGTAACACTACCCTCCCCCTGTGAACTGACAAGTCTGCTGTGCCTCCTTTTCTCATTCATCCAGAGTTGTGTCTCACTAAGGCCCCTTTCACACTGAAGCGTTTTTCAGGTGCTACAGCGTTAAAAATAGCGCCTGTAAAGCGCCTGAAAAAAGCGGGTCCTTTCACTCCAGTGTGAAAGCCGGAGGAGCGGTGCGCTAGCAGGACGGTAAAAAAAGCCCTGCTAGCAGCATCTTTGGATCAGTGAAGGAGCACTCCAAAACCGCTCCTACCCATTAAAATCAATGGGGCAGCACGGAAATACCGCCGCTGTAGCGGAGCTTTGCGGGAGGGGGTTTTAACCCTTTTTCAGCCGCTAGCGGGGGGTTAAAACCGCACCGTTAGCGGCAAAATACCGCTGCTAAAACTACGGTAAAGCAGCGCTAAATATAGCGCTGCTTTACCGCCGAAGCCCGCACCGCCCCAGTGTGACAGGGGCCTAATAGAGGAGGTGTGTTACTGACCAGATCACCAGGTGAAAACAGAGGGAAAAAACCCTAATACAGCCACCACACCCAATCATTGGTAAGCTGCAATATAAATACATTTTAGTTTGAGGCTGTGACTCAGGGAAGTGATTGGAACCTCAGTGGCTGGCTTAGCATTCACAGGGCCATTGATAGGGGGATCACCGGTCCTCTTGTAGGGGGGCCTGAGCACACAGGGAGGGGAATTAGTGATGAACGACACTTGTGTCTCTCTTCCTCCAGCAGCTGAAAGCTGGTCTCTCCCCCTCTCCCTGCTGCCAGCTTTTATCTGCTGAGAAAGAGACAGTCATCCCTCAGTAATCCCCATCCCTGTGCGCCCCCCCCCCCCCAGCACTGGATCTAATGTTAGCTGTGCTCCTGAGTTTGTTATCTCTGTAAGGCTCAATACACACTGGCTTAAAAAATGTTGCTTCTACAGGAGTTTTATGTTGTGCCTGTAGAAGCAGCTCAATGTTATCCTAAATATCCATGCACATTAGGACGATTACAGGCATATTTTGAGCTCAGCGTTTAGTTGGTGTTTCTGATTGGAGCTTACAGGCAGAAAAAAACATAAAACTCTCCTAAAGTCATCTAAACTATGTATGTAAACTATGCTCTATATGAGCGTTTTTTTTCTGCCAAGTGAACTGGAATTTTTTTTTTAAGCCCAGTGTGCATGGAGCCTAACTTTGTTTCGCTCCCTCTGTCTATCTGATCCCAGAGCCTGTATATATTTTTTATCTCATCTTCATTTTTATTTATTAACTCAGTTTTTTCTTTTAGATTTAGTAGAAATTCTGTGAGTTATGTTGTATTTGTGTCTGCCAATAATTGTATTGCATTTTTAGCGAAATATAGCTTTAATATTTTCTCGGGGGGGAGGGGGGGGGCCTGTTAGGTAGTCTGTACGGAGCCCCACAATTTCTATCAGCAGCCCTGAGAATTCCATTTTGTCATGCTGCATGACCAGAAAGATGGAGGGTTTGGTGTGCTGAAGTTCCTGAAGTCCTGCTTGGCTCAATTCACATTTGTTCCTTTTCTTATTCACTTTCACTAAAGGACAGCTTCAATTTAGCAATTTAAAAGAGCTAGAGTTGGGGTCCAGGAGGGCTTCAGAGACTGAGGTCCCAGCTTCCCAAGCATCTTCGTGTTCAAGGCAATTCATAAAATATATGAACTAACTTTAACTTAACCTAAGTTAGGTTTACTATAATTTCATATTTTTATACCTGATGTGCACTGTAGAAAAAGGTTTGAAGAAATGTTTTCCTCTAAAGCTGATTTTTCGTTTTTTTTTGGGCTATGCAGCACCAGGAACATAACACGTAAATCGAATTTAAAGAGAGTCCCATGTCCTGCTAGCTGCTGCTTAGTGTAGAAATCTTCCCTGTCAGTGACTTTGGATACCCTCTACAGTGGTGATCTTCTGGTGCTGCAGGGGCTAAAATCGGTGGAATGCGAGTGTGAAGGATTGGCGCTGCTTGCCCTCCCCTTCGTAATCTCTATCTCTTCCATTGACAAAACTCAAATCATTCTTTCCCAGAATAGAAAGCGCTCTGATTAGAGGAGGCTGACCATATCATTTATCTGTCTGTCCGCCATTCACAGAGTGCTTTGCATTTTAGAAAAGCAGCCAGCAGAACATGGGACAACTTATGTCCCTGGTGCTGCATAGTGAAAACAAATTTCACTAAACTTCAGCTTTAAAGTCAAATGATCTTTCTTTATTATTTCTTGCAATACGGTGGTGGAGGTACACACTGACCATCTGTCTGCTTTCTCCAATATGGCACCACACAACTGCACATGTGATACCTCCTTCAGTAGCATGACAGCAATGTCTGGAATATGCAATATTGTAAGAAATCCCAGCAGGTCTGTATATGACAGTATAAATAGGGACGGGGAACAATTGCAACTGAACCTAATTGCATAGGTAATTTTCAACATATTTTGGAGTTATCACCTTAGGAATGTAAGCCCAGGGGTAGTAGAGTTGGTATGTCCATTGTTTAGTATGTTCCAGCATCAGTGGCAAAAGAGCATTCTCAGAAATACATGTACTTACAAATGTGTCTGTTCATGGATGGATATATTTAGATTTTATTATACTTGGCTTCTGAGTGATGCATTACTGCCCAATCAGGCAATATTTTATCTGGACACCTATTCTTTGGTCAAGTGTGTCATGTTACTAGAACTGCGCCAAAGTCACAAAGAACCCCAATGAGACATGTCAAGGTGTTGTTGGGCATATTGTAACCGCGCATTGGCGCAGTAAAGGTCTCTTTCTGGCAACTTGACCATGCAGCTCATTTTTGTTCAAGTATCATCGTATTGTGCTCCTTAAAAAAACACACTGTCCTCTTCGAGAGCAGCCTGTATTTCTGCTGAGGTTACCTGTGGGTTTTTCTTTGTAAAATGAACAATTCCTCTGGCAGTTGTGGCTGCAAGCTTTTGTGGTCTACCGGACCTTGTCTTGGTCAGTGATTGAACAGTACTGACTGGCATTTTCATAGCTTTGGATATCTTTTTAGATTCTTTTTCATTTTTATTAAGTTCCATTACCTTGTTATGCAGGTCTTTTGACAGTTCTTTTCTGCGCCCCATGGCTCAGTATCTAGCCTGCTCAGTGCATCCATGTGAGAGATAATAAACTCATTGGGGGTTATTTACTAAAGGAAAATCCACTTTGCACAGCAAGTGCACGTGAAAGTGCACGGAAAGTGCACTTGGAAGTAAAGTCGCTGTAGATCCGAGGGGGACATGCAAGGAAAATAAAAAGACATCATTTTAGCTTGCACATGATTGGATGATAAAATCAGCAGAGCTTCCACTCATTTCAGATCTACCCCTTAGATTTAGAGCGACTGCACTTCCAATGCAAATTGGATTTGCCTTTCGTAAATAACCCCCATTGTCTATTTATACACAGACACTAATTGCAATTTAAAAAGCCACAGATGTGGGAAATTAACCTTTATGGCCATTTTAACCTGTGTGTATCACCTTGTGTGTCTGTACCAGGGACAAACATTCCAGGGTATCTAAGCTTTAGATCAGGGCCATTTGGGGGATTTCTGTTATCATTATGATTTCAAAAGGAGCTAAATAGCTATGTGATAATAAATGGCTTCATATGATCACTATCCCTAAATAAAAGTTTTCAAAATCAGTGCCAAGATTTCAAGGTTTCTGTCAGGGTATGCAAACTTTTGAGTAAACATATATTTAGGCACAAACTTCATTACAATTATTGTTTAGTTGCTGCCATCTAGTGGCCTTTTTTCATAAAACATTTTCTCTTGTTAAAAACTGAACTTTTCAGAAGTTTTGATATGCAATGTAATCTATGGCCATATAAAGTAACAGGCACTTAAATACCATAGTTGGAACCTCAAGGTTCCTGCATTTATTTTTTGATAGGCTGTAGAGCATCCAGAAAATAGGCCAAAACAACGACCATGGCAGAACAAATTCAATCATCACTCTTTAAATTAGATTGATAAACGACAAATTGAAAATCTGAACCTAGAGCTAAACTAGCTTTTACCACTAAGTCTACTCTCATGTTATTTACTGTTATGTACATGTCCCAAGTTGGAAGCTAAGTTGGGGGCCACAGTTTTCAGATGTGGCAGAGTGGTTTTCATGAATCCGCAAATGTATGTGTAGCACTGTCCTAGTTAAGTTGCTAGGATGTTAGGCAAACAGTTTTTTTTTTCTCCTCTGTAATCAGTGGAATAGTTGTTAATTGCTTTGAGCTGTTCTATGTTTCACAGGTTGGAGGTTTGATTGTTTTCCTCTGTATTCTAGAGACAGTGGTCTGGAACGTTAAATAAACAGTCTGATTATTTATGGGATTTCAGCCAATCCCTGGGGAGGTGTGCCCAGTAGGTGGCTAAAGAGCACATAAATTAATCTGAGGCTTGGAGCAGCCTTGTATTAGTCCTGGGTCTAATCCTGCAGGAATCCCCAGCCTGAGGGATTTTGCCCCTCTGGGCAGACTGCTGGAGTTTGCTGCATGTTTATCATTGTTCCAGCTGTGGCATAGCTGGGGGACCTCATTCTAAAAATTATTTTTATGAAGCTGATCATTGGAACTTTCTAAGGACCTGGTCTGGGGGGTTCACCTTCCAGCAGGACAACGACCCTAAAAATACAGCCAGAGCTACAATGGAATGGTTTAGGTCAAAGAATATTCATGTGTTAGAACGGCGCAGTCAAAGTCTAGACCTAAATTCAATTGGGAATCTGTGGCAAGAGTTGAAAATTGCTGTTTACAGTTTTTCCATCCAATCTGACAGAGCTTGAGCTATTTTGCAAAGAAGAATGGACAAAAATGTCAAACTCTAGATGTGCAATGCTGGTAGAGACATCTCCAAAAAGACTTGCAGCTGTAATTGCAGCAAAAGGTGGTTTTACAAAGTATTGACTCGTTGAATCAATACTTGAAATGTTGAAAACCATTTATCATTTTCCTTCCACTTCACAATTGTGTGCCACTTTGTGTTGATCTATTACATACAATCCCAATAAAATACATTTACGTTTTTAGTTGTAACATGACAAAATGTGGAAAATTTCAAGGGGTAGGAATCATTTTTAAAGGCACTGTAAATTTACCTAATCATAGCATCTATCTAGAAGGGTACTACATGAGTCTTCTGAGGGTAAAAATTGGCCAAACAGAAAAATGGTAAGAAAAGGAGGAGGATGAATCAAGGTTGTTGCACACAACAGAGAGGAGGGCAGCAAGAGACAAGCAAGAATACTTTCTCATAAGTGATGCGGTTGTAAATAAGTCATCATGGACAGCCTAATGACACTGAGGAAAGACTTCACATACAGCATATATGCAGTGTTGGTCATCTTACTTTAAAAAAGTAATTAGTTAAGTTACAAATTACTTCTCCCAAAAAGTAATTGCGTTAGTAACTCAGTTACTACATTGGAAAAGTAATTAGTTACGCAGCAAAGTAACTGACTTTTTTTTTAAATATTCTATACGTGTAACTAAGGGGCGGGTCTATTATTACTGTAAGCAAGGGGCGCATTTATTATTATTGTTATATATCGTGTAACCAAGGGGCTGCTCTATTATTACTCTAACCAAGGGGCAGATCTGTTATAGCGTGTAAGCAAGGGGCGGGTCTATTATTATTATATCGTGTAAGGGGCGGATGGCTACAGAAGAGGGCGAATGTTAAATTAATTGGCAGAGCTCGATATATAACAATAATAATAAATGCGCCCCTTGGTTACAGTAATACTAGACCCGCCCCTTACTTACAAGATAGACGCCCCTTGCAGAGTAGCACGAGCATCGGAAGCGTGCGGCATCGCCTCTTACAATTACATGTTAGCAATTACTGCGCGGTGTAGAGTTCACTCAGAGCTGTTTAGGTTCGGCAATTTTCGGAAGCTCTGTAGTCCTTCGTACTGCGCAAGCTCTGCGCCTGCGCAGTACAGGGGGTCCTTATCTTGCGGGGGAACTTTTTCGGCAGGACACCGGAATTACACTACTGCCATCTAGTGGCGGTAGATGTAATTGGGGTAACTAAGCCAAAGTAATTGTAACTGAGTTACCATGAGGGGAAAAGTAATCAGTTAGATTACTCGTTACCCTCTAAAGTAACTGCGTTAGGTAACTCAGTTTATTTTAACTCAGTTACTTACATCACTGCATATATGTGCCTCTTAGAATAGGTGAAGCATTCATAGTGGAAACCAACAATATAATCTCCTTTGGCAAACACAGAGGAGATTAAAACAATCAATTTGATTTCAGACTTAAAAAAAAGAGGCCATATATTACTCTTGTAAGCAAAAACAGTACTTTTACAATTTTCATCTAGGTATTCATTTTAGTTGCAGGAGCTGGCTATTATAAAAATATAATAAAAAATGTGCTACCAGCGCAAAAAGACCAACTTAAATATATCAACTTAGTTTGCTGTACTCAAAAATCATTTGCCACCCCGTGGGAAGAAAATTGAAAAATTGAAAAATACATGGATTGCGCTAACTACTACCACTCTTAAATATACAAACCAACCAATGCAAATCAACAAAAAAATAGGAAATTAGGAAATTACTGAAGAAAATCCTAAAAAAATCCTTAAAAAATTATATAAAAAAATATATATATATATATATATATATATATATATATATTGGTACAAATTAGCAACATAAAAGTCTATAACACGTACGATGGATGTCCTCAGTGAGTGATCACTTTTGTGCAATGATAACTTCTCCTTCTCAGTGTTAAGTGCTTCTATATCCACCATTAAACGTGACTTCACCACCACCTAGTGCAATGGCCACTCACCAGATAAACCAGAATATGAGCCTTTGGTTCATTTAGGATAACCACTCCGTTTATATGATGGATCCACCAGCATTGCACAAAAGTGATCACTCACTGAGGACATCCATCATACTGTGTTATAGTATTTTATGTTGCTAATTTGTACCAATATATATATATATATATATATATATATATATATTTTAGGATTTTCTTCAGTAATTTCCTAATTTCCTGATTTGCATATTTTTGTTTGATTCATGTGGGGCACTTGCACTTTCTGGTAACCAGTAACTGGAAATATCGTAATATTGCATTGTAGAGTCAATATTTTGATTAGTTGGCACAGGAGGACACGTTGGTTTGTATATTTCAGAGTGGTAGTAGTTAGCGCAATCCACGTATTTTTACAGGAGCCAGCTATTGTTGCCTGCAATTCAGGGAGAGTGTGCAGTGCTGTTAATGTGGAGCTGTCTCTCTCTAGTATTGGCTTGGACTCCATATTGTCATTTCCTAAGGTAGAGCATAGAGCAAAGCAAAGCATTGTGGGATGTTAGTTCAGAATGCTGGGGTATCAATTCTAGCAGGACTGGCCTGAACTACAACTACCAGACTGCTGAAAGAGAAGAACAGGCTGTTGAGAGAGGATATAAAAGGGCTGGTCTAGGCTGGATCGCTCTCTTGGGACTCGGCCTTGATCTGCCAGCAGGAACTTTGTGCCTGTGTGAGTGTTGCAGCTGAGTCGCGGCCTGCACAAGAAAGAGTTATCAAGCGGCATCCAGAGGGACATCTGCGGACAGCATCGCTTCCCTATCTTGCACTGGTCTGGAGGCTGTTCCTGCTCCTTCCACGCTACGTGCACTTCGTGGTGCGATGAGGTCCAATGCCATTCCCTGAGCCAGGACCCAGAGGGAAGCCCTGAAAAGCCATCACCATCTTTATTGCTACCAGCAACTTAAGTAGGTGAGGAGGCACCTGCCCATTTAGTCCTACAGTCACCATTGTCACATTTCTGGTACTTGTAGTACTACCGGATGCAAGATCATTTGAATCCATAGACACTGTATTCAGACACCGTGCTTTCGCTCACATCTCTGGCACCTATAGTCCTAAAGGTTACAATACCATTAAACAATCATACACTGTGATCACTTGTGCTTAGGTTATACAGGAAAAGTCTGCATCCTCTACCGGTTAACAACATACCAGCTAAATTTGCTCTGCTCTACCATCCAGGATTATTTAATCTACCTTTCTTTAAGTGCTAGCTGAAGACCTGCCGGATTCCACGGAGTTACCTTTAACCACGGTTATCCCTTCCCAATCTTCACCAGTGACTAGTGTTGTTTGACTTAAGGGGTCTGCTTTCAGTTATCTGGAACTCTTCCTAAAGGAGCCAGCCAAGTTATAGTGTATTTTTAGTTATATACAGTTTTGCAGAATGTTTTGCCAGTTTCTTAGATATTAGGTGCCTGTGGGCTGAGGATACAGAAAGGAGTGGTCTGACATAGTCAAGAAAGTGCCAGTCCCCAGCTTTTTTTCTGCCTGTTCACATAAGTTTCAATGACTGAAACAGGGTTTGATTGTATTTAACCACATTGTGTTTCTTTGCATTTTTGCTTTATTGACAGAAATCCTTATGGTACAATTGCACTGATTACTAGAGATTTGTTGCCTTAAGATAAGGTATTCACATAATGTACAATTTTATGTTATTCATTCCTTTGTGTCATTTTTTGGCACAATAAACAAGAACTACCGTATATACGTCGACCCGAGTATAGGTCGACCCGAATATAAGCCGAGGCCCCTAATTTACCACAAAAAACTGGGAACAATTATTGACCCGAGTATAAGCCGAGGGTGTGAAATGCAGTGGAAAAGAGGGCCACAGCCTACCTGTGTCCTGTGCATGCCCCCGTGTGCCGTTCTGCAGCCTCTGTGTCCTTCTGCATCGCCTGTGTCCCTCTGCAGCCGCGGTGTCCCTCTGCAGCCAAGGTGTCCCTCTGCAGTCTCCTTGTCCCTGACATTTGCACCGATCAGCGTGTATACGGCGGCCATTCTAGTATTCAAAAGCAACGCCTCTTCCTTGTCTGTGATAGGCGGAACACTCAATTTCCCAGCAGTCAGTGTTCTGCCTATCACGGACATCCGCTCATCCTCATACCACGGACGAGGATGAGAGGATTTCCGTGATAGGTGGAACACTGACTGCTGGGAAATAAAGTGTTCCGCCTATCACAGACAAGGATGCGCGGCGTTTGAACACTGCCAAGGCCGCCGTCTGTCTGCATGACACACTGATCAGGTAGGCAGGCGGCGGCGACTCAAGTATAAGCCGAGGGGGGTACATTTAGCCCAAAAAAAGGCCTGAAAATCTTGGCTTATACTCAAGTATACACGGTAAACCTTTTTTATCAGCCTTGTGTAAGTTTCTTATTCCTGGTGTCAATGGGTAATAATGACTGAACCCAGGATGTCAGAGGTGTCTGAGGACTTGCAGAGCCGGGGCAACCAGTGGGGTACAGATTCTATCAGTGGCCCTCACGAGGATAGCGATACATATATTTACTATTCAAAGCATTTACCCCTACCCATTATCACATTTTGTTCTTATCTAGGGTTATCTAGTGTTATGTTTTTCCTCTCCACTGATCACAGAGCCCCTTTCCAGGATGTGGGTATTACAGCATGAGGAACCTACACAGTGCAATATATACTGCCTAAATAGAAAATAGTATATTACAGTGGCCAATTACTGAACCTTGAGCTACATAAGCAATTCAATCACTTTGCTGCTAAGTGATTGTAACTGGGGCCGGGGCACCTGTCCTTTGCCTACATACTGTGTACTAAAAGGTGTCCCTCTTTATCAATTCAGAAAGTTGGGAAATATGTAGTGGGCTGAAATTCATTTAGGATGGTGATTGGTCTTACCAATCATCCATCATCTGTCATTATTTTTAGGAAGAACAATGATACAGTTTCAACATTTAAAAACCACTCTAACTAACCCTACGTTCACACCCATGCGCTTTTTGGTGGATTTTGCAGAAACGCACTACAGTTCATTTAACATGGCTTCCTATGGTGCACATTCACACCAATTTGTTTTTCAGCCGGTGCATTTTTGGAAAGGGTTGGGGCCTTTTTTTCCCGCTGCAGATTGCGTTTTACATGTAATAAACTTTTATGGAGTTGCACCAGAAACGTAAATGTTGCATTTTTGATGAGTTTTTTGATTCGTATTGTGCTTTTTTATTTTTTCACTTTAAAAACACTGTAACACGTAAAGCTGGCCACCGCATCCTTAACAACCGATGGGTCATTAGCTGTCAGCGGGATTACCCGCTGACAGCGGAATGTTAAAGCAAGAACTGCTGGCTAAAAAAATAGTGAAAAAAAAAACAGCGTGGAGTCCCCTCCCAAATCCATACCAGGCCCTTTGGGTTTGGTATGGATTTGGAGGGAAACCTCACACCAAAATAAAAATAAAAAAATGGCAGCTTGGCAGGTCAGGGGGACATTATTTTTTGATTTAAAAAAAAGGAATTGTCAAAAAATGTGTTTGTGTTTTGTCTGTGTGTGAGACTTGTTTGGTGAATGAGTAGATTCTGTTAAGCCCCTCGCCCGCAGACCCCCACAACCACAGCCCAGGGTTGTGGGGAAGAGGCCCTTGTCCCCATCAACATGGGGACAAGGTGCTTTGTTGAGGGCATGAAACCTGATATGGTTCACTTGTCCCCTCCCTTTCCTGACCTGCCAGGATGCATGCTCGGATATGGGCCTGGTATGGATTGGGGGCAGTGGCGTACGAATGGGGGGGGCGGGGAGGGATCTCCATCCCTTATTCAGCGGTTATTCTTCCCTTTTCGAGCACTTGACCTCTAGTAGCGGTCTCCGCAAGGATGGCAGCAGCCCGCGGAGGGGAAATAATGCATACGGTGGTAGGAAGTGCCCGCTGTTTTTGAAGGGGGAAAAAAACACAAAATGCATGGAAACTGCATGGAAAAATGCATCAAAAATGCAAAACACACTGCAAAACGTGCCTGAAAAAGGCATCAACCGCAAACGCATAGATGTGAACCTAAACTAAGAAGATACACTTGAAAAGCCCAGAGACCCCTATCACAATAGATTTTGTATCAACATTCATTTTATTGCAATTATCCGTATAGCCACTAGATGTCCCTTTGTGCATGCATAGTCTTGGCTTTGGAGATGATTTACAGTCATGATGACTACATAACAATGATCAATGATCTCTTTATTATTAAATGGAGCTTACACTATAATTAAAAATGTTTTGTAAAAGTTGTTTGTTTTAAGAGAATTATATAATCTGGGTTTCACAGTAATCCATTTCAGGTGGAGTTTATAAACTTCTGATGCAATTTTTAACATTTAAAAAAGCAATGTTAACTACTTGAAGACCAGCATATTCAACCCCCTTCCTTTGCAAACCCATTTTCCCATTTTAATCACTGTGATACATTGACAATTTTGGAGACAGACTAAGCTTTCTTTTGGTGATATTTTTTCATCACTGGGTTTATTTATTTTTTTGCTACAGGTAAAAAAAGGAAAAAAGATTTACACGTTTAAAAAAAAAAAAAATGGTTTCCCTAGATTCCAAAAAATTTTCAAATAAATATAATAAATATTCTTTCTTCAAAAATTTAGGCCAAAATGTATTCTGCTATGTTTGTTGGTAAAAACAAAAAAGTTATAGAGTCTACAAACTATGGTATATATTTAAAAATGTATTAACCCTGATGTCCTGGCTGCTTAAAATGAGGCCCTAAAATGCCAGGACAGTATAAACACCCCCGAAATTGTCTCTTTTTGAAAAGTAGACCCTACAAGGGATTTAATAAGAGGCATGGTGAGATTTTTGAGGTTGTAATCATTTGCTACACATTTTTGGAAGATGAAGAATGTAAATACAATTAGATTTTTTTTCACAAAGTTGTCATTTTTACAAGTTATTTCTCACACATGACATGGACATACTAACAGTTAGGCCCCTTTCACACGGGACGGATCCGTAATCCCCGCTTAGCCGGCGGATGACAGGGCACACTGTGCAGGGACCGCCCTGTCAGATCTCCGCTCTCCTCTATGGGGGATCGGATGAACATGGACCGTTGTTCATCCGATCCGCTCTGCAGATGGATAGAAAAATAGGATTTTCCTCCGTCTGCAGAATCGGACCATAGCGGAGACGGACGATATCGGGTGTCAGCAGATGTTCATCTGCTGACACCCGCTATCCCATAGGGATGCATGTATGTCTGTATTTCATCCGAAAACTGATGGATGAAATACGGACATACATGTGTGAAAGGCATGAAATACGGCATGTGTGAAAGGGGCCAAATTTCAATTTCCTGAATACCTATGACATTTGTGGAGGCCCTGGAGCATCAGGACAATGAAAACACCCACAAAATGACCATATTTTGGAAAACACTCCAACAATGAAGAACAATGAACAGTGGAGATCACATTTTTTGCCACACGTTTTTGGAAAATTAAGAAAGAAGTCCTGCATTGTAAGTGAGGAAACCAAGGGTTGACCAACAGCCCAGACCGTTAGAAGGAAGAGGAGGGCACCATCTGCCAGAGGAGTGAGAGATAAAGTAAAAAGTAAACCTTTTTTTTTTTTCCTCCCTAGACAAAAACAAGCATTTAACCGTTGCAGTGCGAGAGGGAGCCCCACTGAGAGCCCCACCGCAAGGGTAGTTTTAAGGAATTCAGCTTTAAAAGTAGTAAAGATCATTATTAATGAACCAAATCCCAAAGCTTTCTGTGTAGCTGCATGAAATGAAAAAAAGTAGCTAAACTAGTCTTTGTCTATCCTTGTCCTATAGAAAAAACAGATCTTAAAGATGCTAGCAGTAGAACATACACATTAACCAACTGGGTTCCTTCCAATGTTCCTTTGTTTTGAATAAATACTGGTTGTGTAAGAAAAGTCCAGTATGTGCTAAAGCGGACTTCCTACTGCGCATGCGCAACATATACCCATTGAGGCGAACGGTTCCATCTATGCGCCCTCCGCTTGCGTTCCAGCAGGCGGGGCGGGGTTAGTCTACCCGCGTCGGTGACGCCCCGACGCCGCACGAGGCCCCGCCCCTCTGGGCGTGACGACGCGCGGCGCCGCCGCTTCTGAGATCTCACAGGGGAAACAATCCATGGCCTTTGAGCCACCATCCCCTACCTGGCCCTAATCAATATTCCGCAGCTGAGCGCATCCATCCCACATTTTGGCCCGCTCAGCTGACATCACTTCCCACACACATTTAAACCTGAGCAATGGCGGGATTAACCACAGCACTTCCCTGCCGGCGCTCTGCTGCACTTTTCCACAAGACCTCCATTTATCAGGTAATATAACCTTTTTACTTCATGCTATCTACCCTGCATGATATACCCTTTTAAGTGATAGTAATACCATTCCATTTCATTCCCTAGCCATATACTATTTCGGCCCAGGTACCTATAGCCATTGCAATCCATTGGTGCATGGCTGGAGATCTTGCAGCTTACCAAACGATCAGCAGCCGTTTGCTTTTAACAGCTTAAACCAATTCATACTTTCTGCACGTACTGAGACCATACCTTTGTACCCCAAGTCTACCGGGCTATTTGAGCCCTCTTCTTCAATGTTTTGCAAGTGAGTACCTCTACCACCTAGTGGTTAAAAGACAGGCTCTATATCTATCAATACAATATGTTGTATACTAATGCCCTTACTCTGTTTTATACAGTACTATTGAGCAAACACAGGAACTGTTATTGCCTTGAAAAAGGACGTCCGTCCGAAACATGTCGGCATTTTCCTGAAAGACCCTGTTAATATCGCAAGTTGTTGTGCAATTTTTGCATTTTATGTACATGCATATGGTCACATACGTTTTCATGTATATGCCTTGATTTCTTGTAACACTGTATGCTTACCTACCTAATCTACCCAAATATTTTTGGGCTCACTGCCCCAATAAAATATACTTTTGTTTATATGCATATACTCTCTATGTCTATCTGTTTAAGCTTCTCTCAGGGGTATAGGCCGTGTTAATGCACACTAGGCCTTCACAAAATATATATTTTTCATATGTGAGAAGCGATAGACCCATTTGCCACCAATTACTTGCTCACCAAATATTTTGTTTTGATTTACCTATGGTTAACCCATATAAATCCCCTATCTGAACAAGTAATTGCAGGCACTATTTACCGTTTGCATACCAATGTCTCCATATAGATTGTAATTTAAATACTAATACTGTATTTTCTTGCATCATTTATCTTCTAATTACTATTTTGAACCTGTCCCTGGGGACACCCCCCTACCCCCCTTTCTAACCATCATGGCAATCTTCCTTGGAGAGGATTGGGAGACTCGCATGACTAGCACTCTACAGCAATTTCAGTCTAACGAATGTATTGAATCCCAACTATGATTCACTTTTCTCAACCTTACACATACTATCCAGAAAAAAGCCTCTCTTTTCTGGCACATTAAGTCCTTTAAGGATTATATTGCTCACGGTATTAACCCTTTTGGCCTCAGAGTTCAAATCTTTCCTACGTTTCAGGACATTCCCCCAGACTTTAAACAGGCCTGGGAGGGTGTCCTCAAACAATGTTCCATTGATCTAATGAAACTTTTGATAAAACAATACGAGACACAAATGTCCAGCCTTGATGCCAAGCTCGCATCAATTAATACTCAACTCACACAATTTTTGGATCACCCATTATACAAAACGTTGGATCTCCAACTCAAAACACGTTTTGACAAATTTAACCATGATACTTTGTCACAGAAGGACAAAAAATTCTTCCGTGACAAAAAAGCATTCCAAGAGGAAAAAGCCTACAAATGGAATTAGGCCAACCGTGCTGCACGCCCACCAGCCTCTGCACGCTTTGCTTCTAAACCAATGCCTCCTAAACTCACTGCTGATCGCAACACAGGCATTTCACATGTCGCACCTAGACCCAATTCCACACGGGGTACACGCAACCCCAAAAGAGGTCGCACACCTAACCTATCCAGTGATGAGGTCTCCGATCTTGAGGGACCGACCGACGACTCACCGGCCAGAGACCCGTCGGCCGCTTCCTCATCCTCGAAGACCTCCAGATCACATTCTTTACCCTCCTCCTCCCAACACCCTGATTTTTTAGATTTAATGTGAGCATCACAAAGAATCCAACACAACAACTCACATCAACCGAAAAGAACACCCAGATAAAGTCGCTTTCTGGCAATATCATTAACCTTTCCAACTATTCACTCACTAAGCATGAAATCTCAGTCCTTGAAAAGGGACTCACCTTTTGTCCTGTATCTCACATAGACAAATTCACTGTCATCAAAGACATTCATTTGTTTGTTCGGAAACTTCTATTACACAGCATATACACACCTAACCCCTTTCAAGATTCTCTCTCACATTCTGCAGCTGAGACCACTGCCCTCCAACAGTTAACTGAACTTTTGGAGGAAAGTGACAATTCCAACCTAATAGATACTCTAGATCTTGACACTCTCTTAGCCAGCACTGAGGATGACCCTCCTGTTTCACCACAACTACCACCTAAAATATCTATAAAAAAGAAATCTAGCTTTTTTCCACCCCCCAGCACCAACCCACGTGCGGCATTATTCCTGCAGGCAGTGACACGGGAAATCCGTAACCTAAAAACCCACCCCAATCGATCCAAGGCACGAAATTTCTCATACAATCAACACCTCGCCCTCCAAAATTTAAAAACGAACTCTACAATAATTATAAAACCCGCCGATAAAGGCGGAAATATAGTTATACTGAACAGATCAGACTATATTCAAATGTGCCAAGACATCCTACAAAATAAGGAATGGTACAAAAAGATCCCCACATCCTTCATAACCTCAGCACAACAACAACTATACACACTTATAGACTCTGCAACTACCCAAGGGGTATTGGACAAACACACTAGCGACTATGTTAGAACTAAATTTCCACGCACAGCCACGTTTTATGCACTACCTAAGGTGCATAAAAACCTACCCAGACCACCAGGTAGGCCCATAGTTTCCGGAAGAGGCTCTCTTACAGACAACCTTAGTCGATACATTGACAAATTATTGCAACCACTAGTTATCCAGCTCCCTTCCTACATACGGGATACTACTCACCTCTTACAAGGTCTTTCTTCCTTGACCATCGGTCCCGACACTCTCCTTGTCGCGATCGACGTCGAGGCATTATACAGCTCCATTCCTCACTCCCTAGGACTCTCGGCTATCCGACACATACTTACCACTACTTCCTTTTACCCTAGAGACCTTTCTGCATTCATTATTAATGCCCTTAATTTTATTCTCAATCACAATTTTTTCTCTTTTGACGGTTCCCACTACCTCCAAGTACAGGGCGTGGCCATGGGCACTTGCTGCGCACCGGCTTACGCCAATCTGTACTTGGGGGAGTGGGAACGCCTCCTTTTCGCAGATTCTTCTGCCAATATGTACACTAAACATATTGTCACTTTTCGTCGATATATTGATGATATCCTTATTGTTTGGCAGGGACCCAGTCAAACCTTACAAGACTTTTTGACTTACCTTAATACTTCCAATCAATTAAATTTGAGATTCACTATGACATTTAGTTCAACATCTATTTGCTTTCTAGACCTTACCCTTATGAAAGACTTGGAAGGTCATATCCAAAGTCACCTATACCGCAAACCCACTGCAGGCAACACCATACTGGCTGCCTCAAGTTTTCATCCTGAACCTCTCCTCAACTCTATTCCATATGCCCAATACCTCCGTGCCCGCCGCAATTGTTCAACCGAGTCCTCCTTTGAAAACGAGGCCTCTGTTTTACGAAGCAGGTTGCGAGAACGAGGATACCCACACACTATCTTGAAAATCGCATACAAAAAAGCGAAATCCAAAACACGCACCTCCTTACTCTTTTCCTCCAAACCCAAGGATATTAACAGCCCTCTAAGAATTATCACGAATTATTGTGAACAACATTCTTTAATTACTCCGATTTTAGAGAAACACTGGCACATCCTAGCCACAGACCACTCCCTATCCCCATTCGTTCCCACACATCCCTTACTTACCTATAGACGAGCTCCCTCTCTCCGTGATAAACTAATCAGAAGCGAATACACTGCAGCTAACTATCTATATAAACAAACCAAAGGGACATTCCCATGTGGGAAATGCAAATACTGCAAGTACCTATCTAAATCTAATAGATCCAATACCCTACCCAATGGACAACCTTTCTTCCCTCAACATTTTGTCAACTGCCGCTCAGTCGGCATTGTATATTTATTGGAATGCGAATGTGGGTGTTTTTATGTTGGGAAAACCAAACTGCCTTTTTGGAAACGCATTTACCGACATACCTTGAGTATTAACCAAAAAGACCCCGACCTCCCCTTAGGGCGACACTGTGCAATTGTCCACCAGGACTCAACCCCTCAAATTATATTCAGAGCACTGGACCACATCCCCCCACCCAATCGAGGGGGTGACTACAACAAAGCTTTACTCCAAAGTGAGCTGAGATGGATATTCCATCTCAATGCTACATCCCCCCCAGGCCTCAACGAAGCATTCAACTTCAAGCCCTATCTTGAAGGCTTTGAATCAGGGGTATGTGAACTTGATCTATGACCCCCCTATCATCATGTTCAGGCCCCCTTTGGTATCCCCACATTGGGACCCTATTCAAAAATTCTTTCCTAATTGCTCATTTATATGACAGCAACTGTACTATACATATTTTCATACCAAATGTATCTGTTCAGTGGCTTTACAAACATGCCTACATTATATAACATTTTTTCTGTTATTGTATGTATTGTTTGACTTATTACTACCCCAGTTTGGGTAGTAATAAGTCAAACAATACATACAATAACAGAAAAAATCAGTTGATCAGTTTATCAATGCAAATGTTATGTTATTTCCTATATTACTTCCTCAATTATGTGAATATTGCTGTATCTGCTATTCTAATATATTGCTTGTCTCCATCCAACAGGGGGTCCCCTACCCACCTATCTGGTACTGTGACTCACTTGCTAACATGTTACTATTTGCCCGCACCAAGTACAATGCAGGGCAACAATACTCTGATACTTCATTATGTTCCGTACACCCATACCCGGCAATATCGCTCACATTTGGTCTATCCAGGCTGCCCGGCGCGGGTAAGACAATGTGCGCATGCGCGGACTTCCTACTGCGCATGCGCAACATATACCCATTGAGGCGCACGGTTCCATCTATGCGCCCTCCGCTTGCGTTCCAGCAGGCGGGGCGGGGTTAGTCTACCCGCGTCGGTGACGCCCCGACGCCGCACGAGGCCCCGCCCCTCTGGGCGTGACGACGCGCGGCGCCGCCGCTTCTGAGATCTCACAGGGGAAACAATCCATGGCCTTTGAGCCACCATCCCCTACCTGGCCCTAATCAATATTCCGCAGCTGAGCGCATCCATCCCACATTTTGGCCCGCTCAGCTGACATCACTTCCCACACACATTTAAACCTGAGCAATGGCGGGATTAACCACAGCACTTCCCTGCCGGCGCTCTGCTGCACTTTTCCACAAGACCTCCATTTATCAGGTAATATAACCTTTTTACTTCATGCTATCTACCCTGCATGATATACCCTTTTAAGTGATAGTAATACCATTCCATTTCATTCCCTAGCCATATACTATTTCGGCCCAGGTACCTATAGCCATTGCAATCCATTGGTGCATGGCTGGAGATCTTGCAGCTTACCAAATGATCAGCAGCCGTTTGCTTTTAACAGCTTAAACCAATTCATACTTTCTGCACGTACTGAGACCATACCTTTGTACCCCAAGTCTACCGGGCTATTTGAGCCCTCTTCTTCAATGTTTTGCAAGTGAGTACCTCTACCACCTAGTGGTTAAAAGACAGGCTCTATATCTATCAATACAATATGTTGTATACTAATGCCCTTACTCTGTTTTATACAGTACTATTGAGTAAGGATGAGCCCGGTGTTCGATTCGAACCCATGTTCGAATCGAGCACCGGGTGTTCGCTCGCTCGGCGAGCCCAGAACTATTGGGGCCGCTCGCATCAAATTCGTGTGATGCGAGCGGCCCCGCAATGCATTGCGGCCCGCGCAGTGCAATGCTGGCTGATGATTGGCCAAGCATGCACTGTGACCCCGCATGCTTGGCCAATCACAGCGCCGGCAGCGAGGAGAGCCATAATTGGCTACAGGCAGGATGCCTGTAGCCAATTATAGCTCAGGGGCTTTAATACACGCCCCACGGTATAAGAGGCCGCCGCGGCCGCGGCCTCGCATATTATGTTTCACTCACAGTGTCAGCGTGTCAGTGTGCTGCTGACTGCTGACAACAATATGTGCTTTATTTCTGGGGATATGTGTGTGCATGCTGTTAGAACAGCATTGCAGTATCACATCTGGGGGGTGTCTATAGGTAGCCTGTGAAGGAGGGCAGGTTTCCTGTGCTTAGAACTTTCCCTGCAAAAAAGTGTCATTTTTGCAGGAAGAAAGCTATTTAAATCACTCGCGGCTAATGAATTGATGGCTCCTGTAACACAGAGAGCTGTCATTCATTAATAAAAAACAAAAAAAAAAGCGTAGGGGTCCCCCCAAATTCAATAACCAGGCCCTTCAGGTCTGGGATGGATATTAAGGGGGATCCCAGCCAAAAAAAAAAAATGGCGTAGGGTCCCCCTCAAAATCCATACCAGACCCTTGAGGTCTGGTATGGATTTTAAGGGGAACCCTAGCCAAAAAAAATGGCGTGGGGTCCCCCTCAAAATCCATACCAGACCCTTATCCGAGCACGCAACCTGGCAGGCCGCAGGAAAAGAGGGGGGGACGAGAGCGGCCCCCCCTCTCGCCTGAACCATACCAGGCCACATGCCCTCAACATTGGGAGGATGCTTTGGGGGTCTAAGACCCCTAAAGCACCTTGTCCCCATGTTGATTAGGACAAGGGCCTCTTCCCCACAACCCTGGCCGGTGGTTGTGGGGGTCTGCGGGCGGGGGGCTTATCGGAATCTGGAAGCCCCCTTTAACAAGGGGACCCCCAGATCCCGGCCCCCCCCTGTGTGAAATGGTAAGGGGGTACAAAAGTACCCCTACCATTTCACCAAAAAAGTGGCAAAAATGGTAAAAATGACAGGAGACAGTCTTTGACAATTCCTTTATTAAAATCTTCTTTCTTCTTTCTTCATCCTTCGGATTCTTCATCTTCTCCTTCCTTCATCTTCTTCCATCTTCTTCTTCCATTTTCTTCTTCCTCCGATCCGCTTCTTCTTGCGCTGGTCTTCTCGTCCTTCTCGTCCGGCATCTTCTTCCGTCGGCGTCGGCGTCGGTGTCTCTGTCTCTTCTTGGGCCGCTCCGCGCAATGGGAGGCTCCCGCTGTGTGAGGCTCCGCTCCGTCTGACAGGTCTTTTATAATGGAGGGCACCTGGTGACCCCGCCCCCTCTGACGCACAGGGACGTCATGGGGAATTCCATGATGGCTTTCCCCATGACGTCAGAGGGGGGCGGGGTCACCAGGTGCCCTCCGTTTTAAAAGACCTGTCAGATGGAGCGGAGCCTCACACAGCGGGAGCCTCCCATTGCGCGGAGCGGCCCAAGAAGACACCGACACCGACGCCGACGCCGACGGAAGAAGATGCCGGACGAGAAGGACGAGAAGACCAGCGCAAGAAGAAGCGGATCGGAGGAAGAAGAAAATGGAAGAAGAAGATGGAAGAAGATGAAGGAAGGAGAAGATGAAGAATCCGAAGGATGAAGAAAGAAGAAAGAAGATTTTAATAAAGGAATTGTCAAAGACTGTCTCCTGTCATTTTTACCATTTTTGCCACTTTTTTGGTGAAATGGTAGGGGTACTTTTGTACCCCCTTACCATTTCACACAGGGGGGGGGCCGGGATCTGGGGGTCCCCTTGTTAAAGGGGGCTTCCAGATTCCGATAAGCCCCCCGCCCGCAGACCCCCACAACCACCGGCCAGGGTTGTGGGGAAGAGGCCCTTGTCCTAATCAACATGGGGACAAGGTGCTTTAGGGGTCTTAGACCCCCAAAGCATCCTCCCAATGTTGAGGGCATGTGGCCTGGTACGGTTCAGGCGAGAGGGGGGGCCGCTCTCGTCCCCCCCTCTTTTCCTGCGGCCTGCCAGGTTGCGTGCTCGGATAAGGGTCTGGTATGGATTTTGAGGGGGACCCCACGCCATTTTTTTTGGCTAGGGTTCCCCTTAAAATCCATACCAGACCTCAAGGGTCTGGTATGGATTTTGAGGGGGACCCTACGCCATTTTTTTTTTTTTTTTTTTTTTGGCTGGGATCCCCCTTAATATCCATCCCAGACCTGAAGGGCCTGGTTATTGAATTTGGGGGGACCCCTACGCTTTTTTTTTTTCTCATTTTTTTTTTTTTTTTTTATCAATGACTTTTTTTTATGAATGAGTTTCAATGAATCACTGTTCTCTGTGTTACGGGAGCCGTGAATTAACATTAGCCGCGAGTGATTTTAAATAGCTTTTTTACTTTCAAAAATTACACTTTGCGCAGAGACAGTTCTAAACACGGGAAACATGCGCCCCTTTACAGGCATACTATAGACACCCCCCAGGTACGAAATTTAAAGGAATATTACACTTTTATTGTTTCAATTTAAGCATTATTAAAATCACTGCTCCTGAAAAAACGGCCGTTTTTAAAAAAAAATTTTGCATTGATACATGTCCCCTGGGGCAGGACCCAGGTCCCCAAACACTTTTTATGACATTAACATGCATATTAGCCTTTAAAATTAGCACTTTTAATTTCGAACGTTCGCATCCATTATAACTAATAGGGTTCTAAAGCTCGCACGGACTTTAGGGCCGTTCGCGGGTTCTGGTGCGAGCCGAACGGGGGGGGTGTTCGGCTCATCCCTACTATTGAGCAAACACAGGAACTGTTATTGCCTTGAAAAAGGACGTCCGTCCGAAACATGTCGGCATTTTCCTGAAAGACCCTGTTAATATCGCAAGTTGTTGTGCAATTTTTGAATTTTATGTACATGTATATGGTCACATACGTTTTCATGTATATGCCTTGATTTCTTGTAACACTGTATGCTTACCTACCTAATCTACCCAAATATTTTTGGGCTCACTGCCCCAATAAAATATACTTTTGTTTATATGCATATACTCTCTATGTCTATCTGTTTAAGCTTCTCTCAGGGGTATAGGCCGTGTTAATGCACACTAGGCCTTCACAAAATATATATTTTTCATATGTGAGAAGCGATAGACCCATTTGCCACCAATTACTTGCTCACCAAATATTTTAAATTGAAACAATAAAAGTGTAATATTCCTTTAAATTTTGTACCTGGGGGGTGTCTATAGTATGCATGTGAAGGGGCGCATCTTTCCCGTGTTTAGAACTGTCTCTGCAAAAAGTGTCATTTTTGAATGTAAAAAAGCTATTTAAAATCACTCGTGGCTAATGTGTATTGACGGCTCCCGTAATACAGAGAACAGTCATTCATTGAAACTCATTCATAAAAAAAAAAAAGTCATTGATAAAAAATAAAAAAAAATGAAAAAAAAAAGCGTAGGGGTCCCCCCAAATTCAATACCCAGGCCCTTCGGGTCTGGGATGGATATTAAGGGGAACCCCAGCCAAAAAAAAAAAAAAATGGCGTAGGGTCCCCCTCAAAATCCATACCAGACCCTTGAGGTCTGGTATGGATTTTAAGGGGAACCCTAGCCCAAAAAAAATGGCGTGGGGTCCCCCTCAAAATCCATACAAGACCCTTATCCGAGCACGCAACCTGGCAGGCCGCAGGAAAAGAGGGGGGGACGAGAGCGCCCCCCCCTCCCGCCTGAACCGTACCAGGCCACATGCCCTCAACATTGGGAGGATGCTTTGGGGGTCTAAGACCCCTAAAGCACCTTGTCCCCATGTTGATGAGGACAAGGGCCTCTTCCCCACAACCCTGGCCATAGGTTGTGGGGGTCTGCGGGCGGGGAGCTTATCGGAATCTGGAAGCCCCCTTTAACAAAGGGACCCCCAGATCCCCCCCCCCCCTGTGTGAAATGGTAAGGGGGTACTTGTACCCCTACCATTTCACCAAAAAAGTGGCAAAAATGGTAAAAATGACAGGAGACGGTCTTTGACAATTCCTTTCTTAAAATCTACTTTCTTCTTTCTTCATCCTTCGGTTTCTTCATCTTCTCCTTCCGTCATCTTCTTCCATCTTCTTCCATCTTTCTTCTTCCTCCGATCCACTTCTTCTTGCGCTGGTCTTCTCGTCCTTCTCGTCCGGCATCTTCTTCCGTCGGCGTCGGTGTCGGTGTCTCTTCTTGGGCCGCTCCGCCCAATGGGAGGCTCCCGCTGTGTGAGGCTCCGCTCCGTCTGACAGGTCTTTTATAACGGAGGGCACCTGGTGACCCCGCCCCCCTCTGACGTCATGGGGAAAGCCATCATGGAATTCCCCATGACGTCCCCGTGCGTCAGAGGGGGGCGGGTCACCAGGTGCCCTCCGTTATAAAAGACCTGTCAGACGGAGCGGAGCCTCACACAGCGGGAGCCTCCTATTGCGCGGAGCGGCCCAAGAAGAGACGCGGACACCGACACCGACGCCGACGGAAGAAGATGCCGGACGAGAAGGACGAGAAGACCAGCGCAAGAAGAAGCGGATCGGAGGAAGAAGAAGATGGAAGAAGATGGAAGAAGATGACGGAAGGAGAAGATGAAAAAACTGAAGGATGAAGAAAGAAGAAAGAAGATTTTAATAAAGGAATTGTCAAAGACCGTCTCCTGTCATTTTTACAATTTTTGCCACTTTTTTGGTGAAATGGTAGGGGTACTTTTGTACCCCCTTACCATTTCACACAGGGTGGTCCCCTTGTTAAAGGGGGCTTCCAGATTCCGATAAGCCCCCCGCCCGCAGACCCCCACAACCAATGGCCAGGGTTGTGGGGAAGAGGCCCTTGTCCTCATCAACATGGGGACAAGGTGCTTTGGGGGTCTTAGACCCCCAAAGCATCCTCCCAATGTTGAGGGCATGTGGCCTGGTATGGTTCAGGCGGGAGGGGGGGGCGCTCTCGTCCCCCCCTCTTTTCCTGCGGCCTGCCAGGTTGCATGCTCGGATAAGGGTCTGGTATGGATTTTGAGGGGGACCCCGCGCCATTTTTTTTGGCTAGGGTTCCCCTTAAAATCCATACCAGACCTCAAGGGTCTGGTATGGATTTTGAGGGGGACCCTACGCCATTTTTTTTTGGCTGGGGTTCCCCTTAATATCCATCCCAGACCTGAAGGGCCTGGTTATTGAATTTGGGGGGACCCCCACGCTTTTTTTTTTGTTTTTTATTAATGAATGACAGTTCTCTGTGTTACAGGAGCCATCAATTCATTAGCCGCGAGTGCTTTTAAATAGCTTTTTTCCTGCAAAAATGACACTTTTTTGCAGGGAAAGTTCTAAGCACAGGAAACCTGCCCCCCTTCACAGGCCACCTATAGACACCCCCCAGATGTGATACTGCAATGCTGTTCTAACAGCGCGCACACACATATACCCAGAAATAGAGCACATATTGTCAGCAGCACACTGACACGCTGACACTGACTGAAACATAATATGCGAGGCCGCCGGCGCGGCGGCCTCTTATACCGTGGGGCGTGTACTAAAGCCCCTGAGCTATAATTGGCTACAGGCATCCTGCCTGTAGCCAATTATGGCTCTCCTCGCTGCCGGCACTGTGATTGGCCAAGCATGCGGGGGTCACAGTGCATGCTTGGCCAATCATCAGCCAGCATTGCACTGCGACTAGCGCACGAATTTGATGCGAGCGGCCCCAATAGTTCTGGGCTCGCCGAGCGAGCGAACGCCCGGTGCTCTATTCGAACATGGGTTCGAATCGAACACCGGGCCCATCCCTAATTGGCACCACACAGTCTATTGTAGATGGACAAACTGCTGAGTGGTCTTCAGCTAGTCGTTGATTTACCAGTGACCTGACCTGCTACGTTTGCCTTCCCATGTATGGCCTGACTTGCCTTTGACCTGTCTTTCGATCCGTGTCTAAATGTTGTGACCTCGGCTTGTGTTTGGACTCTGTATCCTGTTTCCTGATTTGGTACCAGCCAAACTGTGAATTGACCTTGGTTTGTATCCTACCTCTGCCTATGTTCAGTGGGAAGGGGGCCCTGAATGTCAGTTTGAAAATGTGGTCACTCTAGCCGCTACCAGAATAGCACAGGCTTTCCTGAATGTTTATTGTTTATGCGTTTAATGCCCATTGTCAGGATGTATAATGTTAATACATCATTTATATATCCTGACGATGGGCATCAAATGCATAAAGTGTTTGCATTTGATGGCCATTGTCAGGAATATTTCATGTTTATGCATTTGATGCCCATTGTCAGGAGTAGATATACTGTATATATATATTTGATAAAAACCAAAAGGAAAAAGTTACTTGCACACTATCACAAATCCCTATATACATTTAAATAATTGGAGGTTTTCTAGTATCACTACACTAATACTAACTCACCTAATGCCCCATACACACCGTCTGAAATTCCGACCACAAAATCCGTCGGATTTTTTCAGACGGATTTTGTCCGACACTGGTGTTGCATACACACGGTCGGACAAAGTTGTCGGAAAATCTGATCATTCTGAACGTGGTGACGTTCGTTGCGTACGACGGGACTACGTAGAGGCTAGTAGCCAATAGGTTTGGTCTCCTAATGTGATCTGAGCATGCGTGGCACTTTGTCCGTCGGATTCTCTACACACGATCGGAAAAAGTCCGATCGGATTTTGTTGTCGGAAAATTTGAGAGCAGGATCTCAAATTTTTTCCGTCTGAAATTCCGACGGAAAAAGTCCGATGGAGCCCATACACGGTCGGATTTTCCAACAACATCTGATAGGACATTTTCCGTCGGAATTTCCGAGGCATAAGAGGTTTTGACATGGCAGGTGAGCTTACACTTTAATGGCCACTGGAGCAATACTAAAAAAACATCCAGTTATTTAAATAGGCAGAGGGATTTGGGATAGTGCGCAGGTAACTGTTTTTTATTGTATGTATTGGGGCATTGTTGCCGCCCAAGAGTACATAGTTACATAGTTAGCTAGGCCGAAAAAAGACACAAGTCCATCCAGTTCAACCATAAAAAAAAAAAAAAAAAAAGAAATAATAAATAAAAATAAAATATATCGTACAATCCAATAAACCCCATATTATACCCACAGTTGATCCAGAGGAAGGCAAAAAAAAAAACCCAAAAGAGCATGCTCCAATCTGCTACAGCAGGGGAAAAAAAATCCCTTCCTGATCCCCCGAGAGGCAATCGGATTATCCCTGGATCAACTTTACCTATAAATGTCAGTACCCAGTTATATTATGTACATTTAGGAAAGTATCAAGGCCTTTCTTAAAGCAATCTACTGAGTTAGCCAGAACCACCTCTGCAGGGAGTCTATTCCACATTTTCACAGCTCTTACTGTGAAGAAACCTTTCCGTATTTGGAGATGAAATCTCTTTTCCTCTAGACGTAAAGAGTGCCCCCTTGTCCTCTGTGTTGACCGTAAAGTGAATAACTCAACACCAAGTTCACTATATGGACCCCTTATATATTTGTACATGTTGATCATATCCCCCCTTATTCTCCTCTTCTCAAGAGTGAATAAATTCAGTTCCTCTAATCTTTCCTCATAGCTGAGCTCCTCCATGCCTCTTATCAGTTTGGTTGCCCTTCTCTGCACTTTCTCCAGTTCCCCGATATCCTTTTTGAGAACTGGTGCCCAAAACTGAACTGCATATTCCAGATGAGGTCTTACTAATGATTTGAACAGGGGCAAAATGATATCTCTCTCTCTGGAGTCCATACCTCTCTTAATACAAGAAAGGACTTTGCTTGCTTTGGAAACCGCAGCTTGACATTGCATGCTATTATTGAGCTTATGATCTACCAAAACCCCCAGATCCTTCTCCGCTACGGATTCCCCCAGTTGTACTCCCCCTAGTAGTGGGAGTTTGAGCACAGGGCTTAATATTGTATATTTGTATGCATTTAATACCCAATTGTCAGGATATATAAAATGAAAAAAAAATTATATATATAGTTGGCCCCCCTACTTTTGTCCCTGCCCCCTCATGTGCCCCCCCCCCCCCCCAACAAGAAAGCTGGAGACGCCACTGCCTATGTTCCTTTAGTTTGCTGTCTGGCTCTTGAGAGTCTTTGGCTTGCGTCCTGGCTTCACTCCTGTCTTTTATTCAAGTGTCATTGTGTTACGGCCTCTGGTCCTTAGCTGGTGGTCCACAGTCATCTGTGTCCCTCATTCAACAGTTGGCTCTGCCCGCTACATTGTCCTTCGTGTCACTCCGTCTCCTCACATCTCCTGTCACCACTGTTAGGGGTATAAGACAAAAGATGCAAGAGAAGCTCCCGCTCCAGCTTGATCTCCACCAGGTACATAATAGGTTGCCTGTTAAAGTGCTACGCCAATAACTGTATTCCCACTAAATGTTTAATGACTTCTTATCTTTTTTCACAAAATGGTCATCAAGCTTTATTGATAGAATCTGCTCACATTAAATACCTTTTCACAAAATAAAAAATGCACTTTCCCCACTCCCCTGGTCCCTGCTACACTTGTTGCACATCAGCCAATGTGGGCAGTGACAGACAATCATTGAGGTAAGTGTAGCAGGGATCAGGGGCAGCAACAATGTCAGCAATGTCCGTACTGTGTCCTTACCGCTTACCACTAAAACCATGGGTGGGACTATTCTGCATCCCAAGATTTTCAGTGGAATCAGAAATTCAACCACGTAACTAACATTCGCAAAGGGAGGTGTGGGAGGTATTTTTTATATAAACAGAAACGCTAGGGCAGGGTGGCTACATATATTGTGTTAGACATTTTTGGTGAGAAAGTATTATAAATGTTAAGGCCCATACACACGATCAGACCTTTTGACAACAAACATGCAAATTAGCTGTTTTAAGGCAACATCCGACCATGTGTACGCTCCATTGGACAAACTTTTTCGGTTTTCAACAGACAAACTTGGCGGCAACAAAAGTCAGTTGTCAGCTAGTCCGACCGTGTGTACACAAAACCATCAGACTTTTGTACAAAGTACAAACATGCATTCTCAGAACCAATGCAAAAGATCAGACAACAATACAGAAGTTGACCAAAGGGTGGCACCGAAGAATTGAACGCCCTCCTTTGAAGTGTCGTCCGTACGTTGAAACGTCACTACGTTCATGTTTGTTGCCTAAAAAGTCCTGCCGTGTGTATGCAATACAAGGTTACGGCCAACGCCCTTTGTACAGAAATCCACGGGAAAGTTTGTTTAAAGTCCGATCGTGTGTAGGAGACTTTAGAATGGCAACATCTATCTTAGGGAAAAAAAAGAACGTAAAGTTTGGGTAAAAAGAAGTCTCTACTGAGAGAATTATGGAGGCTTTCATCGCTCAGAAAATACTAGATACCTGGCTGTCATGCCAATTCAATGGCTTCATCCAAAACATTCAGCCACTGACCTGCAACAAGTTCACTACATGTTTCCTTTATGCATTAGAAGTATGGTTAGAAGGTAAATAAGGTAAAGTACGTGTGTGTTTGTGTGTCCAATTTATTTATTTATTTTTTTAGTGTTAGAGAAAATCTGGCCATACACACACAGGAAGAGACACATTCTCCATGCTTTTATTGAACTTGAAAATGTGTTTCCTCTCCTTTCTTGTAAGCTGCTACTGCCTGCCCCCACAGGAATGAGTCTGCCACTGCCAGATCAAGATACTTGTTAAGATAATTAGTTGGATGTTTCTGGGTGGAGCGGACGGTGCAGAGATCCTTCTTTCCTTTTGAGCGATCGTTCCTGGTCTGATCGGTCCCACCAGTCATCGTTTACCCTGGAAGCTGCAGGCTTTATATACAGTGCTCTTTATATACAGCCATCTGGTAAGCGCTCAATCTAACAGGTGGTTGGGATCGCACAGAACTTCTGCATGTCACAGTGTGATATTATAGACCTGTCACGGTGGTGTTTATTCTCTGAATATTACAAGTTTGTCGGCTACATGAAACCAGACCTTGTGTTCTAAAGAAGATACTCAAATAGGACTATTGCAGTCACCACTGGACTTTATTATCTATTTGATTTTGTGTGTTCCTCCATGGTCACGCTTTATATGTATACTATTCTTTTTATAGTAATTGTTTGGCCATTTGTGTTCCCTCTTGTCATTTATATGTAACTAGTTAATATTGGCGCAGCTTTACCCATTCATATCACATAAAGGGCAGAACAAGAAAAATATCTTGAGTCCCCCCATCCACACTAAACAGTGGGGCGTCCCCACCCCCTTTCCTGAACGGCCGGGCTGCGTGCTCGGACAAGGGTCTGAGATTGATTTGGGGGGGACCCCCATGCAGTTTTTTCGGCGTAGGGATTCCCTTTAAATCCATACCAGGTGATGGGGCTAGCGGCGGCATTCACTTCGCTAGTCCCGTCTACCTGGAGTCACGTTCTAAATGAACGGACTTTCCTCCGTGTGTGGGCAAGTCCATTCATTTCAAAAGTCCCGCGGACTTTGGCCAAAACTCCGCCGGAAAAGTCCAGGCATGTGTGGGTAAGTCCACACGTTCGGAAAGTCCGGAGGATCTCCGCTGGAAAATCCGGCGGGTTGTCCGCTAGACTAGGTCCGGCGGACAATCCCGCCGGAAAGTCAGAGCGTGTGTAAGCCGCATAACAGTACCTCCTCTGCAGTAAACCACTAACAGCTGTATTAGAGTGTACCCTGTTTCTACAGCCCCCTATAGGCAGGGATAGAGATGGCACCTGACTTTCTTCTTCAGCCAGCTAACGGTGAGGCCCAATCTGTATGGTGGTGCACTTATTACTGTTTCTTTAAGACTACATGCAGTGTACTACTTTCAGGCTGTTAGGCAAAAAGGGCAGTCTTTTGTTGTATTGGATCACTAACCTTGGGGACACAAGCACAGCTGAATCCACTCACCAGTCCTGGCATACTGCGATTCTTGTCCTAAATGCTTGGTGGTCTGCTGTCCTCAAGAACCCAGCCCCAGTAACTCAGTTTTCACTTCTCTGCCCAAACCTCTGCTCAATTGACAGTGAAAACTCTGCTGGGTAATGAAGTCTACAGCCCCCATTCACCTGCAATATACTGCACTGCTTGAGGACTACATATCCCAGACTCCTATGCACTGCTCTGTCATCAATGGGGAGGAGATGAGCAGCTGCGCTAGCGATTCTCCTCTTCTGTATACCTGTATAGCCACCGATGCTAGCTTAACTCCAAAAATATGTTGGTAGGTTTACTGGATCCTATTTAAATTCGCCCTAGTATGTGTATGTACAGTATGCATTTAAGTTTGGGACCTTAGATTGTAAGCTGCTTAAAGGCAGGTACTGATGAGACTGTATAATATCCTTTTGACACCAAATCACGTACCTAGTACATCATTTGACTTTAAGTGGTTGTACCGGGGTGATAACTAACCGTTGGATTGCTATTACAAGCAACAGGAGGGGACGTCCCCCCTCCTGCCACCTTCAGCTGCTCTCTCAGGCTCTCTCAGGCTCTCTCAGGCTCTCCCGTACCGGGGAAAGAAAGCCAGGATCAGCTTTGATCGGGTCTCCTCTATGGTAACCTGAAAGCGATGACATTAACTTCCAGTTTACTCAGAAACAGCGACATTTTTTGAAAATCGAAAATATTAAAAACAATAGTGTAAAAATAATAAAATAAAATAAATAAATAATGAATAAAACAAAAATGTGCTAGCGTGCAAAGGTGATAGCGCGCGTCGGTCCCACATGCACACAAACAGTGATCGGCCCACACATGTGAAGTATCGCTGTGAATGTCAAATCATGGGCAGCATTAGACCTCCTATATAAATCTAAAGTGGTAATCTGTAAAGGTTTTTAAAGCGTTACCTATGGATAGTAACATTTATGTTGTTTGTCGCCATTGCACGGCCGTGAGCAATTGTGACATATTTGGTATCTATTTACTCGGTGTAACATCATCTTTTATAAAAATGGGTTATGTAATGGGGCTGCTTTATTAAAATGAATGCGCTGCGCCGGTTCATACCATAATTGGTGTGCCAGATAAATTATTAAGTGAGCGTATGAACCGGCGTACACATAAGCGCAACACATAATATACCGGCGCACCGCGATAATAGTATGCCATTGATAATAGCGCACGCTAACAGTCCATTCACACAGGGGCAACACGACTTCCAGCGCGACTTGGGGCGACTTACAACACAACTTGGGGCAGACTTTACAACACGACTTGGGGCGACTTACAACATGACTTTAAGTCGCCCCCCAGGCCAGGCGACTTTAATTTAAAAAAAAAAATGGGTTCTCCTCCAAGAGCATACCAGGCTTTTCAGATCTGGCATGGATATTAAGGGGAACCTCAAAATCCATACCAGACCCTTATCCGCGCACGCAACCTGGCAGGCAGCAGGAAAAGATGGGGGGGACGAGAGTGCGCCCCCCTCCTGAACCGTACCGGGCCACATGCCCTCAACATTGGGAGGATGCTTTGGGGCCCCTCCAAAGCACCTTGTCCCCATGTTGATGAGGACAAGGGCCTCATCCCCACAACCCTTGCCCAGTGGTCTGCGGGTGGGGGGCTTATCGGAATCTGGAAGCCCCCTTTAACAAGGGGACCCCCAGATCCCGGCCTTCCCCCCTGTGTGAAATGGAAAAAGTACCCCTACCACTTCACTAAAAAAGTGACAAAAGTGTTAAAAATGACAGGAGACGGTCTTTGACAATTCCTTTATTAAAGTCTTCTTTCTTCTGGTCTTCTTCCTTCTTCCTTTCTTCATCCTTCGGTTTCTTCATTTTCTTCCTCCATCTTCTTCTTCCTCCATCTTCTACTTCCTCTGATCCGCTTCTTCTTGCTCCGGTGTTCTCATCCGGCATCTTCCTCCAAGGCGTCTCTTCTTCGTTATCGGGTCGCTCCGCGCAATGGGAGGCTCCGGCTGTGTGACGCTTCTCTTCTTCTTCCTCTGATCCTCTGCTTCTTGCTTTGGTGTTCTCGTCCGGCATCTTCCTAACGGCGTCTCTTCTTCGTTATTGGGCCACTCTGCACAATGGGAGGCTCCCGCTGTGTGATGCTTCACTTCTTCTGACAGGTCTTATATAATGGAGGCTGGGGCCACACGGTGACCCCGCCCCCCTCTGACGCACGGTTCCATGCATGAATCCATGAAGAAGAGATGCCGTGGAGGAAGATGCCGGACGAGAACACCGGAGCAAGAAGAAGGGGATCGGAGGAAGAAGAAGATGGAGGAAGAAGAATATGTGGCCTGCCAGGTTGCGTGCTCGGATAAGGGTCTGGTATGGATTTTGAGGGGGACCCCCACGCCATTTTTTTTTTGGCGTGGGGTTCCCCATAATATCCATGCCAGACCCACATCTATACTTCCTCACATCACCCCCCATAATATTGCCACTTCCAGCTTCTTTTATTTTCTGAGTTGAAGAATGCTTGCGCCAGGTCTATAGTGGCACACATATCGCGGCCGCCGTGCGCCGGCAACATGATAGTAAATGGGGAATTGCGTTGTGTTACAGGCGAAAATGCTTTGTGAATACGAAAACGGCCATTGCGCATCGGCGTGCGCCGCAACTCATGGCGCAAATGCTTGGTAAATCAGCCCCATTGTATTATTTTGCATTAAAATTCAAAAAAGTGTATTTTTCCCCAAAATTTGAAAAACAGTTGCGCTAATACTCTGTTACATAGAAAATTGCAAAACCCACCAATTTATTCAGTAGGGCCTCTGCTTTAAAGAAATATATCATATTTGGGAGTTCTAATTCATCTTTTAGAAACCCCCCCGACTGTTACATGTAAACAATATGTGCCAGAAAAAGCCTGGTCTTCAAGTGGTTAAGTAAAGCGATTTTAGCCCGGGTTCACACATGTGCGTTGCAAATCGAAGCTCTGGTTTCACTGCGAAGAAAAAATCAGTTGTTCAGAGGATCCTCTGCGTTTTAGCTGCGGATTGGTGAGCAGGGAGAGAGGGGGAGAGAGAGGGGGAGAGGGGGGAGGTGTAGTGAGGAGAAGGAGAGAATTTGTGTTGAGAACGGAATGCATCTGCGAATCAGATGCGTTCCCATAGAAGATACTGGGCTGTAATTCGCACCGCAATGCCCAGAAAACGCACGCGTTTTTTGTGCAATGCGCAGTGCAAATGCAACACACATATGTGAACCAGATGCATTCCAATTAATGTATTTTAAAATGTCCTGCGAATTGGATGCGTTGTAAGCCGCATCTAATTCGCATAGGTGTGAACGGGGGCTTATAAATTGTAAATTTCATATATAAGGCACTTCAAAAAATTGTCAGTTTTATATAAATACCTGAAATAAAAATCAATAATAGTAAAAATATTGATAATGATGACTGAGGGTATAAATCTTCCCCCCCCCTCTATCCAAAGGTTGTGACTTAATTTTATGATTAAATTTGGGGTTTTATGCATTGGATGCAAGATTATGGTTAGGAAACAACTTTAGGTTATGGGTTCTGGAGAGCCAAAAAGTTTTAGTTTTCTTGCTATGATTACTGCAATATAGCATACATGTACCCACAGAAATGTATATGTATGATTTTTTATGTGACAACTATTTTTGCTCCAATGCTCTGGAGCTATATACATTTAATACAGTTTTTAGCTAAAAATCAATAGAGCACTTGTCATATTTACATTGGTGTAAATACTGTAATTCTACCGTGAGCTGTGATTACAAGTTAGATTGCTGCCCTGAATCTACTCCCATATTACTCCTTTTTTTAGCTTTGTACTAGCTGCATTGTTCACTGAATGTCAGCAGATCAGAATGTGAGAAACATTTGGAAGGTGGGCAGAGTGTGCTGGCAGTAAATTATTCAGGGGGCTGATTTTCAGGTACATGCCAGGGGAACAGACAGCCAGACATCTATGTTTCTGCACAAATAACAGCTTGTGTCTAAGCTCCAAACAGCTGTAGCTCTTCTAAAACACCCCACTAATTCCCTCAGCAAAACTGCAAAAGACTGTCATGCAGGGGATCTTGTCATGCAGGGGACTTCCAAAATAAAGAACATAGGGGGTTATTTACGAAAGGCAAATCCACTTTGCACTACAAGTGCACTTGGAAGTGCAGTCGCTGTAAATCTGTGGGGTACATCTGAAATGAGGGGAAGCTCTGCTGATTATATCATCCAATCATGCACAAGCTAAAATGCTGTCTTTTATTTTCCTTGCATGTCCCCCTCGGATCTACAGCGACTGCACTTCCAAGTGCACTTCCAGTGCACCTGCAGTGCACTTGAGGTACACTTGTAGTGCAAAGTGGATTTGCCTTTAGTAAATAACCCCCATAGTATTAAAAAAAGAAAAGAAAAATATTATTTGTGTCAAGTAAAAAAAAAAAAAAAAAATTGAAGTTTCCAGATATCAGGTTACAGAACTTATTATCCATCACAAGCTTTACAATGATCAAAAATGATCAATGATTACGAATAATAGTTTTATGGAATATTGCATCGAATGGTTCAAACTAGTAGTGTTTTTGTTTTTGTTCCATAAGATTATCAGACTAGTAGTTTTTTTCATTTTAATAGGGTTCTACTGTAAGGGTAGCAAGATTTTCCAATGACCCTCAGCAGCTGCAATCAAGGATATACAGTAGGACACTATATCTAGTGTGAACAAAATGCATCCAAGCAGTAGTGTAATTGAAGGGCACATTCCCATCAGTCGTAGAATTATGGACCATTGCATTCCTATGGCGATAGTTACACCAGTCAGCCATAACATTATGACCACCCACATAATTATGAGTATGTCCCCCTTTTCCTGCAAAAACAGTCCTGACCCATCAAGGCATGGACTCCACTAAACCTCTGGAGGTATACTGGAAGCAGCAAGCCATCAGCAGTAGATATTTTAAGCTCTGTAAGTTGTGATGCGGGGCCTCCATGGATTGGACATTCCATAATGCATCCTGATGCCATCTTTTCTCCAGGTAAGCGCACCTGACCATCCACATGATTTAAAAAAAACTGTGATTCATCTGATCAGGCCACCACTTTTGGCTGTAGACATGGGTCAGCATAGGCACCCTGACCCCTCTGCAGCTACATAACCCCATAAACAAACTCATTGCACTGTGTGTTCTGACTTCTTTCTATCAGAACTAGGGATGAGCCGAACACCCCCCTGTTCGGTTCGCACCAGAACCTGCGAACAGACCTAAAGCTCGTGTGAACTTTAGAACCCTATTAAAGTCTATGGGACTCGAACGTTTAAAATCAAAAGTGCTAATTTTAGAGGCTAATATGCATGTTATTGTCATAAAAAGTGTTTGGGGACCTGGGTCCTGCCCCAGGGGACATGTATCAATGCAATTTTTTTTTTTTTTAAAACGGCTGTTTTTTCAGGAGCAGTGATTTTAATAATGCTTAATGTGAAACAATAAAAGTGTAATTCCTTTAAATTTCATACCTGGGGGGTGTGTATAGTATGCCTGTGAAGGGGCGCATGTTTCCCGTGCTTAGAACTATCCCTGCACAAAGTGTCATTTTTGCAGGAAAAAAAGCTATTTAAAATCACTCGCGGCTAATGAATTGCCGTCTCCCGTAGCACAGAGAACAGTCATTCATTGAAAGTCATTGATAAAAAAAAAGTCATTGATAAAAAAAAAAAAAAGCGTGGGGGTCCCCCCAAATTCAATTACCAGGCCCTTCAGGTCTGCTATGGATATTAAGGGGAACCCCGCTTTAAATTTAAAAAAAATGACATAGGGGTCCCCCTAAATATCCATACCAGACCCTTCAGGTCTGGGATGGATTTTAAGGGGAACCCCGGCCAAAAAAAATGGTGTGGGGTCCCCCTCAAAATCCATACCAGACCCTTATCCGAGCACGCAACCTGGCAGGCCACAGGAAAAGAGGGGGGGACGAGAGCGCCCCCCCTCCCTCCTGAACAATACCAGGCCGCATGCCCTCAACATTGGGAGGGTGCTTTGGGGGTCTGTGACCCCTCAAAGCACCATGTCCCCATGTTGATGGGGACAAGGGCCTCATCCCCACAACCCTGGCCATTGGTTGTGGGGGTCTGCGGGCGGGGGCTTATCGGAATCTGGAAGCCCCCTTTAAAAAGGGGACCCCCAGATCCCCCCCCCCCCTGTGTGCCATTTCACTAAAAAAGTGACAAAAAATTTTAAAATGACAGGAGACGGTCTTTGACAATTCCTTAATTAAAATCTTCTTTCTTCTGGTCTTCCTTCTTCCTTTCTTCATCCTTCGGTTTCTTCATCTTCTTCTTCCATCTTCTTCCATCTTCTTCTTCCATCTTCTTCTTCCTCGGATCCGCTTCTTCTTGCTCTGGTCTTCTCATCCGGCATCTTCTTCCACAGCGTCCGGGTCCCTTCTTGGGCCGCTCCGCGCAATGGGAGGCTCCCGCTGTGTGAGGCTTCGCTGCGTCTGACAGCTCTTTTATAATAGAGGGCGGGGCCACCTGGTGACCCCGCCCCCCTCTGACGTACAGGGACGTCATGGGGACTTCCCTATGGCTTTCCCCATGACGTCACAGGGGGGCGGGGGCCGTCACAGACCCCCAAAGCACCCTCCCAATGTTGAGGGCATGTGACCTGGTACGGTTCAGGAGGGGGGGCACTCTCGCCCCTCTTTTCCTGCGGCCTGCCAGGTTGCGTGCTCGGATAAGGGTCTGGTATGGATTTTGAGGGGGACCCCACGCCATTTATTTTTTTTGGCCGGGGTTCCCCTTAAAATCCATCCCAGACCTGAAGGGGGACCCCTACGCCCGAGCATGCTGGGACTGTGACATCATATGTGGGCGGGGTCACCATGTGACATGAGCATGTGACCCCGCCCCTTGTCCCTATATAAGTCACAACACCGCGTGTCTCTGCCATTCCTGCCAGAGAGATCGACGAGTCAACATCGGAAAAAGAAGAACACGGCGACGCAGAAGGCGCAGAAGGTGCAGAAGGCGGCGACAGCGGCAAGAACAGAAGAGACCCCCGAAGACCCCCGAAGGCGGAACGAGACCCCCAGACGACGGCGGCGACGAAGGAGAAAGCCGGGCTCCTCCGCTCGTGAAAGAGCTAGGTAAAAGAGCAGAAGAGAGCGGAGGAGTCCGGCGAGAAGACCCCCCAAGACGGAAGAAGACCCCCGGAGCAGTGCAATCAAATATTTTTAAAAATTGCGTTTTTTTTCATTTACACTTTTACACCTTAGGTGAATGGGTAGGGGTACATCGTACCCCATACTCATTCACATAGGGTGGGGGGCCGGGATCTGGGGGCCCCCTTATCAAAGGGGGCTCCCGGATTCCGATAAGCCCCCCGCCCGCAGACTCCGACAACCAATGGCCAGGGTTGTCGGGAAGAGGCCCTTGTCATTATCAACATGGGGACAAGGTGCTTTGGGGTGGGGGGGGGGGGCGCAGGGCTCCCCCTTCCCCAAAGCACCCACCCCCCATGTTGAGGGCATGCGCCCTGGTAGGGTTAAGGAGGGGGGGAGCTCGCACGTCCCCACCCCCTTTCCTGACCTGCCAGGCTGCGTGTTTGGATAAGGGGGGTTACCCTTAAAACCAGGCTGCGTTTTTTCGGCGTAGGGGGGTTACCCTTAAAATCCATACCAGACCTAAGGGCCTGGTATGCTCCTGGAGGGGGAATCCATGTCGGTTTTTATTTTAAAATTTGGCGTGGAGTTCCCCCTCAGAAGTAGTACAATGAGTTGCAAATTTTTGTTCACAACGCAAGCCAGCTTTGAATCAGATGCGTGCCCATAGAAGATAAGGGGCCTGAATTTGCACCTGAGCTGCACCGCACTGCACAAAAGACGCACACGGTTTTTCTGCAATGCGCAGTGCGAATGCACCGGAGATATGTGAACATGCCTCATTAAAATCAATGTATTTTGAAATGTCCTGCGAATTCGCTGCGTGGTAGGCCGCATCGAATTCGCATAGGTGTGAACGGGGGCTCAATGTCCAGAGCACCCCCCTGCATCAGATGTCAAGAGCCCCCCTTCATCAAGAATTAAGAGTCCCACACCCACCCTTACATCATAGTGCACCCCCTTATCTTGTGCTGCTGCCTGGAAGAAACTGGGGTGGAGCTGGGAAGCAGAAAGTGTAGGGTCTGGAGGAGGACCCGAGGAAGATTGTAGTCAGCTGCCAGAATCTGCTGAAAGCTGAGACCGGGGGTGGCGTAGGCGAGGGGATGCACAATCTCGTATATACAGTATCTCACAAAAGTGAGTACACCCCTCACATTTTTGTAAATATTTTATTATATATTTTCACGTGACAACACTGAAGAAATTAGTGAGTGTACAGCTTGTATAACAGTGTAAATTTGCTTTCCCCTCAAAATAACTCAACACACAGCCATCAATGTCTAAACCGCTGGCAACAAAAGTGAATACACCCCTAAGTGAAAATTTCCAAATTGGGCCAAATTAGCCATTTTCCCTCCCCGTGTCATGTGACTCGTTAGTATTAAATTTGGTGTTATCGCTCTCACTCTCTCATACTGGTCACTGGAAGTTCAACATGGCACCTCATGGTAAAGAACTCTGAGGATCTTAAAATAAAAATGTTTGCTTCACATAAAGATGACCTAGGCTATAAGAAGATTGCCAAAATCCTGAAACAGAGTTGCAGCACGGTGGCCAAGACCATACAGCGGTTTAACAGGACAGGTTCCACTCAGAACAAGCCTTGCCATGGTCGACCAAAGGAGTTGAGTGCATGTGCTCAGCGTCATATCCAGAGGTTGTCTTTGGGAAATAGACGTATGAGTGATGCCAGCATTGCTGCAGAGATTGAAGGGGTGGAGGGTCAGCCTGTCAGTGCTCAGACCATACGCCACACACTGCATCAAGTTGGTCTGCATGGCTGTCGTCCCAAAAGGAAGCCTCTTCTAAAGATACACAAGAAAGCCTACAAACATTTTGCTGAAGACAAGAAGACTAAGGACATGGATTACTAGGGGATAAACTTATTTGGTTCAGATGGTGTCAAGCGTGTGTGGCAGCAACAAGGTGAGGAGTACAAAGACAAGTGTGCCTTGACTACAGTCAAGCATGGTGGTGGGAGTGTCATGGTCTGGAGCTGCATGAGTGCTGCCGACATTGGGGAGCTACAAATCATTGAGGGAACCATGAATGCCAACATGTACTATGACATACTGAAGCAGAGCATGATCCCCTCCCTTCGGAAACTGGGCTGCAGGGCAGTATTGCAACATGATAACGACCCCAAACACACTGCCACGATGACCACTGCCTTGCTAAAGAAGCTGAGGGTAAAGGAAATGGACTGGCCAAGCATGTCTACAGGCCTAAACCATATTGAGCATCTGTGGGGCATCCTCAAATGGAAGGTGGAGAAGCACAAGATCTCTAACATCCACCAGCTCTGTGATGTTGTCATGAATGAGTGGAAGAGGACTCCAGTGGCAACCTGTGAAGCTCTGGTGAACTCCATGTCCAAGAGGGTTGAGGCAGTGCTGGAAAATAATGGTGGCCACACAAAATATTGACACTTTGGGCCCAATTTGGACATTTGGAAATTTTCATTTAGGGGTGTACTCACTTTTGTTGCCAGCGGTTTAGACATTAATGGCTGTGTGTTGAGTTATTTCGAGGGGACAGCAAATTTACACTGTTATACACTCACTACTTTACATTGTAGCAAAGTGTAATATCTTCAGTGTTGTCACATTAAAATATATAATAAAATACTTACAAAAATGTGAGGGGTGTACTCACTTTTGTGAGATACTGTATATATATATATATATATATATATATATATATATATACTCTGTATCCAGTGTAGCCTATATCTATAGTGCATTCCATGGTGTACTGTTTCTAATACACTTCAGGTGGTGGCTTAACACTGTAAAATTGTATTTTTAAGGGCCTGGTAGGCCACTTTTAATGTCAAAGCATGGGAAAGTTCACAAAGACATCAGTACCCATGCAGGGGGGATTCCACCATTACTGTATCTTGAACACTCAATACTTTAGCCTCCTCGCTTACATTGTTCCCATACAGCTGATTCAGGCCTTTAGCCTAGGCCTTAGATCTGCTCCTTAGACTCAAAAGAGTTTCCTAGAGTGAAGCTCTCTCCTAGCTCACTCCTGATCAGCGCCTTGCTGCTCTGTCACCAAGTAGGTCCGCCTCCTGCAGACATGCACACTCTGGCTGCCCCATGCAGCCTCTGACTCCTCTCAAAGGAATGGGAGTCCACCTGACTCCCATGCACAGACTTCCTGTCTGTTGGGTGGAACCCTGAGCCATAGCCAGGTCAAAACGAAATAGCCCAGCACACAGCTGTGCAATCAGGGTGCCTTTCTCTTCAAAATCTGGTGTAAACCAGCAATCCTCCAGGTGGCACAGGGTCCTACCGCCACAATATATATACTCTGCATCCAGTGTAGCCTGTATCTACAGTGCATTCTGTGGTGTACTGTTTATACACTTCAGGCAATGTCTTAACCACATGCCGACCGAGCCATAGCCGAAAGACAAATACAGCGCGGTTGGCTTATTCTGGGTGGATGTCCATGGGGGACCCGGTGCATCACGGTAAATGCTCACTGATAACGGCCGTTTACCACGTGATTGCTCCGTCAAATGCACTATGCAATACTCTACAATACTATGCAATACTCTGTCAATACTCGCCAATAAATTTTAACAGAAACAAATAATTATTTTTTACTGAATTTTCAGTCTTTTTTGATTCATAGCGCAAAAAATTAAAAACCCAGCGGTGATTAAATACCACCAAAAGAAAGCTCTATTTGTGTGAAAAAAAGGACAAACATTTCATATGGGTACAGTGTTGCATGACAAATGAGTAATTGTCATTCAAAGTGTGAGAGCACCGAAAGCTTAAAATTGGTCTGGTTAGGAAGGGGGATTAAGTGCCCAGTGGTCAAGTGGTTAATATATATACACAGTCTCGCACAGTATATAGATATACTGTGCATCCAGTGTAGCCTATATCTACAGTGCATTCTGTGGTGTACAGTTTCTAATACACTTCAGGTGGTGTACACAGTATCTAATACAGTGCAGCCGTAGTACAGTTGCTAATACATTGCAGGCGGTGTACACAGTATCTAATAGTGTGTACCGTGTCTACTACACTTCTGCTGGTGTACACAGTATAAAATACAGTGCAGTCGTAGTACAGTTGCTAATACAGTGCAGTCGGTGTACACAGTATCTAATACAGTGTGTACAGTTTCTACTATTCTTCTAGTGGTGTACACAGTATCTAATACAGTGTGTAGTTTCTACTACACTTCTTTTGGTGTACACAGTACACAATACAGTGCAGTGGTGTACACAGTATCTAATACAGTGTGTATAGTTTCTACTACACTTCTTTTGGTGTACACAGTACACAATACAGTGCAGCCTTAGTACAGTTGTTAATACAGTGCAGGTGGTGTACACAGTATCTAATACAGTGTGTACAGTTTCTACTACACTTCTGGTGGTGTACACAATACAGTGCAGCCGTAGTACAGTTTCTACTACTTTTCTGGTGGTGTACACAGTAACTAATACAGTGTGTACAGTTTCTACTACACTTCTGGTGGTGTACACAGTACACAATACAGTGCAGCCGTAGTACTTCTAGGCACCTACCCATGTGGTAATTGTGGATACTGTAAATATATGGATACCACCAAAAAGGTAATCCTGCCTAATGGGAAATGCTTTCGCCCACACCATTATGTAAATTGTTGCACTGTTGGTGTTGTTTCCCTCCTGCAATGTGAGTGTGGCTGTTTCTATGTGGGGAAAACTAAGCTACCATTCTGGCAGCGTATTTATCGCCACATAGTCAACATCAATAAAAAAGATCTGTGCATCACGATCATACACCAAAAGTTCTATTTATGGCCCTTGATCACATTCTGCCCAGTACTCGAGGTGGGGATTACAATAAGTCTCTCTTGCAGAGCGAATTGAGGTGGATATTCCACCTCAATGCTACTTCGCCCCCCGGCCTCAATGAGGCGTTCAATTTTAAACACTGCCTCGAAGGCTTTCAATCTGGGGTTTGTGAACTTGATCTGTGAAGCTAATAACTGTTTATTCCTGACCATTGTTTTGACAAATTGCTTGCTGATTTTTTAGCATTGTATCTTAAATTCAGTATAGATTTGGTTTGCTATGCTAATATATATATATATATTCTTTCTTTCCCTAATGGGTTCATGTCATTGATGCTAATATAGTTGAGTTTCTATTTGAGCATCGTTAATGAAATATCACATATCTAATATGGTATTACCTTTTACATATTTCATTCTTTACTGCATAAATGTATAATGTGATTTGTATCTGTATACCATTACCTTCAATCCATATTTACTTTTATTGTATTGTCATTTCAGAAGCCGTATTGCATCTCACTCCAGCCTGCAATTCACCCTTGTCACCACCAGGAAATTACTGATATTATTATTACCTTTTTTCACTTATATGGCCTTGTTGCTTTGCCTACATATTGCGGGCAACTCTGTCTTTACCAGCTTATCTATGGTGTTAGATGCTGATGCTGCCCAGCGCGTGGGAGACCCACTGTACACACAGTATCTAATACAGTGTGTACAGTGTCTACTACACTTCTGGTGGTGTACACAGTATAAAATATAGTGCAGCCGTAGTACAGTTGCTAATACAGTGCATGCGGTGTACACAGTATCTAATACAGTGTGTACAGTTTCTACTACACTTCTGGTGGTGTCCGTTAACAGCACTTGACAGACCCACATGAAAGAAAAAGGCGGACTTCTTCTTGCTCCTCATCTGGGATCTCCAAACCCACTATACCTCCAGTCCTCTCCAAAAACTGCACTGGGAGGAATGAAGGTATAGCAACAGTTGTCCCAAGTACTTGCAGACAATCTGCTACCAGTACACCACCATCTGATTTTAGGAGGCAAATTTCCCTACCCCAGTTGCTGAACGGTAAAAAGAAATTCAGTCCCAGCCATCCACATGCTCAGCGTCTGAATACTAGCTTGGCCAAATTGCTAGCACTGCAACTGCTGCCTTTTAAGCTGGTAAACTTTGCCTCCTTTTGTGAATTTGTGGAATGTGCTGTACCTCAGTGGCAGGTTCCAAAATGTAATTTATTTTCACGGAAGGCCATTCCGGCTCTCTATTGACATGTAGCTCTCTACTGGCATTTTGGCCTCGTTGGACAGGGCGGTCAGCAGTAAGGTGCATATTACCACTGATTCATGGTCCAGCAGGCATGGGCAGGGACGTTACCTTTCCTTCACGGCGCACTGGGTAATTCTGCTGGTAGCTGGGAAGGATGCAGGACAGGGTTCAGTATTGTTCGAGCTTGTTCCGCCACCACGCCTCCAAAATGCTAGTGGTGATTCTGCCACAGCTCTCTCCTCCACCCCCTTCTCTTCTTCTTCCTCTATGGCCTCTTCTGCAGACTTGTTCTTTGAACCAGCGGTGCTCTGTAAGTGTTCAAGGGGCTACACAAGGAGTCAGGCAAAAAGATGCCATGCAGTGCTTGAGTTGGTCTGCTTAAGGGACAGGAGAGACTGGGGCAGAGATTCTGTCAGCTCTGCAGGGGCAGGCTCAGAGGTGGTTGATGCCACGCCAGCTTCAGCCAGGAATGGTTGTATGCAACAATGGCACCAACCTTCTCTCCACCCTCTGACAGGGACACTTCACCCATGTTCCATGTTTGGCACATGTCTTAAATTTGGTGGTGCAGCGGTTCTTGAGTAGGTACCCAGGCTTACAGGATCTCCTGAGGCAGGTCAAAAAAAAATTCTGTGGTAATTTTTGTGCCAGTTATCCAATGCCAGTGCTTGGCTGGCTAACATTTAAAGAGAATGCAACCTGCCCACCAACCTCCTCATTTGTGACATGCCCACCAGGTGGAACTCAACCTTGGCAATGCTGCAGCAGCTGCACACGCAGCAGAGGGCCATCAATGAGTACCTGTGCAAGTATGGCACCAGTACAGGGTCAGGGGAGCTTGGTTTCTTTTCGTCACGCCAGTGGCTACTGATCAAGGATGCATGCACTATCCTGTCACCATTTTAGGAGGCCACAAGGATGGTGAGCAGCGACAATGCATGCATCAGTGACACTGTTTTCCTGTTGGAGCACACACTTTGTGGAATAATGGACAGGGCACTTGAGGCAGAACAGCGGGAGGAAGAGGAGGACTTCCTTACCTCTCAAGGCCCCCTTTATCCATATAGCATTCCTGCTGGCCTGCCAACACACACAGGAAGAAGAGGAGGAAGAGGAGGAGGATTGTGTCCGCATGGACATGGAGGATAACACTGAGCAGCAGTCTTCAAGGGATGGTCTTCAGTCCCCAGAAACCCAAGGAGTTGTACGTGGCTGGGAGGAGGTTGTTGGATCCTTAGTGACCTAGGGGACTCAGAATCTAATGCCTCTGCAAACTTACGCTGCGTGGCCTCCCTGTCTCTGCAAAGCCTGCAAAAGGACCCTAGGATTCGTGGTATCAAGGAGAGAGATCATTACTGGCTGGCAACCCTTCTTGATCCATGTTACAAGGGTAAGGTTGCAGCACTTATACTGCCTTTGCAGAGGGAGCAGAGGATGAAACATCTTCAGGAGGCCTTGAAGATAGGTTTGTGCAATGCATTTCCAGATCCTGGGAGGTTACAATTTCCTGGTGCTGGACAACGTGTTACTGAGGCTTCATTCAGCCAGAGGACAAGCGGTGGAGAAGGTGGCCAGCTGACTGATGCCTTTAAACTATTTTTCAGTCCTCAGCGCCAAGGTCTGATTGGTTCAAGCAACCATCGCCAGCATCTGCATTACATGGTGCAGGAATATCTAGTGGCAAGAGCAGACTTGGAGACCTTTCAAACAGAGCATCTACTGGGTTACTGGGTCTTGAGGATGGACCACTGGCCAGAACTTGCTCAATATGAAATTGAGCTACTGGCCTGTCCTGCATCCAGCATTTGTAACGGATCATAGAGTGCACCTGTCCACAGACTCCGTTGATAGGCTCACATTCATAAAAATTAATCAGTCTATCAAGCACCTGATTCTGATGTAACTGATTGGATTTTCTATGGCTGTGGGATCCCTTGAAGACTGCCTATGCTGACTATACTATTCCTCCTCAATCTTGATGATGCTAGCTTCCAACAATATTTTTGGTTTAGGGCACCACCACCACCACCCAAGGCCCAATTTTGTTGCCCCTGTTTAACAGGGGCATGTAATTACAATTTTTGATCTAATATTTCATAGCAGGGCCCGTTCCTGCGCCCAACAAGCGTAACTGTGAGGGGTTACAGTGTTGTGGCACCACCACCACCACCAAAGGCCCAATTTTCTGTTTAACAGGGGCATGTACCGTATTTAGCATATAACATGCACTTTTTCCCCCTTAAAATAAGGGAAAAATCATGTGTGTGTGTGTGTGTGTTATACGCCGATATAGGCTGTCACGAGGAGAAGGAGGGGACATGCGCTGCGAAATAGAGCCGGATCTCCTGTGTACTCAGCTCAGTACGTAGTCACGCTCAGTCTCGCCCCCTGGATATCTCCTAGCATTGACGTCCCGGCATTGGACCGGCGTTATGTCGATCATAGGATCTGGGCCAGGGGGGGGGGGACTGGGCGTGATGCAGAGCCGAGTACACAGAAGATCCGGCTCTATTTCGGCAGGGCTCATCCCCTCCTTACCCTCGGTGGCAACCTATATTTCGGCAAGGCTGCAGATGGACACTGATCAAGCTGCAGTGAGGAGCAATGCTGCAGGTGGGCACCGATTAGACTGCAGATGGGCACTGATTAGACTGCAGATGGGAACTGATTAGACTGCATATGGGCACAGATCAGGCTGCAGATGGGCACAGATCAGGCTGCGCTGAAGCTGCAGATGGGCACTAATCAGGCTGCATTGATGCTCACTGACCATTATTTTGCTTCAAAGGGGTTTATTTTTTTTAAAAGTTTTTTTCCTGAAACTTCCCTCTTAAATTGTGGTGCGTGTTATATGCCGATAAATACGGTAATTCCAATTCTTGATATAGTATTTCACTGCGCTCACCAAGAGTAACTGTGAGGGCTTACAGTGTTCTGTTACCACCAACACCTAAGGCCCAATTTTCTGCAGAGTATATAGGGCAGGCTGTATAGTATATATACTGCTGTTCAGAGTATATAGTGCCTGGAAGGCCCCCACGGGATTTTTTTTTTTATTTGGGTGCGGGGTTCCCCTTAATATCCATACCAGACCCAAAGGGCCTGGTAATGGACTGGGGGGGAAACCCATGCCATTTTTTTCAATGATTTTCATCTATATTGCCAGGACCGACAATACATTACAGCCGCAAGCAGTTTCTTTCCTTTACAAATCTCATTTTGCTGTGGTATTGTCCTAAACACAGGAAAACTGCGCCAATTTACAGGCATACTATAGACACCTCCCAAGCATGATTTTTAAAGGAATATTACATTTTTATTGTTTCACTTTAAGCATTATTAAAATCACTGCTCCCGTCAGTTTTTAAAACTTTTTTTGCATTGATACCTGGGGCAGGACCCGGGTTCCCAAACACTTTTTATGGCAATAACTTGCATATAAGTCTTTAAAATGAGCACTCTTGATTTTTCACATTCGTGTCCCATAGACTTTACCAGTGTTCATGTGTTCGAACTAATTTTTTGCCTCTTCGCATGTTCTGCTGCGAACCGAGTCAGGGTGTAAGGCTCATCCCTACTTCACAGTACACACTAGCTGGCACCACTAATAGCTGTACTGTAGTCGATGTGCCGAGTACGCTCCTGCACCTGGCACAAGCCTAGACAGACCGCACCAGCCCTTCCCTGTCAGTGCTTTACTCCCCCTATGAAGGCACTTTGTAGTCCCATCCTGGCAGCGTGAGGTCACTCATGGCCGGAGGTGGGATGAGAAGAGCGTAGAGAGCTGCTTCCAAAGCTGCGACCTAGAGGAGCTGCCAAGCAGGAACCAACAAAGTGTGTATATCGCACAAAAGTAAGCACTAAACAGATGATTGCCAAAAGCCATGCCATCTGCAGAATAATAAATTAGTTGTCTGGATCCGATGAGGGGAGGAGGCTGAGGGGACGTTAATTACCAATGCTACTTATTTTTAATTTCTGTAATATGCAGCATGGGGGGGGGGGGGTTAATGTACTGCCACTAGTCACTGATGCATTAGAAGCTGACCAGTGGCAGTTAATTAACACTGACACTGATGCCACTAATGTAGCACAAAGGGGTTAATTAACTGCCACTGGTTAACCACTAATACATCAGTGCCCAGTGGCAGTACATTAACCCCCCCCCCCCCCCATGCTGCATATTACAAAAAATACCATTGGTAGTTAACCTCTTGAAAAGACAATCTGTCATAATACATATACTGCTATGGGGTGGCAGCTACAGGCGTATGATGCTGCTTGTTTCAGGGTTTCGGGCTCATGCTCCCATGGTCCCACCCACCTACTTCCCTGTGATTTGACAGCAGCACACACAGGGAACATAGCTGATTCCCACTATAAGTTACTGGTCGCCGCCATTACTAGTACTAAAAAAAAACTGAATATATCCCATTGTTAGTAGGCATTTTAGCTTTCACACAAGCCAATTAACCACTTACGGACCCCCCACCATCGTTATACGTCGACCCTTTGAAGAGGAGTATCGTGGTTATGGCAGCAGCTAGCTGCCATAACCATGTTATCCTCTTCTTCAGTGAGCTGTCCGCTTTCAGATAAAAGTGGTCTCTGCGGCGGATGCGCCGCAAGATCACTTTTATCGGTGGCGGCGGTGGGTCCTGTCCCCTCTGTGGTATGGAGCTGAGTGAGGGGAAGATGGCCCCCACTTGTCTCTATACCATTGCAGGGCGGAAGTAATGTCAAAATGTCACTTCCGCCCATAGCTCTTAAAGGGAAATTTTTTTTTTATTATTGCATTTTAGTGTAAATATGAGATCCGAGGTCTTTTTGCCCCCCGATCTCATATTTAAGAGGTCCTGTAATGCTTGTTTTTCTATTACAAGGGATGTTTACAGTGTAAAAATAAAAAATAAAAGGTAAAATAAATAAGAATTTTTTTTTTTTTTTTAAACGTGCCCCATCCCGCAGAGATCGCATGCAGAAGCGAACGCATATGTGAGTAGCGCCCGCATATGAAAACGGTTTTCAATCCACACATGGTGAGGTATCGCTGCGATCGTTAGAGTGAGAGCAATAATTCTAGCCCTAGCCCTATGCAACCTGTAGAGTTTTTTAAACGTTGCATATGGAGATTTTTAAGGGTAAAAGTTTGTCGCCATTCCATTGAAGCGTGACATGTTGGGTATCAATTTACTTAGTGTAACATCATCTTTCACAATATAAAAATTGGACTAACTTTATTATTGTCTTATTTTTTTATTTAAAAAAGTGTATTTTTTTAATTGGATGTTTTATAGCGTTCCATGTTAATTACAACATGCTTAAAAATGGGTGCAGGCAGTTAATATAATTGCTTAGAAAGTACAGGCGTGTGCTATGGCAAGAGTCTGGTTTTCTTAGAAATGATTCACCCAATAATGGCACTTTAGGGAGATGCTGAACCGTGAGTCACACCTAATTTTCTACGGTTGACTAAAGCAGTATCTGCTCAGAGTTTCTTCTGATGTTCTAAACCTTTGTACAGCAATGTAGTTTCAGCTAACATTTTTTTTTCTGGGATAAGTGAATTTACTTTTCCCTACAGCGACAGTAAAGCTGATAATAAAACTAAGATGCTATTGTGAGTACATGCATACTAAGAATGTGGTCACTTTATTTTACTTTGACTCAGTTTGTTTAAAGTGTTTCTGTGTATCCTGTTTAAATTTTGTTAAAGGTATATTGCTTGTATCTTCAATATTACTGAACAAGGCATTATTACTGAACGGAGCATGGCTAAACAGCACAGTGCAGACGCAGTTGCAAGAGTGAAGGTGGAAGGTGGAAAAACTGCAGGATATGAGAAGCACATTTAAAGTCAGCAGCTACAAATACTGCAGCTGCTGACTTTTAAAATAAGGACACTCACCTGTCCCAGGGTCCAGCGATGTCGGCACCCAAGGCCAAACCGCCCCTCGGTCCTCGGATGCTGCCGCCGCCATCTTGGGTATGGGAATCAGGAAACGAAGCCTTGCAGCTTCTCTTCCCGGTTCCCTACTGCGCATGCGCGAGTCGCGTAGCGCAATAGGAATGCTCCATGCTGTCTCTGGGACCCATGTGTGTCCCAGCAGACAGCACGGCGAGACAGGAAAGAGGCATAGACTCCCGTGGGAGTCTATGCCCGGAAGTGGGTGCAAATACCTGTCTTAGACCCCCTCCCCCCTGAAAGATGCCAAATGTGACACCGGAGGAGCGGGGGGGTTCCGAAAAGCGGAGGTTCAATTTTTGTGTGAACCCCCGCTTTAACCACTTGACCACTGGGCACTTGAACCCCCTTCCTAACCAGACCAATTTTCAGCTTTCGGTGCTCTCACATTTTGAATGACAATTACTCGGACATGCAACACTGTACCTATATGAAATTTTTGTCCTTTTTTTTTACACAAATAAAGCTTTCTTTTGGTGGTATTTAATCACTGCTGGGTTTTTTATTTTTTATGCTATAAAAGAAAAAAGACCGAAAATTCTGTAAAAAAATTAAAATTTTCTTTGTTTCTGTTTAAAAATTAAAATTTTGCAAAATTTTGCAAATGAGTAATTTTTCTTCATAAATTTTGGCCAAAATTTCTACTGCTACATATCTTTGGTAAAAATAAGTACAAATTGGTGTATATTATTTGGTCTTTGTGAAAGTTATAGAGTCCACAAGCTATGGTGCCAATATCTGAAGATTGATCACACCTGAAGTACTGACGGCCTATCTCATTTCTTGAGACTCTAACATGCCAGAAAAGTACAAATACCCCCCAAATGACCCCTTTTTGGAAAGAAGACATTCCAATGTATTTAGAAAGATGCATAGTGAGGTTTTTGAAGTTGTAATTTTTTCCCACAATTCTTTGCAATATCAAGATTTTTTTTTTCTTTTCACAAAATTGTCATATTAGCAGGTTATTTCTCACACACAGCATATGCATACCACAAATTACACCCCAAAACACATTCTGCTATTACTCCCGAGTATGGCGATACCACATGTGTGAGACTTTTTTTCACAACGTGGCCACATACAGAGGCCCAACATGCAGGGAGCACCTGCAGGCGTTCTGGAGCACCCAGGACAATTCTGACATTTCTCTCCTACATGTAAAAATCATCATTTGATTGCTAGAAAATTACATAGAACCCCATAACATTATATATGTTTTTTTAGCAAATGATCCTGGCATTGATCGTATTGGCAAGTCGGTAGAAGCACCGGAGGACGGTGGGAGGGGGGGATGTCCCCTCTCGCCTCCTGTAAGAACGATCAAGCAGTGGATTAGCCGCTATGATCATTCTTATGGTGTAGGGAATCGCCAGCTGAAAAAGCTGATATCTGAATGATGCCTGTAGCTGCACCCATCATTCAGATATCCTCGCACAAAGTCAAAGACGTCATATGGAAGTGGTTAAAATGCTTTTATTTTAACACAAAGTTGTCCATTTATACAATATTTCTAACACATAGCATGTACATACAAAAAGAGGCTGAGTACGGCTGAACATGACCCAGCATGGCCGAGCATGGCTGGTTATGGCTGAGCATGGCTGAGTATGGCTGGGTAAGGCCAAGCATGGCTGGGTACGGCTGGGTATCACCGAGTATGGCTGGGTATCACTGAGTATTGCAGAGTATGGCTGGGTATCACCGAGTATTGCAGAGTATGGCTGGGTATTGCAGAGTATGGCTATGTATTGCAGAGTATGGTTGGGTATGGCAGAGTATGGCTGGGTATGGCAGAGTATGGCTGGGTATCACTGAGTAAAGCAGAGTATGGCTGGGTATTGCAGAGTATGGCTGGGTATCACCGAGTATTGCAGAGTATGGCTGGGTATGGCAGAGTATGGCTGGGTATGGCAGAGTATGGCTGGGTATTGCAGAGTATTGCAGATTATGGCTGGGTATTGCAGAGTATGGATGGGTATTGCAGAGTCTGGCTGGGTATGGCTGGGTATTGCAGAGAATTGATGGGTATTGCAGAGTATGGCAGAGTATTGCAGAGTATTGCAGGGTATTGCAGAGTATGGCTGGGTATAGTTACATAGTTACATAGTCAGGTTGAAAAAAGACACAAGTCCATCAAGTTCAACCGCAAAAAAAAAAAAAAACATTCCTTCCTGATCCCCCGAGAGGCATTCGTATATTCCTGTCATCAAATCTACCTATAAATGTTAGTACCCCGTTATATTATGTACATTTAGGAAATAATCCAGGCCTTTCTTAAAGAAATCTACTGAGCTGGCCAGAACCACCTCTGCAGTGAGTCTATTCCACATTTTCACAGCTCTTACTGTGAAGAAACCTTTCCGTATTTGGAAATGAAATCTCTTTTCCTCTAGACGTAAAGAGTGCCCCCTTGTCCTCTTTGTTGACTGTAAAGTGAATAACTCAACACCAAGTTTACTATATGGACCCCTTATATATTTGTACATGTTGATCATATCCCCCCTTAATCTCCTCTTATCAAGAGTGAATAAATTCAGTTCCTCTAATCTTTCCTCATGGCTCCTCCATGCCTCTTATCAGTTTGGTTGCCCTTCTCTGCACTTTCTCTAGTTCCCCAATATCCTTTTTGAGAACTGGTGCCCAAAACTTAACTGCATATTCCAGATGAGATCTTACTAATGATTTGAAAAGGGGCAAAATGATATCTCTCTCTCTGGAGTCCATACCCCTCTTAATACAAGAAAGGACTTTGCTCGCTTTGGAAACCGCAGCTTGGCATTGCATGCTATTATTGAGCTTATGATCTACCAAAACCCCTAGATCCTTCTCCACTATGGATCCCCCCAGTTGTACTCCCCCTAGCATGTATGATGCATGCATATTCTTAGCCCCCAAGTGCATAACTTTACATTTATCAACATTAAACCTCATCTGCCACATAGTCGCCCAATTAGACAGAGCATTGATGTCGGCTTGTAAATTGGAGACCTCCTGTAAGGACGTTATTCCACTGCATAGCTTGGTGTCATCTGCAAAGACGGAAATGTTACTTTTGATCCCAGACCCAATATCATTTATAAAGATATTAAAAAGTAAGGGTCCCAGTACTGATAACCTTAGACCATTCAGAGTAAGAATCATTAATCACTACTCTCTGAATTCTGTCTTTTAGCCAGTTTTTTATCCATTTACAAACTGATATTTCCAAACCTATAGCAGTATAGCAGAGTATTGGCAGGGTATTGCAGAGTATTGCAGGGTATTGGAGAGTATGGCTGGGTATTGCAGAGTATTGGCTGGGTATGGCACAGAGTATTGCAGGGTACGGCAGAGTATTGCAGAGTATGGCTGGGTATTGCAGAGTATTGCAGGGTATGGCAGAGTATTGCAGGGTATTGCAGAGTATTGCAGAGTACGGCTGGGTATTGCAGAGTATTGGCTGGGTATGGCACAGAGTATTGCAGGGTACGGCAGAGTATTGCAGAGTATGGCTGGGTATTGCAGAGTATTGCCGAGTACGGCTGGGTATTGCAGAGTATTGGCTGGGTATGGCACAGAGTATTGCAGGGTACGGCTGGGTATTGCAGGGTATTGCAGGGTATTGCACAGTATTGGCAGGGTATGGCAGAGTATTGCAGAGTATTGGCAGGGTATGGCAGGGTATGGCAGAGTATTGGCAGAGTATGGCAGAGTATTGGCAGAGTATGGCAGAGTATTGCAGAGTATGGAGGGATGGCTGAGCATGGATGGATGGATCGGTGGATGTGACTGCAATTGTCACAGAGCAGCGCTGTGGGCACTACAGATCCAGCCCACAGTGCTGCTGACACCAATCTCTCCCCTCTCTGTACCAATCGCTACAGAGAGGGGAGGGAGGAACCGGTGTCATGACATGACACCCAAGGGGGCGCACAAGAGTGGGATTTTGGGAGGACATCACTGTTCGCCCTCCCAGAGTTATTTAACCGCCCTGCAGCCGTCATTTGGCTATAGGCCGGTTGGGAACTGGTTAAAAGGAAAAATATTTGAAAGAAGAAAAGCACTACTAATTGAACTATAGTCATATGGGACTGTCACATTTGTTTTATTTTATTGTACACAAAAAAGTTTGTCACTGAATAATAAAAGCAGCCGCGCATCCAACATTTTTTGATTTTATTTACCTGTAAAATCCTTTTCTTTGAAGTACATCATGGGACACAGAGCCATAGTAGTTACTATGTGGGTTATAGGCCACCTTCAGGTGATGGACACTGGCACACCCTAAGACAGGAAGTCTACTCCCTATATAACCCCTCCCACTACTTGGAGTACCTCAGTTTTTGTAGCAAAGCAATACACGTGTATACCAGAAAGAAGGGAGGGAACCTATGTGTCCTGTGATGTACCTCAAAGAAAAGGATTTTACAGGTAAGCTGTAATCGTACATCACGGGACACAGAGCCATAGTAGTTACTATGTGGGATGTCCCAGAGCAATGCCAACTGAAGGGAGGGAAACACAACAAAATTAGGGCACCATGAGATCAGAGGGCTTATACTGCTGCTTGCAGCACACTGCGCCCAAAGGAGATATCCTCATGAGCTTTTACATCTACTTGATAGAATCTGCTGAATGTATGGACAGAAGACCAAGTTGCGGCCTTGCAGATTTGAGCCATGGAGGCTTGGTGATGCACTGCCCAGGAAGCACTAACAGCCCTGGTAGAGTGCGCTTAAATTTGAAAAGGTGGAATTTTCCTCTTTAAACCATAAGCTTGAACAATTACTTGTCGAATACTTGTCGAATACATTTAGAAATAGTAGATTTCGATGCTGCTTGTCCTCTTTTAGGACCTTCAGGCAACACAAACAAAACATCCGTTTTCCGAATCTAAGCAGTCGCTTTCAAATAGACTTTGACAGCTCTCACGACATCAAGAGAATGTAGTAATTTTTCTTCCGTAGAACAGAGCTCTGGGGAAAAATGAAGACAGGACAATATCCTGGTTTAGATGAAAACCTGATACTACCTTCGGTAGAAAATTAGGATGAGGACGCAATACAACCTTATCCTTGTGAATAATCAAATATGGCTCTTTACAAGAAAGAGCAGCCAACTCTGAAACCCTTCTTGCAGAAGATATGGCTACCAGAAAAACTAGTTTCCTTGTCAGGAGGACCAAGGGAATCTGTTGTATTGGCTCAAAAGGCTGTTTTTGTAATGCCGACAGAACTAAATTCAAGTCCCAAGGGTTCAGTGGTGACCTAACCAGAGGATTAAGCCGTGTTACCCCCTGAATAAAGCTACGAACCAAAGAATGTGAAGCAAGTGGTCATTGAAAAAAATACAGACAAGGCCGAAACCTGGCCTTTGATAGTACTCAAGGCCAGCTTTATTTCTAACCCCATCTGTAGAAAGTCAAGGATTCTACCTATGACATATTTCCTGGGGTGTCAACCCCTGGATTCACACCAGGAGACATATGCTTTCCAGACTCTATAATATATGACTCTGAAGGCCGGCTTCCTTGCATTAACCAAGGTAGACACCACTGAACCTGATAGCCCATGCTTCTTCAGAATGTGTGTCTCAATAGCCAAACCGTTAAATTTAGCGTTTGTAAGGTAGGATGGAATACTAGACCTTGTGAGAGAAGGTCTGGACGTGACGGTAAGGTCCATGGGACTCCTACCAACATATTTACGATCTCTGCATACCAAGATCTCCTGGGCCACACTGGGGCCACAAGAATCACAGACTTCCCTTCCTGCTTGATCCTGCGAAGAAGGAGGGAATGCATAAATTAGTGAAAACTGATTCCACGGGAATACCAAGGCATCTGTTCAGCATGCCAGTGGATCCTCTATTCTTGACACAAAGTTGTCGATCTTTTTGTTGAACCTGGACGCAAACAGATACACGTCCGGAATTCCCCATTTTTGACATATTGTCAGAAAAATGTCGGGGTGAAGAGACCATTCTCCCGGGCACAACTGCTGAGGACTCAAGTAGTCCGCCTGTCAATTCTTTATTCCTGGAATGAAGACTGCCGATAGGCAAGGTATGTTGTCTTCTGCTAGGTTACGATTCACCTATCTCTGGGCCGCACGACTTCTCGTGCCCCCTTGGTGATTAATATAGGCCACTGCTGTGGCATTGTTGGATTGGATCCTGACAGGACAATTCCGTAGCCTGGGTGTCCAGGCCTTCAGGGCCAGGCGTGCTGCCCGAAACCTCTAGAATATTGATGGGCAGGGTCATTTCTGATTTGGACCATTTCCCTTGGACAGTCGCTTCTTCCAGGACTGCTCCCCAACCCAAAAGGCTGTCATCTGTTGTTGCCACCTTCCAGGTAACTGGTAGGAAGGATTTTCTTTTCTGCGGATTCTTGGATATCAACCACCAACTGAGGCTTTGGCGCACCTTTGGAGATAAACGCATTGTGTAGTCTAAAGCTTGGACCTTCTCGTTCCAAGCTAATAGGATACTGTTTTGCTGTATTCTCGAATGAAATTGAGCATAAGGAACGGCCTCGAATGAAGCTACCATCTTTCCCAACAATCTCATGCAAAGTCAAATAGAAGAATTCTTCTTTGCTTTGACCACCTGAATCAGTTCCCTTACGGCACTGATCTTTGCCTGGGGCAAGAACACCCTCTTTTAAGCTGTATCTATGATCAGACCCAAGTATTCCAATCTCCTTGATGGTTTTAAGGAAGATTTTTCTCAGCATCTCCCTGTTCTTACTCTCCGTAAAGTATTAACTGTTTGCTTTCACTGTCTTATTTTTTATTTTTTTTGCAATTATTAATAATCAGTTTAGGCAGTACATTTAAGCAGCAAAGTGTTCCTGAAAACAGTTCAAATTTATGGTATACATTTTTTTTAATTATGATTTCCCATTCTATATACAGTATATCACAGAATCACTGTAGTTAGATTGCATATGCCCAGCTCTTTGTAATATGTACAGCCAGTGTCAGCCTTATGCCCCGTACACACGATCGGACTATCCAACGGGATTGTACGCCGGATATTCTGGCCGAAAAGTCTGATCGTGTGTACGTGGCATTAGGCTACTGTCCAAAGGGCGACTCTGCTGCCAGCAATCTTGCAGCTGGCAATTTTGAAAATCAGCAGCAGTAGGATCCCCAAGAAGTGGCCTGTTTGTTTCTATGGAATTACTCCCATTGTGGTTAAGGCAGCGAGATGTTGCTCCCATCACTAATGGTCTGGATTCAATAGCATTTAGGTCAGCGAAAGAGAAACATCTCACTGCATCTGGCTACAGAGGTAGAAAGTCTATAAGGACAGACAGCCTGCACCCAGTGAGCCATGGTGCTGCATACAGCTGTCAATAAAAGTGAATGACTGTACACATTTGGCTGCTTGTAAATGCTGATGGCTTCTACATTGGCATTTACCCATGCGTGTGTAAATAAGGTGTATTTTCCTGGATGCTCCACTTTCACATACATGCATGAATTTGTAAATACCAATGTAGAAACCATCAGCATTTACAAGAAGCCAGATATGTACAGTCATTCACTTATATTTGTGGCTGTATATGGCACCATGGTGCCAGACATTTTATACTTCAAGATCCGCATGTGCATGAGGCTTTAATAGCTTTACCTTGAGTTTTTTGACAAAGAATGTTTTAGAGATGCATACAATCACATAGTACAAGTATTTTAGGATAAACAAAATGTATAAGAACATCAAGCATGCCAGCTCCGACATGCTCTCACTTCCCAATTTGGAGACTCAGTCCGCCGGCTTGTGGAGTTGCCCCTAGTGAGTGTGATTCACAGGCAGGACCCCAAGGGTCTGATATCTTTCTTCTACAACCATCTTCTGCTGCCCACGGCTAAAGACCAAATGGGAGGCGGAACTGGGAGTGGTGGAAGATGAGGATTGGGAGGATGCATTTACCACATCTAAGATGGTGTCCCCCAAAATGTCAGACAGACTCACGCACCTATAAATCTTACATAGGTCCTACCTCACCCCGACCCACCTATCCAGGTTTAAACCTAACTACAGCCTGGCATGCCCCAAGTGCGGGGACCCCTTGGGTACATTCTACCATTTGCTATGGACCTGCCCAAGACTTCAGGAATACTGGTCCCAGGTGGTCAATTTCCTCCACGACCGCATGGGCTCCCCCCTATACTTGTGCCCCCGCCAATGCCTACTTGGTATCCTCTCTCTCCCTAAGGAGGAGAAATACCTCAATATATTTTTACAGGAAACACTGTCTCTTTCCAGAATGCAAATCCCCGCACCTGGATTAAAGTAACCCCTCCCACCATTCAGCAATGGATGGGTGCCGTGAATTCCACACTCCCTTATAAAAAGGTGCTGTACTTGCATAGGGGGTGCCCAACCAAATTTAACAAAATATGGGACAGATGGTTGGAGGACATGTCCACATGCACAGATTATAGAACAAGGGGGGGAATTTTGGGACTCTAAATGAGGCACGGTAGGGCGCCTCCATCCCTATATTTGGTACATTTAAAAGGAAGTTTGGGACTTTAAATGAAACGGTTGAGAATGCAGGGGTAGGAGTAAGGTATTTTTAATTGATCACAAATATGTAGCGTAGTAGAAAAGTAAATTCATATATATACATGTAGTAGTCACAGGGTGTAGACATGATAATACAGGGGTATACATAAATGAACACATGATTCAAGATGAATACATAGTAAAGAATGGAAATAAATAAGACAATGATGTGGTTCCCAAGTCCCACGGATGGCATGCCCGTTACCTCTGTTCATAATCAAATTCATAATATAATCATATTAAATAAAAACTTGATAAAATCATCAGGACGTAATAAGTATCACTGTAGCATCGATTGTAGCTCGACGCGTTTCGTGGATGCATCTCCACTCATCAGGAGCTGATGCGACAGATTCCCGTGAAATGTATAGATATAGATATAATGAGTCACACTCTATAATGAGTGGTAAAAAAATATATAGGAAAAACTTGCCAAACGCACTTACCAAGCCTGTCGGTGAGTGCGGCACGCAGTGAACGGCACATAGTGGGTAGGAGGTATCGACTCCACCGGCGGAGCTGAGGCGGCGTAACCTACATAGCAGCATTGGGTGATGTTAGAAGGCACCCGGAGATGGGGGTGGTTTGCATGTGACAGCAGTGCTAGTGTCTGGGTACAAGAAACGAATATTCTGAAAATAAAGTATATATGTATATAGATAAATTTGGGGTGACCCATTAAGTATATATGTATTGGGAGTAATAATAACTTATATATATATGTTTGAAGTAATAGTAACTTAAAGAGTATTGCATATATGTATATGTATATATACATACGTATATAAGTATATAGATAAATTTGGGGTAACCCATTGAGTATATATGTATTTGGAGTAATAGTAACTTATATATATATATTTGAAGTAATAGTAACTTAAAGAGTATTGCATATATGTATATATATATATATATATACACATATATGATATCGTAGTCTGTAGTATATAGTGTATATATTAAAGTAGTAATGAATTTTAGAGGTAATATGTACACCTAGGACCCAGTGTATCTACGTATAGAGTGATAATAGGAGGTGTGATTTCGATAATATAAGGTGTGTGTGTAATAAAATAAATTGTGTAGGATAAAGGACAATGATGACCTAGATATGTGCAAATGTTAAACTAAAAAGTGGAAGTAAAATAGATACAAATTATATAATTAAATGAAAACATAGTGTGTGCAATCAAATGAACCTACGAACAAAAACAACCTCAAATCAAGGAACACTAACCCAAGTTGCAACACCCAGCAGAGAAACAGCTGGTGTGCAGGGATCCCAGGAAGAGACAGGCCGAATGAACAGCCCGCTCCAACTGGGAAATATGTAGTATGACGCCGCCAACGCCACGTGCGTGGGCCCGTGAGGGGGAGGGGCGTCCGCACCCGAGCTGACAAGCCGCTCAGTGATTGGCGCCAACCATCCCTCTCCACGGAAACCATGTAATTGTAGGCGTCATACTACATATTTCCCAGTTGGAGCGGGCTGTTCATTCGGCCTGTCTCTTCCTGGGATCCCTGCACACCAGCTGTTTCTCTGCTGGGTGTTGCAACACAGTGATACTTATTACGTCCTGATGATTTTTTATCAAGTTTTTATTTAATATGATTATACCTTATAATGTGATCATGAATTTGATTATGAACAGAGGTACCGGGCATGCCATCCGTGGGACTTGGGAACCACATCATTGTCTTATTTATTTCCATTCTTTACTATGTATTCATCTTGAATCATGTGTTCATTTATTTATACCCCTGTATTATCATGTCTACACCCTGTGACTACTACATGTATATATATGAATTTACTTTTCTACTACGCTACATATTTGTGATCAATTAAAAATACCTTACTCCTACCCCCGCATTCTCAACCGTTTCATTTAAAGTACCAAACTTTCTTTTGATTGTACATGCACAGATTAGGACCAACCTATAGTTGTGGCACAGTATACAGGGGTGACTCATACACACTCCCGTTGCCCCTCAGTCTTTAGGCCCACATGCTGTTACTTACCGTATTATAAGCCTATTGTATTCCACATGCCTCTATGGAAATTTTTTGTAACTCACCCCCTTGGCTAGTCCATCTGATATGCTCCAATCATTGTGAACATATATATATAATGCCTAAATGCAATTCATGTAAAATGTCCTTGTTTAGTGCCTGTTGCATTTAATACGTGATTATGTCTCCCTTCTCTTTTGATGCTCAATAAAAGTTTTATTGATTAAAAAAAAGAACATCAAGCATGTTCCCAGAAACTGGGGTCACCAGCGTTAACCAGACCATAACCAAACAAAACATCAAAAACAGACCAGACCAGGGGGAATGTATTGCATGGTTAGGAGTCAGGGGAAACGCACCCAAATACCAGCTCCACTAGGACACGCTAGGGCAGCACTGCTTGGAACTCTCTCATATACAAGGAGGTCTTCTGTGGACTGACTCCTGTCTTTGGTTAATATAAAAATTCCCTCAATGTCAGAAAAGAGGTTTATTGTCCAGAGCAATTGTGCCTAGCACAACAATCTCCTGATTTTGTTTTTTAAAAAGTAAATCTCATTTACATTTTCTGCAACTCATTCTTCTAAAATCGATATAAAAAACATGTGATGGTACATATCTACATTATATTTTACATTATGCACCTTACGCCCAGTACAAGTATCCAGTGTGGATCTGGGTTGACAGACAACTCCAGCAGAAAATCTGAGGGAATTATTAGATTATGATATATGCTATCATGACTGCGACATTGCAGCGGACACATCAGACACTTTTGACACATTTTTTGGACCATTCACATTTATACAGCGATCCGTGCTATAAAAATGCATTGATTACTGTATAAATGTGACTGGCAGGGAAGGGGTTAACACTAGGGGGCGCTGCAGGGGTTAATGTGTTCCCTATGTTAGTGATTCTTACTGTGGGGGGAGGGGACTGACTGTGGGAGGGGACCGATCGGTGTCCCTATGTACAAGGGACACACCATCGGTCTCCTCTCCAGTGACAGGACGTGGATCTGTGTGTTTACACACACAGATCCACATCCTGCTCTGTTACTGGGCAATCGCATTGGGTCCCCAGCTATGCGGCGGGCACGCGTGCGCCTCCCGCGGCGCGCGCGCCCCCTAGTGGCCAAAATGTAGACTCCGTCATATGACGTCGTCCCACCACAAGAGCCGCACCGCTCCGCCGTCAATAGACAGTGGGCGGTCGGCTAGAGGTTAAAGAATTTTAGCAAATGATTTTGTTAGCTGTGGCTGCCCCACATTGTAAATAACTTTGTGCATCAGCCTGTAGGTGGGTGCAGCATGGTGTGGTGGCAATAAGTCACAAAGTCACGTGCAGTATAACGCTAGGTTCACACCTATGTGCGTGGATGCTGGAATTGCATCTGTTTCCGCACCTGCAGCCAAATCGTGCTGCTCTTAGGAGACGCGCAGGGCTGGCATTCATTCTGAATGGCACCCCCATACATCTCTGCATGCAGAGCGTTTGCAGGTGCGGGAACTGCAGTCAAAAAGACCATGAGATTTCCCTGCATCCACATTTTTGAAAAAGTGCATGCACCTTTTTTTTTTCGAAAACGCAGGCACAGCAGCCTATTTATGTGAATGGGCTGCCCTGTCTGCACAGTCGCAGGCTGAAAAAGTGCTAAGGTGTGAACCTAGCGTAAAACTCTCATTGAAGAAATGCAGCAAGTTCACCAGTGGGCAGACTACCCAACTGGGTGCACTCACAGTTTCCAGAAACGTGACAAGAGCAGGTTTCAGCTGGACTGACAGCGTCTGTTGAGAGAAGCAGAATGCAATCTGGCCATCTAGTGCCCCATCGGGAAGATATTATTATTATCATTATTATAATATAGGATTAATATAGCACCAACATTTTGCACAGCACTTTACAACAATAGGGCAGACAGTACAGTTACAATATAATTTAACACAGGAGGAATAAGAGAGCCCTTCTCATTAGAGCTTACAATCTAGAAGGGAGGGTCAAGTGATAAAAAAAACGGTAAAATAAAAGTACAGTTGTTAGGTGGGGGCAGAATAGGCTTCTCTGAAGATAAGGGTTTTCAGGGATCATCTAAAAGTGTACAGAGTAGGAGATAGTCGAACAGATTGGGGTAGGGAGTTCCATAGGATGGGAGAGGCTTGGGAAAAGTCCTTGACAAGGGAGCTAGAGAGCAGGAGGTCTTGGGAGGCATGAAGAGAATGATTACGTTAGTATTTTGAGACTAGGTTAATGATGTAGCTAGGGTCAGAGTTGCCAATGGCTTTGTGAGTTGTTGTTAGTGTTTTGAATTGGTAACGGTTGGTAAGGTTGATGAGCCTGGCAGCAGCATTCATGATGGACTGAAGGGGGGACAGCTCATTGCATGCAGTGAGGAGGGAGTTGCAGTGGTCATGGCAAGGGGTTACCAGAAATTTAACTAGTTTTGTGGTGTCAATGGTCATTAACTATTGCAGAGACCACTAGGCTTGGAGCAACCATACCTTCAGACTTGTTGGGACTTTGAGTTGTCTGTTGTGGGGGTTGTCCCCCCTCCCCAGGAGTTAGTAGTTTAATGACGGCCTGGATGGGTTTCTGAATCCCGACTGCCCACAGTTCTTGGATATGTACACTGAATGGACGCCTGTCTGATCAATGCCCTCAGATCGGGCAGAATTAGAAAAAAAATGATGTGCTGAAAGAATGGTACTAGGTGTTACAACTTTCAGGGGTATGTGAAAACATTCGGGAAAGGGGGTCTGCCCTCCCATTCTTGGACCCAGGACAATATGTGATATAAAAGTTGAACCTAGAAAAGAACAAGGCTCATCGAGCTTGCTGAGGTCTTAAGCATTTGGCTGTTCTGAGATATTCTAGGTTCTTGTGGTTCGTAAAAATCATAATGGGGTGAGCGGCACCTTTCAGAAGGTATCTCCATTCTTCCAGGACAGATTTTATGACCAACAGTTCCTGATCACCCACATCATAGTTTTTCTCCCCGGCTGGCTCATCTTTCGTGAGAAAAAGGCCACTGGGTGAAGTAATGCATTGGGTCCCTGACACTGAGACAGGATTGCCCTTGTGGCCACTTCTAACGCATAAACCCCCAGAACGTAAGGCAGGGCAGAGACTTTAATTTGTCAAAGGCTGCCTGGGTTTCTTGAGCCCATTGGAATCGGGCATGCTGGCGGGTTAAATGAGTAATAGGTGAAACATTGGCAGAAAAACCCTTCACAAATCTCCTGTAGAAGCTGGCTAAGCCCACAAACCTTTGAACGCCCTTTTTATCACAAGGAGCTGGCCACTCCAAGACAGCCTTCACCTTTTGTGGATCCATTCATTCATTCATGAAGTGCTGGACCGTGGCTGGGGCATTGCAAAGTCTGAACAGAATAATGAGGTATTGAAAGTGTCTGAACCGAGTTCTGAATGCCGTTTTCCACTCGTACCCCTCACAGATGCAGACAAGATTATGGGCACCCCGCAAATCCAGTTTAGTAAAGGTCCGGGCAGTTTGAAATCTTTGAAAGAGTTTGGGGATGAGAGGGAGCAGATAGCGATTCTTTATGGTGATTTTATTGGTCTTAGTGGGTTGTCTGTCTTCTCAATGAAGAATATGCCAGCCCCAGTGGGGGAAGAGTAAGGGCGGATGAACCCTTTATCTAAGTTCTCATCTATGTATTACCGTAAGGTTTCAAGCTCGACTTCAGAGAGAGGAAATATACACCCGGGAGCAATTCAATTGGGCAATCATACGGCGGATAAGGTGGGAAGCCATCGGCTTTCTTTTTGTCTAAAATGTCCAGAAACTCATGGTAAGCTGGTGGTACATTCTAGTAGATTCAAACAAGGAAGACGCTGCTCTAGGAGAGCAATTACTACAGTCCGGATGCCCTGAGTGCAAGCCACGGCTCGCCACCAATGATCAATAGGAATAAAAGAATGGCTGCAGGAACGTTCCAACGATTTTATTCCAAAAATAGCGAATGACAGCCAACAAAGACAGAGTGTCCGAACCCAAGAGGTAGCGCGTGCATTTCACACTGACCTCAGTGCTTCTTCAAACCTCAGGTTCTTTCTTCCTTTACATTCTAGTTGATGCTAGATACTGGTTGAATGGTCAAGCAGCTTGTAGAATCTCTGGATTCGGGGACAAAGCAGTGCTGCAGTCAGTAGGTAGAGGTAAAGAAGGCTTCTTTCTTGGCCCAATCGATTTGTGGGTTATGTGCCTGCAGCCAAGAAATTCCCAAGATGACAGGGAACATGGGTAAGCACAGGATGTGAAAAAAGATACATTTCTGATGGCCAGAGTCTGTCAAAGTGAGAATAGGTGCTGTTTCTTGCATGACAGGTCCAGAACTGGGCATAGAAACCATCAGCTAAATGCACCTCTAGTCTCTGTTTCTTGCAATGAATGTATACCAAGTCTCTTTGGCAGGGCCAAGTCCAGGAGGCAGCTGCATGCAACAGAATAAATTACTGCTAGAAGCTGAATCTCCCCTTCTGCCACTTGCAACAAGACAGGGAGAACCAGGTGAGATGGGGAAGATCCAGAGACTTGGAAGTACAAAGGACTGTAAAGAAGACTTACTAGGTCTCACGGGGCAGTTTCATAGAAAATGTCCGGCTCCTCCACAATAGATGCACAGATTGGCCTGCTGACATTGTAGCTTTTCGTCAGGGGTTAAAGCAGAACAGACCAGGCCAATTTGCATTGGCTCTACTTCGGAAGATGTTGTGGTGGAGGGCACAGATGCAGGTGTAGATGGAACCTTGGGTAGCATCCAGGTGGTTCTGAAGGACTGGTATCGTTCAGAACGCTGCTCCTGCAGGCGTCTATCCAACTGTATGGCTAGTTGTATGAGACCTTCTAATGTAGCGGGGGTCTCTACTCTGGCCTTAATGGCTTCAGACAGACCCAGTCATTATTGGTATCCCTGAGTTGGCTTGTTCTATCCCGTATTTGCAGACCACTTGCTGAAATCCACGGTATAATCTTCCACTGGGTGCCATCCCTGCTGCAAGGTATGCAGGGTGGCTTCAGCGGAGGCCACACGCTTTGGGTCATCATAAAGTTGTGCCATAGATCCAAAGAATGTATCCACAGAATTAATAGCAGGGTTCTTTTGTTCCAGTAAGTTGTGGGCCCAAGCCTGGAGCTCATCGGTTAGCAAGGAAATAATGAACCCCACTTTCACAGTCTCTAATAGATAACAGATAAAGTCCTTAGTTGAAGGGCCAAATATAACAGGCAGGCATTCTTGAACTTCTTTTGGTCACCGGAGAAGCATCCAGGAGTTGACACCTGTGGTTCAAGAGGAGGAACCACCACAGTGTGCATAGAAGTGGTGCGTTCCTGGGATGGTGAAGCAGAGGCAGCACTGGCGAGGGAAGGACTGGGATCCACAGGAGCAGGGGGACACAGACAGGTGTCGCAGGCGATTCTCCAACTGGAAGTAACCTTCCTGTTGTCTCTGACTGGTTGAGTGAACACAGTAACTTGCTGGCACAGAGCCTCAAACTGGGACGCACCTCCATCGGCCTCTGACATGTTCGCTGGATTGTACTGTCCCGTACCTGGTCGGAGGCCAAAGTGCAGAACACCTCTGGAGGTGGTACAGTGCATGCAGTGCCCAAAGAAGCATGGGTTGCCAATTGTAGTAGTCTGCAGAGCTGATCACCGGATGTCAGCAGGAACAAGCAGGATACACTGCAGGGCAGATGTCCTTAGCAGTTCTGGGTCATGCTTGGCAGTAGGTAGGGCAAACAGGAAGCAGAACCAGAAGCCAGGCCAGAGGTCATACACGGTGGATCAGCCAGGCATAGGCAGGTAGCAGAAACTAGATCAAGCTGGGATCATACATGGGTAGACAGATAATAGCAGAGTCGGTGAGCCAAGCCGAGGTCAAACACAGTGGATCAAGCAGAAGCAAAGTCAGTAGTTCAAGCCAGGGGTCAACTCAGAGCCAGGAATCAAGATGAAGCATTTCAAGAGGCAAGCCTGGTCGGTAACAGGAAGTCCAAGATCAGGATACACAAGGCACAGGAACACGGGGTGGGGGGGGGGGGGTAACGACAATCCAGCAATTTGTGAGAGGAGCTGCTGTCCTTATATAGCCAGTGGACACTGGAAATTCACGTTTTGCATGCGTCGATGCACCGACGTGCACGCAGCCAGGTGCCAGGACATAAGCACCATACAATGTGAGTGTACAATTTTTATACCCTTTTATGCACAATAAAGAAAATGGTTTTACGCTATGAGATTTCCCTCTATCGTTTATCTTTCCCTACTCACACCTGAGGAGTAACTACCGTGAGGCCTGCTAGCAGAGAGACAATCCAGGGGAATTTTCCCCAACAAGCGCACATGACCATACTATATATAGGTGGTCAAAATTCAGGGTGAGTGTACATCCATGTGGGGCACCTGTTTGTTAGCACAAGCCAAGTGGAGCACTGTTTTTAAAACATAGGAGCACAGCACCTTGGGACTTTTTGTGTTTATTTAGCTGTCACAAGGACTATTGTTGATATTTACATATTGTTTAAGCAGTGTATTATTATTTATGTACCTGTCCAAGTTTGTTCCCTTTTTCCCTTTTCCCCCTTCACCTTTTTCATATGGGATGCCAGTTCTTTCCCAGCCAATGGGGACATGGCTGAATTTTATAGGGAGGTGGGTGTAAATTTTTGTTTATCAAAAATCTTACAAACATGCAACATAATAAAAACATATTTACATATATACCAAAAAATCAACAAAAATTAATATATACATAAATAGACAAAAACAAACAAACTTGCATCAGCAAATAACAGAAAAGAAAATGTATTTTTTCAGAAAATAACATAAATATAACTATATACAAAGAAACATAATTTTACTATTCGTAAACTACTAAATTCTGCAAAACCAACCCTACTTCAACCTGAACACCCATGTATGCAGCCTTTTTCCCCCAAAAATCTGATCATAAAAAATCTAGGGGACATGAAAGGGCAGAAATAAAGCCGAGCACCCAGAGACTGACAGACAGCAGCTATGGGGACCTGACATTCCTCCACGCCTTTGCCCAGGCCCCCGGCTGCCACTTATCCTTCTCAAGACCCCAAATCTTCACAACCTAACCAAGAATGTTGTGCACCACCACTCGACAGGAAGGACTTTTTTCAGAGTAGAAACCTGACACTGTGCATTCCACGTGAAGTGACGGACTAAGCTAACTAGAAAAAGTGTCTCAAAATCAAAATACCAGTGAGTTTAAAAGGCTCCGTATGAACACTCCACATAACTTAAGTGGGAAAGGAAAGGGATACCCAGAGCCACACTATGCTTATAGACTTCTATATTGAAGGGGCACTGAAGCAAGGAATGGTCCATCTCCTTCACCCCACCCCACCACACTCCACTCTTGGACAACTACGGTTCTCCAAACAGAGATCCTTTAGGTTGCCCTTCACATAGAGTCTGCCATGGAACGAGCGCCAGGCCAAATCCCGAAACTTTAAATGGATTCTCTTCAGATTAACCAAACGCAAACCCTACCCCCTAACAGGGCCCGGGCAATCCCTCAAGGCCAGCAGTTGGCTCAAGGCAGATTCAACAACCCTCTTCTCCAGGGCCTTCCTAGGAAGAGACTTAATTTGACATCACTTGCCACTGCGGAAGCATTTTCAGGCACGGGAGCTTACCATGTCGGACCCTCAGGCTTTTCACTGGCCCACCATTCACCCAGCTCTGCAGAAAAGACCTAAACCAGGACTGAAAAATACCAACCCACCCAGGCGGTTCCTCTGCCAGCATATTACCAAAATTATGTTTCAAACACATCAGAGAAAAGAATACCACCGGGTTGACCATACCTAGGCTTCCCATCTGCCTGGGAAGGTAGGTTACAGACCTCTTAAAGAGGTTCAGTCTGTTTCCCCAAAACAGCTGGAAGAAACAACTGTAAATTCTCCCATAGAGAGAAACTGGCAAGACAAAGCTGACGTACAAAAATATCGGGATCTAGTACGTTTTGATCAGCTCAATCCTTTCCGTGTAAGAGAGTTTCCAATCCTTCCAGCTGGCAACCTTGGCATTGGCATCTTGTAACCTGCTTACCCAATTTGCAAGACCATAATCGCCGCGATCAAATTTGATACCTAAAATTTTCATTTCCTGCCAGGGCTTTGGAAAGGTGTTTAGTAGCTCAAAGCCTTCGCCTTCCTCTCCCATCCAGAAAAACTCACTATAATCCAGATGGATCTTTGAGCCTGATGCCTCAGCATACCGATTGATCACGAGGTGAGGTGGGTGTAACACTAGAAGTAAGAGAAGGTGAAAGCATTTTCTGGCCAGGGATAAACCTGAGTCACTGATTTGGGTATGGGTTACTAGAGGCCAGGGCTGGATGATTCATCCTGGCAGCTACCTGGTGCCTCCCCCTAGTATCTGGAATATTCTAGAACTAGTGGGCAGAGGTAAGGAACTGCCATGAATATTTTGAGGCCTTTAGCCAATCCCCAGGTTGGGGGCATGGCAGGGAGCTAACGAAGCCTTTAAATAGACATGGGGCATGCCAGCAGGGGAGTCAGGTGGAAAATGGAGAAGCAGTGCTGAGGAGAGGCTGTGAGTGGACCTTGAGGGATCCCTTACCAGAGGGGGTTTACCTCACGCTGGGAGCTCAGAAAAGCTGGCCTGGAAGGATCCTACCACAGGAGGCAGTTGGAAGGATTCATGCCGGGAGGCAGCGGGAAAAAGCAAGCAGAGACCGTGAATAGATCAGCACGGTGCAGGCACAAGACAAAGGGAAAGACTGTGAACTGCGACAGTGCTTTCTTGAGGACTGAGTTGTGCAAAGTCTTCATGTAACCTTGCCCAGGGAGATGTCCATGTGTGTACCAGTTGAGCAGGACTGGTGCAGAGAGTCAGTCAGGAGGACTGTGAGGAAGAGCAGCCAGGCATGGCTGGGGGCAGCCAGGCGAGCTTTCATTCTTTAGGCAAGTGGAGCTGGGATCAGTGACCACAGGAACGCAGAAGGAGAGATGTTATACTGTTCACTTCATCTGTGCTATTTTGTCAATGAACTGAGAGTCCCTGCTTGTATTGGGCCTTTGCTGAACTAACAATGTCCTGCTAGTTCCATCTGAAGTGGTTAGCAGGATCTGTACATAGGTTTATGCAGGTGGAAGGAAGTAGAGGACTTTTGTAAATTGGGAGGAGGTTGTCCCGCTGTTCAGTGTTTTGGACATTTTCAAGTTGGAAATCCCATAATTTCCCTACTCCATCCAAGTTATCATCCCCTAATAAAAACAAAAAAAAAAAAAAAGCCAATGACTGTTTTCTGAGTTGGAGTGAATGAAGGAAATGCTACGTGACTGGTTGTGCAGCAGTGGGGAAGCCTAACTTCAGCGACTTCTACGGGGTAATGCTACATATAAAATAGTTCTGTGCTGTCATAGGTGACCATAAATTTAGGGTCAAGGTCAAATTTTTCTATGCAGGACACTGTATAGAATCTACTGTAGTTCCCTTCCTTTGCAATAATTGCATCAGGATATTACTAATAACAAAAAGAATGTCTACATTTGCAATTATTTTCAGTAGGAAATGAAAAATGTATTTTTTCATGGATCTCATGGAAATGTTTGTTCAAGGATGAACCACTTGGCCTGCCGGAACACATACCTACAGTAGGTGAAGTGGTGTTGCAGGTATCTGGGCCTAGAGCTATAGAGCGCAGCAGAGTTCGGAAGCAGACAGTTCAGATAAACCCAAGTAGAACTGCCAGCGTATGTGGCAGGGGACAGCAAGTATGCAAGAGTGGCTGTCATCACATGTGTCTCCAGTTTCTCAATTGCTTGAGGCTGGCACATATCATGAATTCCTTCACATGTGGAGTATTGGGTTCTGTGCAGACATTGTACCCCTGGGGACTTCAAAGCGGATATTAAAGTATTTATTTTAAGAGATGATTGGCATTCTGAGTAGCAAAGGACCTGTCATCAGAGCAGTAAAAGTGACTGGTACAAAGTTAGTGCAGAGAGCAGCCTGTTAAAATTGCTATGAACTATCCTATTTGTATGACCCCCTGCATGGATCAGTTACTCTCTCTGTTCATTTTTATTTCAAGCAATAAAATTTATGGTCACAACTTCTGTACTTGTTTCTATGCCTTTAACTGAGTACAACAGCTGTGTCAGGAGATGTCAGGAAGGACTGTCCAATAAGTGTGACAAAAATACCACTGCACCTCTCTTTGGAGCAAGCCGACATCTTCATAACGCTACTTCCACTGAAATACATTTTACAATTTAGAGTGCTAAAAATGCCCCACCCAGCATGGGAGATCTACAGAAACTGTATTGTAAAAAGCTAGCTTAAATCTTTATAGTGTAGGCAAGAACTGAGCCTACTAAGTGAACAGCAGTAAAAAAGCAAAATGTACCTGTAGATCATATTTTTAGAACTTTTTTCACCTGTTTTTATTTGAATGATGATCAGGGCTAAAAACTTTTCTTTGAAATGTTTAGATAGAGTGGAAAGGGCTAGAAGCTCTGTTAAGTTTTAATGCAAAGTTTAGCCCCTTTGGCCTGGCACCATTGAAGTGTTTCTGTGACTGGCGACAAGGTGTAGTGATAGCACAGTGACACAAAACAAACGTCAGTTTTTTCGATCAGGAACACCTGTTCCCATGTCAGCTATTAAAACTGATATTTGTTCCCTCAGTCAAGAAATTTCCACTCATTTTTTGTTGCACCTCTATGACAAAAAGTAAAGGCAAATCTCCTTGATGGCGACACAGCAATAAAAAATCTGACCAGAGAATTTAACCCTTCTCCATTCTATCCAAAAATTAAAAAAAGACATTATGGGGTTGATTTACTAAAGGCAAATAGACTGTGCACTTTTCAAGTGCAGTCGCTCCAGAGCTTAGTAAATTAGGTAAAGCTTCACTTTGCAAAAAATATCCAATTACATGCAAGGAAAATAGAAAAAAAAATGCATTTTTGCTTGCACATGATTGTATGATGGAAGTCAGCAGGGCTTCTGTTCATTAACTAAGCTCTAGAGCAACTGCAAATGTGTACAGCTTATTTGCCTTTAGTAAATCAACTCCTATATATTCACTTCTGCTGTCCGCACTGATCTTTGCAGTAGTGAAGAGAAACCACCACCTGAAGATCCTGCAGAATTCAAAACTTCTAGGTGTTTCAGATTCCTGATCCCTCTCTGTGCTCAGTAGATTCATCTTCTGGTCTCTACATCAATACTGTGTCCTATAGTGGTGAAGGATTTTGAAAAATAAACCATTATTTATGGTCTAGAGCCCTACGGATGATATGAGTAACGATGACGCACAGGTATAACACAAAACTTACCAACATGAAATAGACCCGAAAGCGTGCCTTGGTCTATCGTATGGTACACCAAAATAAGGGGGCATACCCTAGATAAGGGATGATAAAATAAGTAGCTATGGAATAATGTGAAATGAGTATTCAGTCTGGAGTAAGAATACTTAGAAGAAGCCCTAAAAAGGGGAGGGCGGGGGGTATCTCGCACAGGAAACCGACAAAGACCAGCGGCCTTTGGGCTGCTTAAATACCCTCCGGTCTCCTCCCATAACTTCAGGCCGGCACACCGGCCTTCCAATTAATCAAAAGGATTGAATTCTACCAAAAAACTATGTGTTTGGACTTTACTGGTACCAGAGAGAAACGGTCATAAGTATTTTAAAAAATGTATATTTATTAAAAGCATAATAAAAAAGTATGTTAAGAACAAAGAGAATGATTCTCTAATACATTATAGGCCATATAATGTAGGGCCATCAATTATCTTGGCTGTATGATCCAAGGAGTTGACACGTTTCGCAACCTGCTTCCTTAGGACCTCCTTAGCTTAATAGCAATAAATGGCATACTCAAAGAAAAAAACGAAAAAACATACATAAGCAACATTCTGTTTCTGGTGTTATTGTAACATTATATTGTTTTTTCAATAAATCCATAGTATCTTGAAAGTACGATGGAAGGCTTAGCACATTCTTTATACAGAATGAAACAAGAAATGTAAGGGTGCAATTAGAGCGGCTAAGATAGAACACGAAAGACACATAGCGGAGGAGAGCAAAAGAAATCCCAAATATATCTTTAAGTATGTAAACAGTAAAAAAGGAGGACAGACCATATTGGCCCCCATAAAGAATGACTAAGGACATCTGGTTACAAAGGATGGGAAGATGGCAAAGGTATTGAATTTATTCTTCTCCACAGTCTTCACAAGGGAATCGGGGGGCTTTAGTAACCAAAACTGAAATGCTTTTTCTCATGACACAGCACAGGAAGCACCCTCATGGCTAACAGATGACATAATTAGAATTAGACTTGGGAAACCTAACATTAATAAATCACCGGGATTGGATGGTTTGCACCCGAGGGTACTTAGGGAACTCAGTCAAGTAATTGCCAGACCATTGTTCTTAATTTTTACTGACAGTCTACTGACTGGAATGATACCAGCCGATTGGAGAAAAGCAAATGTAGCACCAATATTTAAAAAGGGCCCAAAATACATCCCTGGGAATTACAGACCAGTTAGCCTAACATCAATAGTATGCAAGTTCTTGGAGGGGATGATAAGGGACTATATACAAGATTTTAGTAATGAAAATGGTATCATTAGCAGAAATCAGCATGGATTCATGAAGAATCATTCTTGCCAAACCAATCTATTAACCTTCTATGAGGAGGTGAGTTGCCATTAGGAATGAGCACGAGTTTGAGACGTAAGTTTGACTCGAACATCGGGTGTTCTCCGAATAGCGAACAATTTGGGATGGTCGCAGCACATTCTAAAAAGCCGCGGAACACCCTTTAAAAGTCTATGGGAGAAATCAAAAGTGCTAATTTAAAAGGCTTATATGCATGGTATTGTCATAAAAAGTGTTTGGGGATCTGGGTCCTGCCCCAGGGGACATGTATCAATGCAAAAAAAAGTTTTAAAAATGGCAGTTTTTTCGGGAGCAAGGATTTTAATAATGCTTAAAGTGAAACAATAAAACGGAAAATTCCTATCAATTTCCTATTCCTTTCCTGATGGACTCCATGGCAGCCAACGTGTGGGTTTAGTCCCGCCTCCTGTACCCTATAGGACGCTACTCCCATAAATCTTTGCTCCCTGCCAGAGGCCGTGTTCGATAACTATACTACTCCAGCCATTTGGGATGGAACTCCTGCTGCCATGGAGTCCATCAGGAAAGGAAAATTACGGTAAGTATTTTGATAGGAATTTTCCATTTTCCTGACAGACTCCATGGCAGCCAACGTGTGGTAAATAACTCGCCGTACACACCCAGGTGGGCAAAATGCTGAACAAACAAAGATTTATTTGACACCGTCAACTGACAAAACTTTAACACCAAAATCAACTGAGGATAGAGCCGCTGGCTCAACACAATTGTGAGTCATGAAGGTATGGATCGACGACCAAGATGCCGCTCTGCAGATCACTTCAGGAGCCACATGGCGTGAGGCTGCCCACGAAGTTGAAAGACTTCTGGTTGAGTGGGCTGTTACCACCTGAGGAGGAGCCACGCCCTTCTCTTTTTATATGCCCACCGAATCGCTTGTTCTATCCATGCAGCAATAGATCTAACTGATGCCCGGAGGCCCTTGTTTTTCCCGTAGAACAGGACGAACAGATAATCCGACTGGCGAAATGGGGCTGTAACTTCCAAGTATTGCTTTAAGAAGCCACCAACATCAAGAGGGTGAACATCTGAGATTCCGGTGGACCTGAAGGTGGGGAGTGAGATTTCTTGGTTCTCATGAAAAATTGAGGTGACCTTAGGGTTTGACCCTAACATTGGAACCAGGACCACCCTGTCTGGAAAAAGGATTAGGAAAGGTTCTTTGGCCCCTAGAACCTGAATTTCGGATACCCTCTTCGCCGAGGTGACGGCCACTAAAAAGGCAGTTTTAATAGTAAGCTCTCTGATGGAAAGTGACTTATCAAGATGAGAAAAAAAGTCCAAAACTAGAGGCAGGTCCCATTTAGGGAATCTGGGTTTCCTTTGGGGTCTCAATCTCACTGCTCCTTTAAAGAATTGTTGAATAAGGGCGTGTTTGGCCCACGACACCCCCGTGAAGGCGGAGATAGCTGACACCTGAACACGAAGGGAACTAACCGACAAGGTTAAATCCAGGCCTGATTGCAGGAAACTCAAAATGTCCTGAACTGCAGGTGAGCCGCATGAATTATCTCTGGAAGACATATGGGATGAGAATTTAGCCCAAATCCGCTCATACACTTTATTAGTGCTTCACCTTCTTGCATTTAGGAGAGTGGGGATAGCTTCCTTGGGACACCCTAGTGCTTCCAACCTTCCCCTCTCAAAAACCAAGCCCTCAACTGTAGGTGAGCTGGGCACGGGTGGAGAATCGTGCCTTGGGAGAGCAGATCCCGTCTGGTCGGAAGAGGAACTGGTTCTTGGAAGCTGAGAAGAGATAGGAGAGGAAACCCAGGCCTGTTGGGCCAGTGAGGAATTATGGCTATTATCTCCACCTCTTCCCATCTGAGTCTCCTCAGGAATTAAAAGATAATCGGAATTTGAGGGAAGGCATATGCCCTGTGGAACCATCCTCCATTGTGCCCACTTCACCATCAGTATTGTGGACACCATGGTGCCTATGATCCTTAGACAATAAAGTGCGCTGAGATGAGAAGACGAGAGGGCCAGGCCGATCCTGTCTCAAACTATTGCAACCTTCTCCTCGGGCAGAGAGATGGTACCTCTCACTGTGTCGAAAAGTGCTCCGAGGAACACGAGAGACTGCGAAGGCTCTAACTGCCTCTTCTCCAGATTCAGGAGCCATCCGAATTCCCTGAGGGTTGAAATGGTCTGATCCCTGTGTTCCAAGAGACGATCTCTGTCCTGAGCCAGAAGGAGTAGGTCGTCTAGGTAGTGATGGATACGGATTCTTCTGATTCTTAACAGAGCCGCGATTGCCAACAGGACCTTCGAGAAGGTACGTGGAGAAGTTGACAGACCGAAGGGAAGGCATGTGAATTGTAAGTGAAGTTGGCCTATGGAGAACCGAAGAAATTATTGTAAGTCTGTTGCCACAGGAACGTGGAAGTAGGCGTCTTTGAGGTCTATGGAGACCAGCCAGGGGACTGACTGTTGGATCGTGGACAGTGTCCATCTTGAACCTCTCCTTTTTTATGAAGCGATTAGACATGGGAACTGTCAAAAATTTGTTTTGTTTCGTTTCGTTCCGTTTCGTATATAAAAAAAATCGTAATTCGTAATTCGTGTTCGAAATTCCGTTCAAATTCGTATGAAAAACGAATTTCGTACGAATCGTAATTTTTTTTCCCGAATCGTTACGAATTGTTAGTAAAGTTACGAATCGTTACGAATCGTTAACGCGGCTAATGAATTGTCGGTTCCCGTAACACAGAGAACAATTCGAATCCAACTACAAATATCGAATTTCAACTAATACGAAAGAAATTATTATAGCGGTTATAACGAATGCTTCGAATGATTTGAATTAATTTGAGATTCAGTATATGTAATATTGAGAACTGTCCCTGCACAAAGTGTCATTTTTGCAGGAAAAAAGCTATTTAAAATCACTTGCGGCTATTGCCGGCTAATGAATTGTCGGCTCTGTAACACAGAGAACAGTCATTCATTGATAAAAAAAAAAAAAAAAAAGCGTGGGCGTCCCCCCAAATTTAATACCAGGCCCTTCAGGTCTGGTATGGGTATTAAGGGGAACCCCAGCCAAAAAAAAAATGGCGTGGGGTCCCCCCCTTAATATCCATACCAGACCCTTCAAGTCTGGGATGGATTTTAAGGTGAACCCCGGCCACAAAAAAAAATAAAAATGGCGTGGGGTCCCCCTCAAAATCCATACCAGACCCTTTATCCGAGCACGCAACCTGGCAGGCCGCAGGAAAAGAGGGGGGGATGAGAGCGCCCCCTCCTGAACTGTACCAGGCCACATGCCCTCAACATTGGGAGGGTGCTTTGGGGTCCCCCCCAAAGCACCTTGTCCCAATGTTGATGAGGACAAGGGCCTCATCCCCACAACCCTGGCCATTGGTTGTGGGGGTCTGCGGGCGGGGGGCTTATCGGAATCTGGAAGCCCCCTTTAACAAGGGGACCCCCAGATCCCGCCCCCCCTGTGTGAAATGGTAAGGGGGTACAAAAGTACCCCTACCATTTCACCAAAAAAGGTGACAAAAATGGTAAAAATGACAGGAGACGGTCTTTGACAATTCCTTTATTAAAATCTTCTTTCTTCTGGTCTTCCTTCTTCCTTTCTTCATCCTTCGGTTTCTTCATCTTCTCCTTCCGGCATCTTCTTCCATCTTCTTCTTCCTCCGATCCACTTCTTTTTCCTCCGGTCTTCTCGTCCTTCTCGCCCGGCATCTTCTTCCATGGCGTCGGCGTCTCTTCTCGGGCTGCTCCTCGCAATGGGAGGCTCCCGCTGTGTGAGGCTTTGCTCCGGCTGACAGGTCTTTTATAACGGAGGGCACCTGGTGACCCTGCCCCCTCTGACGCACGGGGACGTCATGGGGACTTCCCTATGACTTTCCCCATGACGTCAGAGGGGGGCGGGGGCACCAGGTGCCCTCCGTTATACAAGACCTGTCAGCCGGAGCGACAGAAGAACAGACACCAACGCCATGGAAGAAGATGCCGGACGACAAGGACGAAAAGACCAGAGGAATAAGAAGCGGATCGGAGGAAGAAGAAGATGGAAGAAGATGCCGGAAGGAGAAAATGAAGAAACCGAAGGATGAAGAAAGAAAGACCAGAAGAGAGAAGAAAGAAGATTTTAATAAAAGAATTGTCAAAGACCGTCTCCTGTAATTTTTACAATTTTTGTCACTTTTTTGGTGAAATGGTAGGTTTGTACCCCCTTACCATTTCACACAGGGGGGGGGGCGGGATCTGGGGGTCCCCTTGTTAAAGGGGGCTTCCAGATTCCGATAAGCCCCCCGCCCGCAGACCCCCACAACCAATGGCCAGGGTTGTGGGGATGAGGCCCTTGTCCTCATCAACATGGGGACAATGTGCTTTGGGGGTCTCAGACCCCCAAAGCACCCTCCCAATGTTGAGGGCATGTGGCCTGGTACGGTTCAGGAGGGGGGGGGGGCGCTCTCGTCCCCCTCTTTTCCTGTGGCCTGCCAGGTTGCGTGCTCGGATAAGGGTCTGGTATGGATTTTGAGGGGGACACCACGCCATTTTTTTTGGCCGGGGTTTCCCTTAAAATCCATCCCAGACCTGAAGGGTCTGGTATGGATATTTAGGGGGACCCCTACGTCATTTTTTTTTATTTGAAGCGGGGGTTCCCCTTAATATCCATAGCAGACCTGAAGGGCCTGGTTATTGAATTTGGGGGGACCCCCACGCTTTTTTTTATCAATGACTTACAATGAATGACTGTTCTTTGTGTTACAGAGCCGACAATTCATTAGCCGGAAATAGCCACGAGTGATTTTAAATAGCTTTTTTTCCTGCAAAAATGACATTGTGCAGGAACAGTTCTCTATGTTAGATATACAGAATCCCGAATTCATTTGAATCATTCGAAGCATTCGTTATATCCGCTATTATAATTTCTTTCATATTAGTTGAAATTAGATATTTGATAGTAGTTGGATTTGAATTTTTCTCTGTGTTACGGGAACCGGCAATTAGACGCGAGTGATTTTAACCACTTGCCTACCAGGTACGAACACCCCCTTCCTGACCAAGCCTTTTTTCAGCTTTCAGCGCTGTCGCACTTTGAATGACAATTGCGCGGTCATGCAAGGATGTACCCAATAAATTTTTTATAATTTTTTCCCCACAAACAGCTTTATTTTGGTGGTATTTGATTACCTCTGCGGTTTTTATTACTTGCGCTATAAACAAATTAAGAGGGACAAGTTTGAAAAAACGCAATATTTTTTACTTTTTATTATAATAAATATCCAATTTTTTTTTTTTTTTTTAAACAAATTTTTTCCTCAGTTTAGACCGATACGTATTCTTCTACATATTTTTGGTAAAAAAAATCGCCATAAGCGTCTATTGATTGGTTTGCTCAAAAGTTATAGCGTCTACAAAATAGGGGATAGATTTATAGCATTTTTATTATTATTTTTTTTTTACTAGTAATGGCGGCGATTTGCGATTTTTATCATGACTGCAACATTGCGGCAGGCATATCGGACATTTTTGACACATTTTTGGGACCATTCATATTTATACAGCGATCCATGCTATAAAAATGCATTGATTACTGTATAAATGTGACTGGCAGGGAAGGGGTTAACACTAGGGGGCGCTGCAGGGGTTAATATGTTCCCTATATGAGTGATTCTAACTGTGGGGGAGGGGACTGACTGGGGGAGGGGACCGATCGGTGTCCCTATGTACAAGGGACACACCATCGGTCTCCTCTCCTCTGACAGGACGTGGATCTGTGTGTTTACACACACAGATCCACGTCCTGCTCAGTTACCGTGCAATCGCGGGTGCCTGGCGGACATCGCGGCCGCCGGGCACGCGCATCGGGTCCCCAGCTACGCGGCGGGCACGCGCCCCCTAGTGGCCAAAAGGCGAGCGCCGTCATATGACGGCGGCCCGCCACAACAGCTGCACCGTCCCGCCGTCTTTTGACAGTGGGCGGTCATCTACTAGTTAAATAGCTTTTTTTCCTGCAAAAATGACACTTTGTACAGAGACAGTTCTAAGCACGGGAAACATGCGCCCCTTCATAGACATACTATAGAGTAGTATGCATGTAAAGGGGCACATGTTTCCTGTGCTTAGAACTGTCTCTGTACAAAGTGTCATTTTTGCAGGAAAAAAAGCTATTTAAAATCACTTGCGGCTAATTGCCGGTTCCTGTAACACAGAGAACAATTCGTATCCAACTACTACCAAATATCTAATTTCAACTAATATGAAAGAAATTATAATAGCGGATATAACGAATGCTTCGAATGATTCGAATGAATTCAGGATTCAGTACATCTAATATAGAGAACTGTTCCTGCACAATGTCATTTTTGCAGAAAAAAAAGCTATTTAAAATCACTCGCGGCTAATGAATTGTCGGCTCTGTAACACAGAGAACAGTCATTCATTGAAGTTATTGATAAAAAAAAGCGTGGGGGTCCCCCCAAATTCAATAACCAGGCCCTTCAGGTCTGCTATGGATATTAAGGGGAACCCCTGCTTCAAATGCTTAAAAAAAAAATGACGTAGGGGTCCCCCTAAATATCCATACCAGACCCTTCAGGTCTGGGATGGATTTTAAGGGAAACCCCGGCCAAAAAAAATGGCGTGGGGTCCCCCTCAAAATCCATACCAGACCCTTTATCCGAGCACGCAACCTGGCAGGCCACAGGAAAAGAGGGGGGGACGAGAGCGGCCCCCCTCCCTCCTGAACCGTACCAGGCCACATGCCCTCAACATTGGGAGCGTGCTTTGAGGGTCTGAGACCCCCAAAGCACCTTGTCCCCATGTTGATGGGGACAAGGGCCTCATCCCCACAACCCTGGCCATTGGTTGTGGGGGTCTGCGGGCGGGGGGGGCTTATCAGAATCTGGAAGCCCCCTTTAACAAGGGGACCCCCAGATCCCGCCCCCCCTGTGTGAAATGGTAAGGGGGTACAAAAGTACCCCTACCATTTCACCAAAAAAGTGTCAAAAATTTTAAAAATGACAGGAGACGGTCTTTGACAATTCCTTTATTAAAATCTTCTTTCTTCTGGTCTTCCTTCTTCCTTTCTTCATCCTTCGGTTTCTTCATCTTCTCCTTCCGGCCTCTTCTTCCATCTTCTTCTTCCTCCGGTCTTCTCGTCCGGCATCTTCTTCCATGGCGTCGGCGTCTGTTCTTCTGTCGGGCCGCTCGCAATGGGAGGCTCCCGCTGTGTGAGGCTTCGCTCCGGCTGACAGGTCTTTTATAACGGAGGGCACCTGGTGACCCCGCCCCCCTCTGACGTCATGGGGAAAGCCATAGGGAAGTCCCATTGACGTCCCCGTGCGTCAGAGGGGGCGGGGTCACCAGGTGCCCTCCGTTATAAAAGATCTGTCAGACAGAGTGAAGCCTCACACAGCGGGAGCCTCCCATTGCGAGGAGCGGCCCGAGAAGAGATGCCGACGCCATGGAAGAAGATGCCGGACGAGAAGGACGAGAAGAACGGAGGAAGAAGAAGCGGATCAGAGGAAGAAGAAGATGGAAGAAGATGCCGGAAGGAGAAGATGAAGAAACCAAAGGATGAAGAAAGGAAGAAGGAAGACCAGAAGAAAGAAGATTTTAATAAAGGAATTGTCAAAGACCGTCTCCTGTCATTTTTACAATTTTTGACACTTTTTTGGTGAAATGGTAGGGGTACTTTTGTACCCCCTTACCATTTCACACAGGGGGAGGCCGGGATCTGGGGGTCCTCTTGTTAAAGGGGGCTTCCAGATTCTGATAAGCCCCCCACCCGCAGACCCCCACAACCAATGGCCAGGGTTGTGGGGATGAGGCCATTGTCCTCATCAACATGGGGACAAGGTGCTTTGGGGGGACCCCAAAGCACCCTCCCAATGTTGAGGGCATGTGGCCTGGTACGGTTCAGGAGGGGGGGCGCTCTCGTCCCCCCCTCTTTTCCTGCGGCCTGGCAGGTTGAGTGCTCGGATAAAGGGTCTGGTATGGATTTTGAGGGGGGCCCCACGCCATTTTTTTTTTTTTTTGGCCGGGGTTCCCCTTAAAATCCATCCTAGACCTGAAGGGTCTGGGATGGATATTTAGGGGGGACCCCACGCCATTTTTTTGGCTGGGGTTCCCCTTAATATCCATAGCAGACCTGAAGGGCCTGGTTATTGAATTTGGGGGGACCCCCACGCTTTTTTTTTTTTTTATCAATGAATGACTGTTCTCTGTGTTACGGAGCCGACAATTCATTAGCCGGCAATAGCCGCGAGTGATTTTAAATAGCTTTTTTCCTGCAAAAATGACACTTTGTCATTCAAATCATTCAAATTCATTTCGAATCCTTCGTTATATCCGCTATAATAATAATTTCTTTCGAATTAGTTGAAATTCGATATTGGTAGTTTGATTCAAATAATTTGGAGCTGAAATTCGTAAACAGAATTTTTCCTGCAAAAATGACACTTTGTCATTCGAATCATTCAAATGAATTCAAATTCATTCCAATCATTCGTTATATCCGCTATAATAATTTCTTTCATATTAGTTGAAATTCGATATTTGGTAGTCGGATTCGATTGATTTGGCAACGAAATTCGTAAACGGAATTTCGTATTTCGTAAACGGAATTTCGTATTCCGTACGGAATTCGTATTCGAAAAAATTCGTACTACGGATTCGTAAATTCGCACGAATTTCGAAATATTTGTACGAATTACGAATTCGTACGAAACTAATCACACATGTCTAGAAGCAATTTAGATGCGTCAAATCTATTACGGGTCTCCATGCACCGCTCTTCTGCTGGACCGAGAAAAGAGGGGAATACATTCCCATACCACTTTGATCGACTGGAACAGGAATAGCGGCGCCTTGATCCAACAAAGATCTTACGTAGGCTGATAGTATTTGCCTTTTTACTTCTGACGCTGGAATGGACGTGAGGACACACTTGAGCTTGGGGACACTGCTGAACGTGCAAGTGTGTCCTGAAGAGACCATCCTGACAGTCCAAAAATCCTGGATCGAGGCCGCCAGACGTGACGAAAATGGAGCAGACGAGCTCCCACCTGGCCCATCTGGGCGGGCCCGATCTCAAAAGGACTTGGTCGGTTCCTTCTCACCCATCGAACTGCTTTTTGCAGTCTTTTTGAACGATGATTGTCTGGACCTCCAAGATATGGAAAATTCCCGTCCAGGTCTATAACCTAGGCCTATGCGCGCCTCCCTGCCACGATCTTGATTCTGCTTCCTTGGAAACGATCTTCTTTGATTTTGCAGGCGCCTGTCTTGGGGAAGAAACCCTGACTAGGGATGAGCCGAACACCCCCGGGTTCGGTTCACACCAGAACCTTCGAACTGACCGAAAGTTTGCGCAAATTTTCGAACCCTATTCGTTACAATGGACGCGAACGTTCAAAATCAAAATTGCTAATTATAACGGCAATATGCATGTTAATGTCATAAAACAGGTTTGGGGACCCGGGTCCTGCCCCAGGGGACATATATCAATGCAAAAATAACTTTTAAAAACTAACGTTTTTTCGGGAGAAGTCATTTTAATGATGCATAAAGTGAAAAAAAAGTGAAATATTCCTTTAAATATGGTACCTGGGGGTGTCTAAAGTATGCCTGTGAAGTGGCATGTGTTTCCCGTGTTTAGAACTGTCCCTGCACAAAATGACATTTGTAAAGGAAAAAAATAAGCCATTTAAACCACTTGCGGCTTTAATGTCTTGTCCTGGCCATATGGCTGAAAATCCTTGAGAAAAATGGCATGGCTACCCCATCAAACCCCCCCCCCCCACCCCAGCCCCTTTGGGTCTTGTATGGATATTAAGGGGGACCCCGCACCCAAAATAAAACCCTATACCTACAACCCTATATACTCTGAACAGCAGTATATAGGCGGTACAAACAAGAGAGGGACTGTAGGTTTGTTCTTAAGTAGAATCTGAACAGGTACATTATGAAGTGTAGCTCCATCCAAAAAAAATCTATTTTTAAGCTTTTTGGAGAACATAGGGAGGGGTTATCACCCCTGTAACATTTGCTGTCTTTGCACATCTGTTCAGAACATTTCAGCTCACTTTCCGTCCCAATGACAAATGTTTTTGGAAAAGTGGGGTTTTAATTGAAACAAGGATTGGTGATAAAGCATCAGTAGAGAGGAGATACCTTTTTCCCAAATTAAATCTAACAGGATAGAATTTCCCTTCCTAGGGGTAGATTTCCTCTCACTTCCTGTTTTCTCCTTCCGTTTGCAAGTAGGAGTCGTTTGTAAGTTGGATGTTTGAAAGTAGGGGCCTGCCGTATATACTCTGCAGAAATTTGCCCCATTAGATGTTGGTGTAGCCACAACACTGTAAGCCCTCACAGTTACTCTTGGTGGGCACATGAATTGGCCCTGCTGTGAATTATTAGATCAAGATTTGTAATTGCATGCACCTGTTGAACAGGGCATAAAAATTGGGCCTTTGGTGGTGGTGGTGGACGGTGTTGCCACAAGACTGTAAGCCCTCACAGTTACTCTTGGTGGGCGCAGGAATGGGCCCTGCTGTGAACTATTAGATCAAGATTTGTAATTACACGCCCCTGTTAAACAGGGGCTGAAAAATTGTGCCTTAGGCACTGGTGCTGGTGCCACAACACTGCAACCCCTCACAGATACTTTACTTGGAGCCCAGCAGTCAGACCTGTTGCGAAGCATTGCTTAAAAATTTTTTATTACACGCCCCTGTTAAACAGGGGCTGAAAAATTGTGCCTTAGGCAACGGTGCTGGTGCCACAACACTGCAACCCCTCACAGATACTGTACTTGGAGCACAGCAGTCAGACCTGTTGCGAAGCATTGCTTAAAAAATTGTAATTACACGCCCCTGTTAAACAGGGGCTGAAAAATTGTGCCTTAGGCAACAGTGCTGGTGCCACAACACTGCAACCCCTCACAGATACTGTACTTGGAGCACAGCAGTCAGACCTGTTGCGAAGCATTGCTTAAAAATTTTTATTACACGCCCCTGTTAAACAGGGGCTGAAAAATTGGGCCTTAGGCACTGGTGCTGGTGCCACAACACTGCAACCCCTCACAGATACTTTACTTGGAGCCCAGCAGTCAGACCTGTTGCGAAGCATTGCTTAAAAAATTGTAATTACACGCCCCTGTTAAACAGGGGCTGAAAAATTGTGCCTTAGGCAACGGTGCTGGTGCCACAACACTGCAACCCCTCACAGATACTGTACTTGGAGCACAGCAGTCAGACCTGTTGCGAAGCATTGCTTAAAAAATTGTAATTACACGCCCCTGTTAAACAGAGGCTGAAAAATTGTGCCGTAGGCAACAGTGCTGGTGCCACAACACTGCAACCCCTCACAGATACTGTACTTGGAGCACAGCAGTCAGACCTGTTGCGAAGCATTGCTTAAAAAATTGTAATTACACGCCTCTGTTAAACAGGGGCTTAAAAATTGTGCCTTAGGCAACGGTGCTCGTGCCACAACACTGCAACCCCTCACAGATACTGTACTTGTAGCACAGCAGTCATACCTGTTGCGAAGCATTGCTTAAAAAATTGTAATTACACGCCCCTGTTAAACAGGGGCTGAAAAATTGTGCCTTAGGCAACGGTGCTGGTGCCACAACACTGCAACCCCTCACAGATACTGTACTTGGAGCACAGCAGTCAGACCTGTTGCGAAGCATTTTTTTAAAAAATTTTAATTACACGTCCCTGTTATACAGGGGCTGAAAAATTGTGCCTTAGGCACTGGTGTGGTGGCACCCAGAAACAAAAATGTTCTTCCAAGCTATCAAGGAATGGATCATTGAGGAGGAGGAAGAGGATAGTCAGTGAACATAATAGGACAGTCACTCAGCATCAGCATAGGCAGTCTTGAAGGGATGTGACATTATAAATTATTCAGTTATATCCGCTTCAGGTGCCTGGTAGCTGGTGGTGATCCAAGACTGATTCATCTTTATGAAGGTCAGTCGATCAACCAAGTCGGTGGACAGGCGCACCCTGTGATCGGTGACAAATTCTCCAGCAGCACTGAATGTGCGTTCGGAAAGAACGCTGGATGCAGGACAGGCCAGTAGCTCAATTGCATACTGTGCAAGCTCTGGCCAGTGATCCATCCTCAAGACCCAGTAAGCCAGAGGATTTTCGGTGGGAAAGGTGTCCAAGTCTGACCTTGCCACTAGGTATTCCTGCACCATGTATATCAGACGCTGGCGATGGTTGCTGAAAACGATCAAGGAGAGTGGCCAGCCAGTAATGGTCCCTCTCCTTGTTTCGAAGAATACGAGGATCCTTCCGCAGGCTTTGCAGGATCAGGGAGGCCATGCAATGTAGGTTAGCTGAGGCATTCGGTCCGGAGTCTTCTGGGTCACTGAGGACGACATATTCGCCAGCCATCTCCTCCCAGCCACGTACAAGTCCACTGGTTTGTTGGGACTGTACATCATCCCTAAAAGGCTGCTGATGCTGAGTGCCAGGCTCCACCTCCATGCTCACACAATCCTCCTCCTCCTCCTCCTCATCCTCTTCCTGTGTGATGGGTGGGACAGAAGGAACACTGTCTGGATAAAGGGGGCCTTGAGAGGCAAGGAAGTCCTCCTCTGTTCTGCCTCAAGTGCCCTGTCCATTATCCCACGCAGCGTATGCTCCAACAGGTGGACAAGAGGTACAGTGTCACTGATGCATGCACTGTCACTGCTCACCATCCTCGTGGCCTCCTCAAATGGTGACAGGACAGTGCATGCATCCCTGATCATGCTCCACTGGCGTGGGGAAAAAAATCCAAGCTCCCCTGACCCTGTCCTGGTGCCGTAGTCGCAAAGGTACTCATTGATGGCCCTCTGCTGCGTGTGCAGTCGCTGCAGCATGGCCAACGTTGAGTTCCACCTGGTGGGCATGTCACATATTAGGCGGTTCTTGGGCAGGTTCAACTCCTTTTGCAGCTCAGCCAGCCGAGCACTGGCATTATACGATCGGCGGAAAGGCACACAGACTTTACTGGCCTGCCTCAGGACATCCTGTAAGCCTGGGTACCTGCCCAAGAACCGCTGCACCACCAGGTTGAGAACGTGAGCCATACAGGGCACATGGGTGAGCTGCCCCTGTCGCAGGGCGGAGAGGAGGTTGGTGCCATTGTCAGAAACCACCATTCCTGGCTTAAGCTGGCCTGGCGTCAACCACCTCTCGGCCTACCCCTGCAGAGCTGCCAGAACCTCTGCCCCAGTGTGGCTCCTGTCCCCCAAACCCACCAGCGCAAGCATGGCATGGCATCTTTTTGCCTGCGTACTCGCGTAGCCCCTTGTACGCCTACGGAGCACCGCTGGTTCTGAGGACAGAGCACTCAAAGAGGCCATGGAGGAAGAAGAAGCAGAGGGGGTGGAGGAGAGAGGTGTGTCACAACCAGTAGTAGCATTTTGGAGGCGTGGTGGCGGAACAACCTCCAACACTACTGCACCTTGTCCTGCATCCCTCCCAGCTGCCAATAGAGTGACCCAATGGGCCATGAAAGACAGATAACGTCCCTGTCCATGCCTGCTGGACCATGAGTCAGCGGTAAGCACCTTACCGCTGACTGCCCTGTCCAGCGAGGCATGGACATTGCCTTCCACATGCCGGTAGAGACCCGGAATCGCCTTCCGTGAGAAAAAGTGGCGTTTGGGAACATGCCACTGAGAAACCGCACATTGAACAAACTCACGGAAGGGGGCCGAGTCTACCAACTGAAAAGGCAGCAGTTGAAGTGCTAGCAATTTAGCCAAGCTAGCATTCAACCGCTGGACATGTGGATGGCTGGGAGTAAACTTCTTTCGACGGTCCAGCAGCTGCTGCAGTTTTTAAAACTTTTTTTTGCATTAATACATATCCCCTGGGGCAGGACCCAGGTACCCAAACACTTTTTATGACAATAACTTGCATATAAGCCTTTAAAATTAGCACTTTTGATTATTCATGTTTGTGACTTTAACGGTGTTAGCGTGTTCGAACAAATTTTTTTGGCATCAGGGGCTTCATAGCTGGTAATCCAGGACTGATTCATTTTTATAAAAATCAAACTCCGTGGACAGACGCGTTCTATGATCAGTAACGAAACCTTCTGCAGCACTGAATGCCCGTTCTGAAAGCACGCTGGATGCAGGGCAGCCCAACAACTCAATAGCATACTGGGCGAGTTCTGGCTAGTGGTCTATTCTCATGACCCAGTAAGTCAGTGGATCATCAGCTGGAAAGCTCTCCATCTCTGTTTTGGCCCCGAGGTAATCGTCCACAATATGATGCAGATGCTGCCGATGGGATGTGAAAGCTGACAGCCCTGGGCGGCAAGGACTAAAAAAAATCTGAAATGCCTCACTTAGGCGGACGCCTTCTCCAACGCTTCTCTCTTGACCAATAGAAGACTCAAAACGAAGTTTTCCACCACACTGTAACCTACTGGAGTCAGGAAGAATGTTCAATAAAATCCTCTTTAACGTGTCTTTAAGAGATTTTATCTTCTGCACTCTCTGTGGGGACGGGATGAGTTCTGAGACCTTCCCCTTATAACGGTGGTCAAGGAGGGTTGCCAACCAGTAATCATCCTTCTCCTTTATGCCACGTATTCTTGGGTCCTTTCGCAGGCTTTGAAGCATGAGGTTGCCCATGCGCCTCAAATTTTCCGAGGCTTGAGAAGCAGACTCCTCTGGGACACTCAAAATGACAGCATCCGGAAGTTCCTGCTCCCAGCCACGTACTACTCCCAAGGGTCCTGCGGTTGGAAAGGTTTTGCTTACAGATTGACACATGTCTTCCTCTTCTACGAAGCCTATGAAAGTGCCAGAATCCTCCTCATCCTCCTCCCCTCTCTCCTCCTGTGTGTTCTGTGACATTGGAATGTTGGTGTCTGGATAAAGTGGGCCTTGAGAGGAAAGGAAATCTTCCTCTTCCTGCTGCTCTGCCTCCAGTGCCCTGTCCATAATGCCACGCAGAGTCTGCTCCAGCAGGAACACAACAGGGATTGTGTCACTGTTAGGTACCTGATAGTAGAGCCTGACTGGTAAGAGAAGACCTCTCTTACAACTCTGGTTCAGGAGCCACTGGAATGGGGACAGTGGTCTTGTGAGCACAGCGGGATAGAAGCGCCTGTGGAATCTGTAGCAGTTGGCACCATAGCAGGGTGGTGATCCTCCAGAGATGGCTGGAACTGCAGATGACAGTAGAGACTGGAGCAGGTCAGCGACCTGATGAGCTGGTGGATGCAGGAACAGCGGCAACTGGAACAAGATTAGATAAGCTGGGTGATACGGCAAACACACAGAGCAAGGCAGCAGGCAGCAGGCAGCAGCAGGGTCAGACAAGCCGGGTCAAAGCAGGTAATCAGGCAGATAAATACAGCAGGCTTAAGCAGGGTCAGATAGCATACAGAAGTTGGCTGCGGATATCAAGCAGGAGTCATTAGGCAAGGTCAGGCAAGCCGGATCAGGTTTGGAGAGAGCAGGGAGGTCAATCAGAGCCGGGTCGGTACAGGAGATCAGCAGATAGAACACAGATTACTCACAAGTGCAGCTGCAATTCTTTTAAAGGCCCCTTGGCGCCAAACAGCGCTAGCGCGCACACGTGTGTGCCCGCTGTGCGTGCGTGCACATGCCGCGCACGCACGCCTGACGGGTGCACTGGTGCGCACAAGTATACAGGCGCCGTTGTTTAATCTGCCTGTTCTGTGCTGGCAAGTCCCTGACATTGCCCACTCCCAAAGGGCAGCCTCCGGATGCCTAACCGACTTTTCAGGATGGGCAGAAAAAAAGCACGGATTAACCTTTTTGCATGGATGTTGCTGTCAGGTTCCCAGGAGTTGTTCTTTGGACCGTGCCCCTTCCACTTGAATAGGAATTGTACTTGCCCTGGACGTTTTATCTCTATTGTGGGGTCACCAGTAGGGATGAGCCTGGTGTTCGATTCTAACCCATGTTCGAATCGAACATCGGCCGTTCGTCCGTTCGTCGAAACCAGAACTTTGTGGGCCGTTCGCATCAAATTCGTGTGATACGAACAGCCCAAAATGCACTGCCTCCTGCACACTGCACAGCATACACCTGAATATACCCCCTCATTGCTGGTGTTGTGTAGTTGACTTGTGCAACACAGGCATCTGCCTAATATTCACTCAGTGTAGTTTGCTTCCTGCACAGCATACACCTGAATTTAAATACCACTGATTGCTGTATAAATGACAATGGTACCAAACATGTCCTATGTGTCCGCCATAATGTCGCAGTCACAATAAAAATTGCTGATCGCCGCCATTACTAGTAAAAAAAAAAATATTAATAAAAATGCTATAAAACTATCCCCTATTTTGTAAATGCTATAACTTTTGCGCAAACCAATCAATAATCGCAAATTACCAAAAATATGTAGAAGAATACGTATCGGCCTAAACTGAGGAAAAAAAATGTTTTTTTATATATTTTTTGTGGATATTTATTATAGCAAAAAGTAAAAAAATATTGAATTTTTTTCAAAATTGTCGCTCTATTTTTGTTTATAGCGCAAAAAATAAAAACTATAGGTGATAAAATAACACCAAAAGAAAGCTCTATTTGTGGGAAAAAAGGACACCAATTTTGTTTGGGAGCCACATCGCACGACCACGCAATTGTCAGTTAAAGCAACGCAGTGCCGAATCCCAAAAAGGGGCCTGGTCCTTTGGCTACAAATTGGTCTGGTGCTTAACCCCCCTGGCGATATTCCAGAGTCTGGCTCGGGGCGGGAACTTCAGTACCAAAAGCGGTAACCTCTGGCTTGCATTGCAGGATACAGGGGGAAGTTACTTACCTTGTCCCCTGGATCCTGCGATGTCTCCCCGCTGTGTGAGCGAGACGTCTGCTCGCTCAATTCACACAGTGCTTGAGTGCCGCTGATCTCCGTTCCCTGCGACATTACGACGCACGGGAGCGGAGATCGGCGCCAAATTAAAAAAAGTTAAAAAACACAATACACATACAGTACTGTAATCTTACAGATTACAGTACTGTATACAAAAAATACACATCCCCTTTGTCCCTAGTGGTCTGCCCAGTGCCCTGCATGTCATTTTATATAATAAATTGATTTTTTTCTGCCTGGAAACTGGAGATTGTCCATAGCAACCAAAAAGTGTCCCTTTATGTCAAAAGTGGTTTTAGACCATCTAGAAAACAGCAATAATAAATTAGAATTCATCATCAAACACAAAATTTAATGACAGCGACTATTCTGCAACTGAGCACATTTTTGTGTTTTTGATTTGATTACATTATTGAATAATTTTTATATATATTTTTATTTTATTATAATTTATGATTTTGTGTTTCAAACTTTATCATACCCGGGATGTCTACTAGACTCTGGTTCGGACAGATTTAAGTGAGTTATTCATAATAATTGCATGCCTACAATATAAAAACGCCAAATTTCCATGCAAAATAATTGTACCGCTTTCAGCACAAAATTCCAGACATAATCATACCGCCAGGGAGGTTAAGTGGTTAAATGGCTTTTTTTCCTTTACAAATGTCATTTTGTGCAGGGACAGTTCTAAACATGGGAAACACATGCCACTTCACAGGCATACTTTAGACACCCCCCAGGTACGATATTTAAAGGAATATTTCACTTTTTTTTCACTTTATGCATCATTAAAATGACTGCTCCAGAAAAAACTTCTGTTTTTAAAACTTCTTCTTGCATTGATACATGTCCCCTGGGGCAGGAGCCGGGTCCCCAAACCCTTTTTAGGACAATAACATGCATATTGGCCGTTATAAATAGCACTTTAGATTTCGAACGTTCGCATCCATTGTAATTAATAGGGTTTGAACTTTCGTGCAAACTTTCGGTCCGTTTGCAGGTTCTTGTGCGAACCGAACCCAGGGGAGTTCGGCTCATCGCTAGTCACCAGTATGGTATTTGTATTTTGAAATCATATCCCCTCTCAAGCGTCTCTTCTCCAGAGAGAATAAGTTCAGTGCTCACAACCTTTCCTCATAACTAATATCCTCTAGCCCTTCATTAGCTTTGTTGCCCTTCTTTGTACTCGCTCCCTTTCCAGTACATCCTTCCTGAGGACTGGTGCCCAGAACTGGACAGCATACTCTAGGTGCAGCCGGACCAGAGTCTAGTAGAGCAGGAGAATTATTGTTTTATCTCTGGAGTTGACCCCCTTTTTAATGCATGCCAATATTCTGTTTGCCTTGTTAGCAGCAGCTTGGCATTGCATGCCATTGCTGAGCCTATCATCTACTAGGGTTCTCCCCCCAGTGTATAGATTGCATTCATATTTTTGCCACCCAAATGCATTATTTTACATTTTTCTACATTGAACCTCCTTTGCCATGTAGTTGCCCACCCCATTAATTTGTTCAGATCTTTTTGCAAGGTTTCCACATCCTGCAGAGAAGTTATTGCCCTGCTTAGCTTAGTATCGTCCGCAAATACAGAGATTGAACTGTTTACCCCATCCTCCAGGTCGTTTATGAACAAATTAAACAGGATTGGTCCCAGCACAGAACCCTGGGGGACCCCACTACCCACCCCTGACCATTCCGAGAACTCCCCATTTATCACCACCCTCTGAACTCGCCCTTGTAGCCAGTTTTCAATCCATGTACTCACCCTATGGTCCATGCCAACACAGTGGCATAGCATGCGGGGTGCGGAGGGGGCCGTTGCCCCGGGCACAAAATTTAGGGGGGCACAGTGCAGCATCCACTGCCAGTGTCACTTCGTCCTAATGTGTATGGACGGTGTCACTCGCTGCGCTCTGGTCGATAGGCAGTGGCTGCCTGGTGATTGGACAAACGGAGGTCATGTGCAGTCGCCGCCTTCTCCTCCTCCGCACCGGACTGGATCTCTGCTTTCTCCATTGTGACAGCCCCCCTCCACTTTGGACTTTTCAAATTTTTCCACATATGAACTTTGTTCGAGTATTTATTTATTCACTTCCTCCATCTGGGGGTTTTTTTCATTTATTGAGTATGAACTTTGTTTGAACATTTATTTGACTAATCATTTTGGGTTATTCATATTAACTGATTATGCATTTTGTTTGAATTATTATTATTTTCACCAATCAATTTGGGTCACGTTAACTGGTAATTTATAATTTTCCACATGCACACATGATGAAATTACATCTCCAGGGATCTTCCTGACCAAGTGAACTGTGGTATGTGACATGGATGTACAGTACACTCACACACAATCCTCAATGTCCCTCCTGTCCCCTCAATATCCCTCCTGTCCCCCCAATGTTCCTCCTGTTCCCCACTTATCCTCAATGTTTCTCCTGTCTCCCCAATGTTCCTCCTGTCCCCCACTTACCCCCAATGTCCCTCCTGTCCCCCCATGTTCCTCCTGTCCCCCCACTTATATCCAATATCCCTCATGTCCCCTAATTATCCCCAATGTCCCTCCTGTCCTCCCAATAATCCCCAATGTCCCTCCTGTCCCCCCCCCAATTATGCCTAATGTTTCTCCAATGTCCCTCCTGTCCCCCCAATTATCCCCAATGTCCCTCCTGCCCACCCAATGTTCCTCCTGTCCCCCAATGTTCCTCCTGGCCCCCACTTATCCTCAATGTCCCTCCTGCCCTCTCAATGTTCCTCCTGTCCCCCCACTTATCCCCAATGTCCCTCTTGGGCTCCCAATGTTCCTCCGGTCCCCCCACTTATGCCCAATGTCCCTCCTGTCCCCCCACTTATCCCCAATGTCCCCCCGTCCTCACAATGTTCCTCCTGTCCTCCCACTTATCCTCAATGTCCCTCCTGTCGCCACAATGTTCCTCCTGCCCCCCCACTTATACCCAATGTCCCTCATGTCCCCCAATTATCCCCCAATGTTCCTCCTGTCCTCCCAATGTTCCTCCTGTCCCCCCAATGTCCCTCCTGTCCTCCCAATAATCCCCACTGTCCCTCCTGTCCCCCCAATTATCCCTAATGTTCCTCCAATATCCCTCCTGTCCCCCCCCAATTATCCCCAATGTCCCTCCTGCCCACCCAATGTTTCTCCTGTCCCCCAATGTTCCTCCTGCCCCTACTTATCCTCAATGTCCCTCCTGCCCTCTCAATGTTCCTCCTGTCCCCCCACTTATCCCCAATGTCCCTCCTGGGCCCCCAATGTTCCTCCTGCCCCCCCCCCCACTTATCCCTAATGTCCCTCCTGTCCCCCCACTTGTCCCCAAAGTCCCCCGTCCTCACAATGTTCCTCCTGTCCTCCCACTTATCCTCAATGTCCCTCCTGTCCCCACAATGTTCCCCCCCCCCCCACTTATCCCCATTATCACACTTATCCTCACTTATCCTAAATGTCCCCCCCTCTCCTCCCACTTATCCCCAATGCCCTCCCCTCTCCTCCCACTTATCCCCAATGCCCCTCCCACTTATTCCAAATGTTTCTCCTATCCTCCCATGTATCCCTAATGTGACGGATCCTGTACTCAAGGTGTCCGCCGTAAATGCTTCCTAAGTCCTGGAACATGAGTCCAATGGATCTGGCTATAGGAACCCCCAAGAACTAGACAACACCAGTCTTCGAGTACATCAGGAATAAGTTTTATTTGAGATGTCACACAAATATATACAGCCGGATGACTAAAACCTAACCTATTTAGCATGAGCTAATTATCTTAATCAACACTGGACTCCTTCATTCAATTGCAGGGTTAATTAGCACATACAACAATAGGTGAAACATTCTTTAGAATCTGTGTCAAGCCAGACTAGCCTCATTTACATTATACAAGACAACAGACAGGTGGCTGGTGTTGATGACATTAGCATCTGACAGTGTGTGCCCCAACAGCATGGGACAACACACATTATATATACATGTACAGAGTCTATGTGTCTTGGGGGGCCAGCATGGACCTGAATCCAAGTAAAACCAGCTCAGCGGTCCCCAGGCATACAGCTCACAAACTGCACCGTTCCCCCAAATGCCAGGGCCCATAATCACAAGGCAAGAGGCTCGCATTCCATCCCCTCCAACAGCCTCTGTCCCGGATAGGTCTGTCACACCTAATATCCCCCACTTATCCCAAGATGTCCCCCTCTCCTCCCACTTATCCAAAGCATCCCCCCGCTTAGCACCAATGCCCCCCTTTCCCCACTTAGCACCAATGTTCCATCTCTCCCCCAAGTTAGAAATTAGCACATTGCCACCCCCTCCCCCATTTAGCACCAACGCCCTATTAACTTGGCACCAATAGCATCGCCTATAACCTTTCTTTGCACTAATGCACTCCTGATTTTTGCACTTGGTACGTAGCATAATCTTGATCTTTGCACTTTGTATATAGCACACTCCTGATATTTTCACTCTGTACGCAGTACACTCATGAACTCTGCACTCTGTATGTACTGCACTCCTGAACGTGAATCTGTGCAGAATGCACCACTAGAATTAACAATGCCCCATTAAGGCTCTCCCACTGTTAGGCAGTGGTGGTGTGGTTAAGGTCCTGCACTTATTCACTGAGAAAAAATGCCCTTCCTATAGTATGTTTGCAGTCTTTGACCATCTCCTGTAGTGTGTCTGCAGTCTCTGAACGTCTCCTGTACTATGTCTGCAGGCTCTGACCATCTCCTGTAGTGTGTCTGCAGTCTCTGAACGTCTCCTGTACTATGTTTGCAGTCTCTGACCATCTCCTATAGTATGTCTACAGTCTCTCGCCATCTCCTGTAGTATGTCTGCAGTCTCTGACCATCTCCTGTACTATGTCTACAGTTTCTGACCATCTCCTGTACTATGTCTGCAGTCTCTGACCATCTCCTGTACTGTGTCTGCAGTCTCTGAATGTCTCCTGTATTATGTCTGCAGTCTCTGACCGTCTCCTATAGTATGTCTACAGTCTCTCGCCATCTCCTGTAGTATGTCTGCAGTCTCTGACCATCTCCTGTACTATGTCTGCAGTCTCTGAATGTCTCCTGTATTATGTCTGCAGTCTCTGATCATCTCTTGTACTATGTCTGCCATCTCTGACCATCTCCTGTAGTACGTCTGCAGTCTATGACCATCTCCTGTAGTATGTCTGCAGTCTATGACCATCTCCTGTAGTACGTCAGCAGTCTATGACCATCTCCTGTAGTATGTCTGCAGTCTCTTACTGTCTACTGTAGAATCTCTGAAGTCTCTGACTGTCTTCTATAGTATACCTGCAGTTCTTGACTGTCTCCTGTTGTATGTCTAGCACTAAATTATATGCACAACCCTTATGTCTGGGTCTGGGTTATTATTGGTTGCCTGTTCTGCTGTATATAGGTGCTCCTTGTTTTTTACAACCTAAGCCTCTAATTGGCTGCCCGCAGCCTTTTATTATTGGTTAATGCTAAGAAGATATCTCTTTGATCTCTGTAATCAAAGAGATATCTCAGATCTAACCAATAATAAAAGGCTGCAGGCAGCCAATCAGAGGCTCAGGCTGTGAGTGGAGGACCATGGACCCCGATTCTTGGGTGCTAAAAGTCCACAGGTTAGGGGGGCAAATTACATGCCTTGCCCCGGGTGCTAACAACCCACGCTACACCACTGTGCCAAACTTGGTGTGCTCTCCATGTGAGTTTTGTTCTATGTTTCATTTGTATTTGTATGAATCTTTTTGATTCAGTAGATGTAATCATTTGTATGAAGATTTGCATTACTGACATATCACCTGACTTTGACATTTTTTCTATATATAATAGGAATGGTGTTATAGTCTCACCTCTGAGGAAGGAGGAAATCATTAATATCCGAAACGCGTCAGTGTGAGAAAATGACACAAACGCATTCATAACTTGTATTGCATCACCAAGTTTTGTTGAAACAGTCTCCAGGTGTTTTATATTGTTATATATGTGAAATCTTCTACTGTTTTTATGTACTACATCTTTTGTAATAAACGCTTTTTCAATATATATTAATCTCCATTTATCTGGGGTTACAAATTCTACGCCTTTAAAGTCCAACCCACAGGGGACCCCTTCTCTGTTCTCTCCACTGTGCCAAAGGACCTTATTTTGTAAACGTTTATGGGGAACTGTGTCAAATGCTTTTGCAAAATCCAGATACACCACGTTTACAGGCCTTCCTTTATCTAGCTGGCAACTCACCTCCTCATAGAAGGTTAGTAGATTGGTTTGGCAAGAACGATTCTTCATCCAACTTCAATCCATGCTGATTACTGCTAATGATACCGTTCTGATTACTAAAATCTTGTATATAGTCCCTTATCATCCCCTCCAAGAGTTTACATACTATTGATGTTAGGCTAACTGGTCTGCAATTCCCATGGATGTATTTTGAGCCCTTTTTAAATATTGGTGCTACATTGGCTTTTCTCCAATCAGCTGGTACCATTCCAGTGAGTAGACTGTCAGTAAAAATTAAGAACAATGGTCTGGCAATTACTTGACTGAGTTCCCTAAGTACCCTCGGGTGCAAGCCATCTGGTCCCGGTAATTTATTAACCACTTCAGCCCTGGACCAATTGGCAGCCAAAGGACCAGGCCCCTTTTTGCGATTCGGCACTGCGTCACTTTAAATGACAATTGCGCGGTCGTGCGACGTGGCTCCAAAACGAAATTGGCGTCCTTTTTTTCCCACAAATAGAGCTTTCTTTTGGTGGTATTTGATCGCCCCTGCGGTTTTTATTTTTTGTGCTATAAACAAAAATAGAGCGACAATTTTGAAAAAAATTCAATATTTTTTGCTTTTTGCTATAATAAATATCCCCAAAAAATATATAAAAAAACTTTTTTTTTCCTCAGTTTAGGCCGATACATATTCTTCTACATATTTTTGGTAAAAAAAAATAGCAATTAGCGATTATTGATTGGTTTGCGCAAAAGTTATAGCGTTTACAAAATAGGGGATAGTTTTATAGCATTTTTATTAATATTTTTTTTTTACTAGTAATGGCGGCGATCAGCGATTTTTATTGTGACTGCGACATTATTGCGGACACATCGGACATTTTTGACACATTTTTGGGACCATTGTCATTTATACAGCAATCAATGCTATTTAAATGCATTGTTTCCTGTATAAATGACAGTTGTAGTGAAGGGGTTAACCACTAGGGGGAGGGGAGGGGTTATGGGCTGTGACGTGTGTGTTTTTTTTTTACATTAGGGGGCGGGGCTGACGTCTGACATCATTGATCGGCTTTCCCGATGACCGGGAACAGCCAATCAATGACAGGCAGAGTAGGAAGCGCGGGGAGAGGTTTGTTTACACATACCTCTCCCCGTTCTTCAGCTCTGTGACCCGATCGCGGGACACCAGCGGCGATCGGGTCCGCTGGTCCCGCGGCCGGGGTCACGGAGCTCCCGACCGGGTCGCGAGCGCGCCGCTGGCGGAACGCGCACGACCCACAGGCAGGCAAATGCACGACCACGTACAGGTACGTGCTTTTGCCTGCCCGTGCCATTCTGCTGAGGTATATATGCAGTGGGCGGTCGGGAAGCGGTTAATGTTAGGTTTCCCAAGTCTAATTTTAATTCTGTCCTCTCCTAACCATGGAGGTTCTTCCTGTGATATGTCATGAGGATAAACACTGCAGTTTTGGTTACTGAAGCCCCCCGATTCCCTCTTGAAGACTGAGGAGAAGAATACATTGAATACCTTTACTATGTCCCCATCCTTTGTAACCAGATGTCCTTCCTCATTCTTTATGGGGCCAATATGGTCTGTCCTCCTTTTTTACTGTTTACATACTTAAAGAATTTCTTGGGATTTTTTTTACTCTCCTCCGCTATGTGTCTTTCATGTTCTATCTTAGCTGTTCTCATTGCACCCTTACATTTCTTGTTGCATTCTTTATAAAGTCTGAATGCTGATGATGATCCCTCAACCTTGTATTTTTTAAAGGCCCTTTCCTTTGCTTTTATATGCATTTTTACATTGGAGTTAAGCCATCTAGGACTTTTGTTCGCTCTTTTAAATTTATTACCCTATGGGATGGATTGGCTAATGCCCTTATTTAATATGCTCTTAAGATTTGTTCTTAAAATGTTATCCCAATTTATGCCTTCTAGCAAGGTTCGTAGTTTAGGGAAGTTGGATCTTTTGAAATTCAGTGTTTTTGTATTCCCCTTATTTTTCCTATTTCTGTGATTTATACTGAAGCCAATTGACCTGTGATCGCTGTTACCTAAATTGCCCCGTATTTCCACATCCATGATCAGGTCTGTATTGTTGGTAATCAGTAGATCCAGTAACACTTTATTTCTAGTTGGTGCGTCTAACATCTGACCCATAAAATTGTCCTGTAAGACATTTAGGAACTGGCGAGCCTTAGATGAATGCACGGTTCCCTTCGCCCAGTCTATGTCTGGATAATTAAAATCCCCCATTATGATAACACTTCCCATCCTTGATGCTATTCCAAATTGTGATAGGAGATCTATCTCCCCTTCCTCCCTCAGGTTAGGGGGCCTATAGCATATTCCAAGTATTATTTTCCCCTTAGCTTCATCCCTTTGGAGCTCTACCCATAAGGATTCCACCTCTTCCCTAGCTCCCTTAGTGATGTCATCTCTCACATTCACTTGTACATTATTCTTGATATATAGGCATACCCCTCCCCCTTTTTTACCCTCTCTATTCTTGCGATATATATACCCTTGAATGTTTGCCAGCCAATCATGAGAGCTGTTGAACCAGGTCTCTGAAATTCACACAAAATTCAAATCCTCCTCGTACAACAGTATCTCTAGTTCACCCATCTTGTTCACATGGCTCCTGGCATTGGTATACATGCCACGTAGTTTAGACCGGTCACATATTATCCTCTTATTGGGTGTTCCGAGATTACAACTAGGACTTGCTACTATACTTACCTTGGGTTTATGTGCTTTGGTTAACCTACCACTATTGCCCCTAATACTACCCTCTGGAATATTTTCTGACTATCTCTACCTCTGGACCCTCCCCCGCATCACCTAGTTTAAAAACCCCTCTAACTCTTTGGCCATCTTCATTCCCAGCTGATCTGCACCCTCCTCATTTAGGTGCAGTCCGTCCTTTCTATAGTACTGGTTATCGACTGAGAAGTCGGCCCAGTCCTCAAGGAAACCAAAGCCCTTCTTACTACACCAGCTCTTCAGCCACTTGTTTACTTCCCTAATCTCCCTCTGCCTTTCTGGTGTGGCTCGATGTACTGGTAGTATTCCTGAGAATACTACCTTGGAGGTCCTTTTCCTAGTTCCTAATGCCGCGTACACACGATCGGTTTTCTTGTCGGAAAAAACTCTGACGGTTTTTCAGACGGACTTCCGACGGAATTCCGCTCAAGCTGTGTTGCCTACACACGATCACACCAAATTCCGACGGTCAATAACACATCGGCATAAAACACGTTCGACAGCACTATAAAAGGGAAGTTTAATGCTTCCAAGCATGCGTTGAATTGTTTCCCAGAATGCGTCGGAATTTTGCGTGTCGGAATTGCATACACACGATCGGAAAATCCGATAGAAAGGTTTTCCTTTTGAAAAATTGAGAACAGGTTCAAAGTCCGTCGGAAATTCCGACAGAAAAAGACCGTTGGGCATACACACGGTCAGAAAATACGATGAAAAGCTCCCATCGGACTGTTTCCATCGGAAATTTCGACCGCGTGTACACCGCATAAGTCTCTTAAATCGTTCTTTAGGACACTCCATCTGCCTCTGACTTTGTCATTGGTGCCAACGTGCACCATGACAGCTGGGTCTTCCCCAGCCCCTCTCAGTAATCTGTCCACCAGATCCATAATGTTCCGAACCCGAGCGCCGAGTAGACAACATACTGTTCGTTGCTTCAGGTCTTTGTTACAGATTGGCCTCTTTGTCCTTCTAAGAATTGAGTCTCCTACCACCAGAATCTGTCTTTCTTTTCCCTTCGCTCCCCCCCCCACTCTCACTGGAAGAGTTCTCCCCCGGTAGCTAGGAGAGTCCCTCAGCTCCAGCAGTGCTGGTCCCTGACTGTTTTCACCAATGTCACTCAATGGAGAGTACTTTTTGGGATGCTCCAGCCCTGGATCGGCCTCCCTGGCACTTCCCCCTCTACCCTTCCTGACTGTCACCCATATACTCACCTGAGTTCAATTTCTCTAGCCACACCCAGGCCTGATTATTGCCACACCTGTTCACAATCAAGGCATCACTTAAATAGGAGCTGCTTGACACAGTAAGGTCCACCAGAAGATCCTTAAAAGCTACACATCATGCCGAGACCCAAAGAAATTCAGGAACAATTGAGAAAGAAAGTAATTGAGATCTATCAGTCTGGAAAGGGTTATAAAGCCATTTCCAAAGCTTTGGGAATCCAGCGAACCACAGTGAGAGCCATTATCCACAAATGGCGAAGACATGGAACAGTGGTGAACCTTCCCAGGAGTGGCCGGCCGCCCAAAATTACCCCAAGAGCGCAGCGACGACTCATCCAAGAGGTCACAAAAGACCCCACAACAACGTCCAAGGAACTGCAGGCCTCACTTGCCTCAGTTAAGGTCAGCGTTCATGCCTCCACCATCAGGAAAAGACTGGGCAAAAATGGCCTGCATGGCAGAGTTCCAAGGAGAAAACCACTGCTGAGCAAAAAGAACATCAAAGCTCGTCTCAATTTCTCCACAACACATCTTGATGATCCCCAAGACTTTTGGGACAACATTCTGTGGACCGATGAGACAAAAGTGGAACTGTTTGGAAGGTGTGTGTCCAAGTATATCTGGCGTAGAAGGAACACTGCATTTCAGAAAAAGAACATTATACCAACAGTAAAATATGGTGGTGGTAGTGTGATGGTCTGGGGCTGTTTTGCTGCTTCAGGACCTGGAAGACTTGCCGTGATAAAAGGAACTATGAATTCTGCTGTCTACCAAGAGATCCTGAAGGAGAATGTCCGACCATCTGTTCGTGTACTCAAGCTGAAACGAACTTGGGTTCTGCAGCAGGACAATGATCCTAAACACACCAGCAAGTCCACCACCGAATGGCTGAAGAAAAACAAAATGAAGACTTTGGAGTGGCCTAGCCAAAGTCCAGACCTGAATCCTATTGAGATGTTGTGGTATGACCTTAAAAAGGCCGTTCATGCTCGAAAACCCTCTAATGTAACTGAATTAGGACAATTCTGCAAAGATGAGTGGGCCAAAATTCCTCCAGGACGCTGTAAAAGCCTCATTGCACGTTATCGCAAACGCTTGGTTGCAGTTGTTGCTGCTAAGGGTGGCCCAACCAGTTATTAGGTTTAGGGGGCAATCACTTTTTCACACAGGGCCATGATGGTTTGGATTTTTTTTCACCTTTAATAATAAACACCTTCATTTACAAATTGCATTTTGTGTTTACTTGTGTTGTCCTTGACTATTGTTTAAATTGGTTTGATGTTCTGAAACACTTAAGTGTGACAAACATGCAAAGGAACAGGAAATGAGGAAGGGGGCAAACACTTTTTCACACCACTGTACGTTCCTGGCTCTCCTTTAGTATGGAGGGACTTCTCAGTGCTGACAGTTGCTTCCCCAGATTCAGAACCTGGGCTTCCAGGGAAACAATGCACTTACATTTTGCACAGCAGTATTCACCCTCGATCGAATGATCAAGGAACGCATACATGCCGCAAGATGTACAACAAGTCGCCTCTCCACACCCGCCGGGCATTGTACCTATTAAATTTAATGAGGATTGGGGATTATACCCTGTCCAAATTACCTACAACTAGCTTAGGGACACTAAGACAAGAGAGGCTACCTTGGTGGAAGCTGTACTGGCCGCTCTGGTGTGCGCCAGTGTGTGCTGGCGTACGCGTTCCTGTGCTCACTAGTGTGCGCGCTCCTGTGGGCACTGGTATGCATGATTCGGTTGGTCCTGGTGTGCACGCCAGTGTCCGTGTGCACGTGCACACTAGCGTGCGTATCCCTGTGGGAAATGGTTTGCATGATCCTGTGGGCAATGGTGTGCACGCTGGTGTTTGGGCCAATCGGTCTATTTAGGTTTGCAGCACACTCTGCTCGGTGCTGCCTGATCATCATCTCCCTGTGTATTTACTCCTGTAACCCGTACCTGTGTTCCTGATCTCCTGACGACTCGGCTTGCTGCTCGAATACCCCTGACTTCTGCCTGCACCTGACCTCGGCCTGTTGACTCCGCTTCTGCCTGCTCCTCTGTACTTCACTGCCCGCCTGTTGCCGAACCCAGCCTGTACCCGGACCTGCTCAGCACCTGTTGCCTGTGTTCCAGTTTATCTACCTGTTGTTTGAAGATCACCCACCTTTCAGCATCTGGATCCCTACGGCCAGGTTCTCATACCATTCCATACTCCGTGCCTCCTGTTCTCTCTACCAGGGGGCAGGCTGTCACAGAAAGAGAAGGAAGGAAAGACAGACAGAATGAAGGAAAGAAAGATGGAAGGAAAGACGTAAGGAAAGAAAGAAAGAGAGAAGGAAAGAAAGAAGGAACGAAAGAAAGACAGAAAGAAAGGAAGGAAAGGTGGAAGGAAAGAAGGAAAGAAAGAAAGAAAGGTTGACGGAAAGAAAGAAAGAAATAAAGAAATAAAGAAAGAAAGAGGAAGGAAAGGTGGAAGGAAAGAAAGAAAGAAAGGTGGAAGGAAAGAAATAAAAAGAGAGAAGGAAAGAGAGAAAGAAATAAAGAAAGAAAAGATGGAAGGAAAGAAAGAAGAAAGAAAGAAAGAAGGAAAGATGGAAGGAAAGAAAGAAAGAAAGAAAAGATGGAAGGAAAGAAAGAAAGAAAAGATGGAAGGAAAGAAAGAAAAGATGGAAGGAAAGAAAGAAAAGAAAGGAAAGGTGGAAGGAAAGGATGGAAAGAAAGAAAAAGAAACGAAAGAAAGAAAGAAAAAGAAATGAAAGAAAGATAAAAAGAAAGAAAGAAAGAAAAGATGGAAGGAAAGGAAGAAAGAAAGAAAAAAAGAAAAGAAAGCAAGAAAAAAGAGAAGGAAAAAAGAAGAAAGAAAGAAAGAAAGAAAGAATAGATGGAAGGAAAGAAAGAAAGAAAAAGAAATAAAAAGAAAAGAAAAAGGAAAGAAGGAAAAAAAGAAAGGAAAGAAAAAAGGAAAGAAAGAAAGAGAGAAAAAGAAAAGAAAAAAAAGAAGAAAAAAAAAAAAAAAGAAAAAAGAAAAGAAGAAAGAAAGAGAAAGAAAGAAGAAGGAAAGAAAGAAGAAAAGATAAAAAAAAAAAAAAAAAGAAAGAAAGAAAGAAATAAAGAAAGAAAAGAAAAAAAAAAGAGAAAGAAAAAAAGAAAGAAAAGATGGAAGGAAAAAAGAAAGGAAGAAAAGAGGAAAAAAAAAAAAAGAAAAGAAAGAAAAAAGAAAGAAAAAAAAAAAAAGAAAAGAAAAAAAAAGAAAAAAAAGAAAGAAAGAAAGGAAGAAAGGAAGGAAAGGTGGAAGAAAGAAAAAAAGAAAGAGAGAAGAAAGAGAGAAAAAAAGAAAGAAAGAAAAAAAAAAAGAGAAAAAAGAAAAAAAAAGAAAAAAAAAAGAAGGAGGAGGAAAGAAAGAAAGAAAAAAAGAAAAAAAAAGGTGGAAGGAAAGAAAGAAAGAAAAGATGGAAGGAAAGAAAGAAAGGAAGGAAAGTTGGAAGGAAAAAAAGAAAGGATGGAAAAAAAAAAGAAAAAGAAACGAAAAAAAGAAAAAAAAAAAGAAATGAAAGAAAGGGAAGGAAAGAAAGAAAGAAAAGATGGAAGGAAAGGTGGAAGGAAAAAAGAAAAAAAAGAAAGAAAAAAAGAAAAAGAAAAAGAAAAAAAAAAAAAGAAAGAAAAAAGAAAGGAAAGAAAAAAAAAAGGAAAGAAAGAGGAAAGAAAGAAAGAAAAAAAAAGAAAGAAAAAGGAAGGAAAGGTGGATGAAAGGAACGAAAGAAAGGAAAGATGGTAGGAAAAAAAGAAAAGAGAGAAGGAAAGAGAAAGAAAGGCGGAAGGAAAGAAAAAAAAAAAAAAAAGAAGGAAAGAAAGAAAGAGAGAAGAAAGAAAAAGAAAAATAAGAAGGAAAGAAAAGAAAAATAAAAAGAAAATGAAAGAAAGAAGGAAAGAAAAAAAAAAAAAGAAAGAAAGAAAAGAAAAAGAAAGAAAAGAAAGAAAAAAAAAAAGATGGAAGGGAAGAAAGGAAAGATGGAAGGAAAGAAAGAAAGGAAAGGTGAAAGGAAAAAAATAAAAATAAAAAAAGAAAAGAAAGGAAAAAGGAAGGAAAGAAAGAAAATAAAAAAAAGAAAGAAAGAAAGAAAAAAAAAAAAAAAAAAAAGAAAGAAAAGAAAAAAAGAAAGAAGAAAAAAAAAAAGAAGGAGAAAGGAAGGAAAGGTGGAAAGAAAAAAAAAAAGAGAGAAAAAAAGGAGAAGGAAAGAAAGAAAGGAAGAAAGAAAAAGGAAAAAAGAAGAAAAGAAAAAGAAAAAAAAAAAAGAGAGAAGGAAAAAAAGAAAAGATGTAAGGAAAGAAAGAAAGAGAAAAAAAAGGAAAGGTGGAAAGAAAGAAAGAAAAAAAAGGAAAAAAAAAAAAGGAAAGAAAGATGGAAAAAAAAGAAAAGAAAGAAAGATGGAAAAAAAGGAAGAAAGAATGGAAAGAAAGAAAGAAAAATAAGGAAAGAAAGAAAAGAGAGAAAGAAAAAAGAAAAAAGAAAAATAGAGAAGAAAAAAAAGAGAGGAAGAGAAAAGAAAGAAAAAAAAAAAAAAAAAGAAAAAAGAAGAAAGAAAGAGAAGAAAGAAAGAAAAAAGAAAGAAAGAAAAAAAGAAAAAAGAAAAGAAAGAAAGAAAGAAGAAAGAAAAGAGAAAGAAAAAGAAAAAAGAAAAGAAGGAAGAAAAAAGAAAAAAAAAAGAAAGGAAGGAAAGAAAGGTGGAAAAAAAAAGAAAAAATGAAAAAAAAAAAAGAAAGAAAAGATGGAAGAAAAAAAAAAAAAAAAAAGAAAGAAAAAAAAAAAGAAGGAAAAAAAAGAAAGAAAAAGAAAAAGAAAGAAAGAAGAAAAAGAAAAAAAAAGAAAGAAAGAAAAGGAAAGATGGAAGGAAAAAAGAAAAGAAAAAAGAAAAAGAAAGAAAGAAAGATGGAAGAAAGAAAAAAAAAGAAAGATGGAAGGAAAGAAAGGTGGAAAGATGGAAGGAAAGATGGAAAAAAAGAAAAAAAAATAAAAAAAGAAAGACAAGAAGGAAGGAAAGAAAGAAAGAAAGAAAGAAAGCAATAGAGAAGAAAATAAAGAGAGGAAGGAAAGAAAAAAGAAAAAAAAAAGAAAGAAAAAAGAAAGAAAGAAAGAAAAGAAAGAAAGAAAGAAAAAAAAGAAAGAAAAAGAAAAAAGAAAAAAGAAAGAAAGAAAAAAAAAAAGAAAGAAAAAAGAGAAAAAAAAAAAAAAAGAGGAAGAAAGAAAGAAAGAAAGAAAAGGAAGGAAAGAAAGGAAAGGGAAGAAAGAAAGAAATGAAAGAAAGTAAGGAAAGATGGAAGGAAAGAAAAAAAGAAAGAAAAAAAAAGGAAAGGTGGAAGGAAAAAGAAAGAAAGAGAAAGAATGAAAGGTGGAAGGAAAGAGAAAGAAAAGAAAGAAGAAAGAAAGGAAAGAAAGAAAAAAGAAGAAAAAAAAAAAAAAAGGAAAGGAAAGAGGAAAAAGAAAAGAAAGAAAGAAAAAGAAAGAAAGAAAAAAAAGAGAAAGGAAGGAAAGGTGGTAGGAAAGGAAGAAAGAGAGAAAGAAAGAAACAGAAAAAAGAAAAGAGAAAATTAAAGAAAAGATGGAAAGAAAGAAAAGAAAAAAAAAAAAAAAGAAAAAAAAAAAAAGAAAAAAAAAAAAAAAAAAAGAATAAAGAGAGAAAGAAAAGAGAGAAAGAAAAAAGAAAGAAAAAGAAAGAAAAAAAGGAAAGGAAGGAAGAAGGAAGGAAAAAGAAAAAAAAAAAAAAAAGAAAGAAAAAAAAGAAAGAAAGAAAAAAAAGAAAGAAAAAAAAGATGGAAGGAAAGGTGGAAGAAAGAAAGAAAGAAAGAAAGAAAGAAAGAAAAAAAAAAAGGAAAGAAAAAGAAAAAAAAGAAAGAAAGAAAGAAAGAAATAAATAAAAAGGAAGGAAAGGTGTAAGGAAGGAAAGAAAGAAAGAAAAGATGGTAGTAAAGAAAGAAAGAGAGAAGAAAAAAAAGAAAGAAAAAAAAAAAAAGAAAGAAAAAAAAAAAATAGAAAGAAAAAAGAAAAAGAAAGAAAGAGAAAGGAAGGAAAGGTAGAAGGTAAGAAAGAAACAAACAAAAGAAATAAGAGAAAAAAAAAAAAAAAAAGAAAAAAAAAGAAAGAAAGAGAGAAGGAAATAAAGAAAGAAAAGATGGAAAGAAAGAACGAAAGAAGAAAGAAAGAGAAAGGAAAGGTCTAAGGAAAGAAAGACAGAAAGAAAGAAAGAAAGGAAAGATGGAAAGAAAAGAAAAAGAAAGAAAGAAAGAAAGAAAAAGAAAAAAGAAAAAAAGAAAGAAAAAAAAAGAAAGAAAGAAAAAGAAAGAAAAAAAAGAAAAGAAAAAAAATAAAGAAAAAATGAAAAAAGGAAAGATGGAAGGAAAGAAAGAAAGAAAGAGAAAGGAAGGAAAAAAAGGACGGAAAGAAAGAAAGAGAGAAAGGAAGGAAAGGTGAAAGGAAAGAAAGAAAGAAAGAAAGAAAGGAAAGAAAAAAAGAAAAAGAAAGAAGAAAAAAAGAAAAAAAGAAAAGAAAAAAGAAGGAAAGAAAGAAAGAAAAAAAAAAAAAAGAAAGGAAAGAAGCTAGGAAAGAAAGAAAGAAAGAGAGAGAAGGAAAGGAAAGGAAGGAAAAAAAAGAAAGAAAGAAAGGAAAGAAAGAAAGAAAGAAAGAAAGAGAGAGAGGGAAAGGTGGAAGGAAAAAAAAAAAAAGAAAGAAAGGAAAAGAAAGGAAAGAAAAAAGAAAGAAAGAAAAAAAGAAAAGAAAAAAAAGAAAGAGAAAGGAAGCAAAGGTGGAAGGAAAGAAAGGAAAGAGAGAAAGAGAGAAGGAAAGAAAGAATAGATGAAAGGAGAGAAAGAAAGAAAAAAAATTGAAAGGAAGGAAAGATGGCAGGAAAGAAAGAAAGAAAGAGAAGGAAAGAAAAAAGAAGAAGGAAAAAAAAAAAAAAAATGAAGGAAGAAAAAAAGAAAGAAAAAAAAGAAAAAAAAAAAAAGAAAAAGGAAGGAAAGGTGGAAGGAAAGAAAAAGAAGAGAAGGAAAGAAAGAAAAGATGGAAGGAAAGAAAGAAGGAAGGAAAGATAGAAAGCAAGGGAGGATGGAGGAAGAAGGGAAGGAAGGGCATCCCCTACATCAGTATACTCACTGGGAGGCAGGAGGGGCTGGCTAGATGGATGGATGGATCAGACTGCTGCCCTTTTCCTCTTCTGTTTGCTGGGGTTCAGCATGAATCTTCCCGCCCACACATCCCCTTCTCTGAGACAGAACAGAGAACACTGCTGAGGAGAGTGGGCGGGGCAGACATAGGAGGAGAGGGCTGGAGGAGGAGGAGCAGAAGCAGGTCTCTCCTCACCTGTCTGGCTGTGCGGGCAGCAGGGGGAGGGGGAGATCTGTCAGTGCAGGCTCTGCTGAGCGGCTCTCCCTGTCTGTGATCTGCAGCCTCTCTCCCTCTAGTAGTGAGAGGACACAGGACTATGCTGCTAGAAGAGGCAGCTCTCTAATTAGGTAAACTAGCTGGCCGTGGGAGGCCCCTGAGAGGGTGAGGCCTTAGGCCATCGCCTAATTTGCCTAATTAGAGAGCCGCCTCTGCGTAAGGGAGACCACCCTCTGCCCAAGCGGACTCACCGGTCAGGTACGTAGAAGTCTGACAGGTACTAGTAGAAAGCCATACCTGTTCTCCTAGCTGTAAGTCCAACTCTCCTCTTCTTTTTCGGTCGAAGGCTCTTTTGCTGTCTGCTTGGGCCTTGGATACCGCCTCCTGCAATACACGGTTATTGCGGCTGAGGAAATCCACCGTATCTTGAACTGCCGGAACTTAAGACTCTGGAAGGAAATCAGGCAAAAATTAAAACCGAACTGGCAGGATTCAAACAGGGAGGAGTCAGGTAGCGGGAGGCAGGAAATTAAGCCTTTGCATTCATCCATACGGACAGCCTTGCTGAGAAGAACGTTCTGATTGGCGTTCTCGGAGCCGGCGATCGATTTGGATAGCCAAGGTGATCAAGGCTTCGAGGGTATCGGGTATGCCAACACGAGCAAGCTCATCTTTCAGTCTTTCAGAGAGACCCACGCGGAACTGGTGTCGCAGAGCAGCATCATTCCATTGGGTGTCTGCGTTCCAGTGCATAAAGTCTGTGACATAGTCCTCGGCCGCTCTGCAGCCTTGCTGGAGCGCAAACAAAGCAGACTCAGCCATGGCAGTCCACTGGGGGTCTTCATAAAGTTGGGCCATAGCTTTAAAGAAAGATAGAAGAGAATGAGTCTGAGCACAATTTCCCTCAATAATAAATGGGCCCAGGTCTGGGGTTCTCCTTGTAGCAGGGAGATCACAAATTCCACGTTTGTAGCCTCTAGGGAGAAGGTCCGGGGTTGAAGGGCGAAATAAAGCTGGCAAGCATTGCGGAAGGCCCAGAATTTAGTTTTTGGTCCCCTGAGAACTAAGGATGGGCCCGGTGTTCGATTCGAACCCATGTTCGAATCGAGCACCGGGCGTTCGCTCGCTCGGCGAGCCCAGAACTATTGGGGCCGCTCGCATCAAATTCATGTGATGCAAGCGGCCCCGCAATGCATTGCGGCCCGCGCAGTGCAATGCTGGCTGATGATTGGCCAAGCATGCACTGTGACCCCGCATGCTTGGCCAATCACAGCGCCGGCAGCGAGGAGAGCCATAATTGGCTACAGGGAAGATGCCTGTAGCCAATTATAGCTCAGGGGCTTAAGTACACGCCCCACGGTATAAGAGGCCGCTGTTTCAGTCAGTGTCAGCGTGTCAGTGTGCTGCTGACAATATGTGCTCTATTTCTGGGGATTTGTGTGTGCATGCTGTTAGAACAGCATTGCAGTATCACATCTGGGGGGTGTCTATAGGTGGCCTGTGAAGGGGGGCAGGTTTCCTGTGCTTAGAACTTTCCCTGCAAAAAAGTGTCATTTTTGCAGGAAAAAAGCTATTTAAAGTGGAAGTAAACCCCCCTATCGTTTTCAGCCAAGGAAGCTGCCATCTTTGCCTCTGTTTAATCTTTAACTGCCACAGTGCTGCACATGTGATCCGTTATGACACCAGCCATTGGATGGTTTGACTGTTTGGTTGAGAGCACAGCCAATGTGCAGTTAGCATTCACGGCATGCCTTTTTTTTTTTAGACTGTTAAATCGATGGGTTTACTTCCGCTTTAAAAACACTCGCGGCTAATGAATTGATGGCTCCTGTAACACAGAGAACTGTCATTCATTAATAAAAAACAAAAAAAAAGAGTAGGGGTCCCCCCAAATTCAATAACCAGGCCCTTCAGGTCTGGGATGGATATTAAGGGCAACCCCAGCCAAAAAAAAATGGCGTAGGGTCCCCCTCAAAATCCATACCAGACCCTTATCCGAGCACGCAACCTGGCAGGCCGCAGGAAAAGAGGGGGGGACGAGAGTGGCCCCCCCTCCCGCCTGAACCGTACCAGGCCACATGCCCTCAACATTGGGAGGATGCTTTGGGGGTCTAAGACCCCCAAAGCACCTTGTCCCCATGTTGATGAGGACAAGGGCCTCTTCCCCACAACCCTGGCCATTGGTTGTGGGGGTCTGCGGGCGGGGGGCTTATCGGAATCTGGAAGCCCCCTTTAACAAGGGGACCCCCAGATCCCGGCCCCCCCCTGTGTGAAATGGTAAGGGGGTACAAAAGTACCCCTACCATTTCACCAAAAAAGTGGCAAAAATGGTAAAAATGACAGGAGACAGTCTTTGACAATTCCTTTATTAAAATCTTCTTTCTTCTTTCTTCATCCTTCAGTTTCTTCATCTTCTCCTTCCGTCATCTTCTTCCATCTTCTTCTTCCATTTTCTTCTTCCTCCGATCCGCTTCTTCTTGCGCTGGTCTTCTCGTCCTTCTCGTCCGGCATCTTCTTCCGTCGGCGTCGGTGTCGGTGTCTCTGTCTCTTCTTGGGCCGCTCCGCGCAATGGGAGGCTCCCACTGTGTGAGGCTCCGCTCCATCTGACAGGTCTTTTATAATGGAGGGCACCTGGTGACCCCGCCCCCTCTGACGCACAGGGACGTCATGGGGAATTCCATGATGGCTTTCCCCATGACGTCAGAGGGGGGAGGGGTCACCAGGTGCCCTCCGTTTTAAAAGACCTGTCAGATGGAGCGGAGCCTCCCATTGCGCGGAGCGGCCCAAGAAGACACCAACACCGACACCGACGCCGACGGAAGAAGATGCCGGACGAGAAGGACGAGAAGACCAGCGCAAGAAGAAGCGGATCGGAGGAAGAAGAAGATGGAAGAAGATGGAAGAAGATGACGGAAGGAGAAGATGAAGAAACCGAAGGATGAAGAAAGAAGAAAGAAGATTTTAATAAAGGAATTGTCAAAGACTGTCTCCTGTCATTTTTACAATTTTTGCCACTTTTTTTGTGAAATGGTAGGGGTACTTTTGTACCCCCTTACCATTTCACACAGGGGGGGCCGGGATCTGGGGGTCCCCTTGTTAAAGGGGGCTTCCAGATTCCGATAAGCCCCCCGCCCGCAGACCCCCACAACCAATGGCCAGGGTTGTGGGGAAGAGGCCCTTGTCCTCATCAACATGGGGACAAGGTGCTTTGGGGGTCTTAGACCCCCAAAGCATCCTCCCAATGTTGAGGGCATGTGGCCTGATACGGTTCAGGCGGGAGGGGGGGCCACTCTCATCCCCCCCTCTTTTCCTGCGGCCTGCCAGGTTGCGTGCTCGGATAAGGGTCTGGTATGGATTTTGAGGGGGACCCCACGCCATTTTTTTTGGCTAGGGTTCCCCTTAAAATCCATACCAGACCTCAAGGGTCTGGTATGGATTTTGAGGGGGACCCTACGCCATTTTTTTATTTTTTTTTGACTGGGGTTCCCCTTAATATCCATCCCAGACCTGAAGGGCCTGGTTATTGAATTTGGGGGGACCCCTACGCTTTTTTTTTTTCATTTTTTTTTTTTTTTATCAATGACTTTTTTTTATGAATGAGTTTCAATGAATGACTGTTCTCTGTATTACAGGAGCCGTGAATTAACATTAGCCGCGAGTGATTTTAAATAGCTTTTTTACTTTCAAAAATGACACTTTGCGCAGAGACAGTTCTAAACACGGGAAACATGCGCCCCTTCACAGGCATACTATAGACACCCCCCAGGTACGAAATTTAAAGGAATATTACACTTTTATTGTTTCAATTTAAGCATTATTAAAATCACTGCTCCTGAAAAAACGGCCGTTTTTAAAATTTGTTTTTGCATTGATACATGTCCCCTGGGGCAGGACCCAGGTCCCCAAACACTTTTTATGACATTAACATGCATATTAGCCTTTAAAATTAGCACTTTTAATTTCGAACGTTCGCATCCATTATAACTAATAGGGTTCTAAAGCTCGCACGGACTTTAGGTCCGTTCGCGGGTTCTGGTGCGAGCCGAACGGGGGGGTGTTCGTCTCATCCCTACTGAGAACCTTTCAGGGATGGGAACTCTAGGCACAGGTGGGAGCATCACAACTGAAGGAGGGGAGACAGTCTGTGCAGGTGTTGCAGAGTTACCGGAACCAGTGAGATTCTGGACCTGTTCTTCCAGCCCTTGACATATCCATCCTGTAGGGATTTTACGGCCTGTGTGAGGGCCGCAAGGTGCATGCAGATCTCCTTCATGGCAGAGGTTTCTCCTGCAGGCTCAGTCATGGCTGTTTTGTACTGTTAGGTACCTGGTAGTAGAGCCTGACTGGTAGGTGAAGACCTCTCTTACAACTCTGGTTCAGGAGCCACTGGAATGGGGACAGTGGTCTTGTGAGCCCAGCGGTGTAAGAGTGCCTCTGGAATCTGTAGCAGCTGGCACAGTAGCAGGGTGGTGATCCTCCAGAGATGGCTGGATGACAGCAGAGACTGGAGCAGGTCAGTGACCTGATGAGCTGGTGGATGCAGGAACAGCGGCAACTGGTGCAAGATGAGATAAGCTGGGTGATACGGCAAACACACAGAGCAAGGCAGCAGGTAGCAGCAGGGTCAGACGAGCCGGGTCAAAGCAGGTAATCAGGCAGATAAATACAGCAGGCTTAAGCAGGGTCAGATAGCAGGCAGAAGTTGGCAGCGGATATCAAGCAGGGGTCTTTAAGCAAGGTCAGGCAAGCCGGCATCGGGTTTGGAGAGAGCAGGGAGGTCAATCAGAGCCGGGTCGGTACAGAAGAACAGCAGATAGAACACAGGTTACTCAGGCACAGAGCTGCAGACAAAACAGTGCTGCACAAGTGCAGCTGCAATTCTTTTAAAGGCCCCTTGGCGCAAAACAGCTTTAGCGCGCATACGTGTGTGCCTGCGCACGCACCCGCCGCGCATGCATGAGGGGTGCGCACAAGTATACAGGTGTCGTTGTTCAAACTGGCCAGGGGCGCGTGTGTACGCGTGTGCCCGTTCTGTGCTGGCAAGTCCCTGACAGTCACTGATGCATGCACTGTCACTGCTCACCATCTTTGTGGCCTCTTCAAATGGTGACAATACAGTGCATGCATCCTTAATGATCAGCCATTGGGGTGGGGGAAAAAAGCAGAGGTGTCCTGAGCCTGTCGTCGTGCCGTACTGGCACAGGTACACGTTGATGGCCCTCTGTTGCATGTATAGCCGCTGCAGCATTCCCAAAGTTGAGTTCCACCTGGTGGACATTTCACAAATCAGGCGGTTTATGGGCAGGTGGAATTCCCGGTGAATTTCAGCTAACCAAGCACTGGCTGTGTATGACCGCCTGAAATGGCTACAGACTCTTCTGGCCTGCTTTAGTACATCTTGCAACCCTAAGTACGTACTTAGAAAATGCTGCACCCCCTAATTGAGGACATGTGCCAGGCATGGCACATGTGTCAACTTTCCCAGTCTAAGGACGGACAGGAGGTTTGAGCCATTATCGGACACCACCATTCCTGGCTCCAGCTGGCATTGTGTGAACCACCTCTGGGCCTGTCCCTGCAGAGCTGCAATAATCTCTGCTCCGGTGTGGTTCCTGTCCCCTAAACACACCAGCTGAAGCACTGCATGGCACCTTTTAGCCTGACTCTGGGAATAGCCCTTTGAACACTTAGGGGGTAGCTGATGTTCATAGTACAATTCTGCAGAGGAGGGCATGGAGGTGACGGAGAAGGAGGAGGGGGAGGGGGTAGAGCTCACAGGTATGGTATCATCACCACCAGCTGTATGGGGGCACAACAAGCTGCCGCACCAAGCCCTGTCCTGCATCCTTTCGAGTTGAAAGCATTACCTAGTGTGCTGTGAACAAAACATATTGTCCCTGCCCATGCTTGCTGGACCACGTGTCAGCAGCAGCGATGTAAGTAACTGAGTTAAATAAACGGAGTTACTTAACGCAGTTACTTTAGAGGGTAACGAGTAATCTAGCTGATTACTTTTCCCCTCATGGTAACGCAGTTCCTATTACTTGGGCGGAGTTACCTCAATTACATCTACTACGAAAATTGCCGAACCTAAACAGCTGTGAGTGAACTCTATACCGCGCAGGCGCAGTTAACATGTAATTGTACGAGGCGATGCCGCACGCTCCCGATGCTCGTGCTACTCTGCAAGGGGCGCCTATCGTGTAACTAAGGGGCGGGTCTAGTATTACTGTAACCAAGGGGCGCATTTATTATTATTGGTATATATCGAGCTCTGCCCATTAATTTAACATTTGCCCTCTTCTGTAGCCATGTGCCCCTTACACGATATAATAATAATAGACCCACCCCTTGCTTACACGCTATAACAGATCTGCCCCTTGGTTAGAGTAATAATAGAGCAGCCCCTTGGTTACACGATATATAACAATAATAATAAATGCGCCCCTTGCTTACAGTAATACTAGACCCCGCCCCTTAGTTACACGTATAGAATATTAAAAAAAAAGTCACAGTTACTTTGCTGCGTAACTAATTACTTTTCCAATGTAGTAACTGAGTTACTAACGCAATTACTTTTTGGGAGAAGTAATTTGTAACTTGACTAATTACTTTTTTAAAGTAAGATGACCAACACTGGTCAGCAGTAAGGTGGATTTTACGTCTGACTGCCTTGCCCAGCGATGCCAGAACATTCCCTTCTACGTGATGGTAGAGAGATGGAATGGCCTTACATAAAAAGTAGTAGCGACTGGGAACCTGCCATTGTGGTCCAGCACATTGTGCGAATTCAGGGAAGGGGGTGGAATCAACCAGGCTGATAGGCAGAAGTTGGAGAGCCAACAGCTTTGATAAGCTTGCATTCAGACGCTGGGCATGTGGGTGGCAGGGACTGTATTTTTTTTTCCACAGCAGCAGATGGGGCAGAGAAATTTGCCAGTTATAGTCTACAGCTGGTGGTGTGCTGTTGGCAGATGTCCTGCTAGGACCTGGGACACCCTGTGCTATACCATCATCCCTGTCAGTCGAGGCTGCTGAAAGGTAATGACTCGGTATCGCAGGGGCAGACTGAAGTGGGTAAGGAGGAGGAGGAGGGACAGATTTGTGCCCCTTTTGTGTGGCTTTTAGGTGCTCTTGCCAACGAGCTGGGTGGTTGGACGTTAAATGCATTGTTAGGCATGTGGTACCCAAATGGTTGGCGTTTTTGCCATGTTTAATGTGCTTGAGACACAGTTTGCAGATAGTAACAGTGCGATCTGCTACAGATGTGCTAAAAAAGGCCCAGACAGCTGAGCTTTGGGGAGTGGGCCGGGAGATAACAGCTGCAGAATGTGATGGAATAGGGTGGCTGCTCTCTATTCTTTCTTGATGTCGGCCTCCTTGGGGTTGTGCTGCCTCACCTTCAGTTTCCTCCTCTGCTCTAAAAATAATAACAAGAAAAACTGCGCCACCAAAAAAAAAATAATAATAACTAGGGATGAGCCGAACACCCCCCCGTTCGGCTCGCACCAGAACCCGCGAACGGACCTAAAGTCCGTGCGAGCTTTAGAACCCTATTAGTTATAATGGATGCGAACGTTCAAAATCAAAAGTGCTAATTTTAAAGGCTAATATGCATGTTATTGTCATAAAAAGTGTTTGGGGACCTGGGTCTTGCCCCAGGGGACATGTATCAATGCAAATTTTTTTTTAAAAACTGACGTTTTTTCAGGAGCAGTGATTTTAATAATGCTTAAATTGAAACAATAAAAGTGTAATATTCCTTTAAATTTCATACCTGGGGGGTGTCTATAGTATGCCTGTGAAGGGGCGCTTGTTTCCTGTGCTTAGAACTGTCCCTGCAAAAAGTGTCATTTTTGCAGGAAAAAAGCTATTTAACCACCTCACTACAGTGCATTTTCACCCCCTTCCTGACCAAGCCATTTTTCAGCTTTCAGCGCTGACGCACTTTGAATGACAATTGCGCGGTCATACGACACTGTACCCAAATGAAATTGTTATAATTTTTTCCCCACAAATAGAGCTTTCTTTTGGTGGTATTTGATCACCTCTGCGTTTTTTATTTTTTGCGCAATAAACAAAAGAAGAGCGACAAATTTAAAAAAAAAACTATATTTTTTACTTTTTGCTATACTAAATATCCCAAAAAATATATAAAAAAACATTTTTTTTTCCTCAGTTTAGGCCGATACGTATTCTTCTACATATTTTTGGTTAAAAAAAATCGCAATTAGCGATTATTCATTAGTTTGCGCAAAAGTTATAGCGTTTACAAAATAGGGGATAGTTTTATAGCATTTTTATTAATATTTTTTTTTTTACTAGTAATGGCGGTGATCAGCAATTTTTATTGTGACTGCGACATTATGGCGGACACATCGGACATTTTTGACACATTTTTGTCACCATTGTCATTTATACAGCAATCAATGCTATTTAAATGCATTGATTCCTGTATAAATGACACTGGCAGTGAAGGGGTTAACCACTAGGGGGCGGGGAGGGGTTAATTATGTTCCCTGGGAGTGATTCTTACTGTGGGGGGAGGGGACTCACAAGGGGAGGAGACCGATCGGTGTTTCTCTGTACAGAGAACACACCATCGGCTCCTCTCCTCTGACAGGACCGTTGATCTGTGTGTTTACATACACAGATCCACGGTCCCGCTGTGTTACCGGGCAATCGCGGGTGCCCAGCGCACATCGCGGCCGCTGGGCACGCGCATCGGGTGCCCAGTGACACGGCGAGAGCGCGCGCGCGCGCTCCCGGTGGCGCGCGCGCGCTCCCTGGAGTGCACAGAAGGGGAGGACGTCATATGATGCCCTCCCACGCTGAGAGCTGCGCCGCCTGGCCGTCATTTGACAGCCGGCGGTCGCAAGGAGGTTAAAATCACTCGCGGCTAATGTGAATTGACGGCTCCCGTAACACAGAGAACAGTCATTCATTGAAAGTCATTCATAAAAAAAAAGTCAAGACAAATTCAATAACCAGGCCCTTCAGGTCTGGGATGGATATTAAGGGGGACCCCAGCCAAAAAAAAAAATGGCGTAGGGTCCCCCTCAAAATCCATACCAGACCCTTGAGGTCTGGGATGGATTTTAAGGGGAACCCCAGCCCAAAAAAAATGGCGTGGGGTCCCACTCAAAATCCATACCAGACCCTTATCCGAGCACGCAACCTGGCAGGCCGCAGGAAAAGAGGGGGGGACGAGAGCGCCCCCCCTCCCGCCTGAACCGTATCAGGCCACATGCCCTCAACATTGGGAGGATGCTTTGGGGGTCTGAGACCCCCAAAGCACCTTGTCCCCATGTTGATGAGGACAAGGGTCTCTTCCCCACAACCCTGGCCAGTGGTTGTGGGGGTCTGCGGGCGGGGGGCTTATCGGAATCTGGAAGCCCCCTTTAACAAGGGGACCCCCAGATCCCGCCCCCCCCTGTGTGAAATGGTAAGGGGGTACAAAAGTACCCCTACCATTTCACCAAAAAAGTGTCAAAAATTGGAAAAATGACAGGAGACGGTCTTTGACAATTCCTTTATTAAAATCTTCTTTCTTCTTTCTTCATCCTTTGGTTTCTTCATCTTCTCCTTCCGTCATCTTCTTCCATCTTCTTCTTCCATCTTCTTCTTCCTCCGATCCGCTTCTTCTTGCGCTGGTCTTCTCGTCCTTCTCGTCCGACATCTTCTTCCAGATTCCGATAAGCCCCCCGCCGGCAGACCCCCACAACCACCAGCCAGGGTTGTGGGGAAGAGGCCCTTGTCCTCATCAACATGGGGACAAGGTGCTTTGGGGGTCTCAGACCCCCAAAGCATCCTCCCAATGTTGAGGGCATGTGGCCTGGTACGGTTCAGGCGGGAGGGGGGCCGCTCTCGTCCCCCCTCTTTTCCTGTGGCCTGCCAGGTTGCGTGCTTGGATAAGGGTCTGGTATGGATTTTGAGGGGGACCCCACGCCATTATTTTTTTTGGCTGGGGTTCCCCTTAAAATCCATTCCAGACCTCAAGGGTCTGGTATGGATTTTGAGGGGGACCCTACGCCATTTTTTTTTTTTTTTTTGGCTGGGGTCCCCCTTAATATCCATCCCAGACCTGAAGGGCCCACACGCTTTTTTTTTTTTTATCAATGAATGACAGTTCTCTGTGTTACGGGAGCCATCAATTCATTAGCCGTGAGTGCTTTTAAATAGCTTTTTTCCTGCAAAAATTACACTTTTTGTAGGTACAGTTCTAAGCACAGGAAACCTGCCCCCCTTCACAGGCAACCTATAGACACCCCCCAGATGTAATACTGCAATGCTGTACTAACAGCACGCACACACAAATCCCCAGAAATACAGCACATATTCTCAGCAGTCAGCAGCACACTGACACGCTGACACTGAAACACAATATGCGAGGCCGCCGCGGCGGCGGCCTCTTATACCGTGGGGCGTGTACTAAAGCCCCTGAGCTATAATTGGCTACAGGCATCCTGCCTGTAGCCAATTATGGCTCTCCTCGCTGCCGGCGCTGTGATTGGCCAAGCATGCGGGGTCACAGTGCATGCTTGGCCAATCATCAGCCAGCATTGCACTGCGACTGGCGCAATGCATTGCGGGCCGCTCGCATCACACGAATGTGATGCGAGCGGCCCAAATAGTTCTGGGCTCGCGGAACGAGCGAACGCCCGATGTTCGATTTGAACATGGGTTCGAATCGAACACCGGGCCCATCCCTAATAATAACGTGTATATAAATGGATACAAATCAAAATCACACAATACACAATAGGGACACCAATATGATGACCCTTATCAACAGAAAAAGGTGGATAAATAATTTGTGCTAATATGGATCGAAATCAATCAATACATAAATGAACCAATATGATAGTCATAATAATCATAAAATAGGTGATAACTGCTGTGCAATCACACAAAAAAAGAGAGGAATATTGTCAGTTCGTAAATGAGCAGGAAAATGATAAGCTGAAATGAACAGTCTTTAATACATTCAAATCTTCAATGAACCACCGCTGTGCTCAATATTCAAAAGTGAATACCACCACCGATATCAAAGCCGCTTACCAGATGGTAATGATTAGACATATAGAAGTGGGGGTGGTGCTGCGCTGTTCCCCAGGGAGGTGGCCAAATCTACCACAAGGTGGCAGTAATGGGATAAAGATGTAAACCCTTTAAGTGTAGCAATCATATGAGACCATAATAGTTGATGATGCGACTATTAAGTCGAAGTAATGCGAGTTGAGATAGATAATTCCCTTACTATACAAGATAAGGGGTATGGTGTGACCAATACAGGTTAATACAAATTGGTATTGGTGAACCCAGGTAAAGATATATATAGTAATAGAATTGTAAATAGTACTAAGGTGCGAGAGTGTAAATTGAACTAATAGCACCTAAATAAAACTACTAATAAAACACCATAAGCAGGTAATAAAAAAATCAGATATACATATAAAATCGTATAAGTGAACATATGGTAAAAATGTGTCTATAGATAAACAATTCCAAAGTGCATAGTAGATGGTGAACAAATTTATAAAATCCTTAAAGTGCTAGTGCAAGTGCGCACAGGCTAAAAATGCGACTGAGTGATTGAGTGACGGATAAAACGATAAATATAATCGCATTGGAGATATGTGATGAGTAGAGGTATGTGCAGAAAAGTTGCACTGGAGTGAACAGTAGAACAATAAATATAAAGTGCAAAGTATGCGAGCATACAAAATAATGTATAAGCTGGATGAAACTAGTCAGCGTGACTGTAGATGAAAAAATCCCTGGCAAAATATAAAGCTACCAGTAAACAAAGTGCAGTAGAAAAAAGTTTGAAATATAAAATATAACGAAATGCTAGGTGCAGACGCAAAGTGCACACACAGATATCCTATAGGTAAAATCGCATAATGCAGGATGCGTAGAAAATAGTCATATGCGACTAAAATCGCATAGTGCAGGATGCGTATAAAATAGTCATCTGCGACTATGTTGCATGCATATAAGTCTGTGATAAATAAGTCAATCCTCAATAGTTTATAAGTATATAATCATTTCTTGTGGTAAGAAGGTGAGGGTAGTGATATGATCCTTGGGTCAAAGGTGATATCCGTGCAGTGGCGTGTTTTAAGCAGTGGGGGTCACTCCTCTTCGTGTGGGGTACACTAAAGTGAGCAATGGACCCTTACCTTGCGGCAAAGGGTTAACCACATATAAATGATGTAAAGGGGTCTGCTATCTTCTCCTTCCCTCACGGTGGTCTGCCTGGGTAGGTGCGTATTCCTTTTCCTTGGTTCCAGGTATATCGAGCCTTTGTAGCTCACGGCAGATGCCGGAGTGATAGGTAAAAGATGAGGGGGGGACCGTAAAGTGTAGTATGTTTAAAATGTATTTGCTCAATAAAAACAGTTTAATATAGTACCTAGTACTCACAATAGAACTCACAGAATAACAATAAATATTTTCTCTTATCTTAGACGAGCGCCAAGCTCATTTCCTCTGCTTCCTTGTTTGTATTGAATGCCTCTCCTGTCCCTACGCGTGGCGTCATGTGACTTCATCAGGGGACAGCTTTTATATAAGTATAGCCTTGGTCTTTTCTCACACGGAACCGGACAAACACTGCAAGACTCCTCCAGGTATATATTAATAAGCCCTTGGACTCAGCAGACAGCGTGTATCATGACGATGTGGACCATATAAATTGAATTAAGAAAGGACCATAGCGTAATACTTTAGTAAATACTAGATTTATTTAAAACAAAATGGTACTCACAATATAGCAGATATTGCGGAGATTAAAAACAAAAATGCCGGCCGGCACATATGGAGCCCTTCCACCTTCGTCTGTGGCGCGGTGATGTCACTGCACGTCCTTCCAGACACGTTTCGTCATCAAATGCACGTTCTCAATGGGGATGCTCTATCTGGCACCCAAGTCGCATCAGTGACCTCATCATCATCATCTCCATCTCCTCATCTTCATAATTACCACTGGAGACAACTTGACAATACGCTTGGGGAAGATGAATGACAATTTGTCTACCAGTGTTCCTCCCTCTCTCTAGGCTCATGTTCCTGTCATCCTCAACCTCAGAACCAACATCTGAATCCAGTAATGGCTGGGCATCATCAAGGGGCAAGTGGCTGACGATGTGGTCAAATAACTCAGCTGACTCCTCAATGGCTGATGTTGGGGCTATGGCGAGAATAGATGTGGACAAGGAGGCAGGTTTATCCACTCTGGCAACTGCAGGGGACTGCACACTTGTCTCTGCTTGCATGACAGAGGATGAGGAAGGTTTAGTAAGCCAGTCCACCACTGGATAGCAAACTCACTAAACAGAGGAAAGAGGACTGACCACCTCGTCCACCTTTTCCTGTGGACACATTTGTTGCTGGCCCCCTTACAGTGCCAAGGGAATGTCTTCCTTGGCACTGAGGTCTGGTTGTCCTCCCAGACATTATTGGGAGGGAGGGGGCGGTGCTTATAAGCAAATGTAAAGAAGAAGTTGAAATGTGTACGTAGATGCACTTTAATCAATGTAAAGAGGTGTTTGGTGCACTTTAATTTAACTACTCATACTGCACAGACACACTCCACGGATACACTATAATATACTACAATATAATGCGCCAAACGTACAGTGACGCACAGAATTTTATGGCGTTAATCTGGCAGTAATGCACACACAAGTAAATGGCGTTAAACTGACATTAACGTACACAGAACTATATGGCGTTAAACTGGCAGTAACGCACACAAAACTATATGGCATTAAACTGGCAGTAACGCACACAGAAGAAAATGGCGTTAAACTGGCAGTAACGCACACAGAAGTAAATGGTGTTAAACTGGCAGTAATGCACACAGAACTATATGGTGTTAAACTGGCAGTAACGTGCGCAAAACTATATGGCGTTAAACTGGCAGTAACGCACACAGAAGTAAATGGCGTTAAACTGGAAGTAACGCACACAGAAGTAAATGGCGTTAAACTGGCAGTAACGCACACAGAACTATATGGTGTTAAACTGGCAGAAACGCACACAGAACTATATGGTGTTAAACTGGCAGTAACGCACACACAACTATATGGCGTTAAACTGGCAGTAACGCATACAGAACTATATGGTGTTAAACTGGCAATAACGCGCGCAAAACTATATGGTGTTAAACTGGCAGTAACGCACACAGAACTATATGGCGTTAAACTAGCAGTAACGCACACACAACTATATGGTGTTAAACTGGCAGTAACGCACACAGAAGTAAATGGCGTTAAACTAGCAGTAACACACACAGAACTATATGGTATTAAACTGGCAGTAACACACGCAAAACTATATGGTGTTAAACTGGCAGTAACGTACGCAAAACTATATGGTGTTAAACTGGCAGTAACGCACACAGAAGTAAATGGCGTTAAACTGGCAGTAACGCGCACAAAACTATATGGCATTAAACTGGCAGTAACGCACACAGAACTATATGGTGTTAAACTGGCAGTAATACACACAGAAGTAAATGGCGTTAAACTGGCAGTAACGCACACAGAACTATATGGTGTTAAACTGGCAGTAACGCACGCAAAACTATATGGTGTTAAACTGGCAGTAACGTAGGCAAAACTTTATGGCGTTAAACTGGCAGTAACGCACACAGAAGTAAATGGTGTTAAACTGGCAGTAATACACACAGAAGTAAATGGTGTTAAACTGGCAGTAACGCACACAGAACTATATGGTGTTAAACTGGCAGTAACACACGCAAAACTATATGGTGTGAAACTGGCAGTAACGTACGCAAAACTATATAGCGTTAAAATGGCAGTAACGCACACAAAACAATATGGCGTTAAACTGGCAGTAACGCACGCGAAACTTTATGGCGTTAAACTGGCAGTAACGCACACAGAAGTAAATGGTGTTAAACTAGCAGTAATGCAATCAAATAGATGGTGTTCAACCGTCACTACACTGACGCTATCTGAACTGTCCCTACTCTAGCTATACGCTAATGTAAAGATTACTGACACGGTCTCACTACACTACACTGAAACTATATGAGCAGTCCCTACTCTACACTATTGTATGTATGAATGACACGGTCTCACTACACTACAGTGAAACTATCTGAGCTGTCCCTACTCTAGCTGCACACTATGCAAAGCTGAATGATGGTCCTCCTCACTACACTCACACTATCCCTAGACTGACACTAAACTAATATTCTACACTGACAACTGAAGCAAAATAGCACAGTATAGCACACTAACTAACTGATAGCACTGAACAGAGCCCTGTTCTATCTCTCTCCACGCCAAAATCACACCGAAAATGGCTGCCATTGAAAGAATACTTTTATACTGTTTACATGATTGCATAAAGTCATGATGGCAGTGTTTAATCATGACGCTGACAGTGCTCTGTGCCCTCATTGGCTGAAGCTTTCACTGCTTCAGTCAATCAGGGCTTGCAATGCACTGTTCAGTGCCGTAATGCATTGTGGTCGGTTCGGGGGGTCGAACGACCCATTTGTTCGGCTGTTCGCCGAACGACCAAACAACAAAAGTTCGGGTCGAACTGTTCGCCCATCCCTACTAGTAAGATGTTTATGTGTTTTCGGCAATGCATAAAATGACAGGACTCTTGCGTATGGAACCTTCAGGGCCTCGAAGATATCTTTGTCAATATTATATAAAAAAGTGCTCCCGCGCTACCACTGTATGTAAGTACATGACTAACAGCCGCAATCACCGGTAAGCTTAATCCATAGCAATGGAGAAATAAAAATAACAGTGTATGGTGCTGCGCTATTAAAATTGATAAATGTGGAAAGATGAAGTAGATTTAAAGGTGCATAAACATGTAAACCAATGAATATGTGAATACGTGATGTGAAATCTCTTATGCGGCATACACACGAGCAGACTTTCCCGCGGGATAGTCCACCGGACTGGAGTCCGCCGGACAATCCGCCCGTGTGTGGGCTCCGGCTGACTTTTTCCTGCCAAAAGTCCAGTGGACTAAGTTTTAAGTTCAGACTTAAAATTGACTCGCGATCGTGGTCTGTGTGCTAGTCCGTGGGACTTTTGGAAATGAACGGACTTGCCGACACAAGATCGGAAAGTCCGTTCATTTAGAACATGACTTCAGGTAGACGGGACTAGCAAAGGCAGTGAATGCCGCCGCACTAGCCCCGTCACCTGGTATGGATTTAAAGGGAATCCCTATGCCGAAAAAACGGCGTGGGGTCCCCCCCAAATCCATCTCAGACCCTTATCCGAGCATGCAGCCTGGCCGGCCAGGAAAGGGGTGGGGACCAGTGAGCGCCCCCCCCCCTCCTGAGTCGTACCAGGCCGCGTGCCCTCAACATGGGGGGTGCCCTGGGGAAAGGGGGTCTTCCGGGGTCTCTTCTGTTCTGGCCGCTGTCGCCGCCTTCTGCGCCGTCTTCCTCTTCCTCCTCCTCTTCTTCTTCTTCTTCTTCCGATGTTGACTTGTCGCTCTCTCTGGCCGGAATGGCAGAGACGCGCGGTGTTGTGACTTATATAGGCACAAGGGGCCGGGTCACATGCTCATGTCACATGGTGACCCCGCCCCCTTATGATGTCACAGTCCCAGCATCCTTTGGGACTGTGACATCATAGGGGGGTGGGGTCACCATGTGACATGAGCATGTGACCCCGCCCCTTGTCCCTATATAAGTCACAACACCGCGCGTCTCTGCCATTCCGGCCAGAGAGAGCGACGAGTCAACATCGGAAGAAGAAGAGGAGGAGGAAGAGGAAGACGGCGCAGAAGGCGGCGACAGCGGCAAGAACAGAAGAGACCCAGGAAGACCCCCGAAGGCGGAACGAGAACCCCAGACGACAGCAGCGACGACGACGAAGAAAGCTGGGCTCCTCCGCTCATAAAAGAGCTAGGTAAAATAGCAGAAGAGAGCGGAGGAGTCCGGCGAGAAGACCCCCCAAGACGGAAGAGGACCCCCGGAGCAGTGCAATAAAATATTTTAAAAAAATTGTGTGTTTTTTTTATTTACACTTTTACACCTTAGGTGAATGGGTAGGGGTACATCGTAGCAATCTCAATTCGCACTTTGCACGCCGCATTAGGTAAACTTAAATAAACACAGAGAGGTATAGCAGCCCCTCCTACCATAGGTAAATCTAAATTACAAAAAACAATAAGTGCTGGTGATAAACAGTGACTGTAAGTGATAAATCCTGAAATTCTGAAAAATTGCTGAGTGATGCAAACAACCAAATTGTGACTAGTGTCTCTTCTTTCAGTGCAGTGAAACATTGCAGTCATTATTTGTCAATAATGCCGTCTCTATATGCCTTCATAATTAATGTGTCAAATTGTGTATTAAACTCAAAGATTAAATCAGCAGGAATTCTTGCATACCAATCTCCAGAATCCAGAATCTCCAGGAGAGAATATCTAGGACCATTAGTGTATCCATTACTACTACGTTCCCTCCATTGTCAGCCATTTTTATAGTTAAACTTTTATTGTTTTGCAATCTCATTATTGCTTGTCCTTGTTGTGAAGTGAGATTGCTATATGGCAGGGTTAGGCAACCGTAAAGAGGTGGAGATCTACCTGAACAACATGGGAGAAGTCAAAGATCACTGGGCAAAGTGTTGCCTCCTCACACCAGATGTAAACCTCTAATTGCCGTACTACCATGTAGCAATCACGTGCATTGTACACCATTCATGGATTTAAACCAGGTGGTAAGTAGGCAACACCTGTCAAACACACTTGGATCGCTTTTCAGAGGAGCAGCAGTGCCTTGTGCACTTGCAAATGAACGCTTAGTTGCATTCAGGAGCAGCTCCCTATAGGGCTCGTTCACACGACTGCGGTTGAGTTGCAGTTTTATCGCCTCCTTTCCCTACCTGCTTTAGCTGCTGAGGCAGCAGTCAAAGGTTTACACATGCAGTAGCAGAAATTAAGCCCCTGTTTCTTTTGGCAGGTGCTACCGCCTGCCAATCATGACCCATTCAAGTAAATAGGGCCATTCTGCAAGTGCCCTGCAACTGCATGCTTCTGCGGGGTCCAAAGAGTTAAACCAGGTGGTGAGAAAGAAACACAACGCTGTCTGCTTTAACCCCTTGTTTGCTGTACTGAACAAAGCTACATGGCATTTGCAGAGTGGCCTCATTCACTTGAATGGGTCATGCTTGGCAGGTGCTACACAAGTGTGATGCACTTTCAGAAAGTGCACCAAACCTGCAGGATATAATATAAGTCTGTGGCTAAGGCTGCTTTCACACTGGGGCGGTTTGCAGGCGTTATTGCGCTAAGAATAGCGCCTGCAAACCGACCCGAAACAGCTGTTGCTGTTCCTTCAGTGTGAAAGCCCGAGGGCTTTCACACTGAAGCAGTGCGCTTGCAGGACGCTCAAAAATGTCCTGCAAGCCGCATCTTTGGCTCGCTATAGGAGCGGTATATTTACCGCTCCTATAGCGCCCGGTCCCATTGAAAACAATGGGGGAGCGCGCCGAACCCGCCCGCAAAACGCCGCTGCAGCGGCGGTTTGCGGGCGGTATTGACCCTTTTTCGGCCGCTCGCGGGGGGTAAAAACACCCCGCGAGCGGCCGCAATGCGCCGCTAAAACGCCGGTAAAGAGGCGCTAAATATAGCGCCGCTTTACCGCCAGCGCCCCCACCGCTCCAGTGTGAAAGCAGCCTAAGAGCAGCAAATCTTCAGGAAAGCTGCAGGTGCACTGCACCCGTGGTGTGGGTATACCACAGCACATCAGGGTGAAAGCAGACCTATATTATGATGCCCAGTGTTTTGCTTCACACTGACCTGAAGACCTCTTCTGTTCTGCTGCTGACAGCACTCTGGAGACCGCCAGCGGGAATAAAAGGGGGAGTGCAGTTGGTATTACTCCACACAGAACAGAAGCCAGCACTGCAGAGGAGGCATCAGCTCATGTGGCTCTTGCTCCCTACTACAGTTCCAACTTTTCAAGTAGTTCCTCTGCGCTGCACTCTGTTTTATGCTTTGGAATGGCGGGTCAGCAAGCCCAGACCGTGATCTACCAGGCACCTGTCCGCGATCTACTGGTAGATCACGATCTACAGGTTGCTGACCCCTGCTATATGGGATTTTTAACTTATGATGTTGTTTGGGAGAGGAATGTCCAGATATTCGGATTTGTTTGTAAAGGGGATAATTTGGTAGATTTTTTATTTTTAAATTTGGTTGACAGCATGGGGGGCTGTTTGAGGGGAGGTCCCAAGTATAACATCCTGGGATCCCCTCTCAACAGAGTCTCCCATGGCTAGTTCATTTTCATTTAGCAGATCCATCATATCTTTTAATGCAAGGAAATCTTTAACAGTAAAGCCCTTCCACTGTTCTTTTTCTAGCTTTTCCTGTTTTTTTCCTCTTTTCATCATAAAGGTACTTGTATGTAAGCCTACAGGCAAAAGGATTAAGGTCTTTTACGACCTCAAAACTGTCCGTTTTATTAGTTGGACAGAGTCCTAATCCTAATACCTCTTTTTCTGTTTCAGAAAGTGCTTGGGAGGATAAATTGATGACTTGTAATTGATCATCATTAGGGATGAGCCGAACACTCCCCTGTTCGGTTCGCACCAGAACCTGCGAACAGACCTAAAGCTCGTGTGAACTTTAGAACCCTATTAAAGTCTATGGGACTCGAACGTTCAAAATCAAAAGTGCTAATTTTAAAGGCTAATATGCATGTTATTGTCATAAAAAGTGTTTGGGGACCTGGGTCCTGCCCCAGGGGACATGTATCAATGTCAATTTAAAAAAAAAAACTGCAATTTTTTCAGGAGCAGTGATTTTCATAATGCTTAATGTGAAACAATAAAAGTGTAATATTCCTTAAAATTTCGTACCTGGGGGGTGTGTATAGTATGCCTGTGAAGGGGCGCATGTTTCCCGTGCTTAGAACTGTCCCTGCACAAAGTGTAATTTTTGCAGGAAAAAAAGCTATTTAAAATCACTCGCGGCTAATGAATTGCCGGCTCCCGTAACATAGAGAACAGTCATTCATTGAAAGTCATTGATGAAAAAAAAGTAATTGATAAAAAAAAAGCGTGGGGGTTCCCCCAAATTCAATTACCAGGCCCTTCAGGTCTGCTATGGATATTAAGGGGAACCCCGCTTCAAATTTAAAAAAAAATGACATAGGGGTCCCCCTAAATATCCATACCAGACCCTTCAGGTCTGGGATGGATTTTAAGGGGAACCCCGGCCAAAAAAAAATTAAAATGGCGTGGGGGCCCCCTCAAAATCCATACCAGACCCTTATCCGAGCACGCAACCTTGCAGGCCACAGGAAAAGAGGGGGGAACGAGAGCGCCCCCCCCATCCCTCATGAACCGTACCAGGCCACATGCCCTCAACATTGGGAGGGTGCTTTGGGGTACTGTGACCCCTCAAAGCACCATGTCCCCATGTTGATGGGGACAAGGGCCTCGTCCCCACAACCCTGGCCATTGGTTGTGGAGGTCTGCGGGCAGGGGGCTTATCGGAATCTGGAAGCCCCCTTTAACAAGAGGAACCCTAGATCCTGGCCCCCCCTGTGTGAAATGCCATTTCACCAAAAAAGTGACAAAAATGTTAAAAATGACAGGAGACGGTCTTTGACAATTCCTTTATTAAAATCTTCTTTCTTCTGGTCTTCCTTCTTCCTTTCTTCATCCTTCGGTTTCTTCATCTTCTTCTTCCATCTTCTTCCATCTTCTACCATCTTCTTCCATCTTCTTCTTCCATCTTCTTCTTCCTCCGATCTGCTTCTTCTTGCTCTGGTCTTCTCGTCCAGCATCTTCTTCCACGGTGTTGGCGTCTCTTCTTGGGCCGCTCCGCGCAATGGGAGGCTCCCGCTGTGTGAGGCTTCACTGCGTCTGACAGCTCTTTTATAACGAAGGGCGGAGCCACCTGGTGACCCCGCCCCCCTCTGACGCACGGGGACGTCGTGGGGACTTCCCTATGGCTTTCCCCATGACGTCAGAGGGGGCGGGCCTGCTGATGGGACACTCTGATGTAAGGGGCTGGTGGTGGGACTCTGATGTAAGGGGCTGGTGATGGGACTCTGATGTAAGGGGGTACTGATGGGAATCTGATGTAAGGGGCTGCTGATGGGACTCTGATGTAAGGGGCTGCTGATGGGACTCTGATGTAAGGGACTGCTGATGGGACACTCAAAATGTAAGTGGGCCGGTCTGGATGAAGTCCAGGGCCAAATTTTTGTCCAAGTCCAGCCCTGGAAATCAAAGAACTTTACCTCTTTGAAGAGCCACCATAGTGTCAAATTCTGTTGCATTCCTATCTGGGAGTGGCAGCGAGTGTTCTAGACATTTTTTAAAGGTCAGAATTGGAACAGCGGATGCAATAGTACTTGTTTCCATTAAAATACATTGTGGCCACAGTGTGTATGTGTGAAGGAGTAACTGCTCAGTTAGCCTGCTTCAGTGATGATCACTTTTATTATGCTGGTTCTTAAAATGCTGTCCCACCACCAGGAAAATCTTTGCGGGGAGAGACCAAGTGTGCACTTTTAATATTGTGGTGGGAGCTGACAGGGTAACCATTACAGTTATTAATTAATGTACTTCTTCAATATGCTTTACTTTACTTTTTTTTACCATTACCTTTAGGTTTTGAATACCTGTAGAGGTAATACAGCCCTTTCTCGCCCCTCATGCACCTCTGTAGGAACAGATCACTTATAATAGTCTATTGTTCCCTAGAGTCACAGAAATCATGACACTACCCTATAAGGCTCGGTTAACACTGCTGCGACAACAAAGTTGTACGACTTTGCCTACGACTTTTCCCTGTGACTTCCTTCTGACTTGATCAGACTTACATGTGATTTAGCAGCATGTACAAGGAATGAAATCGCACCCAAGTCAGACCAAAGTAGTGCAGGCCCCTTTTCTAAAGTCAGAGCTACTTGTGTAGTATTAATTAGGACGGCTCTCATAGGGAAACATTGAATTTGACATGTCATACGACTTGGGGTCTCACAAATCAGATCCCATGTCACAGCAGTGTGAACCGAGCCTGAAACATTGTGTTGCACTGTGCTGCTATTGCATGCTCCTAGTGAGAAAATTGAAGTGAAAAACATGTAAGCCTGAGTGTTGACTGACTCAGCTCCTTGGCTTAGTGCTGTTTGCTGTCACTGACAGTCATTATACCCTGATAGTACTCGTCAAAGACGGTTAAGTCTTCTGGAGTAGGGAATGGTGTGAATGGTTCTGTAAAACTGAATAATTTTTTTTTTTTTTTTGCATCCTGACACTGCTTACATTTCCAATTGTGAACTGTAGCAAAACCACTGACAAAAACATTTATTTTATGCTGTGTTCTATAATCCACAACTTTGAGGTTTTTTCTTACTACTCTCCTGCTTTTTGTAGCTTTTTTTCTCCCCCTTTATTGCTAGATGAGTCTTTGTGAAGCTGTAGTGAGTCACAGGGCTATGAGTGGAAACATCAATCACTAACAATGTGGGATAAGAAAGCAGGCTCATCAGGAGGGGTCAGCAGGCCGGATCTCATACCTGAGTGCTGAGTAGTCGCTCTACAGTCAAATTATAAACTCCACATTTTTACAGGATAGGTTTCTTGTCTGCTTGCAGAAACCACAAAGTTACTATTTAACTCAGTTAAACCAGCTTATTACTTCCCTGAAGGATAAAGTGAGCCACTTTCACTCTGCGGAGCCAAGTTATAAAGATTTAATGGCTATTTTGCTGTTTTTTGGTGAAACGTTTAATTTTTGACAGTTTTGTTTTTTTGTAAAACTATTGTGAGCATTTCACAAATAACTTTTACTACCCCCAACTAGGAATAATTCGGGGGAAACGGAAGAAGAAATGTTTATTTTAATTGCATTAAATGAAATTCTTTTAGTTTAGTCACATGCTGCAATATTGTTTGATTTACTGTATACCATTTTGCAATCACTCTGCAATTTTTATATTGGATCCTGTAAATATTTTCTCTTGTGCTACAATTTGTTGCTTCTACAAGTATTATATACACAATTTCAATGAAAATAAAGTTATCTAAAAACAAATCTTGTGCTTGACAAAAAAAAAAACTATGAATGGAGAAGAATGTTTTTTTTTTTTTTTTAGAGAAGTACAGTTTTAAGACCCAGTTTACTTGGGGCCACATAAGGGCCCCTTTCACACTCATACAACTTGTCCCATGATATGGGACTGCAAAGTAGCATGACAAGTCGTTCCCCATGATTTCCAATGACAGCCATTCATATTAGTACGACTTCAAGTCGTTCCGACTTCAAAGTAGTCCCTGCACTACTTTGGTCCGATTTTGATGCCACTTACTCAGGCATTCCTTGAAATCGCGGCAAAATCACGGCAAAATCGCGCGACTTTGAAGTCGCACAAGTGTGAAAGGGGCCTAAATCCTTCAAATTGATCAGCAAGCGTTTGATCAGTGCAATGACTTTGGGTCATGTGAACAGGATGAAATGCTTCCTTTCTGCAGAGCTTTACAATATGACACAAATATACTCTGAAATGGTATACCACTCTGAACTGATTCTGCCAGCCAAGTCCTGCCTAAGATCTGGAAAAAGTTATCTGAAAGGTAAAAGAAAATATGTGCAGACTGTCCTGAAAATATTTTTCAGTTTTTCAGGCTCTCATGCTAATCAATTGACTTCAATGACTAATAATAGATCTGACGTGATCCTACTTGCTGTATGGCTGTTTTATTCTTATTATAATACAGGATTTATATAGCGTCAGCAGTTTGTGCAACACTTTACAATGTTAGGGCAGACAGTACAATTACAATACAATTCAATACAGGAGGAATCAGAGGGCCCTGCTCGTTAGAGATTACAATCTTAGGCAGGGAGGGTCAAGTGATACAAAAGGATAAAAAACTGTGGGGGATGATCTAATGAAGAAAATCAAAGTACAGTTGTTAAGTGGAAACAGGATAGGCTTCTATGAATAGAAAAAATTTCAGGGATCGCCTAAAAGTGGATAGATTTGGAGATAGTCTGACAGATTGGGGTAGGGAATTCTAGAGGGTAGAAGAGGCTCAGGGGAGTCTGAGTCTGGTAGCAGCATTCATGATGGACTGAAGGGGGGTAGCCTATTTAAAGGTAAGCCAATGAGGAGGGAGTTGCAGTAGTCAAGGCGAGAGATAACCAGGGAGTGAATCAAGAGATTTGTAGTTCCATTGGTTAGGAAGGGGAAGTTTTGGGTAGGAAGGAAGTTTTAAATCAAAAATGTAGAAAGTAATCAAACCATGGATAGGTAGCACCAGAGGAGTAACTAGAACCTTTAGGGCCCCTGTGCAAGAAACCATAAAGGCCCCCTGACCTCCAGTGCCCTTTTCTTAAGTCCCTTTCCCACTGATCCCAGGGCCCTTTCCCACTGAACGCCAGGGCCCAGTTTCAGGTGCAAACCTTTGCGACCATGGTAGCTCCAGGCACAATATCCAGTGGTTGTCGCAAACAGCTTTGTGCCAGCCATTGATGTCTTCAGTGGAACTGAGCAGGGGAGGCTCAGGGTGTTACTGGTCATGGGGTCAGGTGACCACATTGCAGCTCTTCAGAGGTTAAAGAATGATGAAGGAACTTTGTTGACACCTCCACTGAGACCTTTCCATGACCCTTCTCAGCCAACTGCGGAGGTACAAAGGCACTATTAACCTCTGCCCTCTGGGTTTACTGAATTACCTAGGAAGGGTGACAAGGCAAGCACTTAGGGGGCTAGGGTGGTGGGTGTTTGTAACAGTCTCCATCTTTCCCTCCTCATTGTGCACCAAGAAAGGGTCACAGAAGAGGCCTACCGCGGGGTGGGTTAGGCTATGTTAGGCACCTTGTACAGGGCCACTTCACTACATATGGGGTATCTTTTCTTCATGCAATCTTCATCAATGGCCTGGGACAAGGCTGAGGCTGCAATAAGACAGACCTCTATTGTTCGAGATGAATGTATACTATGCACACTGGCACTGTAACTGCTCTCCAGTTAACTCTCTGTTCCCGTGACAGTATTTGCCTAAGCTGCATTCAGGAGGGACACGCTAAACCAATGTCCACATCCACCTGTCCAGTGTCTTCCGCTACTACTCTAGAGTAGAAGAGTGGTCCATGCTGTGCACTCTGTGTGGGCTTCACATGTACAGTTAAGTGCAAAAATTGAACATCCCACAGTCAAATGCAAGGTTATGTCCCTACTCCTAACTACAGGCTTGTGCTGCCCGACATATCTGCAAAGATGAAGTCCAAGTAATTATGTTCCTTCAGAGGCACACTCCAGTGCTGGTGTCTTCAGGGTGAACCCCAAGTTCAGATGACCTTACATCCTGGTAGTAAAAGATGAACTCCTTCTGCTCCTCATGGGTATTATTCTCCTTCTCTCTCCCTTATGGGTCTTGGTTACAGCTTTCTCTCTTTCTCTTGGGCTCTCCATGGGGTAAGTCCCCAAAGTCTCTGTCCCCCGAACGAAACCCGGACCTCTCTGCTTCGGGGGAAGTTCTCTCGTACCGGACCACTGTCCCATATTTATATACCACAGAATTAGTGCCCAAAAAGGATCCTGCCAAAAGCTCAAAGAACCGGGAAAGGCATTAACTCCTACCCTCCCGACCAGGACAGCACCTATTTAACTATTTCAATCTGCTTACACACTTTTCCCCAGCGACACAGTGTAAAACCTAATTCACACATTGTGCAGTGACAGAAATTTTACTGCATTGCAATAAAATGCAGACAAGCTGTATTTTATTGCAGTGCACTATACAGAATCGCATGACACTGTGCAGCAATGCATCATGCTGCACATCATGCTGTACAGCACCATGAAAGAAATGTACATTTTGTACACTTCAAAAAAAATTGTCCAAAACAAGAAAACAGGGAGCCGGGTGATGCATTGCATCTCACTCTACACTTCCACTTACCTCCCAAAGGACAGGAAATGCGCTCCAGGTGGCTGTATGCTTTAGTGTGAATAGAGCCTTTAACCCAGTGTTTTTCAACTTTTTTCAGTCACTTTTTTTCTCAGAAAATAGGTGCAGGAACTCACCCTCCCCAGCCGACTCTCCACCCCCAATCATGTTGTTTCACGGGGAGAGAAGTAAAGTGGCGCCAAATACACGTTGGCCCAAAAGGCACAGAGGAGCGCAAAACACACAGGGCTCAGGAAAGTGTACTCTGCAGTGATGAGGTGTGTGTATGACACAGTGCACAGAAAAACAAAAAATCATCGGACAGTACTTGCATATCTCCCCCAATGTAACCATCTATTGCTCACCTCTGTGCACCCCATTCAAACCACACCTCTGCAAACCTTGTCCACAGCCGATCTTTGCCCCCTTCCACAGCTCACCTCTTCTTCCCCCCCATCTGCAGCTCACCTCTTCTTTCCCCTGTCCACAGCTCACCTCTTCTTCCCCCCGTCCACAGCTCACCTCTTCTTTCCCCTGTCCACGGCTTACCTCTTCTTCCCTCCTGTCCACGGCTCACCTCTTCTTCCCTCTTGTCCATGGCTCACCTCTTCTTCCCTCCTGTTCACGGCTCACCTCTTCTTCCCACCTGTTCACAGCTCACCTCTTCTTCCCTCCTGTTCACGACTCACCTCTTCTTCCCTCCTGTTCACGACTCACCTTTTCTTCCCTCAGTCCACAGTTCACCTCTTCTTCCCTCAGTCCGCAGCTCACCACTTCTCTCCTCCCTGCCTGCCGCTCACCACTTCTCCCCCCCCCCCCATTCACTACTCACCACTTCTTCCTTCTGTCCGCAACACACCTCTTCTTTCCCTTGTCCCTCCTCAATTCTGCACCCCTGTCCACATGTCATCTTAGCACCCCCCACAACTCACCTTTGTATACACTATCAACAACTCTGCAGCCCCACATCCAGAGGCGTAGCTTAAAGCTTGTGGGCCTGATGCAAAAGTTGACCTGGGCCCCCCCCCCCCCACCACCCACCACTTCCACCGTGTGTGCAGATACACCCACCGCACGCCAAGATACTCAAAGTGACTTCAGAGTTTAGAGTTCTCAGAGTTCCTCCTTACATTAGAGGACAGGGATCACCCCTAGAGAATTAGAGGACAGGGATTGCTGCTGGATAATCAGAGGACAAGGACCCCTGGCAGAGCTCCTTTCCCATTCCAGCACTTTATACAGCCCCCCCCCCCCCCCACAATACACAGGGCTGAAATCACATTCCTTTACACAGTCTATCAGCTTTCACAGGGTGTATCTGGCTTTTATGTTGCCATTCTGACCTGTGAAATCCCCTAGTTGGAACGGCAGTAATGGAGAGACCAATGTGGGGATAGTATGGGAAGCCCACAAGGCAGTAATTAGAGGAATTCTAATAAAACATGGATCCCGAATGAAGAGGGCCAGAGAAGAGCAGACAGGTAGTTTATTGGAAAGGATAAGGGAGATGGAGTTACAACATAAGAAGACAATGGGGAAGGAATTGGGAATAGAATTAGCACATCTAAGAAGACAACTCTCTGATCTCTTGCGGTATAAGGCAATGGCAACACTACAACAAGGGAGGAGAGTAATATATGAATCGAGATAAGTGTGGTAAGGTGTTAGCCAGAAAGCTAAAAAAACAACAACTACGTTCATACATGCCCTATATCAAAACAAAAGGAGGTCTTAAATCTTCAATACCGAAAGATATTGCAGAGGAATTTAGAAAATATTATACCTCATTGTATAAATTGTATAATCTCCCGATACCTTCCCCCTCTTCTTCATCAGTAGAAGAATATCTTGAATCCGCACATTTAGCTAGACTGCCATCTCCGGCGTGAAGAAAACTTGAGTTACCAATAACAATAGAAGAAGTATCCACAGCAATGAAGATGATGAGGCATTGGAAGGCACCTGGTCCAGATTGATTTTCTAATATGCAATATTTTAAAAGTTTCTACCCATTACTTGCCCCATATATGGTCAAAACATTTAACGTATTAGGACAAGTATCTCCCCCCCTGTAGAAGCATTAAGAACACATATTGTATTAATTCCAAAGGAAGGAAAGGATCAGACGGTCTGTAGTAGTTACCGTCCAATATCATTATTGAATACGGATTACAAAATATTCACAAAGATACTCGCATCTCGTTTACAACTGCTTTTGATGCAGCTGGTTCATTGGGACCAAGTGGGGTTTATCCCTACACGGGAAGCTAGAGATAGTACTAAGAAAGTCTTGAATTTAATTCAATATGCAAACCAAAGGAAGTTGCCGAGTATCTTTGTGAATACAGATGCGGAAAAGGCTTTTGATAGGGTTAGTTGGCCCTTTATGTTAGGAGTGCTAAAATAGATGGGCCTGGGAGACCGAATGCTGGTCTGGATAGCAGGAATATACTCAACGCCACCAGCCTTGGTAAAGGTTAATGGGATAAATTCAGAAAATTTTCCAATATCCAATGGGACGCGTCAGGGATGCCCCGTCGCCCCTTTTGTTTGCTCTGACGTTGGAGCCTTTGCTAAATAGAATTCGACAGAACCCCGATATTAAAGGTATCCCTTTGGGGATCAGGAATATAAACTTTCAGCATATGCGGATGATCTCTTATTCTCACTCTCTAGTCCGCAAATATCGTTACCTAACTTATTAAGGGAGGTGGAGTGTTACGGAGTTCTGTCAAATTTCTAAATAAATTACAGCAAGTCAGAGGCAATGGGGGTATCCATGGAATGTTCCATCCAAAAGAATTTGGAGAATAATTTTAAGTTTAAATGGACATCTACGGCTCTGAATAATTTAGGGATACAGATTCCACCTAACTTAACAGACGCATATGCACTCAGTTTTCCTCCTTTACTAAGGGAAGTCAGTAAATTGTTGGATGAATGGAGTAAATACTCGCACTCTTGGTTTGGGAGATGGAATGTATATCGGAAATTTGGGCCCCTTGGGAGTTATTTTTACAATCGGATGAAGGGAAAAGGTTGATTGGAGAGGAATTAGAGGAATAGACTAGCTAGTAAGTGATGTGAGACGTGTACCTCTGCTGGCAGGAGCAACATACTCATTAATCATTTTTTTTTATTTACCCCCCCCCCCACCCCCCTTTTATTTTACTTATTTATTGATTGATTTATTTTTCTCTTCTTCTTTCTCTCGGTTCTATAAGCCCCTAATGGGGCTCGGGGCTTTGGAGCGGAGGGTTGTTGTGGGGAATTGATATTGTAATATTGTTATTTGTTTATAAAAATGGCAGGAATACACCATGTTTCGTTTTCTAAAAGAATAAGTTCTGTTTTGAAAGTGGATTTAATAAGTTGTCTTATGCAATTACTATTAATGATTTATGTTATGTATTCGTGCAAAGAAATAAAGAATTAAAAAAAAAAGTAGTTGCAGTAGGCAAATACACCCTATGCAGATCATGGCTGACTAGCTGTGTTGTAAAGGAAGGTGATTTCAGCCATGCAGAGGAGAAGCAGTATAGAGTGCTGTATTGGGAAAGAAGCTCAGTAGCGGGCATAGCATCAAGGGCGGAGGGGGTGGTCAGGGGGCTTTGGGGGGGACTTCGATCTGGGGGGGCACATGACATGAAATCTGAAGCCTGAAGCCCCTCAGGAGATGTTAAGGGATTTGTTTTAGCAATTTCTGAAGATTTCTCTATCAGTGTTGTCAGGTGTTGGGGGAAGGTCACCTCCCAGAGGTGCCTGTCTTTTCCCCAGTTGTCAGGGAAGTGGGATAAGCAGACATCCCCGGTTGGGGGGGGGGGGGGGGTACAGAGAATCCCAGCTAGTGACTAGAAGACACTGAGCAGTGTCTTACCTCACTAGTGACATTGGTCCCATCATGGCTACAGGACGGCACTCTCCTCCTCTTAACTCACTGAGCTTGGTTACCATTCCAGGTTGCCAGCACACAGCACAGACACTTCCCCATCCTGGGCTTTTCCCACCCCATGCTCCTCTCCATTCAGGAAATGGCTCACAGCTTCTCCCCAGCCAATGAGAACAGAGGGGTGTGGACTGTGGAAGGCAAAGCGGAAGCCCAGTACTGGAGCGTGGCTGTGGGGCCCTAGGGCAGATCGGAGCTGGACTTTGTGGAGGATATAATATGACAGGGAGGCTGCAGTATGAAGTATTATATTTGCTTGATACCATGTCTTATACTGGTAAATAGCTTTGAAATAATACATTTGCTTAACCTGCTATCTGGTAGTCTGGGCCTATTTTGTTGTGCATTGTTACATAGCTGTGAATCAATAATCCTTAAGTTATCCGGCTAAGTTTTAAGAGTCGTGGCAGAACAGAGGACCCATCAATATTTAATTTTCATAATCAATAAAGTAACAATTTAAGCGCTGCGCAAACTGTTTGCGCTATATAAATCCTGTATAGTAATAATAATATAGTCCAAGGAGTTGCCCTATATATGTTCTTTTCCTCTGGTGGTTGAGTTAAATGAGGTTTTTAAACTCAGTTTTTGTTTAATGGACCGATGTACTCCCACCGATTTGAGGAATTTATTACTAAATATATTTGTTAGTAGGAGAACCTGGAATGTCTAATTTAGTGTGTATCCCACAGAGGTACGTGCTACAAAATAATTTGCAGCATGTCACTTTGCTCATCATTCTGAGCATCACATACTACAGACCATTGGACACTGCTGTTTTTTATGTTCTATGTTACATAGATCAGACTACTGCGCTCTGTACATTTGCTGTTCTAAAATATTGTAAGCTCAGTAGTACAAGCAATTATTCTGTGTAAGATGCAACCTTAGGACTGCTTGCATAACACCCATAGCTGACAGAATACACTAATCAATGGCTGCAGCTTATTGGCCAGTTCAGCAGGAATTTCAATCAGTGTATGGCCAATTTTAGTCTTGGGAATTTAGTTTTGGGTTATTATTTGGTACCATTTTTGATAATCAACTGGCATACAGTATTACAAAATAATGCAGTCATTTGACTGCATTAGGTTTGTTTGAAATACACCAATACATTGTTTTTCTGTCATATGATTTACTATATCATACGTATACACTAGTGAAGGGACCAGTTTGCATGTTGCAGTTAAAAACGGTTATAAACTGCTGAAGATTAAAAATAAAAAACGACCTGTAGGACAACGGCATAATGTGCTAGTATGCACACTATTACCTTATGCCGCGTACACACGATCGGAATTTCCGTCCGAAAAACTTGGATGGTTTTTCTGACGGAATTCCGCTCAAGCTTTTCTTGCATACACACGGTCACACAAAAGTTCTCTGAACTTTCGACTGTCAAGAACACAGTAACGTACAACACTACGACAAGCCGATAAAATTAAGTTCAATGCTACCAAGCATGCGTCGAATTGTTTCCGAGCATGCACGATTTTTTGCGCATCTGAATTGCATACAGACAATCGCATTTTCGGATAGGAACTTTTCCCGACCGAAAAATAGAGAACATGCTCTCAATCTTTTGCTGGCTGGAATTCCGCCAGCAAAAGACCAATGGAGCATACACACGGTCGCATTTTAGGACAAAAAGCTCTCTTTGCTGATGGCATTTCCGATCGTGTGTACGCGGCATTAGAACAAAGCTCTTCCTAGCGGTGCCCACTCACCGCTGAGACAGCTGACATCTTTCCCCTGGTGTTTCTTCTGGATTTGCGGGCTCCAGCACTGTGAGTGGCCGGAGATGCTATGACGCTCGGGAGTCGTCGTTTCCGGCACAGGCTCTGAAGGTCCGGCGCTGTAAGCTGGACCTTCAGAACGCATGCACCGATGATGTCATCGCTGCATGCACTCTGAATATCTCCTAAACTGTGCAAGTTTAGGAGATATTCACAGTACCTACAGGTACTTATAGGCTCACCTGTAGGTACAAGTGGTGTAACAGAGTTTACAACCACTTTAAGAAGTTTAGATTGTAAACTCTAACGAGCAAGGCCCTCTGATTCCTCCTGTATTGTATTGCAACTGTACTATTTACCCTAACGCAGACTGTTGGTGCTATATAAATCCTGTATAATAATAATGATAATAATAATATGACTGAGCAACAGATTACCCTAGTTAATCATCTCAAAATATTTTTTACTTTATACATCTTCCAGTAAAAAAAGTAAGAAATATAAATTCTAGGGTCAATAAATGCAAATTCCAAGCGTATCAAATGCATGCGCAATATGTGCCCACAAAGATTTGGGGCCATTGGGTGCTGTTAACTCAACACAAAATGTTGTCTATGGTGTCAAATAATTGAAATTCAGCCCTGTAAACTTATAAATGATCTCATAGTCACTAAGCGATCTGTCAATATATGACCAATTTATGTGCAGACCTTTAAACAAACTAATATTGTTAGTTAGGTACAATCTTGGCATCAAATCAAATGGCTGTCTTAGAAAAAAGCCCACTGCAGGACCGCTGTTAATGTACATATTAGTGAGGTCAAAGAACAAAGCAACATGACTAAACTGCCCATCTGTAGTACGGATTATTTTACATCTCTATTCCATGATAAAATAATGCTGACATAAGACACCCCACAGAGCCCTCTCCCCCTTTATTTAAATAGGTGAGTACTAGCATACCTAAAATGTATGAGAACCCCCCTCCCATCCTTTCAAGTTGTCATTGATGCTCATCTGATCCCATTACAACAGATCGTAATTTGCAGAAGGTCCTGTTTTTACCATTATGTATGCTTGTGTCTAATGTGCTATTTCTAGAGCTTCAAGTATAGAACAAAAAAGTTGTGCCAAGACTAACAATATTATTCCAACATTTGAAGCACAGTGGGAGAGGGCTGAAAACCCAGGAGAGATCTGCAGACATGAGGAATGGACTTGGACTGTTGACTGTTTTTGAAGGGTAGTGGGTCATTGTCTCGGTAAACTCTGACTGGATAGAAGAGCTGAGGTCATGAACATTACAGATTGCTTCCATAACATCTGGCATAGACCACAGTAAGCAGCGAGAGACTGAATATTGTTGAGCTCTTTAAATTGAAGTCGTTTCCCTAAATACCACAGTTATTTTTGTTTAGCTGGCCAATAAGCAGTCATAATTACAAAGCAGAAAACGTGGCACTGTTTCCACACATATTGGTACTTTCCAGTACTACACATTAGAATTAAAGTTGAACTAGACATGATCTTAATTGCATACTTACATTGGTCCAGCTTGGACTAATGTACTGTAATGTTGTGAAAACTGACAATCATTGTAGTAGTTGGTGCTACTAGAGTGATCTTTCTTTTTCGTACACCACGGGACACAGAGCCTTGTTAATTACTTAATGGGTTGTATAGCTCACCAATAGGTGATTGGACACTGGCACACCCAATGAAGACTAGTTCCCCTCTATATAACCCCTCCCATAAGGAGAGTACCTTTTTTCACCAGTGTCTAAGGTGTTGGTCACGGTTAAAGATGTGCTAAGAAGAAAGCTCTACTGAAAGATCTCTCCGGGGGTCAAGGAGCTATGCAACCGGATCCATCCAAAGAAGCCAAAAAATTGCTAAAATGGATGGTACCCGGGCCTCGCGGAAGAGCAAGGTTTTGCCTGTAATGTCTCTCTTGTAGGACTGGGCTCTGGGATCCAGTACTTTGGGCACGTATTAAAAAATGTGCAAAGATACTCTGGCAGAGTCTTCTACAAGTCCAGGGGAGAGGCCTCCTTTAAATAGGAACCCAGAACCCTGAAGGTTGGCACAACACTACCCTTCGTGATGGGTGAAGATTGGATCTGTCTGGTCTTCAGCAGTTCCTGCGGCGGGGATAAGGTAAGTGAGAAAATCCTAAGAACAAATCTTAAGGACTTTATCCTATGAGTAGCTGCATGTCTTACCTGTTTCTGCCACTGGAGGGAGTAAAGAGGCATACCTGGTGTTCTACTTACCATGCTCTCCAGGAATCGAAAGTTCAGTGACACTGAAGCTCACTTCCTCCGCTGCAGGCTCTGCCACAACTCTGTAGAGGGGGTCCCTCATAGTCTGGGGTCCACGGCGCTCGTTGGAGGGATCTCTCTCTCTCTCCCTATTCTTGCCACCCCCATTACCCTGCACGCGTGTGCACAGAGGGCGTGCTTTTGAAGGCAGTTTGGTGGGGGGTTGCCGCAGGCATGCACCTGCGGCGTGCACGCCAGCCACAGCGCAGGCGCAGGGCGGAATTTTTTTAATAAACCCTCAGAGGCCAGAGCTCTGCATGCAAGAGGGGCACAGAAGCTTGGGGCACGTAAGCAACTCCATGTGTGTTGATGCAGGCACACCAAGATGCCTACTCAGCATCAGACTGTGCAAATTAGCAGCATATCGTTTGTATTGCTAGACTAGCTCAGCAGTTGATGCACCTGCGCTAGTACCTCTGCTTTTTTCTAGCTTAGGACTATGCCTTCCCGTAGAAGGAGTTCAGGGGCAGGGAAGAGGGGCACTAAGGTGTTGCCATCTGGATCGGGGGGTCCTAGTCATGCCTGCCTGGTTCCATCCTCCCCTGCTGGACCTGATGCAGCCGCACAGGATGAGCCATTGCCCCTGTCAGGCTTTGCAGCTTCTCCTAATATGGCAGCTCCTCCATACGTCACTGAGGACACTTTAGCAGCATCATTAAATGGTTTAGAGGACAAAACCGCTACTTTAATCGCAGCGTCCTCACAGAAGAGCAGAAAGTGTGGTAGATCCCCTTCTGCTGCTCTTAATCCCCCATCAGATGAGTCTGATGATGATGATACTACTCCATCAGGGGACAAGGATCAGGAGCAGTCGGATGAATCAGGGGAATCAGAGGAGGCTTTTTCTGCCTCTCAGGTTCTCAAATTGCAGGTGCAACGCTATGCAGAAGCCGTACGTGCTAGGTACAAATTGCCCTCTTCTGAGTTAACCGAGTCCCCTGTTTCTTCCTTGGGATCATTAAAATCCCCACAGGCTGCATATACTTTCCGGGTCCATCCTTTATTGGAAAAACGTATTTATGCTGACTGAGAACTTCCAGACAAGCTGTTTTCTCCTCCTAAGAAATTTGCTTTCCCTTACCCAATGGACGAAAATTTTACCAAGAAATGGAGCTTGCCGGCAATAGATGCAGCTATTTCTTGTGTGAACAAAAATCTGAATTGTCCTGTAGACAATTTTTAGGTGTTAAAGGATCCAACTGAGAAAAAGCTGGAATCTTTACTCAGGTCCTCCTTTAGTATGGCTGGCGCTGTAACCCAACCTGCTGTGGAAGCGATTGGCATGTGTCAGGTACTAAAGGGGCAGGTGAAGTAAGGGCTTAAAGATCTTCCTGCTGATCAGGTTAAGCTTTGGGAGGACCTGCCTAAGGCCTTATGTTTTGCAGTAGATGCCATTAAAGATTCTATTCAGCAGGCATCCTGCCTTACCCTCCTGCTGGTACACATGCGCAGGATTCTGTGGCTAAAGCTGAAGCTCCATCCATGCAAAAAGCTTTTAACCGGTTTCCCCTTTCATGGGAAACGGCTGTTTTGGGATGACCTGGATAAATACATCCAGAAGATTTCTAGTGGTAAGACTACCCTTTTACCAGCTAAGAAAAAGAGTAAACGTCCTTCTTTTAAACGTTCTCTCTCCCAGATTCCTGGGGTCACGGCCTACCAAGGACAAAAGAAACCTTGGGGTCGGAAATCTGCTAAGCAGAACCCCAAAGCCTCCTTATGAGGGGTCGCTCCCGGTCGGCCAAGCAGGGGGGGGGGGCGACTTCTGCAATTTTCAGGGGCTTGGCAGGCGGAAATCCGGGACAGGTGGGTAATTTCCACAGTGTCCCTGGGTTAAAAGCTGGAGTTCCGAGAATTCCTGCATTACCGTTTTCCAAGGTCAAACATCTCTAAAGGTCCAGTAAAAAGAAAGCCCTTCTTCCAGGCATTTGATCACTTGCTATCCCAAGGGGTAATCATAGAAGTTCCCCTAAAGGAGAAAGGGTCTGGGTTTTATTCAAACCTGATGTCAGACCTATTCTAGATCTAAAGGGCCTGAATCAATTCCTGAACATTAACCCCTTTCGCATGGAGTCAATCCACTCTGTGGTCTCCACCCTATTAGGGGGAGAATTCATGGCATCAATAGACATCAAAGACGCATATCTACATGTGCCTATCTGTCCCGCTCACCAAAGATTCCTAAGGTTCGCAGTAGAAGAGCGCCATTGGCTCTTCTCCCCCGGCCAGCAGGCATTGTCCCCTGAGCTCTTCTCCCCTGGCCAGCAGGCATTGTCCAGTCTGACCCCCTCGTGAGCAGAGAGTACCTGGAGCAGAGATTCAGCCTTGGATGGGGGTTGGGAGGAGGCAGGGAAGAGGGAGAGCGGAAGGAGGGCCAAGTCGCTGTACCATGGGTGTCTGAGTTGCCAGTCAGCCCCTACTATCTTTACCCTGTGGAGGACCTGAAAGATCTATAACTACTACAGTGATTGTCAGCTCCATTCAGCCCATCAGGTACGTGATATGGGTCCAAGCTGGACCAATGTAATTATGCAATTGAGATCATACCTGGAATTCAGTATTAAAAGTAAACCAATTTATATAACAATATACACTGATTAGCCATAACAACATGAGGTATGGATTCCACTAGACCTCTGAAGGTGTGGTAAGTGCTGCAAGTTGTGGGGTGGGGCTTCCATGAATAAGACTTGTTTTTTCAGCACATCCCACAGATGCTCTTTTGGATTGAGATGTGGAGAATTTAAAGGCAATGGCTCAAACTCGTTGTTGCGTTCCTTAAACCATCCTTAACTCCTTAGTGACCGAGGGTAAAACTATGTTAATGCCTGAACCCAATTTTTTAACATTGGCCTGTGTTAGTAAAACTGTACATACAGTATCAATCACAATTACTTTGTGTATCTAGATAAATTATACCTTGTTTTTTCTTGACAAATTGAGCTTTCTTTTGGTGGTAAATGGTAATGAATAGCTCCTCATTTTTTTGTTATTATCAAAGGAAAACCGACCCAAAATAGTAAAACAAAATCATCTTTTTAAAATTTAGCTGTATATTTCTTGCTACTATCATAACCTACCTGTCAGTGGTCATAATGTTATGGCTGTGCGGTGTATATACATATTGTAAAACTGTTAAAGTACAATTCTACCCTGCAAAAAATGTGCATTTAAAATAACACTAAGAATAGAAAAAATTTGTGAGGACGCTACATTTTATGAACTCTAATTTTGAACATTCAATCTGTAATAAATTTATTCTGGTAACCTGGAGATAATTTGGTGTGCGCACAGATGTGCTGAAGGGCTCTGCCTGACCTTCAGCTCCCAGCAAAGCCCCACAGGACATCTGTGGATGTGCAGGAGTTTCCCACAAGTGCAGACATGCTGAGGTCTGGGACTTCCATACCTGCTCTGTCTTCATACAAATTGCAGGAATGCCTCCACACATGCAAGGTTGTGCTGCATACTCTGCTGGGGATACAGTATCTGGCAGTGCATATGAGCCTGTTAGTGAACTAGGCAAGAAAGAAGGAAGTGTTGCATTGCAGCACAAAAAGGTTACAACCAATTAGAAGAAGGCAGGCTACAGTCATTTTACAAGGTAAATCTGCTGTAAGCCTTTTAAGCAGGATTTATTGTTTCTTGTTCCCTTTACCTATCACTCATATACAACTCTATGTTCATCCACCTAATAATACTGGTTTATGCCTTTGCACAAGTAATTAAAATCTATAATCCTTTCCTGCAATTTCAAAAGGTCTTTCACTGTCTAATTAATTGCAAGGGAACAATCATCAGGTATCTCTCACCTTCAATTGCAAAGCAATATTATATGTTTTAATAGCAGGTCATTTCTACAGTCTACAAATTAGACTATGTGTCTCTCCAATTGCAATAGGGGCATAAATGTTTAAAGTGTAAGTAAAGCCAAAACTTTTTTTTCCATCCAAAACTAAAAAATAAATAATAAAAAAAAAACTTTCTGAATTTACATACACTTTAATTTCAAGACATCTATTGATTTTTGTTTAATCCCTTTCCTCTATGCAATGAAAATAAACAATGCTAACTGACCTTTTTATTATTATTTGCAATTGCTATAGAAATGGTAGCAATAAAACTTTAACCTGGAGGCCACAAACCATGTTCTTCACCTTTCTATAATTTTTTATTTATTTTTTTCACAAAAAACATGTTAACCTTTCTATAATTATTAACCACACAGGGTTAGATAAGGGTTTAAGTCCAAATACTGTGTAGGCAGGTGCAGTCTGCTGTCTCCGCTGCAGGTGGAGCTCAACCACAGTGACAATGCAGGCAGAGGGGAAGTCATGGGGCATTGGGTTCCTCTATGTTTCCTGAGTCACTGGGACAGCGATCCGATTGAATGCTGGCCGCCCATGTAACTCTGATGGCCATCTTAGGTGTGGTAGAGTCTATTTAAGACCCTGGCCCCTGGGTTTGGCACACTTTATGCATGTGGGTAGTGTAAGGAAAGGTACCCAGTCTGTTAGGGACAGTACTAGCTGTAGGGAAAGGGTTCTGACAAGGAGGGAAAGCATAGGGATGCAACTCTTCTGGACATCTTCCCACTGGGCACGAGACAACCAGGCAGCATTATACCCCTCTCAGCAGACGCAGTCAGTCCAGGTGGTACCCGCTCTGTTTACATTGCTGGAAATCAGCATTACTTCAACGCAAGTTTTCTATTGCACCTGACTGTGTAAATGATTCCTGTCGCATCACGCTGCACCACACCTACAACTGCACTAATATAGCATGAGAAATTGTTTCTATTATATAGCTTTAAGAAAGGCATGTCTGAAGTCCATACGAATTCTTTTTCCTGTAGGATGAATCTCTGTTAAGGGCAAAACTTTATTGTGGACATATATTTTCAAGACTGAACTTAGCCAAGGCTTGTGTTATGTCAATAGAATTTTAATTTGAAAAGTATTTCTAGATATATTATATGCACACACAATGTACAGTATATATTATCCTACAACTATAGTGTTGTCTTCCATACCTAAAAAAACTAAGGACAAAAAGAGGCACTTGTTCAATCCAATGCTCAAATTCGATGAGTGTGAGGAAAGTCCCTGAGCATGTCTTCTGGGAATTTGTAAGATGCTTGGTAGTGGTGTTGATAATTACATTCTTGACTAGTTCTAAAGTAAAGATCTTAAGTGATATTCTTTTGCAATCTTTGTTTATTTAGGTGCTTTGTTAAATCCTCTATCCTCAGGTCTTTCAGCTGCACCAAGTGCTCCAGGCGCTGGACTTTCATCTGAAGTATCTGCCAAGGACATAGATAAAGTTAGCCATCCAGCAGAGCCTTAATCTACACAGCAGAATATATGCAATTTAAGTTTATGAATCATGGAAAACTTGTACAGTACGTGGAATTTTGATCAGATCATTCATAGGGTAATAGGATAACTTGTTGTTTCATTCTTAGAATAAAGTATTTTCTTACCTCCCAAGACATTATCAATATGTGCTAAAATAATTATGTGATCCGTAAATATATCCAGCTAGACTGTCTGCAGCACTTAACTAAGAACCAGTCATAGCTCCCTCTGTTGCACAAAGGAGCTCATATAATTCGTCCAAATAACAATCCAGGAGTGTAGATAAGGAAGGAGTAGGTGTGTGGGACCTAATGCCCCCAACCTCATCCAGAATGTCTGTGTGCAGCAGCAAGGCTACCTGCCTTCTATAGGACTGGTAGTAGTAGCAGCACTGCTAACTAGTCCTAACTAGTCCTGCCTCCTGGCTGTCCACATTTCCAATGGCGGAGGTAGTTGAGGTAGTTGAGGTAGTTGTGGCTGCTGGTCCAACCCTCTGCCAACCCCTGTGGGGTGTAGGTGTAGGGGAGACTCAATCGGAACCTGTGACGGAGTCAGCTGCTCTGTGATGACTGCCCCTGTTTAAACTGAGCAAGCCTGGGTAAAATCAGAAAGTGAAAAAAAGTTTTTCATATTCTTCACCGACAATGTGTGTGTGTGGGGGGTTGTTAAGAGCACTGCCACTAAACACCAATGCAGGCAAAATAGGGGTTAAAGTAACATTGAAACCTTAGCATGTTTTAGATTAATAGCAGAATAAAAAACACTAAATTACCATTTGGAGAGTAAACACACCAAGGTGCTTTTCAAGAGGCATGGTGAGTCTTCTGAAGACTTCCTTTTTTGCCACATGTTTTTGGAAAATGCATATAGAAAATTAATATAATTTTTTTTTTTACACAAAGTTGTCAGGTGAATAAGATATTTTTCACACACAACATAGGCATACTTATGCCGCGTACACAAGATCAGATTTTTCGTCCGGCACTTGGTGACCCCCGCCCCCCTCTGATGTCATTGGGAAAGCCATAGGGAAGTCCCAAAGTCCCTGTGCGTCAGAGGGGGGCGGGGTCACCAGGTTATATAAGAACTGTCAGAAGAAGAGACGCGTCACACAGCGGGAGCCTCCTATTGCGCAGAGCGGCCCGAGAACGAAGAAGAGACGCCGTGGAGGAAGATGCCGGGCGAGAACACCGGAGCAAGAAGAAGCGGATCGGAGGAAGAAGATGGAGGAAGAAGAATATGGAGGAAGAAGAAGATGGAGGAAGAAGATGAAGAAACCGAAGGATGAAGAAAGGAAGAAGGAAGAAGACCAGAAGAAAGAAGATGAAAGAAGACTTTAATAAAGGACTTGTCAAAGACTGTCTCCTGTCATTTTTAACACTTTTGTCACTTTTTTTGGTGAAATGGTAGGACATACCAAGAATTACACCCCAAAATACATTCTGTTGAGCAAAGAGTAAACAAAAGATTACCTGTGGTTTTAGTAGCGCAGTTGTCCACAGGAGGATAGTTACATAGTTAGTAAGGTTGAATAAAGACACCAGTCCATCCAGTTCAACCTGAGTGAGTATCTACAATTGTCCCTATCCCTGTACATTGCACACTCATATTGGTCCCTACACCCTCAAGGAGCCCACAATCTAAGGTCCCCATTCATATACTAGGGCCATTTTTGGACAGAATCCAATTAACCTACCAGTATGTCTTTGGAGGATAGCACTGCTCCAGGCAGCAGGCAGGGACTTGGTCAGCAACAGCGAACGCAATTGTCCAGACAACAGGCAGAAATACTGTCCATAGTCAGTACAGGCAGAAGGCAGGGATACTGTTCATATACAGTCCAGAGACAGTGCAGGCAGAGATATTATCAGCAGTGCCAAAATATTGGTTCTGGTAGTAGGCAGGAACATGGTCCATAGTACAGGTAGCAGGCAGAGGTGTGGTCAGATCATGCGACAGGCAGAGGCATGATGGCAGTAAGTCCTACAGGCAGCAGGCAGAAGTAGGGCCTTGTTCAGGACAGAATGGGGACAAGGGTAGAGGTTTTCTCCCACCCAAATCTCTTTGAAGCCTCCGGTCTCGAGACCCTATTCTGGGAATAAGAAAACAAAAAAAACATCCATTTTCTTCATCCAGAAAAACAATTCGGGAGCCCCTCACATATGTGAGACCCCTGTGTTGTGAATCCCACTACTCCAGTAGCAGGGTACAAGATCAGTCCAAGACGCAGGCAAAAAATATGGTCAAACAGTCCAGGGTCAGTTCCAGATCAGGAAGAGGTATGTATAGAAGCGGTAGGCAGAAGCATGGTCGAATAACAGTCCAGGGTCAGTTCCAAATCAGGCAGAGGTATGTACAGAAGTGGTAGGCAGAAGCGTGGTCGAATAACAGGCCAGGGTCAGTTCAGGAGCATGCAGTGGCATAAGGGGTGTAAAGGTAAATGGCAGGAACTGAGGATTATGTTTACCATACTTCACTAAAAATGTAGTGATGTGTGGTAACAGGCTTTTTTCCTCAGAAAATAGGTGCAGGAACTCCCCCTTTCTGAGTCAGTTCTTGTCTCCACCCCTACCCATTTCCGAGCACCGCTTCTTGATTCCACTCCCCACCCACCTCTCAATATCGTCCCTTTTAGAGACTATAGAGCCAAGTATCATTTTGTTGTGCTAAGTAAATTGTATGAAATGTGTTAATGGTAACAAGAAAAGCAGAACAATAGATCCCCTGCACCCAGCAACAATGGACCCCTGCACAAAAATATCACAATATATCGATGGGTTCCTTCAACCTTTAGTCAAACTACTACCAGCTTACATCAAAGATAGTAGACATATTATGGAACTTCTAAAGAGTTGTGCATACAGGGAGGGACATTGGTTGGTGACGGCCGATGTCACCTCTCTGTACACTATTATTCCCCATCATTGGGGGATCTCATTGGTTAAATATTTTCTAGATAAGGATTCCACTCTAAACAAAAGAACTTTATTATGCTACTTCTCGAATATGCCACTACTCATTATTTTTTTTCGGCATGGGAATCTGTTTTTTCTCCAGACAAGAGGTGTGGCCATGGGGGCAAAGTTTGCCCCCAGCCTGGACAACCTCTTCATGGAGAAATGGGAGGAGGACATCATCTATGCTCAACAAAGACTGGAGCTGGTCTTGTGGGCAAGGTTTGAATGACAATAATAGGGGCATAGAGTTCAAATATGAGGCCAGTCAACAAACCATTAATTTTCTGGACCTTAAGATTTGGGGGAGGACGATTCAATATTAACCTCCACATACTTTAAGACTACAGGCCGCAATTCATTTATACCACAGGACAGCCGTCATCACAAGTCCTGGCTCGACTCGGTCCCTAAGAGTCAATATATCAGAATCCAAACGCAACTGTTCTAAGTTGGATGATTTTACGATTCAATCAAAACACAGATAGATTTATAGAAAAGGGCTATGAAAGTTCCTTCTTAAAACAAAAATCTGATGAGGTAGAACGTCTGGATCGCGGTCTTTTACTATCTGAAAAAACAGTTTGTGATGAGGATAAAGATAGTAGGAACTTTATGTGCCCCTTCATTACAGGGTATTCACATCAACATTTTTATGTAAAAAAAAAAAATTTATTCAAGCATTGGCACATTATAAAAAATGATTGGATACTGGGATCTGTACTTCCTGAGAAACCTCAGGTAGTTTTTAGAGGGGTACCTGCCCTGAGATCCTTGGTTGCCACTATAGTTTGTGACCCCCCTGATAAAAAAGTAATGTTTTTTCAGAACATGGGGGTTTTTTATAGATGCAAGAAATTTGCAGTCTGTACTGTTAATGCCATTAAAGATCGGAAAATCACACACTTTAAATCTAATAGTACCTCTTGCGAGTTCCCGATAAAATCACTAAACACCTGTTCAACTCAAGGGGTCGTATATCTTCTCACTTGCCCTTGTGGGCTTCAATATGTGGGGCGTACTGTTTGACCGTTACAGGTTAGATTAGGGGAACACATCGGGAACATCAAGAGAGGGTTTAAGGGGCACCCTGTCTCAGGGCATTATTTGGAATGCCACAGACAGGACCCGAAAGGGACCAGTTTTGTTGGCATTGACCGTTTGAAATTGCCTTGGAGAGGGGGCCCTAAACGACGAGCCATCTCAAAGCTTGAAATGGGGTGGATCTACAAAATCAGATGTCTCAGACCCCTAGGGTTAAATGCTGATATTGAAGTAAATGCATTTATAGATAATGCTTAGAGTTGGATTTTATTTGGAATTTGTTACCTATATATAATATTTTTTTATGTATGGTTGAGAGAACACCTGTCCCGATATGTAGTCTATCACAATATTGTCTTGACACTGATGTGCGTGCTTCTTTATTGTGAGTAACTAGTTGCCCTGTGTTTTTTATTCTGATTAATGTAGATTGCTACCGTTTTGGACACTGATGTGTTTTCTATTGGCCCGTAGGGGTCGCCTCCAATTTATAATTATAATTTAATTTTTTTTATTTAACTACGCCTTGCAGCCAAATTATGTGGTGATCGTAGTCTATATATATATAAGTATCGTCACGGTACTTTAATATTCCACTATGACGTATACTGTTTACTACATTTGTGTGCGTTTATCCTTGTGTTCTTGTGGCTGTAGAACGGAGCTGTATGGACGTGAGGTGCGTCAGATCGAGGTCTGGTGTTCTCTCGCAATGTTTTTTGCATGACAACTTGACAGCGGTGCTACGTACTGACGCCACTACGCCCCCCATGTGTTTTGGAACACGGGTGTTTGTTCTTATTGTTTGCCAGCAATTTTTAAATTGAGCGAGTGACGCTGGTCTTCGCTTTTGTGTTCTACCCTTTTTAAGTAATAAAAGTTTTTTTACGATACTACACCATTGGAGTTATTTTTATCTCCCACCTATGGTCCTGTTGGTGTATGTGTGGCCATGACTGAGTAGAATCCTGGTTCCTGTGTTGCTGATTCCTGCTGATAGATGAGCCTAGCGAACAGCCAAGTGACGGGTCAGATATCCAATTTACCCACCCAGAGGGTCATATCTGCTTGCTCTTCAGACCTCACTATTAAGGGGGTCCATCTCATCTGGTAAGGGCATAAACCATTTTGCCTATTCCTATCTCACCTTCCATTTCCATCTCCCTTCCATCTACAAGCTCTGATGAAGGTTTTCTTCCCATACTTCGGATTTCCTGCTGGATACTATTGTGTCTCCATTTTCTTTGATTTGGGCTGATTGATGGACTTTATTTCATTCATTAATTATTTTTACATATATATGGTTTCATTCATTATATGAATTTGCTTCACTGAGTACACATTATTTATACATTATATACAGGCCGCAATTCATTTATACCACGGGACAGCCGTCATCACAAGTCCTGGCTCGACTCGGTCCCTAAGAGTCAATATATCAGAATCCAAACGCAACTGTTCTAAGTTGGATGATTTTACGATTCAATCAAAAGTACTCACAGATAGATTTATAGAAAAGGGCTATGAAAGTTCCTTCTTAAAACAAAAATCTGATGAGGTAGAACGTCTGGATCGCGGTCTTTTACTATCTGAAAAAACAGTTTGTGATGAGGATAAAGATAGTAGGAACTTTATGTGCCCCTTCATTACAGGGTATTCACATCAACATTTTTATGTAAAAAAAATGTTATTCAAGCATTGGCACATTATAAAAAATGATTGGATACTGGGATCTGTACTTCCTGAGAAACCTCAGGTAGTTTTTAGAGGGGTACCTGCCCTGAGATCCTTGGTTGCCACTATAGTTTGTGACCCCCCTGATAAAAAAGTAATGTTTTTTCAGAACATGGGGGTTTTTTATAGATGCAAGAAATTTGCAGTCTGTACTGTTAATGCCATTAAAGATCGGAAAATCACACACTTTAAATCTAATAGTACCTCTTGCGAGTTCCCGATAAAATCACTAAACACCTGTTCAACTCAAGGGATCGTATATCTTCTCACTTGCCCTTGTGGGCTTCAATATGTGGGGCGTACTGTTTGACCGTTACAGGTTAGATTAGGGGAACACATCGGGAACATCAAGAGAGGGTTTAAGGGGCACCCTGTCTCAGGGCATTATTTGGAATGCCACAGACAGGACCCGAAAGGGACCAGTTTTGTTGGCATTGACCGTTTGAAATTGCCTTGGAGAGGGGGCCCTAAACGACGAGCCATCTCAAAGCTTGAAATGGGGTGGATCTACAAAATCAGATGTCTCAGACCCCTAGGGTTAAATGCTGATATTGAAGTAAATGCATTTATAGATAATGCTTAGAGTTGGATTTTATTTGGAATTTGTTACCTATATATAATATTTTTTTATGTATGGTTGAGAGAACACCTGTCCCGATATGTAGTCTATCACAATATTGTCTTGACACTGATGTGCGTGCTTCTTTATTGTGAGTAACTAGTTGCCCTGTGTTTTTTATTCTGATTAATGTAGATTGCTACCGTTTTGGACACTGATGTGTTTTCTATTGGCCCGTAGGGGTCGCCTCCAATTTATAATTATAATTTAATTTTTTTTATTTAACTACGCCTTGCAGCCAAATTATGTGGTGATCGTAGTCTATATATATATAAGTATCGTCACGGTACTTTAATATTCCACTATGACGTATACTGTTTACTACATTTGTGTGCGTTTATCCTTGTGTTCTTGTGGCTGTAGAACGGAGCTGTATGGACGTGAGGTGCGTCAGATCGAGGTCTGGTGTTCTCTCGCAATGTTTTTTGCATGACAACTTGACAGCGGTGCTACGTACTGACGCCACTACGCCCCCCATGTGTTTTGGAACACGGGTGTTTGTTCTTATTGTTTGCCAGCAATTTTTAAATTGAGCGAGTGACGCTGGTCTTCGCTTTTGTGTTCTACCCTTTTTAAGTAATAAAAGTTTTTTTACGATACTACACCATTGGAGTTATTTTTATCTCCCACCTATGGTCCTGTTGGTGTATGTGTGGCCATGACTGAGTAGAATCCTGGTTCCTGTGTTGCTGTTTCCTGCTGATAGATGAGCCTAGCGAACAGCCAAGTGACCGGTCAGATATCCAATTTACCCGTGCAGAGGGTAATATCTGCTTGCTCTCCAGACCTCACTATTAAGGGGGTCCATCTCATCTGGTAAGGGCATAAACCATTTTGCCTATTCCTATCTCGCCTTCCATTTCCATCTCCCTTCCATCTACAAGCTCTGATGAAGGTTTTCTTCCCATACTTCGGATTTCCTGCTGGATACTATTGTGTCTCCATTTTCTTTGATTTGGGCTGATTGATGGACTTTATTTCATTCATTAATTATTTTTACATATATATGGTTTCATTCATTATATGAATTTGCTTCACTGAGTACACATTATTTTGATACATTTTATTGTATTTATTTACATATACATATATGGGTTTTTTTCATATGTCACTTAATTGTTTCATGTCACATGGGATTTAGAGTGGTTACTTAATTAGCGCAATTTATATATTTCTTACTTTCTGACACTATATTGATATTTAGTTGTTTTTGTTGCAGCTTTTTATTTATATACTTTTTCTGTCTTTTGAGCGCAGTTTGCTTTCCCACTTTTTACAAAAATATCACTCCAGCAATAAAAGACCTTGAGCAGCAAGAAAAGATCTCCAACCAGCCAGCATCAATAGACCCCTCCCTCAACAGCAGATCCTTTCCAACACCAATTGACCCCCCCCCCCCCCCAGCAACATAAGCACCCCCCCCCCAGCAAAAACAATAACTAAAGACCTCCCCAGCTACAATAGATCACCATGCAAAAAATATCCCCTCCAGCATCAATAGACCCTCCAGCACACCCCACCACCCCTTGTCATTGCATACAGCACATTCAGAACTGGAAGTCTGAAAGTGCCGGAACTGTGTTCCCCCGCGCTCCTGCTGAAAAAAAAGCCCTGGTAACAGCAGAAACAGTCTGTAGAGGCCTGGTTGGGAAGGACACTGGGGATAATAATAAGAGGTGTTTCTTCTAACTCCTCCACTAGTACGTACCTTACATCTTTTTTGACGTCTTTGGTCAGTTGGTCTGGGAGGGATTTTAATTGGGAAAATGGCGTTCCCTAATCTACTAATAAAGCCCCATACACACGGTCGGAAAATCTGACCACCAAATCCATCGGATTTGGTCCGACGGATTTAGTCCGACACTGGTGTTGCATACACACGGTCGGACAAAGTTGTCGGAAAATCCGATCATTCTGAACGTGGTGACGTTTGTTGCCTACGTAGAGGCTAGTAGCCAATAGCTTTGGTCTTGTAATGTGATCTGAGCATGCGTGGCACATGCGTGGCACTTTGTCCGTCGGAATTCGCTACACACGATCGGAATTGGTGTGATCGGACTTTGTTGTCGGAAAATTTTTAGAGCAGGAGATACAACTTTGTCCGTCGGACAATCCGATGGAAAATGTCCGATGGTGCCTACACACGGTCGGAATTTCCGACAACATTGTCCGATAGGACAGAATCCATCGGAAAATCCGACCGTGTGTATGGGGCTTTACAGCTACTAATAAGTCTACTAATAACATCGGATCAAATGTTTTTTGGTGGGCCGTTTTGGCAATAGAAGGGCAGTGATAATTTCCTCCTGGTAGCCAAGGAAGGGTTTGGGGCTTTGGGTGGAGTTGTGGTAGAGTATATAAGAGTTGTATATGGCCAAATGAAAAAATTAATTACTACTTTTTTATACCAATGGTATGTTTGTCTTGTGGCAAGGTAGGGTGTAGACTCGCCGCCTCCCCTCTTCTTAACTTCATATTGACGAGCCTTTGAGGAAGGGCCTTTCTGTTCTTTCTCACAGTGCCACATGCTGGCGTCTGCCTCCAGTGAAGGTTGTGGAACAGGGGAAGACTCGTGTAGTTATCTACATACAAGTGATAGCCTTTCTCCAGTAGTGGGTATATGAGGTCCCAAACAACTTTCCTGCTTGATCCTGAGTAGTCTGGGCAATTAGGGGGATGCAGCTGACTGTCCTTCCCTTCGTACAAGGCACGTATGAAGGCATATGTGTACCCTGTGGTTCAGTCACATCATTTATACATTTTCACCCCATAGCGGGCCCTTTTGCTGGGGATCAATTGCTTGATTCCCAGCCTGCTGCTAAATTTGACAAGTGACTCATTCATGCATATATGTCGGTTGGGGTAAACAACCGGGGGAATGTTTTAGAAAAATTATTTAGAAGTGGCCAAATTATATAAAGCTTGTCATAATTTGGGTCATTTCGGGGAGGGCACTGGGTAATGTCATTATAATGTAGGAACCTCGTTATCATAAGATATCTGGTTCTGGGCATTACCACAGAGAAGAAAGGCATGTGGTGGATGGGGTGGGTTGACCAATATGAACGCAATTCATTTTTCCCATATAGAATGTGAGGCCCAACATTTTTTTAAACTCCTCCACTGTTTCTCCACTTATAGGGACGGGAATAATAGAACGTTTGGTTACTCAAAATAAATTGTTGTGCATACAGGTTGCACTGGGCCACAATTGATGCTAGCATGTCCTCTGTAAAAATTAAATGAAAGAAATTGATTGGGGAAAAATTCTGTGTCCACCTAGACTCCTGGCTGGGCAGTGAAAGGGGGAATGTTAGCTTCTCCTGAGTTAGGAGGAAGCCACAAGGGGTTCTAAAGGGAATAGGGAAAGCTGGCATGGGTCCTAACCTATTGGGGCTGAGGTAACACTCCACTAGTACTTGGCCTTTCTTGCCGAGGTACTGCGGTGCTGGTGGATCTCACTGCCTCCTCACCAGACAGCCTTCTGAGTCTGTCAGTGTTCCACTGATTGGGACTAGCTCGTAATTGACATCAGACTCAGAATCCAAATCCAAAGAGGAATCTGAAGTAGAGAGCTCCCAGTTGCTCTCATCGGCCGCACTAAGAATTTGGTATGATTCCTCGATGGAAAAGTATTTTTTAGACATGTTGTTGGTGGTGATGAGCCTGCACAGATGTGTGCTGATAAGCCTGCACTGATGGGCACTGATGAGGCACTGATGAGCCTGCACAGATGTGTGCCGATAAGCCTGCACTGATGGGCCTGCACAGATGTGCTAAGCCTGCACTGATGAGCCAGCACTGATGAGCCTGCACAGATGTGAGTTGATAAGCCTGCACTCATGGGCACTGAGGTGGCACAGATGTGTGCTAATAAGCCTGCACTGATGGGCACTGATGAGCCTGCACAGATGTGTGCTAATAAGCCTGCACTGATGGGCTCTGATGAGGTGGCACAGATGTGTGCTAATAAGCCTGCACTGATGGGAACTGATGAGGTGGCACTGATGAGCCTGCACAGATGTGTGCTAATAAGCCAGCACTGATGGGCACTGATGAGGTAGCACTGATGAGCCTGCACAGATGTGTGCTGATAAGCCTGTGCTGATGGGCACTGATGTGTGCTAATAAGCCAGCACTGATGGGAACTGATGAGGTGGCACAGATGTGTGCTAATAAGCCTGCACTGATGGGCACTGATGAGCCTGCACAGATGTGTGCTAATAAGCCTGCACTGATGGGCACTGATGAGGTAGCACAGATGTGTGCTAATAAGCCTGCACTGATGGGAACTGATGAGGTGGCACTGATGAGCCTGCACAGATGTGTGTTAATAAGCCGGCACTGATGAGCCTGCACAGATGTGTGCTGAGAGCCTGAACTGATGGGCATTGATGAGCCTGCACAGATGTGTGCTGATAAGTCGGCACTGAGGTGGCACAGATGTGCTCTGATGGGCACTGATGACACGGTGGCACTGTAGTCACTGATGGCACTTATGACACTGATGACTGGCACTGATGGGAACTGTGACACTGATCCTGATGGGCACTGTGACACTGACCCTGATGGGCACTGTGATTCTGATTGGCACTGTAACACTGATGGGCGCTGTACAAGATGGTGAATAGATAAGATCACTCACGCTGCAGCACAGATCGCTCTCCCTGCTCACACACGGTCTCCGTAAACATAATGGGTACAGACTCCATGCCTGCGCCTTCCTACCAGGTTGGAGACAGGGTTTGGCTGTCATCTCGCAACCTCCAACTATATATTTACATCATCGTCATTCGGCTATAGCGTGGGCACAAGGTGGTTAATTGTGTCAATGTGCAGAGTGAATCTGAGTGGGAGTGAATATTTCATAAATAATCAGCTCCTGCATTTGCATTGCTCCAATGAGGAAACTAGCAGAGTCTGCATTCCCTTGGAAGTAACTATTTGGGAGTACTGTATATCACCAAAACTGTTTTTTGTTGCAGGCGTGCCCAAAATCTAACTTGTATCTTAGTGCAGACTTCTGGGAATATCAGTGAGCCGATCACACAAGCAGGGAATTATGTTTCTGGGAACATCTAGAGTGTATTGTTTTCAATCAATCAGCAGACTAAAGCAGGGTTCAACAAGCGCTGTGTATTTAGGGATCTCCCCCACTGCAATATTGTATTCTGACAGGGGGACTCCAACCCCCGCCCGTCAGAATACACTGATCAGCACTGCAGCCATTCAACAGGCATACTGGAACTCCAGCATTTAATCGGAGCCCCCCCTGTCAGAATACCAAAATTCAGCCGGTTCAGCAGGATCTAGCTGAATTTCAGTACGTGTGTGCCAGGCTTCACAGATTTACATTGGGAGATGTATTGGTAAAGCAAACGATTGTGTGGCACCTCCAAACAGGACACAGAGTCTGGGTATGCAATGATTTAACCACTTTCAGACCGGACCATTTTGCTGGCTTAAGACTTTTTGCAATTCGGCACTGCGTCGCTTTAACTGACAATTGCGCAGTCATGCAACGTGGCTCCCAAACAAAATTGATGTCCTTTTTTTCCCATAAATAGAGCTTTCTTTTGGTGGTATTTGATCACCCCTGCGGTTTTTATTTTTTGCGCTATAAACAAAAAAAGAGCGACAATTTTGAAAAAAACACATTATTTTTTGCTTTTTGCTATAATAAATATCCCCCAAAAATATATAAAAAACATTTTTTTTCCTCAGTTTAGGCCGATACGTATTCTTCTACATATTTTTTGTAAAAAAAAAAAAAAAAATCACAATAAGCGATAATTGATTGGTTTGCGCAAAAGTTATAGCGCTTACAAAATAGGGGATAGTTTTATAGCATTTTTATTAATCATTTTTTTTTTACTAGTAATGTCGGCGATCAACGATTTTCATTGTGACTGCGACATTATGGCGGACACATCGGACATTTTGGACATTTTTGGGACCATTGTCCTTTAGACAGCAATCAGTGCTATTTAAATGCACTGTGTAAATTCCTGTGTAAATGACACTGGCAGTGAAAGGGTTAACCAGGGGTGGCAGTGTAGGGGTTAAGTATTCCTAGGGGCGTGTTACTAACTGTGGGGGGCGTGGCTGTGTTTTAGTGAACACTGATCTCTGCTCCAATCACACTAATGCCGCGTACACATGAGCGGACTTTCCGACGGACTAGGTCCGACGGTCTTTCCGACAGACTTTCGACGGAGTTCCGACTGACTTTTCGAATGAACGGACTTGGCCACACACAATCACACTAAATTCTGACGGATTCGAACGTGATGACATACGACCAGACTAGAATAAGGAAGTTCGTAGCCAATAGCTGCCCTAGCATCGTTGTTTGTTAGTCGGACTAGCACACAGACGAGCGGATTTTTCGATAGGAACTGGGTCCAGCGGAGTTCCGACGGGAAAATTTAAGACATGTTCTATTTCTAAAGTCTGTCGGATTTTTCGACTGCAAAAGTCCGATGGAGCCCACACACGATCGAATTGTCCGACGGATTCGTTCCGTCGGACCTTTGCTGTCGAAAAGTCCGCTTGTGTGTACGCGGCATAACACTAGCCACTTCTGTCTACAACACTTCACTTCTAGCCTCACTGGACACACTGGACCCCCTCACTACACACTGAATCAGGCCCCGACCCCTACAACTTTGGCAAACAGATGACACTAGAAGTCTGAAAAAACATAGCTGTGCCCATGAGCAGAAAGATTTCTACCAATATAAATCTGCCCTCCAAAAATACAATTCCAGCCTCCTCACTGCCAAGCAGACCTATTTTATCACTCTCATTAACAACTTATCATCCCGTCCCATCAACTCTTCTCTACCTTCAACTCTCTACTTCGTCTTCCATTGCCTCCACCCACTAACTCACTCACTGCCCAGGAGATCGCCAATCACTTCAAACAGAAGATTGATACAATTTGCAGGGAGATCTTTGCTGTTACATAGTAACATAGTAGGCGAGGTTGAAAAAAGTCCATCAAGTGAGAGGTTTATCCCATCCTCTAGGTCGTTTATGAATAAATTAAATAGGATTGGTCCGTCCCAGGACAGAACCCTGGGGGACCCCACTGTCCCCCCCGGACCATTCCGAGTACTCCCCATTTATCGCTACTCTCTGAACTCGCCCTTGTAGCCAGTTTTCAATCCATGTACTCACCCTATGGTCCATGCCAATGGACCTTACTTTGTACAGTAAACGTTTATAGGGAACTGTATCAAATGCTTTTGCAAAATCCAGATACACCACATCTACGGCCTTCCTTTATCTAGATGGTAGCTCACCTCCTCATAGAAGGTTAATAGATTGGTTTGGCAAAAATGATTCTTCAAGAATCCATGCTGATTACTGCTAATGATACAGTTTTCATTACTAAAATCTTGTATATAGTCCCTTATCATCCCCTCCAAGAGCTTGCATACAATTGACGTTAGGCTAACTGGTCTGTAATTCCCAGGGATGTATCTTGGCCCTTTTTTAAATATTGGTGCTACATTGTTTTTTCTCCGCTGGTACCATTTCAGTCAGTAGACTGTTCTTAAAAATTAGGAACAATGGTCTGGCAATTACCTGACTCCTTAAGAGTCCTTAAGGACCCTCGGGTCCCATCTGGTCCCGGTGACTTATTAGGTTTTTAAAGTCTAATTGTAATTCTGTCCTCTGTTAGCCATGATGGTGCATCCTGTGACATGTCATGAGGATAAACATTTCAGTTTTGGTTACTGAAGCCCCCTGATTCCCTCATGAAGACTGAGGAGAAGAATAATTCAATACCTTTGCCATCTCTCCATCCTTAGTAACCAGATTCACTTCATCATTCTTTATGGGACCAATATGATCTGATCTCCCTTTCTTACCATTTATGTACTTAACCACTTTCAGAGCGGACCATTTTGCTGGCTTAAGACCAGACCACTTTTTGCGATTCGGCACTGCGTCGCTTTAACTAACAATTGCACGGTCGTGCGATGTGGCTCCCAAACAAAATTGACATCCATTTTTTACCACAAATAGAGCTTTCTTTTGGTGGTATTTGATCACCACTGAGGTTTTTATTTTTTGCGCTATAAACAAAAAAGAGCAACAATTTTGAAAAAAAAAACGCATTATTTTTTACTTTTTGCTATAATAAATATCCTCCAAAAATATATTAAAAAAATGTTTTTTCCTCAGTTTAGGCCGATACGTATTCTTCTACATATTTTTGGTAAAAAAAAAAAAAAATCGCAAAAAGCAATTATTGATTGGTTTGCGCAAAAAGTTATAGCGTTTACAAAATAGGGGATAGTTTTATAGCATTTTTATTAATATATTTTTTTTTTACTAGTAATGGCAGCGATCAGTGATTTTTATTGTGACTGCGACATAATGGCGGACACATCGGACATTTTTGACACATTTTTGGGACCATTGTCATTTATACAGCAATCAGTGCTATACAAATGCACTGATTCCTGTGTAAATGACACTGGCAGTGAAGGGGTTAACCATGAGGTGGCAGTGTAGGGGTTAAGTGTGTCCTAGGGGCGTGTTGCTAACTGTGGGAGGCGTGGCACATCACTGATCTCTGCTCTAATTGAACGGGGAGAGGTTTGTTTACTTCAGCATCTCCCCGTTCTTCCTCCCGTGAGACGATCGCGGGAATCCGCGCGACCCGCGATCGGACTCACGGAGGTCCCGATGATGAAATTGAAATCAATTTTACATTATCATGTGTGCAATCAATCATGTCTATATGCAAGTTTGGGCTACATTTAATACATTTTAATATATATATTATTTACTATGTAGGAACATATGTGTGTGTGTATACATTTATATGTATTTATTATGTTATTTATTACATGTTATGTGCATCCATGTGCACCATTAAATAGTATCTATTAATTGATTCATTTGGTTCTGGTTTTGTGCTTCATATAAAGTCCCACCATTCCCCCATTCCCCTTTCCCCTCTTTTTTCTTTGCTTTTATATGCTTTTTTACGTTGGAGTTAACCCACCCAGGACTTTTATTAGCTCTTTTAAATTTATTTCACATTGGGATGCATGGCTAAGGGAAGTTGGCTCTTTTGAAATTCAGTGTCTTTGTATTTCCCTTATGTTTCCTATTTGTGTTATTTATACTAAAACGAATTGACCTGTGATCGCTGTTTCCTAAATTGCCCCGTATTTCCACATCCGTGATCAGGTCTACATTGTTGGTAATCAGTAGGTCTAGTAATGCTTTGTTTCTAGCTGGTGCATTTACTATCTGACCCATGAAATTGTCCTGCAAGACATTCTGGAACTAGCTAGCCTTAGATGAATGGGCGGTTCCTTCCACCCAGTCTGGATAATTAAAATCCCCCATTATAATGACACTTCCCATTTTTGCCGCTAATTAAAATTGTGATAGGAGGTCCGCCTCCTCCCTCTGGTTAGGGGGCCTATAGCATACTCCCAGTATTACTTTCACCTTAGTTCTGATACCCTTCACGCTTTACACTTCATGCCCACAGGTACAATCATTACTTCACTCTTTGAAGCCCATTACTATAGACAAGGTTGCTAAACTGCTTGCTAACGTCCAGCTAACCACCTGCCCTCTGGATCCTGTTCCCTCGCAAATGCTACGTTGACCCTCTGGCTCTATTCTACACTCTCTAACCCACATCTTCAATCTCTCCCTCACCTATGGCATCTTCCCCAACTCTCTAAAACATGCACTAGTCAGCCCCATATTTAAAAAGCCCTCACTAGACCCAACCAATCTTAACCGCTTCAGCCCTGGAAGATTTGGCAAGCGGTTAAACAACCTACGCTCCTTACTCCCCTTTTTATCCAAACTCCTTGAACGTCTGGTCTACAAGCGACTGAGCTACCACCTTGCTGAGAATAGCATTCTGTCAGAAACCATGAATCAGACTGAGACAGAAGTACAGGTAAATCACACTTCTTTAATAATAATAAAAAAAAGGTAAACATAGTCAAAACATAGCCAGAGTTCAGGAGCCAGAACGGATAGTCAGACAAGCCAAAATGTCAGGGAGCCAGAGGTGAGCATAGTAGAACAGCAAGTAGGATCTGGAGCCAGAAGGAATGTCAGTCAAGCAAGTCTTTAACAGGAACACAGGAGAGCGTCTAGAGATGTGACCAAGGGGAAGCCAGAGATCATCTGGACTGGACGGCTTAAGTAGGCCGGACTGATGAGAAGGATATCATCAACAGGTGAATCACTGTGGAGAGATAGGAGCTGACAATTAGCCAACAGCTGAGCGGCCAGCTCTGAGAAGGAAGGGCTGAGCCCAGCCCTGACAGTACCCCTCCCCAATGACCCCCCCCCCCCTCGGAGGACCACCAGGCTTGAGGGGAAAACGTCTATGGAAATCACGGAGGAGGACAGGGGCATGTACGTCCGCGGATGAGACCCAAGAGCGTTCCTCCGGACTGTACCCTTTCCAATGCACCAGGTACAGTATGCGCCCATGGAACCTACGGGAGTCAATAATGGACTGTACTTCATACTCCTCATGGTTCTCAACCTGTACAGGGTAAGGACATGGCACAGAAGTGGTAAAGTGGTTGCAGACCAAAGGTTTTAATAAGGAGACATGAAATAAATTTGAGATACGCATATTAGAAGGAAGGTCTAGTGCGTAAGCCACTGGGTTAATCCTGCAAAGAATATGGAAAGGCCCAATAAACCGAGGTGCAAACTTCAGTGAGGGAACACAAAGTCAGAGGTTGCGAGATGACAGTCAGACCCTGTCCCCAACCTGGTAGGAAGGCGCCTGCAGTCAGCATGGAGTCTGTACCTATCATTAGCATGTCGAAAAGCCTCCTGGACTTGTGCCCAAGTGGAACGAAGACCACAGAGACGCTCCACTAACTCAGGAATACTCTGCGGAACAAATGAGTCAGGCAACATGCAAGGTTGGAAACCACAATTAGCCATAAAAGGGGACAATCGGGAAGCAGAATTCAGGGCACTATTGTGAGCAAACTCCGCCCACATTAAAAGGTCTGACCAGTTGTTATGATTGGGCTGAGTCGTCTGTCGAGATACAGGCTCTAATGACTCTGGGGGTGCAGGCCTGTTCATTGAGGCTGCCTTTGTATCGAAGCACTCGATTCCATGCTGCTGCTCCAGTCTCTGTGCAAGCACCCGCCCCAAGTATTACCTCTATAAGAGATATGTCTGGTTCCGCTCCGCTTCCCCAGCGATTTGGGGGAGATCCAGTCCAATGCAGAGGGTTTCTCAACCAGGTTGAGATATACTTTGAGATGCTGCCCCAGGCGTCTCCCACGGACAGAAGCAAAGATATCACAAAACCTACTTTGCTTCTGTCCGTGGGGGACGCCTGGGGCAGCATCTCAAAGTATATCTCAACCTGGTTGAGAAACACTCTGCATTGGACTGGATCACCTCCCAAATCGCTGGGAAAGCAGAGCGGGCAACCAGACATTCCTGTTATAGAGGTAATACTCAAAGCGGGTGCCTGAACAGAGACTGGAGCAGCAGCATGGGAGGTCTGCAACACAGGTTGTACCGGAGCAGCCACAGTGGGAGATTCCAGGTGAGCCGTGCGACTCAGGAGCATTTGTAATGCCATGGCAAACTGATCCATGTGTTGATCCTGCTCATCCAAGCTGGAAAAAATATTACCAACAAGTGGATTGACTGTATCTTCTGAATTCATGGCCTTCGCCTACTGTCAGAAACCATGAATCAGACTGAGACAGAAGTACAGTTAAATCACACTTGTTTAATAATAATAAACAGAGTAAACGTAGTCAAAACATTGCCAGAACGGATAGTCAGACAAGCAAAAACGTCAGGGAGCCAGAGATGAGCGTAGTAGAAAAGCAAGCAGGATCTGGAGCCAGAAGGAATGTCAGTCAAGCAAGTCTTTAACAGGAACACAGGAGAGTGTCTCTAGAAATGTGATTCTAGTGTCTCTAGAAATGTGATTAAGGGGAAGGCAGAGATTATCTGGACTTTATGGCTTAAGTAGGCAGGACTGATGAGCAGGATGTCATCAACAGGTGAGTCACTGTGGAGAGATGGGAGCTGGCAATTAGCCAACAGCTGAGCAACCAGATTTGAGAAGGAAGGGCTGGGCCCAGCCCTGACACATTCTTGATCCCCTTCAGTCTGGATTTCGTCTCCAACACTCCACAGAAATTGCTCTCCTAAAACTAACAAACGATCTACTAACAGCCAAAACCAATGGACACTATTCTGTACTCCTACTCCTGGATTTTTTACCTGCCTTTGATACGGTTGACCACCCCTCCTCCACAAAAAAAACTCCACGCCTTTGGTATCCGTGACTCTACTCTTTGTTGGTTCTCTTCCTTCTTATCCAACCGCACCTTTAGCATTACTTACAATTCTACTTCCTCCTCTTCTCTTCCTTTCTCTGTTGGGGTCCCCCGAGGTTCTGTTTTTGGATCTCTCCTATTTTCAATATACACCTCCCTGGGTCAGCTGATAGCCTCCAATGGCTTCCAATACCATCTCTACGCTGAGGACACCAAAATCAATTTCTCTACCCGTCAGCTCACTCCCTCCGTCTCCTCACGTATCACTAATTTACTAACAGATACATCAGCCTGGATGTCACACCACTTCCTCAAACTCAATCTATCCAAAATGGAACTTAGCATTTTTCCTCCCCCACATGCACCCTCCCTTGATCTCTCTGTCAAAATCGATGGCACAACTATAAGCCCATCCCCACATGCCAAGGTTCTAGCTGTAGTCCTGGACTCTGAACTCTCCTTTAAGCGCCACGTCCAAATCTTTCCGCCTCATCCTCCGCAACATCTCCAAAATACAACCTTTTCTAACCAATGACACAAAAAAGCTCTTAATTCACTCCCTGGTCATCTCTCGCCTAGACTACTGCAACTCCCTTCTCACTGGCTTACCTCTACATAATCTATCCCTCCTTCAATCCATAATGAATGTTGCTGCCAGACTCATCCCCCCTACCAACCGCTCAGTATCTGCTACATCTCTCTGTCAATTCATCCACTGGCTTCCGCTCACCCAACAAATTAAATTCAAAATACTGACAAATACTTACAAAGCCATCCACAACTTAGCCTCCAGCTACATCACTAGCCTAGTCTCAAAAAAACAACCTAAATCGCTCTCTTCGTTCCTCTCAAGACCTCCTGTACTCTAGCTCCCTCGTCTCCTCCTCCCATGCTCACCTCCAGGACTTTTGCAGAGCATCTCCAATCCTAAAGAAGTTGTTACCCCAATCTGTCCGATTATCTCCTACTCTATTAGCTTTTAGACGATCCCTGAAAACCCTCCTCTTCAGAGAAACCTATGCTACCCACAACTAACAACTGTATGTCTATTTTCTCCATGTCTATTACCTTTTGTATCACTTGACCCTCCCTTCTAGATTGTAAGCTCTAACGAGCAGGGCCCTCTGATTCCTCCTGTATTGAATTGTGCTGTAACTGTACTGTCTGCCCTCATGTTGTAAAGCACTGTGCAAACTGTTGGTGCTATATGAATTCTTTATAATAATATTAATAATACTGCTTAGGCTATTTACAGCAAGAAAGGTCTTTTCCACTAAAAACAACTTTTAAAACACTATAGACAAATGCATAATAAACAAAATAGACCTGAGGATTATGCATAGTGAAGGGACATATAAATTGACTTTGCAATGACCACATCACTGGGTTGTCTAGGTTCTGGGTGGCAGCTGAGTCTTCAAATGACAGACCAATAAGTACCCACCACCATGGGATCTGTGCCTTTTCTTTCCCAAGCAAAGGCAGACAGCAGTCCTTAAATACAGGCTGTCCACTTTTTCCCTTTTTTGTGGTATAACATCCCTTTCCACAAAGAATTTGGAACTTTTACCTTGATGTGGAGTATTATATGTTAACAAAACAGTGGTGGATTGCTTGTTATGCAAATGTTATATGTGGAGATGAGGAGAGGACAGACAAGAAACATCTGTTTTATCTAAGAAGAATCCTTTAGTTTTTGTTTTAATGCCACAAGGCGTCTGTTACACACTGCAGGACTCACCAATTATTGCACAATATCTTATCTGAACATACCCTGTTCTGTGTATTTTTTCATTCCCCCACAAATCCATAAGAGCAACCTCAACAAAGCATTACATTTATCCATGGAATAGCTTACATCTGTCGTAAGTTGGATTACATATACAAAGCATTCATTTTTTTTTGTAAATAATTCATGTTGAATCTGTTTGAAAGAGATATAAGCATATATTTGACAGGTAATGTGGAGGATGCTGAAGGTGTTATGGTTGGAAAGTATGGGCCATATGCGTTCCTTACCACAACAGAAACATTCTCTGCATGTCTAGCATGTGTGTGGTATCTGAAAATCATTTTCTGAACCTTGTGAAGCTAACCTGTTATAGTAGGGGAAGAGACACAAAAAGCTAAATATAAAAGATAGCTTCTAAAAAACTTCTAAAAGCACTTGATTAGTCTTTACATTTGCTATGGAACTGAAAGCTGTCTAGTTATAAAATAGTGAAAGGGGCTTTCACCAAACATTCTCTGGTGAAGATTATATGTTTGTCATATTTTAAAACACAGACCTGGAAGATGAGAAAATGTTTGGGGAGTCTTTATTCAACCTTACCATTTATGTAACTATTTATAAAAGCCAAATTCACTCCTTTATAAATAGACCTGTGTATGTCAGGCTCCTTTCTCAAGCTCTTGAGGAGCGTGCAGTCTCCCTGGTGTTCTTCCTACTGTGCATGCTCCAAAACGCGCTGCGCTTAGTGACGTCATCCGGGTCGACGCTACATTCCAGCGTGAGTTCCAGCCCTTCGCTTTGAGCCCTTCCTTCTTACTACTAGCCGGCCAGAACAGTGTCTGCAAGTGGCACTGCTACAGCGTGGGCTAATGAAGCCAATACACCCGCTGATGTCCCTTGGATTTACCTTTCCTGTGACATGCCCGTATTTAACCAATTTCATGTGAGTTTTATACTTTAAGCTCTTATTAAATCATCCTACAGTCTACACTCAGAGGCGCCTGTTTTTTTCTCTTCTCTTTGCATGTATTGGAGGCAGCTCCCCTATAAGGAGCCATACTATAGGACAGTGATGGTGAACCTTTTTGAGCCTGAGTGCCCAAACTGAGATAAATACGTTGGTTTTGTGTTGCAAAGTGCCAACACGGCAATTCACGAGAGAGGGGGGCTGAGCGAAAAAAGAGGGGTTATGTGAGAGAGAGAGAGAGAGAGGGGGGGGAGACAGAGAGAGTGAGGGGTGTGAGAGAGATGCTGAGAGGGAGGGGGCGCAGAGAGAGAGGGGTGTGAGAAATCTGCTGAGAGAGAGGGGGAACAGAGAGAGGGAGGGGGCTAAGAGATAGGGGGGACAGAGAGAGAGGGGTGTGAGAGAGATGCTGAGAGAGAGGGGGAACAGAGAGAGGGAGAGGGGCTAAGAGAGAGGGAGGGGGGGACAGAGAGAGAGGGGTGTGAGAGAGATGCTGAGAGAGAGGGGGAACAGAGAGAGGGAGGGGCTAAGAGATAGGGGGGACAGAGAGAGAGGGGTGTGAGAAATATGCTGAGAGAGAGGGGGAACAGAAAGAGGGAGGGGGCTAAGAGATAGGGGGGACAGAGAGAGAGAGGGGTGTGAGAGATGCTGAGAGAGAGGGGGAACAGAGAGAGGGAGAGGGGCTAAGAGAGAGGGGGGACAGAGAGAGAGAGGGGTGTGAGAGATGCTGAGAGAGAGGGGGAACAGAGAGAGGGAGAGGGGCTAAGAGAGAGGGGGGGACAGAGAGAGAGATGGGTGTGAGAGAGAGGGGGAACAGAGAGAGGGAGAGGGTCTAAGAGAGAGGGAGGGGGACAGAGAGAGAGGGGTGTGAGAGAGATGCTGAGAGAGAGGGGAAAAGAGAGAGGGAAGAGGGACAGAGAGAGAGAAAAGGAACAGAGAGAGAGAGAAAAGGGACAGAGAGAGAGAAGAGGGATAGAGAGAAAGGGGTGCGAGAGAGATGCTGAGAGAGGGGTGAGCTGAGAAAGAGGGGGAACAGAGAGAGGGAGGGGTGGGGGCTGAGAGAGGGGGGGGCAGAGAGAAAGGGGTGTGAGAGTGAGGGAAGGGGACATAGAGAGGGGGACACAGAAGGGGGGCGGAAAAAGAGGGGGGCTGAAAGAGAGGGGGGCTGAGAGGAGAGAGAGACCTCTAGCTCTGTCCTGTACCCTCTCGCGTGCCCACAGAGATGGCTCTGCATGCCAGCTGTAGCACGCGTGCCATAGGTTCGCCATCACTGCTATAGGACAATATTTTACATGTTATTTGGACTTTTTACTCGATGATTTGGTCTCCTACCAGCGCCAGGATATTTTTGTTTTTTTGTTTGTCGCTAACTTACAGTTAGTATGATGTGTCTCTTGTGCTGATTTGAATTATTTCGATAGAAATCTTCCTACCTCCTACCGCTATCAACCATCCCCCCACCTCCCATTCATAGATTCTGTGTCATTCATCTGGCATGAAGGGGTGGACATAGTTGAGCTCTCTGTAAGTTATGTCACTTTTTTTTGTCTTTTAAAGGATTAGGTCACCTTTTGGAACATGTTACATATAGTTACATAGTTACATAGTTAGCTAGGCCGAAAAAAGACACAAGTCCATCCAGTTCAACCATAAAAAAAAAGAAATAATAAATAAAAATAAAATATATCGTACAATCCAATAAACCCCATTCTATACCCACAGTTGATCCAGAGGAAGGCAAAAAAAACTGTTACATGTTCCACCTGTATTTAGGGTAGAACATGTAACATGTTCAAGCTCCTGCAGCCTCTCCCCCACTTTCCGCCTCAGTGTACCAGCAGGTGGGTAATCTTCTTCCCGCGCCCGCTGTCACAATTCAAGAACAGTGGGGCCCTGCAGGATTCCGCCCACAAGGCCGCGTCATTCATTCACAGTTTCCAATGAATGAATAGTCTACAATTACCGTCAGCCACCGTGGCTGACTGCTTGTAATTATGAATGGACTGTGAGGGTGCTCTTTTAGTTCATTCACAAGCGATGTAGCTTTCAGCCTGTACCTTCAATATAGGCTGACTGTTTGTCAGCCCATTACAGAGATACAGGCTGAAAGCTGCAAAGAGAAGTAGATGTAAATAGATGTTTTTAGCTTCTTTTTGCTTGTTTGGAGAGCGCTTCCACTCCCCCACACAAGGCTGGTCCTGAATTTGTGGACTTTTATCTTACTTTTGTGATTCTATGACAAATTGAATCAATATTTAAAGGACTACCAAGATAAACTTTTTACTATAGTGGAATTGCTTTTTATTAGCACCAGACTAATACTTGTTTTTTTGACAGGCTGAAAGCTGCAGGGCTTGTCTGCAGATGCCTGACATTGCATTCCTGATCCACTGATCACAGGTCCAATGCTTTCCAGGCTCCTGCAAGGAAGAATAATACATGCACATTTTTTTTTCTGCAAAAAATATGTGAATCATTTTTTTTTTCTTAAAAGGTGAACTTATCCTTTAATGTTAGCCAAAGTAGACTTTAACACTGACAAGGGTGCTTACAATAGTCATCTTTTATTCATTTGGGTAAAACCTTTATTCCAAAAAGAAAAAATGATTTCTGTAACTGCTTAAAAAGTGTTAGCTGGAGTTAGGCTTTAATTTGTTAGTCACTTAGGTAAAGTCCAAGTAGTAATCTAAATCTACTAGTCCGTCTAACTGTACCCTCTCCAGACAATGCTGCTGTCCAAGGGTAAAGGCTGGTACACACTGGCCGAATATCATCCATTTCATCAGAAACTAGCCAACATTCGGACAGTGTGTACTCCAGCCTGTTCAGCTTCCATCGAACAGGCTAGCTGGATACCAGCACTGACCGGTGTCTTCTGGTGGAACATGGTAGCTCTGTGGGGAGATCGCTGTACTAACATAACATAGTTAGTACAGCGTGCAAGCTTAGTTTTTTTTTTTCATTCAGCCCACTGGGTTGAATGAAAAAAAAATGCCTGTGTGTACCAGGCATAACTCTCTGGCTCCTCCACAGATAGAGAAGCCATCCGAAGACCAGAAGTGTGTTACTGGCCAGATCATCAGGTGAAAATAAAAGCAAAAAAGATTAAAAAAGAAAACTAATGCAGCCACAACATGTAAGGACTGATAAACTGCAATATATTAGTTATTATTTTTAGTATTGGGTTCAATGCGACTTTAAGAAAACTGTACAAAGTGGTACATCAAATATCGTGAAAAATAGATTTAGGACGTACATATACCGCTACTTTAACCACTTGCCGACCGCCGCATGTACATATACGTCGGCAGAATGGCATGGCTGGGCAAATGGGCGTACAAATACGTCTCTTTGAATTTGCTGCCATGTGGTCATGTGTGCGCCGCCGGCGGCGCATGCGCGAACTCTGTGAGTAGGGTCGCCGGTCCCGCGGACTCGATGTCCGTGAGGATACACACGATCATGTCATGGAGCTGAAGAACGGGGAGATGCTAATGTAAACAAGCATCTCCCCATTTTGCCTAGTGACACTGTCACTGATCATAGCTCCTTGTGATCGGGAGCTATGATCTGTGATGTGTCACACACAGCCCCTCCCATAACAGTTAGATCTGTGATGTGTCACACACAGCCCCTCCCATAACAGTTAGAATCCCTCCCTAGGACACATTTAACCTCTTCCTAGCCAGCTAGAGGTTAACCCCTTCGCTGCCAGTGTCATTTTTACAGTAATGAGTGCAATTTTATAGCACTGATCGCTATAAAAATTACAATGGTTCCAAAAATGTGTCAAAATTGTCCGACGTGTCCACCATAATGTCGCAGTGCCAATAAAAAAATTGCAGATCGCCGCCATTACTAGTAAAAAAAAAATGAATACTAAAAATGCCATAAAACTAACCCCTATTTTGAAGACGCTATAACTTTTGCGCAAACCAATCAATAAACGCTTATTGAGATTTTTTTTTTTTTTTTTTACCAAAAATATGTAGAAGAATACGTTTCGGCCTAAACTGAGGAAAAAAAACGTTTTTTTATATATTTTTGGGGGATATTTATTATAGCAAAAAGTTAATAAATAATGTGTTTTTTTTTCAAAATTGTCACTCTATTTTTGTTTATAGCACAAAAAATAAAAAGGTGATCAAATACGACCAAAAGAAAGCTCTATTTGTGGGAAAAAAGAGAACGTCAATTTTGTCTGGGAGCCACGTCGCACGACCGCGCAATTGTCAGTTAAATCGACGCAGTGCCCAATCACAAAATCTGCTCTGGTCTTTGGTTAGCAAAATGGTCCGGGGCTTAAGTGGTTAATCTTGTTCTAGTACAAAGATAGTTTATGATTTCTTGTGGGAAGTAAATTTTAAATGCTGGGAATGTTGTTATGTATGCTGTATCACATCTATACCTCTAAACACCAGGATCAATAAAAGAGTTACTCTGCAAAGCACATCTGGCTCTACGCTTTCTTCTCTCTCATTAGAAGGTACAGTTTCACATTACGAAAAATGCATGCTTAATCTAAACTAAAGGATTGCATTCAGCATATTCTTGAAAAGATTCTCAGGGAACTCAAGACACGTCCAAAAAACTTGGATGCTTACATCCTGTTCAGTGCCAATCAAATTTATCATTCATGTAGTCGTATTTCACTTAATAAGAATCCATCTTTTGTACAAATCTGCCAAAATGATTTTGACTCAAAGTTTGTAACTGCATTTATTATGCTTATCTAAGTCACTAAAGAATGACTCAGAAAGCAGGAACTTGTGTAAGGATGCCTGAAAATGTATGCCAACCTTCTTCCTGACTGAGTAGGATGTGAATCAGTAGTTTGGGACAGATTTCTGCTTGCTTTTCTATATATTGCTATGTTGTGGCATAAAGTCAGACTACATGAGGGTAAAAGTCTTTTCCTGTAGCCTGACCTAAAATTGCTTGAGAGGAAAAAGTCAATTTGTTGTTATCTTGTTATTAATTAGTAGCTCTGCTGTAACCCTTTGACCTTTTACATTACTGCTGCAGTCAGCCCATGACTCACTGGTATTAGAGCTTTACAATCACTGCCATAGTTAGCCCATGACCCATCTGTATTAGAGCTTTAACATTACCGCTATAGTCAGGTCATGAACCACTGGTATTGGAGCTTTACAATCACTGCCACAGTCAGTCCATGCCCCACTGATATTAGAGCTTTATAATCATTGCTAGGTCAGTCCATGGCCCACTGGCGTTAGAGCTTTACAATCATTGCTAGGTCAGTCCATGGCCCACTGGCGTTAGAGCTTTACAATCATTGCTAGGTCAGTCCATGGCCCACTGGCGTTAGAGATTTACAATCATTGCTATGTCAGTCCATGGCCCACTGGCGTTAGAGCTTTACAATCATTGCTATGTCAGTCCATGGCCCACTGGTGTTAGAGCTTTACAATCATTGCTAGGTCAGTCCATGGCCCACTGGCGTTAGAGCTTTACAATCATTGCTATGTCAGTCCATGGCCCACTGGTGTTAGAGCTTTACAATCATTGCTAGGTCAGTCCATGGCCCACTGGTGTTAGAGCTTTACAATCATTGCTAGGTCAGTCCATGACCCACTTGTATTAGAGCTTTACCATCACACCTGCAGTCAGTCCAGAAGCCACCAGTATTAGAAAAAAATGTAAATGATACCGCTCAGATGCCTCTGTTTGTCATCCCAGCCGATTGGCCATACTGCTCGCATGTGCAGGTCGGGCTAAATAACGGCATACAGTGAATCTTCCTTTGTTAAAAATGGCTTCAGCTTGGTCTCCTACCCATGGGAGAACCCCGTTTTGCCCAAAGTAGGAGCATAATTGTAGAAATGGGACACTGTGTGGACAGGTGCCATTTTATATACCAGTTTTAACATCACTGCTGCAGTCAGTTCATGTCCAATTGACATTAGATTGACATTACTGTTGCTGCTGCTGGATGGCATGGGCATAGCCATACCATTCTTTATTTCTCATGTTACCTGTTATACATGTGCTCTACTCTACGCATTCTAGACCACACGGGTCTCAGCCCAGCCCAGACCTCAAGCCCCACAGAAGATCAATGGCTGTCAAGCTGAGAGCAACAGAGGTGGCTTGCTCACATTCACCAATGGAAGAGTAAGAGGCCACAAAATATACGTATAGAGCTGGATGGTAGATAACCGCAGCAAAAGGAGAGCAATCTCCTATAAAGCCATCCCAGCATGGGTTGACAGCATGGACTCCACTGGCTGAAATTTCTTTAATATTTATACTTTCATTCAGGCTGGATAGTTGAACTATAACTATATTTCCAGTACTGCTACTTTGTGAGCATTGGCTCTCATACACAGAAGCCCCTTGCCCATTCACAGAAAGCTTTGTATTCTGTGAACATAACTCTCTGTTCTGCTAACAGCACATTTCCTATGCAGCAATGAAATCCCAACCAACATTGTCAGCTCTATGCCTATCCCAATCCCTTTCTGCCCATCCCCATCCTTTTCTGTCCCACTCATTTCAACACAATGAAATTCAAAACACTGCTTCTGCCTTGACTCTAATAAGCCTTCCCTATACCATTAGTAGGGAAATAATTATTGGGAGATGTAGTTCTGGGGGTCAGCAGGAACTGTGCTCCCAGTAGCTGTCCATGCAGAAGCCTGGAGATGTAACCTGGAGTACTAAAAGCTGTTTCTTGCTGCTCGGGCATGCTCTATAGAGGGGGAGAGGAAAGTTTGGGGTTAAATGTGGGTAATGCCCTTTTAAAAAGAATACTTTATATCTTAAGGAGCTGCCCTTTTGAATAATGTATAAATTACAAAACATTATCTGCCCACAGCACAAAGCAGTCGAGTGCACTTAAAGCAATGATATAAAAGTGGATACTGCTATGGTGGCTACAAGATGGAATGTGTCATGTGATGGGTATGTCAATAACAGGTGAAACAAAAAAGGCAAAAATACCTTAATACTCTTATCAAGGGATGATAACATTGGTGGACATGTGCTGATCATATAAGAATATATCCTTGGGATACATTTGTAGTGCTACTGTCCCTTTAAGGCTGTCGGGACAAAGACACCAGCAGTGTAAATAATAAAAAATGGGTGACTATTTCCACAAAAATAATATATATCAAAAATATGACCCATCTAATATGCAAAAAAAACTGTGTACTCTATTAGTGACGTACTGTTTACATATAAAAATTGCTTTTGTGTTTTAAATTCATAAGAATGACTCTGAGGTAAAGTAGTGAGTGATAAAGTGCCACAAAAAATAATTGTATATCCTTATGGTTCTGTGATATGTGCATACAGTAGTCAAAAAAGATCCTATGCAAACATGAAAAACTATGCAAACAACTTATAAGTCCATGAGTTCTTATTGGACGTGCTGACTGTGCTCATATAAAAATGCGGTGAATTGGTGCCTCCACTTGTGCTACCCCTTCAGGTCCAGAGAGCTCTGCCCTCATAGAGGCTAAAAGGCATACAGATATTAGTGAACAGAATCCTCAATATAGGTACATTTGTCTCCCCGTTCTCTCCTCAATCTTTCATCTCTGCAGGCTTAGGCAGGAAGTAAACGGACCGAGGCAATCTCAATAGTGTAAATCCATTTGGTATATTTATTTAGAAGGTTTAGAATACACTTACATATAAGCAGAATAAGTCAAGCATGCAAAACAAAGCATCCGGGATTCTATGCACTCCACAGACAGGAACCGGAAGTGATGCAGTGACGCCAGAAGCGCTGCCCTACACATTTCATCAGAATGACAACATAAGGAGCAGTCGCTCCCATCATTTTCATCCATTACCCATCATTGGTATTAGTGAAAAGAACAGTGCCTCAGTGTTGGTATTAGTGCGAGGAATCGTGCCCCATCATTGATGTTAGTGTGATAGAATAGTGCTCCATTGTTGGGGTCAGTGGGAGGAATCGTGCTTAAGGCAAGCATGGGGTCACATCTGGCCCCCAGTTTGGGGACCACTTGTCTACAGTCTATAGTCAGTAAACATTTTAAGGTACAGTGCATCTGGAAAGTATTCTCAGCTCTTCACTTTTTCCACATTTTGTTATGTTACAGCCATATTTCAAAATGGATTAAATTCATTATTTTCCTCAAAATTCTACAAACAATACCCCATAATGACAACGTGAAAGAAGTGTGTTTGAAATCTTTGCAATTTTTAAAAAAAAAAAATAAATCCCATGTACATACAGTAAGTATTCACAGCCTTTGCATGTTATTTTGTTGAAGCACCTTTGGCACTAATTACAGCCTCAAGTCTTTTTGAGTATGTTTTGAGTATGATGCTACAAGCTCAGCACACCTATTTTTGGGCAGTTTCTACCATTCTTATTTGCAGGACATTTCAAGCTCCATAAGGATGGATGGGGTGTCGATGTACAGCCATTTTCAGATCTCCCCAGAGATGTTCAATCAGGTTCAAGTCTGGGCTATGGCTGGGCCACTCAAGGATGTTTCCAGAGTTGTCCCATAGCCATTCCTTTGTTATCTTTGCTGTGTGCTTAGGGTCGTTGTCCTGTTGAAAAATGAACCTTCACCCAAGTCTGAGGTTCAGAGCGCTCTGGAGCAGGTTTTCATCAAGGATGTCTCTGTGCATTGCTGCATTCATCTTTCCCCCTGATCCTGACTAGTCTCCCAGTCCTTGCCACTGAAAAAAATCCCCAGAGCATGATGCTACCACCACCATGCTTCACTGTAGGGATGGTATTGGCCAGGTGTTGAGTGGTGACTGGTTTCCTCCAGACATGACGCTTGCCATTTAGGCCAAAGAGTTCAATCCATGTTTCAGCAGACCAGAGAATTGTTTCTCATGGTTTTGAGAGTCCTTCAGGTGCCTTTTGGCAAACTCCAGGTGGGCTTCCATGTGCCTTTTACTGAGGTGTGGCCACTCTACCATACAGGCCTGATTGGTGGAGTGCGGCAGAGATGGTTGTTCTTCTGGAAGTTTCTCCTCTCTCCACAGAGAAACGCTGGAGCTCTGTCAAATTGACCATTAGGTTCTTGATTACCTCCCTGACTAAGGCCCCTCTCCGCCGAACGCTAATTTTGAGTCCCGTTGGGTCCAAACTTCTTCCATTTATGTATGATGGAGACCACTGTGCTCATTGGGACCTTCAATGCTGCAGAAATGTTTCTGTACTCTTCCCCAGACTTGTGACTTGATACAATCCTGTCTCTGAGGTCTACAGACAATTCCTTGGACTTCATGGCTTGGTTTGTGCTCTGACATGCACTGTTAACTGTGGGACCTTATATAGACAGGTGTGTGCCTTTCCAAATCATGTCCAATCAACTGAATTTACCACAGGTGGACTCCAATCAAATTGGTAGAAACATCTCAAGGATGATCAGTGGAAACAGGATGCACCTGAGCTCAATTTTGAATGTCATGGCAAAGATGTGAATACTTATGTACATGCCATTTTTTATTCTTTTTTTTAAATAATCCATTTTTCTTTTTAATCCATTTTGAAATAATGCTGTAACATAACAAAATGTGGAAAAAGTGAAGCACTGTGAATACTTTCCAGATGTACTGTACCTGTCAGTGTTTCAATATGGAAGCTGTTACTGCTGACTGCTTTTTAAAGGCTTATACTCTGGGGCCATCATTTTTTGCCCTTATTACTTAGTCAGCCACTCACCTGAAACAAGCATTTGAATATTAACAGACAAGGTACTACATACACATAAATCGTTCTGTGCCACAGATTCAATAAGTACCAAAACAAAGATTAGAATGTCAAAATTAAACAAAATGTTTAATTAAACTTTTAAATAAACATGCAATGGTAGCACCTATGTTTCTATCTTGTCATACAATATTTTCTCTATTCTACACTCACACTATCAATCCTTTTTCCTCTGTTCTTATCCTGTCAGAAAATGCAGTCCTTATTACACGTTGTACTGTAGTTATTATAGAAAACAATATGTGAAATATATTAAATTACGGTAAAGCTTTACATTTTATTTTTTTTAACAAACATTTCATACTTTTCTGCTCTGTGCAATGGTTTTGCACAGAGCAGTCCAGATCCTCCTATTCTCAGGCCTCCCAGCAGCGCCGTCTGCTCCTCCCCCCCATGCCAAGTGCCCTCATAGCAAGTCTCTTGCTATGGGGGCACCATGTGTGCTCGCTCCCAAGCCAGCTCTCTGTGTCCATTGACACAAAGAGCGTGGCTCGGCCCCACCCCCCCCCCCTGCTCCGTCCTCATCCAATAACTCCTGCTGCTGCCCCTCTGTCCAAGGAAACGAGAGAGCCAAGAGTGTCACTGCTCTTGTGCACATCACAGGATCGAGATCAGGTTCAGATAAGTATAAAGGGAGGGCTGGGAGGGGGTAACAGCACACGAAAGTTTTTTTTACCTTAATGCAGAGAATAAAAAGAAGAAAAGAAATGGTCTGCTGCTATCCGTAGCACACCTCCATCCCTAAACTTTGTTGTATTAATGCGGAGAATGCATTAAGGTAAAAAAAAAAAAACAACTTCAGGCATTAGAACCACTTTAATCATGGATTGCTGAGTTATCAATGGCAGCCTCAATGTTTGCCTCTGAAAAGATTTCCTAAATTTTCTAAAATTATTTTTCTTTTTATGTCATCTGTGTCTCCCTTGGTCTAGCACTGACTTTTCAAGACTTTTAGTGTATACTTATATCTCTTCTTATATCTCTGCATATAAGCTGCTTCCACAGCATTGTTATACCATCATACAACGTTCTCATGCTATGGGCTTTCATTCCTACTATGTCATATAATCAGGGCTTTTTTTCAGCTGGAACGTGGGGGAACGCAGTTCTGGCACCTCCAGCACTGAAAGCATGTAATAGAAATGGGTGCTGGGGTGTGCTGGAGGGTCTATTGATGCTGGGGAATCTATTGTTGTTGGAGGGGATCTATTTTTGGGGAGCTCTACTGTTGCTTGTGGGGGATCTATTGTGGCTGGGGGTGAGTCTTATGTTGCTGTGGGGTCAATCGTGGTGGGGAGGGATCTACGGGTGAGGGAGGGGTCTTTGTTGCTGACTGCTTGATGATCTATTGATGCTGGCTGCTGGGGAATCTATTGTTGCTGGAGGGGATCTATTTTTGCAGTGGGGTCTGGGTTGGGTCTTATGTTGCAGGGGTCAATCAGTGCTGGGAGGGATCTACTGTTGAGGTTAGGGTATAATGTTCCTGGCTGTTGGATGGTCTAAGAATGCTGGCTTTTGGGAGCCAATTGTTGCTAAGGTGGATCTATTGTCGCTGGGGTGTCCATTGTTGCTAGATTTATTTTACTGCCTTTCTTGTTATCATTAACAAATTCCATACAAAATACTTAGCACCACAAAATGATACTTGGTTTTGTATTCTTTAAAGGGGTAAGGGGTTGACAAATGAATTGTTGCTTGGAGGTGGGTAGGGGGCAGAGTCAAGGGGTGACTCGGAAAGGGAGGAGTTCCTGCACCTATTCTCTGAGAAAAAAAGGCCATGCATATAAATGTGCATGTTTTAATAATACACTTTCATCCCTTGTGTGTCCTTATGTTGCATAGTGCTGCAGAATATGCTGGCCCTACATAAATCAATAATAGAATAGTAGTTAACTGGCACAGCAGAGCAATGATGCGACCTCTGAAGTGCAAACATGCTGTCTCAGAGCATTCATGGTAGGATCACCTCTTACTCACTTGTACGGTTTCCTGCAGGGCTAGCATTTCTAGATCCTTTTCTTCCAACAACAGGCGTACACTAGACTCCAGATGTGCATATGGGTGTGAATGGCCATCCGTTCTGTAAAACAATGTGACAAAACATAGACTTGTCAAGGCAATTTCCTATTAAAACTACTAGCATAGGTAGGTAGAACAACAGAAAAACAATAAAAACAGATGGTTTACATAAATCACTCCAACCCTGCATTAACCCCTCACCCTGGTCCTACAACAATAAATCTCTCTGGCTGCGTACTTGGGTTTGACCTCAGAGTGTGAGATGCTTTGCTGACTAAACAACATTATGCATACAGAGCAATCAAGGTCGGAGGAGAATGGGGGCTGTTTTCTGCAGTTTTCCCTCACTGCAGATTACAAGACTACTTGTGGTTTGAAGCAGTGATTTAGTTACAGGATTTCTTTTATGTTGCATTGAAGGATTTGTTCTGGTCTTTGTTAAACAATGCATATTTGTATTTCCCAAATGTTCTAACATGAAAATGCTTGCCTTGTGAACTGGATACGTGACTTCAAATGATGTTGCTGTTAAAGAAGATGACAGGGATAAAACATCTCGTTATGAAGCCATTTTGCCAGAATCTGTTAAAGGTCTCTATAATTTGAAGGAAAAGATGGCCAATACGTATAACTATTATATAGCTAACTGGTTTCATTGCATAGTTTGATTTGTTTAAATATCTGATGGAAACCTGCTAAACAAAAAAGTGAACATGTGAAATGTTAGTTCCTAAATGGGTATAGCGGTACATTAATTTCACGTTCAAGTAAGTGTTTTATAGGTACGGTAAGTCAAAAACGCTATTTTCCTAATTTATAATCACACATTACAGGACACAAGATCTTAGGTCTTTAACAATTAGGATGTCCAAAAGCAATGAAACTGATGGGTGAGCAGCACTGTGAACAAACACCAACAGGTCCATGTAACAAATGAGCAAAGGGCGAGAAAATAGCCTGAAGCACCTTATACCCAAAACGGACCTGAATAACCACCTGGTAAAACCTAACACCCTTGTGAACAGAACACCAGGTGGCAACCTTGTAAATCTGGGAAATAGATGCCTGATGCTGAAAAGCCTATGAAGCACTGATCAATCTGGTAGAGTGTGTCTTAACAGGAAAGGGAGCAACCTCATCCTTCAGACTGTAGGCCCTCGAAAATGATAAAGAGAATCTGATTCTTTAAAGTGTAGCGCTACCCCCCTAGGAGCAGCTGATATTTTTCCCTGATCTTCCCTAGTCTCAGCCCCACAGCCAGGCACATGCAGTTTCCTGCAGTCAGGTGCACAACTTCCACTCGTTACTCCATAGACTAGGGGTTGTAGTGTTTTTTTGTTGTTTTATTTTTATTAACTTAGGATAGGAGAAGGGATATAGTAGGATACTCAAAATTTAACTATTCACTCTTGAGAACAGATCTCCCAGTAGGACTGTGTAGCAGACTGTACAGAATTAAGCAAAGACCCTTGCAAAGAGAAGGAATTGAGTGGACCCTACTCTAAAAGATACAGCCGTTTCCCCTTTAGCTTACACCCAGCAGCTGCCTTTTAGCACCCAGAGGGGGGATTCAGCAGCACAATTCCCTGAAATCTCTTTAGGGCAGTGGTTCTCAACTCCTGTCCTCAGGACCCACTAACAGGCCAGATTTTAAGTATTACCTTGGGGAAATGCAGACTATACTGCAATCACCGAGCAGCAAATCCTGAGGACAGGAGTTGAGAACCACTGCTTTAGGGGGTCTGCCCTCAAAAGGCCCTGGTCACAGGTAACCTTCCTCCGTGATACCAGACAGGATCCATGGTCCTTCTCCCTCAGTCAGCTCTCATGAGAACCCTGGGTTTCAGAATTTAGGCCCTCGGGTCGCCCACCTGAGGCTGCATAGCAGCTTGTGCTGGGGAGAGACAACAGGCACTTAGCATGCCTAGGGGCACCTCCCCTTCCAATTGGCTGGGGCTGTTTCTATATTCATACTGCTCATCTAAATGGTTTCCACCTACAATCCAGAACTTTCCTAAGTCGCTTGAATACAGGGAAGCTCCAGACAGCATGAACAGCATCAGAGCATCCTGAGCAGACAGAACTAAAAGATCACGACTTCTGTTAAGCAGAAACCCCAAATAAATTTACCTAGCTGCTCCTCTGTTAAGCAGATTGGCCAAAAACCATAGCTCCCAACTGTTCCTGATTTCGAGGGACTGTCCCTGATTTGGAGCAATGTCCCTCTGTCCCTCTGTCCTCCTCATTTGTCCCTCATTATGGTCTGATCCATATAGTTGTATATAAAATGCACTTTTTATCTTCCAAAAAGTGTTTCCCAGTGCTAAACCTTTCATCCAAATTCAAAATGACTGCATTTTATTCATTTTAAAACCCAGTATAAAGGAATAGTAGTGGTAAAAAAAAAAGTTCTTGTGGATTTAATTAACGTATAAATGTCCTATGCTTACATACATTAGTTAGCAGGTGTCCCTCATTCTCATCTCAAAATGTTGGGAGGTATGCAAAAACTATTCTAACTACTCTAGTACCTACCTAGGAGGGTGCTACATAAGGAAGAGAAGCCAAGAGGTAGACTTGTACACTGCGTACAAAATTAAAACAGTGGGGAAAAAAATCACCCTGGAATTTTTAAGGGCAGAAGGTAAGTAGAGAAGCACAATGTATTGGTGAAATTGGAAGGAGGAAACTACAAAAGGCTGTAGGCCACAAGACAACCTTATCCTTGTGCAACACTAGGAATAGTTCCTTACAGGACAGGGCCTCTAACTCTTGAGACACATGCTGCAGAGGTGACAGCCACAAGGAAAGCAACATTTAGAGCAAGGGGAAGACAGGGGTAAAGCCGTGACAGGGTTGAAAGGAGGTTTCTGAAGAACCAATAAAACCAGGCTGCGACTCCTCAGAGTCACTGGCAAGTGTACAAGAGGAACAATATGAGTGACTTCCTGCACAAAGGTCTTCACCAATGAGTAAAAGGCAAGTGGTCTTTGGAAAAATAACTAGGTATGAAATTTGACTCTTAATGGTGACCTAGGCCAAACTGGAAGAAAGACAGGACACATCCCAAAGAGAACTTTTAGCGATGGAAATTTCTAGTAAAGAAAATAAATATACCGCGCTAAGTGACAAAAAATGTTAAATAAATATCACATTTGAAACCAAAATGCCGACTTTGGAAAAAAAATCGCTAAAAAAAGTCCCATGCAGATAGTTTGTTGCAAACATCAATAACCTTGAAGCAATAAAAGTTCCAAATCCCAAGTAAAGTGCTCGTGCTCTACAATGTTGATACGAATCCGTGCTTGATAAGTGCTTGATATGTGCTCACAAGACGGTGCCCCCACATAGATGTGAACTCCCCTCCAAGTGGACCAACTATTTCTATTTCTAGACTCACATGTAAGGGTGCCTAAAAGCCTGACACCTGGTGTAAAGGCCCATAAGCACACTGGCAAATGTACAAGAGGAACAATGAGTGACATCCTGCACAAAGGTCTTCACCAATGAGTAAAAGGCAAGTGGCCTTTGGAAAAATAACTAGGTATGAAATTTGACTCTAAATGGTACTTAAGGCTAAATGCTGACCTAGGCCAAACTGGAAGAAAGACAGGACACATCCCATAGAGTACTTTTAGCAATGGAAATTCCTAGCTTCTGACCCAACAATGTAGGCCTTCCAGGTGTAATGGTAGACTACGTGAGAAGGAGTGTAGGAATATATGAGTCTAATAGGCCTCCGTCCCTCAGGACTTTGGCCTCAATGGCCATGAAATTAAAATAAGCAACTGAGAAACAGGATGATGGACCAGCTCATGGAACAGAAGATCTAGTCTATGTAGTAGGGCTCACAGAGAGTCTGAAAGGAGTCTGACAAGGTCCAAGTACAAGTATTAAATTCTCCCTGGCCAGTTTTAAGCAATAAGGACCATTGGGACACCCTCCCTCTTAATCCTGTGAAGCAGACAAGGAAGACACTTTAGCAGGATAAAGACATAGATTAAAGAGTAACTCTACTTCTGTTGAAAAAAAAAAAAACAACTCCCCCTGGGTAACCAATATACATTGCAATGTTTTTAACAAACTTTGTTGCAGATGCCTACCTGTTTCTGCTTTGAAGGAATAGCTCTTTACTAGACAAAGGGGGTTATTTACGAAAGGCAAATCCACTTTTCACTACAAGTGCAAAGTGCACTTGGACGTGCAGTTGCTGTAAATTTGAGGGGTACATCTGAAATGAGGGGGGAGCTCTGCTGATTTTATTATCCAATCATGTGCAAGCTAAAATGCTGTTTTTTATTTTCCTTGCATGTCCCCCTTGGATCTACAGCGACTGCATTTCCAAGTGCACTTCCAGTGTAATTTCAAGTGCACTTTGCACTTTGTAGTTTGCACTTGTAGTGCAAAGTGGATTTGCCTTTAGTAAAAAATCCCCTATGTCCTTAGACTAGATTAGTCACACTATGGGATTGACTAATTGATTTTAATTAGCTGATGCACTGTGTTCTGATGAGAAAAGTTGCAGTGTCTGTATCCCTTTAGAAGTGAATAACCCTTATGTCCCGTACACACGGTCGGAAATTCAGACGGAAAATGTCTGATCGGATCATGTTGTGGGAAAATCCGCCTGTGTGTGGGCTCCATCGGACTTTTTCCATCTGAATTTCCGACGGAAAAATTTGAGATCCTGCTCTCAAATTTTCCGACAACAAAATCCGATCGCACTTTTTCCGATCTTGTGTAGAGAATTCCGACGGACAAAGTGCCACGCTTCCTCAGATCAAATTACGAGACCAAATCTATTGGCTACTAGCCTCTACATAGTTCCGTCATACGCAACGAACGCCACCACGTTCAGAATGATCGTTTTAGTACCCCCCTTCACTATTGGTCCTGGTCTGGACTTGAGAAGGTAACATTTAATAGCAGCGCCAATTCCCTACCTTCATTACACTATTCATTGTTGATATTTGGCTAGGAGTATCAGCAAAACCTGTCATGCAGTATTGTAAGGCAACGGCAAAGAGCTCTAACTGAGGACAGACAGATCCATCTGAATGGATCTAGAGCAGGGGTGCCCAACCTTTTGACGAGTGAGAGCCACTTTAGAGACACCGGTTGCGGGCCACAATGAGCGGAGCGGACAGATGACAGGTCCGTATCCACTCTGCATATGCAGAGCAGACATGAACACAGCCTGCTCTACTTCATGGGCCGTCCGATCTGATCAGCCCAGATGGAAGGGGATGGATCGCCTTAGAATTGGGGGGAGGTGGATGTAAACTGCCACAAGTTTACATATGTTGCTCCATAGAGGTTAATGGAGGGTCCGATTGGATCGGACTGATCGTGTCAAGGGGCCTAAGGCTGCTTTCACACTGATGCGCTGCGATTTACCCACACCAAGGGTGCAGTGCAGTGCACCTGTGGCTTGCCTGCAGGTTAGCTGCACTTTGCCATAGACTTTTATTATATCCTGCAGGTGTGATGCCCTTTCTGAAAGTGCACCAAACCAGCAGGTGATAGCATATATTATATGTGACTATTTTCATATAAATCCGAGTCAATAGGGTGCCACCCAACACCATCGTAAAGAATAGAGGAGAAAGAAAAAGACACAAAAAAAGAGAAAAGAGAAAATGATTCATAGTACTTAGACAAGGGTGATGACTTGACCGAGGAAGAAAGACCGGGAATTGTGAAGCAGATTGCATCATGGGAACAGGTGCAATATGACCCAAAAAGAAGAAAATAATAAAAAAGTGTATAAGGTATATCTCTTTAATATTTATTGTTACTTACATTCCCTGGTAGAGACAGAATTCATAGGAGCGGGGGACACTGATTTATGACCTTACAATATCACCAAGTATGGAATTAGAAGAATTTCTTTGCCCTAATTAGGGTGAAATCTGTATAGTGCATAATATTATGATTATAAAGTGATATTACAAGCTTGATATAGTGCATAGATAGATAATACAAATAATAATAATAATAATAATAATAATAATGATAATACTAGTAATACCCGGGTTAAACCTGGGGTGTTTAATGAGTGTAATATTTTTATTTTGAACAGAGAAGGATTATAGAGAGAGAAAATATACATATAAATACGTATACACATACACGTATACATATATATATATATATATATATATATATATATATATATATATATGCACATAACTATGTAGAATTACATTTCTTAATATAAAGAGTGATCAATTAGAGTAATCTAAATAAATTTTATAATGTTTTTCACCCAGCAGTGAATGACTTTGTGTAGTCGTTAATTTGCAATTTGTCCAAAAGAAATTGTTGGATGATAGATTGCTGCAGCAGAGCTCGGTCCCAGATTGTTTGACCGCAAATGGGGGGGGGAAAGGTAAATATTTTCCTGCAAGCTGGAAGTCACTGGTATCCTAGTAAATAATGTAGAGAGCATCTAAATATCCCATAGAGAATAGGGTGGTGGTGGAAAGTATTAAGCAGATAGCATGGCTATATTGTTGGTACTTACTTTTAAGTGGCCATTTTTAAAAGTCTGGTCCCCCGCTCTGTGACAGCATGTTTGGCAAAGGCTGCTGTATCAGACGCCAGCCCATGGCGTCTTTTTTTTTTTTTTTTATTGGGTTTTTGAACAGAGTTACAGAAAAAATAAGTAGACAACATCTTCTTATCCAATTATACAATGCATACTAAAGGATGCGTAATGTATTACAATAGAAAACATAGATCATATTCAGAATCAACGCTACTACCCTGTTTCCCCGAAAATAAGACCTAGCGTGATTGTCGGCGATGGCTGCAATATAAGCCCTACCCCCCAAATAAGCCCTATTTAAAGTCCTTGTAGGTCTTGTTTTCAGGGTAGGGCTTATTTTCCGGGAAACATGGTAGGGCTTATTTGGGGTGTAGGGCTTATATTGCAGCCATCACCGACAATCACGCTAGGTCTTATTTTCGGGGAAACAGGGTATGAGACATCTCAAAACGAAAAGAGAGAACTAACTCTCACTTAGACACCCCATCCAGGAGCAATCTGTGTCTAATGTGGGAGTTAACTCAAGTCATCAATACAGTTGTCTCATTCTGATTGAGTGTTTTGGTAAAAGCAAACATTTCGAGGGGATGAAACATGGTAACCACAGTGTAATGTGCACATTAGCAGTAACCAAGCACCAGAGGTGACACGTAAGCAAAAAAGAACAGCAAAAAACCAAGGTAAGTAAAAAAACAAGTGATTCCGACACTGAGGGGTCAATTAAGACCTGTAGTCAACTGAACAGGATTCTCAGCCATGGCGTCTTTTTAATGCAGCCGTTCTGGTAGTGACGTCACCGCACAGTATGGGCGGGACGTTCACATACCCGGCCAGGTCCCTATGCGCATGCATTCTTTACGATGGTGTTGGGTGGCACCCTATTGACTCGGATTTATATGAACATAGTCACAAAGTGTCAAAGTCACAAAATGACACATATGTTCTGTATATATATATGTTTTTTAATTTTGTCTTTTTACTTCTAGGAAACATAGAAAGCTCCTGAAGAAGCGTTACACAACGCGTAACATGTAGGGCAACTAAGCAAAAGCTATTCATGATAACACTGTCTCCATATGGTTCATAACAATTGTTCAAAAATAACCACTAGGCGTTAAATCTGAGTATCAATGTTCAGATCCAAGGGGTCATATGATCCATATTGTTTACCTCTAGCAGAGTTATCTATATGTTTGTAGTCTTTATTGTATTCTTTGCAGATCTCTGTATATGGTTTTTGCATTGAGTAAGGCCCCTTTCACACTGGGGCGGGGAGCCGCGGTGACGGTAAAGCAGCGCTATATTTAGCGCTGCTTTACCATCGTTTTAACCGCGGTTTTCGGCCGCTCGCGGTGCGGTTTTACCCCCGCGAGCGGCCGAAAAAGGGTTAAAGACCCCCCACAGAGCGCCGCCGTAGCGGCGCTTTGCGGCGGTATTGCCGCGGTTTCACCGCGGTGTCCCATTCTAATCAATGGGAAGGAGCGGTATAGGAGCGGTGAACACACCGCTCCTATACCGCTCCAAAGATGCTGCTAGCAGGACTTTTTTTTTGTCATCCTGCTAGCGCACCGCTCCAGTGTGAAAGCCCGCCGGCTTTCACACTGGAGTTAAAGGGGCCGGATTTTTTCATGCGGTGAACAGGCGCTATTTTTAGCGCTGTACCGCATGAAAAACGCCCCGGTGTGAAAGGGGCCTTATTGTATGTTTATGTTTTAAATAAACTTTGCTTTGGCAGGTTGTATTGCAGGAGCCACCAGAAAAACAGTGCCATAAAGAGAGCTTCTAACCTTTTATCCACAGAGTCCTTGAAAACAGGGACATCTCAACAGGAACCATAAAACTTTTGTAATGGCAGAAAGTGTCATAATCCACAGGGGTCAGGGACAGACTTCTTCAAAGAGATCCCTGCTCTGTAGGATATTGCTGAGCAAGGTGAGTGTACTCAAGGCAACCATCAGAAATCCCCCCCCCCCCCCCCTGAGCCTGACCATCAACATTCCCCAGGGCTTGCCTATGGGCCATCCTACCGAATCTGCACACTGGCCACCTCACCTGTATGCACTCAGCCCCCCCCCCCCCCCCCTCAATCCTGTATATATGTCAGCCCCCTCACACCTGTATATTTGTCAGCCCCCCTCACACCTGTATATTTGTCAGCCCCCCCCACACCTGTATATTTGTCACCCCCCTCACACCTGTATATATGTCTGCACCCCCCCACACACACACCTGTATATATGGCAACCCCCCCTCACACACACACACACCTGTATATATGGCAGCCCCCTCACACACACACCTGTATATATGTCAGCCCCCCCCCACACACACACACACCTGTATATATGGCAGTCCCCCTCACACACACCTGTATATATGTCAGCCCCCCTCACACACCTGTATATATTTAAAGCCCCCCCACACACACACACACCTGTATATATGTCAGCGCCTCCCCACACACACACCTGTATATATGGCAGCCATTCCTCCACACATCTGTATATATGGCAGCCCCCCCCCCCCAAACACCTTAATATATGTCAGCGCCCCCCTCACACACACACCTGTATATATGTCAGCCCCCCACACACACACACCTGTATATATGTCAGCCACCCTCCCCACATACACCTGTATATTTGTCAGCCACCCCTCCACACACCTGTATATATGTCAGCCACCCCTCCACACACGCCTGTATATGTCAGCCACCCCCCCCCCCCCACACACACACACACACACATTTGTATATATGGCAGCCCCACATACACAAATATGTACACACACAAGCCTCTGGCCCCTCCCTGTACACAAACAGCCCCCCTCCCTTTCCTTCACAGCCCCTACTTGTAACTTCCTACCTAGTCCCAGCTCGTTTTTACAAAGCTGACATGTTGCTGAGAAGCATAGTACAGGCAGATCACTGTCACACTAGGGGTGCACATGCACATAGTAGCCATAGGTGGCAGTAAAGAGCTTGATGTCTAAAATCAATGACACAAGAACTGCAGAAACTGTGAGATCGTTTCTGTACTGCACAGCACTGATCCCCTTCACCCGTCCTGCCTTCGTCTGACCCCTAAGGCCCCTTAGGCCCCTTTCACACTGAGGCGCTTTGCAGGCGCTAAAGTTCTAAAAACAGCGCCTGCAAAGCGCTTTTAAACAGCCGCTGCTGTGTCTCCAGTGTGAAAGCCCGAAGGCTTTCACACTAGAGCGGTGCGCTTGCAGGACGCTAAAAATGTCCTGCAAGCCGCATCTTTGGAGCGCTGTAGGAGCGGTGTATTTACCGCTCCTAAAGCGCCCCCTCCCATTGAAAACAATGGGGCAGCGCTCCAAACCCGCCCGCAAAGTGCCGCTGCAGGCGGGCGGTTTTAACCCTTTTTCGGCCACTCGCAGGGGTAAAACTGCCCCGCTAGTGGCCGAAAAGCGCTGCTAAAACGACGGTAAAGCGGCGCTAAATATAGTACCGCTTTACCGCCAGCGCCTCAGTCTGCAAGTAGCCTTACAGTTGTAACGGCTGTACCCCCTGATGGCGGCCCGAGTGTACTGGAAACGTTTTGGCCAGCAAGGCATCTTTAAAGAACGCAGGTTGGGTTGATACAGGCTGATCCAGAGCAAAACACATGTAAGTTTAGAAATAGTATATTTCCGTTTGTTATAGATATCACCTGTTTGGGTATCTTCCTGTGCAGAGTATTCTAAGCCAGATGAGGAACCTTCTTTCTCCTCAGGGACAGGGAGCATAGAATATGTAAGAGGAGAATCAGAGGTGGACTGTAAGGGAGAGGTAGAAGGATTCCACTGGATCTGAAGCCTCTAACAGGGCAAACATTCTGCCCATAAAATAAAACATATTTGTTGGAGATGCCTCTCTTGAAAGGCAGGAGGGGTTATGCCAGAATAAGCTAGAGGGAAATCTAAAGAGGATAGCAACTTAGACTGCTGCAGGTCAGGACCATCAGAATCAGGACAGTTAGGGAAGATACTGCAGACTCCCATCACACCCCAAGCCATTACCTGAGTGTGAGATGGCAAGGCTTGGTGACCCACTCTTCTTGAGCCTATGATCCACCATGAGTAGTGAGGGACAAACCCCATATGGTTACTTAAGAATCTTTACTACAAAGAAGAAAGGGGGTATACCTACTGTACTCAGTCACTGTAGGCAGTGGGTATAGAGAAGTCCAAGGATAGTTGTTCCTTGTAGCCAGGAGAATCAGAAAGTAGACTTGCCAGCTGACCACAAGCCCAAAAAACTAAGATTGGTCACATCCACGCAGTAAGTCACTGTGCGTTCAACGCTGTGTGGAGGCATCCCCAATGCATGTAAGTGTGTGGGATACTCATAGGTAAATGGTTCCAAGTATGAATTGAGGCAGTGTCTTAAATTCTGGCCATAGGCTGTGACCGAAAAAGACAGTCAAGTGCTCTATTGTGGATCCCCTAGGGACTGGGGCGGCAAGGGTTCCAAGATAGGGCTATAGCCCTAACTTCTTGTGGCATCCTGTGATTCTAGCAGCGAATGGATGAGAGAAACAAGTCCCCTCCAGCTTTCCACTCTTCGGTGGGCATACCTATAATGTGCCTAGGTAAGCCGGAAAAAAGCAGGGAGGGGATCATGCTCTGCTTCAGTATGTCACAGTACATATTGGAATTCATGGTTCCATCAATGGACTGTAGCTCCCCAGTGCCGGCAGCACTAATGCCCCCATGCATGCTTGACACCAACTGAACCAAGTAAGTTCATCTTGGTCTCATCAGAACACAGGACATCATCTTTAGAAGAGGCTTCCTTCTAGGACGACAGCCATGCAGACCAATTTGATGCAGTGTGCAGCGTATGGTCTGAGAACTGACAGGCTGACCACCCACCCTTCAACCTCTACAGCAATCATACATCAACCTCTGGATATGACACTGAGCACTCAACTTCTTCGGACGACCATGGGAAGACCTGTTCTCAGTGGAACCTGTCCTGTTAAAACGCTGTATAATCATGGTCACTGTGCTGCAGCTTCAGGGTCTTGGCAAACTTCTTATAGCCTAGGCCATATTTATGTACAATTCTTTTTTTCAGATCCTCAGAGAGTTCTTTGCCATGAGGTGCCACGTTGAACTTCCAGTGACCAATATGGGAGAGTGAGAGCGATAACACCAAATTTAACACACCTGCTCCCCATTCACATCTGAGACCTTGTAACACTAACAAGTCACATGACACTGGCGAGGGAAATTGCTAATTGGGCCCAATTTGGAAATTTTAACTTAGGGGTGTACTCACTTTTGTTGCCTGCGGTTTAGACATTAATGGCTGTGTGTTGAGTTATTTTGAGGGGACAGAAAATTTACACTATTATCCAAGCTGTACACTCACTACTTTACATTGTAGCAAAGTGTCATTTCTTCAGTGTTGTCACAAAAGATATAATAAAATATTTATAAACATGTGAGAGGTGTACTCACTTTTGTGAGATACTGTATATACATCTTTTTTACACAGGTTTGTCAGCATAGGCAGGATCAGGGGGGAAGGAATATGTTCAAGACTATTTAGCTTTAGGCTCAAATTCTAATTTGATGCTTAAAGCTGATCTCTAGACAAACAGCTTAATACAGTGCCTTGCAAAAGTATTCACCCCCTTGGCTTTTTACCTATTTTGTAACATTACAGCCTTTAGTTAAATGTTTTTTTAATGTGAATTATATGTGATGGATCAGAACACAATAGTCTTATGCCGCGTACACGATCAGACTGTCCGACAACAAAACCGTGTTTTTTTTTTCTAAAGGATGTTGGCTCAAACTTGTATACACGCGGTCACACAAATGGTGGCCAAAAATTCAGAACGTGGGAACGTGGTGACGTACAAGACATACGACGACCCGAGAAAAAGAAAGTTCAATAGCCAGTGCTGCTCCTTCTGCTTGATTGATTCAGAGCATGCGTGAACTTTTGTGCGATGGACTTGTGTACACACGATCAGACTTTTCCGACAAGTTTTGTTGGCGGAAAATTTGAGAACCTGCTGACAAGATCAGGTTTGCTGAATTTGTAATCACAAGTTAGAGTTACCCTTTTCTTTTGATTTTGGTTTTTGTATTTTGTACTCTTTCTTAGGAAATACGCTTGATAAGAATGTACTAGTACACCAGAATGTTTAACCATTGTAAACAAACACCTAGGTCACAGAGCGTGGTGACCTGAATAAGTGGGCATAACTTTGTATGGAATCATATGTCAATTGTTTGCTTTAGAAAACACCTCTTTTAGCTTTCTGTATAAATACCACTAATAAAAGCTTTTGAGAGCCTGGGTCTTTAATCTCGGAGCCGATACGGACGTCTGTGTTTCTGTGTCTTACTCCATTATGTAAGCTTAACAATTGGAACGCGGCAATGTAAACTGGTATCAGTGGCCCCTTGGCAGGTCACACCTAACATTTTTGGCGCCCGAATAGCGACTCACCAATGATGCTACAGGGAGCGGACGAACAAAGTTGACGGAACAGAAAAGGACGGGCATTCAGGGAACCACAGACCAAAACTGCGCAGGTAAGAAAAATCTTTATTTTTCTTATATGCTCTGTACTCCCCTGATTTTTGCCTAAACGTTCTGTCAGCTGTTGATCTCCAGGAATTGTGTACCAACTTCCGTAGTGGTGGGTTTAGAACTAATACACATTCGGTTTATATTGCTGTAACTATGTGTTATTTGTTAAATTCTCCGTTTGTCTGTCTGCGGAGCAAATGAATGAGCCTTGTCAAGGATGGTATGAGTTAGAAGGGGATTGCCGAACTAAGCAACGGAACGCGCCCTTTCGGCGGGGTCTGATGCTTATGCTTAACCTCACATCTAACTCATAAACGATAAGACGGGTTGAAAGTATAAGCCCTGGCTGCTCCATAAAACAGGGATAAGAGTGTATGAGAGGGATTCCAGATACAGGGGGGGAATAAGGTCTCCATAAAGTCCGGAGATCTAGTCGGGTACCTGGCCGCACAAAGGAATGCTTGTGTATGTTGTAGCCGTCAGTCTGGTCATATTGTTTGTCAGTTGACTAGCATATAAAGTTATTCAGTATCCAGGAGAGATATTTAGTATTCTAGCACCCTAGGAGGAAGGCAACGAGGAACTGGTGTAGGGTCCCCAAAGGAGGTCAGTCTGAAGATCTGGCCATAGTTTTGGGGCATATTGCCAGTATTCCAATAAGCTACCTAGGCACGGGTTAGAATTGGCCAGAAACAAACCAAACCCCGACAAGGTCAAGATAGAAAGGGAGCAGCAGACTTAGACTCAGGAGTAAAGGGAAGAAGACATCATGGAGTTAATGCTGTCACCAATTCAAACAAGGCTTTCCCTCGTAAAAACTTTACCTGTTATTACTGCAATAAGGTTGGACATATTAAGCGATATTGTAGAAAGAGAAGAAGGGATGAGAAAGAAAAGACAAACAAGGGGAGGTGTTGGAGTTCCCGTCTTATATGTTTAATATGTCTAATATGTTTTATATGGTTTATATATGTTTCATATCATCCGGATGGGATGGTACCGTTGCCTAAAATATAGGTGACAAACTGCAAAAATATAGAAATGTGTAATTTGATCCAATGTTTAGAAGAAGAACCTGAGGCACTTAACCAGATTTCACCAGCATTAGAGCAGCTACTGGCATCTTTCCCAGAGGATCTGTGGTAAGAACATCCAGTTGATGTTGGGCTTCTGCCCATTCCTCCAGTGACACTGGAATTGATACCCGGAGCAGTGCTCCCCCAACAAAAACAGTATCCACTTAGTGCGCCTCAGGAGGCAGCCATAGAAACCCAAGTACAGTCATTACTTAAAAGTAGAAGCCCTGAGGGAAGTAAAATCGCCCGCAAATACTCCTCTGTACCTAGTTAAAAAGAAATCAGTGGACGGTGGTCCAATTAAGTATAGGATGGTACAGGACCTTAGGGCAGTAAACAAAATACTAGTGCCGATGACTCCACTAGTGCCGAACCCGCATACCTTATTATCCCAGATACCTTTAAATAGCATGTGTTTCACAGTGATAGATTTAGCTAATGCTTTCTTTTCTGTGCCACTAGCAGAATAATGTCAATTATAGTTTGCATTTTACGATATGTGAATGATTTATTGATAGTTCCCCAATGAGAAAAATATGTGTAGACAGTACCCTCAATCTTTTACAAGTTTTAGCAACAAAGGGTTGTTAGGGGTTAAATAAGAAAAAGTTACAAATGTGCAAAGAGGAAGTTTTTTTTTTCTCTCTCTGTCACTGCATATCACAGAGTACAAGGCATGAATAAACAGAAAGGGTGCGCGTAATAAAGAGTGTTGCAACCACAAAAGTCTAAAGGTTTTAGGTATTGTGTCATATTGCAGACAGTGGATGCCTCAGATTGCTACACATTGTATGAATTGTGTAAAAACCGTGCCTTTGTACTTACTGAAAGCATCCAGGAATCATTTAGCCTTTTAAAACAGTCATTGATTTCTGCACCAGTTTCAATTTAGCTACCTATTTGCCTCTTCAGTCAACAGGTTTGGCAGGGGGGGGAATAGTGGTGAAGATAGTAGTGAAAATGGTACTGATACTCTTCAATTTGAGGGTGTATATGATCATGATTGCTGATATCTGACAGCAGCAGGTACACCAGTAAAGCAAAGGAAGGAATAAAAAGAGTCTTAGATAACCTACAAAAAGTCAAAAAGGTGGCCATAATGAAGATAGCGGCACACACGAATGCAAAAACAATTGAAGCAAAAGGAAATACATTTGCAGATTTAACTGCAGAACAAGCAGCTCTAAAGGAAATAAGCCCTGAGACCGCAGCAGCAGTACAGGTAAGTAGCCCAGAACCAACATGGCAGAAGCTGAGTAAGTTACAGGAACAAGCAGAGGTGAGCGAAAAGGATAGGTGGGCAAAAATGGGAGCAGCGCCAGACCCTGACCAAGTATGGAGAGGGGGGGGACAAGGTTTGTCCACCAGCTTCTCTGTACCCGGCAATGGCGGCGGCAGTTCACCTTCCCACGCATATCAGCTCCAATTCTATGTATAGGATTGTAAGCCAGAGATGGCTCGCCCCTGGATTCAGCAGCATTGCCAGAAACTACTGTGCAGCCTGCCAAATCTGTCTCCTGAATAACCCAGGACAGAAAGTTAAAACACCCCTTTCAGAGACTGCAAATTGACTATATACAAGTGCCTAAGAGCGGCCCTTTTGAGTTTGTTCTCGTGTGTATCAATCTGTTTTCCGTTTTAGGCCGAAAGTTACCCTGTCAAATCAGCCACTGCCAAAAGCTACAGACAAGAAACTGATCACTGAGTTAATACCTAGGTTTGGTCTCCCCGAAACTATAGAATCAGATAGGGGGAACACATTTCACGGGAGAAATCATGCAGAATGTGATGGCAATGTTAGGGGTCCAGCAAAGTTTTCACACCCCTTATCATCCTCAAAGTTCAGGGTCAGTAGAAAGAGTAAATGGAACAATAAAATTCAAAATATAGATGCAAGAATTGGGGAAGCCATGGCCAGAATGTTTTACCTTTGGCTCTGTTTTCCATCCGATACACTCCCACAGGGAAGACAGGACTGTCTCCCTGTGAGATACTTTTTGAAAGTGCACCTAGGTTAGGTTTATATTTTCCATAGAGTATGCAATTGCAATGTGATAAGCTTGACTGCATATGTCAGGGGTCTTCAAACTACGGCCCTCCAGTTGTTCAGGAACTACAATTCCCATCATGCCTAGTTATGTCTGTGAATGCCAGAGTTTTACAATGCCTCATGGGATGTGTAGTTCTGCAACAGCTGGAGGGCCGTAGTTTGAGGATCCCTGGCATATGTGATACAATTACAACAGTATCTAACCAAGATCCACAGAGATGTGTATTCTTCCATTCCAGATCCTGACTCTGTAAGCAGGTACTTACTCATTAAATCCTGGAGATTGGGTCTATGTAAAGAAACATACTAGAAAGACTTTGGAACCACGGTTTGAAGGACCATACTAAAGCCCCATACACACGGTCTGACTTTTTCATGGATTCTGTCCGATCGGACAAGGTTGTTGAAAAATCAGACCGTGTGTATGCACCATCGGACAGTGTTCGTCGGTTTGTCCGACGGACAAAGTCTTATCTCCTGCTGGAAATCTTTGCCGTCAACACGGTCCGATCACACCAAATCCGAGCGTGTGTACGCTTGTCCGACGGACAAAGTGCTACGCATGCTCAGAAGAAATTCTGTGACGGAAGCGCTCGGTCAGGTAAAACTACCTTTCCTAATCGACACAGCACATTCGTCACGCTGCAATGTTAAAATGTCTTTAATGCAGCGCATTCTCTTTTTCTTTACAATGCAACAAGAATGACATGTTTTAGCTGCTCCTATTCACCCGCACTTCTCACAAACTTACTTCTTTATTACTTTGCAGCATTTATACACTACATGTTTATTTTGACTCTGAACGGAAAAGAATCTTTGTTATTTTTTTACCATGATTTGTCTTTTTTGTTTTTTTTTGGGGAATACATATTTGAATGTTTTTTTTTTTTTTTTTTTGGAGGGGGGTTGTGTGTCTCAAATTACCAAAAACACATTATTAACATTTGTATTTCTTGCTTAAATTTACTAGGAGGTTGTTTGTTGTTGGTGCCCCTTGTTAATTCTACTTTAGGATTAGTGAAATGTACCTGCCTACTCAAAGAAAAACTGTCATTGTAGCAAAGTAAAACACAATAGTCAATGATTATTTCAAATCAAAAAAACCTTTATTTAGGTCACACCAACAAACCAAAGAGGAACGCAGCCATGGTGAAACTTGGGGAATTTGCAAAGTCTTGGCCCCCCACGGCAACCATCATTGTTCAAGCGTAGAAAATTGGGGGCCTGAGGAGTACGTATATTAAGGGGAGTGCAATCTGGTCGTGAAGTCCAAAGTATCCGGAACTGCAGCAGATGCCATCTAGGTCCCCAGGCTCTGGTACTACAAGAGGCTCCATCTTCTCTCAGACCAGACTGATTCCAGGTCGTCACTCTCAGGTCTTCCTTCCACGCTTCCTTGCACGCTGTGGCTGTCGTGCTGGTGGGGTGGCAGAAGGAGGAGGAGGAGGCGGAGCATGGTAGCTATGGCAAACATGTGTGACTGGGGTCATCTCCCCAGCCCTACCCTTATTTAGGACATGGAGGATGAGCCCCTCACACATGTTGCGTTGCCTCACCTCCATACCCATCATTTTTGTGACAACCACCGAGCCAAAGGTCTCCTCGTCGGCGGGTGTGGCATGTAGGGAGTCTGAAGCCTCTCTGATCATGCGGAGCGCTGACTGTGCCGCATAACCCCCCCTTCTCGCCCTTTTGTACGGAAGGCGGAGGGGAGGGGTTTGGGTGTCAGTCAGGCTCCGCGGCCTAGCCCCCTCTTGGCTGCCACTACCCAGCTGGTGGCTGCCACTAACCCCTGCCTCCTCCTGACTGCCACCTTCCACAGCCACCTCCTGGCTGAGGTCTTCCTGTGTATGAAAAAGGGACATAGTTTCAGTTATTTGTTCATCAAACACACACAATTCTCATCTAGTGACTGTTGCAAAATGTTTACAAATAGAAAACCATACAATTCTCAGCCCAGCAGTTTAGATTCTGGCCCCAAATGTCTCCAACACTACTGTCAGTTGATATGTCAAACACGTTAGGAACTAAGCAATTGGGGATCCTGAATTAAGTGAACATCATTCATTATTCCCATAAATGGTAACAAAAATACTATACCTGGAACAAGCTGGGCTCCTCCACCTCTTCCATACTGGAAGGCCCAGGTTGCTCCTCGGAAGCCTCAACAGGGGTGGGCTGCGCGCAAGGAAGCGTGGAAGGAGGAGTCGAGGTTGGCTCCGTGACATCAGTCTGGTCTTTCAGAAAATGGAGACTCTGATAGTACCAGAGCTTGGGCACATAGACCTCATCTGCTGAAGTTGCAGTTTCCTCAGACTTCACGACCTTCTTCCGCTCCCTGATATACGCACTCCTCAGGCTGCCAATTTTCTTTCTTAGATCATCAACAGTTGCCGTGGGGAACCTTGGCTTGACAAATTCCACAAGTTCCTCCAGGGCTGCGTGCCTCTTTGGTTTGTTGGTGTAATGTGGGTGTTTACCCTGCCATAAAACGGGAAATTCCCTGAATTTGGCAATGAAGAGGGGGAGAAAACTCATGTCGTTGAATCCCTGCATAATCTCTGCAAGACACAACACCACACAAAACCCTCTCAATGATGTCAGGCTAAACTCTCCTAATCTTCTCCATAAAGAAGCCTCAAGTTCAAATCAGTCTAGGCTAGTTATGTACCAACGTCAAATTGTACCTTCGTTTGTAGCGATCGTCTCGTGTGAGTTTTCTCTCCCCTCGTCTCCCAGATCGTGGCTACGACACAGGCGTGTGACGTTTTATATACAGTGCGCATGCGTCAAACTCCGCCCGCCCCTGACGATCTTTCTCGTCTATTCCCCACCCCTTTTCTTTACGGCGCAGTGGGGAGAGCACATGGTGCGCCCCAAATATCCCACCAACGAGGAGGAGGACGAGGAAAGTCCGGAGGCAGAAACGTCCCGATCCCGGAGCCTGAAATTCAAGGCCTCCAATATGTCATTTGGAGAAATGTTGGAGATGGTGGACATATTAAAGAGGAGCGACTATGATGGGAAGTATGGGCCTTACCTCAACCCCAATGTCCGCAAGGCCAAGATCATGTCTAAAGTTGTGAGGAGGCTGTACAATCAGTTTGGGGTACAACGATCCAAGGAGCAACTGAGGAAACGCTGGTCAGACTTGAAACTGAGGGAGGCCGATCAGTACAGAAAGATCAAGCGAATTCTTCAAAAAAGTAAGTAGTTGTGTTTTGTGTTTGATTTCTTGCTTACATACTGCTCCATTGTGGTTTGATTTTTACAAAGTTGTACATTCCAAAATGGCCACTTTCAGGTTCGTCTGTGCATTCGATCGTACTCAGCCTCGATCTTTCTGCCACTGTCATGGTCGTGTGTGTGTGTGTCCATTCGATCGTACGCAACCTCGATCGTTCGGCCACTTATAATACGATGTTTGGTGTTTTTTTGGGGGAAAGGAAGTTTGTTCTCACTAGAAATGTCATCAAGAATGTAAAGCCAATTTATTCAATGTAAAGGAGAGGTCACCCAGTAGCTGTTTACCCATCTGGACTCTAGAGCACTAGTGCTGGGACACCCAAACCCCCTTTTTATTAGGCTTTTCCACACATGTGCTCCAGTGGATACTAGAGGGGGGTCTCCATCACACAAACTTCTACCAAAAAGCTAGTCAGTTTAGCACCTTTACAAAGTGACTACATTCATGTAGTTGGCATTTGTAACTGGCCAAACTAAAATAGTGTCCGTCACTTTCAACCAATGTTTGTCATTTCCTATTTCTGCCCTCAATAGATTGTGTTGCTAAATCTTCCTTTTGTACATTCTCATAGGGGAGCGAAAACTTGGGCCGTCTGAGGAAACCCCCAAACCAACACCTCCCAAAAAAGGGGAAAGAGCAGAAGCAGAGGAGGAGGAGGAGGAAGGAGAGATCATCGAACTTGGAGAAATTGTCACCACAACAGGTGAGTGTTGGAGAACACAGCTACTGGTAAGCTAATCCATGTATGGCTGCCTCATTTCCAACACCCCATTTTTGTTTGTTTGTGGTTTTTAGGTGACGTGGATGTTGTGGAAGAAAAATCGCACTTTACCACAGAGAGTGCCCACGTACTCATCGGAGAGATAATGGTCTGCAATAGAGATCTAGATTACATAAAGCAAAACATCAATGATGTTCAACAAAAATTGAAGAACATCATTGATGTTTTAGGAAAAATATGAAAACGCACCAAGTAATTAACACACATTTGTGCCAGTTTCTGAACACATTTGCAACTTAAAAACTGTGTGAAATTTGGAACATGCACACATTGTGTCCACATGTGCTAGCTCCCATCATGGTGGATGAATGCCAACGTTTTTTTGGGGGTGCAAACACTTTACGAACTACGAAAGTGGTTGTGGTGAAGGGGTTGCACCCCCAAAAAACGTCCATTCATCCCCATGATGGAAAATGGCACTTTTGAAGCTTCTAGGCATGTGTTTTACCATCTAATGACCATTTTCACACCCAAATTGTGTGCATGTTCCAAATTTCCACTTTTCGGGGGTGACCCCCCCATGTGATGAAGGCAAGATCAAACACACTTTGAACATATAGTCATGTCTGATCTTGTCTTCACTTTACAAAGTTGAACTTTCCTAGTTCATAGGTTCTGGTTAGCTCCATGCCTGGTTTTACCAATTGCGGAATGTTTGTAAACAATGTTGTAAATAACCAAGATGTTGTCAGTTTTGGCGTGAAGATTGTAAACGCACTTGTGAATGTTTTCCAAGTAAACTTTTTTATTTTTCTAAATGTGTGGCTTCCTTATTTAAAAAACATTTTTATATTTCTGTATTGGAAATTATATGGAAGAACTTGTATGTATGTTCACAATAATTTAATAAAAAATAATTTAAAATCTTATTTAAAAAACACAATGCATTATGTATGTAAAATGTAAAGGATATGGGGGGCAATGGGTGTTATTTACTAAAGGCAAATCCACTTTGCACTCCAATTTTCTTTCGCTGGGAACTTTTTCAATGCACTTGTAGAGCATAGCGGATTTGACTTATGTAAATGACACCCACAGTGCTTTGTACGAAAACACGGAGCACAGCATTTTTCAGAATACACACATGTCAGACCTGGTGATGAAAAGGAGTATTTTGGCTGTCAGTTATGCAGGACAAACCTTCTCTAGACCAAAGATTAGGTAGCAAACACACAACATGAGAATAATCTTTTTGGGAAGAAGAGACTGTTACCTCCTTTTGCCCAGAAAGTGCATTCCCACTGTCGAAGGCAAAGGGAAAAAATGTCAACGTAAAATAAGCTAAAAAGAAGACTGAAATGACAAGAAATCAGAGGTTGGTTAAAATATCAGATTTATTAAAAAATGCCTCTCACACATCGTCAGGCAGAGCAATGGCCCCCCTACCCACAAAGTACTCCATATATTGCTCGCGGACCACGCGGGCATTTAGAGGGGGCAAGCCTGGACGTGCCACTTGAAGGGCTGTGAGGTCCGCATTTGGAGGGCCCTCCACATCTGGGCCAATGGGCACCACATAGTTCCTGTTATGTCTTTTGAGGAAGTTGTGCAATATGCAACAGGCAAGAACTATGTGGTTCAGTTTGTATTCCGCCAAGTGAAATGCCGTCAGGAACAGGCGGAAGCGGCTGGCCAGGATGCCAAAAGTGTTCTCCACCACTCTTCTGGCTCTGGACAGCCTGTAGTTGAAGACCCTCTGGTCCGGGGTGAGGGTCCTCATCGGGAACGGCCTCATCACATGGGGAGTCAACGCAAACGCTTCATCTGCGACAAAGACGAAGGGGAGTCCTTCGGCATTCTCCTCTGGAGGTGGCAAGCACAGACTGCCACTTTGGAGACGCCAGTAGAACTCCGTGTGCGTAATGGCACCACCATCCGAGATCCGGCCGTTCATCCCCACGTCCACATACATAAACTCGTATGTTGCCGACACCACCGCCAACATCACTACACTATTAAACCCTTTATAATTATAATAGTAGGACCCCGAGTTGGGCGGTGGGACGATGCGGACGTGTTTCCCATCAATTGCCCCTCCGCAGTTAGGAAAGTCCCAACGGCTGGCAAAGTGGGAGGCCACAGTCTGCCATTCCTGTGGCGTGGAAGGGAACTGTGGAGTGAAACAAGAAAAATAAATTAGTCACTTTGCACTTAAACATTGCAAGCAGATTAGACAATCAACATCTTGGAACAAGAGCATTGTATAAAATTGGAGGCTGGAAAGTATTTGCACAGAAAAGTAGAGGCTCCCCTTCACAGATGACTCACCCCCCATCAATCCCCCCACTTCTGATGGGCCATTGGCAATAACTAGGGTTTTGGGGGGGGGGGGACAGGTAACCCTCTGCACTTCATTGATTGGCAAATGGCTCAATAATGTGTGCTAGTTTGGCCAGACCCTCTGTACTTAACACTATTGGCAGCCCCCAGGAAAGATAAAATAACATTTCAACCCCCCCCCCCCCCCCACCCCAAAAAAAGGCAGGCACATTGTGACATTCTGAACTTACCAAGCAAGCTAATAGGAGGGAAAGAAGACAAAAAATTAGGAAATGGAATGTATGGAGGCAGCCCCTTGCACTACATGCTTTGCTGAATTCATCCCTAAAGATGCCCATTATAAAGAGGTAGGTATATAGTGTGTATGGACCTTGGAAAAGCCAGCAGATAAAGGATTGGTACCATCTGACAGAGCAGTTGGGGGAGGGGGTTCCTAATGAGTTTGCCCCCCCCCCCCCCACCAAAAAAAAAAAATTCTAAAGGGGCTCTACATGAAGTAAACCACACAGCAAACATTTGTGCATATTTTAGGGGGTGTTTGGGGGCAAAAAATACTATGCAGCAGACAAAATACATTGCTTAGGTGACTATGCCATAGGTGTCTATTGGGGCAGAAGAGCATGCTGGTAAGGTAAGTGAAGGGAAAAATGCATGAAGGAGAAAAGGGGCACAGCATATTAGAACATATTGCAATCATGGTAATTAGGGAAGGAGGTTAAAAATAGAAGACATTAGCAAACAGAGCATACATAGAAGGGAATAGTAAAGTATAAATGTTACCTTAATATAGTCCTCCTGCAGGACCTGGATGATGGCAGAACAGGTCTCTGGAATAATGATTCCCAGGGCCTGGGGAGAGATACCTGAAGAGAACTTCAAATCCTGAAGACTTCTCCCTGTCGCCAAGTACCTCAACGTGGCAACAAGCCTCTGCTCCGGCTTGTCTCATGCAGGTATCCTGCCGGCTGATAAAGGGGGTCAGCAAAGCCAAAAGACGGTGAAAATCGGGGTCCGTCATCCAGAGAAAGTTCCTGAAATCATCAGGATTATTCTCCCGGATCTCACGAAGCAAAGGCATGTGCGAGAATTGGTCACGCTGAAGCAACCAATTCTTGGTCCACATACTCCTCGTCACTCTGTTCATGGACGGGTCTTGGGTCAAAGCTAAAAGCCCGACACCAATTCCGCGTACAGCACGAACTCGGCGACGAGTACGCACGGGAAACATCGCTCACAAGGTCACAAAAGGTCGGCTGGTCAGAACGGACAAACAGAAAGCACCGATAAACAGCAAGGCCTGAAAGAACGAAATGAATACCAGCAACGAGCAGACAATAAGCAGTGCAAATCAAAGCGTCCTATATCAAGATATAGGCCGCAATGACCAACAAATGCGAACTGACTACACGCACTAATAAACAGATACGCACGACAAGCACAAACTGAAGAGCAGTAACGATCTGAGTCAGAAAACTGAGAAGCGCGAATCTTAAGTCACCAAACTTCCACTAACTCTCGATAAACACGGGATCAGCAGAAGGAGCCCAACGGGTGCCTGACGTGGTGCTGAACTTCCCTTTTGTAATTTCGTGGACGACGACTTACGTCACGACGTTCTTCCGGACCGGATATTCCGACAACGTAGTCCGACCGTGTGTACGCAACACCAACATCGGACAAAGTACGACGGACAAAATCCGACCGACCTGGTCCGCGGATTGTCCGACCGTGTGTATGGGGCTTAAGTGCTGTTGAGCACCCCAACCTCAGTAAAATTGGAAGGAAAGACCACTTGGATCCACGCATCACATTGTAGAGAAAAAGTCCGGAACAAGCCACAGAATGATAAACTTTTTAGATATAATAACAGTACTAGAATGTCTTTTAGGATGTATTTATGCTTTCACTCCTGGTATAGATGTGACAACTCATGAGAACAATACAGACCTAACATGGGTAGGCTTTGGGCCTAAGGATGGGACACGGTCTTCTACAGTATGTAGGAAGTATTGTTGTATTGTTGTATCAGGACATGAGAGCCCCTTTTATGTAAAAGATAATGACTATTACCCACGTTCACCCGTAGTATTTGTAAAAGCCAGACCACCGGCACTGGTAAACATATCCTTCCACTGGAGGGAAAATTTACCATGGCCTTATAACTACACACCACATAAGTGTCATAAATTAGGTCCATTAGAAAGATGGAAAGAAGTTTTTGATAAAACTCAGGCAGTACTCCGTACCCCACATTCTGAGGAATATAAAAAGAAAACAAAGGGAACAGGTATTAGGCCAGTAAGCGGAGCTGAACCATTCAATATAACAGGACCCATAGTCACAAATCAATCAGCAACCTACATTTGCGCATCATGGTTTTTCGTAAAATCGAATAACACAGCAGGTGGGTATATACAGTGGGAACATTATGGATTCAGTATAAAGATAGAAGACACCCCACCTCTGGTTTTCAAGTCCTCAGTATTAACCCCTGTCACCAAGTCCTGTTTAAACACTTCCATATCACAACAGAAAACCAAAGTAAAATTTAATGTTACTTTCCCTAAGTTACCAGATTGTAGATACAAACAAGAATGGTATGACACCGTTTTGGGAGCAACCGGAACAGGAATGGGAGTAATGAGTGGAATACAGATGGAAATGATACAAAATAAATGGAAACATGCAGGGGGACACATAGCTGATGGACTGATAATAACAAGTCAATGGTTACCTACAACATTTGAAACACAAATTAGTCAGGTACAGTTAACTAAATACCTTAATGCTATGGTTAATCACACGGTGATAGCCAGCTTGGAGCTATGGAAGAGAGATCAGAAATTTATAAATCTCACTCAGTGTGCTTTCTCTACACTATCCTATCACATACAAGTAAATAGAGCAAGGGAAGAGTTACAGTCAGGGAATTACCACACATGGCTCAAGTACTTTAAGGGTCTAGACTCAGAAAACACCTGGTTCGAGGTAACAGGCAGACAAATAGAATGTGAGGAACAATGGTGTGCTGGGAGGTTTAACATATATAGGGTGGAGGGCATAGAGGTAATGTGTAAACTGATAGTAATGCCACTCCTAGTAGGGGAAGATCCGCCTGAATTTTGGTATCCCGAGATTTATGGGCATTATGCAGATACACAGGACAGAACTCATGATCTGAGTCTGTGTACCGAAACTAACAAAGGAATGGTTTGTGGAAGGAGTTCACCAGTCTATGAACCTTGCCTGTTAAAGCACCAGTCCAATATATGTAAGTTCCAAAGAATGCCCGTACACATAGGGAATCGATTCATGGAAATAGGACCACAACATATTTGTTTGATAACTAATGATAATGACACCATGAGGAGTCTAAATAGAACAGCTCCTTTTTCAGGGTGTATAATGAATGTTAAAGTATTTAAATGGTTAAATGACACTTTCATTTTTGAATCAGATGCTGATAAAACATTTAATAGGGAATGGGTGGTAGATAATCTTACAGACACCACACCTTTGTAATATCATTAGAACCCCTATGGCAAGTTTTAAAAGAATCAGAAATACTTAGGAAACACATAGAGACACACGAACATACCCATCAAAACAACCTATTATCCGCAATTATTGATAAGGGGAAGCTTATTCATCTCTCTTCACAAATCAGGGAAGAGACCATCCACCACTGGTATGATGTTTTCAGTGGATGGTCTCCTACTGCAACCAAAACATTCAGTTGGATATTTAGTCCTATATTGATACTCATACTTGCTTTTGCTATAATGACAATTATTAATTGTTGCATATATGCTAGAATAAGAAAGAAAGTCAAAGGACTAAAGAGAAGGTTCTCCACAGAGTTGTAAATGGGTTGACATCGTCCTCCTCTTTGATTCTCTTCACTTCTGGGATGCTGGTATGAAACTGGGGGATGAGAACCCAGTTCTCCTCTGACAACTCGCGGTCGGGGATAGTACCTAGCGAAGTACTAGCTAGAACCCACTTTTGAGGATCCAGAGTTGGGAGAAGGATGATGTCAAAGGGGGGAAATGACAAGATCAGGTTTGCTGAATTTGTAATCACAAGTTAGAGTTACCCTTTTCTTTTGATTTTGGTTTTTGTATTTTGTACTCTTTCTTAGGAAATACGCTTGATAAGAATGTACTAGTACACCAGAATGTTTAACCATTGTAAACAAACACCTAGGTCACAGAGCGTGGTGACCTGAATAAGTGGGCATAACTTTGTATGGAATCATATGTCAATTGTTTGCTTTAGAAAACACCTCTTTTAGCTTTCTGTATAAATACCAATAATAAAAGCTTTTGAGAGCCTGGGTCTTTAAGCTCGGAGCCGATACGGACGTCTGTGTTTCTGTGTCTTACTCCATTATGTAAGCTTAACAATTGGAACGCGGCAATGTAAACTGGTATCAGTGGCCCCTTGGCAGGTCACACCTAACACTGCTCTCAAACATTTGTGTGCGGAAATTCCGACAGCAAATGTTCGATGGAGCATATATACACACGGTCGGACTTTCCGTAAACAAGCTAAAATCGAACATTTCCCATCGGAAAGTCCGACCGTGTGTACGTGGAATAAGTTGGTGAAGTAAAATTAGAAAAATATATACATAAAACAATTTTTCAGGAATTAAAAAACGGATAATTGGCATGTGCGTATGTATTCACCCCTGTGTTATAAAAGCCCATAAAAAGCTCTGGCGCAACCAATTACCTTCAGAAGTCACATAATTAGTGAAATGATGTCCACCTGTGTGCAATCTAAGTGTCACGTGATCTGTCATTACATATACACACCTTTTTGAAAGGCCCCAGAGGCTGCAACACCTAAGCAAGAGGCACCACTAACCAAACACTGCCATGAATACCAAGGAACTCTCCAAACAAGTAAGGGACAATGTTGTTGAAAAGTACAATTCAGGATTAGGTTATAAAAAAATATCCAAATCTTTGATGATCCCTAGGAGCACCATCAAATCTATCATAACCAAATGGAAATAACATGGCACAACAGCAAGCCTGCCAAGAGATGGCCGCACACCAAAACTCACGGACCGGGCAAGGAGGGCATTATTCAGAGAGGCAGCACAGAGACCTAAGGTAACCCTGGAGGAGCTGCAGAGTTCCACAGCAGAGACTGGAGTATCTGTACATAGGACGACAATAAGTCATAAGCAAAACACAAAATGGCACGTTTTGAGTTTGCGAAAAGGCATGTGGGAGACTCCCAAAATGTATGGAGGAAGGTGCTCTGGTCTGATGAGACTAAAATTGAACTTTTTGGCCATCAAAGAAAACGCTATGTCTGGCGCAAACCCAACACATCACATCACCCAAAGAACACCATCCCCACAGTGAAACATGGTGGTGGCAGCATCATGCTGTGGGGATGTTTTTCAGCAGTCGGGACTGGGAAACTGATCAGAGTTGATGGAAAGATGGATGGTGCTAAATACAGGGATATTCTTGAGCAAAACCTGTACCACTCTGTGTGTGATTTGAGGCTAGGACGGAGGTTCACCTTCCAGCAGGACAATGACCCCAACACACACCGCTAATGCAACACTTGAGTGGTTTAAGGGGAATCATGTAAATGTGTTGGAATGGCATAGTCAAAGCCCAGACCTCAATCCAATAGAAAATATGTGGTCAGACCTAAAGATTGCTGTTCAGGAGCGCAAACCATCCAACTTGAAGGAGCGGGAGCAGTTTTGCAAGGAGGAATGGGCAAAAATCCCAGTGGTAAGATGTGGCAAGCTCATAGAGACTTATCCAAAGCGACTTGGAGCTGTGATAGCCGTAAAAGGTGGCTCTACAAAGTATTGACTTTAGGGGGGTGAATAGTTATGCACATTGACTTTTTCTGTTATTTTGTCCTATTTGTTGTTTGCTTCACAATAATAATAATAAAAAAAAACATCTTCAAAGTTGTGGGCATGTTCTGTAAATCAAATGATGCAAATCCTCAAACAATCCATGTTAATTCCAGGTTGTGAGGCAACAAAACACGAAAAATGCCAAGGGGGGGGGGGGGGGGTGAATACTTTTGCAAGGCACTGTAGAAACATGAGAGCTGTTTTTGCTGGCAAAGGATTTTTTTATTTCTGTTTATCCACTTCTGAGATATATAACACGACACAGCGCTGTCTAGCATGGACAGAGACCTGCCCTTTTCTGCTGCAGTTTCACTTTAATTTACAGGTCCTCATCTGAAAGATGAAGCAGCAGATTGATGAGCTCCTCTCTCTGTCACTATACTCTCTCTTCTTGTCAGCATGCTCCTTGCTCTGTAGCACACTGGCCTGGCACTTTGTACTGCTTTTTCTTCCCCCACTCTAAGCTTTGCTGTACAGACTGTGCTGTAAACGGCAAGAGGCTTTTTATCAACTCAATTCGGGTACTTATACAGCTTTAATAAAAAAATGTATATATATATATATATATATATATATATATATATATATATATATATATATATAATGATTTATTAATGATTACAGAGATGCATTGTGCTTTTTATATCTGTCTGGTGTTCAGCTTTAAAATAATAAAGAATTAATAAATAAACAAAACTGTAAAACAGCTCTTTGGAAAAGTAAATGAGTTGTTAGATTGTTCTTGGTAGCTCTTCTCCTTCATTCTGTACTAAGAATTGAAAAGGTTACAAGAGAAATATGGCCAAAGCTTTTTTAGATATACTTCTTTTCTGGGTCATATGAGTGCATGTTTCTGCACTTTTGGGACCCATATACAGCCAACAGCGATCTAAAGCCCACTTTAAGGTCGGGATCCACCCAGATGCCTGACTGGCAGCCTGAGCCAGCCATTTCCACCCTCCTCTACAACCTGGACTTTCTTCAGTATGAATGAGCTTGGATGTGCTTGGTACTTTGAGAAAGGTGAAGGAGGTTGGTAAACATCGGAGGCATGTTTAAAGTTCTCTCATTTGCCATCCTCAATGAGAATGGCAGGAGGTCAGGACACCAGTATAACTGGTGAGGGCAGAGTGACAGCAGGAGGAAGTTACACAAGGGCAGGGGGGGGGTGGCACTGCAGGAGGGCACATGATCAGCCCTCCTGAGCAAGCAGGCATATAGGGTAGAGCCCAGGCAAGGAGGTGGGCACAGTAGAAGGCACATGGAAGGAGGTGCTGGACAGCCGCAGTGTAGGAGGGGGGGTTAGTCACATCTCTTATGAATGGTTGTGATCATTAGCTATTCATTAGGCAACACAGTCTATAGGATCATATTCTGCTAAAAGCTAATAATTAAGCAGCTGTCTAAGGGACCATATTCTGCTATAAGTTCATGGTTATTGAGGCAGAAGGGCCTGCGGCCAATGTAGCGCATATTGAGCTGGCCAGCTGTAAGCAGTTCTGTTCCACTGTATACCTTAGATTGGTGGCAGTGAAATGGTTAAGCAAATGGTAAACAGTCAATATCTTTCAAAAATAACAGTTTGGACATCTACATCAACACTGTGACAATATACAGTCATGTGATATCCTTTAGCATGATTTTGCTGGTGTGTAACATTAGGGAAATTGTTCAACAGTTTGCACGGTTTACTTTCTTTGGTATTAATATATAAAATCTGATCTCTTCCAATCTTTTGGCTTTTGAGTGGATTCCCTGAAATGTTAAGCTTGCAATGCCCTTAATTCATTACAGTATTATATACTATACATTTACATCAGTCCCTGCTCTCAAGATACTTACAGAAGTTCCCTATCTCACATGTATATTCTGTAGTATACATGCTTATTAGGGCTAATTTACACAGGAGCCAATACCAGCATGTCTTTGGAGTGTGGGAGGAAACTGGAGGACCCTGAGATAACCCAAGAAAGCACACAGAGACCATGCAAACTATGCAGCCGCTGCCCTGTCAAGAATTCAAACCGAGGGCCCCAGTACTGCAAAGCAGAAGTGCTAGCCACTAAGCAACTGATTCTTTTTCAGTTTCTTGTAATAATTTTGATGCAATGCTATGAATGCCTGTGACTTTCCTATTTTTCAGTGATCTCAGTGAACAAAAAATAATAACTGTGAGGGATGAGCGGATTATTATGTATCGTATTTATCGGCGTATAACACGCACTTTTTTGCCCTTAAAATCAGGGGGAAATCATGGGTGCGTGTTATGCGCTGATCCCCCGCTGATTGTTATGAAACGCAGTCCTCTCGCAGTCCCGCCCACCTCCACTGTTTGTCAGCGGCGCTCGCTCCGTACTTTGGCTAGTCTTGGCTCCTCTCGCAGTCCCGCCAACCTCCACTGATTGCGAGAGGAGCGAGCGCCACTGACATACAGAAACCCGAGAGTACTTCGGCTATTCTCGGCTCGGCTCTCGTGGGACTAGCCGAAGTACTCTCGGCTTTCTGTATGTCAGCGGCGCTCGCTCCCCTCGCAATCGGTGGAGGTGGACGGGACTGCGAGAGGAGCCGAGAATAGCCGAAGTACTTTCTGTATCTCGACTCCGCTCGCTCCTCTCTGCTCACAGTTAGTGGAAATTGGCACCAAATTTAAATCAGGGAAATGCTGAAGAGACTGGCAAGGCTGCAAAGGCACTGGGCAAGGATGCAAAGGCACTGGGCAAGACTACAAAGGTACTGGGCAAGGCTGCAAAGGTACTGGGTAAGGCTGCAGATGGACACTGGGCAAGGCTGCAGATGGACACTGGGCAAGGCTACAATGATGGACAAGGCTGCAGATGGACACTGATAAAGCTGCATTGATGGGCATTTAAATTTAAAAAAAATTTCCTTTAACTTCCCTCCTAAACTTGGGGTGCGTGTTATACGCTGGTGCGTGTTATACGCCGATAAATACAGTATTTGCTAGGAAAAGGTCCTATTTGTATTCCTTCCATATTTGCTTTATCTCAGTTCTATCAGTGATGATGTATCCATGAAAAATCTTGGGCATATACTGTATACTCGAAGCTGAAATTTCTTTGTGGTTTCATGGACCCTTTGAAAGTGATAACTTGTTTTTCCATATTTGTTTCAATCTTAAATCCCTTTACAGATGTTGTTGTAATATTGTTTCTCATCTTTCCTGGAAGCTATTTGAAATTCACTATTCTTTTACTAGATTTTTATCTTTATAGATTTTGGCTTCTCTTTTGTGCAATTTTAATTGAATTTTCTGTCATCTACTTTCTTGGTATTTTTTATTTTGTCCTAGTTTTATCTGTTTCATCCTGGACATTTTCTTTCAATTCACAATTCATCTGGTTCTCTATCAATTATGTTTAGAATTAGAAATGTATTCTGAACATTTAAAAGATAGCTGTTACGTTCCTCAGGTTGTATCTTCTAAGACTGATAGTTTTGTTGCTTTTTTGTATTTTGATTGTATGTTAACAGTTTATGATCTGTTCCATAATCTGCTCCAGCCAAAGTTTTTGCTTAAAAAATTGGGCTCTTCCATTGTCTGGCACAGGGAGTATAGTCTATTTGATTTGCCCTATCTGGTAAGTCCCAGGCCTAAAAAAACCTTACTGTACTGGTACTGGTAATCTTACAGTATTAGGTTGCAGCAGAGAATCTGGTGAATGTTGGATTGAATCACTTAAATTTAATTAATTTAATAAACTTTACTGAATGACTGTTAAAACAAACATTTGCATTCATTGGTTGGAGGCTACGTTTTTTAACTTGTGTTGTATAAAGTCAAAATTGTGTTTTGAGACCTTTTAGGAGTGCGAGATTAAAACATCAAAGTTACAACTCAATTTAAATACAATCCATAATGTATAATATACCCACCAAAATGCTTAAAGAAATGAAAAAAAAAAACTCTTTGCTCTTTTGTTTACGCACATGTGAACATTTTTTTTCCATGCAAAGGTAAACTTTTTTTGCTGTTCTAAAACTCTGATGTTTATCTTTAATATGACTATTACTTTTGTGGAAAACTGCAAAAATAAGAATGTTTCTGTCTGGAAAGACCCCTGCCTATGGGAAAGTGAACTAAGAAAAGCAAAGAAATCTTTTAACTTCTGACCTCAGTTTCCTGTGTCTAATCTGGGAGTTTGAACCCCCGGCTGCTAGTAGCCTGCAATGAATTATTATTATCTCTTGAGACCTTGGAGCATCTACCTTCTGTTCACCAGATCCCAGCAAATGATAGAATTTTGTTCTTTCCATCTCAGATATCAACCTTTGATGCTATGTTGACCATTAATTGAAAGAAGAATAATGGGGAGACTCAGTACAGATAACAGTTATATAAATAAATGCCAAGGTTCCCATCCAGAACAAAAGATTAATAAATGAATGTAAATGCATTGGCATTAAAGCACAGCTGCATCTTTCTTGTGAGTCATGCCTATTAAAGTCAAATTAGAGAAAAGTGCAGCTATTTAGCTACAAATCCAATTCTTGCGTTCTAATTTTAGTGCAGATTACAGAACAAAATGCAAAACCTAATTGGCTGCTACAGATAACTCATCAATTTTCCTCACTATAGTTTTAAAGTTACCCTGAGTACATGACATTCCTCCATTATTTTCCACTATTTTTTTTTTACATACTAGTTAGGAGCTTTCACTGTAAATGTTTCAAAGTAACTTTTTTGAGAATGTACAAACATGTTACGTACACATACTGGAGCAGCTCAGTTATTGTGCAAATACACCAAGGGGTGTTTCTAATAAATGAATGGTTTGAAAGCCAGAAAATTAAGCTATTTTACTGCAAGTAACATTTTTTTAACATCAGAGGTGCAATTGTAAGTTTAATACCACTGTTTCTATTGATACCCTTCTTATAGGATTCAAGTTACAAAAGCCAGTATACAGGCATACTAGGTGCCATGTATAAAATGCAGTACATTGCCAGGGTGGCATATTAAAAGGGAAACATGTTATTTAGGGATATTATCTGTAACACCCATCTATAATAGCAGGGACACATTTTTTTTTGGGGGGGGGGGGGCATTTATTTTCAGGGACATTTTCTGTGAACAACAGTGTAACTTTGCCTATAGCCACTCATGTGGTTGCAATGGGGTGATGGGGTAAAGGACCTGCTGAGGGGTGCAAGGGGTTTGTAAACAAAATAGGTCACCCCCCTGATTTATCATGCACTCCTTCCTTTCCTTCTTGCTGTAAAATAAAATGTAAAAACTAGTTTTGAACAGAAAAAAACGACTTTCTGTGCATTAATCCACCAATATCAGCCTAGCTGCAGCCAAAAGAAGGGATGAGGGTCATCAGTGCAGAGCAAATGATCTGTGTGGACCTTTTGGCCATTCAAGCAGTTTTACTAAATAGGCATGTGGATGATGTGACTGTAATCAGTTTAAGACTGGCCACCAATTTTAATGTCATCAGGGGTGTTAAATATGTACAGTATATGGCCATTTATTTTTATGGCGTTTCTATGGTAACTGGCAACTGTACAACATTGTTACCAGGGGAGTGTGCTATTTTGGGCACTAATGCAAAATACTGGCAGGTATCACTGAGAGAACACTAATGAAACAAGGAGGTGGTCTCAATCTCAAGGGGAAGTGGAAAATTGGAAGAAGCAATCTCAGGCTGAGGACCTGGTGGACCTAGCAGAAGACTGTAGGTGTGATGCCAGGTAAATATGGTATGTATACATTTTTAAAGGTGTTTGCATGTATCTCTAATTACAATTCAATTATTATTTGGAAATACCAAGTTGAACTTACCACATACTTAATTTATTAGATTTCATATGACATTATTATATTAAATGAACTGTGTTTCATTATAAAACACACCCATGGGCAGCACTAATTCTACTCACTGAGTCTTAACAACACATTAAAATAGCAACATTATGTCACTAGAGTACAAATAGAAAGACATTAGGATTTTTGTACATGAATCCAAAAAAACTCAGTTTTCTGGGTGAATGAAGGACACACAATAGCTTAAAAATTCACTGGGTGAAGCTTATCATGTAAAAAAAACACATTTACCCCAAAGTTATTTTCTCCTTTGTATTATGTTATTTGTACAGTATATACCAAATATGTCAAGTTTTCGGTACAAACCCTGGGCCTAAATTATAGAACTATTTTTGGCCATTGTATGGAATAAATATATTCCATATGATAAGCAGTATAACAAAATCTGTAATTTGTCCTCAATTACATGTATTCCCAATCAATCTAAACCATATTTATATCATACCTTTTTGGGTGATTGTGTGCCTGATCTGTTAGACCTATATGGGCAAATGTCCTGCCATACGTGGGTAAAGTAATAGCTGTAGAACCTGAAACAGTAAAATATGACTCTAGTAAGAAAAAAAGTCCACACTACAATTTACATCAGACCATCATAAACCATTTATTCAATGGATAGCCACAGGCTACATATTTTTGATTAATTAAACCTACAGACATTTTTGAAATACCATTCATATTTTAACATGCTTGCTCTTCTTTTTATTTGTTATTGTATTAATGAGGGAGGGGTCCAGAAAAGGAATGGTATAGTCATCATTCATTTATATGCTAATTATCAGTCTGTATAAGTTTTCTGGACTGCACATGGGAGTTTTCCTACTGACAAAGAAATTTTGTTCAATTCCACATCATCTCATCTTAAAAGTAGAACTGTACAGGTAAATGCTCCACTATTTTTCACTCTCAGTTTTGCTGTCAGTTTGTTGTGATAGCCACTGGCTACTCTGCCAGTTGAGAGACATAGGTCTTGAGCAGAAGAGGTATAGTGAACAACACGTCTATACAGGGTTCCAAAGGCAGTCCAGCCACTGCAGTGATTTCAGGCATGTTGGGGCTTTTAAAGAGGCAATGGGATTGATTTACTAAAGACAAATCCACTGAGCACTACAAGTGCACTTGCAAGTGCATTCGCTGTAGATCTGAGGGAAAGATCTCAAATGAGGGGAAGCTCTGCTGATTTCTATCATTCAATCATATACAAGCAAAAATACTGTTCTTTATTTTCCCTGCATGTTCTCCTTAGATCTACAGCGAGTGCCCTTGTAGTGTACAGTGGATTTGCCTTTAGTAAACCCCAAATGCCTGCAGTACAAGGCCCTGCTGGGAATACCCCAGTTGACTGTTGCCCTGTATGTGTTGTTGGGACAACGCTACACATAGGGACACCGCTATCCTTTCCTGAATCAGGAATACTGGCTTTTCATATCAACACATAACCCAACCAGGGGCAGGGACCAAATCATTTGAACTACTTTACAATACACTCGGTGGTAACGTTTTCCATTTCTTTTGTGTTTACAAAAAGTTAGGAACAAAGGAATTACTTAAAGAGGGAGTCCGGCGAAATTTTTTTTTTTAAAAGTCAGCAGCTACAAATACTGCAGCTGCTGACTTTTAAAATAATGACACTCACCTGTCACAGGGTACAGCGATGTCGGCACCCAAGGCCGAACCGTCCCTCGATCCTCGGATGCTGCCGCCGCCATCATGGGTATGGGAATCAGGAAATGAAGCCTTTGCGGCTTCACTTCCCAGTTCCCTACTGCGCATGCGTGAGTCGCGCAATGCAATAGGAATGCTCCGCGCTGTCTCTGGGACCCGTGTGTGTCCCAGCAGACAGTGCGGCGGGGCAGGAAGAGGCATAGACTCCCGTGGCTTCTACCATCTGACCCATAAAATTATCCTGTAGTTCAAGAACCTGAAAACTAAAGTCAACATCTGGATACCTGATATTCCCCATAATAATAACATTAACCTGTTTCCTAACTAATGCTGTCTGCGAAAGGAGATTTCTCTCCTCCAAATAATTAGTAATTGTAGCACTCATATGAAGCGGTAGCCATAAAGACTCTACTCCAACACAACACGTATTGCTGATATCCTCTTAGGCCTCATGCACACAGGGCATTAGAAAAAATTAGCTACAAAGCCACTTCCAACGCCAGGAAAAAAGTGGCTGTAAAAAAAGGCTTTTAGTAGCTTTTTGCATTGGCGATAATGCACGTTTAGCCGCGCTAGCTTTTAGCGGTATTTCTCTGCCTCTATTCAAAATCAATGGTTCCCTATGAGAGCCCACTGATTTGAATAGTAGTCGCACCACAAGTCGGATCAGAATCCGACTTGTGGTCTGGCTTGTGCACTGAGGATCTTGAAGGGGAACCCTCACCAAAATGAAAAAAAAAACTGGCGTGGGGTTCCCCCCCAAAATCCATACCAGACCCTTATCCGAGCATGCAGCCTGGCAGGCCATAAGGGGGGAGGGGACGAGCGGGCAGCCCCTCCCCTCCTGGACCTTACTAGGCCACATGCCCTCAACATGGGGGGGATGGGTGCTTTGGGGCAGGGGGACAAGGGAAAAATATTTTGTCACCTCTGGGTTCACAGCTCTCATTTCCCAGCAGTGCTGGCTGGTGAAGAAGATGATTGGACACAATCTATGTTTGATCAGCTTCTGCGGGGTCCATAGGTGACACTGGTGGTCTTATAGGACATGTTATTTCTACTAGGCTATTACATAGGGGGGTAGGGGGTTATTAGCTCCCTATGTGATAGCAATAAAGTATATAAAAAAATAAAATAAAAAAGTTAAACATTTTTAATTGAAAAAATGTGTTTCATATACAGTATCTCACAAAAGTGAGTACACCCCTCACATTTTTGTAAATATTTTATTATATCTTTTCATGTGACAACACTGAAGAAATTAAGCTTTGCTACACTGTAAAGTAAAGAGTGTACAGCTTGTATAACAGTGTAAATTTGCTGTCCCCTCAAAATAACTCAACAAAAACCCATTAATGTCTAAACCGCTGGCAACAAAAGTGACTACACCCCCTAAGTTAAAATGTTCAAATTGGGCCCAACGTGTCAATATTTTTAGTGGCCACCATTATTTGCCAGCACTGCCTTAACCCTCTTGGGCATGGAGTTCACCAGAGCTTCACAGGTTGCCACTGGAGTCCTCTTCCACTCCTCCATGATGCCATCACGGAGCTGGTGGATGTTGCGACCTTGTGCTCCTCCACCTTTTTTATTTGAGGATGCCCCACAGATGCTCAATAGGGTTTAGGTCTGGAGACATGCTTGGCCAGTCAATCACCTTTACCCTCAGCTTCTTTAGCAAGCCAGTGGTCATCTTGGAGGTGTGTTTGGGGTCGTTATCATGTTGGAATACTGCCTTGCAGCCCAGTCTCCAAAGGGAGGGGATCATGCTTCAGTATGTCAAAGTATATGTTGGCATTCATAGTTCCCTCAATGAACTGTAGCTCCCCAGTGCCGGCAGCACTCATGCAGTCCTAGACCATGACACTCCCACCATGCTTGACTGTAGGCAAGACACAATTGTATTTTTAACATGGTTGCCGCCACACATGCTTGGCACCATCTGAACCAAATAAGTTTATCTTTGTCTCATCAGACCACAGGACATGGTTCCAGTAATCTATGTCCTTAGTCTGTTTGTCTTCAGTAAACAGTTTGCGGACTTTCTTGTGCATCATCTTTAGAAGAGGCTTCCTTCTGGGATGACAGCCATGCAGACCAATTTGATGCAGTGTGCGGCATATGGTCTGAGCACTGACAGGCCGACCCCCCCACCCCTTCAACCTCTGCAGCAATGCTGGCAGCACTCATACGACTATTTCCAAAAGACAACCTCTGGATATAATGCTGAGCACATGCACTCAACTTGTTTGGTCGACCATGGCAAGGCCTGTTCTGAGTGGAACCTGTCCTATTAAACCGCTATATGGTCTTGGTCACTGTGCTGCAGCTCAGTTTCAGGGTCTTGGCAATCTTATTATACCCTAGGCCATCTTTATGTAGAGCAAAAAAAACATTTTTCAGATCCTCAGAGAGTTCTTTGCCATGAGGTGCCATGTTGAACTTCCAGTGACCAGTATGAGAGAGTGAGAGTGATAACAGCAATTTTAACACACCTGCTGCCCATTCACACCTGAGACCTTGTAACACTAATGAGTCACATGGCACCAGGGAGGGAAAATGGCTAATTGGGCCCAATTTGGACATTTTCACTTTTGTTGCCAGCGGCTTAGACATCATTTGCTATGTGTTGAGTTATTTTGAGGGGACATCAAATTTACACTGTTATACAAGCTGTACACTACTACTTTACATTGTAGAAAAGTGTAATTTCTTCAGTGTTGTCGCATGAAAATAATAAATTTAAATCTTTACAAAAATGTGAGGGGTGTACTCACTTTTGTGAGATATTGTACATGTGCTCAACTGTCATCTGAAAAATTGCAGCTTCCAGACTTTTATTCTCCAGGGTCTCTGCTTTCAGAAAATATATCATTTTTGCGGACGGTCATTACATTTTTAGGCCTAAAATGGGCATTTTAACGTGTAAAAAAAAGGCTTTGGTAGACAAATGGTTCATCTATAGTGATGTTACTAATGATAATTTAGGATACTACTTTTTTCGTTTTTCTTAGATGTACAGTATGTGATATGTTCATAAATTTGTATTGAAGTTTGAAAACCTTGCATTGCTTATAAATGTGCAGTATACAGTATGTACTGTAAACAGAAGTTGCTTGTTAGGCATAGCACACTGTGTTTCCTGATAATTATTAAAGCATTGATTAAGCTTTACTTTTACTACTCAGACCAAGTCTATCAGCTTGCTCAAATCATGATACACTCATTGGCTTATTCCGTTTTTGAATATTGATTTTGAAGATGTTGAATCCACAAATCTTAATAAAAAGTATTTTCTTGTTCAAATATTTTATTGAACAGAACATATTTTCATTAAAAATATGCCACAACAAGTAAATAAAAATGTGAAAGCCACATCAAAGTTATTTTCAAGTAAACTCTACAATCATGGGCATACACTGTACACACTTTCATTTTCAATGCATTTTTGTCATGTAAAAAAATGCTAGCCAAGTCTATAATGAGAGAATCACATTTTTGATCAAGCCTCAAGTAATGAAGTTTTTTATAATAATTTGATTTAATGAGAAAACATCTAGATTCTTACTTTTTAAAAAGTGCTGACTGGCTTTTTTAAAATAGAATATATTGGATGTCTTGTTGAAATCTGTTATGCCGCGTACACATGATCGGAATTTTGGCCAGCAAAAGACCGATGAGAGCTTTTCATCGGAAAATGCGACGGTGTGTAAGCTCCAGCGGACTTTTGTGGCGGAATTTCGGCCAGCAAAAGATTGAGAGCATGTTCTCAATTTTTCCGACGGTTTCTATTGGAAATTTCCATTTGTGTGTATGCAATTCCGACACGCAAAATTCCAACACATGCTTGGAAACAATTTGACGCATGCTCGAAAGCTTTAAACTTCCTTTTTTAGTGCTGTCGTACGTGTTGTACGTTGCCACGTTATTGACCGTCGGAATTTGGTGTGATCGTGTGTATGCAAGACAGTTTGAGCTGAATTCCGTTGAAAAAACCTTCGGACTAAATACCGTGTGTACGTGGCATTACAGGTTCAGAGTCAGGGTCAATCAGATTTTAGTAGAATCCTTTCTGTTTCTTAAACCAATTAAATATACAATACTAAAACTGAAAATCCCAAAAAATTAAATTACAAAAAAAAATAAAAAGCCAAGGTTTTTTAGTATGGTATTTTGGAAAACTGAACTAATCCCTTTCTGTAAATATATCTTTATCTCTGTCACTATGAAATAAAAGTCATGTACATTCTTTATTACTTTGCTCAGTATCTAACCAGTTATAGAAAATAGAACACCTTCTTTCTTTAACATACCATATGTAGGTTGCCCAGTTTGTGTGCTGAAGTATTCACATGCCTGCAAAGGATAAACCAACATTGCATATCAAATGTAGAGCCAGATCATTTTTATCAAATACAGTATCTCTTGTATCCTATGAACCTATAGTAATGAATGAAGAACTGGACAATTAGAATCATGCATGTTAAGAAAGCATAAGAAAGCCAAGATGTAATATTTTACAACTGTATAAAACTTATGTCATTTTCACAAATGGTTATTTTATGTGAAGTACGTGATGGATCAATTACAGAAGGTACTGCAGCAGATCACATTCATAAGAAATCACAAGTGCAATTACAATGGGATTACAGACATAGGGGCTGATTTACAAAGCATTTGCGCCATGAGTTGCGGCGTACGCCGACGCCCAACGGACGTTTTTGTATTCACAAAGCATTTGCGCCTGTAACACAGCGCAATTCCCCAATTACTATGAGCATGCCGGCGCACGGGCGGCCGCGATCTGTGCGCCACTATAGCCCTTGGGCAAGCATTCTTCAACTCAGAATTAAAAAAAGCTGGAAGTGGCAATATTATGGGGGTGATGTGCGTGACGTGAGGAAGTATAGATATGACTGTCCAAGTAACAAATATGCCCAAAATAGAACGGAAAATGTACTTTCTCTGAGCAAGCTTGCTGCGCCTGCAAATACACTTGGAACTGCGCTAGGTAAATTTATGTACTGCGCATGCGCAAGCCGCATTTGCGCCCGTTCAAGTGCTTAAGCCACGTAGGTTCATTTGCATAAGTTGAACAGGCGCACATCTCAACTTTACTTTTTTTGCGCTGGTTCACTTCTATGGGTTTTTTTAAGGCTATTTGCACACAGAAAAAATGGCGTGGGGGTCCCCCTCAAAATCCATACCAGGCCCTTCAAGTCTGGTATGGATTTTAATGGGATCCTTGCGCCAAAAAAAAAATGGCATGGGGTCCACCTCAAAATCCATACCAGACCCTTATCCGAGCACGCAACCTGGCAGGCCGCAGGAAAAGAGGGGGGATGAGAGAGCGCTATCCCCTCATGAACCGTACCAGGCCACATGCCCTCAACATTGGGAGGGTGCTTTGGGGTCCCCCCCCAAAGCACCTTGTCCCCATGTTCATGAGGACAAGGGCCTCATCCCCACAACCCCGGCCGATGGTTGTGGGGGTCTGCTTTTTTGGTGAAATGGTAGAGGTACTTTTGTACCGCCTTACCATTTCACACAGGGGGGTAGGCCGGGATTTTAGGGTCCCCTTGTTAAAGGGGGCTTCCAGATTCTGATAAGCCCCCCGCCCGCAGACCCCCACAACCACCGGCCAGGGTTGTGGGGATGAGGCCCTTGTCCTCATCAGCATGGGGACAAGGTGATTTGGGGGGACCCCAAAGCTGTGGGGCCAAATGTTGAGGGCATTTGGCCTGGTATGGTTCAGGAGGGGGGGCGCTCTCTCATCCCCCCCTCTTTTCCTGCGGCCTGCCAGGTTGCGTGCTCGGATAAGGGTCTGGTATGGATTTTGAGGGGGGCCCCACGCCATTTTTTTTTGGGCGCGAGGTTCCCCTTAAAATCCAATCCAGTCCTGAAGGGCCTGGTATGCTCTTGGAGGGGAACCCATGCCGTTTTTTTTTTTTTTTTTATTAAAGTCACCTGGCCTGGGGGCGACTTAAAGTCGTGTTGTAAGTCGCCCCAAGTCGTGTTGTAAGTCGCGCCAAGTTGCACTGGAAGTTGCCCCAAGTCGTGTTGTAAGTTGCCCCAAGTCGCGTTGGAAGTCGTGTTGCCCCTGTGTGAATGGACTATTAATGAAAACGGCGTGTGCGATTATCAATGGCATATTATTATCGCGGCGCGCCGGCATATTATGTGTTGCGCTTATTTGTGCGCCGGTTCATACGCTCAATTAATAATTTATCTGGCACACCAATTAAGGTCTGAACCGGCACAGTGCATTCATCTTAGTAAATCAGCCCCATAGTGATTTTTATTCATTCTATAATTCTCACTTGGATAAATTAGCAGATAAAAATGGATCCATGCCTGCCTACTCAAAATAATTGATTTTCTTAGGACTTCATTTACAAATAATGATTTATAGCGCACAGAGTGTCACACAAATTTAACCAGACAATTAATAAGTGGACCTTTACTTGGTGTGCATTGTTCTCTCTCTGGTTCTTATCTTGCAGTCCTTCATTGATCTTCTGTCGCAGGGTATATAGAACTGGCTCAATCACTCCTGGTGTATTGGCAATCAACTTACGGATGATGTCATCTGGAATGTGGAAGTTCAGCTTGGGAAATACTTTGCTGCAAATCAACAAGCAGACATTATCTGTAATGCTCACAAATAATTATACATTTTAGAGCATTTTGTGTTACATTTTAAGGGACAATTTAATCTAAAAAAGGTTTATGTAAAAACTATTGTAACGAAAAATGAATACAAATAATAAATAAAATGAATACAGCGCTATCTGTGTAAATAAAGTAATGAATGAATGATGGTATACAATAATGTAAATCTAAATATCTGCTGCAACCACTTATGAGACACACACAATAATAAACAATTCAAACATTTAGGTTGCGCTGATTCAAATAAATCCCCTAAGTGATGATGATATTTAAGTGACACAAAAACAAATTACCAAACAATCCTGTGAAAAAAATGAATAATACAAAATAATGTATTTAATGAAACAGTCACTAGAGTTTTTGATGAAAAAGAGAACCAAGACAGTCCATATGCTGAGACTGGTGCATCAATATATTCCTCCAAGGTGGCACACAAGCATAACACCGCAAGAAAAGTTTGCAAAGATAATAGGATAGTGCCTCCACCTCTGTATACACTGCCGCTTTCCAGCTGTAATTGATCTCCTATTACAGGAGATCAAATGCACTTGTGGCTTATTCCCCCGCCTTGGGTCTCTATGTGGTGTGCCAATGCTCCCAGCGTCCTCGCCAAATGCAAAGTCTCATGCCCAGGTATATTCAATATGTCCTCATGAAAAGACAATAATGGCTTTTCACCCCAGTAGCGCGCCGTTCAAGCCACAAGGCATCTAGCAGCTGCCATTTTGGACCCAGGAAACACGTGATACACTCCCCTCCCCCTCTCATTCAGGATTTTGGGGAGCAGTCCTTGCAGTGAGAGTCCTCACAGCTGAATTCCTGGTCGGTGTGCTCTCCTCTCAGTCAGTCTGAGGCGTAGTGTGACCGTCCCTGCTCCACTTCGGGTCACCCTGACACAGGGCTTCAGAACTAAAGTGTCCCCCTACGCCTCAGGCTGACTGAGAGGAGAGCACACCGACCAGGAATTCAGCTGGGAGGACTCGCACTGCAAGGACTGCTCCCCAAAATCCAGAATGAGAGGGGGCTTAGTGTGGCAGTCAGTAATGCAAAACACATGATGAGATTTCTTTTACTGTAAATGCAACCTGGGTTCAATTCAGCCTTAAGTAAAACTAAGATTTGATTAAAGAGCTAAGCAATATTTACAGATTAAAACCCTAAAAAAAAAAAAAAAACATGCTCCTGTCCCTTTAAAGCATGAGAGATAGCACAGTGCTTTTGCACTGTCAATTGTCCCTTTCTATGCTGTACAATACCTGGCTGATCCTGCCTGTTCCTGTCGTCCCCTGTTTAAAATGACCACAGTTATCATAGCTGCTGATTCCTAATAGCGTGGTCAGATTATGTGCCTCCGTCATTCAGCTCTGTCCTCAGCATCTCTGCATCTCTCCCTCCCTCTCTCCCTGTCACTTCCTAGTCTGTCTGAGAGACAATCTCCTCCTGCCTAGATAGAGCAGTGCTATTCCCCTGAAGCTACTCCTCCCCCCCTCTTTGTTCCCACCCAGGCCAATTCCGACTTTTTTCCCTCCTACGTGTAAAAATCTGTATTTTTTGCTAGAAAATTACTTAGAACCCCCAAAAATTATATAAATATATATATTTATTAGCAGAGACCTAGAGAATAGTATGGTGGTTTTATGATTTTTTTTAGGTCACGTGATATTTGCGCAGCGTTTTTTCAAATTCAATTTTTTGGGGAAAAAAATACACCACTTCCCACACGGTACATAAACGTCCGGGTGGGACAAGTGCTATTCTCATACGTCGTGTCAGAATGTGTGCCCCACAGCAGCATGATCCTGTGATGGCTGTGTCCAATCAGAGCCATCACACAATGTCAACAGAGGCACTTGCCTCTGTGTCAGCTCTCCTCCTGGGCTCAGTAAGGGCTCAGTGGGGGATGCTGCAGCCTGTCAGTGATCTCTGTGTAGCTGATGACTTTACTGTTCAGCTACACAGATCACACAGACTGCAGCCATCCCATACCAATTCACCAAGCACCATCTGTCCCTGTCCACAGTGCACATCAACATCTGTCCCAGTGTACAATGCACATAAACAAAGGCTTATAAAGTTACATAGTAGGTGAGGTTGAAAAAAGACACAAGTCCATCAAATGCAACATATGTGTGTGATGTCAGTATTACATTGTATATCCCTGTATGTTGTGGTCGTTCAGGTGCTTTTCTAATAGTTTCAAAAACTATCGATGCTCCCCGCTGAGACCACCGCCTGTGGAAGGGAATTCCACATCCTTCCCACTCTTACAGTAAAGAACCCTATACGCAGTTTAAGGTTAATCCTAATTTTAATGAGTGGCCACGTGTCTTATTAGACTCCCTTCTGCAAAAAAGTTTTATCCCTATTATGGGGTCACCAGTACAGTATTTATAAATTTAAATCATATCCCCTCTCTTCTCCAAAGAGGATGAGTTCAGTGCTCGCAACCTTTCCTCATAACTAATATCCTCCAGACCCTTTATTAGCTTTGTTGCCCTTCTTTGTACTTGCTCCATTTCCAGTACTTCCTTCCTGAGGACTGGTGCCCAGAACTGGACAGCATATTCTAGGTGCGGCCGGACCAGAGTCTTGTAGATCGGGAGAATTATCGTTTTATCTCTGGAGTTGATCCCCTTTTTAATGCATAACATTATTCTGTTTGCTTTGTGTAGTTCATTCTCAGTATAAATATAGCTGTTCTGTGAAGCCCTCAGAGGTTTGTTAGAGAGCCTTAGTGAACAAACAGCACCATGAAGGCCAGGAAACACACCAGACAGGTCAGGGATAAAGTTGTGGAGAAGTTTAAAGCAGGGTTAGGTTATAAAAAAAATATCCCAAGCTTTGAACATCTCACGTACTGTTGAATCCATCATTCACAAATGGAAAGAGTATGGCACAACTGCAAACCTTCCAAGACATGGCCGTCCACCTAAACTTACAGGCCGGGCAAGGAGAGCATTAATCAGAGAAGCAGCCAAGAGGCCCATGGTAACTCTGGAGGAGCTGCAGAGATGAACAGCTCAGGTGGTAGAATTTGTCCACAGGACAACTATTAAACCTGGTTCACACCTATGCAGGTTGCAGTACAATACACGTTTGGATCTATTGAAGTCTATGGAACCAAAAGCCAGCAAAAAGTCCCTGGCCTTTCCATAAAATGCACAGATGTGAACATGACCCATAGGAAACCATGTTAAATGGACTGTAATGTGTTTCTGCAAAACAGAAAATGCATTAAAAAATGCATAGGTGTGAACCAGGACTCAGTCGTGTACTCCACAAATCTGGCCTTTATGGTAGAGTGGCAAGAAGAAAGCCATTTTTGAAAGGAAGCCATAAGAAGTCCCTTTTGCAATTTGCAAGAAGCCATATGGGGGACACAGCAAACACATGGAAGTAGGTGCAGTCAGATGAGACCAAAATGTATCTTTTTGGCCTAAAAGCAAAACGCTATGTGTGGTGGAAAACTAACACTGCACATCACCCTGAACACACCATCCCCACTGTGAAACATGGTGGTGGCAGTATCATGTTGTGGGAATAATTTTCTTCAGCAGAGACAGGGAAGCTTGTCAGAGTTGATGGGAATATGGATGGAGCCAAAAACAGGGCAATCTTAGAAGAAAATCTGTTATGCCGTGTACACACGATCGGAATTTCGGCCAGCAAAAGACGCATGCTCGGAAGCATTGAACTTCGTGTTTTCTCGGCTCGTCGTAGGTGTTGTACGTCACCGCATTCTTGACGGTTGGAATTTGGTGTGACCGTGTGTAGGCAAGACAGTTTGAGCGGAATTCCGTCGGGAAAACCATCAGAGATTTTTACGACGAGAATTCCAATCGTGTGTACGCGGCATTAGAGTGTGCAAAAGACTTGAGACTGGGGCAGAGGTTCACCTTCCAGCAGGACAATGACCCTAAACATACAGCCAGAGCTACAATGGAATGATTTAGAATAGATCAAAGCATATTCATGTGTTAGAATGGCCCAGTCAAAATCCAGACCTAAATCCAATTGAGAATATGTAGCAAGACTTGAAAATTGCTGTTCACAGACGCTCTCCATCCAATCTGACAGAGCTTGAGCTACTTTGCAAAGAAGAATGGGCAAAAATGTCACTCTCTCTAGAGTAAAGCTGGTAGAGACATCCCAAAAAGACTTGCAGCTGTAATTGCAGTGAAAGGTGGTTCTACAAAGTATTGACTCAGGGGGGCTGAATACCACCAATGCATGCCACACTTTTCACATATTTATTTGTAAAAAAAGTTGAAAACAATTTGTCATTTTCCTTCCACTTCCTTCCACTTCCACTCCAGTTACAGTGCATCCAGAAAGTATTCACAGTGCTTCACTTTTTCCACATTTTGTTATGTTACAGCCTTATTCCAAAATGGATTAAATTCATTATTTTCCTGAAAATTGTACAAAAAATACCCTAAAATGAGAACATAAAAGAAGTTTGTTTGAAATCTTTGGAAATGTATTAAAAATAAAAAAATCCCATGTACATAAGCATTCACAGCTTTTGCTCAGTACTTCGTTTAAGCACCTTTGGCACCAATTATAGCCTCAAGTCTTTTTGAGTATGATGCTACAAGCTTGGCACACCTATTTTTGGGCAGTTTCTCCCATTCTTCTTTGCAGAACCTCTCAAGCTCCATCAGGTTGGATGGGGAGCATTGGTGCACAGCCATTTTCAGATCTCTTTAGAGATGTTCAATCGGGTTCAAGTCTGGTCTCTGGCTGGGCCACTCAAGGACATTCATAGCCACTCCTTTGTTATCTCTAGCTGTGTGCTTAGGGTCGTTGTCCTGTTGGAAGATGAACACTCGCCCCAGTCTGAGGTTCAGAGCAGTTCCTGAAGCAGGTTTTCATCAAGGATGTCTCTGAACATTGCTGCATTCATCTTTCCCTCGATCCTGACCAGTCTTCTAGTTCCTGCCTTTGAAAAACATCCCCACAGCATGATGCTGCCACCACCATGCTTCACTGTAAGGATGGTACTGGCCAGGTGATAAGCGGTGTCTGGTTTCCTCTCGATATGACGCTTGCCATTCAGGCCAAAGAGTTCAATCTTTGTTTCATCAAATCAGAGAATTCTGTTTCTCATGGTCTGAGAGTCCTTCAGGTGCCTTTTGGCAAACTCCAGGCGGGCTGTCATGTGCCTTTTACTGAGTAGTGGCTTCTCTCTGGCCACTTTACCATACAGGCCTGATTGGTGGAATGCTGCAGAGATGGTGGTTCTTCTGGAAGGTTTCCCTCTCGCCACAGAGAAACGCTGGAGCTCTGTCAGAGTGACCATTGGGTTCTTTGTCACCTCCCTGACTAAGGCCCTTCTCCCCCGATCGCTCAGTTTGGCTGGGCGGCCCGCTCTAGGAAGAGTCCTGTGGTTCCAAACTTCTTCCATTTACAGATGATGGAGGTCCCTGTGCTCATTAGGACCTTCAATGCTGCACCCTTCCCCAGATCTGTGTCTTGATACAATCTTGTCTCAGAGGTCTACAGACAATTCCTTAGACTTCATGGCTTGGTTTGTGCTCTGACATGCACTGTTAACTGTGGGACCTTATATAGACAGGTGTGTGTCATGTCCAATCACTTGAATTTACCACAGGTGAACTCCAATCAGTTGTAGAAACATCTCAAGGATGATCAGTGGAAACAGGATGCACCTGAGATCAAATTTGAGCGTCATGGCAAAGGCTGTGAATACTTATGTACATGTGATTTTTTTCGTTTTTCATTTTTAATACATTTGCAAAGATTTCAAACAAACTTCTTTCATGTTGTCATTATGGGGTATTGTTTGTAGACTTTTGAGGAAAATAACGAATTTAATCCATTTTGGAATAAGGCTGTAACATTAAGAAATGTGGAAAAGGTGAAGGGCTGTGAATACTTTTCCTTCCACTTCACAATTATGTGCCACTTTGTGTCGGTCTATCACATAAAATCCCAATAAAGTATATTTGAAATTTTTGGTTGTAACATGACAAAATGTGGAATATTTCAAGGGGTATGAATACCTTGTCAAGGCAGCCACTACGTATAAGGACTGCTAAGCTGCAATACTATCAATTTGTGTTTATTGATTTAGATACTCTTATATATTTTACTTACTTTGTTCTCACTACACTACTTTTTTCCTATTTTTATTTCTTTTATGTAACACATTTCTTTTAAAGCAGAAATAGTGAATTTATAGCATTTTACATGATTGTGAATAAGTGCCTTGTATTATAACTCATTTAAGTAGGAAATTATATACCGGTAACTTATTCCAGTAACCTATTTCTTGTGATGTTGACCTGCTCCATGTACTTCCTTTATCTCACACTATCCTATTTCCTATGCTATTTATGACACGTCGTAACAGAAAACAAAGCACGTAATAAAAGCAGACTTGGACAATTGTTCTGTACAACTGCTTTCTATTTTAAGTAAAGTAATTATCTTAGAAAGTTAACTGAGCATAACGAAGTGATTCACTTGTAATTGCTAACATAATTGCACCTCATCTCCTGTGATAAAGCATTCATGTTTTCAAATAATAATCTGGCAAATGCGTCTCTTATTCCTTACAAAGTAATCTGATTAAAAACAATAGTGTTGTTTATTACCCATCTGATGCTGAGGAACACCTCCTGAGAGTCCAGAAATGGAGCATTCAGCCCCAGCAAAGTGACAAGCCCCATTGACAAACCGGGGTGGATTTACCAAAACTGGAGAGTGCACAATCTGGTGCAGCTGTACATGGTAGCCAGTTAGCTTCTAACTTCAGCTTGTTCATTTAAGCTTTGACAAAAACCTATGCGCTTTTTTGTGCGGTTTCCGTTTTGCAGAAACACACTACAGTCCATTTAACATGGTTTGCCATGGTACAAGTTCACATCTATGTGTTTTTCAGCCGCTGCGTTTTTGGAAAGGGTCAGGGATTTTTTTTCCCACAGTATATTGCGTTTTCGTGATTTGCGTGCAATTGAGTCACACCAGAAACTAAAGTGTTGCGTTTTTGATGCATTTAAAAAAAAAAAAAAGAAACAGTAAAGTTAGCACAATTTTTTTTTTTTAAAATAATGTGAAAGATGATGTTACGCCGCGAGAATCGTGAGAGAATCGTGATCTATCTTCTAAGCAAAAGGGGTGCGCATCGCGGCGATCGTTGTTGCGGGGTGTCAGTCTGACACCCCCCGCAACTACGATCTTGGTAAAGAGTCTTGGTAAAAAGTCTCCTACGGAGACTCTTTACCACGCGATCAGCCGTGTCCAATCACGGCTGATCACAGTGTAAATAGGAAGAGCCGGTGATCGGCTTTTCCTCACTCGCGTCTGTCAGACGGGAGTAGAGGAGAGCCGGTCGGCTGCTCCTCTGACAGGGGGGGTCTGTGCTGATCGATTATCAGCTCAGCCCCCCTGAGGATGCCCACACTGGACCTAGAGGGACGCCACCAGACCACCAGGGATGCCCAGCACAAGGAATGCCAACCTAGACCACCAGGGATGACACACAGTGCCCACAATGGATGCCAATCAGTGCCCACAATGGGTATCACTGATTGGCATGCATTATTGTTTGGCACTGATTGGCATCCATCAGTACAAAACAATGCTGCCTATCAGTGCCTATCCGTACCACCTATCAGTGCCCATCCGTGCCACCTATCAGTGCCCATCCATGCCCATCTGTGCCACCTATCCATCCCCATCTGTGCCACCTATCCATGCCCATCCATGCCAATACGTGCCAGCTATCAGTGCCAATGTGTGCCACCTATCAGTGCCCATCCGTGCCGCCCATCAGTGCCGCCTATCAGTGCCACATATCAGTGCCCATCAATGCCACCTCAGTGCCACTTCATTGGTGCCACCTCATCGGTGCCCATCAGTGCTGCCTTATCAGTGCCCATCAGTGTAGCCCCATCAGTGCCCATCAGTGAAGGAGAAAACTTACTTATTTACAAAGTTTTGAAACTGAAACAAAATTTTCGGTCTTTTTTTATTTGTTTAGCAAAAATCGCAAAGGTGATCAAATACCACCAAAAGAAAGCTCTATTTGTGGGAAAAAAATGATAAAAATTTAATTTGGGTACAGTGTAGCATGACCGCGCAATTCAACGCGCGATAGCGCTGAAAGCTCAAAATTGGTCTGGGCAGGAAGGTGTTTAATTGCCCTGTATTGAAGTGGTTAAGAAAGGGGGCCCCCGGATCCCCCCCCCCCCCATGTGAATAGATGTGAACCTAGACTAAAACCTGGAAGCTGTTTGGTTTCTATGCAGAGCTGCACCAGATTTTGAATGCTCCAGTTTTAGTAAATCAACCCCACTGTACCAAGCGATACTGGAAGTTCTGACATTTATGAAATTTGATATATGCATTCCAAAAATTTCCAGAGATGTTGGGCCCCTTAGCACTATTCAGCAACAATCTGGGACATGGAGGGTACTGACTGGCACTTGGTGATGGCTATTCTTCAATGCAAAGATTAGTCTCATGGGTCAAACATTAAAGCAAACCTGTCCTGTAGGACCAGAACACTTGCCAACTATATGCATGGCTAAACTATATCAGGAAAAAAGACGCACTGAATCAGCACGGCACGGCAGTCGGCATAGTGAGAGCAGCCTCAGACTACCTCTATCCAGACGACATAAACAATGCATTCGACCAGTCCATGGAGCTTAGTCATGGCCTCCATGGCCACCCTTTATCGCAAAAGAGACATACTATTGTGCAATAGCACACAGTTACCTGCTTGTAGTCTTCTATTGAATGTACACCGAAGCGGGAGTGATGAAATGACTCCCACACACATGCGCAAGATCATCCCCCCTTCCCCGGGCAATCAAAAAGCTGAAAACCCAGCACCCAGAATCAGTCCAGAAAGAACATGGCAGTGGCCAGTGAGGGATGCAATCTTCGCATCACAGGAAGGTGGAGAAAATATCGGCTGTTACAACTCTTTTTATGGGATAAGGACACAATTTAAGTACTAAGCTTTTCTTGTTTGTTATTTTGATAAAAATTTTTGTGAGTATGGTATATGGCAAAATACATGTTAAAGAGGAAGTAAAGCCAAACTGATAAAAAAAAAAAAAAATAGACCCTGCAAGGCAAAGGCATAATGAGCTAGTATGCATAGCATACTAGCTCATTATGAATAACTTACCTGAGATGGAAGCCCCCGAATCGACCCTCGTTGTCCTCCTCCGATGCCGCCATCTATCCCGGAGTGACTTCCGGGTATCGCGACTCCGGCGCTGTGACCGGCCGAAGCCTCGATGACGTCACATGCGGGAGCCGCCACTAACGGCATGATCGCCGTTAGCAGCGGCATGCTCAGTGCGCCTGCGCGCCGCTGTCTACGGCACATGCGCCGTAGACAGCGGTGCCTGTCTTTTGCAAATATCTCCTAAACCGTGTAGGTTTAGGAGTTATTTCTTGTACCTACAGGTAAGCCTAAATATAGGCTTGCCTGTAGGTAAAAGTGGTCTGTAAGGGTTTACAACCACTTTAAGTAATAGCTTAAGGCAAAAAGGTAAAAGAAAATAGTCACCTAGTCATGGTTTTCATTGAAAGTGAAAGAAAATGCCACATTTTGAATGAACAGGAATTGAAGGGAAATCTTCCAGTTAACAAAAAAAAAAAAACAACAGGGGTTATAAGTTATAACCCTTCCCTTACTCTATCCAAAATGATAAAAGGGCCTTCAGCTCTACTAGGAAATGCTATTCTTTTAACACCATAATTGTTACAGTTATTATCACTAAGGACGGGTTCAGACTGGTACGACATACGCCCCGACTTTGGCGTATGACATGTATAAATTCTCTATGACAGCCGTCTTAACTGGTCCGACACAAGTCGGTTCCGACTTTGAAAAAGGTTTCTGCATTATTTTGGACTTTGGTTCTACTTCAGCCCATTGAAAATCATTGAAATCGGATCAAACTCGGATCATCATCTTAATTGATCCGACTTTGGAATGCTCTGGGGATCTTGAAGAGGAACCCCACACCAAAAAAAAAAGGCGTAGGGTTCCCCCCCCAAATTCTATACCAGGCCCTTTGGGTCTGGTATGGATCTTGAGGGGAAACCCCACGCCAAAAAAAAAAAAAAAAAAAAAGTGGACCCCCCCCCCCCCCCCCCGAAATACATACCAGACCCTTATCCGAGGAAAGGAGGAGGAGGAACGAGCACCCCCTCCAGGACCATAGCAGGCCACATGCCCTCAACATGGGGGGGGGGGGTGCTTTGGGGCAGGGGGAGCTCTGCACCCCCCACCCCAAAGAACCTTGTCTCCATGCTGATGGGAAAAAGGGCATTTTCCCGACAACACTGGGCGGTGGTTGTTGGGGTCTGCAGGTGGGGGGACTTATCGAAATATGGAAACCTCCTTTAACAAGGGGGCCCCCAGATCCCGGCCTTCCACCATATGTGAATGAGTATGGGGTACATTGCACCCCTACCCATTCACCCAAAAAAAGTGTCGAAGAAATAAAACCAGTACACAGGTTTTTGACAAAGTCATGCCCCGGGCGGTGACATCACAAGGGGGCAGGGTCTCCAGATAATGTCACCAGATGGTCAAGCCCCCATGTCTATATAAGTAATGGCACACGCCGCAGCTAACATTTACAGCAGGAGCTAGCATCGGGAAAAGATCGGAGAAAGAACCGGCAGAGGAAAAAGACAGCAGAGAGAGAAGAACCAGCAGCGGAAGAAGACATCAGCGCAGCGAGAAGAACTGGAGGAAGATCCAGAGGAAGAAGACATCAATGCAGCGAGAAGAACCGGAGGATGAAGACATTACCGGAGGAAGAAGAGATCGGAGGGAGCATTTTGCTGGCCAAAGACCAGAGCACTTTTTGTGATTTGGCACTGCGTCGCTTTAACTGACAATTGCGCGGTCGTGCGACGTGGCTCCCATACAAAATTGAGGTCCTTTTTTTCCCACAAATAGAGCTTTCTTTTGGTGGTATTTGATCACCTCTGTGGTTTTTATTTTTTGCGCTATAAACAAAAAAAAGGCGAAAATTTTGAAAAAAAAACACATTATTTTTTACTTTTTGCTATAATAAATATCCCCCAAAAATATATAAAAACATTTTTTTCCTCAATTTAGGCCCATACGTATTCTTCTACATATTTTTATTGGTAAAAAAAATCTATAAAAAAAAAAAAATCGCAATAAGCGTTTATTGATTGGTTTGGGCAAAAGTTATAGCGTCTACAAAATAGGGGATAGGTTTATGGCATTTTTATTAATAATTTTTTTTTTTTACTAGTAATGGCAGCGATGAACGATTTTTATCATGACTGCGACATTATGCCGGACAGGTCGGACAATTTTGACACATTTTTGGGACCATTGGCATTAATACAGCGATCAATGCTAAAAAATTGCATTGATTACTGTAAAAATGTCACTGGCAGTGAAGGGGTTAACCACTAGGTGGTGTTGTAGGGGTTAAGTGTGTCCTAGGGAGTGATTCTAACTGTGGGGGGGAGGGCCTGTGTATCACACATCACTGATCACCGCTCCCGATTACAGTGAGCAGTGATCAGGGACCAGTGAGTGTGTCATTAGGCAGAAAAGGGAGATGCTTGTTTACATTAGCATTGCCACGCTCTTCCTCACCGTGAGACGATCGCAGGTATCCCCACGGACATCGAGCGATACCGCTCACGGAGCTACCGGCGGGTGCGTGCGTGCCCGCAAACCGCCTCTTAAAGGGCAACGTACAGGTACGTTAATCTGCCTGTACGCGCCCTTCTGCCACAGTATATCTGCATGAAGCGGTCGGGAAGCGGTTAATAATGGACTTGTGCTGGTTTTATTTCTTTGACAGTTTTTTTGGGTGAATGGGTAGGGGTACAATGTACCCCATACTCATTCACATAGGGGGGAGCTGGGATCTGGGGGCCAGATTTCGATAAGCCCCCCTGCCTGCAGACCCGGACAACCACCCAGCGTTGTCAGGAAAAGGCCCTTGTCCCCATCAGCATGGGGACAAGGTGCTTTGGGGTGAGGGAGGCGCAGAGCCCCCCCCCCCTCCCCAAAGCCCCCACCCCCCCATGTTGAGGGCATGTGGCCTGGTATGGTCCCGGAGGGGGGGTCTGGTATGGAATTGGGGGGAACCATACGCCGTTTTTCTTAGTTTTTTTATTTTGGCAAGGGGTTCCTCCTCAAGATTCATACCAGACTCAAAGGGCCTGGTATTTTTCCAACCTGAGTGATTGTGGGTGCGTGTCAATAATTGTCCCTATCCCTGTACATTGTGTCTCATTAAGATGCTCATCTATTATATTATTATTTATTTAAGGTACCCATATAGCGCCAACAATTTACGCAGTGCTCCACACATACATCGCACACACTCACATCGGTCCCTACCCTCAAGGAGCCCACAATCCAAGGTCCCCAACTCACATTCATAAAGTTCTCCAGCAGAATGTATTAGTTACAGAGATCTGAAAAACTATTTAACAGTAGCAGGGTTTTTACAACGATCAGCTTTTATTAATGTAAAACCTTCATCCCAAAAAGGAAAAAAAAATATTTGCTGTAACTGATTATAAAGTACCGTATATACCCGAGTATAGGCCGACCCGAATATAAGCTGAGGCACCTAATTTTACCACAAAAAAATTGGAAAAACGTATTGACTCGAGTATAAGCCTAGGGTGAGAAATTCACAGCTACTGTAAGTGGAAAAGTGGGTCAACAATGCCCATTTGCTGCCTCACTGTGCGCATTTGCAGCCATAGGTCCCACAAACATCAAACTTGGTAGTTAAGGGTTCCTAGCTGCAGCCATTTGGGGTCTCTGGACCCACAGGGTCCGGAAATAACATTGCTGCAGATGGACACAGTTGACCAACTTTGGGGCCCCGTATCTTGGGGCCACTTGGTGCTAGGAACTGCAGCTACAAAATCCAAATTGGGGTCTGGCCCTGAGACGGGGACCCAAAGGGTCCGGAAATAACATTGCTGCAGATAAACACAGTTGACCAACTTTGGGGCCCCGTATCTTGGGGCCACTTAGGGCTAGGAACCCCATCTGGATATGTTGTAGTGTTGTTCCACTGGGTTTACACACCAAATTTGGGGTTCCTAGCACCAAGAGGCCCCAAAGTCGGGTTGGAAAATGTAATTTTCTGCTGCAGAAAAGTGCTAGACTCGAGTATAAGCCGAGGGGGACACTTTCAGCACAATAAAATGTGCTGAAAAACTCGGCTTATACTTGAGTATATACGATATTAGCTGGAGTTTGGCTTCAATTTGTTAGTGCATTTAACTCTGCTAGTACATCTAACGCTCCCCTTCCCCCAGACTTACAATGCTGCTGTCCAAAGGTGCCCACTGTCCTCCTTCATCCAGAGTTGTGTTTCACTAATACAGGAGGTGTGTTACTTGCCAGATCCCCAGGTTAAAACAGAAAAAAGCCTATAGAAATAAAACAATGCAGCCACCACATCTAATTATTAATAAGCTGTACTATATTATATTTTTGGGTTTTAAGCTTTAGATTATCTACAATATTTATAAATATATTTAATATTTTCCATTTATAACAATAGATACGACTATCACATTACCGATTTAAAGTTGCCCAGTTGCATAGTTTTTGTTGGGTTGAGTTCGCTGGAATGTAGTTGTGTATTTCAACAATCTTGGGAATAAAATGTTTTGTAACTTCTGCAACCAAAACTGTAAAACAAACAAAAAAAATAAAAATGTTAATAGAACAAAAAAAAAAAATATATCATCAAACTGGCATTTACAATAAGCTGCTGACAGGATAAATAGTTAAAATGTCATGACATGAGCACATATGCCCAGACTATGGACATTAAATTATTAGCATATTCTTAACAATCAGTAAGTTCACACATGTGCAGTGCAAATTTCCGGACCGTCGTCACTGCAGATTTTTAAAGTAGCTGTTCTGCGGTTTAGCTGTGATTTACATACGGTTCTGATGCGAATTGTAGGGGCGGGCGGCCACCGGTATCCTTAACAATACTTAGTTGTTAACCACTTCAATACAGGGCACTTCTACTCCTTCCTGCCCAGACCAATTTTCAGCTTTCGGCACTATCACAATTTGAATGACAATTGCGCAGTCATGCGACGCTGTACCCAAACAAAACTTTTACCATTTTTCTCCCACAAATAGAGCTTTCTTTTGGTGGTATTTGGGGTCTTTATTTTTTCCGCCACAAATAAAAAAAGACCAAAAGATTTTCTTTGTTTCTGTTACAAAACATTGTAAATAAGTAAGTGTTCTCCTTCACTGATGGGCACTGATGAGGCTGCACTGACGGGCACTAATGAGGCAGTACTGATTGGCACTGATGAGGTGGCACTGATGATGGGGCAAGATTTGAGTGCTGTTCGCCTAACCTGTACACATATATCACAAAAGCAACTAGCACAATTTGTAGGCAACAAATATCAAAACTGTAATAAAATAAAAATGCAGCGCTTTCTTCCAAAGTGAAATGAAAAGGGTCTTTCACAGTTACATAGTTACATAGTAGGTGAGGTTAAAAAAAGACACAAGTCCATCAAGTCCAACCTATGTGTGTGATTATATGTCAGTGATACATTGTATATCCCTGTATGTTGTGGTCGTTAGGTGCTTATCTAATAGTTTCTTGAAACTATCGATGCTCCCTGCTGAGACCACCGCCTGTGGAAGGGAATTCCACAACCTTGCCGCTCCTACAGTAAAGAACCCACTACGTAGTTTAAGGTTAAACCTCTTTTCTTCTAATTTTAATGAGTGGCCACGTGTCTTGTTAAACTCCCTTCTGCAAAAAAGTTTTCTCCCTATTGTGAGGTCACCGGTATGGTATTTGTAAATTGAAATCATATCCCCTCTCAAGCGTCTCTTCTCCAGAGAGAATACGTTCAGTGCTCGCAACCTCTCCTCATAACTAATATCCTCCAGACCCTTTCTTAGCTTTGTTGCCCTTCTTTGTACTCGCTCCATTTCCAGTACATCCTTCCTGAGGACTGGTGCCCAGAACTGGACAGCATACACTAGGTGCAAATAAAAAATAGATTATAATCACACGTGTAATGAAATAAGGGTGTATGAAAATATAATCCAGCAGCGCTCGACCGAAGGTGAAAAACTATGTGTAATACCATACACTGTGTAAAAAATATGAATAACTCAAGTAAATAACACCACGTGAAATGATATTATCGTGAAAACACAAAAAAGTCCATTAATAATTGTGCTAGAAAAATAAATCAATCTTCAAAAGGAAATATGTCCACCAAAATAAATCCAATAAATAATTGTTTATATCTTCCACCACACCGACGTGCCTCGTGATCCCTCTCCCAATGAGACCGCACTCACCAGATGGTGTTGCCTCCCACTCTCGTGTTTGGCAAATGATCAATTTAACCACACCTGGGTTAATGGTACGATCAATCCAAGATATATCTTGCCATATGTGAAAATATAAAATAAACAGTGCTCCACATAGCGTAACTCTGTGATAAAACAATTTATTTCAAGATTGCCACACTCACACTTCAAAAGTTACACCCACATGTCACCCAATGAAAATCAGCAATTTCACAGCAAAAATCCACAGCAAGCTGGAGTAGAAGGATGCGCTGGCAGAGTGCAGATATGGTCACCAAAGATGCCAAATTCTTATTGTAATGTATCTCACCACCTCCCCACGAACTGCTCCTGATGTAGGTTCTCCTCAGATAGATCCCCAACAGCTGAAGTGTAAAGCGGTGAACGGAGATGGATCAAAGTTTACAAGCCCGCCAGGTATATCAATGAATCTTCAGTGTCCGTGTAGCCACGCCCCTGACATGTTTCGTCATACAGACTTCTTAAGAAGTTCAGATGTCTTTTGCAAGGTTTCCACATCCTGCAGACATCTTCCAGTAGTCCATACAAAGTGCCCAACAAGATAGCCACAATCCTTGTACGCGATGACGTCACATTCTGTAACTCCACCCAACACATATTTCGCCATCATAAGACAACAAGCATTGAACGTGCATTTCAGTGAAGCGAGCTCCCACAAATACTGCATGTACCTTTTTTGGTGCATTCATTCAAGATAGGCTGGCCATACATGATCGAATTTTGAAAGAATTTTCTTTTGAAAATCAGAAATTGTGTGCGTTTTGTGATCCGATGGTGCCACCATTGATTTCGAAATTCGACCAACCAAGCCTTCAATTTCACCTCCTGTTGCTACAGAAAATAATTTTCGTGGCTGGGAATCTTCTTTTCTTTCGGGGAATTTTCGTTTTGCTTTTTAAAAAATTTCCAACATGCCCGATTAATCAAATTGGATGGCCGCACGAAAATCGGCTGTTGCTGCAGCCCACTAATGTGTGCGAAATTTGAACGAAAATGTTTAGATAAGAGTTTCAAAAGAAAATTCTTTCGAAATTTGACCCATGTATGGCGTGCCTTAGATGCCTTAACACAACGCATGTTAACAAAGTGCACAAATAGACCCTAAAGTTGGTAGTGTATTTAACAGCTTAGAAACAGCTGCTGTAATTTGACATTAGCAAGCTGGCAGCCTGCCAAAATGTGTGCTTCATCGAGTTTCCTCTGTTCTGAATTTCAAAGACAAATTGCTCCATAATGCCCATAACTATAATAATAATAATAATTCCCATAATAATAAAGTTCACCTTTTTTTTCTAAATTCCAGCTCCCGTATGTATCAAATTTATACCATATATATACCATTAATGTACTTCTATTGCAAAAAAATACAAGTTTTCTCTAATTTTGGGAACAAGGCCTTACATTAGCCATTGCTGTATTTCCTAGAAAGTGTAATTTCTTGCTGGTATGTAGACATCTAACAGAGAAGCCAGTAAGACACAGGAAGGAATTCATCACCTTGACATGCACACACCTATGGCTGCCTTCCCACCTTCCAACAGATCACTACAACCCACTTCTACAGGTGCACGGTTTTCCAATGCAATACATCAGTGATCAATGTTCTCGATATTCTTACATAGTTTGCTCATTTGGCATTTTGGAGTGTGCAGGAGATGAGAGATCAGATAACAGCCTATGTGGATAGAGCTGTAGTATTCAAAACAGAAGTGTGCCCTGGGTTCTCTAAAGCTCACCATACACTATACAATCTGATTGTACAATGTCACTTAGACCTACCATCAATTATGTAGTGCAAGGGCCTGTCTGATAGGATACAGAGAGTTTAGGTAGATAGGTGTGTCCTCCTTTTATATCATTTTGGTAAATCTAAAGGAGATTGTACAGATTGTATAGTGTATGGCCACCTTTATACACCTAAAATTAACTAGTTCTGCTTTTGGTGCCATTAATTGTTAACAGCACATCAAACACAGAAGCACACACATATTTTGCCACGTAAAAAAAAAACAAGTGACAGACACAGCAAAAAGCGCAGTAAAAAACTTCAAGACAAAATGTCCCATGAGCTACTTTGCCATGTGTAGCGCAGCTCATTGGAGTCAAAAGGCTGCTCTATGTGTGTCACTGGAAAAATGAGCCAAAAAAAATGTTTTCTCACTACTGTAGGTGTGACTGGAGCCTAAGGCCCCTTTCACACATATTTTGCATCCATCAAAAACGGACATCAATGCATTCCTATAGAATCTATTTTCATCCGCTTCTGTCAACATCCGTTTTTTTGAACGGATGAAAGTGCTATTTTTCATCCGTTAAAAAAAAATGGATCAGACAAAAAACGGATGTGACGGGACGAGCGGCCCGTTTTGCATCCTTTTATGCATTGGTTGTTAGGAGCAACCAGTCACTGTGGGGGGGGGGGGTTTGGGGTGGAGAAAGGCAGGAGAGGAGAAGAGCATTATACACAGGGAGGGGGCAGTCTGTACAGAGAGGCTCCCTCACTTGCCGACGCCGACTGTCAATGTCAGCTTTTAAATGTAATTGTCGGCTCTTTTAGAAACACAAACATGAAAAGTATAAAAAATAAATATTGAGCCTCCTCACCCCCACATACACAGGCATACTAGAGCTACATAATTAATCATTAAAAAAAAATATCTCGACTAAACCCCCACCCCTCTCGATCTTAACTGTCATTTTCACGATTCTAAGTAAACAGTGCAGAGCTATAGCTGTCAAAAAAAAAAAAAAAAGACATTCCTCTGCACAGAGAGATAGAGAAGAGATACAATATAACTCTCGGTTCTTTTAGCTCAAAGTGATAAACTTCGGTCTGTAAATGAGGGCAGTTTAACCACTTAAATACTAAGCCTTTTTATGACACTTGTTGCTTACAAGTTAAAATCAGTATTTTTTCCTATAAAATTACTTGGAACCCCCAAACATTATATATATATATGTTTAGCAGAGACCCTAGACAACAAAATGGCGATCATTGCAATATTTTATGTCACACTGTATTTTTGTGCAGCGGTCTTTTAAACATAATTTTTGGGGAAAAAAATACACTTTAATGAATTAAAAAAAAAATAAAAACAGTAAAGTTAGCCCAATTTCTTTGTATAATGTGAAAGATGATGTTACGCCGTGACAATCGTGAGAGAATCGTAATCCTTATTCTAAGCAAAAAAAAAATGTGATTCTCATTTTATCCAGAATCCTGGAGCTCTAATTTTTCCAAAATTTGTGGTTAAGTGGACGTAAAGCACTGATGTAAAAACCTGATGAAAAACTGATGTAAACTGATCCGTTTTTTTTCTTTTAAAAAACGTGACTGAACTGATGAAACAAACTGAAGGCCTGTGGGAAAGGGGCCTAAAAGTGAAATTGGTAGGTTTACACAACAACAATGAGGCTCCATTTACTGCGTGTTTCCGAATTCATGGCAAACTGCACAGAAAATGCCCGCTTTGCCATGCGTTTTAGAAACATGCTGCAAATTTGCATCGTGTTTCTGTTGTCACTACATGTTAAAAGCACCCCAAGTGCAGCAAACGCACCACAAACTGCGGTAAAGCACCATGCTCTGCTCCAAAAAAGTTCTGAAGCTTCTCTGGGGCGATTGTTGCGCAACCCATTCAAGTGAATAGGCTGCCCTATGCGTGACGAGTGAAAACGCTCCAAAATACCCAAAACAAGACGCATGTGGGAATGTGATTTTTTTGCTAAGTGGAGATGTGAACGGGGCCTGACAAATGAGTGTCTCCATCCACTCCCTCCTATGTACTTGTATAAAGATGGCCATACACTTTGCAATCAATCTCTGTACAATTTCCTTTAGATTTACCAGAACTATGGAAAGCAGGACACACTTGAACAATCCATTCAATTTGTATCAAATCAGGGAGGCCCTAGTACTACATAGCTGATGGAAGAACTAAAGGAGATTGTACAGGAAGGGGGTTCTGTTCATTTTGCCCTGGGGATGATGAATAAGGTGATATACTTACCTTTTTCTTTGCTCCAGCAGGCTTCCTCATTAATAGAATTCCATAAAAACCTAACTACTTTTATACTTGCTCCCATCTCCCTCCTAACACCCAATCTGACTAACCTGTATAGGAAAGATCTGTACACTTACCTATTTTAAGACCACTCAGGTCCCAGGGAGTGCCAACAACAGATGGGCCATTTGAGCCTATGGGTAAGGCCACCACTACCATCGCTAGCTGTTGCCGCACACTCACTCCTCTCTCCTGCAGCTGGCACATGGGAAATTATATGACTGGACCGGTCAAATGTTAAAGTACAACTACAGGGCCTTGAAAAAGTATTTATACCCCTTAAAATTTTCCACATTTTGTCATGTTACAACCAAAGGGTAAATGTATTTATTTTATTGGGATTTTATGTGATAGACCAACACAAAGTGGCACATAATTGTGAAGTGGAAGGAAAATGATAAATGGTTTTCAGAATTATTTACAAATAAATATGTGTGGTATACATTTCTATTCAGTCAATACTTTGTAGAACCACCTTTCACTGCAATTACAGTTGCAATTCTTTTTGTCTCTACCAGCTTTGCACATCTAGAGAGTGAAATTTTTTTGCCCATTCTTCTTTGCAAAATAGCTCAAGTCTGTGAACAGCAATTTTCAAGTCTTGCCACAAATTCTCAATTGGATTTATGTCTGGACTTTGACTGGGCCATTCTAATGAATATACAGTACTTTAATCTCAACCTTCCACTGTAGCTCTGGCTGTATGTTTAGCGTTGTTGTCCTGCAGGGAGGTGAACCTCTGCCCCAGTCTCAAGTCTTTTGCAGACTCTAACAGATTTTCTTCTAAGATTGCCCTGTATTTGGCTCCATCCATATTCCCATCAACTCTAACCAGCTTCCCTGTCCCTGCTGAAGAAAAGCATCCCCACAACATGATGCTGCCACCAACATGTTTCACAGTGGGGATGGTGTGTTCAGGGTTACGTGCAGTGTTAGTTTTCCGCCACACATAGCATTTTGCTTTTAGGCCAAAAAGTTACATTTTGGTCTCATCTGACCAGAGCACCGTCTTCCACATGTTTGCTGTGTCCCCCACATAGCTTCTTGCAAACTGCAAACGGGACTCCTTTGGCTTTATTTCAACAGAAAAGATTGAGCTCTCGCCTAACGACACTAGGGTTGCCATCATCCCCCGGAATATTGGATTTAAAGAAACCTCTTGGAATGGGATTTTCAAGGCAACAACAATTAATTTAAAATGTTATATAAATTTATTGTACAAAAAATATAGAATTTTGACACATAATACATGTTCCATATCGATAAAAAAAAAAAAAAACTTATGATTAATAAATGAACAGAGTGATGAAAATTCCGACGCGTTTCCACATGGCTTTGTAGTAGCCAGTCTTCATCAGGGAATTATTGATCATCATCTATGAATTATATCAAAAGGGCTTATTAGTATATCTCTATATGGATAATTAATTAGTGACCACAAAACGATCACTAAGTATAAACATTTAATTGCCTATATATAGAAAGTGAACACACATCTACAGACATATCATCATGTATGGTGTTGCTCCCCCCTATGTCCTCAACTCCAGGATGTCCGGAAGAGGCAAATATTTCTAATATCTCTCTACAAGACGGCTAGAAAATTACTTTTTCATTGCTGAATAGGTGTTTTAAATCAATAAACTCAGGCCACAAAGGAAAGAAAAAAACAAGAAGACCAAAAAATAAATAAGTTGGATCAGGCTGAGCCAAGTACAGGTGGTTTAGGCTGTCAATAATTTTCCAGCCCAGCCACTGCCCATTAAAATGACTCACCCGGTCATGTCTTCAAGAGAGTTCCAGAGATCCCGTCCAACAGAATGCGTATCCTGTATGTAGGAGAGCACACTCCTGCAGCTCCAGCTGCGGAGAGGGAATACACCATATGCCGTCTCAGGCACCCTTAAATAGAAACCCAGGAGATCCGGTCCGCCCCTGTGGGCGTTGTCTGATGACGCAGTGCGTAAACGACGCACAGCGTCATCACGGCCGCGTCCCGCCTAACATAGGCGTTCTGGCTGGTTAAACTACCAAGACCACAATGCAAGTGGGCAAATCACCTCCCACGTGATCCGGCTGCACATGCGCACGGCTCACCCCCATCCGTGAACGGGTATCAGGGCGCGTCGCCGCCGGCCAGCCAAACCATGGGAGGGATCGCGTGCACCGCTGTCTCATCTGGCCAGATGATAGATCATGGCCAGAGAGCGGAGGTCATTAAGGGGCAAACATAGGATGGTGACCATGCCAATCGGGAGGCCCAGTGTAGACCACGATGACATGGGGAGAGGTCTAAGTCCAAAGTAATGGAGAGGAACTAGTTCAAGTCCATTCAAGGGCAGTAGACCACCTAGGGCCAACCTAAATGCCAGGTAGAGTCCAAGGGGGATACAGGTGGTCCAACAACTCCATAGGAGAAAGGAGGGAAGAAAAGAACCCCCCATAAACGTGTCCCCAGGGAGAGATCCCACCCAAAGAATTCTGGGGTTCACTCTGACCCGGGGATACGTAGTTGGACATACCACACCAGGATCCCATGGGCGGGGAAAGAGGAGGAGTTAAGTTTGGCTATCCCGACTGGGTATGAGACAACCCAAAATCGGGTACCACACCCCAAAAATTCCCCCAAGAAGGGTAAAAACCACTGGCAAAAAAAGGGGGCTCACCAGAGGATGGGTGACCCCATCTGAACGGTGGGCCCCTATACATAGCCTCCAGGGACATAGAACGGACGTCAATAGGGAATATAGTGTGGTCAGATCATGCCCCGATCATTTTGTGTATTTCCCTATTCGGCGGGAGGGAAGCCACCGAGAGAAGATGGCGATTAAATGAGAGCCTACTTCATAATCTTGAAATCCAAGAAGAAATAGCGAAAGAAATCCAATTTTATTTTGAAATAAATGAGACTCCGGGAATCAACCCCGCTATAATATGGGAGGCGCATAAGACAGTGATTCGGGGCATACTGATTAAAGGTGGATCAAGACTAAAGAGAGAAAGAGAAAAACAAGTAAGGGAACTCCTGCAGGAAATACATGACTTAGAATCCCAGCATAAGAGGAACCAGACACCCTCCTTGGGAAGACACTTGGGGGATTTGCGACGCCAGATTTCAGAGATCCTACGATACAGAGCGAGGAAAATTATACAGAGGGGTAGAAAGACTTCCTATGAACTAGGAGATAAGTGTGGTAAGTTGCTAGCAGGTAAATTGAAAGAGAAAACTTCAAATGTATATATACCCCACATAAAAGGAAGGGAAGGGAAACTTATCTCTCAGCCCAAAGAGATATCACAGACATTTGGGGATTTTTATACCTCTCTGTATAATTTGGAGTCAGTACCTATAGCACTATCAGCACAGGAAGAATATATCTCATCGGCGAGATTGCCGAGACTAACGTCTGTAGAGCGGAAGAGATTGGAAGAACCAATCACGAAGGAGGAAATAGAACAGGCGTTAAAAACAATGAAGCCGGGAAAGGCGCCTGGCCCGGATGGTTTTACTGTACTTTATTATAAGAAATTTTTCCCACAACTATGTTCACAGATGTCAAAAATGTTTAACGCCCTTGGCCGAGCTGCCACATTCCCTCCAGACTCCCTTTTGGCACACATTACAGTGTTGCCAAAGGAGGGGAAGGACCCCTCGGAATGTGGCAGCTATAGACCTATTTCACTTTTAAATGTGGACCTGAAGTTATATACTAAACTTCTGGCAACTCGGATTCAGCCTTTGATGAGCCGGTTGATAGACCGAGATCAGGTAGGCTTTATTCCCTCGCGGGAAGCGAGGGATAATACCACTAAAATTTTAAATTTGGTTTATTACGCTATCAAGTCAGTAATCCCCAGTGTCTTTTTAAGTACTGATGCCGAGAAGGCTTTTGACCGGGTGAGGTGGTCCTTTCTGTTTGATGTACTGAGATCTGTGGGCATGGGAGACCGGATGATTTCATGGATCAAAAGTGTATACAGCTGCCCGAGGGCAGAGGTGAAAGTAAACGGAGTATTTTCCAGTCCCTTTAAAATGGCGAATGGTACTAGACAGGGATGCCCTCTCTCCCCCTTGTTATTCACCTTATCAATAGAACCTCTGTTAAATAAAATTAGGCAAAATAGAGATATCCAGGGTATAGGGATCGGAAATCGAATCTATAAAATCTCCGCCTATGCGGACGATTTGCTGTTCTCCATGTCTGCACCACATATCTCGATCCCCAATCTCATGAAAGAATTTGAACTGTATGGTAAACTGTCGAATCTAAAAATAAATTACTCAAAATCTGAAGCAATGGGAGTCGCTCTAAGAAAGGGAGACTGTGAGGTATTCCAACAAAACTTTAATTTTAGATGGGTAAGAGAAAAAATGAAATATTTGGGAACGTTTATCCCACCAAATATAGGCAAGACATATGAGGTAAATTTTCCGGGGTTACTGGAATTAGTTAGGAGGCAATTGGACAAATGGCACCAGGATACTCATTCCTGGTTTGGCCGATGCAATATCATTAAAATGAACATTTTGCCCAAATTTTTATATTTATTTCAAGCTCTACCAATTCCGATACCAGGAGCCTTTCTTCGCCAAATAGATTCTTTATTTATAAAGTTTATATGGGCAAAGAAACGCCCCAGGATAGCAAGAAGTATCATGATGTTGCCTAGGAGCATTGGTGGAGTAGCGGTCCCAAACATAGTGAGATATTACCATGCAGTTCACTTGGGGAGGGTGGTGGACTGGTGCAGACATGGAGAGCTTAAGGCATGGGTGGAATTAGAACAGCAAGTTAGCGAGATACCTCTGCAGAGAGCACCCTGGTGTATGGACAAAATACCAAGGGAAATTATGAAACATCCTACCATAGGGACTACATTACGTATCAGTTCATCTTTATTCCGAGATTCTAGGATCTCATCGGAGGACTCACCGCTATTCCCAGTATTGGGAAACCCGGGGTTCCCTCCAGGGACAGAAATAGGAGCTTTCAAAAATCTAGAAGACAAAGGTTTATTCCAGGTCTCACACTTTTTGCAAAGGGGGGCCTGGCCTACTATCGCGGTTCTTTCACAAAGAGGGGGTCCCTTTGAGTTAAATTGGTGGAGGGCAAGACAGATTAGGAACTTCCTACAGTCCCTGGGAGGAGCGGGAAAATATGATCGTCAATTGACGATATTTGAAAAATACTGCGATGGGCATGAACCGATTCCCCGGTTGATTTCCAAAATGTTTAGAATTTTAAATACCCCTCGGGAAGACTATGTACCACCCAGTAAGGCCAAGTGGGAGAAGGATCTCAATAGAACCTTTACCAAGGCCCAATGGGGGGATATTATTCACATGTCCCAGAATACGTCAATTTGTACACGATTCCAGGAACTAAATTATAAGATAATGACGCAGTGGTATTACACTCCATCAAAATTGCAGAGATTCTATCCTGAAACCTCCGGTCAGTGCTGGAGATGTGGAGGGGATTTGGGTACCCTTTACCATATATTTTGGACATGTCCTAAAATTAAGCAGTACTGGGTAGAAATACGCAGGATAACTCAAAAATGTACGGAAATAGAAATCCCAGAGGACCCGGCCTTCTTTCTGTTACACTCCTCCCAAATACCAAAACGGACCTATAAAAAATCTATTATATGTCATCTGCTCAATGCTGCCAAGGCAAACATTACTATAAGTTGGAAGGAATCTGATCCACCCTCTATAATAAGGTGGTTAAACAAAGTCCTGGAGATCAGGGCTATGGAAGACCTAGTTTCATTTGGTCAAAACAAAATAGAGAGCTATAATAAAACCTGGGGAGGGTGGAATACATTTATGGACTCTGAGGAAGGTAGGAGACTAAGGGAACAAGACACTGGAGAGGAGAGCTAGGCGGAGGGGAGGAGGCAGGGGAAATATCCCCAGACAGGAGGGATGAGGTGGATGGGAGAGGAGATGGGGGAAGACCTGCCCCCCTTTTTTTTTTTTTTTCTTTTTGTGGGGGGGGGGGGGGGGGGGGGGGGGGAGTTAAGAGGGAGGGTACATAGGAAATGAAGACGGGGGGAGGAGAGACCCAAGAAAGGGGAAGAAATGATGCCGAGGGAAACTATTGGAGGGCCTTTAAATAAGATCAGAAGGCCTGGGAAATAAAAGATAGGGGCTTCAAAGTAAGGAGGAGGATGAGAAAAGACAAATTATGTTTGAATTTAAGTTGAAAAGACGATTGTCTAATAATATATGTTAATTGTACCATATGGGCCTAGAATGGCCGGTTAACCTTATGTATGTGTTCCCACGATTTGTTGTAATTTTTTTTTTTTTTTCTCTTTTTTTTTTTTGTCTCTCTTCCGCCCAACTGTATTTATTTCTAATGTTTGAATGGAAAAACGAATAAAAAAATCAAAATATGAAAAAAAAAAAAGAACGGACGTCCCAAGGGGAAAATACATATCCCATTGGAGACAGTCCCAGTATCCCCAGCCCCTAGCCCCCTAATAGATGGAAAACAGGAGGTTTTGAGGGGGTTTTGGGGAAACCCACCGTCCCGGGAGGCTATGCTGCCAGGTAGAGAGATTTCAAGAAGGAAAACCTGCGTTCCGGTCGACCGCCAAGCATCCTGGATATTTGAGTCTGTGGGGTGAGCATCAACATTTACAAAAATGAGCAAACAAAAATAAATAAATGAATAACAAAAAAGACCCCCCATGAAGAATAATGTCTGAATCCTCCATAAAAACACGTGTACCTTAACCGTGGCCACTTCCAACGCTACATGATATCCCCAAACCATGAAAGTGACGAACAAAAGGAAGGAGGAAGAAAGGAGGGAGAAAAGAAGAGAAAGAAATAGCATCCATTAGTGCATCCAGAAAAAAGTAAGGTGTAATATAAATACATCAGTCCGTTTTCCCAGAACTGTAACCTTCCAGGAATGGCCTGAAGCTTTCGGCCTCATTAAGGCCCGGGGGGGGGGTCGTTGCCCTAAGGCTTCTAATCCAGCGCATTTCCCGCTGTAGAAGAACCTTATTCCAATCTCCCCCTCTCCCGGGGATGTGTAGTCTGTCCAAAACTGTAAAATTCACTTTGGGAAGTCGATAATTATGACCCTTGGCTACATGTCGTCCCAATGGTAGATATAGGTTGCAAATTTTCATATCATGCATATGTCTCTCCACCCTTTTAGCCAATTTCTGTCTCGTTTTCCCAACATAAAAAGCACCACACTGACACTGCATGAGGTAGACGACCCCCCGAGTCTGGCAGGAGGCAAAATGTCTCAGGGAGAAGTCTACCCCATTTGGCAGCGTCAGTGTGGTTCTCCGTCCAATCACTGGACAAAGTGAACAATTCCCGCATGGGAAGGTACCAAAGTTTTTACATGGGTCCTTCCTGACACTACCTCTGTATTCACTTTGTGTGATCATACTGCCTATCGATCCAGCCTTTTTATAGGTGATTAATGGGAGGGGTGTGACTAAACTACCAACAATTGGATCCTCTGTTAAGATGGACCAATGCTTGGTAATAATTTTGCGAATTGTTTCATATTCATTAGAAAATCGCAGAATAATTTGTGTATTGTTTTCCCCGGCCTTCTTTTTTTTAGGTTTAAACAGCAGATCTTTCCTATTTTTGGCTTTGACTCTATTAAAGGCTTTTTTGAGGCTACTTTTGGTGTAGCCCCTAATGAGCAGTCTCTTGGTCAGTTCGTCACATTCATATTGAAAATCTTCCTCTTTAGCACAATTCCTTTTGATACGAAGGAATTGGCTATAGGGAATGGATTTTTTCAGAAAAGGTGGGTGGAAGCTGTCTGCATGGAGCAGGGTATTCCCTGCAGTTTCTTTCCTGAAGAGTTTACTCATCAGGTTCCCATCGGGTGATTTCTGGATACAGATATCAAGAAAATTGACTTCCTTTCGGTCATGGCTCATTGTGAAAAACAGATTAAAACAATTGTGGTTCATAAACTTAAGACAGTCCAAAAGTTCTGCCTCTGATCCGTCCCAGATAATGAATACGTCATCTATGTACCTCTGCCACACCAAGATATGGCAGGTGTACATAGATGCATGCTCAGACGACAAGAAATCTCTTTCCCACTCCCCCAGGTACAGGTTCGCATATGAGGGCGCACAACACGTCCCCATAGCTACTCCCTGTACCTGGAGGTAGTGGGAATTATTGAACACAAACACATTATGTCTGAGGATGAAATCCAACATTTGTAAAATAAATATATTGAATTTCCAATCAGTGGTGGTTCTTTGTTTGAGTACCCTGTCCACCGCTGCAATCCCCAGATCATGGGGTATGCTATTATATAATGACTCCACATCAATCGTGGCTAGAATAGCATTTTCTGGAATAACCAAATCTTCAATGATTCGTAAAAGATGAATTGTGTCTTTGGTGTAGGAGGGTAGGTCCATAACATGAGGCCTCAGATGATTATCAATCACCTGGCTGATACCCTCCGAGATTGAGCCATTGCCCGAGACAATGGGTCTCCCAGGAGGGTTCTTAAGATTTTTGTGTACCTTGGGGAGGGCATAGAGAGTGGGAAGGCGTGGGTGTCTGGTTCTTATAAAATCCCAGATTTCTCTAGTAATTACTCCTTCATTAAGGGCCTCATCTACCAGGATATAAAAATCCTCATTGTATCTATCCACCAACGAGGCAGAAATTTTTTGGTAACATTGTTGATTGTTTAATATCTTTAGACACATATTTTCATAATCAATGTTATTCATGATAACAATGTTGCCTCCTTTATCTGAATTTTTAATGGTAATATCCCCATTATTCTTCAGAGCAAGCAATGCCCTTCTTTGATCTCTATCTAAATTATGCAATCCAGATTCCTCTTTTAGTCTTTCCAAATCCTTGGTCGTTTGTTTCACAAACAGAGCCAATGTAGGATTTTTGCTCAACTGGGGAAAGGCATGTGAGCTCCGTTTAAATTTTTTGGATTCATAAACAGTATCCCATCTTTCTCCTCCTCACTCTCTACACTGTCCAATTCGTCCTCATCAACATCATCCCAGGCACCACTTTTTTTGCCAGTGGTTTTTACCCTTCTTGGGGGAATTTTTGGGGTGTGGTACCCGATTTTGGGTTGTCTCATACCCAGTCGGGATAGCCAAACTTAACTCCTCCTCTTTCCCCGCCCATGGGATCCTGGTGTGGTATGTCCAACTACGTATCCCCGGGTCAGAGTGAACCCCAGAATTCTTTGGGTGGGATCTCTCCCTGGGGACACGTTTATGGGGGTTCTTTTCTTCCCTCCTTTCTCCTATGGAGTTGTTGGACCACCTGTATCCCCCTTGGACTCTACCTGGCATTTAGGTTGGCCCTAGGTGGTCTACTGCCCTTGAATGGACTTGAACTAGTTCCTCTCCATTACTTTGGACTTAGACCTCTCCCCATGTCATCGTGGTCTACACTGGGCCTCCCGATTGGCATGGTCACCATCCTATGTTTGCCCCTTTATGACCTCCGCTCTCTGGCCATGATCTATCATCTGGCCAGATGAGACAGCGGTGCACGCGATCCCTCCCATGGTTTGGCTGGCCGGCGGCGACGCGCCCTGATACCCGTTCACGGATGGGGGGTGAGCCGTGCGCATGTGCAGCCGGATCACGTGGGAGGTGATTTGCCCACTTGCATTGTGGTCTTGGTAGTTTAACCAGCCAGAACGCCTATGTTAGGCGGGACGCGGCCGTGATGACGCTGTGCGTCGTTTACGCACCGCGTCATCAGACAACGCCCACAGGGGCGGACCGGATCTCCTGGGTTTCTATTTAAGGGTGCCTGAGACGGCATATGGTGTATTCCCTCTCCGCAGCTGGAGCTGCAGGAGTGTGCTCTCCTACATACAGGATACGCATCCTGTTGGACGGGATCTCTGGAACTCTCTTGAAGACATGACCGGGTGAGTCATTTTAATGGGCACTGGCTCGGCTGGAAAATTATTGACAGCCTAAACCACCTGTACTTGGCTCAGCCTGATCCAACTTATTTATTTTTTGGTCTTCTTGTTTTTTTCTTTCCTTAGTGGCCTGAGTTTATTGATTTAAAACACCTATTCAGCAATGAAAAAGTAATTTTCTAGCCGTCTTGTAGAGAGATATTAGAAATATTTGCCTCTTCCGGACATCCTGGAGTTGAGGACATAGGGGGGAGCAACACCATACATGATGATATGTCTGTAGATGTAAGTGTGTTCACTTTCTATATATAGGCAATTAAATGTTTATACTTAGTGATCGTTTTGTGGTCACTAATTAATTATCCATATAGAGATATACTAATAAGCCCTTTTGATATAATTCATAGATGATGATCAATAATTCCCTGATGAAGACTGGCTACTACAAAGCCATGTGGAAACGCGTCGGAATTTTCATCACTCTGTTCATTTATTAATCATAAGTTTTTTTTTTTTTTATCGATATGGAACATGTATTATGTGTCAAAATTCTATATTTTTTGTACAATAAATTTATATAACATTTTAAATTAATTGTTGTTGGCTTTATTTCAACAATGACTTTCTTCTTGTCACTCTTCCATAAAGGCCAGATTTGTGGAGTGCACGATTAATAGTTGTCCCTTGGACAGATTCTCCCACCTGAGCTGTGGATGTCTGCAGTTACTCCAGAGTTTCCCTAAGCCGATTGGCTGCTTCTCTGATTAATGCTCTCTTTGCCCGGCCTGTCAGTTTAGGTGGACGGCCATGTCTTGGTAGGTTTGCAGTTGTGCCATACTCTTCCCATTTTCAGGTGATGGATTGAACAGAGCTCCCTGAGATGTTAAAAGTTTGAGATATTTTTTTATAACCTAACCCTGCTTTAAACTTCTCCACAACTTTATCCCTGACCTGTCTGGTGTGTTACTTAGCCTTTGTGATGCTGTTTGTTCACTATTAAACCTCTGAGGGCTTCACAGAACATCTGTATTTATTGAGAATCAGTGGTGGCCGTGGGGGGGGGGGCGGCAAACAGTATACCAACCCCAACGACGGGAGCCCACCCAGGTGTGTTACAACAGTATGTTGTAACACACCTGGGTGGGCTCCAGTCACATTCTCCCCAGACCCCATACCACCCTATTTTGAAGCCTTTTAGAGCCTCTGGCTCTAATCAGGTGCTTAAAAAAATACTGGCCTCTGTAATTCATGCGCCCAGTGTGCTGAAAGGGGCCGGACGCATGAATCTATCCATTGGATATAGAGAATGGCCTGGAGAAAGGGGGCAGCGCCTAATGGACGGGCCGCTGCTGCTGAGAATAAATTACACACAGGTGGACTCATTTACTAATTAGGTGATTTCTGAAGGCAATTGGTTCCACTAGAATTTTGTAAAGGGGGATGAATACAAATGCATGCTACATTTTTCAAATATTTATTTGTAAAAAAAAAAAAATGTAACACCATTTATCATTTTCCTTCCACTTCACAATTGTGTGCCACTTTGTGTTGGTCTATCACATACAGTGGTGTGAAAAAGTGTTTGCCCCCTTCCTCATTTCCTGTTCCTTTGCATGTTTGTCACACTTAAGTGTTTCGGAACATCAAACCAATTTAAACAATAGTCAAGGACAACACAAGTAAACACAAAATGCAATTTGTAAATGAAGGTGTTTATTATTAAAGGTGAAAAAAAATCCAAACCATCATGGCCCTGTGTGAAAAAGTGATTGCCCCCTAAACCTAATAACTGGTTGGGCCACCCTTAGCAGCAACAACTGCAACCAAGCGTTTGCGATAACGTGCAATGAGGCTTTTACAGCGTCCTGGAGGAATTTTGGCCCACTCATCTTTGCAGAATTGTCCTAATTCAGTTACATTAGAGGGTTTTCGAGCATGAACGGCCTTTTTAAAAGGTCATACCACAACATCTCAATAGGATTCAGGTCAGGACTTTGGCTAGGCCACTCCAAAGTCTTCATTTTGTTTTTCTTCAGCCATTCGGTGGTGGACTTGCTGGTGTGTTTAGGATCATTGTCCTGCTGCAGAACCCAAGTTCGTTTCAGCTTGAGTACACGAACAGATGGTCGGACATTCTCCTTCAGGATCTCTTGTAGACAGCAGAATTCATAGTTCCTTTTATCACGGCAAGTCTTCCAGGTCCTGAAGCAGCAAAACAGCCCCAGACCATCACACTACCACCACCATATTTTACTGTTGGTATAAGGTTCTTTTTCTGAAATGCAGTGTTCCTTCTACGCCAGATATACTTGGACACACACCTTCCAAAGAGTTCCACTTTTGTCTCATCGGTCCACAGAATGTTGTCCCAAAAGTCTTGGGGATCATCAAGATGTGTTGTGGAGAAATTGAGACGAGCTTTGATGTTCTTTTTGCTCAGCAGTGGTTTTCTCCTTGGAACTCTGCCATGCAGGCCATTTTTGCCCAGTCTTTTCCTGAAGGTGCAGGCATGAACGCTGACCTTAACTGAGGCAAGTGAGGCCTGCAGTTCCTTGGACGTTGTTGTGGGGTCTTTTGTGACCTCTTGGATGAGTCGTCGCTGCGCTCTTGGGGTAATTTTGGGCGGCCGGCCACTCCTGGGAAGGTTCACCACTGTTCCATGTCTTCGCCATTTGTGGATAATGGCTCTCACTGTGGTTCGCTGGATTCCCAAAGCTTTGGAAATGGCTTTATAACCCTTTCCAGACTGATAGATCTCAATTACTTTCTTTCTCAATTGTTCCTGAATTTCTTTGGGTCTCGGCATGATGTGTAGCTTTTAAGGATCTTCTGGTGGACCTTACTGTGTCAAGCAGCTCCTATTTAAGTGATGCCTAGATTGTGAACAGGTGTGGCAATAATCAGGCCTGGGTGTGGCTAGAGAAATTGAACTCAGGTGTGGACAACCACAGTTATAGTATGTTTTAACAAGGGGGGCAATCACTTTTTCACACAGGGCCATGATGGTTTGGATTTTTTTTCACCTTTAATAATAAACACCTTCATTTACAAATTGCATTTTGTGTTTACTTGTGTTGTCCTTGACTATTGTTTAAATTGGTTTGATGTTCCGAAACACTTAAGTGTGACAAACATGCAAAGGAACAGGAAATGAGGAAGGGGGCAAACACTTTTTCACACCACTGTAAAATCCTAATAAAATACGTATGCTTTTGGTTGTAAAGTGACAAAATGTGGAAAAGCACCAAATCGAATTACTGTATGATGCACAAACCTCATAGTAAACAAAAAACTTTCTTTACCTTCCCTGAGTGAGCCAAATCCTCCTCCATTTGTCTCACATGCTCCCTCTCCCGAACACTGCAGCTCACCCCCTCTCCATGCTAGAAAGCAACAAAAAGCCATAACCCCAAAAATGTGCTGTATTTAACCAGCCTACTATAAATTAAAACAGTTATACTAACAGTGATAGTATACCCCTAATACAGTGCTCATAGTATCATAACGTAAACTCAACAATAATACATCATACAATAAAACATTTGCAAAAATGTGCGACAAAGTGCATACAGAAGTGTTACACTATGAGCAGACAATTAGGCCCCATTCACACCTGCATGTTTTTCAAAATACACATCTCTCTTGTAGTGATATGAACTGTTAATGACACGACAAACACAGCAAAACATTCGGTAAGAGACGTGCAAGCCGGACCTCAGCAAAGGCACCATGAGCTACTCCGCCGTGTTTGTTGCACATAGGGAAGCCCATTTGGCCCTATTTACACCTGTGCGTTCCAGGGACGTGTGCAGGAATGAACATTTCTGTTCACGTTTCTGAAAACATGCATAGCGCTCGCAGAGCCATTGTTTCTTAATGACACCCCAAGCGTGGCTAGCAGACGTGCGTTTTGTTGTGCACCAAAACACACATTTTAAAAAAAACGCACTAGGTTTTTTGTTTAATATATATATGCTTTCGGACTGCTCGCCCGCAATGTACTGCGAATGGAGTGTCCGATCGGGTCTTCCTGAAAAACTGACAGGAGGATCTGATGGGAAAGCCTGTCTGAAAGGGGCCTTAACCACTTGCTGCCCGCCCACCGTCAAATGACAGCGGGGTGGTGTGGCTCTCGTTCTGGGTGGATGTCATATGACTGCCCTCCAGAACGACCGCTTTAGCGCGCCCCTGGGGGTGCGCATTGCGGCGATCGGTCAATCTGACACACCGATCTCGGTAAAGAGCCTCTGACGGAGGTTCTTTACCACATTATCAGCCGTGTCCAATCACGGCTGATCACGATGTAAACAGAAAGAGCCGTTGATCAACTTTTCTAAACTCGCGTCTGACAGACGCGAGTAGAGGAGAGCCGACCTGCTGCTCTCCTGACAGGGGGGATCTGTGCTGATTGTTTATCAGAGCAGCCCCCCCCCCCTCGGCTGCCCACCCAGGACCACCACGATGGCGCCAGGACCACTAGGGATTGACACCACACTGGACCACCAGGTATGCCACCCTAGACCACCAGGGAAATGCCAATGGGTGCCCAGGCAGCTGCCAATCAGTGCCCATCCCCAATGCCTGCCAGTGCCATCAGTGATGCCTATCAATGCCATCTATCAGTGCCGCATATCGGTGCCCATCAGTGCCACGTATGAGTTCCCAGCAGTGCCGCCTATCAGTGCCATCCATAAGTACCCATCAGTAAAGCCTTTCAGTGCCCATCAGTGTCGCCTATCAGTGCCCACCAGTGCCACCCATGAGTGCCCATCAGTGCCGCCTATCAGTGCCCATTGTCAGTGCCTGTCAGTGCCACCTCATTGGTGCCGCCTTATCAGTGCCCGTCAGTGCCACCTCATTGGTGCCGCCTTGTCAGTGCCACCTCATTGGTGCCGCCTTATCAGTGCCCGTCAGCGAAGGAGAAAACTTACTTATTTACTAAATTTTATAACAGAAACAAAAGAAAAACTTTTTTTTTCTTTTTCAAAATTTTAGGTCTTTATTTGTTTAGCAAAAAATAAAAAATGCAGAGGTGATCAAATACCACCAAAAGAAAGCTCTATTTGTGGGAAGAAAATTATAAACATTCGGTTTGGGTACTGTGTAGCATGACTGCGCGATTGTCATTTAAACAGCGACAGCGCTGAAAATTGGCCTGGGGGAGGGGAGAGGGTGGAAGTGGCCGGTATTGAAGTGGTGAAGTTGCAGTGCTGGTCTGGTAATGAAGGGGTAAAATCTCCCGGATATATGCTGTATATAAACACTGAAGAGACTCCTGCTATTGGCCATACATTGAAGGTCAATAACGAATGAAATGAATATGACATGTGAAGTCGATGATTGTCTTCCTGTCTCTCCGGTCTGTAGACGTCACTCCATCCTCCCTGGGATCTCTATACGATGTATGGATGGACACCCCTCCCCCTCCCCCTACCTCCATCACTGAAGTCCCGGGTGATGTTCTTCTTGGGGCGGCTCAGGGGGATCTGGTCTATCCAGGCGTACAGCTCCTGCAGCTGATCTCCGCCGATCTTCTCGTTCATCGTTCTGAACACAAAACTTCCTCCGATCGGTCACCGGCTCTGGGCTTTGTGTGTCTGTTCCCATGGAGACCGGAGACAGTTGCTAGGCAACATGCCGCTCATGTCTAGAATGTACGGGAAGCGGAGAGGGACAAACTAAGGAGAACCGCGCTCAGAGAGGACAGCCTGGTTCTATGTTCTATGTATTGTATTCCCAGAGAGGAGGCTGTGTCTCCGCGGGATACCAGGACACTTCTCTTATATCTGTTGCCTCATCACTGCTTAATTAAGTTACTAATTAGTAAAATTAACTATAAAACCTTATTTTGGATGCAGTAGGCAAAAGTTTTACCCCTGTCATATTTATTTATTTTTTGTCCTTTAACCAAAACAGAAAGTGAGGGAACTCCCCGGTAGTTACCATAACTAGTGACCCCGTTGGAAGATTTCGCCTCTATTCCTGTTCTGGTGACAACACAATTCAGCCACCTCTTGCGTGCAGTCCTCAAAGCGGAACTTTACCCATAACAACTTGATAAAAATAATGTTCCTTCGCATGGAACATACAGTATCTCACAAAACTGAGTACACCCCTCACATTTGTGTAAATATTTTATTATATTTTTTTATGTGACAACACTGAAGAAATTACACTTTGCTACAATGTAAATTAGTGACTGTACAGCTTGTGTAACAGTGTAAATTTGCTGTCCCCTTGAAATAATTCAACACACAGCCATTAATGTCTAAACCGGTGTCAACAAAAGTGAGTACACCCCTAAGTGAAAATGTACAAATTGGGCCAAAGTGTCAATATTTTGTGTGGCCACCATTATTTTCCAGCACTGCCTTAACCCTCTTGGGCATGGAGTTCACCAGAGCTTCACACGTTGCCACTGGAGTCCTCTTCCACTCCTCCATGACGACATCACAGAGCTGGTGGATGTTAGAGACCTTGCGCTCCTCCACCTTCCATTTGGGGATGCCCCACAGATGCTCAATAGGGTTTAGGTCTGGGGACATGCTTGGCCAGTCCATCACCTTTACCCTCAGCTTCTTTAGCAAGGCAGTGGTCATCTTGGAGGTGTGTTTGGGGTCGTTATCATGTTGGAATACTGCCCTGCGGTCCAGTCTCCGAAAGGAGGGGATCATGGTCTGCTTCAGTATGTCACAGTACATGTTGGCATTCATGGTTCCTTCAATGAACTGTAGCTCCCCAGTGCCGGCAGCACTCCTGCAGCCCCAGACCATGATACTCCCACCACCATGCTTGACTGTAGGCAAGACACACTTGTCTTTATACTCCTCACCTGGTTGCTGCCACACACGCTTGACACCATCTGAATCAAATAAATGTTATCTTGGTCTCATCAGACCACAGGCCATGGTTCCAGTAATCCATGTCCTTAGTCTGCTTGTCTTCAGCAAACTGTTTGTGGGCTTTCTTGGGCATCATCTTTAGAAGAGGCTTGAGGTGTCATGTTGAACTTCCAGTGATCAGTATGAGAGAGTGAGAGCGATAACACCAAATTTAACACACCTGCTCCCCATTCACACCTGAGACATTGTAACACTAATGAGTCACATGGCACCGGTGAGAAAAAATTAGGCCCAATTTGGACATTTTCCACTTTAGTTGCCAGCGGTTTAGACATTAATGTGTTGAGTTATTTTAAGGGGACAGCAAATTTACACTGTTGTAAAAACTGTACACTCACTACTTTACATTGTAGCAAAGTGTAATTTCTTCAGTGTTGTCACATGAAAAGATATAATAAAAATATTTACAAAAATGTGAGGGATGTACTCACTTTTGTGAGATACAGTACATTCCACATTAATAATTTTGCTGCCAAAATTAGTGTATGCTGTAAATTGCCTTCAGCATTGCTTCTGTTCCTTCTTGCTGGAGGCTGCCATTTTGCTGAAGCCAAGAGTCCCTGAGCAGCAGTAAATCATAAAGCAGAACTAAACCCATTGATTTAATGGTTTAAAAAAACTGTTACGTTCCTGGAATGCCAGGATTGCTAACTGTCACATGTGTCCTCAACCAAACTGTCAGACCATCAAATGGCTGGTTTCATATAACTGATCACATGTGCAGCACCATGGCAGTTCAAACAGAAGCAGCTTCCTTGGCTGTAAAGTATAGCAAGGTTTGAAAAGGAGGTCCGTCCACCCCTTGAAAAATTAAAAGTCAGCAGCTACACATACTGTAGCTGCTGACATTTAACTTTAGGACACTTACTGTCCTGGAGTCCAGCGATGTCGGCACCCCAGCTGACGTTTCCATTGGCTGGTCGAGTGCTGCCGCTGCCATTGCAGTTAAGGGAACCCGGCAGTGTAGCCTTTCGGCTTCCCGGCTGGGACCCCAGTGCTTATGCATGAAGCGCGCTGCGCTCTCTCACTGGCCCGGCAGAAGGGGAGGGAGGAGGAGGGGGACCGAGCTAATGACGTAATTTGCCATTGCCCGGTCTCCCGGAAGTGGGGACAGGGTACCTGTAATAAACCGAGAGGTGCCAAATGTTGCACCGGAGGGGGGAGGAATCAGATAAGCGGAAGTTCCACTTTTGGACTTTTGGAACACATGCAGTCCAGTGCGTTTTTTTCTGCATCAAAAACGCATGGAAAGTAGGTTATATGGTTTTTAATGGCATAGTTCACACCAGTGTGGTCAGTTCCAGTGCGTGTCAGTTCCAGAATAAAAAGTAGAACATTTGTTCTGCACTGGACTGTACTGGAACACGTAAAACGCATAAAAAATGTACCAGAACTCACCTAAACACACCATATTTAAGGTTAAGAAAATAGAGGTGGAAAAAATGCACTGGACATGTTTTTGATGCATTTTTGGTGCATCAAAAACGCACCAAAAATGCATCAAAAACGCGCTAGAACGCATCAAAAACATGTCAAAAACATGCATGCAGAAAAGCATCTGGAATGCATCAGGACAGAGTTTCTATGGTGTGAACCACCGGTCCTAAGGGCTGGTTCACACCACATCCAGTCCAGTGCGTTTTTTATTTTTCTACATCAAAAATGCATGGATAGCAGGATTTGTTTTGGATTTTGCCTAAAAATAGAGCGCAACTGAACATGCGTAGAGCAGGATGAGACAGTGTATTACTGAATTTTAAACAGTATAGACACTTATTTTTAATGTTTTACTGTTTTCCAGTGGCCCCTCAAAGCTACTCATCAAAAAAAATATATACTGGCCCTTTAAGTGTGTGTAGGAAGCCGGACACACAGGTGTATGGGAAGCATGATGTGCTGCAATCACTGAAAAAAAAAAATATATAAAAATAATGGCCCTTTAAGACCCCTTTCACACTGAGGTGCTTTTCAGGCACTTTATTTTACGCTAAAAAAAAGCCCCTGAAAAGCTCACGAAAACCTATTTTCATTAAAATTAATGAATGGTTTCACACTGGGGCAGTGGGCTGGTAGAGCAGTGAAAAAACTCTCCTCTCCATTGAAATCAATGGAAAGCTCTTCAAAAGCGCCTGAAAAGCTCTTCAAAAGCGCTCAAATGTTTTACTGGCCTTAGGCTACTTTCACACTGGAGCGGTGGGGGCGCTGGCGGTAAAGCGGCGCTATATTTAGCGCCGCTTTACCGGCGTTTTAGCGGCGCATTGCGGCCGCTCGCGGGGTGTTTTTACCCCCCGCGAGCGGCCGAAAAAGGGTCAGTACCGCCCGCAAACCGCCGCTATTTCAGCGTTTTGCGGGCGGGTTCGGCGCGCTCCCCCATTGTTTTCAATGGGACCTGGCGCTATAGGAGCGGTAAATATACCGCTCCTATAGCGAGCCAAAGATGCGGCTTGCAGGACATTTTTGAGCGTCCTGCAAGCGCACCGCTTCAGTGTGAAAGCCCTCGGGCTTTCACACTGAAGGAACAGCAACAGCTGTTTCGGGTCGGTTTGCAGGCGCTATTCTTAGCGCAATAGCGCTTGCAAACCGCCCCAGTGTGAAAGGGGCCTTAAGGATACTTTCACACTGGGGCGCTCAGCGCGCTGGCGGTAAAGCGGCGCTATATTTAGCAGCGCTTTAGCGTCGCTATTCGCTATAAGCCAGAAAAAGGGTTAAAACCGCCAGCAAAGCGCCGATTTGCAGGCGGGTTTGGAGCGCTCCTCCATTGTTTTCAATGGGAAGGTGCGCTTTAGGAGCGGTAAATACACCGCTCCTACAGCGCTCAAAAGATGCGGCTTGCAGGACTTTTTTGAGCGTCCTGCAAGCGCACCGCTCCAGTGTGAAACAGCTGATATGGGAAGCATGACGTGTTTGCAATCACGTGATTGCAAACAAGAAGCTCTATTGGCTTCCTTTAGAAAGTCCTCAGGGGGCGAGGGCTCTGCGCCCAGAACACTATAGCATTGTTCCCTGCTGTGGATAGTGACTCATCCTAAGGCGGATGGAAGGCGACTTGCTGTGAGAGCTGTGAGTATGAGGGGGGGATAGGGGGAACATCTGATGTGAAGGAGGACTCTGATGGGGACATCTAATGTAAAGGGGACTCTGATGGGGACATCTGATGTGAAGGAGGACTCTGATGGTGACATCTAATGTAAAGGGGGACTCTGATGGGGACATCTAATGTAAAGGGGGACTCTGATGGGGACATCTAATGTAAAGGGGGACTCTGATGGGGACATCTAATGTAAAGGGGGACTCTGATGGGGACATCTAATGTAAAGGGGGACTCTGATGGGGACATCTGATGTAAAGGAGGACTCTGATGGGGACACCAGATGTAAAGGGGGACTCTGATGGGGACATTTGATGTGACGGAGGACTCTGATGGTAAAATCTAATGTAAAGGGGGACTCTAATGTAAAGGATAACTCTGATGGGGACATCTGATGTAAAGGGGGCTTCTGATGAGGACACCTGATTTATAGGGGGATGCTGATTGGGACACCTGATGTAATGGGGTGCACCTGCTGTAAAGGGGGACTCTGTTTGGGACACCTGATGTATAGGGGGATGCTGATGGGGACACCTGTTGTAAAGGGGGGCACCTGCTGCAAAGAGGTACTCTGATTTGGACATCTGATGTAAAAGGGGGCTCTAATGAGGACACTTTATGTTAAGTGGTTTTATTTTTCTTTTACTTGAAATGTGTATGTGATTGGCCTATTGTGACGGGCATAGCGAGGCTGCATATAATGGGCACAGTTTTATCTAGTAGTAATGATACATACCGTATTTATCGGCGTATAACACGCGCCGGCGTATAACATGCACCCCAAGTTTAGGAGGGAATATTAAGGAAAAAAACTTTAAGGAGGGAAGTTTAAGGAAAAAAAACTTACATTTAAATGCCCATCATTGCAGCCTTGTCCAGTGTCCATCTGCAGCCTTGTCCATCCTTGCAGCTGTGCCCAGTGCAGCCTTGTCCATCCTTGCAGCCTTGCCCAGTGCAGCCCTGTCCATCCTTGGAGCCTTGCCCAGTGCAGCCTTGCCCAGTGCATTTGCAGCCTTGCCCAGTGCCAGTGCAGCCTTGCCCAGTGCATTTGCAGCCTTGCCCAGTGCAGCCTTGTCCAGTGCTATTGCAGCCTTGCCCAGTGCAGCCTTGCCCAGTGCCTTTGCAGGCTTGCCCAGTACATTTGCAGCGTTGCCCAGTATATTTGCAGCGTTGCCCATTTAAAATTGGCGCCGAGTGGGGAGGACGAGCGCCGCGTGACATATCGAAAGCCACGTGTATTTTCGGCTATTTTCGGCTCCTCTCGCAGTTCCGCTCACCTCCACTGATTGCGAGAGGAGCCGAGCGCTGACAACATACAGGAATCCGAGTTCGGCTAGTCTCGGCTCTGCTCGCAGACAGGGGCGGGACTGCGAGAGGAGCCGAAAATAGCCGAACTTGGATTTCTTTATGTTGTCGGCGCTCGGCTCCTCTCGCAATCAGTGGAGGTGGATGAGGGAGAAAACTTTGCGCATGCTATATGGAGTAGAAGGTAAGTAATGTCAAGGTCCTGGGCAGCTGGCAAACCAAAGTGAATGACCAGGACCGAGAGATAGCACTAAGTTCAGAAGGGAAATAAAGTGCAATGGAGTGCAACTAGCATGAAAAGTGAACAAGTGCTGAGAAATAAATAATTAACCAGTATCTTCAATAAATATTGAGTAACTGGAGAATAGTGATATATATGTGCATGCACATCAGGAAAGTGCTAAGAATATATAATCAATCCTATGAACCAATCAATAGTGTGCAAATAAAGTGCAAATAAAGTGCAAAAACTAGCATCAAAAGTGAACTAGTGATAAGCATAAATAATCAATCAATTTCTTCAATGAATAATGACGTAACTAAATAAATAGCATTAATAATACATAAATAAGTGCATATATATCAATAGGTGCTAAAATATATAAAATCAATCCTGTGTTGAAAATCAATATGTGATAAAAATCAATGGATGATAAAAATGTGATTAAAAATTGGTGGTTAGTAGACAAAGTCCATAAGGTGAAAATCCATAAGGTATATGTATATTGAAGATATAATAAAAAGACGTGTTAAAATCACGTGACTAGTGTAAACAAATGGTGGAAGTCCAGGTGGGGAATAATAATTGATGTGTGGTATCCTGGAAAGCAACAAGTGTCTCTTAGTAGAGTGGAAATTCCATAGATAATTCTGGATGGAATTTCCACTCTACTAAGAGACACTTGTTGCTTTCCAGGATACCACACATCAATTATTATTCCCCACCTGGACTTCCACCATTTGTTTACACTAGTCACGTGATTTTAACACGTCTTTTTATTATATCTTCAATATACATATACCTTATGGATTTTCACCTTATGGACTTTGTCTACTAACCACCAATTTTTAATCACATTTTTATCATCCATTGATTTTTATCACATATTGATTTTCAACACAGGATTGATTTTATATATTTTAGCACCTATTGATATATATGCACTTATTTATGTATTATTAATGCTATTTATTTAGTTACGTCATTATTCATTGAAGAAATTGATTGATTATTTATGCTTATCACTAGTTCACTTTTGATGCTAGTTTTTGCACTTTATTTGCACTTTATTTGCACACTATTGATTGGTTCATAGGATTGATTATATATTCTTAGCACTTTCCTGATGTGCATGCACATATATATCACTATTCTCCAGTTACTCAATATTTATTGAAGATACTGGTTAATTATTTATTTCTCAGCACTTGTTCACTTTTCATGCTAGTTGCACTCCATTGCACTTTATTTCCCTTCTGAACTTAGTGCTATCTCTCGGTCCTGGTCATTCACTTTGGTTTGCCAGCTGCCCAGGACCTTGACATTACTTACCTTCTACTCCATATAGCATGCGCGAAGTTTTCTCCCTCATCCACCCCTTTTAAGTGTTTTATGTGATCACTAGTCACTTTGCTGCATGCACCTTTCTGCGATCTCGTTGACCTCCCTATTTTACTCATAGTAGCGCGAGAGCACTCCACATTTACAATCAGTGGAGGTGGGCGGAACTGCGAGAGGAGCCGAAAATAGCCGAAAATAGCCGAAAATACATGCGGCTTTCGGAATATTGGCTCCGCTCGCTCCCCTAATGAAAAAAACAGTGGGAGATCGGCGGGTATCGGCGTATAACACGCACCCACGATTTTCCCCTGATTTTAAGGGGAAAAAAGTGTGTGTTATACGCCGATAAATACGGTAATCACCTGATAAATGGCTATTTACCAACAGTTGAATTTTTCAGTTTGTTTTCTTAAAAACATATCATACTTACCTGCTCATACTTAGGTCCCCTGCCGGTGTTCTGTCAGAATAGCGCCACCCATTCGAAAATGAAACCGATGTGACATTCCGTTGCGGCCATATTAGTACAACCGCACTCGTCCGCAGTAAGCCTACAGTCAGAAGGCGGCAAGCGGACATCTTTGTACACCCACTAGAGTCTTGCATTTCATACTTATTTTTTTCATATAGTGAAATACAGTATTTGGAATCTGTAAAACTGTTTTGATGTTGAATTTTAAAACCATCGGCAAGCCTGCTGATCTCAAAGGTTTGCAAATCTGAAAGAACACAGCTGATTTAAAAATTCAACATCAAAACAGTTTGACGGATTTCAAAATACTGAATTTCACTATATAAACTGAGTTTACTGGTAAAAATAAGTGTGAAATGCAAGACTCCGATGGCTGGCTTACTGCCAAGATGGCCACGATGGAACGTCACTTTGGTTGCATTTTTTGATGGGTAGCAGTATTCTGATAGAACACCAGCACTCCTGGTCCCTTCCTCTTGCCGGGTGCCCCCACAGCAAGCAGCTTGCTATGGGGGCTCCCAAGCCGCTGCTCTGTCTGTCCATTCACAGACAGAACGTGGCTCGGCCCCACCCATTTCTCCAGGTAAGTATAAAGGGGGCTATGGCAAAAAACGATTAATAATGTGCTACCACTCTACCACATTACTTATGAGAGTAGAAATTGTCCACAAAAGTTTAATAAAGCATGGTCGAATTGGATTGACGCATGCGGCTGAACCTCAGTTAGAGGAGAGACGCCTCATGCTGAAGATCTTACCAGGGAGACATTCTGATCTGGGCCATCCTGCCCCCCCCCCCCTCCCGGGGCAGCCGCTGTCGCTCCCTCTTTCTAGGCCTCAGGGTCATAACCTGCTTATTTTCGACTCGGGTGCGGTTTCGCCTCCCCCCCCCCCCCCTGGCTCTGGGGGGTGACACCGGCTCCCACTAGACCAGTGTAGACAACCTGCTTCTACCTACTTATAGTCTTTCTATGACCACCCTTCAATGCAATACTCTCTAAATAATATCACAATCCCGTAATGTAAACATGGTATATACTGAATAAAATGTTGATGGAGTTAAATATTCCCTGCACATGCAATAATGCAGTTATGTCAATACTTGTGTAATGTCAGATCCTCTGTACCATACTTGTTGTGTATGTACTGTCTTGTTTGTCTAATAAAAAACCTTTCTGTTAAAAAAAAAGTATAAAGGGGGCTAGTGTAAAAAGAAGGTTTATTACCTTCATGTAAAAATCATCATTTTTTGGTAGAAAATTACTTAGAACCCCCAAACGTTATATAATTTTTTAGCAGAGGCCCTAGAGAATAAAATGGTTGGTGTTGCAATACACACTGTATTACTTATTTGTTTTTGGTAAAATATAAAAGATGATGCTACTCAGCATATATAGATACCAAACATGTCCCGATTTAAAACTGTGTACACCGGTGGAATGGCACCAAACTATGGTACATATAGATCTCCATAGGCGACGTTTTAACCACTTCAATACCAGGCAATTCCGCCCCTTCCCGCCGAGAACAATTTTTAGCTTTCAGTGCTGTCGCACTTTGAATGACAATTGCATGGTCACACAACACTGGACCCAAACTAAATTTTTATCATTTTGTTCCCACAAATAGAGCTTTCTTTTAGTGGTATTTGATCACCTCTGCGGCTTTTTTTTTTTTGCTAAACAAACGAAAGAAAACAAAATTTTTGTTTCGGTTATAAAATTTTATTTTCTCCTTCACTGAGGGCATTGATGGGCACTGATGAGGCAGCACTGATGAGTTGGCACTGATAAGGTGGCACTGATGGGCAATGATGAGGAGGCACTGATATGTAGAATTGATGGGCACTGATAGGAGGCACTAATATGCAGTATTGATGGGCACCAATAGGCGGCACTCATATGCAGCACTGATGGGCACTGATACGATACAGTGATGGGCACTGACAGGCTGCTGTGATGGGCACTGACTGGGGGCTGTAATGGGCACTGACAGGCAGCTGTAATGGACACTGACAGGCGGAATTTGATTGGCACTGATAGGCGGTACTGATTGATACTGACAGGTGGCAATGAAAGGTGGCACTGATGGGCAGCACTGATGATGAGGTACTGACAGGTTTTACTGCTGGGCACTGATTGGCACTGTGATGGGCACTAATTGTCACTGACATGGGCACTGATTGGCACTGTGATGGGCACTGTTATCCGTTTTTTTTATGGGGCACTGACTGGCAGTTTATGGACCCTTTGTAGCAGCTGTGGTGGCACATCTGATGGGGCTGTGCTCATAATCAATGTGCTGATTATCACAGACCCCCCCCCCCCCCCCCCCCTGACAGGGAGAGCCGCCGATCGGCTCTCCCTGTCAGCGCGGACCTAGGAATGCTGTTTACCGGCACTTCCTGGTTCACGCGATGATCAGCTGTTATTGGTCACAGCTGATCACATGGTAAGAAGCCTCTGTCAGAGGCTTCTTACCACGATCGGAGATGCGGCATGTCACTCGTGATCGCCACACTGCGCGCTGGCATGTTATCCTGCTGGACATCATATGATGCCCAGTCAGGATAACTGAACCACTTCCCAGTCGTCAATCTGCTATAGGCCAGGCAGAAAGTGGTTAAAAGCCTTTACAGGTTACCAGCTTTGAGGCTCCATTTACACTTGGAGTATTGGGGTCACGGTAGAATCGCTGCAATTCTGCCTGCAATCTGAAAATGCAATAAAAATAATTTTCAATGGCACGTAAAACACATTGTGGTTTTGCAGAGATTTGGCTAATCCCATTGTGTAAAGTTTATCGCCCAAAAAAAAAGTTTTCACACGATGCGATTTTCTTTGATTGCTGTACGATAAATTGCATTACAATCATGGCAAAACGGCAATGTGTTTTAGGTGCCATTGAAAATAGTTGCACATGAACCTGCGTTTTGCGATTATAGTGCATTTTGAGATTGCAGGCAGATATGCAGCGATTCTGCCGCAATCCCAAAACGCCAAGTGTGAATAGAGCCTGAGTTACATAGGAGGTCTGGTGCTAACATTATTGCTCTTACTCTGATATTCACAGCGATACTTCACATGTGTGGTTCAATCACTGTTTACGTATGTATGCAGGACTTTTATTTTATTTTTTGTTATGTTTAACTCGCTCGTTCCCACCCCTTTTCCTGACCTGCCAGGCTGTGTGCTCGGATAAGGGTCTGGTATGGATTTTGGGGGGTACTCCCACGCCGTTTTTCCGGCGTGGGGGGTTCCCCTTAAAATCCATGCCAGACCGAAGGGCCTGGTATGCTCTTGGAGGGGGAAACCATGCTGTTTTTTTTTTTTATTTGGCGTGGAGTTCCCCTGCAAGATCATCAGAGCACAAGTCGCATGCCAAAGTCGTATCAGTCAAGACGCCGATCTGACTTTGATCCGACTTCATTGATATTCAATGGGCTGAAGTAGGATCAAAGTTGGACCAAAGTAGTGGAGGGAGCATTTTCAAAGTCGGACCGACTTATGTCGGACCAGTTAAGACAACTCCGATAGGGAAACATGGATTTTCACACGTCATGCGACATGAGCTCCCAATGTCAGAGCTTTTGCCGTACCAGTGTGAACCCGGCCTTAAGGCCAGATAGCCATCTTGACAGATCCGACTTTGGCTTGCGACTTGTGCTCTGATGAACTTGAAGGGGAACTCCATGCCAAATAAAAAAAAAAAGGGCTTGGGTCCCCCCCCAAGAGCATACCAGGCCCTTCGGTCTGGTATGGATTTTAAGGGGAACCCCACGCTAAATAAACGGCGTTGGGGTCCCTCCCAAAATCCATACCAGACCCTTATCCGAACAGGTCAGGAAAGGGGGAAGGGCAAGCGAATGCCCCCCTCCTGAACTGTACCACGCCACATGCCCTCAACATAGGGGGTGGGTGCTTTGGGGCAGGGGGGGCCTTGCGCCCCCCACCCCAAAGCACCTTGTCCCCATGTTGATGAGGTACCCCTACCCATTCACCTGAAAAAAAAGTCTCTAAAATAAAACACAGCACACATGTGTTAAAGTAATTTATTAGGGCAGCTCCGGCGTCTCTCCCGACTTCTTTGCCCCTCTCCGGGTCTTCTCCGCTGATGTCTTCTAGCCCTCTCCAATTCTTCTCCCCTCTCTGGGTCTTCTCTGCTCTCTCTCCGGTTCTTCTCCCTCTGTCCACTGTCTTTCTGCCTCTGCTGGGTCTTCTCCACTATCTTATCACTCTTTTGCTGGGTCTTCTCCGCTGTCTTCTCCCTCTGTTCTTCTTCCGATGTTGTCTCGACGGGGCATGATGGGCAGTAACGTCATAAGGGGTGGGGCCTCCAGATGATGTCACACGGTGGCCCCACCCCATGCCTATATAGTAGTGGCACACGCGCACCCAGCATTAGAGTGTGAGAGAGCGTTGAGTCAACATCGGAAGAAGTACAGAGGGAGAAGACAGTGGAGAAGACCCAGCAAAGGAGCGAGAAGAAAGCGGAGAAGACCTAGCAGAGGCAGAAGACAGAGGATAGAGGGAAAAGAACTGGAGAGAGAGCGGAGAAGAACCAGAGAGGGGTAGAAGACATTAGCGGAGAAGACCCGGAGAGGGGAGAAGAAGCCTCTTCCCACCCTGTGTGCTGTGTTTTATTTTAGAGACTATTTTTTCAAGTGAATGGGTAGGGGTACAATGTATCCCATACTCATTCACATAGGGTGGGGGCCAGGATCTAGGGGCCCACTTTTAAAGGGGGCTTACAGATTCCGATAAGCCCCCCACCCGCAGACCCTGACAACCAACGGCCAGGGTTGTGGGGAAGAGGCCCTTGTCCTCATCAACAAAGGGGAAAAGGTGCTTTGGGCTGGGGGGTGCAGGCCCCCCCTGCCCCGAAGCACCCACCCCCCATGTTGAGGGTATATGTTCTGGTACGGTTCAGGAGGGGGGGTGCTCGCTCGTCCTCACCCCCTTTCCTGACCTGCCAGGCCGTGTGCTCAGATAAGGGTTTGGTATGGGGGGACTCCCACACAGTTTTTTCAGCGTGGGGGTTCCCCTTAAAATCCATGCCAGACCGAAGTGCCTGGTATGCTCTTGGAGGGGGAACCCATGCCGTTCTTTCAAGTCGCAAGTAAAAGTCGGATCCAAAGTGGTACGTCTGTCGTACCAGTTTGAACCTGGCCTTAAGGGAGTGCTCCTAATCTCAGCTTGTTACCTGTATAAAAGACACAGAAGCAATCAATCAGATTCCAATCTCTCCACCATGGCCAAGACCAAAGAGCTGTCCAAGGATGTCAGGGACAAGATTGTAGACCTACACAAGGCTGGAATGGGCTACATGACCATCGCCAAGCAACTTAGTGAGAGGGTGACAACAGTTGGTGCGATTATTCACAAATGGAACAAACACAAAATAACTGTCAATCTCCCTTGTTCAGGGGTTCCATGCAAGATCTCAACTCGTGGAGTTTCAATGATCATGAGAACAGTGAGGAATCAGCCCAGAACTACACAGGAGAATTATGTCAATGATCTCAAGGCAGCTGGGACCAAAGTCACCAAGAAAACAATTGGTAACACACTACGCCGTGAAGGACTGAAATCCTGTAGCTTACGCAAGGTCCCCTGCTCAAGAAAGCACATGTACAGGCCCATCTGAAGTTTGCTAATGAACATCTGAATGATTCAGAGGAGAACTGGGTGAAAGTGTTGGGTCAGATGAGACCAAAATCAAGCTCTTTGTTGGCATCAACTCAACTTGCTGTGTTTGGAGGAGGAGGAATGCCTATGACCCCCAAGAACACCATCCCCACCATCAAACATAGAGGTGGAAACATTATGCTTTGGGGATGTTTTTATGCTAAGGGGACAGGACAACTTCATCCCATCAAAGGGACGATGGACAGGGCCATGTACCGTCACATTTTGGGTGAGAACCTCCTTCCCTCAGCCAGGACATTTAAAATGGGTCGTGGATTGGTATTCCAGCATGACAATGACCCAAAACACACAGCCAAGGCAACAAAAGAGTGGTTTAAGAAGAAGCACATTAAGGTCCTGGAGTGGCCTGAAGTGACCTTAATCCCATAGAAAATATGTGGAGGGAGCTGAAGGTTTGAGTAACCAAACGTCAGCTTAGAAACCTTAATGACTTGGAGAGCATCTGCAAAGGGGAGTAGGACAAAAGCCCTCTTGACATATGTGCAAACCTGATGGGCAATTACAAGAAATGTCTGACCTCTGTCATTGCCAACAAGGGTTTTGCCACCAAGTACTAAGTCATGTTTTGCGAAGGGGTCAAATACTTATTTCACTCATTAAGCAAGTCAATCTATAACTTTTTTGAAATGCGTTTTTCTGGATTTTGTTGTTGTCATTCTGTCTCTCACTGTTAAAATAAACCTACCATTAAAATTATAGACTGATCATTTCTTTGTCAGTGAGCAAACCTACAAAATCAGCAGGGGATCAAATACTTTTTTCCCTCACTGTACATCCCGGCAAAACCGCAAGTGACAAGATACTTGTCGCTTCCGGTTTCTTAGACCATAGAGAAAATCGGGATGTTCTGGTCCTTGGTCATCTCTATGGTAAGCTGGCAGAACTGCTGGCTTCGATCCTAGGCTCCTCGGTGGGACAGAAGAGCCTGGAATGGCAGCGGAAGGGGGGGGGGGGTACCTCCTCCTGCCGCTTGTAAAAGCAATCTAGTTAAAGGAACCTGTATCTGCAGACATCATCCTGGGTTTTACCAAAGTCCAGGATGTCATATGATGTCATATGGCCAGGAAGTTGTTAAAGGAACATGTGCACCACCTACAGAAGGGCCCCAACAAAAACCTTCCTACACTGACAATTAAATGCCAGTACTTTAGACATCACATGGGGTACCTCTTTACTAGTAGCGTATACACCCACCCGCAATAGGGGTTGTATACTCAGAAACATAGTGCACTCTTAGCAGTTATTGTTAAGAATTACAGTGAGGTTTCTTTTATGCCATTCATGGTTGATGTTATTCTAACTTGTAGGCAGTCTACTTTCTCCACTGCGGGTTTTTGGAGAGGAAGTCAAGAGGAACAGGGTTCCTCTAGGGTTTTATGGGTCACTGGGGAAACTATCCTATTGGATGCTGCCACCCTATGTGACTCTGGTGGCCATATTGGGTCAGGCAGATCCTATTTAAGGCTCTGGCTCCTGGGTTTGGTGGTCATTTTGTGAGTGGGCAGCAAAGAAAAAGGTAACCTGCCTTTTAGGGGCAGTGTTAGCAGCAGGGAAAGTTTTCTGATGGGAAGGGAAAGCATAGCCTCTGTGAAATTTCTGAACATCTTCCTGATTGGGCATGAGATGGCCAAGCCACATTGCAGGCGATGTTGGTCCAGCTGAGCCTCACTCCATTCACATGAGAAAACCGTGAGTGCACCCGGTTGGGTGGTCTTCCCTCCAAGTTCTGTTGTGAACTGTTCCTGCATACTTCAATACAAGTTCTTTATTGCACCTGTTTGTGTGAATTATTGCCACTGCTCAATGCTGCACATGCCCTACATACTGATACTGTGTGACAATGTAGTAAGACTTTAGTCTTATTGTGCCATAGGTCAATGGAGGTGGGTGAGGCTAATATTCCCATCAGTTAACCTAACAAATTCTGCTGTCCTGTTTATGTGTTCTATGCTTTGCACTTGCTTACTCTTCAATAATACATTCACCCTATTAATCCTCAAGTTGCTCATTGTGTATTTTCTGTGTACTGTCATAGAGTGGTAGAATTATAATACTTCAGTTGCACAGATGTGAGTAACCTATAACCAGGTGTGTCGGTGGGGACCGAGCAGCTTCAAGATTTGCAGCAGAGAACAGAGGACCTAACATATCAGTGGGTTTCTGCAGGGGAAGCTTTACATTACTAATGGCATACAAGCCATTACCAGCTTGTAAAGCATTTGATCAAACCAATCTTGTTTTGAATAAATTCTTTCAGGGCAGAGGAGAGATCTGGGGTCTTGTAGACCCCAGATCTCTTCATAAAGAGGACCTGTCATGCTTATTGCTACCACAAGGGATGATGTTCATCCCTTGTGATAGCAAAACAAGTTGTTAAAAAACAAAGGCACAGTGTAAAAAAAGTCTGAAATATAAATTAAAAAATGCTCCCATCCCATCGTGCTCACACGCAAATGTGAACGCATTCGTAAGTCCAACACACATATGTAAATGGTGATCGCACCACACATGTGAGGTATCGCTGTGAACAACAGAGTAAGAGCAATAATTCTGGCACCAGACCTCCTGTGTAACTTTAAATTGGTTACCTGTAAAGGCTTTTTTTTTTTTTGTAATTCCTTTATTTTCCAGGAAGTTGCAAATTTACAAACATGTAGATAAAATAAAAGATAAAGCATATTCAAATATCAAAGGAAGTCTCACGGTTGGGTCAAAATGCCCAAAGGCTTGATAAAACAAGATACAAATGGTCATATGTAACACTGGAAACTCAAGGGTGGTTGTTAACTTGCAAAGCCGGTATGACATATATGGTGATGACAATAGAGACCTCGTATACAGATTCAAAGGCTTCAAATGTTGCAACTACATACAAAAAAAAACAGTATAATATGCCGGGAAGCGTGACATCCCGGCGACCAATGGACCCAGGAGAGGAGAAAACAATGTCAATATACACATGGAAAGTCAAAAACTGAGTGGGCCAAACTGGGCAAAATACAAGAGGTAGTGGGTAGACAGAGGGAGAGGGGGGGAAACAGGATGTGAAGAACAAAGAAAGGGAGAGCAGTCTGAAAAGAAACAGAGAGAGGGAACTATACGTCCCAGAGACGTAATGCATACAGAAACAGACAGGACCTCTCGCCCAGAGAATGTAAACTAACTGCAGTAGGTCAACCAGGTTGTGTAACCTCCTGGAGGTAAGCGTCAGTATATATGAAATGTTGCCAGGGCCTCCAGGTGTCATGAAAGGTCTCCTCCCCATTGTTCAAGGTAGCTGTGAGGTCCTCCATGTCCCTGAGCTTATTGACTTTAGAAAACCAGAGAGACCTCAACAGTGAATTCTCAGACCTCCAACATAGGGCATGTAAAGGCTTTTAAAGCGTCGCCTAAAGAGATTTTTAGTAATGTAGTTTCTCATTTTGTCAACTTTAAAGTGTAAGGCATCTATTTACTCGGCATAACATTATCTTTTATATTTTACCAAATATAAAGTGTTACATTATGTTTGTGTGCACTAAAATTCATTAAAGTTATTAGTTCCTACAAAAATTGTGTTTTAAATATGGCTGTGCAAATATCGTGTGAAATAAAAAATTGCAACAACCACCGATTTATTCTCCATGGTCTCTGATTTCAAAAAATATAGACTGTTTAGTGTTTCAAAGTAATTTTCTAGCAAACCAATGTTGATTTTTACATGTATGTAAAAAATATCAGACTTGGCCTGGGGGTAAAGTTGTTAATCACCACTGGGTTTTTTATTTTTACTATAAAATGTTTCCATTAGTTTCTGTTATAAAATTTTGCTTCAGCTTTCTTCATAAATTTAGGCCAAAATGTATTCTGCTATATTTGTTTAGTAAAAAAAAAAAAATCAATGTATATTATTTAGTCTGTGTGAAAGTTATAGTCTATAAAATATGGTAAACTGTACTGTATATATTTGAAAATTGATCTGTGTGAAAGTTATAGTCTATAAAATATGGTAAACTGTACTGACTGCTTGTCTCATTTTTTGAAGTGCTAAAAGGCAGGACAGTACAAAGACTCCCAAAATTACCCCTTTTGGAAAGTAGATAGTCCAAGGTATTAACAGGCATGGTCAATTTATTTTCTTTCACAAACTTGTCGTTTTAACCACTTGCTGACCTGTTTAAATCAGTATTTTTTGCTAGAAAATTACTAAGAACACCCAAACATTATATATTTTTTTTAGCAGAGACCCTAGCGAATAATAATGGCTGCCGTTGCAATTTTTTATGTAACACGGCTTTTGCACAGAGGGTTTTCAAACACAATTTATTTAGAGAAAATACATTTTAATGAATGTAAAAAAACAAAACATTATATATATAATACCCATTTTTTCTGTATAATATGAAAGATGATGTTATGCTGAGTAAATAGATACCTAACATGTCATGCTTTAACATTGTGGAATGGTGCCAAGCTATGGTAGTTAAGAAATCTTCATAGGCAACGCTTTAAATATTTCTACAGGTTACCAGTTCAGAGGAGGTCTAGTGCTAGAATTATTGCTCTCGCTCTGATGTGTGTGATGTGTGGTTTTAACACCGTTTACATATGTGGTGGTGACCTTAAAAATAAACGTTTCCTTTAATTTTCTTTTTTGATAACTTTTATTGCTATTGCAAGAAATGTAAACATCCCTTGAGATAGCAATACAGGCCCTCTTTATGGAGGTCAATAAGACCCCAAATCTCTCCTCTACCTTTAAAAGCAAAAGATCATAAAATATATACATATATATTTTATCTTTTGCTTTCAGAAAAAAAAAGTCATGCTTACATGGCCTGAGAACTGGAAGTGATGTCATGCCCTCGATCCTCCAAGAGCATAAAGATGAGCGGCAGCCATCTTGCCATCGTTTATCTCTATGTCAAGCCAATGCTGCACTGGATGGTTTCCGGGGCTCAGCAATTGGTAACGTAAGCCCGTTTACCACCGGGAAGCGGTGGGAGGAAGGGGCACCCCTCCCACCGCTTCTAAAAGTGACCCCACGACAAATCCGCTGCAAGGATCACTTTTATCTGAAAATCCTGAGGGAAAAGAAAATACCAGGGTTTTGGCATCTATCTGCAGCCATAACCCCAGTATTTAGGTAGATAAAGGAAGAATTGGCTGCAGATCGATTGAAATCCAAAATGATGTTTATTGATCACCAAGATAACATCAAAAGACACCAACACACAGGTCTTGTAGACGCGTTTCACACAGTACAGTTGTGCTTAATCATCAGTATCAAACAAATTACGTATTTTCCCAGTTAGTCGGTCGGTAAAAATACAGCATAGGCATACTTACAATTACATCCAAAACACATACTTCTACTCCTCCTCGGTATTGGAAGACCAGGTGAGGAACTTTTTTTCTGCTGAGATGCATTGAGGGGCCCGAAGGAGCACCTTCAAGCTTTTAAGTATAGTATAAATTACTCATCCAATTTCCTGACTACCTAACACATTTTTGGAGGCCCTGGAGTACCAGGACAGGAGAAAAAAAAACACAAAATGACCACCAAACACACCAAGGAATTTTTAGGAGGCCGCGGGTCCAGCAGACTCGATGTCCGCCGGCCACCTGCAATCACGGTGAAGAGAGGCAGAACAGGGATCTGCCAACGTAAACAAGGTGGATCCCCTTTCTGACAGGAGGAGAATGAGATCAGCTGTTCCTAGTGATCAGGAACAGCAATCTCTTTCTACTCCCAGTCAGTCCGTCCCCCTGATAGTTAGAAACACCTCCCTAGGGAACACTTAACCCCTTGATCGTCCCTAGTGTTAACATCTTCCCTGCCAGTGCCATTTATAAAGTAATCGCTGCATTTTTATAGCACTGATCACTGTATTGGTGTCACTCGTCACTATAAAGTGTCACTTAGGGTCAGATTTGTCAGACGCAATGTCGCAGTCCTGCTAAAAATCGCTGATTCCCACCATCACTAGTAAAAACAATTTAAAAAATGTAAAGGTCCTAAATCTTTCCCCTATTTTGTAGACATATAACTTTTGCGCAAACCAATCAATCAATATACGCTTTTTGCAAATTACCAAAAATATGTAGCAGAATACATATTGGCCGAAACTGATGAATACTTTTTTTTTAATATATATTTTTTTGGATATGTATTATAGCAGAAAGTAAAAATTTTTTTTCTTTTTTTTCAAAATTGTAGCTCTATTTGTGGGGAAAACGTCGCACAACTTTGCAAAAAATGGCCTGTTCATTAAGGGGGGTAAATCCTTACAGGGCTGAAGTGGTTAATAAGATATTCCTAACACATAGTCTGGACATAATTAAGATTACATACCAAAAGACTATGTTATTCCTCTCAAGTATGGGGATACCACACTGTAATGCCGTGTACACACGGTCGGAATTCTCGTTGGAAAAAGCTCTGATGGTCTTCCCGTTGGAATTGCGACGGAATTTCGCTCAAACTGTCTTGCCTACACACGGTCACACCAAATTCCGACGGTCAATAACACCACGCCTTAAAAAACGTTCGACTGCACTATAAAAGGGAAGTTTAATGCTTCTGAGCATGCGTCAAATTGTTTCAGAGCATGCGTCGGAATTGTGCGTGTCGGAATTGCATACACACGATCGGAAAATCCGATAGAAAGGTTTTCCGTCGGAAAAATTAAGAACAGGTTCTCAATCCAAAGTCCGTCGGAAATTCCAACAGAAGAAGACCGATGGGCATACACACGGTCGGAAAATCCGATGAAAAGCTCCCATCGGACTGTTTCCATCTGAAATTCCGACCGTGTGTACGCGGCATTAGACTTTTTGACAGCTGAGCCACATAGAGGGACCAAAAATCCAAGGAGCACCTTTTAGTGTTTTAAGGCAAATAGATTATGCATCTACTTTCCTGTTTACGTGTCACATTTTCAGAGGCCCTGGAGCACTAGGACAGTATAAACACCCACAAAATTACCACATTTTGGGGAGTGAACACCCCAGGGTATTTTTTAGGAGGCATGGTGAGACGTTAAAAGATTACATTTTTTTGCGAAATATTTTTGGAAATTGTGGAAAGACAATGAAAATTATTTTTTTTACACAAAGTTGTCAATGAGAGATTTCTTACACCCAGTATGGGCATATTTAGATTTAAACCACAAAACACATTCTGCTACTCCTCCCAAGTATTATGATACCTCATGTGAGAATTTTTCAATGCTTGGACTTATTATCTACCAGACATTGTATCTTATGTATCACAAAGAAAAATCGATGAACATTGTATCAAAATCAGTGTACTGTAATGCTCCCCTCTGTACAAGGGGTAAGGGAATATTGCTTAGTGTAACATCACCTGCAGCAGTCCCCATAGTAGCCTACTGGAATGTGGCTGCCCCCAGAAATGTTCACAGGCCAGGAAGTACAGGATGCTGAACAAAAGAGTTCCTGTAGTTCTAGGAGTACAGTTGTCCACAAGGGATGGCCGAGACTGGTGTCTCGCAGAAACAGTCAGTGGGATATGCAGATATGTAATTTACTGTAAGGAGGCAGGCAGCAACGTCGTCAGCAAACAGGCAAAGGATTGGTCCAGGCAGCAGACAGAACCATGGTCAACAAACAGGCCAGAGTCAGTACAGGCAGCAGGCACAGAGAACACTGCACTGGTGTGGCAGTGATCAGGAGTGCTGTTGTGGGCTGCACTGGCTTTGGTGACGATCAGGGACATTGTTGATGGCTGCACTGGTCTGGTGACACTGTTACTGGTGTGGCAGCAATCAGGAAAATGGTTTCATCCCCGATGTTGTAAAGCGCTGCACAAACTGTTGGCGCTATATAAATCTTGTATAATATAATAATAATAATAATACACTGGTCTGGTGACACTGAGACTGGTGTGATTGACATCAGTAACACTGTTGATGGCTGCGCTGGTCTGGCAACAATGGCATTGGCAATCAGGAACACTCTTGCTAGTTTACACTGGTCTGATGAAACTGGCAACTGTTCCTGAGCAATGGTATTGACACAGCCCCAAATGATCCACAATGGCTCAAAAGTGATATGGTCCAGAAATATTTAGACAAAATAAAGGTGCATAAAGCAGGTGGCATACACCCATGGATTCTAAAGGAATTGGGCTCTATCATTTCAAAGCTAGTGTTTCAAATTTTTAGGGACTCCTTAACCTCCCTGGCGGTATGATTCTGGCTGGAATTTTGTACCGAAAGCGGTACAATTATTTTGCATGGAAATTTGGCGTTTTTATATTGTAGGCATGCAATTCTTATGAATAACTCACTTAAATCTGTCCGAACCAGAGTCTAGTAGACATCCCGGGTATGATAAAGTTTGAAACACAAAATCATAAATTATAATATAATAAAAATATATATAAAAATGATTCAATAATGTAATCAAATCAAAAACACTGAAATTTGCTCAGTTGCAGAATAGTCGCTGTCATTAAATTTATTGTTTGATGATAAATTGTGATTCTAATTTTTTATCGGTGTTTTCTAGCTGGTCTAAAACCACTTTTGACATAAAGGGACACTTTTTGGTTGCTATGGACAATCCCCCAGCCCCCCCGTTTTACTTACCTGGACGCTGTCATCCTCTGTCTGGGAACTCGCACACCATCTGTAGCTGGTGTCTCGTGTCGCGATTGGATGGAATGATAGCAGCTGCTGCTGTCAATCAAATCCAATGATGCTGCGCCCGGGGGTGGGGCCGAGTCCTGCATTCTGTGTGAATGGACACAGATGCGGGATTCGGGAACGTGTCCTCATGGGTTTCCACCAAGGAGAGCACTTCTCCAACGTGGACACTCGATGTGGGGAGGAGCCACCAGTGCCGCTGTGGGACCCCAGAAGAGAAGGTTCAGGGCCACTCTGTGCAAAGTGAACTGCACAGTGGAGGTAAGTAAAACATGTTTGTTATTTAAAGAAAAAAAAAATTTGTGTTTACAACCCTTTTAAGTCCTCATGCAAACTGGACATTTTTACAGCTGCTGTTTTTGGCTTCAGACGTTTGTTTCTGCAGTCAATAAACTCCTCAGCATGTTATCCTATGTGTGTCCATGCACACATAGTCTGTCATCAGCAGTTTTTAGCAGAGGCGGTTTCTAGCTGAAAAAAAAACTCTGAAAAAAGCTGAAAACAGCTTAAAAATGCCAAAAACACAGAAAAATTTGGCTATTCAGAGTTTATCAGCGTTTTTGAGCCATAAACTTTTATTGGAGTACAGTTTTGCTAAAAAAAACGCTACAGCTAAAAAAAAAAAAAAAAAAAACGCTCCTACAAAAACGCTGAAAAACTCACTCTACAGCTACAGTTTTCTACAGCTAACGTTACCAGCTTTTTTTTTTATCACTTCCAGTGTGCATGAGGCCTAATACAGAGAATGCCTCAACATAAAAAAAACCTTCTATCTTTACAACCGCTTTAAGTATAAGATGAAAAACATGATTCTCATTAACCCATGTATACAGATGGCCACAGCGTGGGAACTAAATCTAAGAATACATTGGGGTGATATGTTCCCACTAGGGCCTAAAATATATTTTTATTTTTAAATATTTAAAATAGATTTCTTCTTTCCATAGATTTACAAAACAACATGGCTTGCTACTTTTAGGGGGAGCATAGACTCTGCTCGGAGAGGATATACATTATTCCCTAGGGGACTACAATCTCACTGTTTGTCCGAATCGTGGTATGTGCTCGGACCTGAGCTGTGTTACACTTTCCAAAACATTTTCCCTGAAGCACTGAGGCCTCTATGCGAGAGATATTCCTTCCTGTCCCCTATAATTAACAAGTCATTTTGTAAATCTATGGAAAGGAGAAATATATTTTAGATATTCAAAAAATAAAGTTAGATTTAAGGCCTTAGTGGGCAAAATTTGTGGTGAGGAAAGTGCATCACCCCAAAGTATTGTTACACATAAGCAATTAACCATACATGTCTACATACCGTAATTTCATTCTGACACACACATTTGTTGATCATTTTTATTGTTTAAAACAAAATAAAAAAAGAAAAAACAGTGTTAATCGTAATCTCACTTTCAACTGATCTTTCACAAACAGTTTATACAATAATTTATGTCATAATTATGTCTGCCCAAGAAGACCTTGCAATTTCGTGCCTTAGAATTCAATGCAGGGTTCTTTGCAGAGAAAGGTAAAAAAAAAAAAAAAAAAACCATACATAAATGCAGCATATAAGAATTCACATAAAAATAAGGAGCATGTTTTCAGTCCAGCCAGGAAAGGTATTTGTGCATATTAATAAATTATCCTTTGCTAAGCTTGGTCACACACCACAGTAAGAGCGAGATGTCACACGGATTTATGAATAAAGCACCAATGTGTTTGGACTAGGCAGTAACCCAGTCTAAACATGTTCCTAAACTTGGTGTCTGAACTCTAAACACATTCTTAAGCTATGTGTTCCAGCTCTGCTGGGAGTCATAGGGTTACAATGATAGAATCATGACTCTGAGTCACAAGAAATCCTATGACTTGAGTTTTTCATGGTACTTATGTGTTTCCAATTACATCTCACAGTGGAAATGTAAGACACAGTCTGGCTTTGAGATGAAAAACAATAGTCGTCTTTTTTTTTTTTTAGTTCCATTTTCTTAGGTTAACCTTTTTGGTTCAAAATAATCCAAAAGGCCAGCAAGAATATATGAGATGTAAAATACTATAGGTTTCACTTATATTTAAAAAGAAGTGAGTGTGTTCAAAGGCACCCAGGACAAGGCATTTATTACTAAAGCAGTTTGAATCTGCATAGAATTTGTACCTATAAGGCCACATGAACACTAGGTGTTTAGCCTCTGTTCATTCAATCCCGGCATTTTTGTGGGTGAGGCACAAGTGCAGTGTCCAGCCCTGCTAATTGCAGCCTGTCAAAGTCCATGGAGACTGGGCAGGCATGAATGTTGTACTAAGAGGTATTTAAATGTAGGGCCCTATGCGTTCAGTGACGTATACCTGGAATGCGGGTATCCCTTACAGGGCATAGAAGTACAGGGCCCTAACTGAGTGTACCATGAGGTACAGGGCTCAGCCCTGTTTGGCCTCTGCATACTTTAGCCTGCCATAAACTTTGACAGGCTGCAGGCAACAGGGCTGGATGTTGCGCCTGTGCCCCGGGGCACACTAAATGCTGGGATTGGACGCACATGGGCTAAACGACCAGGTGTATATGGTCTAACTCAGTGCCCAGGAATGAATTGATAACATGCATACATGTGTACCTAATATGTAAACAAATGCTTCCTCCAACACAGTGAGGACTGCATTTCATAAATATTAATATAATAATAAAAATACTAGTACAGTACATGTTTTGAAATGTTTGTGAAGCAATTGAGAGAATCAAGCATTGTCTGTGTGCAAAACCCCCTCTCAATATAGAAAAAGTTCAAGTTACAGTGAACAATGATGTAACATTGGAACACTGAGCTATAGATTAAATCCTTAAAACAACTGTTCGAAATAAAATGATTCATGTTATTGAAATGTGCGGAGCAAAATACCAGCATTGGTATTTTTATAAGTTAAATCCCTTTTCTCCTACACAAAAATAAAATCATTTGAAGTGTGCAAGAGGCAGTGCAAGTAAACAGATGCATACTTTTCTGTCTTGTGCCATACGGGAGGTGCTTCTTTAAAACAAGAAATCTTCTCCATTATGCGCACACACTTTAGTGCAAATTGTGCTGGTCAGTAAAGTACAAGTCCCACGATGCATTGAGTGTATTACTTTTCCTTTGCATCCAGCAGTTCATCTTTCTTACATAGCTCAGGTTGCTATTCCCGGTCCTGTCACAAATGTCCAGATGCCAACAGTAAATTCTTCAGGAGTAATTTCCAAGTTTGGAATGACTTGCCTAATTTAAATAGTACACATAGTGCACATTGCAAAAGTTCTTTCATAAACTGTTCCACTAAAAACAGGTTTACTTTCGAAGATGTTAACTCTTTATGTTTCATGTAACAGGAATCCACATCACAAGTCTTTCTGCTCACATTAAATGAAGAAAGGCACATCTAGCACTGTAATGGCAGTGAGGACACCATGATCAGAAATAGGCACCATCACAATAATACAATCCCTCAGTCTTTGGTTAGTCTAGTGTAGGTCATGGAAAATATCATCTCCGTGGAAAAGGAGGTCTTAAGGCAACTTTCTGGAAGAAAAAAAAAAAAAAAACGTTATGGAAATGCTATTGAGTGAATATCTTAAAAGTCATATATTTATCAGATCCACCTTTGATCTGACTTGTTGATTTTTAAATATGATTTTTTTTAAATGCATCGACCTCTCCACCCACTTGCGTGCAGGTCCTAACCCAGGACACCAAGCATATGGGCTTGTGTCACTATAAAAAGTAGTGTGTATCAATATAAAATCAAAAAAATATATATATGCAATGTAAATCCAAAACATACTGTATATAAAGTCCAATAAAGTGCAAAAACTCTTACGAAAGTGTCCAATGCTGTAAATACAAAATTCTAAATATCATAGATCAATAAAATGTCCCGTGCAAAATAGTGTCCATGCAAGGATTATCCTTATTTCTGTGATGTCAATCAACCATTATTTTTCTTCTCCTGGGGATTGGCTTGGTGGATGATGAAGTGTCAATAGTAAAAGTCCCAAAGAGGGATCGGTTGAGTCTGGATAAGCAGTGGTTTCCTGACTATACATCTCTATGAATTTTACATTGCATATGTATATTTTTGGATTGTATATTCATACACATTTTTTGTGATAGCGCTGTCCACTTGTTTTGAATCACTGTATCAATAGGATAGCAGCTGCACTATTCACTCATTCATAAGGTTTTTTTCATTCACAAGATCTGTGGCGTAGCTCTAATTTAGTTAATAAAAAGAAGTGTGCCAGACCCATGTTAAAATTATACCAGCAAGGATACTCTTCAACAGAGAATAATATACTAATGGAATATTTATAGGTAATCATAAATAGCACTTTAATATGTTAAATGAGGGTAAAGGTCCCAATGGTAGCAAATCTCCTGAGCACTGCAGAACTGAAGTTCCATGAACCCCTCTCCTAGGCCAGCAGGCATCCCACCATCGGCATCTATTGCCTATTCTGGTGACATCTCTGGTGTCATCTCACATCTAAGAGCTGCTCTGTGCAATTGTCTACTTTAAAAAAAAATTTAAGAAAAAGAGAAAAATATAGGGAAAAAAAAGTTATATAATACTTACCTTTCCCCGACTTTCGTGGTTCAGGCATGATGTCATCCTCCTGTCGATAAGATTTGTACTGTTTCCCCAGATCTCACAAGATGCAGCATAGCACTAGGAGTGTCTTTTCAGTGAGATTTGGAGAACATTCCCCAGGTCTTGTCGGTAGAAGGATAACATCACCATATGCATTGCCAGCAGAAGTCAGGGTAAAGGGCAAGTATACTACCTAACTTTTTCCCCCTACAGGTCTTTTCTAAAACTTTATCGGCTACATTTTAGCAAAAGGAGTTCCACTTTAAAAGGAAGCTTAACTATGCACAATTTTTATTCAAACTGATCACTTAGCTCAAATGTGGTAACAGAAAATCAAAGCATTTGTAATTAGAATGGACACAAATTACAGGAAAAAGGAGCAAATAAAGTAAAAAGTTTAAAACTAAGCAGAGAACAAAAGAAAGCAACAAAGTAAACAAATAATAAAATCTCCTGTCTAAGGTGCCTACAGACATAAGTGAACATTCCCAGTCCAGTCATTTAAGGTGAGATTAGGGAAGTCTCATCAGGACTCAGGAAGAATAGATTTTTCCCCAAGACAAACCAATGCATTCCTTCTCCCTGCTCCATGGCCACAAACAAGTACGTTTTCCTGATGTAAATACACATTTCAACAAAATATAACAATTCCGTGGCTGGATGGTCACCTAGGGCCATCCAACATCTAGTGAGCCATCCAACATCTAGCTAACTGTAATTATTATTAGAGACCAGTACAGAGACTTTTTTTTGGAACACAGCCAGTTGTGAGGAAGCCTGAACACAGACAGTATCTTTTAATTCAACAAAAACAACCATCTATCAGTTTCACTACTTTGTTTGACTTTTCTAAGCCATGTAGACGAAAAGAATTTTCCATGGTAGAATAAACACAATTACATCACGTACGAGTAAAAATAACTCTCATACCAAGTTAACTATGCCATCACTGATAGGGGCTGTACACTTCTATGTTGGCATACAGAAAAGTCTGGGAAGGAGCTTTAATCTTGTCATGTTTAACAAAAGTAAGAATGTTTAGCATGGAGGTGTTACAGAGCCTAGCAGTTTATAAGCTAAAGCAATTAGACATTTATTAGTCTGAACCACATGGCTAAAATGTATGGCTCGGAAGCAAAAATTTGCAATCGTTTAAACTGTAGACATTACAAGCATAAAATAATTATTTTAGTGCCATTATTCTTAAGAATGTACTGTTTTCACTTAAAACTCACATGCATCGGATGAGGGGTAGTTTTCAGAGCTGATGGTTTCAACGGTGGTAACGGAGCAGAGGCAGATGGCTTCTGTTTTAGTTCCTAGAAGTACAATAGTGACCTTTACAATAGCGTTTGGTAAGTATGTATCTAACTATGGAATCTACTGTATGTATTATGTGTAATATGTCTAAAAAAACCTCTAAGTACCTCTAAGGTGAAAAAAAAAGATCTCCCAAATGACCAAACCTCCTTTTATTTGGCCAGACTACCATTAGCAAATTGTCACCAACTGTGGGTGACAAATGTAGATCCTAATCTGCTGACTAGCTAGAAAACACAAAATCTATAAGCACTAATTCTATAATTCTAGAAGCATAAACATTTTAATTTACCTGCACATTATTGACCGATTTTCTTTAAAAAGAAAAAGTGTATATATTCAATATTTTATTTCTATCCATGACATGAAAACCAAGTAAAAGATAACCTGATATGTATTAGGATCTAAAAGTAGAACTGAAGGCAAAACATTTTTTTCATTTTGGATAGAACATGGGAGGGTTATAACCTCTGTCAGTTTTGGACATATTTCCTGTCTTATTGCCACAGCAGGAAGTGAGGGGGAAATCCCTGGTAGTCACCAGAGTCACTGGAAATAGTGTCCCCATTGGAAGAGTTTTCCTTCATTGTGGTTACCTCCCTCTGTTGTGGTTACCACTCAAAATACCTTTCACGTTCACCGATAATGGTCATCAGGAAAAATAGAGGGTGAATATCCCAAACAGGGAAAGAGACAGTAATAAAAACTGGTGTTCTAATCCCTCTCCAATCTCAATCTAAAATTTAAAAAAACATTTTGCCTTCAGTTGTACTGTAAACATTATGTATTTCATTACCCGACTTATTTATTGTAACCAATCCCTCTCTAATGCCTATATTTTTATTTAAAATCACGTAGACCAAAATAAAAAACATGTGTAACAAAACAAGGCTGTATGGTAAAATATTGGTAAATGATAAACCTAATTTTTTAAGGTGTAAGATAATTACCGGTTTAGGTTTCAGCATTGGCAATGGTTTGGTTGGAGGTGTTGGTTTCTAGGAAAAAAAAAAAAAGCATAACATTTCAAATACCTACTCCCAACGGTGGTAATTAGGACAACTAAATAGATGCGCAGACATGTAACAGTTAATGTAAAAATGGCCATATGGGATTAATTAATTTTTGTTGGTTCAACCAGCGGCTTAAAGGAAATAAATAAGCCGATTCCTCCATCCACACATTTGAGGTGGATCGGAGAATCTTCTCTGCTGTGGTATTGTTTTCAGACAATGGTGAGCCTTCCCAGCCATCAGAATACAATGATCAGTGTTGCCGGCTATAGCCAGTGGCACTGATTGTTCGGGAAAAACCTAAGAGGCTGGTTGTACACAAGTTGATCGACAGATCAACTGTGTACAACCAGCCTGCCCATACATTGATCAAAATGTAGCTGGTCCCTGCTAGAGCTGCACGATTAATCGAGAGAAGATCACGATTTTAATTCACCCCCCCCCGCGCGCGATCTACAAGCTGGATGACCCGCGATTTCAGTCTATCCCCGCCGGTTCCACGTAACCAGCGTGGAACGCAAATGGCGGTAATTGGAACTGACGTCAGCAACCGAAACAGTCATCAGCGCTGTGAAATGTGGGTGGACATGGGGCGGGCTGAAGATGTCGCTGTCCGGCTGGTTTCCAGGTGTTGTGCCGAGAATGGCTCCCCCGTCGAAATCTGTTACCCCTGGCTCTCGGCTCTGATCGGAACTCCGCCTCTCCAGTCCTCTGCACTGCCGCTCCTCCTCCTCTAGCCCGAATGCAAATCATGCTTCTACCGTCCCCGCCCCCATGCGCATCCCCTGTACAATATAGCGCCCAGCCTTCGCCCAGATGATCTACAGGTGAGCCGAGTACCACGTGACCCGGGGGGGGGGGGGTGACAGGTGTGCTGCACAATGCCTTATTATTATTATTACAATCAGCATGCAAACAGTCCTCATTGTAGTGTAACAGTGCAGATAGGTCATAGTCCTATGAAGAGGTCCTGATTTCCTGGGAGCCGTGGTAACCCGTGAAAGCCGTGATGGCAGTGTCCCCACAAATATCCACTTCCTGAATGTTCTACCCACATCTATCAATCTCTATACACTGATATCCTGATCTATATACTCTGATCTCATCCACAATCTATATACTATGATCTCATCCACAATCTATATACTCTGATCTCATCCACAATCTATATAATCTGATATCCTGATCTATATACTCTGATCTCATCCACAATATATATACACTGATATCCTATATTATAATGAATATTACCCATCACAGTCTGTCTGAGTCCGCTTGCTAATGCACCCATATTATGAATATTACCACAGTCAGCTACCCAGAGCCTATTTTTTGAGAATCGTGATCTTCATTCTAAGCAAAAGAATCGCGATTCTCATTTTTCCCAGAATCGTGCAGCTCTAGTCCCTGCTGGATCGGCCGAATTTTGATCCATGTATGGCTGGCATAACTCTTCTCACTTGCAGGCATTCTTTAAGAAAGTCATAGACATTAAACTATGATTGTGCTGATGACTGCAGAAATATCCCTTATTACAATAAGTTACAATTCTATTAATATTTTTGAATTGTTTGAACACATATTTGTGCCAGTGGAGAAGAGTAGACAACCAATGAGAGTCACAGTCTGAAATCTGGGGAGACAACAGTATTTAGCCGAGAAAATATCAGACAGCCATTTGTTGAATCATAATGATTGGCTAGAGTGTCTGCTGCTAACCAAAAACAAGACAAATGTAATCAAACCTACTAAATTCAGATAACAGATATATGATGCCTGTGAGAATTGTAAGTTGTACTTCATACAAAGCATCTGCTAAAAGAGAAGAAATATTACAATATCACTAACCGGTGGTTTGGCTGGTGGTAATACAGCTCTGCCAGGAGGTCCAGGTGGGCCTACTAGAGGTTTTGTCACCTGAAAAGGCAATAGAAAATTATCAGATTCTAATGTGCTTTTACAATCCTTGTTAGTACACATTATTGTAAAATATTTGTATTGTTAAAAATGTAAACAAAAAATTGGAGGCAATTTTTGGTGCTCGTTGCTCAATTAATGCATCGGCTGGAATCCCTCATGCCGAGCCATTGTCTTCTCCCGTTGGGGGGGGGGGGGGCGGCGGGGGAAGCCGCCCCTGCCAGGAAAAGACAGTGTTTATTGCTGGCAGCTACAGGAAAAACCCAGCATGCTGGTTGTGCCCAAGTTGATCCATTGATCAATTTGGTACATTTAGCCTGCCCATACACTGTTGGAATCTCGGGCCAGTTCAGCAGGAATTCGATTCCATCTGTGTATGGCCTGCCTTAAGCTGACCATTGAGTTTTCATGTAAACAGTCACAGGAAGGTAATTTGTCAGAACATTATATAATGCTATCAGGGGCTATACAAATTTCATATGAAAGCTCTTAGATATTGTGTTCATTTGTCGTTGCAATGATGTAAATTTAAACATTCCATTTAGGGATAGAAGGAAGTGGATACGATTCCAAATGTTAATCTATGTATGGCAAGAACTTTTTTGATCAGATAAGAAATTAGAAAAATGTTCCATCCTTCTTTCATTTTCCTCATCCCTGCAGTCAAAAAGATTTGACCACACTTACCATTAGAAAATCAAACATTTTTAAAACCATGGTTTTAGAACTAAATTGTACCAGTATATGGCTAGCTTTAAAAAAAAAAAAGAGTTAAAGTGTCCAATAACATCTGCATTTCTGTGTCTTCCAGCTAGCAATGGCACCCTTTATATCTTGTATGAGCCTCAATGATAAAAAATATCCCTAACATGGCCACAGACAGAAACAAACAGCTCTGGAAACGTTTGTAATAGGTATTGAATTTTCATCCTCAATATCGGTAAAAGGTTGACCTAGTGTATGAAGGTCTGGGAATGTTTCCTTTCGGTTACCCCATATTGGGAGACCCAGGGGTTTACAATCCCCCCCCCTCCCCCTCCAAAAAAGACTAATCAGAGTGCCCAATCAATGGTCAACAATTTCACATGTTGAGGATTTATATCGGATTTCACATGTTGATGATTTATATCGGGGTGATGTTAAACCACCAACACATTTCCGAATTTGCATGTTCTTGAAATTGAAGGACTCGGTTTAGGTTAGACAAGATAACAGTTGTGGCTCATTGTGGCAGCATTAAAACCTGACAGACATTTCAACTCTCCCCCACCCCTATTGAAAACTAACAAGAAAACATTTGGTTGGAGTTTGGCATTGACACCCCTTTATTATGCTAACAAACAAAAACAATAAACAAACAGGAGAACAATAGTGAAGGAAGTTCCATTCTTATCTTTGACAATCTGGTAAAAAGGGATCTGATGGGGAGAGGAAACTTTAAGGTATGTAAACACTTGCCGGCAGAAGTATGAGCCGCATCATTAACTGGGGCTATGAACAAAAGTAAAAGAAAAGTTACCTGAGGAGATCTGGGGACAGATATAGGTACTCTTGGTTGGGAAGTAGAGATAAATGAAGGGGTCTGTTAATGCAAAAACAAAACATTTGTCAAATACACAGCCACTGAAAAACAAAACGTTCTTTACATAAACCCAAAGTAAACAATTAATGAGATGGGATTTGACACCTTAACTAGACAAGAAAGCAAATGGCAAATTGCTTTACCTGGCAGCTAATGTGTTTACAAATAAAAAATCACTGGCATATCCTATTTTATTAGACCAGGCAAAACAAATGAATTAACCTTTTTTTTTGGTTTGACTAGAGTTAAGCTGATCATACACTAGTGGAATTTCAGTTGCAAATTTTTGGAGCATGACTGTTTTCATCCACAGCTATGAGAAAATTCAAAGGAGCATTTTGTCATTGAATGAACAAAATCCTGAATGTAAGGCCCCTTTCACACTGGGGCGGGAGCCGCGGCGACGGTAAAGCAGCGCTATATTTAGCGCTGCTTTACCGTCGTTTTAGCCGTGGGATTCGGCCGCTAGCGGTGCGGTTTTAACCCCCGCTAGCGGCCGAAAAAAAGGGTTAAAATCCCCCGCAAAGCGCTGCCGTAGCGGCGCTTTGCGGCGGTATTGCCGTGGTATTACCGCGGTGTCCCATTGAAATTAATAGGTAGGAGCGGTATAGGAGCGGTGAATACACCGCTCCTATACCGCTCCAAAGATGCTGCTAGCAGGACTTTTTTGACCGTCCTGCTAGCGCACCGCTCCAGTGTGAAAGCCCGCTGGCTTTCACACTGGAGTGAATGGGGCCGGATTTTTTCAGGCGCTGTACAGGCGCTATTTTTAGCGCTGTACCGCCTGAAAAACACCCCAGTGTGAAAGGGGCCTTAATGTGTTTTTTCTTCAGGAAAAATCTGCCATATTGGAATACGCAAGTACTAGTCTGAAATTCCATTTAAGTAGCAGGTCTGGATGAAATTTTAAGGACTTAAAGTTGAGTTAAAGATGGCAGCATCAAATTATTATTATGATTATTACAGGATTTATATAGCGCCAACAGTTTACGCAGCGCTTTACAATATAAAAGGGAGACAATACAGTTTTAATACAATAAAATACAAGAGGATTAAAAAGGAAGTAAACCCATCGATCTAACAGTTTGAAAAAACAGTTACATTACCGGCATGCCGGAAATGCTAACTGTCACATTGGTTGTACTCTCAAACAAACTGTCAAACCATCCAATGGCTGGTGTCATAACTGATCACATGTGCAGCTTCATGGCAGTTAAAGATTAAACGGAGGCCAAGATGGCAGCTTCCTTGGCTGAAAACGATAGGAGGGTTTACTTCCACTTTAAGAGGGCCCTGCTCAGAAGAGCTTACAATCTAAAAGGGTGGGGGAGGTGGTACAAAAGGTTGTAACTGTGGGGAATGAGCTGATGGAAGTGGTAAAAGATTAGTTGGAGACGTGATAGGCTTCCCTGAAGAGATGAGTTTTCAGGGATTGCCTGAAGGTAGCTAGAGTAGGGGATAGCCAGACAGGTTGAGGTAGCGAGATCATGCTCTAAAGAATGTTTTTTTCAGAATTTCCATAGAAACCAAATCCTACTGGTGGATGACCAGATTTAGGAATGGTAAAACCTCTGCCAGGTTATATTTTCTGTCTGTTTCTCTGTGCTGAGGGCTAAACGTTAGTAAATAAGGTGAAGCTCTGCTGACTTCCATCATGTAATCAATCATGTTCAAGCTAAAATATATTTTTTTTTCCATTTTGCACATAATTGGGTATTCTTTGAAAAATTATATTTCATCACATTCACTTAGCACTGGGGAAAATTTCTTTGCCAAGTGAAACTTTATTTACAAAGTAAGCAGCTTATTTTCCTTTGGTAAATCAACCCCAAAGTTTTTCCATCAGTCTCTATAATGTGCAAACATTGCAGCTTGTCAGACATTTGATCTTTTCTTACAGGTTTAGTTTATATCTCACCTTCTCCGTATCTTCACTGGGAACTATAGTAATAAATGCCGATCGGGAGTCTTGTAAATTAGAGGTGCTTGCGATAAGTTGGGGGCGTCCAATCAAGGGACTGGGGGAATCCTTCCTGATGTACAGTTTGTTGCTCATGCTCTCCTGAAACAAAGGGTTTGATAACCCAGAGCCTGACCCGGGTGTAGCCATTCTAGAGAAAAAAAAACACAAGAGAATTATAATCCCTGACTTGAGCACTCTCAAACACTACATCTGCAGAAATTGTATTCTTTTCAAATAAATATTACTAATAAGGAGGATGTGCAGTTTCCCTTTGGGATTCTGCTCAAATACAGGCAGCTGAAGAACAATAAATCGCCAACACATGTTCTCTTGTGCAATGTTCTGCAACTCAGATTATACAAACTGCTGCAAGCAAGAATATTCTGTGGTCTTGAATGTTTATGAACTGACTAAGACTTTTCTATATTTATTTTTTTGTCAGTTCTATGTATCTGTCCAGGCAGAACTGAAAGTTTATGCCTGTAGCAAATGTTTTATCCAAATTCCATGCGTTTGTTTTGAATATTCTTCCCATATCTTAAAGCTGATCTCCAAGATAAGCAAACATTGTCTAAATACAAGAGGTACGTGCATTCTTACTTGAATCTTGGTGTGCTTTATTTTTTTTTGCAATAATCCAGTGTGAAACTTTGTGTCTGTGCAAGAACTTCCTGTAATAAAGACTGGTCACTGCTGTTCTCTCCCCTTGTGCAGGGTGACTGGTCTTGTATCCACCCCCCTGTAGTTTTCTGCAGGCAGCCTGTAGTGGGCAGGGCCTGCTAGGCCCCTCCCAAAGCTCTGCTCTCTGCACAGGCTATATACAGCACAGTGATGATTTTACTGCTGCTTTTACAAGTAATATATGGATTTATAAAGGTATTCGATGCACACAAAGTGGATTAATATCTTTGAGGTTTCTGAAGACTAGATTTAAATTAAAATGTTTGTGCTTGGAGATCAGCTTTAAGGATCTATACATTGGATACATTAAATCACAATAATACTGTTAATTTTGCAAACTGAAATAAACAGCATAAGAAGTCCAGCAGTTAATTTCTTTTGTGCATTGGAAGGAGAACACAACTGTAGAAAACCACAAAATCCACCGACCATGAAGCAGGAAATGATCCTAACACAGCTGTAGGAAGTGGCCAGAGAGGGGAGCGGTTGTGGTCCATTGCAGATAATGATGAAACACCATACAAATTCATCTCTAATCTCTTAAAAATATCTGTGCACAGCACAGAAAAGCCTTCTTCTGGTCTATTAGAACAAGAGATTTTACAAAAACTCCACACATAAAGCTGCCAAACTTTGTGAGAACCTTCCTCTTTAACTGCTCTGCAATAATACTACGCTAATTCAAATGACCTGGAATAGCAATTAGACTATTCCATGGTAGCCTGCCTCTCAAAAAACAAGCAATTACTACGTTTCCTTGGAATAACAATAGTGAATTACTTCGAACTAAGCCTCAGTTCACACTATGAACAGCATGTAAATTGCACAGGAATCACACTGCATTCTAGTTAAATTTACACGCGGTGCAGTTTTAGTGTGGTGCGATATTAACCAATTCATTTTGAAAGGGCTCAAATCGCACTGCATCATATCAAAGCCATGCATACACAAATTTTGGAATTGCACTTCAACCTGATCGCATTGTACATTTATACCATGCAATCTGATGCAGGCAAACGCACTGCGTGTGCGACCTGTGTTTGGGGTGTCATTAAGATTGCACTGACACCCGTTGCAGATCGCAAGGGCAGTGCAATTTGAATGCGGTGTGGGAAACGTGGACGGATCGCAGGGTTTCCCATGCTGCAGTAGTGTGAAACTAGGTTAAGAAGCCAATACTTTCAAATAATAGTGAAAAAAATTATATCCTATACATAATTAAAGCAAAACTGTGCTGACAGATACAAGTGCTGGCACTGGTAACATCTTCATAGTTACATAGTAGGTGAGGTTGAAAAAAGACAAAAGTCCATCAAGTCCAACCTATGTGTCTGATTATATGTCAGTATTACATTGTATATCCCTGTATGTTTCGGTCATTCAGGTGCTTATCTAATAGTTTTTGATACTATCGATGTCCCCTCGCTGAGACCACCACCTGTGGAAGGGAATTCCACATACTTGCCACTCTTACAGTAAAGAACCCTCTACGTAGTTTAAGGTTAAACCTCTTTTTCTAATTTTAATGAGTGGCCACGTGTCTTGTTAAACTCCCTTCAGTGAAAAAGTTTTATCAATATTGTGGGGTCACCAGTATGGTATTTGTAAATTGAAATCATATCCCCTCTCAAGCGTCTCTTCTCCAGAGCGAATAAGTTCAGTGCTCGCAACCTTTCCTCATAACTAATATCCTCCAGACCCTTTATTAAGCTTTGTTGCCCTTCTTTGTACTCGCTCCATTTCTAGTACATCCTTCCTGAGGACTGGTGCCCAGAACTGGACAGCATACTCCAGGTGCGGCCGGACCAGAGTCTTGTAGAGTGGGAGGATTATCGCTTTATCACTTGAGTTAATCCCCTTTTTAATGCATGCCAATATTCTGTTTGCTTTGTTAGCAGCAGCTTGGCATTGCATGCCATTGCTGAGCCTATCATCTACTAGGACCCCCAGGTCCTTTTCCATCCTAGATTCCCCCAGAGGTTCTCCCACCAGTGTATAGCTTGCATTCATATTTTTGCCACCCAAATGCATTATTTTACATTTTTCTCCTTTAAACCTCATTTGCCATGTAGTTGCCCACCCCATTAATTTGTTCAGATCTTCTTGCAAGGTTTCCACATCCTGCGGAGAAGTTATTGCCCTGCTTAGCTTAGTATTGTCCGCAAATACAGAGATTGAACTGTTTACCCCATCCTCCAGGTCATTTATTAACAAATTAAATAGAATTGGTCCCAGCACAGAACCCTGTGGGACCCCACTACCCACCCCTGACCATTCCGAGTACTCCCCATTTATCACCACCATCTGAACTCGCCCTTGAAGCCAGTTTTCAATCCATGTACTCAGCACCCTATGGTCCATGCCAACAGACATTATTTTGTACAGTAAACGTTTATGGGGAACTGTTTCAAATGCTTTTGCAAAATTCAGATACACCACGTCTACGGCCTTCCTTTATCTAGATGGCAACTGACCTCCTCATAGAAGGTTAATAGATTGGCTTGGCAAGAACGATTCTTCATGAATCCATGCTGATTACTGCTAATGATACAGTTTTTATTACTAAAAGCTTGTATATAGTCCCTTATCATCCCCTCCAAGAGCTTGCATACTATTGTATTGTATATATGTTAGCCTAACTGGTCTGTAATTTCCAGGGATGTATTTTGTGCCCTTTTTAAATATTGGTGCTACATTGGCTTTTCTATAATCCGCTGGTACCATTCCAGTCAGTAGACTGTCAGTAAAAAATAGGAACAATGGTCGGGCAATTACTTGCCCAAGTACCCTCGGGTGCAAACCATCAGGTCCTGGTGATTTATTAATGTTAAAGTGGAGCTCCACCTTCAAAAAAATGATTTAAAGCCAGCAGCTACAAATACTGCAGCTGCTGACTTTTAATAAATGGACACTTACCTGTCCAGGGTGCCCGCAATGTCGGCAGCAGATGACGAGCAATCGCTCGTCTCCCGGCTGCCCCCACCGCCATCCTCGGTCAGGGAATCAGGAAGTGAAGCGCTGCGGATTCACTGCCCGGTTCCCTACTGCGCATGCGCGAGTCGCGCTGCGCGTCTTCACTGGTCCCCGTTGTGTTCTGGGAACTGTGTGTTTCCTAGAACACAATGGGGGGGGGGGGGCAGGCATCTGCGGATATTCTGCAGCTATCTATGCCTGTACGGTATCCCCTGAAAGGTGCCAATTGTGGCACCGGAGGGGGGGGGGGGGAATCCGACGAGCAAAAGTTCCACTTTAGGGTGGAGCTCCGCTTTAAGTTACCCAAGTCTAATTCTAATTCTGTCCTCTGTTAGCCATGAGGCTGCTTCCTGTGATGTGTCATGAGGATAAACACTGCAGTTTTGGTTACTGAAGCCCCCCGATTCCCTCGTGAAGACTGAGGAGAAGAATAAATTCAATACCTTCGCCATCTCCCCATCCTTTGTAACCAGATGTCCTTCCTCATTCTTTATGGGGCAAATATGGTCTGTCCTCCCTTTTTTACTGTTTACATACTTAAAGAATCTCCTTTTAAAAATGCTAGTTGCCTGGCTGCCATGCCATACAATTCAGTGAGCCAGAATAAGTAATGAAGTTCAGACTGCAATCTGATTTTTGTATGTAAAGGCAACACATTTTTTTAGTTTTGGATAGTGTAGGAAGGGTTAAAACCCCTATCAAGCATTTTATTTATTTTTTTACTGTCTAGCTCATTAAGAAGATTTCCCTTCATTTCCCTGCCCTGGAAATGCAAAGGAAAGTGAGGGTAATTCCCCTAATAGACAGTTGTCATCAAAACACATGTCCTCAAGGGAAGATTTTCTAGTTTTGATGACAGCTCAAACTGTGGATTTCTCATCTTTCTTTCTTGGTGATAATGGTCTTCGGGCCGAATGGAGACTATGAATATTCCTACCAGATGCGGTCATTGTTAGGGTATTCAAACAGACGTGGTGTAGTGGTTAGCACTCTCACCTAGCAGTAAGAATGGTCGCTGGTTCAAATCCCAACCACGACACTACCTGCCTGGAGTTTGCATGTTCTCCCTGTGCCTGCGTGGGTTTCCTCCGGGTACTCCGGTTTCCTCCCACAATCCAAAGACATGTAGGTAGGTTAATTGGCTTCTGTCCAAAAATTGGCCCTAGTATATGAATGGGGATCTTGGATTGTGGGCTCCTTGAGGGTAGGGACCGATGTGAGTGTGCAATGTACAGGGATAGGGACAATTGTAAACACTCACTCAGGTTGAACTGGATGGACTGATGTCTTTATTCAACCTTACTAACTATGAAACTATGAAACTATGAAACTATGACGTGAGCACTGTGGCTGCAATAATATAATAGCCAACAGTGTATATTCCAACATCCACACTAATGAAGACTGGAGAAATATATTGGTGAAAGGAGGAATTTATTTTTCTCTCGTTCAGCCCTTGTTTGGCTAGCTTACCTCTGGTGCCTATTGGACCGCACAGTAATATTTAGACACCTCGCACAGCTATTTCAGTAGGAAAGAGGTGGTAAAACAAGGAAATTTAATGCTGTTATTTATCAGAATGCAATTTTATTTTGTGCCCTAAAAAAAACGTAACCTTTAACTGTTATCCTGTACTGAATTATTTCAGCGCCTGCTCATATGTTTTTTTTTTTTTGCTCTGTTGCAGAGATATCAGATCTTGACGCCAAAACATGATGGTTCACAGGAAAGAAAGCATTTTTATAGGCAGCTAACAGGATCGAACAAGTTTTAAGTTTTCTGTTTTAACTTTGTTGGTTGCAGGACTTGGGAAAGGTAACAAACTAACAGAACATTAATGACTAGTTTAGGTTGCAAAAAAAAAACATTTTTGCAAATTAGGGACATATACTAAGAGCAAACAAAGCAACTCAAGGACTCATACTTCTGGCAATCGTCTAATAGAGTATGATTCTGTATAATGTAATCAATAAATGGTCATAAAGCAGCAACATAAAAAGGCAGTGTGTCCTCAACCCCACAATCCTATCGTTCTTTTAGAAGGTTCTTATAGGAACGTAAATACTTTAGAGCAGCTGAATGTCCTTGATTTGCATTTAAATTGCAATCGAATTCTAATCTTGTATACAACTCTCAGAGTACCAATTAAAGGAAATATCAAGAAAACAAAACTGCCAAAATATTCATACTGTAAATAAAGGGCCCTCTCCCACACATTTCGTGGGGACAACAAAATGACCTCCATTTGGACATCTATTTTAAAATTTCACCAAGACATATATCAAATTCTTGACAAAGGTTTCACCTTTTCTGTGGAAATTTCCTTTGTCTCTTCCTGTAGTAGAACATTGCTCCAGCAACTATTACAGCAAAAACACAAACTGCGACTAGAATTCCAACAATGAGGAGCCCTCTATTCTGATCTGTAGAAAAAAAAAGAAGAAAGTGACTACCGGTATGTCTTTTGTTTCTTAGCAGAGAATAAGGGCAAGCCAGTATCAGAGACAAGAAAAATGTCAGAGTGTTTTACGGATTGCTACCTGCAGAGTTTTCTGTAAATTTGTGGTCACAGTATGGTGGTGCCCAACCAGGGTCACAATGACACTGTCGCTTATGGTTACAGACCTATAAAATAATAAAAAAAAACACATTTGAGATTTTCAAGCTTATTAATGTGGTGCATAATTCAGTTGAATATTGCAACATGGTACTACAATGTCATCTCACAAGACTAAAAACATCATTATAATTATCTCCTCACTTTAGAAGCATTTGTAAGGCCTGGACCCTTGAGTACTGTTAATGAAGCAAGACTTATGCCCCGTACACACGAGCAGATTTTCCGTCGGAAAAAACTTGGATATTTTTTCCGATCGAATTTCGATCTAAATTCATTCAAGCTTGGCTTGCATACACACGGTCACACAAAAGTTCTATGAACTTTCGACCGTCAAGAACGCGGTGACGTACAACACTACGACGAGCCAAGAAAATTAAGTTCAATGCTTCCGAGCATGCGTAGGAATTTTGCTTGTCGGAATTTGTACAGACGATCGGAATTTCATATCGGAACTTTTTCCAACCGAAAAACAGAGAAAATGCTTTCAACTTTTTGCTGGCGGGAATTCCGCCAGCAAAAGTCCAATGGAGCATACACACGGTAGGAATTTCTGACCAAAAGCTCTAATCGGACATTTACTGGCAGAATTTCCGATCGTGTGTACGGGGCATTACTGGGGGAGAGTCCAAAGATCCACTCAAGGACTACTCATGCAAAATATATTTAAATGCTTCAGTTCCTATCTAACCCTTGTGGAACAGGGAATTTACGTTTTACTTTAGCAAAAATGTTATCATATTTGGGGCAGTCAAGGCTTTCTTTTGGCAATATTGCCAAATATTGTTTTATTTTCTATGCATTTGAAAGGCAAAAAAAAATGCAACTAAACCAGTCACATCTAGTTTGACCAATGTTTGGCCTCATTTGCACAGCGTGTATCAATGTGTATCCCTTGTGAGGGTCAGATTTACCTGCACAGGTATTCCATGCACCTTCCTGCAGGCAGACTCATTGATATCTATAGGGACGCAGTTGCCGCACAAACATAAATGCTGCTCCCAATCTGTGCAGATGCAGGTGAACAGCCCCAAAACGCAGACAGTGTGCATTTAGGGCCGAGCACCTGCACACCCACAAATGTCAAATTGGGAGCAGCGGCTGTGTCCGTGCAGCCAATGTGTCCCAATAGACATCAATGGGGCTGCCTGCATAGGGATGCATGGAACATTTGTGTATCCCCGTGTAAACATAGCCCTACCATGGTGTATACATTGATATGCCCCCTACAGCAATGTTATTTAAAAATAAAGGCCTTTTAAAAATTTGCAAAATTGTATTTACGCAAGAAAAACAAATAAAAAAGTTTACATATAAATTGTAAAATAAAGTTATTCAAGTAGAAATTAGCAAGAATAATAATAATAAATGGTGAAGAGGAAGGAGATACATTAGAACTGATTAGGGTTACCTAAGGTTTACCATAGGGGTTAAAGAGAAACAAAACACAGAAGTTAAATGGAATATATTTACACACCCCTCTGTTGTTGCACTTTGCAGAGCAGTTCTTGTCTCCATACACGGATAAATCCTGGCATTCCCCTTCAAAACAGACCTACAATAAAAGAATACTAACTGTTGGTGAGTTGTTAACTACACTTGAGAAATATATATGGCACTTTCCTAGATCAATACTATTGAAACTATTAAATTCAAAGTCATAAATTCAAAACAAAATTGAAAATAAATTACAATTTGAATTTGTGCTTGGTTTAATTTTTTGAAGGCAGCAGCTTGGATATATGTTCAAATTTAGGTCTTCATATATGTGTGCGTCGATAGATATACACATACACGCACACATGTTTGTATAAAGACCTAAATTTGCACATATAATATATTAAAGCTGCTACTTCAGATAATTAAACCAATCACAAATTCAAAATTACATAGTTACATAGTAGGTAAGGTTGAAAAAAGACACAAGTCCATCAAGTCCAACCTATGTGTGTGATTATATGTCAGTATTACATTGTATATCCCTGTATGTTGTGGTCGTTCGGGTGCTTATCTAATAGTTTCTTAAACTATCGATGCTCCTGTTGAAACCACTGCCTGTGGAGGAAATTCCACATCCTTGCTGCTCTTACAGTAAAGAACCCTCTACGGAGTTTAAGGTTAAACCTCTTTTCTTCTAATTTTAAAGAGTAGTCACGTGTCTTATTAAACTCCCCTCCGTGGAAAAGTTGTATCCCTATTGTGGAGTCACCAGTATGGTATTTGTAATTTGTAATTTATTTATCATTATGATTTGAATTTATGACTTTCCTAGATCAGTAAGATCACTGAATGCTAGAAGTGTTAAACATCTTACCATTCCAATGCCACACTTTGTGCCAGTGGGCACCATTCCAGGGTCAGCTGTTACTCCACTTTCCTGATCAGACAGTTCAGCCAATTTGCACTCCTGTCCACCAAGTAATTTTATCACATACTTGTTGTTAGTTATAGGGAATTCTGCTCCCCTTACACAGTGTATTCGACCACATTTGACATCCCTGTAACATAACAATGGCAACTATATTATTCATCACTCTTGCTCATCGCTTTTGCACATACATCAAAAACACACACCTGCACACTTAGAGCAAATAATAGTAGTTTTAGTTGTACATTAATTCATATTTGACTACTGTGTGGTTCTAAATATTAGAAAAATTGTAAAATGTTATATCAGTTAGTGGTAATGGCTCCTTAGTCACAACCACTATCACAAGATATCTAGGATCTCTGTTTTATCTGTATCTTATAAAGGATAAAACACTGTATACTTACTTTGTTTTACAGCTACTGTATCCATACTCTGTCTTTTTGCAATGCAAGTGCTTATTGCCATGAACATTGCTCCTGAAGCAGTCATCAGGTGCAACCTGAGCATCTGGAAGAAAATATTGCCTTGTCAATTAAACCAGTTTATTACTGTAAGGTCATACAAACTTTGCATGTCATGGGCCCAGGAACCGATCCATTAAAATTCTGGTATCATGTACACAGTCATGGATCAGAAAAAGATCCTAGAATTCAGCCGAAGTTTGGATTTATCAGCATACTTAATACTACAATTTCACCATGCTCCTGGGTCCATCCAGCAATGCTGGAAGCAAACAGCTAAAACCCAGTGACAATGTCACCCTATATAAGATGCATATTGAGTACAAATATGTAATAAAATATCACACAATGTAATGCAAAAGTACATGCTTCCAAATCATCTAGTTAACAAGGTTTTATTTTGTTCACTACAGACTATGGCGCATTGCTTTTTTGCTCATGAGATAAAGGTCTATATGTTCATATTGTCCAAATGTAATGAAATTATATGTACAGCTTTCTATTACAAAACCAATACAGAAGCCCGTATACCAGTGATGGCAAACCTTGGCACCCCAGATGTTTTGGAACTACATTTCCCATGATGCTCAACTACACTGCAAAGTGCATGAGCATCACGGGAAATATAGTTCTAAAACATCTGGGGTGCCAAGGTTAACCATCAGTGCCATATACAATGACACCAGGATGAAAGATTTGCTAGGTATTCTATCAGTACATAGGTCTTTTATAAGTTAGTGATCATACCTGATCCCCAGAGAGTCTTACAGTGCTGACCAAGGGATGGACATAGTCCATTATAACAGTAGCCATTGCTGGAACAAGGAAGCCCATTCTCCTGAAAGGCATCCTCCGGACATTGAGCAGAATTTCCTGTGCAATATTCTGGAAGATCACACTCTCCCTTTCTCTTGCGGCACATTTCCCCAACTGGACGAATCTGACAAAAAGCAGTAGTAAGAATCAATTAAACGTCCTATCAAATGTCAAGGAAAAATATATTTTGCAGAAGAAATGATACCAATAATTTAACAATGATCCAACAAAACATTAGATTAGCTTGAAATGTGTACCTTGCACTGCCGACAACACTCTCCTTGTGCACACTCTGCTCCCTCTTTCAGTTTGCATGTTGTGGCATTACAGCATGAGTTAGTACATTCCTGAAAATGTAAACAAAATAATAATGCATGAATATATTACGTTCTTTAGCATGCTAAAGTGGATTTACTAAAGGATGTGAGAAATCCCAATTTACGTATTTCATCTGCACATGATTGGATAATGGGAACCTTTTATTGTGTAAACATACTCAAATCCTTAAGTAAATCAGCCTCATTGAGTTTACACAAACTGTCCTAGAGGATTTTAAGTTAAAGTGTTTGTAACCCTAAAAAAAAAAAAAAAAAAATAGATCCTGTTCCTTCAAAGCATGAACAGTGCTTGTGCTGTGTTATTTGGCCCTTTCTATCACCTGAAATACCTGGCTGATCCTGCCTGGTTCTGCCCTCCCCCCTGTAAACTGACCACGGTTTATCATAACTGCCGAGTCTTGACACAGTGGTCAGTTTACGTGCCTCCATCATCCGCAGCTCTCCTCTATCCTCCTCTCCCCCCCTGCCTCCCTGCCTGTCAGCTCCGATTATTCCCCGACCCTCCTTTTCTGCTGCTATCATAACTTAGTGCACATGCTACAATCCCCTCTGTTATAATGATTTTTCCCAGTGTATGTGTTTTTTAAAAAATACGCCACTATATACCTTATTTTATAGCGCCGCTTAGCGCTCAGGTAACCGGTCGCCTCTCCTCTCCTGGCTGATTCAGCAGTGGATTCCTGGCCCCACTCACTTTGCTGTCAGATCGAGGGAGAAGAGAGGTGGCCGGGCATGTGAGTGCAGAGTGGCGCTATAAAATAAGGTATATAGCAGCGTATTTTTTACAAAACACATACGCTAAGGGGAATCATTTATTATAACAGAGGGGATTGTAGCATGAACACTAAGTGGCTTAACTACCACTTTAAATTGTGGTATAAAATTTCTCATTCTTCAGGTAACTATGAATATGGAACAAAAGTACCAAATTTGCTGATTTTCCATTTTCCTTGGATGGTCTATAACATAAGATCCAACATCTGTATGTTCTCTGTACACACAATGTACCTCAGCTGATTACTTTCACAAGTGATAATTTTGCTATTCATATCATAATAGAGATATTTTCTAGAATGTCCAGAGTGTCTCTCTTTGTTTAAAGTGGAACTTCACTCTCTCAATCAATATTGACTGTTTTTAATCCTTATGCGGCTAGCACTATTAAACAGATTGTAAAGTATTATTATATTTACTTGTTTAAACTTTTTGTTGGAAAATCATGCCCCAGGAGTCTTCAGGAGAGCAGGATGAGTTGTCTCAGCTAAGCACACCCACCTACCCACATGCCTGAGCTAAGGGCAGATGGATTCCAGGAAGTAAATGCTACATGAATTGTCAGTTCTTACATAAGATAGCCACAACCATTTTTTTTTCAAAGTAATTTCTAAGCAAAACGAAGCCTGGAGGCATGGATAGATGGGTGAGTTTGCTTTGAATATTAAAAATAAATTTAAGTGGATCTAAAGCCTCAAGGTTTTTTACCTTAAGGCTTGCTATATATAAAAACCTTCTCTACTGCAGGATCCCCCCAACCCCCACCTTATTTTTACCAAATCTGATCCCACCAAGCAACATGCACGAGAGCAGCGTGTCTCACCACTGTCTCCCTCCTCATTGGGCAGATTGATAGCAGCGAAAGCAATTGACTCCCACTCCTGTCAGTTAACTCCAGTGATGAAGGAGCGAGGCCAAGTCCTGCTATCTGTGTCAATGAATGCAGCAGTGGGGGTCGGGAGCTAGCTTGCATGAGTTTCCTATTGGGGGCACCAGCAAAAGAGGAGGAGCCAGGGGCGCCAGCAGGGGGACCCAAGAAGAGAAGGATTGGGGCCGCTCTGGGCAATTCTGTTGCACAGAGCAGGTAAGTATAGACATAGTTGTTATTTAAAAAAAAAAAAAAATCCTATACAACCACTTTTAAATAGTGTTCTTGACTTGTGGAGACTCTAAAGTGTTGTAGTTAAAGATTCTAAAGGTATAATGTGACAATTTATGCTGTGAAATAAATGTCTAAATACCTAAAGTCTTACATTTTGCTTTCTATATGAGTCATGCTCATATCACACATATCACACTCATAAAAAACTCATAGTGAATAGGATGCTTGTTTGTATATGAATATTTTTGTGAATGTATACATTCAATAGTTATATATATATATTCTGGGAATGCATGTAGATGTTACCTCAGGTGTTCCGCAGTCACATTCTTCCCCACTCTCCACAAATTCATTTCCACACACTGGACCCCCAAACAGCTGGGTGCTATCAGGGACATTGAATAGACAGGTAGGGCTAGCATCCCTAAGGAAAGTTTGCAGGTCTTGTCGGCTGCAGCTGCTGAAAATCTTGGGGTACACTATACTGCATATCAGAGGACATAAAAACAAACAAACTTAAGAGTTAATTGCAGACAATATGAAAGTTACATTGCAGGTACACACACTTGCAATGCAAGGAATATTAAAAACACAGAAATTTATGTCAGTACTTACCCAACACTCTTTGACATGACACAGCCTCCTTTGTCCCTGGTGACTGCACAGGTACACTGGGCTACATCTTCATCATGAGACATTCCAAGATTGTGCCCCATTTCATGTGCCATGGTAGAAGCAGCGCCAATGGCATTTGTACTGTGGTCCTGGGGTTTTAGATTGAGATTGCAATTAATGAAAGGAAGAATTTAGTGGCCAAGCAAAGTTTCAGATGAATAAATAAAAATATATAGAGAAACGGTAATTTTACATTTACAAGCCTAAAATTCAGCTGTCTGGTAAGGAGATCCATTCTTTTGTTGATCATCAAAAATTTGACAAATTATATACTCACTTGGTTAACAGCTCCAGAATCCCCTGTACACATTGCAAGTTTGGTGGCCAGACCTACAGTGCTCCCTTCAAAGTCCACTCCACTGTAAATATGAAAAACAACACAGGTAGATGTTAACAAGTGACAAATGCCATCACAAAAAAAAAAAAAAAAAAAAAAAAAAAGTGTAATTCTGGAGTTGGAACAGTAATAAGTAACATTCTAAATCTTACGTGACAAACTGGGCATTATCATGCATTTTCTTTCGAAGAAGGTCACTCTTGCGCCAGCTCAGGAAATTATCCAAGGTCACACCAGCATTAGAGCTCACTACTATTTTGTCTCGCTTGGTCCAAATTTCCATCCCAATAAGAGCCACTCGAAAATTTAGGGAGCGGTAAAGCTTTAAAAAATAAATTAAAAAAAGTATTTAAGTACAAACACTAGATTAAACAAAAAAATCTGTATTTAGAACATCTATATACAAAACAAAGCTCATAACAGTGGGTTATTTTATGAGTGAATCTAGTATATGTAAAATAGTATTATAAATAGTATTACGTTCTTTACACAATTTTACCCACCAATGGGTTTGTAATTGAGTTCAGAGAGTCTTGTTAACATTAATTGTATGCAGCACATCCCCATCCTAGAACTCCTTATACAACACACTGCAGGAAAGCAAAAGAACCTGTCCAGTCCCATCTTCCCCCAGCCTCTGATTAAACAATAAATGGGAAAGACTGGAGGCTGATATTAAGACAGATACGGGTACTTATACTAGTTCATTGTAAAACACTTTACACATTTGTTTAAATTAATACCTGCCATACAAAAATATAAAAACCCTAAATGTGTATCTTAAAATATTGTTTTATAAATTGCATTAATTACACAAATTTATAGATGGATCCATCTAGCCTGAACTGGAATGCTGCAAAATTGTTGCTTCACCATTTTTTTTTATATATAGTGCTAGGGAATCCTTACTACATTTTGCTGAAACAGTTTATAATATACATACATTAGTCATAAAAGGGGTCATCGGCTTGTCTGCATATTAGCAAGAAAACCATTATAAGTGATGGTAATACAACTCCGAATAGCATCTTGACATGCTAAAGCTCCTACCTTGTCTACATGATTAACGATCTCCTTCATGCGGTGTTGGACTGTAGGTATATCTTTGTACTTTAAATACTGCAAAGAAACAGAAACAAATACTATAGAAACCAGTGGTGGAAAGCAAAACGATAGTGATGTTGATTTTCTGAAGATCTGTAATTTACCTCTGCGTTGTCAACCACAAGAAACAGTTCCACATATCTGGTACCAGTTTGTAGTGGAGCAGATCGCTAAAAGAGATTTAAAAGAAATTTTAATTCACACAATTTTCTGTATTACAAATATATTGTATTATTGACTGCAATATATAGATTAATTTGTACCCACTGTGGAATTAAATGTTTGGTGGTGTCAGGAGTTAACCTTCTGGTTTGTAAATGTCCTAGGGACTTTGGTGTCGAGAAATCCCCATAATTTCTGATTCTGTTCCAAACACATTGGAGTTTTACATGTTCTACCCCTCCTGTCTCATTCTTCATATTGTTATAAATTAAAAATCTAGAAGGGAGAGACCTTAAAGCAGTATTAAACCCCAAAAAAATGAAATATTTTGTAGGTTACTAATACTTAAATGTGGTGGCTGCATCTGTTTAGCCTCTATTTTCTATGGATGATCTGGCCAGTAAGTAACTTCAAACAGCCTAAGCTGTCCAGCAAAATTGACATTTGGGAAGTTGAGACAAACCATTTACCACAGGGTAGTATACAATGGTCAGCTTTTGTTCATTTACAGTATATAAAGCCTTAGTGTAAGCTGGAGTTCAGCTTTAACTGATTAGTCAAGTCCATCTAAACCTGCTAGTGCATCTAACACTGCCCTATTTTCAGATTGACAATGCTGCTGTCTTCCATCCAGAGTAGAGACACCCAAAGACAGGAAGTGATTATCGGCTGAAGTTCAAAATAAAGGGGAAAAAAAGCCTTAAAAAAGAAAAGTAAAAAGGGGTTGAGGTTTTTAACAGTGTTTAAATCCCTCCCCTATCCTACCAAATCAACACCTCAGCATGCATGTTCAACCATGCATAAACCGATCTTGGATCGTGAGAAACATTTTTAGGAAAGATCAGAATCAGAACAAACTTTAACATGAACGATAATGTGGGTCTGTACTATCTGCATTAACATGGATGTTCACCCAAACTATCATGATTACTAATTGGTTAAGCAATGGTGCCCAATAACAAAAGAGGGAGGTCAGATGTGCAGACTTGATCTGGCCACCCCCAGCCCTAAGAACCCCATTTTATCCAAAAACACGCAGGTAGAGAAAGGTCATCTCATGTCTGATGACACCCTAATCCACCACTCTAGCCACAACCTTTCTGGATATAATAATAGGTGGGGGGATTATCACTGAGCACCTGCTTACACAAATATATTAGGTTAGAGCATCTGTCAACTTTTCATTGCTGCCTGTTCTCATTTGGGATGTGTCAGCTCACTTCCTGTCAGACAGAACAGGAAATTAAGGGAAATGCAACCTGTCAGGATTTTATTGTTGCTTGTGTCCACATTGGGAAACCTTACTCTCACCTCTTGTCTGAGTTAAGGGTGACTCGCAGAATGGGAAACAAGGGGAAATCTCCATAACAAAAACACAGAGCATTTGACATCTATAATTTATCAAACCATATTGCACAGTCATCTGTAAGTAACTCCTGTGAAGGGTGGGTGCATGGCTTTATGGTGGTACCATGCGCAATCCAACAATGAAGAGAAAACCAGCACACCATAAATTGGATTCTCAAGAAACATTAAATGAAGTTCCTTATTAGCAAAAAGTTACAGCAATGTTTCGAAAGAACAATGACCCTATTTTTCAAGGTGACAGGTTTCTGTTTGTCACCTTGAAAAAGAAAGCCTTTTTTTGCGATTAAAGTGTATCTAAAGGTACCAATTTTGGATAGGGTGGAGAGGGATTAGAACACCTCTTGGTTTTTAATGCTGTCTATGTCGCAGTTAGGAAAATTCACCCTCTCGCTCTATTTCACCTGTTTACGGCTATCATCAAAAAGTAAAAGAAAATCCCAAATTTTGGGTTGGCACTAAAACAGTAATAGAGGGGAAATCCTCCAATGGGAGCACTAGTCCTGGTGAAACCCCAGGATTCCCTCACTTTGGAGGGATTTCTTCTCACTTCTTTGTTTTGGCTATGAGACAGGAAGTGAAGGGAAATCACCCCTATGGGGCACAGATGGAAACAAAAACTGACAAGGGTTATACCCTCCTTTACTCCATCCAAAATGTAAAAAAAAAAAAAAATTTGGCCTTTAGGTACGCTTTACAAGCTGACTGGCAAATCTCCTCAATGGGATAAACAGCATTTAAAACCTTGCAGAGGTTATATCAAGGGAACCAATGAAAAGACCCAAACTTACCCATGGCTGGGGCTTCAGCATTGTGGCCACTTTTGGTCCATAATCATACACAGTGCTGGTATTGCTGCCTTGACAAGTTCCTCTCTTCATCCGCAGATGTTCATGCTTATAAACCGCATGTGCTCCTTGGTCATCATCAGATCCTGGGAGAGGTTCAATCAAGTACATCTGCCCGTCCACTTGCATAAATCCACTGAAAATATACATGGCAATGAAAATGCTGCAGCTGCAGAGTGTCAGGTATTTACCTACATATTTGTATGTATAACATAGTTACATTTATGGTGGGGGAATTATCACCTGCTTACACAAATATATTTAAAAAGTTCAACTTCAAACCTATCCATTTCTTGCAGCATGTTCACTTAGCTGTAAAATTTGTTTAAAATATGACAATAATTGCAGCATATGATATTTTTTCAGAATGCAATGGTGCCAATACTAGTAGACCAAAATCATACATTCCAAAAGTAACCTGCCACAAGCTGAAAAATGTAAAACTGTGAATGTGAAAAAAATTCAAAGTAAGCAGTAGATCCAGAAACACATGCACCTAGACCCTTATGTAAATGTAGACTTTTACAGGAAAACACCCCACTATTTCTGTTGGTTGTTTAATATGATGGACAGCCTTGCCTGCGAACAAGAAGTCTCCAGAAGTGAGAGCAGCAGGATCAAGTTTGACTTTTTCAAGAAAAGCTTTGATCTGCATACAACTTTAGAGAGACATATTTATAAAGCAGTGCACATAACAATCACCAAATATTCACTTCTGGTGAATCCTCATGGTGGATGTGCTTTAAATTAGAGGTAATGATTAACAACTTCTCAATGTTAGCTGAATTTCACATTTACTGCTTTATAAATATGGCCCATAATTTACGGACCATTTTTTTTTTCTAGATATTCACAGAGCGCTGGCAGCCATGAATTTCTTCAAATTTTAACAATTTTGCCTCATGCGGTTTTCTGAGCAATTTTGAGGTTTTACTTTCTTAAAACTCTTATCTGCTGAAAGAATAATCTTTCTAGCCTGCCTCATATTACCATTTATTGCTTTGGTTTTTTTAGTGTCAGAAAATTACAGGTTTATTTGACTGGTACAAAAAATTGCTAAAATGCACAAGAGGTTATTGTAAGCGATGCTTAAAAATATTCATTGCATTGGACAAAAATGCAGCATTTGGTCTACTTTATAAAAGAAAAAATTAAGTATTATAAATAGGAAAATAAATCAGACTTTTAGTAACTTTAAAGCTGTAAACATCCTTTGACTTCTTCTGAGTATATGAGGTGACAGGAAATCCAATTTATATAAATTTCTATGTGTTAACATTAATGTGGTTATTTTTCTTAGCTGGACATTTTTTTTCAACTAATTTGACCCTTTCTTTGTCTACTGAAAAAAGCGCACGTAAGCTATGCGTATCTTACTATGCTTAACTAAATTCCAGTCACACTGATCAATATGAAAGAGCATTTCCTTCCTTCAAATGTACAGACTTCATTTTATATATAGATTGTGATTATCTGTAGCTATGGTTTTCTGCATATCACTACTTATATATCCTTTCTAAACAACCACTAAACTGTGTAGAAGGAGTAGGGTGATTGATATCTCAGGGCAGGAAATGAAGAATGAGAAATTACCTCCGTAAAGCACATTTCCTGTATGTTATGAGTTTCCCAATTTAGACGTTAATAATCTGAAGGCAGGAAGTTCTTTTTTACTTTACTTGGTATAATGAATGTTCTTTGAAACATACAAGGCAATATCTTGCCTTAACCAAACAATTTATATCCATTTAAGCTGTTTAAAACTGTAAATGCAAATCTAACAAATAAAAAAACTATTAAAACTCATATTTTATTAGCTGTGAGAGATTTTGCAGTCAGGGCCTAAACAACTTATTTAAACTATACTGTATATCCCAAGTATCACAGTTTATGTAAAAAATAAAAATAAAAATAAAAAAAAATAAAACACGGTTTATAACAATTTTAAAACGCCCAACATAAAGAGTTTTTTTTTTGTCTTTCAGCAAATTATCGATTTCACCCAAAACACCCAGAATGAAGCAGTCCATGTTATACAGCCAGCACATTACACACCTGCATTTACCATTTGCCCCTACCATCACTACCATTATCAGCAAATATTACCATGAAAAAAAGCAGGCCTTTAGGAGTACACATCACTAGATTGCTAGGCTCCAATGGAGATTTAAACTCCTTTAATTTACTGGCACTCCTCTCCCATTATAAGAAAGAGCTTTTAAAGGAAAACTACAATAGTTATGAGTCAATCTTATTCTACTGAGTTTTTTTCTTTTTCAGTAGATTTAGTTAGCGTAGGGAAGAGTGGACATTTCTGTCAATTTTTTATAAGTGTTTCTCCATTTTTGCTCATTTCCTGTTCCTATTGATGTTCATAGAAGGAATAAAAGGCATGACACTGTCTAAAGTTTTAACCCAAGCATATTCTATTAAAAAAGGGGTTTTCGTTTTAGGCTGGGTTCACACCTATGCGAATCGAATGCGGCTTTCCAATTCGCATAGCAGGAGATTGTGACCAGCTCTCTATGGAGCTGGTCACATCTCTGAAGTGGCTCCGGTGCAAATTGCACAGGAGTCCTGTGTGTCTTTTGGTCCGTTTCAGGTCTGAATTCAGCCCAAAATTCGGGCTGAAATCGGACCTGAAACGGTGAATATAGACGCACCGGACTGCTGCTGTGAATCGCTGCGATCTTTAGTGTGAACCCAGCCTTAGTCTTTGCCCCCCCCCCCCCCCGAAGAAATTACCCATCACTTACTGCCCTGACAATAGTGGAAATCTACTCTGAGGCTCTAACCCATCTTGCTATATCAAAAACGAAATAAAACTACAACGCTAAAGCGATCCTGGACATTATTAAGAAAAAGGAGCTAAAGGCTCCAGCTTCCAGCCAACTGGTTTTACAATTTTTTTTTTTTGTTTAAGTCCTAACCATAATATGTAAAGAAAATATATACAAACCCACTGTTAATTTCCCTTAAGATTCACAAACTGTTCAAGGAAATGTCGGATATGAACTGAACCTACGTACATGCAAATAGAGGATTGGAGGGAAATGGAACAAAGTAAACAGATAAGTTCTGCTTGATTTCCTTTAGTTTCTGTAGCTGATTTCCTTGGGCTGTACATTTAAACACATCTATGCACATAAATGCACCTAAGCAAAAGTAAAGTAGAGCTGAGCAGTCTGTATAAATACAAGAAAACACATCCTCTGCACCTGCCACTTTAGAGCCCACCTATGGACCACTGGATCTCCCTAGGCATAACCAAGGGAGACATGAAAACAAAAATACATCTATGGCTGATCAAACTGGACAATAAAAAGCTGCTTTGGTTTGTTTCAATATAGTCTGATGAACACCAAGCCAATTATTGTGCACTAAAAACTGTTAAAGCCAACACTGGGATAGCAAGACGTAGAAAAAAAAAATACTACCATATGCATGAGAAATTGTCAGAAACAGCCCATTTTTACACATCATTCTAAACAATTAGTTATAATTGTACTTAACCTTTCAAATCATTTACACATGTGATCTCAAAATCCTTCTGTCTGCCTGTGAGAAGACTGCCTACAGACCTAAATATGTAACCCTATCCAGTGGACTTTTAAAAAAAGAAAATGTGTTTAACACATAGCAGACAAGGAATGGATGACAGGATCTCCAATAACCCATGGTATACATTAAATATGCCACACAGGCAGGCCTTACTTTATTCCTTTACAGAGGTTGATGCTGGCCGATGAGTCATTTTGTCCATCCACATGTCCATGATAAAAGCAGTGTTCCTAATAGACACAAAATATAATAAAAAAAATATATACATCAAGGGAATTTAAAAAAAAAAAAGACACCTTACATTTGCTTTTGTTTTTTGTATCATGACAGAAGAAAAAAAAAACACATCTTCTAAAATAACATTGTCATATGTCACTCTTCCACAGTCCGATGTTAGAAAATAAGTTGGTTATTTGGGGACTTAAGTAGACCTCATTACTGTTATTGAGATTTTAGACCTTGCGTATGCAAACTTCTGGAATAGTGACTGAGTAACCAAAATAAATTGAAAACATGATATATGATAAGATAATTGATAAATACATATATATAGATATATCTATAGATTAATATATATAGATATATATATATATATATAGATCAAAACGGGACACGTACTTTAATTTGCAAAATCCTTTACTTTAAGTAAAGGATTTCGCAAATTGAAGTACGTGTCCCGTTTTGATTTCTACATGAATATTGGCGGAGCATTGGAACTACCACTTTGATGATTACTTCGAACATTCTACTATTGAATGAAAAGTAACCTGCCCAAATTTGACTATATATATATATATATATATATATATATATATATATATATATATATATATATATATATATATATATATTTAAAAAAATACACTTGGGCCCTAAATCTAAGTGGTAACACCTCAATGAGTCCAGATTCCCATTACTGACGCTCATAATCTTCGGTGACCAAAGCAGCATCTCTCTGCCAATATCACCTCTTTTACTTGTTTTACTGGTGCAAATCTAGCTTAAAATATTATGAGAACATGTAAATAGGTTTCCGCTTTTCTACTGTTGGTGTGGGTAATAACTACGCAGAAAATTGCTTTCTTCTCTATGGCCTAAAAGGGACAGGCCTAGTGCTTCTAACCCAGCCTTGCACCTTGTGTTTCCTGGATGTGTGCAATCCAATGACGATTTAAAATATCAGCTAGAAGATATGACTTAAGAACATGCAATTTTCAAATACAGTATGTTTGTAAGGGATTCAAACATTGTACCGAGCCATGTGTTACAACAACAGAGCCATGTAGGTCTCACCCACCCTTCCAGGAGAAACAGATTGCAGAGTAGAAGGAAGGAGAAAACAGCAGACGGATCTTTATACACATCCTCCTCTCTATACCTCCTTCTCTGCACATGAGAGTGGGAGAGAGGTGGGAGGACTTCTTATTCCCCCTAACCAAAAATGTTACTTATTATTTTACATTCTGCACACTCCAGAAGACACATATTTGCTCAGCTGTTCTGAGTAATACCACCCATTTATCGTATATATTTACTATTATGTCATTAAAAATGGTACCCTAACAGCATATTAACTGTTGCTACAGTGGTGCTTAAACTCTGTATACATCCATGATAGTCAAAATGATTTACCAATGTTGTTGATTTTTTGTCTCCTGTGCTGCTGAATCCAATAGCATCTGCACTACGTGCTACACAAATTCCTTTGGTATGTGATATTTAAATACTCATCCAGCCAGGATACAGGCAAACACAAGCCAAACATAAAAATTAAATACAGGTAGTGCCGACATTATCAATACAAGCACATGCTTTGGGCAGCACAGTGGTGTAGTGGTTAGCACTCTCACCTAGCAGTAAGAAGGGTCACTGGTTCGAATCCCAACCACAACACTACCTGCCTGGAGTTTGCATGTTCTCCCTGTGCCTGCATGGGTTTCCTCCAGGTACTCCAGTTTCCTCCCACACTCCAAAGACATGCAGGTAGGTTAATTGGCTTCTGTCCAGAAATTGGCCCTAGTATATGCATGGGGACCTTGGATTGTGGGCTCCTTGAAGGTAGGGACTGATATGAGTGTGCAATGTACAGGGATAGGAACAATTGTGGACACTCACTCAGGTTGAACTGGATGGCCTGGTGTCTTTATTCAACCTTACTAACTATGTAACATGCAAGGGCAGGTCTGAAACTGAAAAGAGAAGTCTACTTCTGAAATGATAGCTGCTTCATTGTCATACTGGTCCAATGGCTTCAAACTTTATAAGGCAGCCTTTCTCAATCTTTTCAACCCAGATAAACACTTGAAATAACTTTCCGGTCTTTGGGAACCCCTGCTCAAAATTACTATATCTGCAACTTACAATATTAGTGTGATGACAGTGGGACAGTTGGTGGTCATTAGGAAGAATTACCACCTTATAGATAGCTAAAAATATCATTGGTGTCAGTGAGAGATAGAAAATGTTCAGGGAACCCCTGGCAAACTCAAGGAACCTAAAAAAGCCTGGTCTAAGGCAATGCCATGGAAAACGCATGAAAATCAGGAGTTCTGACTTTACTCCGACTTTCCAATCTGTATGTTTGGTCTATATCAAAGTACTGAAGCCAGACACAGCCAGGAAAAGGTCAGAGATGGCTTGAATATAAAAAAATTGATACATATGAATACACATTAAAATGATGTGTATAGAATTTATTTAATGAGCAACATATTATTATATACATTAAATAAGGCAGCCATGCTAGCCTAGTTGGGAGACATTATGGAATCACTGTAACGGCTTCCTTTAATTAAATGGGTGGCACTTTGCAGGAAGTACTGCCATGAGCACGATAGTCAGGATACATTTTACCAGTCATGGGCACTGCTTTTTCAGCTTAAAGCGGGAGTTCCGCAAATTAAATTTTTTTTTTTAAAGTCAGTAGCTACAAATACTGCAGCTGCTGACTTTTAAAATAAGGACACTCACCTTTCCCAGGGTCCAGCGATGTCGGCACCCGAGGCCGAACCGCCCCTCAGTCCTCGGATGCTGCCGCCCTCATCTTCGGTAAGGGAATCAGGAAATGAAGCCTTGCGGCTTCACTTCCCGGTTCCCTACTGCGCATGTGCGAGTTACACGAGTCTGCGCAATCTGAATGGTCCCTGCTGTCTCTGGGAACCGTGTGTGTCACAGCAGACAGCGCAGGGGGACGGGAAGAGGCGTAGACTCCTAAGGGAGTCTATGCCTGGAAGTGGGTGCAAATACCTGTCTTAGGCAGGTATCTGCACCCCCTTCCCCCCTGAAAGGTGTCAAATGTGACACCGGAGGGGGGGAGGGTTCCGAAAAGCGGAGGTTCAATTTTTGTGTGAACCTCCACTTTAAGAGGAAGTGGTTGGGAAGCGTTAAAAAAATGCAGCACAGCCTTACAGTTTCCTTTAGTTAGATCTCCCTTTCTGGCATAACCACCCTGTTTACTTGATCTGTGTAGAATAAAGGAGAAAATCTGCTTATCAATATAGCCTTTGTTTAGTGTTTGCTTTAACTGTCTTTTTTTAGTGGCTGATCTAATGTAATCATATTAAGTGAGCAGTAGTTTGGTTCTTTATTCTTACCCTTTAGCCCTGAAGTCACAGAATTAAGCAGACTATAGATGAGCCGATATCAGATATGACGGTTCTCATAACCAGTTTCAGTATAAGTACCTATTCGATGCTGTCAACAGTAAACACATGGATCCAATGATCTATAGCACTACTCTGCAGAGCGAAGGATTAGGATCGGCTAGCTGTGAGATTTTACAAAAAGCTAAAAAAACTCCCTGTGTGATAATAAGCACCCCTGAGGAGGTCATTATTGTCCTCTAAACACATAAAAAATGATCCAGTAATTGCAAGTGATGCTTACAAATCTGGAGCAGGCTTTTACTTTATTGCAGCCTTTATGGGCAGCCGGAGAGCAAACATCTTTTTCATATAAAATGTGTTATGCAACAATGTAACAGCATAACTAAATCTGTGTCTGTGCTGCACGTATTTGTAAAAAAAAAAAAAAAAAATGTGTTACTCAGCAACCATGCTACCCGTGTTACTATAAACATATCGAGATTCTAAGAAACTGCACTAGCCTAAATAAAACCAAAAACCGCTGTTAATGCGCTTTATGTATATTGTGGAAAACAGTGTTCTCAAGCAAGCTAGTATGGTGAGAGAGAGAGAGAGAATGAGAAGTGAGAAGGGGGAGAAGAGAGAGAGAGAGAGAGCGAGAGAGAGATTTACATATTAATTTATACTAGAGGGTCTTCTATTTATAAAATAAGAAATAGTGAACGAAGGTTGTTTTATTATAAGCAGTAGTAAAATATTAGATCACGGGTGCTAGATTGAGCTGAGGAGCATAGGAGATTCATATGTCTTTATAACAAGACATACAATGCAATGGTTCTAGATAACGCTAGAGGGAATTGCCAATGCGTGGAACCATCGCACTTGCTGGGAACTGGTTATTCTGAAAAACTTTAGTGTTTACACTGGTAATTATATAGAAAAGCCTTGTAAAGGAATGCTTTTCTCTGACTTTCCATATCTGTGTTTAAAGCTATAATCCAGGCTGGAGAAAAAAAAAAAAAAATAGTACTTTGTGGTACCTTTCCTGCACTTGTTAAATGTTCATTATTTCTAGGGGTGCCAGAAAAAGGAGAAATACTTACCTTATTCTATGCTCTCAGCAAAAAATTCAGTGATCAGTTGCTTTTCCATGCATATTAATGCTTTTCCATGTCTGGCATTAATACATTCTGGTGGCCCGAATTTTGGCAGTCTGCAAATTACTACATATAGAGGTTGACTTCCCCATCTGATGCTAGGACATGTAGTTCCTTGCAACACTGCTTATCTACACAGCCTACCTGACAGAGGAACAAGTGCACAGCAGATGGGGTCAGAGCCAAGGATGGGCCCTCCATACTTCCAAATGTATGATGAAAGCTGCCAGGCAAAGGAAGTATGAGAGAACAAGGAGGAAAGGGGAGGAGGTAAATAAGACACCAGGGAAGACACAGTATGGGAGAAGAGGCATGAGTAAACAATAGAGAATGGGAGAGGGCGCAATAATTAGGGTTGTGCTGTAACTCCCTCATAGGAAAACCCATAATCTGGGCTTCAGTGTAGGGTGGAGCTACAGCAAGCACAACCAGAAATATTAATGTTTTCTATTGCACAACCACAGCACAGATCAGATTGGGGCCAACTGATAAAAGCACTTGGTCCCCTTGGGGATTCAACAACCATTTTTTGTTGTAATAACCTACAAATACTATCATAAATACTTACATAGTTACATAGAAGGTGAGGTCGAAAAAAGACACAAGTCCAACCTATGTGTGTGATTATATGTCAGTATTACATTGTATATCCGTGTATGTTGCGGTCTTTCAGGTGCTTATCTAATAGTTTCTTGAAACTATTGATGCCCCCCGCTGAGACCACCGCCTGTGGAAGGGAATTCCACATCCTTGCCGCTCTTACAGTAAAGAATCCTCTACATAGTTTAAGGTTAAACCTCTTTTCTTCTAATTTTAATGAGTGGCCACGAGTCTTGTTAAACTCTCTTCAGTGAAAAAGTTTTATCCCTATTGTGGGGTCACCAGTATGGTATTTGTATATTGAAATCATATCCCCTCTCAAGCGTCTCTTCTCCAGAGAGAATAAGTTCAGTGCTCGCAACCTTTCTTCATAACTAATATCCTCCAGACCCTTTATTAGCTTTGTTGCCCTTCTTTGTATTTGCTCCATTTCCAGTACATCCTTCCTGAGCACTGGTGCCCATAACTGGACAGCATACTCTAGGTGCGGCCGGATCAGAGTCTTGTAGAGCGGGAGAATTATTGTTTTATCTCTGGAGTTGATCCAGAGATATACTTGATATGTATACAGGTAGGGAGGACCATCACCAAGTCAAAAAATTGGTGGACTTTGTGGGCACACAATGCGTTTCACTAAGATATTAGCTTCCTTCCATATCATGTGGACTATCATAGACCACATGATATGTGTGTATCTTACTATCATACACACACATATGAAAATTTGAAATTTCGTCTTTTTCGGTTGTCTGTTAGTTCTGTGAGATTCCCCTATACCCTGAGCCACAAGTTTCCCAGGCAAGCATTCATGTTGTTATGTCTATATGTAACTGGTCTTTTTATTATATGTACTTCTTCTGGAGAAATGTTGTAACAGTCATAGCTATACTTATTCAGATAAATACTATACTAAATATTTACACATCTTTTGTTTTTAAATATACCAGCACCTACCCAGTTTTTGTCCAGAGGAAGCTAATATCTTAGCGAAACGAGTCAATGAGCAAGTTTTTGGAGGCATTACTGGGTTAAAAATGTTTCTCCTACTTTGATACATTATGACATAAATTTCTGTACCTTAGATCCAGCCCTCTGTAACTGCATCATTGGGTAACTGGTAACTGTGTCCATACGGGGTGTTGTTTGTATATTGGTTATATGTTTTTTTTGTCATTTTAATTATGTTGTAATAAAATTTATACTTTTATATTGATTTTCCCTCTCATTGTGTGCCCACAAAGTCCGCCAATTTTTTGACTTGGTCACTCCTTGTATTTATATGTATACAGTCATCTTTCAAATTGAGGCAAGTAAGGAAATTACAAAACAAGTGGTTGGAAACCCTTAAATGTACCCAGTGAAGAGATTGGCCTTAGGTGATTACGCAGAGATTAAACAAATCCTCCTACATAAGTTGTACCTATTTATCTTCATTTTTCTCTTCTCTACAGCCAAAGTGCAAAATGATTACAGCGTGCCTTAACTTAGAGAAAGCAGGGGTGGGGAGCTAAAGTTACATTCTGCAGAGCCCTGATTGAAGGGAAGGGACACACCCCCTCCACATAGAAACAGGGGCTGTCAATCACAGGCTGTGTGCTGAGCTCCCTCCCACTTTTTTTTCTCTTGGTGTCAGGAAAACTTGTCAGTGATAGCAGAGGAACGAGGCAGCAGACAGAAGTGACACTTACAAGTACACAATATAGAGGGATATGCTGTCTTCATATTTCATGTCTGAGATTTACAACCACTTTAAAAACGTAGCTCTTAACATTGGCATATGGCAGATATGAAATGTACCTACCCGCCCATCCTGAGTTTCTGTCACTTCTGTCCCATCATCCACATAATAGGTTACTGTAAACTGTTTCGCCAGCAATTCTCTAAAAAAGACACATTATGTATTAAGTCAAATGCTTGAAATAAATGGTTAATAAAATAGAATGTTAAGGCAGACCACAGTTTTAGAAAAAAATACACAAGGTAAAAAGGCACTGAGCTAACTTTTGATTAGTGGCAGTAATGTATAACATGCAAAAGGCTCAATTCATACCGCTAACAAAGCAGAAAAAGGATTCTTACTGTCTAAAAAGTGACAGTTCTTTTTAGCTGTGACCAATGAGATTTGAAATTATGGTCAGATGACATATTTTCAAATTCAAACCAATATGGTAAACTAAAACTGCCATTATTTTAACAAAAGGGTACAAAGCTACTCGTTTGCTTCAATGAGAAAATGTCTTTTACCATATAGGCAAGACTTTACTGGACTCCACTCCCCATCCAAACTAAACAGTGTGAATGAACGAATCTGCACTGCCTGCTATTGTATTCTGACAGCTGGCACCCACAGCTGTCGCAATACTCCATCAGTGCCTGCAGTTGTGCTTCGGATAAAGGTAGCAGAAAAGAAAACGGTTACTCCTTTTACTGAAAACAACCTTTAAGTATGCTTTAATAAACATACTGTCCTGAAGCGCAAACCAAAGGTGGTACCTGCACAGACCTGGGATAAGCATAAATAAAGCACCCCCAGGTTGTAAAGATCCCGTAGAGTACTGTGACATAGTTTGTGGAAACTTATAAGCCAGAGCTTTTGGGAACTTTTAATTGTTTTTAAAGCATAACTAAAAGGCAAAATTTTTTTTCTAGTTTTAAATAAGTGGAGAGAGATTAGACACCTGCCATTTTTTTATTGCTGTCTGAGCTGCCTTTAGGCTGCATTCACACTACAGCGTTTTGAATCACGGGCAGATTTGCCGCAAATCTTCCCGCGATTTGAAAGCGCAGATGTGTGAATGAGAAATTGCGGAACTCGCATTCATTTGAATGACACCTCAAATCACGGTGTGGGTTTGCCGTGATTGTCGTGCGATAAAAAGTGCTGCAATCATGGCAATCCGCATCGCGGTTAGCATGTCGCCCAAATTTAGCTCCTTTTCTTTTCTTGAGCGACATGCTTCCCGCAATGCCGATTGCCATGATTGCAGCGTGTTTTATCGCGTGACCAGACTTGCACCACAATCTGAGGTGTCATTCAAATGAATGGCATCTCAAATGCGAGTTCCGCGATTTATCATTCACACATCAGCACTTTCAAATCATGGGCAGATTTGCAATTTAAAACGCTGTATTGTGAATGCAGCCTAAAGCCCCATACACACGGTCGGATTTTCCGATGGATTCTGTCCTATCAGACAATGTTGTCGGAAATTCCGACCGTGTGTAGGCACCATCGGACAGTTTCCATCGGATTGTCCGACGGACAAAGTCCTATCTCCTGCTGGATAGATTTTTTGACAACAAAGTCCGATCACACCAAATCCGATCGTGTGTAGCGAATTCCGACGGACAAAGTGCCACGCATGCTCAGATCACATTACAAGACCAAAGCTATTGGCTACTAGCCTCTACGTAGTCCCGTCGTAGGCAACAAACGTCACCACGTTCAGAATGATCGGATTTTCCGACAACTTTGTCCGACCGTGTATACGCAAAACCAACATCGGACAAAGTACGACGGACATGATCCGACGGACCTGGTCCTCGGATAATCCGAGCGTGTGTATGGGGCTTTAGAGAGATTCACCCTCTATTTGCCATGTTTACCATTATCATCAAAAGTAAAAGAAAATCTTACATTTTGGGTTGGTCCCAGAACAATAATAGAGGGGAAATCTTCCAATGGGCACACTAGTTCTGGTGACAACCAAAGATTTCCTTGTAGGGATCTCCTCTCACTTCCTGCTGTGGCTATGGAACAGGAAGTGAATGTCTAATGGCACACTGATGGCAGAAAAAAACCTGACAGTGGTGAAAACCCTCCCTCACTCTATCCAAAATGAAAAAAGTTTAGCCTAGGTTCACATTGCAGTGATTTGGCATGCGATTTGAAAAGGTGCAGTAGCCCCCCCCCCCCCCCCCCTCCCTCAAGAAATGAAAAAACACAAAAATTTTACTTTCAAGTAGGTGTAAAGCCGAGACATTTTTTGCTTTAATGCATTCCCTGCCCACACATCTCCCTATATACTTACCTATTTCTATTTCGATCCAGCACTGTGCCCATCTGCAGTAGTGCTCTCCTTGCTCTCTCCCCTCACAGAACATGGAGCCATTGGCTCCTGCTGCTGTCAATCAAATGTTGTGAGGAGGGAGTGAGGGGGCCTGAGCCATGCTGTTTGTGTCTATAGGGGCACAGAGAGAAGAAAGGGGAGCCAAGATCGCCAGTGGGGGACCCCAGAAGAAGAGGATCGGGGACCTTCTGTGCACAGAACAAGTTAGTATAACATGTTTGTTTGTTTTTAATTATTGATTTCAACCTCTTTCAACAAGAGGGGCATTAACCAAACCAATTATTTCAATACCTGTTTTTTAGCAGCTTTAGTGTGTAGTTCTTTCCTTCCATGGTTAGTGTGTATTGAGCATGTTCTGGATACAGTTTCTGTAAACAACAACAATTAACAACAATTATACCAATATATCAATGACTCACTAGTACAATAACACTCTAATCTTGTATTATCGTCAAAATAAATATAGCCTGAACTGCCATGTAATACCAGAAAAGAGAACAGCTCAGTTATAAATGGGGTTAAAGTGGTTCCAAAGCCTAGACATTTTTTTACCTTACGCATTCCCTGCATGAAGATAAAAAGCATTTAGATACTAATATCCATCCACCCCCCCTGCTTACACCTAACCTGAGTCCTCACTCCATCCAGCACTGTACCCGTCTGTTGTGGCGCTCACAGGCTTTGTTGAAGTAGTGGAAGCCATTGGTTCCTGCTGCTGTCACTCAAATCCTGTAACAAGGAAGCGGGCCCAAGCCGCTCTGTTTAAGTCTATGGATGCAGACAGCATGGCTCGGTATTGGGCCCACAGGTGTGCCACAATAGAAAGTGGCTACCTATGGTGGCACACTGACAAGTGAAGGAGCCAGGAGCGCCAGCGGGGGGACCCCAGAAAAGGAGGGTTGGGGCTGCTCTGTGCAATTGTATTGCACAAAGCATGTGTGTATAAACCTGTTTTTTTTTTTTAAATATTGAACTTTACATTCACTTTAATTATGTGCCAGCAAAGCAAAATTAAAAGAGGACGTGAGCCTCTGCAAAGCTGTCTATTATGCAATAAGAGTTGTGAAAGATTTTGTGTCATTTTAAAGTGAATGTTCAGCTAAAATGTTTCATTTTAGCTGTGGATAGAGTGAGGAAGGGTTAAAACTCCTGTGTGGTTCTTACTGCTATCCCAGGCTCTGCTAGAGAGATTTTGCTTGCTGTTGTCAGTTTTCACTACACAGGAAGTGAGGTCAAAGGTCACTATACATGAAGTGAGGTCATAGTTTTCACTAGAACGGAAGTGGGGTCAAAGGTCACTATACAGGAAGTGAGGTCATAGTTTTCATTAGACAGGAAGTGAGGTAAAATCTGTAACACAGACAAGAATAAAAATCTATCTTCTTTCTGCCTGTGTTGCTGTTGGAGATTTTCCCACATTTTCTGTCTGGTGGGATCATTATCACTGGTACAGTAAGTGAGGGAAACACTTCAACCTTGTTCACACAGACTTCAGCTTGTATAACAATGTGTACAGCGAGCCTTTACAAAGCATTTACAGAGCTTTTGGCAAGTTTTGTGGAAGCTTTTAGGGCTTGGTTACATTTATGTTGCCTTCTGAAGAGCAATCAGCAGTGGCTCTTCAGAGGGCATGTGACAAGTGGTGAAAAGATGTTATGTCGCTCCTCACCGCCTATTTTAACCCTATTAAAAACCCACAGCACCACATGATAATCATTGCTAGTAACCCACTATGTGATAGATTTTTGCTGAGATAGGCTCTCTTTACTGAGACAGCAGGGGTCTAATATAACCCTGTTGTCTCCCTTGCCCTCCACTGTGGCTAACGGAGCCCAGCAGCCAGGGAGAGTGACAGTCGAAGTTGGAAGTAACTTAACACATAGTGCTTCCGTGTTCATTCACTGGAAAGGAGACGTTCGCTGGTCACCCTCTGTTCCACCTTACAACACCCATCATGCCAGTGCCCAGCCTGCAGATAAGATAGCACAGCCCAGGATACATGGTGGGGGGAGTCGGTCTGCATCCAGCTTTACACACGCACAGTTTTATGAAAATATCATTGTATATCCACACACAGCCATTTATTACTAGGGGCGGCTATACAAAGGAGAGGCCTCTTCTGGACGCCAAAATATAGCAGCAAAGCACATTATATGCCAAAAAGGACCCTTGTGCATGAAGCCAAAAAGTAGATATAAACCATTACTGATCGTTTTGCAAAGTACAAAACCCAACAAGGATTGTAAACCTTTCCTAAACTATCCACAACTTACAAAAAGAAAAACGGATGTGGCTGGACATAAAAAACTATTTGCATTTATTAAAATAAAACACTTATTTTTTTCCTTTATTGCATCTCATTACTATTGATTACCTACAACCTCTTTGCAGCCACTTCCTGTCTACATACACTGCACTGCTGGCTGCATGACATTTTTCAGTTCATGTTCCCGATGGTGACAATAGTGGACTGTGCCTGCAAAATGTGTTTTGACATGGCCACTTGTAGTCCCCATAGGACTCTCATGTGACAAGGCAGGACACAATTGGGGGACAGGGTGTTGTCACCATATAACAGGAAGTGGCGAAACAAAGCGTTTAATGGCAGGATCATTATATATCAATTTATTGAAAGCAGCAGAAATAGTAAAAATGACTTTCAAAATGACATTATTATTGTATTGCCTATTTGAAATGAAAGTAGTTGGTTTATTTAAAACCCCTCTATATCCAGCGGGAGGGGGCATATAATAATTCACACTATATATTATCTTACTCATCGTCTTTACTTAGGAGCACCATGAAGTTTAAAGCTTACGTTTGTCATCTGTGACATGTTCAAGTAAAGAAATGTACATTTTCATGGTGAGTAATGAGGACATATGAGCAGACATCTTACATTATGTTCTAGCTGGATACCCCCCTCCTTTACCGTGTGAGTCAAAGTCCCAAGAAATCCCAGATATCTCAGCCCATGAAAAATAGCTCTGTGTATTCTGTGTTGGAGGGGGCTGAGCCAGATCAGAGCGGGAACTTTGTCTCCAAGGATGGTTTATGAGTTGAGTTCCTGGATAGCCACATAAATTTGTCCTGTCATTCCTCGCAAACACAGAGTTCACTGACCGACCATTTTTTACGTTAACCTTTTCAGTACCATGTACGTACGTCCTGCACACTCATATGTACATTTAAAGATTAGAGCTGCACGATTCTGGCTAAAATGAGAATCACAATTTATTGCTAAGAATAAAGATCACGACTCTCATGGCGTAACATCATCTTTCACATTAAATGAAAAGACTAGGCTAACTTTAATGTTTCGTTTGTTTTTTTTATTCATTAAAGTGTATTTTAAAAAAAAATTGCGCTTAAAAGACCGCTGTGCAAATACAGTGTGACATAAAATATTGCAACAACCGCCATTTTATTCTCGAGGGTCTTTGGTTAAAAAGTACCAGTTACTTAACGGTAACTGTCTTTCTGGGAAATCTTCCAGGACGGCACACCTGAGAGTAGGCCTGCCATCCTGGAAGATGACTAGAGAAAAGTACCAGTTACTTACCGGTAACTGTCTTTCTGGGAAATCTTCCAGGACAGCACACCTGAGAGTAGGCCTGCCGTCCTGGAAGATGACTAGAGAAAAGTACCAGTTACTTACCGGTAACTGTCTTTCTGGGAAATCTTCCAGGACGGCACACCTGAGAGTAGGCCTGCCATCCTGGAAGATGACTAGAGAAAAGTACCAGTTACTTACCGGTAACTGTCTTTCTGGGAAATCTTCCAGGACGGCAGGCCTACTCTCAGGTGTGCTGTCCTAGAAGATGACTAGAGAAAATTATATATATATATATATATATATATATATATATATATATATATATATATATATATAATGTTTTGGGGTTCCAAGTAATTTTCTAGCAAAAAATACAGATTTTAACTTGCAAGCAACAAATGGCAGAAAAAGGTTTACACTTTAAGGCTGCATTCACACCCGAGCGTTTTGTCGCCTGAAGCCTGAAGCTACAAAACGCTAGAGGGGAAAAAATCCATTATTCTCTATGGAGATGGTTCACATCTCCACTCCAAAACGCCTGAAGCCGAACGCCTGAAGCTCAAACAAGTTCAGGACCCTTTTTTGTCGCGAATCGGGCAGATTTGGGCTTTTTCTTCTTTTTACACTGGTGACCTTTTGCTCTGCACAAAATTACGTAAAAAACTATGCAAAATCGCACGATTTTCTGCCTGAAAACGCTACGCTCAGGTGTGAATACAGCCTTAGTGGTTAAACTGACCTCATTTACAGACCAAAGTTCATTCCTTTGATATAAAAGAAGTACATGTTACAATGTATCTCCTTATCTCCAATGTTGAGATAAACTTGGCAGGCTGCCTGGAATTTTTTTGTCAGCTGTCAGAAGTGAGCAGAGAACTCTCTGCACTTGTTACATAGAAGCGGGAAGTACTATTTTAAGATGGGGGGGGGGGGGAGTAGAATCCCGATTTTGATTCTTTAACGATTAATTGTGCAGCTCTATTACAGATGTTGATTGGTATAATATCTGATCAAATGAAAATCCATAGCAATGAACATAGCTGTATCAGTTTATGTATGACTACGTACCTGCGACCAATGCAAATCCCGCTTTGAAAGAACTTGGTGCAACCTTTGTGGAATCACAGTCTCATACGTCTTCACATGGGGAAGTTGTACCATTTCCGAAGAACCTAAAGAGGAAAAACATTAAAACCAAAATGAAGGGCAAATCTCACAATCAATAAAAGATCTATGCATCAGTATATCCTGCTATTGTATTTCATATAGTATTTCAATGCAACTGTCATCCAATAGGTTCAACGTACAGCGCCCACATTGGTGATATTTAGGCAAAATCTCGGTATACACAGACATGGAGCAAAATGGAGACATTGCGTTCTGGGATTGTAAACTCTAATGCGGCGTACACACGGTCGGAATTTCCGATGGAAACAGTCCGATGGGAGATTTTCATCGGATTTTCCAACCGTGTGTATGCCCAACGGTCTTTTTCTGTCGGAATTTCCGACGGACTTTGAATTGAGAACCTGTTCTCAATTTTTCCAAAAGAAAACCTTTCTATCGGATTTTCCGATCGTGTGTATGCAATTCCGACATGCAAAATTCCGACGCATGCTCGGAAACAATTCGACGCATGCTCGGAAGCATTAAACTTCCCTTTTATAATGCTGTCGAACGTGATTTATGCCGCTGTGTTATTGACCGTCGGAATTTGGTGTGATCGTGTGTAGGCAACACAGCTTGAGCGGAATTCCGTCGGAAAAACCGTCAGAGTTTTTTCCGTGTACGCGGCATAAGTGCTTAATCCTATTCAACTAAAGCCCAGTACACATAAGCTGAATGTGTATGGCAGCAGGTCCTGTCGGAGGGTCATGACTGAAAGAGGTCTGCCGACCGGCTCCAATAGCCAATGGCTGAGAGTGCTGACCGGAGAGTGCTCTGGGGGGGAGGGACCATCCCCATGTCTGAACACAATAGCACAGCAGGGGAGATCGCTGTACTAACATTGCATTGTATATACAGCGGCTATGACCTGAGCTGTCAGTCTTTTTTCGTTCAACCCACCGGGTTGCATGGAAAACAACTAGTTAGTAGTGTGTACGTGGCTTAAGATTGGCCATACATTATGGTGTGAAAAAAAGAAAATCACTTGATTCCCCATTAACGCAATCAGTGTTGATGGGGAATTCCCTCCTGCTGCTACCATTGTATTCTGACAGCGGGAGGTTTCGCTGTCATCAGAATACAATAACCACGGCTGCTAGCTATAGCCAGTGACAGTTATTGTACAGAGGGGGAAAAACAGGCAGGCTGGTTGTACCAACTTCAGTACAACAGGCCTTCCCATGGATGGATAGAAATTCATCCAGTTCCTGCTAAACCAGCCAAATTATGATCCATCTATGGCTGGCTTAACTGAACTAACTGCGTTGGGAGCATACGCCAGTGCGCATGGGGCTACTTTATATAGCTCCCAGTGCACAACTGCATACAGATGCCTTTTATAATATATTTAATGGGCACCTGTACATGGCAGGAGCAGGTCCTGGGAATGTCAGTACACAGGCTCTGTACATTGTATGACCCCTGTACAGCCATGTGCATGAGGCCTAAAAGTGTATCTAAACCCAAGAACAAACATTGAATATATAGAACCTTACCAGCCCTTAGGCCTGGTTCACACCTATGTGTAAAACGCACAGCAAGAAGCACTGCAGAAATGGATCAATAGCAAACTGCATAGGTGTGAACCGAGCCTTTAGAGAAGGTGACTGCATTAAACAGGAACTTCAGTCATTTTTTTCAACTGCCCATTAGAGCTGCACGATTTGGGCTAAAATGAGAATCACGATTGTTTTGTTTGGAATAAAGATCACGATTCTCGCTGTGTAACATCTTTCACATTATACAAAAAAAATTGGGCTAACTTTACTGTTTATTTTATTTTTTTTATTCATTAGCGTGTATTTGAAAAAAAGAAATTGAGTTTGAAAGACTGTGGCGCAAATACGGTGTGACATAAAATATTGCAACAACCACCATTTTATTCTCTAGGGTCTTTTTACTTGAATTCGCACCTGAACCGGACCCAAAATCGCACAGGACTCTTTTCAAAAACAAACCGCTGTCGCCTCGGACATGTGTGAACCGTCTTCATTGAAAGCTGGTCCGGTTCACATGTTATGCGAATCAGATGCGGTTCAAAACGCATCCAATTTGTATATACGTATGTGAACCGAGCCTTCAGAAAAGAAGAACATGGGATGAATGCACATTTTTAATACACATGTGAACACAGAGAAGCTGATCTCTAAATATTAAAGCAAAGAAAACTAAGCAGTTTCTTATTTATTGCCACCGCAGTCCCCCCTCCCCCGCAGATTATGAATGAACAGAGCAGATGCCTTGAGGATGGAAATCAGCCCTAATGAAATTCTCTAGATTTTATATCTCAGCCTCAATATGTCCACACCATGCAGAAACATATTGTACTTTCTCTAGCTGTCTATCAGGATTGGAAATGTATCTTTAGCAACATTATAAATTCAATTTGGAGTTATTTGGTTATTAGGCCTGTCACTATGTATGTCAGTTATTATTTAGCTACATATTTTTGTCGGATTGAAGGTGTTAAGCCTCTTTCACACAGGAGGGGAGGGGGGGGCTGTTGGTTCACTCTGAATCACTCTGTGAAAAGCAATCCACTGTGGATCACTTTTCAGAGGGCGGTAAGCACTGAGGTCAATGCAAAAGACACCTTAGGCTTAATGTACACCGGACGTTTTAAAACCTCTCCTGAATGATGGAACTTGACAGCTAGTAACCGACGTTTCAAAACGTTCGTTGTGCCGTGTTTACATGCTACGTTTAGCCGCGTTTGCGTTTAGAAGCGTTTTTTGCATTGCAAATGGTCAGAAATATATCTCCATTAAAAATGCCTATAAATAAAGCGCGAGTTACCACTTTTGCAAGCTGTTACAGGCATTTGGCGTTTCAAATGCCTCTGAACATCCGTCCTGAACGCATTTTTTTGCGTTCCAAAAAATGCTTCTAAACTCAACTGCCTAGAAACGACTATAAATGACCCTGTGTACATGTACTGATGAGGTAACATAGAGGAGAGTTCAGGGGCAGCTGAAAAAAATGCCCAACTGCCCCTAAACGCCCGTTTACCAGCAGCAGTGTACATGAAGGCCATGCACACTGGACGTTAAAAAATGCAGCTTTGCAGTGAGTTTTTCAAAGTTTTTGCAATAGCGTTTATTAGCGGTGTTTTTCCACGTTAGCATTTTTTGTGTTTTTTTTTTAATGGTTCAAAAATGTAAAAAAAAAGCACTGGTGAGCCGCGTTTTTTTAGCGTTTATCAGTGTTTTTTGAAAACAGCTGAAAAACTTCTCTCAGAACCCACTAGTTTTGGTTTTTTTTTAAAGCCAAAAAATGCCCCAGCCAAAAACTGTTGATAACAGCCTATATGTGCGTGGACACATAGGATAACATGATGGGGAGTTTATTGACTGTAGAAAAAAACGTCTGAAGCCAAAAACAGCAGCTGTAAAAACTTCCAAATATGTTGTGTGCATGAGGCCTTAACCACTTACGGAGCGCCCGCCGCACTTTTACATTGGCTGTTTGAAGGAGGATATCGTTGTTATGGCAGCAAGTCGCTGCCATAACCCCAGTATCCTCTTCTTCAGTGGGCGGTCCGCTGCAAGATAAAAGTGGTCTCTGCGGCGGATTCACCGCAAGATCACTTTTATCGCTCCGGAGCCCTCCACTGCTTACCAGAGCCATCAGCAGCGGCGGAGGCGACCGCTGTCTCCTGTTAGGTATGGAGACGAGTGAGTGCTCTTAAAGGACCATTTTTTTTAATGATTTTTTTTTAAATGACAATTTTTTTTCATTTTAGTGTAAATATGAGGTCTGCTGTCTTTTTGAGGTCCTCTCATGTTTTTTTTTTCTATTACAAGGGATGTTTACATTCCTTGTAATAGGAATAAAAGTGACAAAATGTTATCTTGTTTAAAAAAAAAACAGTGTAAAAATAAACGCCCCGTCCCGACAAGCTCACGTGCAGAAGCGAACGCATACGTGAGTGGCACCCGCATATGAAAACAGTGTACAACCCACACATGTGAGGTATCGCCGTGATCGGTAGAGCGAGAGCAATAATCTTAGCCCTGGATCTCCTCTGTAACTCAAAACATTCAACCTGTAGAATTTTTTTAACATCACCTAGGGAGATTTTTAAGGGTAAAAGTTTGTCGCCATTCCACGAGCAGGCGCAATTTTGAAGCGTGACATGTTGGGTATCAATTTACTTGGCGTAACATTATCTTTCACAATTTAAAAAAAAATTGGGATTGTCAGGTAGGTTCATTTTTGCCACACAGTGACGCGAAGCAAAGCAAACGCTACATTTTTTTCAAATGTGAACATTTCTGTCCACTGTACATATTATTCACTATAGGCTGCTGTATTAGACGCTCAGGGAAAAATGCGCCCAAATGCCTGCTTCCAATGCCAGTGTGAACAGGGCCTAAGAAACATTATTCCCAGAGTTCAGCTTGGAAATCTCCTATGTAGACAAGTCAGCTGCAATTAATGCTCTGTATACCCAAGTCACTTATACAAAATGTGTCTTCAATTAGCTCTTCTTGTATTACAGTAAAATGGAGCAAGGGAATCCAGCATCCCTCTAGTTTACTTTGGACACTGTAAAGGGAGTGGTGTACTGGAAGGTAATCATATTAAGGGAAAAGGATGACGAAGGCAAGGTTAGCAGGGAAATGGAAGGAAGAGACAAATGGGGGTGGGGGAGAGCTGAAGAGACCAGAAAAGAGGAAGAGAAGAAATAATGCAAGGACAAGGAGAACTACATAGAGAAGATAAGGAAGCATTCCAATACATTCAGTACATAAAAGCAGAATAGGGGACATTTATCAATCTTGTCGCGCCCATTGCGTCCAGTAAACAGTCTCAAAGCACAATTCAATCGCATATTGCGACTGATTTAATATCGTAGTTCTAATACCAGAATCATTTGCAGACACAAACCAAACGCACTGTCGTAACTCAAAAAAAGTAACTTACGGCGCTTGCAAACCTTACGCTGAAATAGCGCAGAAGTCGCAAATAGCATCAATAATGCCTTATAGTCCATGTGCATAAAAGAATGCCTATCATCAGAAAAAACATTGAACACGCACACGAGGGTAAACGCTGGTGCAAAGAAGTGTTGGCGTTTACAAGACTACGGCCACGTATGTGGCACGTGTGGCTCCCCGGCCACGGTAAAGTGCCATAGGCTTCACAAATGCCTAATACAGTCCGTGTGCATGAAATTCTAATACATCTGGAGCTAAAATGGGTGAGAGATTGGAGGTACATAGACATCAGAGCTACATAAAAAAAGATATACAGAACATATAACAAACCTAAGAGGGAAGTTAGCATTGCCCAATTATAGGAGACAAAAGGAACAGAAGACAACTGGATACTCCAAACCAAAACCACTCCCTGAACACTGGAAGGGAACACAACGGGAGAGTATTCATTTATTCATTGCATAGGAATGTATACTGATGGCTTCAGCACACTTCTATTCTATTGCTTCTGAAGCAAGATGCAGAGCAACAGTTTAAATCATACCATTCTTTTTTCATACACATAATATACACACACTATATGTAAATATAGATTGTTAAATTTAGTCTAGTTGGAAAAAAAAAAAAAAGACACAAATCCATAGTTAAGTAGAATAAAAAAATAAATAAATAGAAAACCTCAGTTCCTCCAGAAGAAGGTAAAAAAAAAACAAAACAAAACAAAACAAAAAACAAAGTATGGTCCAATTTGATGGGGAAAATAAAAATCCTTCCTGATCCCCCAGAGAGGCAATTGGAGATTTCCTGGGTGAACAATATCTGGCATTAATTCATACAAATATATATATATATATATATATATATATATATATATATATATATATATATATATATATATATATATATATATATATATTATATATATATCACACACATTTTTTTTTTAGTTTTAAATATTTGTAGGTATTAATGCCAAACATTGTTCATCCAGGAGTGTGTGTGTGTATATATATATATATATATATATATATATATATATATATATATATATATATATATATATATATATACATACACACAAACACAGTATATTTAGTGTATATATACTGTATGTACTGTACAGTAAAAAAAAATATATATATATATACACAGTATATATATCACACACATAATTATTCATTTTTAAACATTTGTAGGTATTAACACCATCCAGGAGTGTGTGTGTGTGTGTGTGTGTGTGTGTGTGTGTGTGTGTATATATATATATACACACACACACAGTATATTTACTGTCTGTACTGTACAGTCAGTAAAACAAAAAAATATATATATTTTTTACTGTACAGTACATACAGTATATATACACTAAATATACTGTGTGTGTGTGTGTGTGTGTGTGTATATACACACACACACTCCTGGATGAACAATGTCTGGTGCTAATGTTTAAAAATCAATAATTATGTGTGTGATAGATATATATCTATCACATCACATAATTACATAATTATTAATTTGTAGGTATTAACACCAGACATTGTTCATCCAGGAGTGTATATATAATATATATATATATATATATATATATATATATATACAGATACACAGTATATTTAGTGTATATATATATACTGTATGTACTGTACAGTAAAAAAAATATTTTTTTTTGTTTTACTGTACAGTACATACAGTATATATATATATACACTAAATATACTGTATGTATTGTACAGTAAATATTTATATTTTTACTGTACAATACATACCGTATATTTAGTGTATATATACTGTACAGTAAAAAAAAAAATATATATATATATATATATATATTTATATACACACACACTCTCTCTTTGTGACACACACATAGATCTATGATCGGGAGCACTTTTGTTAGTACCTATATGTAATCCTATACATCCTGTACATAATCAATCGCAGAGAATCCATACAAAAATCAATAAGCACAAAAGTAATAGAAATATAATACATTAAATCAGCAATCTGCCACATCCTGTTGTGTCCGAATCACACCGAGAGGTCAATGCTCAGCATAGAAGTGGAGAATAATAAGACGCTCCATGAATATAATGACCGGACTGATCGCACAAGCCATGCAGTGTATTCCAATGGCAGTATAAAGTTTCCCTTGGCCCCATAGAGATGAACTCACCCAGCAGAGCCCCCAGCGCCCATAGACACAACATGTACTCCTCCATCCTCCCCGCAGCTCGCAGCCTCTCCACACTCCGCACACATGGACCACAGCCTATATCTGGACTCATTTGCATACAAGCATATGTTAGTAATGGCTGCCTCTGATTGGACGGCTATGTATGCGAAACGTGGAGCCCCGCCCCGGGTGAGTCATGAGCCTATTGAGTCATCATTAGAGGAAATGAGGATCGGACGGGATTGGTGTCACCGGCTGTACAGAGAAGTGGAGACATCAATGTCATCAGAATCTTACTTCTGTATAACACTTTACTAGTCATCATCTTCGGATCAAGCACGTTTGCAGGATTAACCACTTCCTACATTTATTATTATTAGAGTGCACCTTTCTCTTCCAGGGTCTCCTAGATCCCCAGAGGATTTCAGGGGTCTCTGACCTCCCACATACACTGACCACCAATGTAAAGGGGCACATTTCCACTGATCACCAATGTAAAGGGGCACATTTCCACTGATCACCAATGTAAAGGGGCACATTTCCACTGATCACCAATGTAAAGGGGCACATTTCCACTGATCACCAATAAAAGAACACAATTCTATTGGTAGGTGTATGATACATTGCTCTTTAAAATTTTGTAACATTTTCAATGTTTATTCTTCTTCTTTTTATTGTATTTTTTTTTTATATTTATATATTTTTTTTCTCTTTGTATTTGAAAAATATAACATTAAAATAATAATTTGTCATTATAAAAAAAAGGAAAAAAAAACAAAAAACAACCCAATTCTCCTCTAACCACCAATGGAAGGGCACAATTCTCTACTGATCACCATCGGAGGGGAGAGATACACTCATTACCAATGTAAAGAGGCAAATTTCCACAGATAACTAATATAAGGAGGCACTTCTCCATGGATCATTAAAGCGGAGTTCCACTCTGAATTTTTTTTTTATAATCAGACTCCTTTAAACCTATAAAAAAACATTTGGAGGAAATTTTTTTTTTTTAGACTTAAAAGAATTGCCCTGTTGCTATGTAGTGCTCTTAATCTGCCACTTACTGGTCCGCGGAGCCCTTCGTTACTTCCTCCCTCGCATGTGTGTCATCATTTCCCTGGAGTCTGTGGGCAGTACTGTGATCAAAAATTGCGTTATTTCCTGACAGGAAATTACGCAATATAGGGCGGATCACAGCACCGAGATGTGTTTATCTATGTTGCCAGCGGGGCGGGGCCTTCCTCCGTCGCCAACTGTTATGGCAACTTTAGAAACAATCGGCGCCATGGCCACTGGTGAATCGCGCATTCGCGAGACCGAGAGGTGCATGATGGTTACCCAGCAGAGTTACCCACCTCTCCTAAGCTTATCCCGGAAGAGTTATTGATTGGGCTTCACATGCCCACAATCATGATGGCAACGGCCACACCAGGGGGGACAAACTTGTGGGTGTTAAAATTATATCTTAGCAATATCCATTATTAACAATGTATAATCGTTTTTTTATTTAATAATGAATTATGCTAGGATCAATAAAAATAAATAGAAATGTGTCCGGAACACCGCTTTAATGTAGATGGGAAATCTCCATCACTAATGGAAAAGTACAATTCTGCACTGATCACCATTGTAGGTGAGTACTACACATCATCAATGTAATGTAGGAGGGCACTTTTCTACTATTCATCATCAATGTGAGGTGGAAATTGTCAGCTGATCACCATTGAAGGGGAATACTACACTGATCACCAAGACACTGATCTCCAACGTAGGAAGACACTTTATATTAGACATGTGCGATTAGTTTCTTAAAGTGGTGTTGCCACCAAAAAAATAAAAACGGCTTAAAAATCATAAAAAAAAAAAAAAATAATTGAAAAAAAAAATTTTTTTTACTCGCCTCTAAATGCCTGTTGCTAGGGGGTCCCTCATAGTCTGCCACCTTCAGTGCCCGGGCACTGACATCACTTCCCCTTGGCGCCACACAGTCATCTGGGACCTGTCACGTGTCCCAGATGACTCAGTGTCATATCACGGCGCACATCGCCGCTCGTGCATGCGCAGTGGGTGCCGGCTGTGAAGTCACAGTCGGGTGCCCACAGTAAGGATGCCGGCGCCGCGAGCGGAGCGGGGAACGAGGGGGGGCTTAGTTCCCCCGCATCGCTGGACCCTGGGACAGGTAAGTGTCCGATTATTAAAAGTCAGCAGCTGCAGTATTCGTAGCTGCTGACTTTTTTAAAAAAAAATTTTAGTGGGCACCCCACTTTAACTAATTGAAATTCAGCCGAATTTTGCATCTTTCGAACATTTGCATGCATCCGAATGTCCGAAGAAAAAAAGAAAACAAATTTAAACTAATACGAAAGAAATTGTAACGAAAATAACAAATTAATTTGGCATGATTCATTAATTTGTTAAAGGTCTAATGAAACAAATGGTCGACTCGGAGTAAATCTTACAGTCCAATCAGCTGATTCATTGGTGTTGATGTACTAAAACTGCAGAGTGCAAAATCTGGTGCAGCTGTGCATGGTAGCCAATCACTTATAACTTCAGCTTGTTCAATTAAACTTTGACAAAGAAACCTGGAAGCTGATTGGTTCCTATACAGATCTGCACCTGATTTTGTACTCAGCTTTAGTAAATCAACCTCATTGTGTGTTGGAGGTTGGATTACTGGCAAAGTGTGTTCCTGAGAACCGAGTGAGAAGGGCGTTTTATTGTATTTGAGCAGAGAAGAGATATTGTCATTGTGTGTTAATGGATTCAATAAACAAAATGACTTTCCGAACTACGAATCGGGATCACAAATATATATATTTTTTAATTAAACAATAAAACCAATCGATTCATTTTAATGAATATCTATACTCTACAGCAGGGGTCTCCAAACTGTGGCCTGAGGGCCAGATGCGGCACTTTGCTAGCCTTTATCCGGCCCGTGGGGTACTATTTCTCCCACTGATATGAGGCACTATTCCTCCCACTGACACCAACAATGGGGCACTATTTCTTCCACCGATACCAATGATAGGATACTATTCCTCCTCCTAATAGGGGCAATACTCCTCCTCTTTGAAAACCAAACCTGAGGCCATATTTATTCTCACTGATGCCAGGCCTGTGACATTTCTGTCCCTGCTGGTCACACTATGGCCCTCCTAAAGTCTGAAGGACAATAAACTGGCCCTTTGTTTGAAACATTTGGAGGCCCCTGCCCTGCTCTACATAAATAATGAATTATCTGAAAATGAATTAAAGTGGTTGTAAACCCTTACAACCCACTTTGGCCTACAGGTAAACCTAGATTAAGGCTTACCTGTAGGTCCAAGAAATATCTCCTAAACCTACACGGTTTAGGAGATATTTACAAAAAGACAGGCACCGCTGTCTACGGTGCATGCGCCATAGACAGCGGCGCGCAGGCGCACTGAGAAAGCCGCAGATCACGGCGATATGCCGCTCTTGGCGGCTCCCGTGTGCATGCCCGGGAGTGACGTCATCGCGGCTCCGGCGAATGACAGCGCTGGAGCAGCGAGACCCGGAAGTCACTCCAGGATTGATGGCCGGGGAGGAGGACGTGGACGAGGGTCGCTTCGGGGGCTTCATTCTCAGGTAAGTTATTCATAATGAGCTAGTATGCTATGCATACTAGCTCATTATGCCTTTGCCTTGAAGGTTCCATTAAAAAAAAAAAAATATATATATATATATATATATATATATATATATATATATATATATATATATATATATATATATGAGGCTTTACTTCCTCTTTAACGGAACATAATGAATGTAACAGAAGGAAATTATGTATTTTATGAATGAAAATGAAACTAAACAAAATTTTCTGTCGTGCCCATGTCTACACTTTACCTTTGACCAGTAATGTGAAGGAGATTTTACTAACCACTATTGTAATGGGGACACTTCACCGCTTATCACTAATCAGTGACCACTAATATAAGGGGCAATTTTCCAGTACAGATTACCAATATACAATACCAATTACCAAGTACCAATGTACAGAGCACCCCACTAGCTACAAGTTTATAGAAACCTTTCACTACATATCATCAATGTAATAGGGCACTTTCCCACTGACCACTAATGTAAGGATATTTTTTTCCACCCCATTGACCACTTTTGTAATTAGAGATTACAATTTTTACAGTGCATACCTTTTCTGGCCATTATTATTTGTCAAATGTTTTTTTTTATCTGGAGCATTTCTAGACCCTGGCATCCAGAGCATGTGTCCCAGGTATTCTACTAAGATCTCCTCTGAGAAATAGAAATGATACATTCCATTTCTGTTACAGTTCCGAAACATTGTATAATGGATTTACTTTTTCAATACATCTATAATTACTTTGCAATAATGTGACATTTCAGTTTTTAGACCAAATCATTTTTGCTTAGTTATTAGACTTAAATGTGATCCAAAGTGGTCAATATGGCATCCTACCAGCCCCTCAACATTTCAATCTGTGAGTCCAGAGGGAACCCTTATCTATTAGCACCCTAGAAACACTCCTGAGTATTCCTAAAAAGAATATTGTACAAAGCAGGGAGGTGTTGGAAAATAGTCTGCCGTGGATGTCAAATATTCTAGGTATGATTCATTCTTTGATTAAAACGTTTTACAAATCTCTCTAGCCTACCGTGAAATCCATCCTTTCCTTCCATGAACCCTTTGCCAGCTACCCCCCGTTTTCAAACCTATCTCTTTTCTATTACTTCTCAATTTCATCTTATCGCTGCACTTAGTGCAGTCTTGAACTCATACACTCCTTTACCCTACACTGTTTGGGCTAAGGGTTCACAGAGTTATTCAGTTAAATTAGCCCAGATGAGCAGAGATTAGAAGGACTTTACTTTTCTCATCTGGGCTCACAGTTCATATGGTTGAGAAGCTCTTTTTACTATAGGTCCAAAGCTTTGATTTATACGTTTTTCTACTCTTTGACCGCACCTTGCTAATTTTTGGACGCAACAATAGATTCAGAAATTGCGGGCTGAAAGACCTGACTTCCTCTTGCACAGCTTGATCCCTTACGGGGTGTAGGAGGTGAAAGGTTTGGAAGCCATCAGACAAATTGTTTAATGTACAGGTGTGTAATGTAATGTTGCCTAATTTTGGTCATGCCATTTTGTATACAAAATAGTTTTGGACTCTGTTTGTCCAGTCTTGTGTCTTTGAATATTTTCAATAAAAACATTTTAAAAATTAAAAAAAAAGAAAAAACGTTTTACAACTTACCGATCATGCTAAGGTACTCTTAGATGTAGGTATAGAAATTTTAACAATAGTTGCCCGAGACATTAAAAACTCATTAAAAACATTAAAACTCTTAGGGACTCCTGCAGAGAGGAGTGTAATTGTGAATACATTCTGAGTGGTAATAAAGTTAAAAGGTTTGCTGACATGAGAACTCCTCACAGTGTGGTGCCTGAACTCATGTGGAGAAATGTAAGTGATGATCCAACAAGATCTAATCACTGCTATCCTGGAATTCCAGCCAGAAATCAAATTTACAGTGTTGAATAAATTACAAATCAGTAAAATTTTGATAGAGTCCTCCTGGTGACCTACCGTCATTGTAAATTGTAAATAACAGGTAGCAAAAGTACTGTCAGTGTACTGTATCATTAGGGACCAGAGACATGGACAGACAATGTTAGAGAAGAGGGGCGCATCAGTGCAGCAATGAACTTTTAACATTCATTTTTAAACCAACCACTCTATTCTCAGTAGTTTACCAGTCTCTATTTTTTTTAGCATCTCAGAGCCTCAATGTAATTTCTAAGCCCTTCTACCGCCATCGCAACCAAGAGCTGAAAGAGGTGGTGAAGGAAAAAAAAGTAAAAAGAGTTTTATTAGCAACAATAATGACCATCAAAAATATTAATATTATTACACGCGGTGCATCGGTGCCAATACTAAGCATTTGCATGAGTACACAAATGGGTACTCAAATGCTCCGATACTAAAATCAATACCTTCAAGTCCACAGAACAACCAATTTCACATATGTTACGGGGGCTGGTTTCAGTGCAATTTGTAAAAAGAGTCCAGTGCGATTTAGTTTAGCAGTTCAAGTATGAATTTTTAAGGTTTATGACACTGGAAATTGCACCTGAACCAGACTGAAAATCATACCTGACTCTTTTTAAAATCGCACTGCTGGTTTGGTTCACGTCATGCGAATCGGATGCGGTTCCAATTGCATTCAATTTGCATACATGTGAATCGGGGCTAAACGTTGCCTTTAAAGTGGTTGTAAACCCACTTTTTGGACTTCTACCTATAGGTAAGCCTAGAATAAGGCTTACCTATAGGTAGTGTAAAATTCCAACGGCACATGCGCAGGGAAGAAATGAAACTAAGTGCCGTTTCTTCCCTAGCCTGTGCTGTTAGTCGCGGCTCCCGTGCGCAGAGCCGGAGTCCACGGCCCGGAAGGAAGAGGGCCAGAAGATGGACGCTGCCCACACAGGGGACATCGCTGGATTCTTTTGCAGGTAAGTGGCACATAATGGACTAGTATGCAATGCATACTAGCCCATTATGCTTTTCACTTGCAGGCTGCAGCAGCGAGGAAAAAGAGGAAGTAAAACCCATCAGGGTTTACTTCCTCTTTAAGTGTTACTAAACCTACAACAGTAAAATCAGTCTGTATATGCAGTAAAGCATGCTTGTTGTACTCACTGTGGAACATGCAGTCTGTAAAAAGGCTGTCTGATCCTGTATGCTCAGATCCTCCTCTTTTTCCACTGACTCCAGAACAGGTCCAGATAAGACAGAGTTACTGAAGTCAGACTGCACATGCCCAGTTTGGTTTTGTATTGCTGGAGAGTTGTATTTTTTCTTGGAAGAGTGCATGTGATGAGCACAGGGCCAATCACCACTGTCCAGACAGTGGGTCAGGGGCTCTTGATCCTGATAGGACAGCAGTAGTGCAGTATGGAAACTCCTCCTACAAGCTTTAAGCAGGAACTGATAGAAGTCACAAGACTGCTATATATTGCTTATGAGAAAAGGTATTTAGCAGTTTATATTTACTAAAATAATTGCATTTCCATTTTCTGTGTACTGTGGGAGACCAGATATTGTGAATGCAGGGTCCTGGGTTTAGTAACACTTTAAGTAATAATTTTCATTAATCTAAAAAACTGTCACATGACACAAAAAATAGGTATCCGTAATTGGTATCGGCGAGTACTTGGTAAAAAGTATCGGTTCTCGAACTTGGTCTTAAAAAACTGGTATTGATGCATTCCTTATTATTGCATAACTGTTAGCACTCCGACACACAATTACTTACCTGCTGCCAAATGACCTGTGTTGGGTCACTTTTATGATAAACACACTCTGGGGAGACTGCTTTAGGCACATAGGGTTAATTTCAGTGCTGGCTGGAATAACCAAAAGCTCTAAATCCTAATACACATTATTAAAAAATCTGACGAAAACATCCGTATTCAAAACAATTGTTCACTTATCTGTTAATTAGTACATTGCTTTTGAGAGCCTATATGGACTGTTCAGACGAAAATTTCCAAATGGACATGCTGGAATTTTTTTTCGTTAGTTATCATAACGTCCAATTTTTAGTTAATTAGTACACTATTCGTCCTGTAAAAATCGAATGTGCAAGCTCGAGTATGATCAGAAACAAAGCATGACCGTCTACTAAACATAGACTGTAGCTAGTATGTGAGAAGTTGTTCTCTGTCGTTCGACAATTTTCATATCATTTTAAGCATTCTCATTTTCAACATGGGATGAGGTCATGGAAAATGATTTGTTTGGTTTTCTAATAGTGTGTACTAGGCTTGAGAGCAATAAACCTATACTACGATAGCCTGCAATGCATGACTCCAATTTCGGCCTATTCCTGCCATCACCACCCAGATTGACAAAAGTGGAACAGTGACTGCAGCCAGTCAGATGCCATTACTGCTCTGACAGCCAGCAAGGAACATTTCTCCATCCAGACGTTTTAGCATAAACGAAGGAATCTATTTGATTTAATTTGTTCAGTCTGCACACCGAGTATGAAAAATCTATATATGTATGGCTTACTTTACCTGGGACTACTCAGCCGGCCGCGTTTGGACAAGGTCATCTACAGCCCAGGGGAACCTACCAAACTGCAAAATGTATGAGCATTATGGGCCAGCAAAAATCCGCCCCCCACCCCCCAAAAAAATAATAATAATCAAGCGCTAATCTGCATGCTTATCCCATAAAATCCCCCCTCTCAGTATAAATCTGCCCCCCTGATGAAATCCCCCCCCCCCCCCAGTACAAATTCCCTCCTTCCTCTACCATATCATCTCTTCTAGCACAAACCCCAAAAATCTGCACTCCTAGCACAAATCCTCTTCCCCCATCCCAACATAAATTTCCCCAAATCATCCCTCCTAGCACACCATCCCCAAATTTCCCCTCCTAGAACAATTCTTACACCCTGCAGATCTCCAAATCCCCCCTCCCAACACAAATCTCCTCTCTCCAACCACCATGTGGCACCCCCTCACGTCACATGATTCCACAGTGCCCAGGGCAGCCGACCCTGCCCACCCCTTGTCCCGGCCCTGCAGGGGGACAGTACTATAGGGGAGATCTCACAGACAACTATAAATTCATGGCACAGTTTCTAACTTCTCCCTCTCTAGTAATAAATGTTTACCTCCTTAATGTGTGGCTTCTGTATCATGTGACTCTTCAACACAGCCACTAGCCGCCCTCCAGCAGCAGTGAGGCACAATGTGAGAACTACGGTCTCCACCCGCTGTTTGTATAGGTTTCAATTGTGGCGGTGAAATGGTATCTCCCATCGAGATTGCCTCCTAAGATGTGCGCTTGCACCCTGGTCACTCCAGCTGATTGGCAAATCAGCTGAAGTGCGGCTCCGTTCTCTCCATGCGTGGGCACTATTCGATGGGGGGCACTTCTCAACAGAACACAAGCAGCACTCATGCAGCTCCAGGCCATGACACTCCCGCCACCATACTTGACTGTAGGCAAGACACACTTGTCTTTGTACTCCTCACCTGGTTGTCGCCACACACGCTTGACACCATCTGAACCAAAGAAGTTTATCTTGGTCTCATCAGACCACAGGACATGGTTTCAGTAATCCATGTCCTTAGTCTGCTTGTCTTCAGCAAACTGTTTGCAGGCTTTCTTGTGCATCATCTTTAGAAGAGGATTCCTCTTGGAACAACAGCCATGCAGACCAATTTGATGCAGTGTGTGGCGTATGGTCTGAGCACTGACAGGCTGACCCCCCACCCCTTCAACCTATGCAGCAATGCAGGCAGCACTATATCTATTTCCCAACGACAACCTCTGGATATGACTCTGAGCACGTGCACTCATCTTCTTCGGTCGACCATGGCGAGGCCTGTTCTGAGTGGAATCTGTATTGTTAAACCGCTGTATGGTCTTGGCCACCGTGCTGCAGCTCAGTTTCAGGGTCTTGGCAATCTTCTTATAGCCTAGGCCATCTTTATGTAGAGCAATAATTTATTTTTTTCAGATCCTCGGAGAGTTCTTTGCCATGAGGTGCCATGTTGAACTTTCAGTGACCAGTATGAGAGAGTAAGAGCGATAACACCAAATTTAACACACCTGCTCCCCAGTCACACATGAGACCTTGTAACACTAACAAGTCACATGACACCGGGGAGGGAAAATGGCTAATTGTGCCAAATTTGGACACTCACTTAGGGGTGTACTCACTTTTGTTGCCAGCGGTTTAGACATTAATGGCTGTGTGTTGAGTTATTTTCATCAATACATTTTTATTGTATTTTAGAGAAAAATTTAAACAATGCATACATTGTTAGCATTGTACAAAGTTTTGTGTACAATTCCATGTATAGAAAATTGTTATATACGTTGTGGTAACATAAAACAAAGCAAATAACTAACGATTATTAAATGCTGAAACTTATACAACAGGTGTAAATCAGTGGTTACTATGAGGTGTTGATAATTATTACTCACCCAAGGGACCCCCAATGGGATCTGTGTTGAGTTATTTTGAGGGGACAGAAAATGTACACAGTTATACAAGCTGCACACTCACTACTTTACATTGTAGCAAAGTGTCATTTATTCAGTGTTGTCACATAAGAAATATAATAAATATTTACAAAAAGTTTGAGGGGTGTACTCACTTTTGTGAGATACTGTAAAATAATTATAATTTCCTTAGGGAGAAAAAAAAAAAAGATGACTGCTGTTTTTTAACCACTCAGCTGACATAACCCTATTAAATATGGTGCTACCACATTAAAGCAGACCTACATTTATATAGGACCATTGCTCCAGGATGCTCAACTTCGCATGAAGTGGAAGTGAAGACATTAGCCACTGGGACCTACATGGAGCCCACAGCGTCTGGCAGATAAGTATTACAAGTATAAGTACAAGTATTACAAGTATTACAAACGCTCTACAGGGAAATTTGTAACAGGAGCAGTAGATCAAATTTCTAAATTTGGCTTTTTAAACGGATGTTCATTTAAAAATGTATAATTTGATTAAGTACTAAATATACAATATTTATCATCTCCCCAATATATACCATACTGCATGTATTTGCTTAGAACTCGTTCAATGCATTTTAAAGCTGAACTCGGATTCGCCCTGGTGTGCCAAAAATATTGTCCCATAAAATAACCCGTTTCACAGAGGCTACAAACAATATAGAAAGTGTCAAAAACGTTACAAATATACCACAATAATTCACCCGTACAACCCAATAATACTTTACTTGCACAAAATTATATAAAACTTTAACCCATTCCACAAGACCAAAACCTACTACCTACAATCACAACATTTCAACCAAAATATATATTCCAAATTGTAATTCAGAATATATATTTATTATATATATGTTTTCAACAATAATCGTCGTCAGCAGCAGAGCCCCTGAGGCTGCATTCACATTTGATCATAGTGTATTCAAGCAATTTTAAAGGATTTTTTGTTATTTTTTTGCATATTTTTAGGAGTGATGTGCTGTACAGGAATTTCTTTGTGGAAGGATTTTTGTTATGGGAGCATATGAAAATGCAGATAAGGCTTTAATCATACAAGCATACAACCATGTGCAAAAGGTGATCTTTGCCCGCACATTTGCCATGTCCTGGCAATCCCAGTCATGTCTATTGGAATGCAGTGGGTGCATGGACAGCTGTTGATCCCAATTTGAAAGCCATGTAGGTGCATGTCCCCAAAAGCAGACAGTGTGCCTTAGGGGTCCCACAAAGTTGTGAATTTGGGACCAGCGACTATGTCCATGCAGCTGCTGCATCCCAATAGACATGAATAGGACTGCCTGCACATGAATGCAAGAAATACCTGTGCATCTTGTACAGGCAAAGACAGCCCATTACATGGATGTACGCATAAGTATGCATGGGGCTAAACACATGTTTTTGTGGGTTCTTTCAGATGCTCCGATTAAGTCTATGGGTCAAAAACACCCAAACTTGCGGGAAAAGAAGCTCATATACTATTTTGAGCAACAAGCACCTAAGTGCTTAGGTGTGAACAGGCAGGCACCCTTTAAAACAATGGGATTTTTAATGTTGGCGTTTTTGTTACGAAACACTTTTTTGCACTGACCTTTTTACAAGAGATCACTTGACTGCAGAAACTGCTGATGCTGAACTGTACTAAAAGTAAATATGTACAAGGCCACAAGCGCTGCCTAATGAAGGAAGCATGCTGAAAAAAACATCTGACTTTGCAGCTGAAAGAGTATGGGCCATGTCACATTAGTGATCCCATTAATGGCAACAGTCACCAGCAACAGAACTGCTATAATCTGCAGAGAATATAGTGGCTCCATGCTTTCACAAGGCATCACTGGTGGCTTCCGTCGGTGAGGGAATGACGTCTTGAAACATAGGAATAGGTGATTACTTCTACACCCTGTTCAGCCCTATACAGCGAGTGATCCTGACAATGGCAAATTGATGGGATTGCCAGTATGACTTGGAATTGGTCCCAATGTATGATAAAAGGATAACACAGTGGAAGTAGTTCACTAACTTAACCACCTGATTACTGTGCACTTAAACCCCCCTCGTGACCAGACCAATTTTCAGCTTTTGGCGCTGACGTACTTTGAATGACAATTGCGCGGTCATACAACACTGTACCCAAATTAAATTTTTATCATTTTTTCCCACAAATAAAGCTTTCTCTTGGTGGTATTTAATCACAGCTGGGGTTTTTATTTTTTGCTAAACAAACAAAAAAAGATGGAAAATGTAAAAAAAAATAAAATCATGTTTAATAGTTTGTTATAAAATTTTGCAAACAGGTAATTTTTCTGCTTCATTGATATGCGCTGATGAGGCGGCACAGGTGGGCACTGATAGGCTGCACTGGTTGGCACCGATAGGCTGCACTGGTGGGCACTGATAGGCTGCACTGGTGGGGACAGATAGGCGGCACTGGTGGGGACAGATAAGTCGGTACTGATGGGGACAGCAAAGATGGCACTGATGGGCACGGATGGGTGGCAAGGATGGGTGGCACCGATGGGTGGCACCGATGGGTGGCACTGATGGACACTGATGAATGACACTGATGGGCACTGATAGATGGCACTGATGGATGGCACTGATGGGCACTGATAGGTGGCACTGATGGGCACTGATGGGCACTGGTAGGGGACACTGATGAGCACTGGTAGGTGACACTGATGAGCACTGGTAGGTGACACTGATGTGCAGCACTGGCACTGTGGGCACTGACAGATGGCACTGTGGTCACTGACAGATGACACTGTGGGCACTGACCAATGGCACTGTGGGCACTGACAGATGGCACTGTGGGCACTGACAGATGGCACTGTGGGCACTGGTAGGCGGCACTTTAATTATGCAAAGGTGGGCACCATAGATTGGGCACATTGCTGGGCATATTGCAGTGAGAGGGACTGATGTCCCTCTCACTGCCGCCGGTGATTGGCTTTTTTTTTTCTCCTCGCGCTGTGAGCACGAGAAGGAAAAAAAGCCGATTACCGGCTCTGCTATTATCACATGATCAGCTGTCATTGGCTGACAGCTGATCATGTGGTAAGGGGTCTGGATCGACCCCTTACTCGGATCTGTGATCCAGCGAGTCTCACAGACTCGCTGATCACAGAGCGCGCCGCGCGCACCCCTCAGGGGGCGCTCAGGCAGCTCGTGGCCGGGACGACGTCAATAGACGTCGTCCCGGCATCTTAGATCTGAGCTGTTGCCGTCATTCGGCTATAGCGCGGATCTCAGGTGGTTAAAAAGCAAAACAGCTACACTGGGAACTTGTATTTATTTCAGACACCTAACTGTACCAACTGTAACTATCTGTAGGAGAAAATTCCTATAATGGTTTTACTTATAACTGGGCAAATTAACCTCTGATATAAACATTATATTTGACCCCTGCTGGGAACAATGGCCATGTACATGAAATGATTGTTGCCATCTTTGGCGATGATACTTATGCCGCGTACACACGACTGGACTTTCCGGTAGAAAAGGTCAGACAGAATCATTCCGTTGGATATTCCGATCGTGTGTGGGCTTCATCTGACTTTTTTCTTCAAAAATTCAGACGGACCTAGAAATAGAACATGCTTTAAATCTTTCCAACGGAATCAATTTCTATCGGGAAAACCATTCATCTGTATGCTGGTCCAACGGACCAAATACGATGCAAGGGCATCTATTGGCTACTGGCTATTGAACTTCCTTTTCTAGTCCCGTCGTACGTCATCGCATTGTAAACAAACTGACTTTTATTGTGATCGTGTGTGGGCAAGTCCGTTCGGTTGGAACTCCGTCATGAAGACCATCAGAGTTTATTCTGATGGAAAGTCTGGTCGTGTGTACAGGGCATATGTGTATGGACAACAACAGTGCATTAATCAACCTCAAACAAACTGTGATAGGCCCTTTAGGTCCCTTTCACACTGACGGACCGTTCAGGTCCCCCTGTTAGTTTTGACGGCGGACCTGAACGGGCGCTCCATGCTAGTCTATGGAGCGACGGATGTCAGCGGTGACATGTCCGCTGACATCCGACCCGGTCCGATCCAACAAAAGCAGACGGATGGCCCTACGTCTGGATCCATCGCTGGCGGATCGGGTGAGATCTGATGAAAATGGACACGCTGTCCATTTTCATCCGATCTCTCCATAGAGACCGGCGGTGCTCGACAAGCCCCTCCCTGCTCAGTGAGCAGAGAGGGACTTGTCATCCGCTGGCTCAGCGGAGATCAACGGAAAGATCTCCCACTGAGCCTGCGGACAGAGGCGGACTCCGTGCAAGCGGATCCGCCTCGTGTGAAAGGGGCCTTAGGCTGATAAGTGTTTTCTCCTGAGATAAGTCAGATCTGTCTGGGCACACACATGCGATCTCCATCAGTAGAAAATGTATGCAATCAGGTGATCCAAGTATTTATGTTCATATGGTGGTCTGTGAATAAAAAGAAGAAAAAACTTTGGACCAGTCACTCTCAACCAGGGATCCCCCAGGGGTTTCCATGGATTCATTGGGCTGTGGTTAACTGACCTCCTAGACCAGTTCAGACTAGACATTTGCATTCGTTTTCGTCTGAATGCATTTTCGTCTGAATTTCAGGTATTTTCGTTATCGTTTTAACAAACGATAACGAAAGTGCAGAATCCGAAAAACAAAAGATCCGACATAAACAAATGCTTTATTTTCGTTTTCGTTGTGACAACAGTTCGATATAGATAGGAGAATCGACGCTGACAATAACAATCTGTGTCCATTGAACCTGTGGTCGAATGTGCCTAACCTTAAAGCGGAGCTCCACCCTAAAGTGGAACTTCCGCTCATCGGATTCCTCCCCCCTTCCGGTGTCACAATTGGCACCTTTTGGGGGGGAGGGGGGACAGGATACCTGTCTTTGACAGGTATCCTTTCCCACTTCCGGAAGCACGCCGTGGCGCGATCGCGCCGTGACGTCACCGCAGGGCTCCCTCCGCCTCCTCCCTCGGCCGCCAGGCTAATAGGAGAGAGGAGCAGGGCCTCGCGCATGTGCAGTAGGGTTCCTGGCGTGAAGCCGAAAGGCTACACTGCCGGGTTACCTTACCCGCAATGGCGGCGGCAGCACCCGACAGCTGATAGAGACATCAGCTGCGGTGCCGACATCGAGGGACAGCAGGACAGGTAAGTGTCCATTTATTAAAATCCAGCAGCTGCCGTATGTGTAGCTGCTGGCTTTTTAAAAAAAAAATTCCCGGAACACCCCTTTAACTCTATTAGTCCAAGATTATTCTACATAGAGAGAAAAGATTTGACATAGAGAGAAAAGATTTGACATAGAGAGGAAAGATTTGACATAGAGAGGAAAGATTTGGCGTAGAGAGAAAAGATTTGACGTAGAGAGAAGATTTGAAGTAGAGAGAAATGATTTGACGTAGAGAGAGGAAAGATTCGACTTGAGAGGAAAGATTTGACGTAGAGAGGAAAGATTTGACGTAGAGAGAAAAGATTGCTGCTGGAATTGGGTGGAATTGCAGCTAAACTATACAGAGTCATACAGTTTAGCTGCTCTGTCGAATCTTCTTTGAACATTCGACAGACACCATAAGCCTTCAATGACAGATTCGACCTTAATTAATTTGGATTTTCGGACGAATGCAATTTTTAACGAAAAACAAAATAAATAAAAACGAATTTCGGGAGTAACTAAATAAATTAATTTTTCGGACGAAAACGAAATTCCGAAACAAAATATTTCAGTGTGCACATGTCTAGTTAGACCAACACCACTTGGTAGAACTAGCAGATCCAACTGCCTTCACCAATGTAAGGGGCATTTTTTCAATGATCACCCATGGACTAATCTTACTAGAGGGTCCCTGAGACCTGAAAACTATTTCAAGGGTTCTTCTGGGGTAAGAAGGTAAGAAAGACTGATGTAGACAGTAATAAGGAAGACCAGGCTTGATGACTAGATAAAAAATTCCAGGCTACCCATTTGAACGTAAAACTGATGTTGGTCACTTTATGCTATGCCAAAACTGTAATTTGACAGATGCAGTGTGATTATTTCTGCAAATATTTTGGCTAGCTAATATACCGACAGCATACTCAATGGTCTGTACCATTTTTGTGTTTTTATCATTATTACAGAAGTAAAAGAAAATAATCCCAGAAGCCTTGGCTACTACTTGTCATATGCTCCCCACATCTGATCTGAGAAGCAGAAACGACCCTCTCTCCTGTATTTCTGCTATCAGAGCCTGAGGGCTGCACATGGCCAGTGATGGGAATGAGATAGGGACTTCCCAGAATTAACACTCTCCTCACAAGCTCTTTGATCTCAGGTATCCTGCATAAGGCCAAATTGTGCCATGCTGATTCAATCAATGTCAGCTGAGCACAGCCTTCCTATTGTATTCTTCAGGGCCACTCATCCTGCAGGGGATCTCAATTACTGCAGAGTGTGTCTGACTTAATTGACGGCCCTCCTCCAAGCCCACTGCCCACCAGTGTGAGGGGAACAATGCTATTTGTATTGTTAATTGTAGGAAAAAGGCTAAATGAGAAAGACATTCATGGAAAAACAAACAGCTGAAACCACTAAAATTATTCACAATCGTCATATCTCCCTGAACAAATCTGATAGTAGAACTTTATACTTTTATACTTTTGCCTGCTATTAAAAGCACTCATATTGTTGTCATGTTGTCTTTAATCAAGCAGACGAGGCAACAACTATTAACTAGTGTAAATTGTTTTATCAATATTCCTGAAAAAGAAACTAGTGTTCTGAAAGCTTGTATGGTTTGGTATTTTTAATTAACCACGAAAAGATACGAATACAATTATTTAGATTTTTCTATCTGTGTATTTACCTATATTACCTATAATGAGGCACTGAAGCCCAGCCTAACCATTGCAGTGCACATAGCTACAAGGATAAAAAGAAAGTATATTGATGCTTTGCACCCACAGATCAGACAGGCTACATCCAGGGGACCCTAGTCCACCCTGCTGATGCCACTGGGCCTGATGGGCTAGATCAATATCTTGGGGGGGGGGGGGGGGCACAGTCTACCCCAGCACCCCCCTAGATCCAGTCCTGGCTAAAGCAATTCATCAATTTTAGATTTGTTTATACCAGATGCAGTCAAACATGTTTTTAAATGCAGTACAAATGCATATGCAAGAAAAATGAATGTATTTCAATGAGCCTAGTTTATACCATTATGATGCTTTCATGTGCATTTAAAAAAAGTACAGCATGCTACATTTTTTCGCACGTAAACATACCAGAACACAAATGAAAGCACCACAAATGCATGTAAATGCAACTCAATACAAAAGAAATCATAAATAATGTCTAAAAAAATGAAGATGCATTGCAAACAAAATGCATGTAAACATGCATGCAAAACTGCACATTGGATGTGGGGATTGTGGTCAAAACAAACCCTTAGTTTGGGGGGGGGTTAAAATGTGGCTGAGCTGCATTTTTACCATCCCCTACCACTTCCCCTTAAGCTGCAAAGGCAGCGACTGGGGGTGTACACATGCTGCAGTTGCGGCAGGAATTATACCCCCTATCGTGTTTGGGGGCAGGGAGGAGGCAACATGTCGCCACCTCACCGCCTGTCAAATGCCTCTAAAATGCAATCAAAGCGCAGATCAGACTTTTTAGAGGAACATCAGTCCTTGCCGCAAGTGCAACGTGTCCTTAGGCAGGGTTCACACTGCAGCATGGAGCGGCTCAAAGCAGGTGTCCGGTCCACCCCTGTTCACCATTTCAGGTCCAATTTGGGTCTGAATTTTTGGCTGAAACAGACCAGAAGACACACATGACTCCTGTGTAATTCGCACCGGAGCTGCTCCGGAGATGTGTGAACCGGCTCCATTGAGAGACGGTCACAATCTCCTGACATGCAAATTGGATGCGGGTAAACTCTCATCCAATTCACAATAGTGTGAACCCAAATGTATTGCTTTTCTACACACAGGTATTATGTAGATCTGAAAAGCTACTGCCTTGTACCTATGCTATGTAAGCCTAATAATACATCTCAGGTGGTGGTCTGCTAGGATATCAAATTTTAAAAATATTGCTACAGTAACGTATGTTTGTATTGCAATGCAATGCCTCTAGCCTACACTCTTTAACTCATATCTTTAACCTCTCCCCACCACTTCCCCTTAAGCTGCAAAGGCAGCGACTGGGGGTGTACATATGCTGCAGTTGCGGCAGGAATTATATCCCCTATCGTGTTTGGGGGCATCTTCCCCAACCCTCTAAAACGGGGGTAGGCGCTGGTGCCAAAAGCAGCACGCAAAGTCTCTTTTGCTGGCACTCGACTCCCTCCCCATCGGCAGAGCAGCACAGGGAAGTGTCAGTGAGACACTAATGCATTCCAATCTCACAATTCCCCATGCTGAACGGTACTGAGGGGGAGGCTCTGTGCCCCCACACATTGTAAATGATGGGAAACATTGTTTGCTTCTCTAACTTTGCTGTTGCTGCAATCGTCAGCTTTTGTGATGGGGAAGAGATTGGGTGCAGTTCTGCTGGGGGGGTGGTCCCTATTTCCAGGAGGAGGAGGACTGTCTTGACCACTGCTAAAGCCAATCACAGTCTTGCTAGCCCCGTCCACCATCTGGAGGAAGATGACTTGCTTGGTTGCCACTACCAATTTCAGAAAGAAGGCATTTCACTGTGATTGAAAAAAGCACAGTTAGTTCTTACCGGTAACTCTGTTTCCAGTAGTATTGCAGGGCAGCCCTTGAGAGATGGAGCTCCTCCTAACACACAGGAAACACATTGCCATTAATTTCTTTAAAAGGCGGTCCCTTAGGTCCCTGGTCAGTCATCCAAGAGAACCAAAGGCCGGAATCTGAAACACAACACAACCCCATAAGGTTAGACATTAGGGTGGGATCGTGCTGTCCTGGAAGACTACTGGAAACAGAGTTACCAGTAAGAACTAACTCTGCTTTTCCCCCAGTCGTCTTCCAGGTCAGCCTTTGAAAGGATAAACAAGTACTCACCAGATTAGGCTAAGACAATGACTTGGAAGACTTTCCTACCAAAAGCCTGGTCCTATCAGATCCTGGCTATCAGATCCAGCCTGTAATGCTGAACAAAGGTCGGGAATCTTGACCAAGTTGCTGCCCTGCAAATTTGCTCCGGAGTGGCTCCCACCTTCTCTGCCCACGAGGCTGCTGAAGCCCTTGTTGAATAAGCCCTTAGATCTTTTGGTGGTGTTATCTCTATAACTTCGTAGCATTCCAGTATAGCTGCCTTGATCCATCTGGCTAGCGTTTTCTTGGACGCTTGTTTAACTTTCTGTTTGCCAGCGTACAGGACAAATAGAGCATCTGATGCTCTGAACTCATTGGTGACTTCCAGATACTGAAGGAGACATCTTCTTACATCTAGAAGGCTTAGTTCTTGCTCTTTGCTGTTAGTTGGTGAATTACAAAATGAAGGTAGTACTATATTCTGGGATTTATGAAAAGTTGACGTCACTTTTGGTGTAAATCCCGGATCTGTTGGAAGGACAATTCTATCATCATGAATTTTTAGAAAAGGCTCTCTGACAGACAGAGCCTGGATTTCCCCTATCCTACATTCTGTAGTGATAGCCACGAGGAAAATGGTTTTGAGTGTCAGCAGGCGTAAAGATGTTTCTTTTTGATGATCCCCCTCAGTAACACCATCGTTTATTTTCGTTTTTGTTTCATTAGTTTTTTTGCTTTTTTCGGAAGTTCGGAAAATCGAAAAATCTGAAATTCGGAAATTCGAAAATTCGGAATTCGGAAATTTCGGGAATTTCGGGAATTTTCACATTTCAAATTTTCGTTTTCCGTATTTCGAATTTCCAAGTTTCCGTATTTCGAATTTTCGGATTTCAGAATTTCGAATTTTCGGATTTCAGAATTTCAGAATTTCTGAAATTCCGAATTTTCGAATTTCCAAATTTTGAATTTTCGAATTTCCAAATTTTGAATTTTCGAATTTCGAAAATTCAGAATTTGGAAATTCAAAAATTCGGAATTTCAAATTTCCAAATTTCGAATTTTCGAATTTCGATAATTCGGAAATCCGAAAATGCGAAATTCGGAAATCCGAAAATTCTAATTTCCGGATTTCCGAATTATCGGATTTCCGAATTTTGGATTTTCGGTTTTTCGGAATTCCGAATTTTAGGACTTTCGGAACTCCGAATTTCCGAATTTTCGGAATTCGGGAATTCAAAGATTTGAAAATCCCAAAATTTGAAAATCTGAAAAACGAAAGAAAATCAGTTTAATTAATAACTAACTATTAAATTAACGAGTACGAATTTATCCGAATTTACGAATTATCTGAAATAACGAATGCCGCATCTAAACAAATGGAACGGAACAAATTAATAATAAATAATTAATACCTGAGGTGACTGATCTTGGCAAGGTTATGGGAGAGGAACTTCCTGAGGGAGCTATTGGAGGTTTAACCTCTGCAATACATTTTTTAAGATCTTTAAAGGTAGTGGCCATATCCTCCCTCACGAATCCTCACGGATTTTTAACCAGTCTGTCGATGCACACTTGGCATAGCGGCTCTGTGTATTCCAAGGGCATCTTTGTAGCACATTTTGCACACCACTTTCTGGAAGTGGGCATTGGGCCTGCCAAGACATAAACACAGGGGCCCATGGCTGTGAGAAAAAAAGTATACTCAACCCGCCAAACAGTGTGCACACCCAGTGACACCTTACTAAGCCTTGTATTGCCCCAGCCCGCTAGAGACCACCACCATCCAGCTAGCTGTTCCCAAACTGGACAACAAAGGGTCACCTACTGGTGCCTACCTGTGTCCCACTGGTGCCTGCATCCCTGGGAGCCTGAGCAGATGACAGAGCATCGTCCTCCTGCGTCCTGGACCTTCCTGTGGCATCCATGCTGTCCCCTGCAGTCACGTCCACGATAATGGCACCAGCCGACCATACAAGCTTCCTGCGCCTTTAAGGGGATGGACCAGTTCCACAGCGCACGCCGATGACATCACCCCACCTTGGAAATGACACGCCGTGTCTTTTGGGCCAAGCAACCGCCAGCCGTGGGGTACACGCCCCCTGCCGAAGCCGCCAAGGGGGTGGTGTATCAGTGCCTTTCTCCATGCCTGGGCTCAAAAGAAGCCAGAATCCGGGTCACCTCCTGCTTGCAGCCTAAGGAGGGTTGCCCCTGGCCGCACGTCTGACCTCCTCCGCCAACCATACGGTAAGAGTGCACTCACCCCCGCAGCCCAGAAGCTCACACTGTGCACTCCCTGCTTGTCATGAGACACATGTCCCAGCTCAGCCCTTGGGAGATGGAGCCTCCGGCGGACGGAGGAATCACTAAGACTGAGGGACCACCTTTTAAAGAAATTAATGGCAATGTGTTGTGAGGAGGAGCTCCATCTCTCACGGGCTGACCTGGAAGACGACTGGAGGAAAACCACAATCAGGTGACAGTTTGTGGAACTACTGTTGAGCTTCTGGGAACTTTGTTGAAATTATTCCTGAATCTTTGCATCACTTACTACTGAACCCTTGCACTCTGTGTCCCTTTAAGCCAGAGCCAGAATTCAGCTCAATGAAAATCACACCCAACCACTTTTTCTTAGCTGCGGGGGCCCGATCTTGCACACAGACCCACTGCTTTCAGAAAATGCCCCTGACCTGAGCTCATCATTGCACATCTATTCCAGATGCTTGTATGTGACATCACATACATCACATACAAGCACGTGAACTGGATGCGAGAGGTGGATCAGCAGGATGAGTGTGCCAGGACAGGTAGATGTGTCTGCTTCCTTTCACCACTCTGCATATCACACATATGAGCAGTAGGGGTTTAGAGGTGGAACAGCGGGGGGGGGGGGGCAGATGTGCAGGGAGATACAGTGTTGGGCCAGATAAGCAGGGGGGTTCAGTGTTGGGCCAGATGAGCAGATGGGTTCAGAGGGCCAGAAAAGCAGGGGAGGGGGGTAGAGAAGTGGGGCAGATGTGAAAGGAGGTTTATTAATGGGGCAGATGAGCAGGGAGTTACAGTGGTGGGGCAAGATAGAAGGGGAAACAGAGGTGGGGCAGAAGACAGATGTGTAGGAGGTACATTGGTGGGGCAGATGACAAACTGAGTTACAGTGGTCCGGCAGATGAGTTCAGTGTTAGGACAGATGAGAAGGTGATTCAGTAGTGAGACAGAAGAGGGGCAGATGAGCAGGGGGGTACAGTGGTGGGGCAGATGAGCAGGGGGTACAGTGGTGGGGCAGATGATCAGAGTAGTACAGTGGTGGGGCAGATGTGCAGTGTAGTACAGTGGTGGGGCAGATGTGCAGGGGGTTACAGTGGTGGGGAAAATGAGCAGGGGGGTACAGTGGTGGGGCAAATGAGCAGGGGGGTACAGTGGTGGGGCAAATTAGCAGGGGGGTACAGTGGTGAAACAGATTTGCAGGGGGGGCAGTGATCTGAGGAGTGAAGGTGCATGAATTGGGGCTCATCTGAGGTGTGGAGTTGCAGGAATTGGGGCTGATCTGAGGCGTGAGAGTGCAGGATGTTAATTTCTCACTACTAAATAAAATCGGTACGCTCAATTTCCTTGAAAACATTTTTCGGCACAATGTGCTCAAAAGGTTGCCTACCCCTGCTCTAAAACCTGGGCTAGTCACTCCCATACCAAAAAAACAACCTAAGACCATCTCTGTACTTCCTTTTTCCTCCTAACTTCTTGAACGTTTAGTCTACAACCCACTGAGCGACCACCTCATTGAGAATAACCTTCTTGATCCCGTTCAGTCTGGATTTCACCCACAGCACTCCATGGAAACTGCCCTCCTAAAACTCAAACGATTTACTAACAGCCAAAAACAACGGTCATTATTCTATACTCTTGCTCTTGGACCTTTCCGCTGCCTTTGATACAGTTGACCAACCCCTCTTCAAAAAACTACATTTTCTTGGTCTCCATGGCTGCACTCTGAGTTGGTTTGAATCTTACCTATCTCACCGCACCTTCAGTGTCACTTACAACTCCACTTCCTCCTCTCCAACACCTCTTACTGTTGGGGTCCTCCAAGGTTCTGTCCTTGGACCTCTACTAATCTTGATCTAAACGTCCTCCCTGGGCTTCCACTACCATTTATATGCCGATGACACCCAAATCTATCTCTCTGCCCCTCAGCTCACCCCATCAGTCTCCTCACGCATCACTGATTTACTAACAGACATATAAGCCTGAATGTCAAACCACTTCCTCAAACTGAATCTAAAACCAAGCTCTTAATATTTCCTCCTCCACGTGCCCTTCCACTGACTTCTCTGTCAAGATCAATGGCACATCTATCAGTCCATCCCCACATGCCAGGGTGCTAGGGGTAATCCTAGACTCTGAACTGTCCTTTCAGGTCCACATCCAATCCCAGTCCAAATCATGCCGCCTTAGCCTCCGCAACATTTCTAGAATACGCCACTTTTTTTAATGACACCACCAAGCTTCTAATTAACTCCCTGGTTATCTTTCACCTCGACTACTGCTACTCCTTCCTCATTGGATTACCTTTACATAGACTCCCCTTCAGTCCATAATGAATGCTGCTGCAAGACTCATCCACCTTACCAACCATTCAGTGTCCTCAACCCCTCTCTGCCAATCCCTCCACTGGCTTCCACTCACCCAACTAATAAAATTAAAAGTACTAACAATAATTTACAAAGCCACTCTGCCCCCAGCTACATCACTAACCTAGTCCCAAAATACCAACCAAGCCACTCTCTTCGGTCCTCCCAAGACCTCTTGCTCTCTAGCTCCCTTGTCACCTCCTCCCATGCATGCCTCCCTCCAGGAGTTCTCCAGAGCTTCTCCCATCCTTTGGAACTCCCTACCCCAATCTGTCTGACTGTCCCCTAATCTATCCATCTTTAGACGATCCCTGAAAACCCTTCTCTTTAAAGAAGCCTATCCTGCTTCTAACTAATACACTGTTTTACTTTCTCCATCAGCTCATCCCCCACAGCTATTACCTTTTGTATCAATTGATCCTCCCTTTTAGATTGTAAGCTCTAATGAGCAGGGCCCTCTGATTCCTCTTGTACCAAATTGTAATGTAACTGTAATGTCTGCCTTCATTTTGTTTAGCACTGCGCAAACTGTTGGCACTATATAAATCCTGTATAATAATAATAATTGTAAAGAGAAGGACAGTTTGCAATTTTTTCATAAAATACTTGTTTTAAAAGGTTTTATTTCTTCCTTTGTTGGACTTCAGTGTTGTAGCCACTTCCCATCTACATATATACCAGTTCACAGTGACAACCACACCTGTGTAACAAATGTTGAAGCAGAAGCCCATGTGACAGAGTGATTACATGGGAAGCACAACTGGAAGATTGTGATAATGTTGTCACCCTGAAATGCAGCACAGTTTTTTAAAAGCCAGCAGCTACAAATACTGCAGCAGCGGACTTTTAATAAATGGACACTTACCTGTTCCAGGTTCCAGCGATGTCGGCAGCAAAGGCCGATCAATCGCTCAGTTCTCTGCTGCTGCCGGCGCCATTCTCGGTGAGCGAATCGGGAAGTGAAGCGTTGCGGCTTCACATCCCGGTTCCCTACTGCGCATACGCGAGTCGCGCAGTGCAATGAGAATCGTCAGCGCTGTCTCTGGGACCCGTGTTCGTCCCAGCAGACAGCGCGGTGGGACAGGAAGAGGCATAGACTCCCGTGTCTTAGACAGGTATCTGCACCCCCTCCCCCCTGAAAGGTGCCAAATGTGACCCTGGAGGGGGGGAGGGTTCCGAAAAGTGGAAGTTCCACTTTAGGGTGGAATCCCGCTTTAAGCCAGCCACATATAGATTTAAATTCAGCAGGGAATAGCCGAATTTCAATCCATGGATGGGTGCCCTGGTTGTACAGAAGTTGATCTACCGACTCTGCTTTGCATGGTTGACGCTATATAAAAGTCTGTAATAAATAAACAAGGACCTTTATGGCAGGATCACCTGATATTACATTATTAAAAGATAGAGATTTAAATATGTTTATGCTTTTTTTCACATTAGTTTTACCATCCTATGGAAAATGATCCACACAGACAGATTTTCAGAAAGCGATAAGCAGTAGAGCTAATGTATAGCAGCCAACAAGCAATTATCCACTGCGGGACCATGCCTCAACTGCGAGCTGTGCATTTGTCTCACAGTTGTGGTGCATTCCCATTGAACTAAATGGATTAGTTTGACAGCCGGTGCTATCTGATAACATGTTAAAAATGCCACAGCAGCGACATGTGTACAGCCCTGTCTGGCTGTATTATTACAATTCAGGTGGAAGGCCTGGGGTGGGGGCGATAAACCACATCTCAACCCCCTGTTTTTTTACCACCCCCTGGCCATCTGTCTGAAAGAGCCCACAAAATGACTTTTAAAATGTTGTGTTAAAGCTTATATAAGTGTTATTAGATTTGATTTTCATGAAAGTATTTTGAAGTATAGTTTTTACAAAGTACAATTCTTTGTCAGGCCTATAGCCACCAATTGTAGAGAGACATAGCTAAGTATTCCAAAAGTCTGTAATGTGTCAAAGTATAAGATGATGTTGCAAAGTTGATCTGTAGTTATTTGAAAAGGGATGGCAAAGCGCTAGCCAGAATGTACTGCTGGGCCCAATTAAAGGATTTGGTTTGCTTGGAAGAAAAAGACCAAAGAGTAAAGAGAGAGCCTCCATAATAAGGTGGAGAAAATATATGTTAGAAGGGGATAGAAAATGGGGCAAGGTACTATAGAAGAAAGAAAGATAAGAGCGAAAGATGGGAGGGGAAAGTGTGTAGGGGGTTTTTGGGGGACATCGAAGACACCCAAGACAGGTTTTTAAAGCGAACCTTCAGTAATTTTTTCAACTTTCCATCTATTAAATCTTCTGCCCTTGTTGTTTTAACTTTGGGTAGTAAAACTTTTTTTTCTGCCAGTAAATACCTCATACGCCTCACTTCCTGTTTCTTGTCTAGTAAAAAGCCTAGGCTTATGACATCATGCACAGCTCTCACTCACTCTTGTGAGTGTTTGCCAGGGAGGGGGGATGAGTTATAAGAGGGCCAATGAGAGCTTCAGAGCTGGAGGTGTGCCTCTGTGTGTCTGTGTAAATCCAGGAAGTGAACAGGCCACAGCTTTAGCTGCCCACAGTTAAAATGGCTGCAGCCCAACTTAGTGGAGGGAGATTTCTGCAGCATATTTGGCAAATACAGAATCACAGTATATATAAAATAATATGCAAAGTGGTTGGAGGGAAGCTTCAGAATGGCAAAGATGATTTTATTACAAATTATGTAAGCACGTGCAGTTCCTCTTTAAGGGGATCCTCACCCTGTAAACAAAAATGTAAAAGCCAGCAGCTACAAATACTGTAGCTGCTGACTTTTAAAAAACACACACACTTACCTGTCCCAGGATCCAGCAATGTCCTCACCCGACCCAGCTCTGTTCAGGTCTTTGGGTGCCAGCATCTTAATTGTGGGCAGTCGACTCTGACTCCTTGTGGTTTCACAGCTGGCTGCCCACTGGGCATGCACAAGCCACGCTGCACCCTGTGAACAGTCCTGCAGTCACCTGGGACCTGTAACATGTCCAAAAAGGCTGCAGGGGAAGATGGGCGAACTTCTGCTCACATCGCCGCAGCGATTTGACGGGAAGTGGGAGTGCATACCTGTCGAAAACAGGTACCCCCCCCCCCCCCAAAAAAAAATCCAAATATTGGAGAGGAAGGGGGGAGAAGGGGCAAAAGAAGAGCTTCTTCTTTTGGGTCCTGTTCTGCTTTAAGTTTCAGCACCTACAAGGATGAATAACTTAAAGGAGTTGTAAAGAAAAAAAAATTCTTGTCTAACTAATCTCTAGTAGGTACTGACATCGCTAAATCTATTATTATTCATCAAACTTATATATATACCTTTTGAAATTGAGCATCTATATAAGCCTCCGGATGTCCTGCAATCATTCTGCCTTCTATTTCCTGCTTTGCGGTTCACTGTATCGACGCCACCGCAATAAAAAAAAACACAGTACCCACTATGCTTAGCGGCATCGTGCATGCGCACAGCTGTTTTTTCAATAATAACACTATCGAGAACGAGCAAAGTTCTCGGACACCCGCCGACCAATTAAAATTAAGTACGCCCTCCTTCATGTAAAAAAAAAAAAGACTAAACTATGCCCATATTCTAAACACATTCCCACCTCCCCAGCCTACGCAGCAGGACTGTACAATCAGAGCCGATCGGCCCTATAGGCACACTATGCAAGCTGCTTAGGGCCCCGCTGCTGTGGGGGGGCCCCCAAGACCCAGCACCCCCCCTGCACCTCTGGCTGGCCGCTTAGAGTGCAGTGAGGAGAGGTGGGAGGAGGTGGAAGGCGGCGATCGGCAGCTCTATGGTGCCTGAGTGGGCGGCGGGATCTCCCTGGGGTTTGTAGTACTCTCTGTGTATACAGTGGAGAGGAGAAGGGAGGGGCCTCTGACCCAGGCAGGTATCAGTTTCACTTTCACTCTGCTTGAACACTGTTGCTGATGCCCGGGTCAGAGGCCCCTCCTCTCTCCGCTGTATACATTTGGAGATAGAACTACTAGCCCCAGGGAGATCCCCTGCCTGAGGACACCATATAGCTGCCGATCGCCGCCTCCCACCTCCACCAGCCAGGTACAGGGGAACCTCTGCAAGAGGGGGAGTTAGCTGTTTGGGGGCCCAAATGTAAGAGGGGGGCTTTCTGGGGACACTAATGTAAGGAAGGGGGCCTCTGGGGACACTAATGTAAGAGGGGGCTCTCTGGGGACACTAATGTAAGGACAGGGCCCTCTGGGGACACTGATGTAAGGACGGGCTCTCTGGGGACACTGATGTAAGGACGGGCCCTCTGGGGACACTGATGTAAGGACGGGGCCCTCTGGGGACACTGGTGTAAGAGGGGGCCCCCTGGGGACACTAATGTCAGAGGAGGTGCTCTCTGGGGACCCTGTGTAAGGAGGGGCTCTCTGGGGACCCTGTGTAAAGAGGGGCTCTCTGGGGATACTAATTTAAGAGGGAAGGCTCTCTTGGGACACTAATGTAAGGGGAGTCTCTCTTGGGACCCTGGTGTAAGGGGGGGGGGGCTCTCTGGGGACCCTGGTGTAAGGGGGGCTCTCTGGGGACCCTGATTTAAGAAGGGGCTCTCTGAGGACCCTGATGTAAGGAGGGGTTCTCTGGGGAGCCTGGTGTAAGGGGAGGCTCTCTGGAGACCCTGGTGTAAGTGGAGGCTCTCTGAGGACCCTGATGTAAGGGGAGGCTCTCTGGGGACCCTGATGTAGGGGGATACCCTCTGGGGACCCTGATGTAAGTAGGGAGGCTCACTGGGGACCCTGATGTAAGAAGGGGCTCTCTGAGGACCCTGATGTAAGTGGGGGCTCTCTGGGGACCCTGATGTAAGGGGGGGCTCTCTGGGGACCCTGATGTAAGGGGAGGCTCTCTGGGGACCCTGATGTAAGGGGAGGCTCTCTGGGGATCCTAATGTAGGGGGAGGCTCTCTGGGGACCCTGATGTAAGGGGGGGATCTCTGGGTACCCTAATGTAGGGGGAGGCTCTCTGGGGACCCTGATGTAGGGGGGGGATCTCTGGGGACCCTAATGTAGGGGGAGGCTCTCTGGGGACCCTGATGTAGGGAGAGACTCTCTGAGGACACTGATTTAAGGGGGGCTGTCTGGGGACCCTTGTGTAAGGGGGGCTCTCTGGGGACCTTGGTGTAAGGGGGGCTCTCTGGGGACCTCATTCTGTTCTATATTGTTGTACTTATTCTTTGACTGTTTTGTTTAAAGGAGGGAGGATTGTTTTGGGAGCACTGAAGTGTCAGGTGTGACTGTGTGGCAATGGCAAATAGTTTACATAGCTCACGGCATCACGGGTCAAGTAGAGGGCCCCTTAGTAGAATTTTGCTTAGGGCCCCAGGGAGGTCAGGATCGGCACTGTGTACAATGGTACAGTATTTAAAACATATTTATAAGCACTAAATTAATAGAAATATTGCTGAAGTAATACATCAATAACAATAATTAAAATACTAATAAATAAATAATATAAGAATATAAATAATGCAGATGATTAAATAAAAAGAAATGTAATTTAATTTGTATTCTGATGAATAAAATGCATACCTTTTATGCATCTGCACAATCTCTGTAAATTATAAGCATTTAATATTGTGTTGATATATCATTTTTGGTTATATGTCTTTTAAATTACAATACTTTTTTTTTTTTTTTTATTTAATCGAAAATTTTTATTATATAATAATTATAATAGAATATACAATTATTTATTCAAATAATTTTTTATTGAAAAACATTAAAAGCAATGAACCCTACAAATTCCCCTTTAAGAAAAAAGCGTACATTATACATTCTTTGTAAACAGCATATAAGAGGCAGACGCCCTCTGTTGAAGTCAGGAAGTGACGAAACGCGTAAGGGCGTGGCCTACACGACGTTCGTCCGGAAGTGTCGTTTGCGCTCCACCGCCGCTAACCACCTACCCGGAAGTGACGCGAGTGTCAGCAGAGACACACACGCTGATCCTGGGGGAACGTTACTGCTGCTGTGGCCAAGTGGAGGATTGCTATCATCTCATTCCCCACACGCAAGTGATTACTCTTATATGCTGTTTACAAAGAATGTATAATGTACGCTTTTTTCTTAAAGGGGAATTTGTAGGGTTCATTGCTTTTAATGTTTTTCAATAAAACGGGATTACGCTATGTATGCTATTCTCTCAGTTTTTTATGATTATTATTGCGAGCTGTTGCACCCCTGAACCCCTGATTCCTTGCTGCTGGTATCTAATCTGAGGAAGTGACCAGACCTGTTTTTTGAACGGTGGATGTGTGACGTGTCCTGTACAGTGGTTGCCATGGTGATGATCTATATCTTAAGGCCTGTTTAATTTTTCATTTCGGTGAGTTTAACCCCCTGAGGGGAGAGTGCCTCACGTGGTGAAGTTATCTAATGGGACTATAACGGTGCTTGGATATACAACTATAAACACCACAAAATACAAGAAAAGTCACTATTGATTGAACTGCGCACTGGTCTCTCAGAAATACTTAAGGACTACCTATTGATACATTATTGTTTATGACACAGGTCCACGGACCTTGCACGGAAAGATTTTACTATCTTACTGTTTAGCGCTGTTTTAGTATTTTATCTCACAACTTTTAGTGTTTGATCCTATACTATCACTTTTATATATTTGCTTTATTTTAAACAGCTGCTTAGTTTAATTTAATATATTTATAAATATTTATTTATTTATATATTTATGCATTGAATCAATTGCTCAGTTTGTAGACTTGTGGATACACACCCAGCGCTGAGTAGTGTATATTTATAGGCCACCCAATATACACTCTTTTGTTCATAATATATATATATATATATATATATATATATATATATATATATATATATATATATATATATATATATATATATATATATATATATATATAACACTAAATAGTTTGTACATATAAAATGTAATAAAATAAGTGTATATAAATACTTTAATATTAATTAATACTAATTAAATACATTTCACAGGAATCAGAGAATATTGATGATATCGAGGGCTGGTCATATTGTATCCAAGGAATCAATACAACAAGTGATCGCTTATGTGTGTCTAAAAGAACAAATCCAGTCTTGCCAATCCTTCAAAAATGATAGCTGAAAATAATCACAACTGGAAGATTCTTGTCATATATCATGTATATCCTAAGATCCTATATTGTGTCTAAAAAAAGAGCTTGTTGCTCCTTTGTGATGTGCGATGAGCGTTCCCTGGCACACATGAAATTGTAGCCGCATGAGAACCGTGTAAAGTCTGCAGCGTTGGTTGATTTATATTGCTCCCCAGATGTCACCTTGCTGACAGGCACTCCAAATACAGATGGAAATGCTGGATCTACTAACAGCCAAACATATTGCTTGAAAATGCATTCCTCTTCCCACTTCAGATACTCTAAATGCCATTGTTATCTTGGGTGAACAATGGTCTCTTGGCAGTCTTGACCAAATTCAGGCTAGAGTAAGAACTAGAGTATATATGAAGCTGAAACATTTTTTGTTTTGGAGAGAGCATGGCAGGGATAGAAACTCTGCAGGTTTTATTGCTGCCTGTGCCCACAGTAGGCAGATTTGTCCTGGTGATCATCGTCACTGGAATTGCTGAAAAATCCAAAATTTGCAGTTGTCTCCAGAACAGGAAAAGAGGGGAGATCTTCCAATCAGAGCATATGTCTAAAATGGCCATACACCTATAGATTTCTCCAGCTATGTTACTCCATAAACAGTGCAGTTGTATAAATCTCTCACTTGGAAGGAGTTGTTGTTTGGCCGAGAATATTCTGCCTAGCTCCTTCACCAAAAGTTGATTGAAAAATAGCCTAAAGTTTATGTAAAGTCAAAGTTTTTGTTTGATTTTGGATAGAGTTAAGAAAAGTTAGGACCAGGGATGAGTTTGGGTTTGGTCCAAACCCAGAAGGAAGCTGTCACTCTTGCCCATTGCCAATCAACTGCGTCAAGGGCATCCCCATTGCCGCAGCTGCATGTATAAAAATGAGCAGGAAAGCACGTGGCTTGCTGACCTACTATGGCCACATGGCCATATTAGCACTCGTTCACATTAAATGTGGTTTTGAAATTGTGCAACTTAATCAGAAATTGCATGAATTCAAAGCTGCACATCAGTGCAACTTTAGGTGCGACTTTGAAGACATCTGTGCGGCTTGATGCACAGATGTCTATTCAAGTCACACCCGAAATCGGCAAAAGTAGTGCATGTACTACCTTTTTTAAATCAACGCAGCACCACAAAGTCGGCATTGCACGAATTTGAACACTGAGATTGCCGGGAATGGGATGCGATTTGACCTGTCAAATCGCATGATAAGTGGCTCCAATGTGAACGGGGGCTTAGACTCTTTTCACACGGGCTTTCCGATCAGGTCCGTTTGTCAGTTTTTCAGGCAGACCTGATCGGACACTCCATTCACCTCTATGGAGAGGCAGATGTCAGTGGTGACATGCGGTGACCGCTGACATCTGTCGATATCCGATCCAATCCTGTCCGTGAAATCCAGACGGATGGAGAGCCTATTTTCCATCTGTCTGGAGGATGGGTTTGGATGAAAATGTAAAGGAGAGCGGGGCTCTGACAGCTCAGCCTCAGGACAGTGAGCTGAGACGGACCTCTCATCAGGACCGGCTCAGCAGGGATCAACGGATCTAACCCCCGCTGAGCAAAGCGGACTCCGTCGGGTGGACCATCCATGTGAAAGAGCCATAAGGCCTATAACATTGACACTTGTTTATCTAGGTAGCATTGTAAGTAGTGGTATTTTACCGGCACAGTGCTAGCATGTTGGGATGAATGACGCTCGCTCATGTGTGGAAGTGACATCATCCTGTTCCAGCCAATCAAGACACACAAATCTAGCACTCGAAAAAGGCCAAGGAGAAGTTGCCAATGCCAGCAAAGACCTCACAGACAATGGACCCTTGGAAAATAGTATCGTATTCCTGTCTTTAATTCCACTAAGTCACAGGATCAGCATAACTGCCAAGCAACTAGCATTTTGGGAAGAAGGTCAGCAATAACACATTTTATATTTCTTTTAAGATGTTTTGTGGGGCACCTCCAAATAATATCATCGCTCCTAAGTAATAAGCGATCGGTGTCCAGGTGACAGTACAAACATCAGCAGACAAAGTTCTGATCTTGGTTACAAAGACAACAATCAAGACCAAAATAAACACCTTCTCATTCATCATTAGGTTAAAATAAGTTCTGTTCACTTCATATCCTGTCCCACCGACCAGTAAAATAAACATAGAAAAGGGAAGGAGATGGGTGCAGACTGTTTTGGTCACATCTCTTCACCTGATCCTCTCTGAAGATAATCAGGGTTAAGTGAGAGAGGCATGACTGTGTCACGGGATTAGGCTTCCCTGACCTTCCAGGTTCCACACATTACAACATGGACCCTGTCTTCACCTACAGCCCTCCAATGTTTTATGGTGACAAAAGGGGCCACTGCTACTGTAAACAAACAAACAAAAACAAGTCATTTTAGGAAATGAACACCTTCTTTATTCTATCCACTGATGGAGTTATCACTCTCTTTCTTCACCGATAATGGCATGTATACATTTCCACCTACAATAATCATCTGTTCCAAGATCTCTGTCAGCCGGGAACAGCTGCACATGCTGAAAAATTAATATATTCCTCAAAAGGAGTTAAAAATGTTTCCTGGGATTAAATCTAATTATCAGGATTATCTTGTTCTTACAGATGTCTGTCTGGCTACATGAGACATGCAAAGTTAATAACTTTAGAGTTTGTAATTAGGAACCCATCTTGACTTACTACATCCACCTGGCTCCATTCTGTATATAATAGCGCAGATAGTGAACCAGGTGTAGTGGCATTGTATTGTGTGCCTTATCAACTACATAAGAAGAATATGCCAACATAAACTGTATGATACCAGAACAAGCAAAGTGCAGCAGTCATGTCTGACCTTTTGAATCACATTCATCTAGATTGAATTACTTCCTTTCATTGTCATAGATACAAGATCCCCATTGAGGTTATTATAAGGAAGCTAAAAGAAGCCATATAGCCTTCAGAGACATTATCCAATCCTTCTTTTTTCTATTTATTTATTTACAAAAATTACAGTGACATAAAAAATATCCTTATTCTCCAAAAATCTACAACTTAGGCTGCATTCACACCTGAGCGTAGCAAAATCGCGCGTTTTTGCGGCGTTTTTTTGCGGCGTTTTTTACCGCGATTTTCGCGGCGTTTTTTACCGCGTTTTGCCGCAAATTTTTTGCAGAGCAAAAGGTCACTAATGTAAAGTGAATAAAAACGCCCGATTCGCCCGACAAAAAAGGGTCCGGAACTTGTTTGAGCTTCAGGCGTTCGGCTTCAGGCGTTTTGGAGTGGAGATGTGAACCATCTCCATAGAGAATAATGTATTTTTTCCCCTCGAGCGTTTTGTAGCTTCAGGCTTACGGCGGATTAGGGCGACAAAACGCTCAGGTGTGAATGCAGCCTTAAAGTGAAACTTAGGCCGGCCATACATGGAGCATATTCTTTCCTGCAACCATGATTCCCCCATAAAAGTGGTTGTAAACCCACTTTTTGGACTTCTACCTATAGGTAAGCCTAGAATAAGGCTTACCTATAGGTAGTGGAAATATCTCCTAAATGTGCGATGTTTAGGAGATATTTTACTTGTAGTCCGCCGAAAATTCCTACGGCGCATGCGCGGGGAAGAAACGAATCGAAGTGCCGTTTCTTCCCTAGCCTGTGCCGTTAGTCGCGGCTCCCGTGCGCATGCGCGGGAGTGACGTCACACGGCTCCGGCGAATCACAGAGCCGGAGTCTGTGGCCCAGAAGGAAGAGGGCCAGAAGATGGACGCTGCCCACACAGGGGACATCGCTGGATTCTTTTGCAGGTAAGTGGCACATAATGGGCTAGTATGTGATGCATACTAGCCCATTATGCTTTTCATTTGCAGGCTACAGCAGCGAGCAAAAGAGGAAGTAAAACCCATCAGGGTAAAATTCCTCTTTAATACAGACAGTGCTCACAGGGGAATCCTTCCTGATGAGCCATTGTCTCAGACAGTGGTTATCGCTAGTGGCTATAGCAGCCGCTTGTGATAATCACAAGTGAATCTGGCAGGCTGGTTGCACCCAAGTTGATCGATCAACCAACTTATTAATGGTTCCTGCTAAACTGGCCGAGATTGGAACCGTGTATGGCCGGCCTAAAGCTCCTTTCACACAGGCTGGATCCATTTTTCTCAGCAGAGGATCTGTTCGCTGATCCCCTGCTGAGCTGAGTGGAGCAGGCGGATGACAGGTCCGTGTTTGCTAATGCAGAGCAGACACAGCACACTCTGCTTTATGAGCAGTCAGATGCAAACGGATTGGCTGTCCATTTACACCCAACTGCCCTCCGATCTGATCCAGCCAGAGGGATCAGATCGGAGTAGGTAGGTGTATTTTAATGCAGAAGACACATTGCAATCTGTTATTAAAACATTTCACTTCCAATTTAATGGCCCTGTAATCTCTTTTCATGAAATTGTTTATTACTGTGTTTTTTTTGCCTCTTTGTAACATCCTCCATGAGCTCCTTAATGCGGAGTTCCACCCAAAGTGGAACTTCCGCTCATTTGTCTCCTTCCCCTCTGGTGCCACATTTGGCACCTTTCAGGGGGGAGTGGATACCTGTCTATGACAGGTATCCTGTCCCCACTTCTGGGAGTCCGGGGCACGGCACATTACGTCAGTGGCTCGGCTCTCTCCTTCTCCCTCCTCCTCCTTCCCCCACCTCCGGGCCAGTATGAGAGTGCAGCGGTGCCTTGCGCATGTGCAGTAGGGACCCGGCGTGAAGCCATAATGCTTCACTACCGAGTTTCCTTACTGGCAATGGAGGAGGCAGCACCCGTCAGCTGATGGAAACATCAGCTGCGGTGCCAACGTCGCTGGACACCAGGACAGGTAAGGCTTCATGTACACATTTTTACAACCTCTCCTGAACGATTCAACTTGACAGATAGTAGCCAATGTTTAAAATGTCCATTTTGCCGCGTTTACATGGCGCGTTTAAAAAAAATATAATTATATATATATATATATATATATATATATATATATATATATATATATAATTTTTGTTTCAAAATAGCCAAAAATGAAAAATGGCTGTAAACGAAACGCTGCTGAACGCGAGTTAACGCATTTTGCCACGTTTAGAAAAGCTTGGCACTTGAAATTCCTGTAACCTCAGCTTCTGAACCCATTTTTTGCATTCCAAAATTGCCTCTAAACTTAACTCAACTCAAACTCAACTAGAAACGACTGTAAACGTGTGTACATGGGTGGCACAGTGGTGTAGTGGTTATCACTCTCACCTAGCAGTAAGAAGGGTCGCTGGTTCGAATCCCAACCACGACACTACCTGCCTGGAGTTTGCATGTTCTCCCTGTGCCTGCGTGGGTTTCCTCCGGTTTCCTCCCACAATCCAAAGGCATGCAGGTAGGTTAATTGTCTTCTGTCCAAAAAATTGGCCCTAGTATATGAATGGGGACCTTGGATTGTAGGCTCCTTGAGGGTAGGGACCAATGTGAGTGTGCAATGTACAGGGATAGGGACAATTGTAGACACTCACTCAGGTTGAACTGGATGGACTGGTGTCTTTATTCAACCTTACTAACTATAAATCTATGAAACTATGTACTGATACATAGAGGAGAGTTCAGGGGCAGTTGAAAAAAACTTGCAACTGCTCCTAATTGTCCATTTACCAGCAGCAGTGTACATGAGGCCTAAGTGTCCCATTATTAAAAGTCAGCAGCTGCAGTATATGTAGCTGCTGGCTTTTAATTTTTGCAGGGGTGGGCAGACCTCCTCTTTAACCTCTATTTTTCCCTTTCGCTTTTATTTGTTTCAAGCAGTGCACTGCTCAATGCACGCTACACATCTCATCCCTAGTCCATCTCAGGAATAAGCAAGAGAGGGTGGCTACGTTCCTGCATACAGTGGAACCGAGAAGAACAAACGCGGTCACCCTTTTCACACGGATAATCTGATCGGGTCCGTCTGTCAGTTTTTCAGATGGACCCGTTCGGAAGCTCTATTCTTCTCTATCAGGGGTGGGCTGGGCCGGGGGGCAAGGTGGCAATTTCCCCCCAGGCCGTCACAACTTATATGCAAAACGGCCGGCGGCCGCCCACTAACTTTTTTTTTTTTTTTTATTTCTCAGAGAAAGTCTGCACGGCCGCAGCGGCGTGTTGTATCAGAAATGTAGCCACAGCGTGGTTCTATCTACGCTGTGGCATTCTGGGAGATGTAGTCCATGCGACCGTCCGCCCTGTGATTGGCCGAACAGGATCATGTGCGGGCGGCCGACATGGGCACCTGCGATTGGCCCGGCGAGGCTGGTCACTTGTGGAGTGGAGCGGTCTGTGGGTGGCAACCACTTGCTTGCAGGAGTCCCGCCTCTCTGCCTGGCGCTCTGTGTTTTTTCTGAGGACTCTCTCTCTCTCTCTCTCTCATCTACCCCCTCCCAGTCACCTCCTCTGTTAGTGCGCATGCCCTCTCTGTCAGTGTACCCCCTCTCTGTTAGTCCCCCCTCTCTATCAGTGCCCCCCCTCTCTATCAGTGCCCCCCCCTCTATCAGTGCCCCCCCCCTCTATCAGTGCCCCCCTCTCTATCAGTGCCCCCCTCTCTATCAGTGCCCCCCCTCTATCAGTGCCCCCCCTCTATCAGTGCCCCCTCTCTCTCAGTGCCCCCCTCTCTATCAGTACCCCCCTCTCTATCAGTGCCCCCCTCTCTATCAGTGTCACCCCTCTCTATCAGTGCCCCCCTCTCTATCAGTGTCACCCCTCTCTATCAGTGTCACCCCTCTCTATAAGTGTCACCCCTCTCTATAAGTGTCACCCCTCTCTATCAGTGTCACCCCTCTCTATCAGTGTCACCCCTCTCTATCAGTGCCCCCCTCTCTATCAGTGCCCCCTCTCTATCAGTGTCACCCCTCTCTATCAGTGTCACCCCTCTCTATCAGTGTCACCCCTCTCTATCAGTGTCACCCCTCTCTATCAGTGCCCCCCTCTCTATCAGTGTCACCCCTCTCTATCTGTGTCACCCCTCTCTATCAGTGCCCCCTCTCTATCAGTGTCACCCCTCTCTATCAGTGTCACCCCTCTCTATCAGTGCTCCCCTCTCTATCAGTGTCACCCCTCTCTATCAGTGTCACCCCTCTCTATCAGTGTCACCCCTCTCTATCAGTGCCCCCTCTCTATCAGTGTCACCCCTCTCTATCAGTGTCACCCCTCTCTATCAGTGTCACCCCTCTCTATCAGTGCTCCCCTCTCTATCAGTGTCACCCCTCTCTATCAGTGTCACCCCTCTCTATCAGTGCCCCCTCTCTATCAGTGTCACCCCTCTCTATCAGTGTCACCCCTCTCTATCAGTGCCCCCCTCTCTATCAGTACCCCCCTCTCTATCAGTGCCCCCCTCTCTATCAGTGTCACCCCTCTCTGTCAGTGTCCGCCCCTCTTCTGTCAGCTCGCCCCTCTGTCAGTGCTCCCCCTTTCTGTCAGTGCCACCCCTCTCTGTCCGCCTCTGTCAGCCACAGCAGAGTGCACCATGCCAGCCAGCCATCCACTGACCCACAGCAGGGAGCCAGGCCAGCCACCCACAGCAAGGTGCCAGGCAGCCACCTACGGTGAACCCACCCACACCAGGAAACCAGCCAACCACACCAGGAGCCAGCCACGGTGACCCACCCACAGCAGCGTGCCAGCCAGCCACCCCCAGGAGCCAACCAGCCACTGTGATCATCCACAGCAGGATGCCAGCCAGCCACCAATGGTGACACACCCACACCAGGAAGCCAGCCAGCCACAGCAGGGTGCTGACCAGCCACCCACAGGAACCAGCCACAGAGGACGCAGGAGTCAGCCACCAACAGGAGCCAGCCAGCCACCCACAGGAACCAGCCACAGAGGACGCAGGAGTCAGCCACCAACAGGAGCCAGCCAGCCACCAACAGGAGCCAGCCAGCCACCAACAGGAGCCAGCCAGCCACTAACAGGAGCCAGCCACAGAGGACGCGGGAGCCAGCCACCAACAGGAGCCAGCCACAGAGGACGCGGGAGCCAGCCACAGAGGACGCGGGAGCCAGCCACCAACAGTAGCCAGCCACAGAAGACGCGGGAGCCAGCCAGCCACAGAGGATGCAAGAGCAAGCCACAGAGGACGCAGGAGCCAGCCAGCCACCAACAGGAGCCAGCCACAGAGGATGCTGCAGCCAGCCAGCCACCAACAGGAGCCAGCCACAGAGGACGCAGGAGCCAGCCAGCCACAGAGGATGCGAGAGCCAGCCACAGCTACAGTACCCAAAGTTAAGGTAAGAGGAACACTACACAGTGCCAATTTTATTTTTACTTTGTGAGATTTTGGGGCAGGGGTGAGAGTCATGGCACAAGGAGGGGGTCCCATGAGGACCAGAGCGAATGAAGGTGTTCACTGTACACTCTGTTAGAAAGAGCCCCCCCCCTCCCCCAGGTCCCATTATACTCATTTGAAGCCTCCAATGGGTCATGGATGGGGTCTCTCTCTAAGGCCCCTTTCACACTGGGGCGTTTTTCAGGTGGTACAGCGCTAAAAATAGTGCCTGTATACCGCCTGAAAAAATCCGGCCCCTTTAACTCCAGTGTGAAAGCCGGCGGGCTTTCACACTGGAGCGGTGCGCTAGCAGGACGGTCAAAAAAGTCCTGCTAGCAGCATCTTTGGAGCGGTATAGGAGCGGTGTGTTCACCGCTCCTATACCGCTCCTTCTCATTGATTAGAATGGGACACCACGGTGAAACCGCGGCAATACCGCCGCAAAGCGCCGCTACGGCGGCACTCTGCGGGGGGTCTTTAACCCTTTTTCGGCCGCTCGCGGGGGTAAAACCGCACCGTGAGCGTCCGAAAACCGCGGTTAAAACGACGGTAAAGCAGCGCTAAATATAGCGCTGCTTTACCGTCACCGCGGCTCCCGCCCCAGTGTGAAAGGGGCCTAACAGACATTTTCTAATGGACACTGTTAGAGAGAGACCCCCCCTCCAGGTCCCATTAGACTCTGTTTTAGTCTCTAATGGGGCCTGAAAGGGACACTTTCTAACAGCAGGGAGCCAGGCCAGCCACCTGCAGCAGGGTGCACTGTGCCAGCCAGCCACCCACCCACTGACCCACAGCAGGGAGCCTGCTCGCCGCTAGCCATGGCCAGCTCACAGCAGGACCCACAGTGTTGAGGGCTATTTTTAGACTACTAGATGGGCACTGGCCTGGGGCAGGGTGAATAGGCTGTATGGGGGGGATAGATGGGATGTGGGGTTCAGCTGCAGGTGTCAGGGTCTCTCACCTCAGCGATGGCAGCTGCCTGTGCCAGCTCAGCGGGTCCCTGAGCTGATGGGAACTGGTGAGGCTGCGCTGATGGGCACTGGTGATGGTGGGCTGATTCGGTGGTTCAGTGGGCCACTTGACTGGACTTGCCCCCCTAGGCCTAAGGCTGCCAGCCCTCCTCAGTTCTCTATGAAGCGGCGGGTGTAAACTGGCATGTGTCCGTTAGACATGTGCACAGTAGTTACTCCCGAAATTCGTTTTTATTTATTTTGTTTCATTAAAAAATGCAATCTGAATTAATTAAGGTTGAATCTGTCAATTGAAGGCTTATGGTGTCTGTCAGATGTTCTAAGAAGAATTATTATTACTAGTCAAACAACATTAGAATTCTTCTATAGCCTATGGTTGGAGCATTTGACCGTAAATGTCCGCTCGCACCGATCGTATGTTTTTAGCTGCTTCGTCAAATCTTCATGTCGAACAGTATTACCGCAGGTTTGATAGACACAGATCGCTATTGTCACCGTCATGTTGAATCTTCTATTTATCTATATCGAACTGTTGTCGCAACGATAAGAAAATATAATGGATATGAAAATAAAGCATTTTTTATTTCGTATCTTTTGGATTCTGCGCGTTCGTTATCGTTTCGTTAAAATTAACACAAAAATCCCTGACATTTGGGCTAAAATGTATTTGGATGATAACGAAAGCACATATCTAGTGACTGTTTACACCCGCCTACGTCCAATCCGATCTGACAAAAACAGAAGGATGAGGATACATTCGCCATCTGTTCGGCAGGTTGGATGGCAGTCGGGTGTAAACGGACAGGTGGTCCGTTCACATCCAGCGGCCCATAGAGGAGAGTGGTCTGTATCCGTGTCCACTCTGCAGAGAGATCCACTGCTGAGCAAGCAGATCGCAGCCACAGTGAAAGGGGCCTAACAGAAAGTCGATCACAGCAGCAGAAATTAGGAATATATACGTGAATAAATTTTTTTGTTTAGTTTAGTGTCACTTTAGTGTGTACAAATGCCTTTTTGTTTTAATAAATCAACGCCATCGTTTACTGCCAGCAGCATTTTCCCTTATGAAGAATTATCTTTATATTACTAGTGAAGTTTGAAACTTGTTATTAAAAATCAGCTCGTTTTATGACATATCTTAAAAAAGTTTAAAAAAAATAAAAAAAATACAGACTCTGAACCTATTCAATATGAAATTATGTATAAATCAAACAAGAAATGTATTTGACTTTTCTTAACCTGAAGTATATACAGTATCAATCCAATCACTAAAATGTCATATCAATTGTAACATGTTAAAGTAATTTCTAAAGTAAAATGTGTCTTTTTAATTTGCAGCTTTCATTAAAATAATACCCAGTGATTCTGCCATGAAATTCCATGTCCATCACTTCTTGTTATGGGGTGACAATGCTCTTTCTCTGATTGTGAAACTGCATTGGCACCCATTACACTGACTTGTGGTGGAGACTAAAGCCTCGTACACACGATTTGATTTTCAACAGACAAAAACCTCAGACTTTTGTCCGAAGGCGTGTGCCTGGATTTTGTCTTGCATACAAATGGCAAGGAATTGCCAGCCAACAAACACGAACGTAGTGACGTACTATGTGGTTTTTAAGGTCTTTAGCACCACCCTTTGGGCTCCTTCTGCTAATTTCGTGTTAGTAGACGTTTGGTGAGTGTTCATTTAGCGCTTTTCAGTTGGCGCTTTTCAATTCGTGCTTTTCAGTTCATTTCCGAACGGCCGTTCGTCAACCAGACATGTTGCGGAATCGAGGGAAATAACTTGTTATTTATTATTGGCCTTGGACTGATTGCTAACTTTTGGTTCATTTCTATTGGCAGATAGCATGTCTAATTGTATTTGTTTTCTTTTTTAATGCACAATAAAAAAAATTGTGTTGAATAATACTTCGCTATGTGTTTTACTTCAAATGACAGTTTGGGAGTAGGCAGTTACATTTAAAAAAACAAGGAACACCAACATAGTTATATCTTTGATCTTAAAAACTACAGGATAATGGTGTTGTGGCAACTTGCCCAATACAAAAAAAAGCATAATAATATTATTCTTGATATCAATAAAAAAAAAAAGCCTTTTAAAATACGTTTGCAATACCTCCATCAGTATCACCAGCAAAGCAGCTTCATTATTATCCCATTAAAGAAGAAGAGAATGTGCACTGCATTTCGAGATTTCATTATTTGCGAGGTCACGAATGTTAATTCTCCATTACGAACACTAGTTTACAAGACCGACCACTTCCAGCTTGTCCTTGCTTCTGTACTTTGGACTTTTGTCTGACGGACTTGTGTACACACGCTCGGAAAATCCGACAACAGACATTTGTCCACGGAAAATTTTAAAGCCTGCCATCCAACATTTGTCCACGGAAAAGCCGACAACAATTGTCCGATGGAGCGTCGGAATTTCCACCAACAGCCTGTTATCACACAATTCCTGTTGGAAAATCCAATTTAAAGTGGCTATGACAACACATATTACAAAATGCCATCAGGAAACCCTTCCCAAGAATGACATGCAAGGCTGCAGGGGATCAGCTTTACTCATATGCAAGGATAAAAAAAGTGAAAAATGTATTTGATTGAAAGGACAATTGCTACACAGTGTTTTATAAAATTAAATGTCATTCATTTACGGTTTAAAGATGAATTACCAACATTCCTAATATAAAAATGATTGGCTTTTTTTTATATCGGAAAAGGGTTCCTTCTTTGGGCATTATACAAATTAGGTCAATGAAAGGTATCAAATAATCTCTAAATGTTCTGCATTAATGGATGGCTAACACAACTCTACACAACTCTACAAATAATTGGGCAAATCTAATTTTGATTATCCAGCATGATTTGCTAATTACCATGTCTGTAGGATCAAGACTAACATATAGGCAAGATGGTAATTGGCAAAATTAGCCTGTGATCCTTTGTGTTTTTCTGTCTGTCACATTGTTAACTTTTGGTGTTGTGATATCAACAACATTATCATGACAATAATAGACTTAGGGCTTGGTCTGTCAATGTGATCGTCCTAAAAATAAAGTTACTTCCTCCTAGAACCTATTAGAATATGAACTGCTTTTGATTAATGACTGAGGTGAAGTAATCCCAGCAAGCAATTTCTCAGCAAGGCTGAAAAAGCCACAGACAATGAATGATCATTTACATTTTTTTTCACCAAATGTGGATTGTGTTAAGGTATCAATAGACATAAAATGACAGTCACCTGATACAGAAGTGTATTGTTAATGGGGTGTCTACCAGATCTGCCATTTTCATTTAAAGCTTGCATTTTTTTCTTTTTGAATCAGCTCAACTATTAAACAATGTCAAATTAAAATGGCTTTTGTTGGATATTAACTATAGTACTTTGCATGGCACTATACATTATTTTGCTCTTTTTTTTTTAACTTTTTATGCAATTCAAGATAAATTTTACTGAGGTTTATATATGGATATTAGCTAATAAATGTCAGATATGTGCTTTTTTTTTGTCAGGATTAGACCATGTTTATTGCATCTTTGCAGTATTTGCAATTGCGATGGTGATCTAAACAGAATTCCAGGATGTTCACATATTGTATTAACCACTTGACCTCTGGAAGATTACCCCCCCCCCCCCCCCATTCATGACCAGGCCATTGCTTGTGGCACTACGTTACTTTAAGTGACAATTGCGCTGTCATGCAACACTGTACTCAAATAAAAAAAAATCCCCACAAATAGAGCTTTCTTTTGGTGGTATTTGACCACCACTGCATTTTTTATTATTTAATAAAAGACCGACAATTTTAAAAGAAAAAAAAAATGTTTTACCTTCTGCTACAAAACATATCCAATAAAAAAATGTAATCTAAAATTAAAATCCAATTTCTTCATAAATTTAGGCCAATGTGTATTCTGCTATATATTTCTGGAATAAAAAAAAAATCACAATAAGCGTATATTGATTGGTTTGCGAAAAAGTTATAGCGTCTACAAACTATGGAATAGATACTGGAATTTATGTTTTATTTATTTTTATACTAGTAATGGTGGCGATCAGCGACTTATAGCAGGACTGCAATATTGCGGCGGACATTCTGACACTTTTGACACTTTGTTGGAACCAGTGACCACTAATATAGTGATTAGTGCTAAAAATATGCACTGTACTATTGACACTGGCTGGGAAGGGGGTTACACATTTAGGCCAAGCAAAGGGTTAAATGTGTGCCTAGCCAGTGTTTCTTTGTACTTTGTGTGGTGCTTTTACTAAGAGATGTTATGGGATGTCATGGATTTTCTTTCCCTGAAAAAAAACCCAACACTTTCCCCCTGTCAGGACAGGGATCTGCCGTGTTTACATATGCAGAGCTCAGTACAGCCTTTCTCCTCGCCGATTAGTGGGTGCCGGCGAACATGTGATCAGCTTCTGCTGAGACTATTTACAGCACTAGAGGCATGATGGCAGCGTGCGTGCACGCCCCCTACCCAAAAGTGCAGAATCACAGAAGCACAGAACGGCTGCCCTGAAGCAGTAAATCTGCTATAGGGAAATCGTTAAGTGGTTAAATATAGGCACACTTTGTTCCAAATATTGCAGTATCTGATAAGCTGGCCAGACCTGGTAAGGCAGTTACCTTTTGGTCAATCATACAAGCATACATTACAGTATGCAAGACAGTTTTCCCTTTTAAATATACTGTAATACTGACTGTGTTTGAGTATGTAGCAGTGTGCAGAGTTCTGTATACTTACTCTGCAAGCAGCTATGCATGGACCTTCATTTTACATTTTGTGGGTGAGTGATAAAGTGTTGATTTGTTTTCTCCAAGGGCACCGACTTTCCATTTCCTACAGCAACTATAAAACTAGAAAAGCTACAATTTCTGGGGAAATTGTGTGAAGTGTTCTTGCCTCCACCTACTGGAGTGGGCGGAGTAACTGGGTGGAGTGGCTTAAGTAACTTGTGTGGCTGGAGTGGCTGAAGTAACTGTGAAAAGTGTTAAAAAGCTTAATATTTTAAAAAGTATAATTAAGAAGTCCCATCATTGGCTGAAAGAGCTGAACTTTTAAATATTTTTTTTTTTCAAAAAATTTTTTTTTTTAAAAAAAAATGTTTTTAAATATTTTTTTTTCAAAAAATATTTTTTTTTTCAAAAAAATTTTTTTTTTCAAAAAAAATTTTCTTTTCAAAAATTATTTTTTTTTTTCAAAAATTTTTTTTTTTTCAAAAAAGATTTATTTATTTTAATTTTTTTTCTAATATTATTTTATTAATGTTATAATGGGGGGGTCATAATGTTTTGGCTGATCATGTTGTGGTCATAATGTTTTGGCTGATCATGGGGGGGGGGGGGGGGTCATAATGTTTTGGCTGATCATGTTGTGGTCATAATGTTTTGGCTGATCATGGGGGGGGGGTCATAATGTTTTGGCTGATCATGTTGTGGTCATAATGTTTTGGCTGATCATGGGGGGGGGGTCATAATGTTTTGTCTTATTATGGGGTTGTCAGCTAATTCTCCTCAGAGCTGTGTGGGAGGAGCTATAATTCTCAGAGCTTTTGTCACCTCCCACTCTAGTTTTGAACATTTCTCCATTCATTCCCATGGGACAAATTTTGCCGCAAAAATGACGATATTTTGCGAACCATTCGGCGAAACGTTCCACAAAGTAATAGCACACCATTTGGGAACAATCCGCACGTTTTGGTATATGTAGTGTAAAGACGGAGTTAGGGTGGTAAATTTGGCTATAATAATAATAATAATAATATATATGTGAGATAACAATAAGTGGTCTTGCTATGCAAGAACACTTGATAATAATAATAATATATATGTGAGATAACATTAAGTGGTCTTGCTATGCAAGACCACTTAATTACGGACTGAGGGATAGAATCGTTCCTGAAATGCCAAGGTACACATGATGAGGCCCTCTGTAGGTCCAGAAGCTGGCTTAACATCCTGGACACTGTGGCAAGTAGGCACAGCTGCGCAAATTGCCGTAGGTGTACATCGGCCGCTTTAAGAGCGATGTCTGCTGGCGAACCGCGATCACTCCTCAGAGAACCAGAACGGGGATCTGTCAATGTAAACAGACAGATCCCCTTCCTTCTATCCCCTTCTATGCATTAAGATGAAAAAAACCTTCAGTGTGCAGCAGCCCCCCTAATACTCACCTGAGCCCCATTTCTGCACAAGAGCCTCAGATTTACGGGGACTCTTCTTCATTGGCTGAGACAGCAGCAGGCACCATTGGCTCCCGTTGCTGTCAATCAAAGTCATTGAGCCAATATGGAGAGAGAATGGCCGGGCTGAGCTGTGGCTCCGTGTCTGAATGGACACACAGAGCAGCGGTTCGGGTTCCCCCATAGCAAGCTGCTTGCTGTGGGGGCAGTCAGGGGGGCCAGGAGCACCAGCTGGGGACCCAAGAAGAGGAGGATCTGGGCTGTTCTGTGCAAATATAACATGTTTGTTATATTCAAATAGGCAGCAGTCCCATAGTGTGTAGTCTGTGAGGGGTATAGTACACCCTTAAAACCACATAGAGCTGCGTCAATCTCTGGGTCACATTCAAAGAGCAAGTGGTCACCGCTTGCAGGACTTCCTTCCATTGATCTCCATCCAACTGACCAATGTCAGCCTCCCACTTAGCCCTTACTCTTAGGGGATGTTTTTTACAAAAATCTGAAGCAGCATAGCATACGCTTGGGATAAAACCCCCTTTTGCCTCCTCAATCAAAGTAAATAGGGGTACCAAAGACAAAGTCCTTTCAGAAGTTATACCCTTGGCCACTAAGGCATGGCTTAGTTGCATATAGTATAGAGGGTGGTAGATTGAATGCTTCCCGTAAAGCATCAAACGTGAGCAGCATGCCATTATGAATAATCTGCCTCAAATATACAATGCCATACCTCTTCCATATGGCACCATGTTGTAGCTTGGCTATCTCAATATAGGTATTATTAGACCAAATGGGGCTATACTCAGTAATACCTGTCGCTCCCTGAAGGTACTTGACTTTATTCCAAATCTTCAGAATTAGATTATACGTTGGAAAAATATTATGAGGCTTTCCGAAGGCCTGTGCCTCGAGGGCCATCAGAATAGAACTACCCCCCACACTGTGTGAAGCATTACATTCACGGAAAAACTCCGACCCATTGTCCCTTGCTCAGCTTCCGTGTGCATAGTGCCTATAAAGTGCTGCAGTTGCGAAGCCAGGTAATATAACCACGGATTTGGCAATGCAAGACCACCGTCGTCCTTGGGAAGTTGGAGGTGTACTAGTTTTATTCTCGGTGGCTGATTTTTCCAGATTAACGTACAAAATATGGTATTAACTATCCTAAAAGTCTTTAAAGGTACCATTACTGGGGAATTATGAAGTAGATATAGCAATTAGGGCATAAGAATCATTTTAATGAGATTCACCTTGCCAGCCACCGACATACAAAAAGAGTTCCATGTTTTTATACGCTCCTGAAATCGTAGTAGAAGCGGGGAAATATTAAGCCGACCATAGTCCCTGATGCAGAGTGTCACACAAACTCTTAGGTATTTAAAGAAGTGGTAAGTGGCATATCCCACACCAGTTCCCCCGAGCTTGTATCTCTTCCATCAATAAGCATTAGCGCAGATTTCAACCAATTTATCTTAAACCCGGAGTACTTTCCAAAGTATTTAATGGTGGCCATAGACTCCTTCAGTGAAGTGTCTGTATCGCCAAGAAAAATCATTGTGTCATCCACCTATAGCATCACTTTTTCTTGCCTTTCTCCATAGCAAAAAAACTGATTTGAATAGCCAACGGTTCTATGGCCAGGGCAAACAGCATGGGCAACAAAGGACACCCCTGCTGAGAGCCCCTCCCCAAAGTGAAAGTATGAGACAATCTGACCGACTCCCAGATAGCGGCCTGAGGGTGACAGTACAATAAACATACCCAGGAGATGTATACCTCCCCAAAGCCAAATCTTTTAAGGACCTCCCATAGATAGACCTATTCAATGCTAATCGAAAGCTTTCATAGCATCTAGAAATAGCAAAGCTCTATGGCCAACATTATCAGCTAATGATTGCATATTAAGAAAAAGCCTTCTCAAATTGACCGCAGTAGATTTATAAGGCACAAATCCAGCCTGATCAGAATGTACAATGGACATAATGACCCTATTCAGCCTAAGGGCCAGTACCTTAGCTAATAGCTTTATTACAGTCTGCAGTAGTGCTATGGGCCTGAAAGAGCCCGGATCAACCAGGTCCTTTCCAGGTTTTAAAATGAGGACAATGTTCGCCTTTGACATTGTGGATGGCAAAGTGTTTTGCTCCCTCGCAGCATTAAAAACCTTTAATAACTGTGGCAATAGTATCTCTATAAATTGTTTATACATTTCCATGGGGAGACCATCCTCCCCAGGGGCCTTACAATTGGGCCTTACAATTGGGGAATGCAACAACAGCTATCTGCAGTTCCTCAAACGTAAGTGGGGAATCCAGGTCCCTCCGCTGAGCAGCAGTAAGACTTGGAAATTACATTTTTGAAAGATATCCATCTAGTTTATCTGGAGCATATAATGAGGTAAACCTGCCAGTACCTGCAATATTTGATCCGTGGAGTGCACAAGGTGGCCAGCACTGTTCTTTATCGCCCAATAGCTGGAGAACATTGTTGTTAATTGGCAATCTTAACCAGAATGCGGCCGTGCTCTCCCCTTCCTCAAAAAACGCCAGTTTGTAAAGGAAAGCTGATTGAGCAGACTGCCAAGCCTCCTAGCGGAGTCAGTAGGGACCTGTACAGTGACGTCATCTCTCTGTGTCTGCTGTTCATTGTGCTCCAAGCCTCGTTCTGAGATCCTCCCCACCGCGGCCGGTGTTACCATCGTGCAGTGTACACAACAGACGGCAAAAGAGCCCAGCACATAGGAAGAGCCTCTGACAGACCTGAAGACTCCCTGATGGATGGTTTTTAACTTGCATGCCTGTGATGGTCTTGCCAAATGTGAGTTGCCTGTATAAATGATTTACCAATAAAGCCCCATACACACGGTCGGACAATCCGCGGACCAGGTCCGTCGGACCATGTCCGTCATACTTTGTCCGATGTTGGTTTTGCGTACACACGGTCGGACAAAGTTGTCGGAAAATCCGATCATTCTGAACGTGGTGACGTTTGTTGCCTACGACGGGACTACGTAGAGGCTAGTAGCCAATAGCTTTGGTCTTGTAATGTGATCTGAGCATGCGTGGCACTTTGTCCGGTCGGACAACCGTACACACGATCGGATTTGGTGTGATCGGACCGTGTTGACGGCAAATCTTTCCAGCAGGAGATAAGACTTTGTCCGTCGGACAAACCGACGTACACTGTCCGATGGTGCATACACACGGTCTGATTTTTCAACAACATTGTCCGATCGGACAGAATCCATGAAAAAGTCCGACCGTGTGTATGGGGCTTAAATTGTTTGTTACGTCTACACCCAGAGGCGCCCCTCTCTTTGTATCTTTCTCAGAATCTTCAGAAATCGGTTTCAGTTCCCTTCTGAAGGCAGCCGTGCTTGTGGACTTCATCCTGTCATTTCCCTCCCCTTCACCCATCTATTGTGGACTTTTTTATGGACTTTTAACCATAGTGCCTATACAATAATATATTTTGCTCTGAAGGTTTTTTTCACAGTATATATTCTCAGTTATTTGCGCCTTTACTTCATCTCCAATGATTGCACCTGGGACTCCAATGCCTCCCTCAATTCCACCGAGGTTGAGGGTCTTTTAACCACTTTCAGACCCGACCAATTTGCAGCCAAAGGACCAGGCCCCTTTTTGCGATTCGGCACTGCGTCGCTTTAACTGACAATTGCGCTGTCGTGCAACGTGGCTCCCAAACAAAATTGGCGTCCTTTTTTCCCCACAAATAGAGCTTTCTTTTGGTGTTATTTGATCGCCCCTGTGGTTTTTATTTTTTGCGCTATAAACAAAAAAAAGCGTAAATTTTGAAAAAAAATTTACTTTTTGCTATAATAAATATCCCCCAAAAATATATAAAAAACATTTTTTTTCCTCAGTTTAGGCCGATACGTATTCCTCTACATAGTTTTGGTAAAAAAAATCGCAATAAGCGATTATTGATTGGTTTGCGCAGAAGTTATAGCGTTTACTAAATAGGGGATAGTTTTATTTCATTTTTATTAATAATTTTTTTTTTACTAGTAATGGCGGCGATCAGCGATTTTTATTGTGACTACGACATTATGACGGACACATCGAACATTTTTGACACATTTTTGGGACCATTGTCATTTATACAGCAATCAATGCTATTTAAATGCATTGATTCCTGTGTAAATGACACTGGCAGTGAAGGGGTTAACCACTAGGTGGCAGTGTAGGGGTTACATGTTCCTAGAGGCGTGTTTCTAACTGTGGGGGGGCATGGCTGTCAGCTAGTGAATGCTGATCTCTGCTCCAATCACAGGGAGCAGAGATCGGCGTCACTAGTTGCTAGGCAGAACGGGAGATGCTGTTTATTTCCACATCTCCCTGTTCAGCCTTCCCGTGAGACGATTGCGGGTATCCCCGCGGCATTCGAGTCCGCAGGACCCACGACTGGTCTCACGACTGGTCTCACGGGGGTCCCGACCGGCGTGAGCGGCATCTTAAAGGGGATGTACCTGTACGCCCTTATGCCTGTCCGTGCCATTCTGTTGACGTACATCGTCGTGCGCTGTCGGCAAGCGGTTAACCTTGGTAAACTCTGCAATAAAAAGGCCCCTTAAATATACCTTGAACACCTCCCATTGAATGAGAATGGAATCTGTACTTTGCTGGTCAGTAAAGAATGCCCGGATGCTCCGCTCTAGTGCTCATGAGATGGAAACAGTTTCTAGCCAAAAGGCATTCAATTTCCAGGGTGCCTTGGGCAAATTGGAAAGTGGGGCCACAATGAGGCGTACCACTACATGTGAGTGGTCGGAGACACTTCTGAGCTTATACATAGTTACATAGTAGGTGAGGTTGAAAAAAGACACAAGTCCATCAAGTCCAACCTATGTGTGTGATTATATGTCAGTATTACCTTGTATATCCCTATATGTTGTGGTCTTTCAGGTGCTTATCTAATAGTTTCTTGAAACTATCAATGCTCCCTGCTGAGCCCACCGCCTGTGGAAGGGAATTCCACATCCTTGCCGTTCTTACAGTAAAGAACCCTCTACGTAGTTTAAGGTTAAACCTCTTTTCTTCTAATTTTATTGAGCGACCACAAGTCTTGTTAAACTCCCTTCTGCAAAAACGTTTTATCCCTATTGTGGGGTCACCAGTACGGTATTTGTAAATTGAAATGATATCCCCTCTCAAGCATCTCTTCTCCAGAGAGAAAAAGTTCAGTGCTCACAACCTTACCTCATAACTAATATCCTCCAGACCCTTTTTTACCTTTGTTGCCCTTCTTTGTACTCACGCCATTTCCAGTACATCCTTCCTGAGGACTGGTGCCCAGAACTGGACAGCATATTCTAGGTGCGGCCAGACCAGAGTTTTGTAGAGCGGGAGAATTATCATTTTATGTCTGGAATTAATCCCCTTTTTAATGCATGCCAATATTCTGTTTGCTTTGTTAGCAGCAGCTTGGCATTGCATACCATTGCTGAGCCAGCTGAGTCATCTACTAGGACCCCCAGGTCCTTTTCCATCCTAGATTCCTCCAGAGGTTCTCCCCCCAGTGTATAGATTGCATTCATATTTTTGCCACCCAAATGCATTATTTTAAATTTTTCTACATTGAACCTCATATAGTTGCCCACCCCATTAATTTGTTCAGATCTTTTTGCAAGGTTTCCACATTCTGCGGGAAAGTTATTGTCCTGCTTAGCTTAGTATCATCAAAATCTCAAATACAGAAATTGAACTGTTTACCCCATCCTCCAGGTCGATTATGAACAAATTAAACAGGATTGGTCCCAGCTAGACATGGGAACTGTCAAAAAATTTGTTTCGTTTCGTTTCGTCCCGTTTCGTATATAAAAAAATTCGTAATTCGTACTTCGTGTACGAAATTGCGTTCGAATTCGTACGAAATACGAAATTCGGACGAATCGTAATTTTTTTCCGAATCGTTAGTAAAGTTACGAATCGTTACGAATCGTTACGAATCGTTAACGCGGCTAATGAATTGTTGGTTCTCATAACACAGAGAACAATTTGAATCCAACTACAAATATCGAATTTCAATTTCAAGTTACGAATCGCTACGAATCGTTACGAATCGTTAAAAAATAGTTACGAATCGTTAGTAAATCCAACTACCAATATCGAATTTCAACTAATTTGAACGAAATTATTATAGCAGATATAACGAATGAATTCGAATGACAAAGTGTCATTTTTGCAGAAAAAAAAAAGCGTAGGGGTCCCCCCAAATTCAATAACCAGGCCCTTCAGGTCTGGTATGGATATTAAGGGGGACCCCAGCCAAAAAAAAAATGGCGTGGGGTCCCCCCCAAATATCCATACCAGACCCTTCAGGTCTGGGATGGATTTTAAGGGGAACCCCGGACAAAAAAAAAAAATATGGCGTGGGGCCCTGGCCGGTGGTTGTGGGGGTCTGCGGGCGGGGGGCTTATCGGAATCTTCTGGAAGCCCCCTTTAACAAGGGGACCCCCAGATCCCGCCCCCCCTCCTGTGTGAAATGGTAAGGGGGTACAAAAGTACCCCTACCATTTCACCAAAAAAGTGGCAAAAATGGTAAAAATGACAGGAGACGGTCTTTGACAATTCCTTTATTAAAATCTTCTTTCTTCTTTCTTCTGGTCTTCCTTTCTTCATCTTCTCCTTCCGTCATCTTCTTCCATCTTCTTCTTCCTTCGATTCGCTTCTTCTTCCTCCGGTCTTCTCGTCCTTCTCGTCCGGCGTCGTCCTTCTCGTCCGGCATCAGCGTCTCTTCTCGCAGGCCGCTCCTCGCAATGGGAGGCTCCCGCTCTGTAAGGCTCCGCTCCGCTGACAGGTCTTTTATAACGAAGGCACCTGGTGACCCCGCCCCCCTCTGACGCATGGGGACGTCATGTGGAATTCCCTATGGCTTTCCCCATGACGTCAAAGGGGGGCGGGGTCACCAGGTGCCTTCATTATAAAAGACCTGTCAGCGGAGCGGAGCCTCACAGAGCGGGAGCCTCCCATTGCGAGGAGCGGCCTGCGAGAAGAGAAGCTGATGCCGGACGAGAAGGACGAGAAGACCGGAGGAAGAAGAAGCGAATCGAAGGAAAAAGAAGATGGAAGAAGATGACGGAAGGAGAAGATGAAGAAAGGAAGAAGGAAGACCAGAAGAAAGAAGATTTTAATAAAGGAATTGTCAAAGACCGTCTCCTGTCATTTTTCCAATTTTTGCCACTTTTTTGGTGAAATGGTAGGGGTACTTTTGTACCCCCTTACCATTTCACACAGGGGGGGGGGGCCGGGATCTGGGGGTCCCCTTGTTAAAGGGGGCTTCCAGATTCCGATAAGCCCCCCGCCCGCAGACCCCCACAACCACCGGCCAGGGTTGTGGGGAAGAGGCCCTTGTCCTCATCAACATGGGGACAAGGTGCTTTGGGGGGGACCCCAAAGCACCCTCCCAATGTTGAGGGCATGTGGCCTGGTACGGTTCAGGCGGGAGGGGGGGCCGCTCTCATCCCCCCCCTCCTTTCCTGCAGCCTGCCAGGTTGCATGCTCGGATAAAGGGTCTGGTATGGATTTTGAGGGGGACCCCCACGCCATTTTTTTTTTTTTTTTTGGCCGGGGTTCCCCTTAAAATCCATCCCAGACCTGAACGGTCTGGTATGGATATTTGGGGGGGACCCCACGCCATTTTTATTTTTTTTTTGGCTGGGGTCCCCCTTAGTATCCATACCAGACCTGAAGGGCCTGGTTATTGAATTTGGGGGGACCCCTACGCTTTTTTTTTTTTTTTTATATCAATGAATGACTGTTTTTTTTTTTTTTTTTTTTTTTTTTTTTTTTTTTTTTCTTTTTTTTAACCACATCAGTTCAGTCTAACACCAGGGACCCGAATCAACTTATCTGTTCATCACTGTCCCATTGGGTCGTCACATCATTGTGGCTTTGCTAACTTTAGTTTGTCAAGAAGAAAAGAAAGCACCATACCATACTCAAATAATAACAGAGGCAATTAAAAACAATTACACTGCCTCTCCCCCGTCTCCTTCCCTGTGGTCATTTTATCCCCTTCCCCCCCCTCCCTCCCTTCCCCCCGCGTCGCCCCAGCACCACGGCCAATCCATCGATTTGCATCGAGATGTCCCTCACTTCAAGGGCTATAGCTGAATCCTAACTGCTTCGGCAAAGCTCCAGGTTTTTTTAAATTTAAGCCAACCTTCCCATTTTATATTTTCCGTGACCCCCTTCCCTTCTTCAGCTCTAGTCCTTAAAGTCTCCATCTGGCGTATATCTTCGACCCTATCAATCCATTCCCAGATATGTGGGCTATCGTGATTGCCCCAATTTCTGGCTATTGTTCGCTTGGCGGCATTCAAAAGATGGGGAGAATGACTGTTTTTTAAAGCTTTTTTTTCTGCAAAAATGACACTTTGTCATTCGAATTCATTCGAATGCATTCGAATTCATTCGTTATATCTGCTATAATAATTTCGTTTGAATTAGTTGAAATTTGATATTGGTAGTTGGATTCGAATAATTTGGAGCTGAAATTCGTAAACGGAATTTTTCCTGCAAAAATGACACTTTGTCATTCGAATCCATTCGAATTCATTCGAATTCATTCGAATCATTCGGCGACGAAATTCGTAAACGGAATTTCGTATTCCGTACGGAATTCGTAAAAAAAAAAAAAAAAAAAAAAAATTTGTACTACAGATTCGTAAATTCGTACGAATTTCGAAAAATTCGTACGAATTTCGAAAAATTCGTACGAAATGAATCGCACATGTCTAGTCCCAGCACAGAACCCTGGGGGACCCCACTACCCACCCCTGACAATTCAGAGTACTCCCCATTTATTGCAGAAAGAGGGTACCGGCGCCAACTCCTATATTTGAAATTTGTTTATGAAGGCTGCAATCTAAAAAGTAAGAGGAGTATTTGTTCAGTTACTGATTACGATTATGATGGTTGAGAGAGTTGCGCCAATCAACAGTTTTTTTATATATATATATCCTTTAACCGCTTCCCGACCGCCTCATGTAGATATACGTCTACAGAATGGCACGGGCAGGCAAAAGCACGTACGGGTACGTCCCCTTTAAATTGCCTGCCCGTGGGTCGCCCACGCGCCGCCAGCGGCGCGCTCGCGACCCGGTCGGGAGCTCCGTGACCGCGGTCGCGGGACCAGCGGACCCGATCGCCGCTGGTATCCCGCGATCGGGTTACGGAGCTGAAGAACGGGGAGAGGTCTGTGTAAACAAACCTCTCCCCGCGCTTCCTACTCTGCCTGTCATTGATCGGCTGTTCCCTGTCATCGGGAAAGCTGATCAATGACGTCAGACGTACAGCCACGCTCCCTACTGTAAAAAAAAAACACAACACGTCACACTGACTCCTCCCGCCCCCTAGTGGTTAACTCTTTCACTACAACTGTCATTTACATAGGAATCAGTGCTATTTAAATAGCACTGATTTCTGTATAAATGACAAATGTCCCAAAAATGTGTCAAAAATGTCCGATGTGTCCGCCATAATGTCGCAGTCACAATAAAAATCGCTGATCGCCGCCATTACTAGTAAAAAAAAAAATATTAATAAAAATGCTATAAAACTATCCCCTATTTTGTAAACGCTATAACTTTTGCGCAAACTAATCAATCGCTAATTGCGATTTACCAAAAATATGTAGAAGAATACGTATCGGCCTAAACTGAGGAAAAAAAATGTTTTTTTTATATATTTTTTGGGGATATTTATTATAGCAAAAAGTAAAAAATATTGCATTTTTTTCAAAATTGTCGCTCTATTTTTGTTTATAGCGCAAAAAATAAAAACCGCAGGGGCGATCAAATACCACCAAAAGAAAGCTCTATTTGTGGGAAAAAAAGGACGCCAATTTTGTTTGGGAGCCACGTCGCACGACCGCGCAATTGTCAGTTAAAGCGACGCAGTGCCGAATCGCAAAAAGGGGCCTGGTCCTTTGGCTGCCAATTGGTCCGGGGCTGAAGTGGTTAAACACTATGTTTAGAGGGCTTATTATATACCACTACTGTCAACTACAGATCCCTTTGAGGAGGCGGCGAATCCTATGGTGTATGAGATGAGATGAAAAATATATGTTTCTGAAAAATATTATTGGATAGTGTTAAAAAAATTTCTTTAAAAAATGTTGTTGAAAAATAAAGATAGAAATTATATATAGTGGCAAATACAATTGTGCCTCTAAATTACTGTGCAGTGCTAGACACTCCTATATAGGAGGGTGAAATACATGATACAATCCTGTAAGCAATTTTCTACAAGTAAAACTTATATGACCGACTCCCTATTCTGTGAAAAAACAAATAGATGAATAAACCTCACAGTACTGCAAACCCAATCCTGCAAAGGAAAGCTGTAAAGAAAATGTTTCAGAAGAAATATGCTGTTTATATCTATAGTCCTGTGAGGAAGAAATAAAATGTTTTTGTATACCCCCACCACAGTTTCTGTAGGGGAAAAAACACAATACCACGATACCACAATTCTGTGAAAGGAAAGAAGAGGAAAAACCCCCCCTTCAGTCCAAATCCTGCAAAGGAAGTTTCAGAAATGGGTGTATTTTCAAATTTTATGTGCCACAAAAAAACATATAAACTATGTGAACTATATGTAAAAGTCCATGTGTTGCCACCACCGACGTTCTGATTAATACAAGACGGGTAAGTGCCCCTCGGATACACCACTAGTAATTGGTACTTTCAAAATTGATATTCTTCACCCTGTGAATCCACCACCACAAAAAATGGCCACTCACCAGATTTAGGTGAGTTGTGAACGTTTGGTTTAATTAGCCGGATAACCACTCCTTTTCTTTGTTTGCTCTTCAATCAAAGGATCCAGATAGGTTTAGTACAGGGGGCATCCTCCATTCTCAGGGGAAATAACAAAAAATGCTCCCATAGCGTAATATGTCCAAACGATTTATTTAACAAATAGAATTAAAAGACAAGAGAACTATTCCACTCACATTTGCCTATGCCCTCAAAGCCGGCACTGAGCCTCTCCAGCCATGTATAGGGGGACCTCAAGTCACAAAGAACCGCTTGTGCTGTGTCGCTTATCCCTCGTGTCTCAGCTAACCAGTTTGGCGTTTGTGGATGTTTACCCAGCAGCCTCTACGCATTTCGCATGTGTGTCTGCGTCATCAGGAAGCTGCTGGATATAGCCCCCCAACTGTATATATACCCCTTTCCATTATTAATTTAATATATGCACCTGTTAGCACTCACTTCGTGTTTCGCCGCTGTACCGGAAGTATTCCGGCCGCCATCTTGCTTCCCCCACGTCATACCGCCGGAAGTTCCCTAAGCGCCATATTGGTATCCCCTACGCTGTTCCGCCGGAAGTGCGTCAGGCGTTTACTCCATGCATCTGCCGCTTAGACCGGAAATCTCCAGTCCACCATCTTACTATACCCATAGTGTGTTCCGCTTTCTACAGTACACCGGAAAACACCTTATGCTATATGTTCCGCCTTTCTTATTCAGCACCATACCTTCCATCCCTTGTTTTTTTTTAATGTTATGTTTTCATTCCCTTTGTTTAATTCATCATTTGTTCAGACACTACACTCAGTTACTGTTCCCAGCCTGGGTGTTTAATTTCATTTAATTAGAAGACCCCATCTACACAGCTGGGTCACTCTTACAATTTATAAACAAATTTCCAATGAGGAGGTTTATATTACAAATTAAAAATATAACCAAATAGAATTAAAATTCAAATTATAAAAATAAAATTTATGAATACATTTAAGAATGGCAGATTCCAAATAATCGCCAAGAATTTCCTGCCCTTACGTATCTTTATCTTCATATAGGGAAATTGCTTCCCCTTATATTCAGGACATGCTTTAAAATCATTTAATTAATCTAAACTGGTATTTCAAAATATTGGTTTTTATTTGTGATTAGTTATTCTACTATGCATCCGCTCATGTATGTATATGCTTCTCTGTCTTTCAACATTCCGACACCTAGTAATTAGTTTTAAGTGAAGCTGTTGTGACATATCAATATTAAACGTTATTATATGGAATGTGGAAATAAAGTATGGTGTGAAAATAAAATATAGTGTGAAAATAAAATAAAAAATATATAAATAAATATGAATATAAGTAAAAATAAAAATAAAAATAAGAATAAGAATAAAAAAAATAAATAAAAATAAAAATAAAATAAAAATAAAAATAAAAAGAAAATATAAAAGAAAAGATAAAAATAGGTGTGATAGAAATAAAAATAAAAATAAATAAAATGAAAATGGAAATAAAAATAAAAATAAAAATAAGATTAAAAATAAGATTAAAAATAAAAATTTAAATAAAATAAAAGTAAAAATGTTAGAAAATATATATTGAAAAAAACCCGTGATAAACCTATGTAGAGAACCTATGTGAAATCCGTAAAAAGAATATATGTGAAATAAATTTTATGTGTATATATGTGAAATTTTTTTTATAAATGGCAATTTTTCTATGGTGGAGAAAGTTTAAAAGACAGAGGAGCATCAGTAATCTTCTATGAAACAATTTATATCCACCTCCACGTTTAAACCCTTAGGCTTCATTGTTTCTACCTTGAATATCCACTGCGTTTCATTACGCGATATTTCCCGTCTTAAATTTATATTTCTCCATTGTTGCTCAATTCTGTCTATGGCATTTATCACCACCCTCTGAACTCGCCATTGAAGCCTGTTTTCAATCCATGTACTCACCCCCTATGGTCCATGCCAACGGACCTTATTTTGTACAGTAAACGTTTATGGGGGACCGTGTCAAATGCTTTTGCAAAATCCAGATACACCACGTCTATGGGCCTTCCTTTATTTAGATGGCAACCTTATTTAGAAGGTTAATAGATTGGTTTGGCTAGAACGATTCTTCGTGAATCCATGCTGATTACTGCTAATGATACCGTGCTCATTACTAAAATCTTGTATATAGTCCTCTATCATTCCCTCCAAGAGTTTACATACTATTGATGTTAGGCTTACTCGTTTGTAATTCCCAGGGATGTATTTTGGACCCTTTTTAAATATTGGTGATACATTGGCTTATCTCCAATCAGCTGGTACCATTCCAGTCAGTAGACTGTCAGTAAAAATTTAGGAACAATGGTCTGGCAATTACTTGACTGAGTTCCCCAAGTACTCTCGGGTGCAAGCCATCTGGTCCCGGTGATTTATTAATTTTAAGCTTCCCAAGTCTAATTTTAATTCTGTCCTCTGTTAACCATGGAGGTGCTTCCTGTGATGTGTTATGAGGATAAACACTGCAGTTTTGGTTACTGAAGCCCCTCCGATTCCCTCGTGAAGACTGAGGAGAAGAATAAATTCAAAACTTCGCCATCTCCCCATCCTTTGTAACCAGATGTCCTTCCTCATTCTTTACAAAACTTCTGAGATAGATGGGAGCATAGACGAGTTATCCTACTGCCAGTGGGGTCTGCCTCCAAGGGGCTAGACTCCCAGGGAGTGGGTGCTTATTCATACAAGGATTCAGGCAACAATTAAAGTCCCCCAACGGAAGATCCGGCCTCTCCTCAAGGTCAATATTAACATCATATTCCTGATAATCCAGGGAGCCATGCACCATTACACTCACTCCCTGAGCGAATGAGGTATGAGTGGAATGGTACGCCCATCACACCCAAGGATATCTCTAGCAGCTCTTAGTGTCCACAGTCAGATGGGTCTCCTGTAAACCAAAAATGGCAGGGTGAAACTTTTTAAAGGCAAGTGAGAATCATGGTTTGCTTAAGAGGGGTGCTCAAACCTCTAATGTTCCATGAGATCACAGATATTTCCGCAATAGTGGATATACAGTTAGCAATAAAAATAGGCACATAACTCTCCTAATAATACAGTTGGTATTATAGCAGTGCAGAACCATGAGGCGGCAACCTGAGCAGATAACATTCAGGCTGAGCAGATTTCTAGTAGCATGCCACGTATTACTTATCCACTGATAGTGGACTGTGAACCAAAATAGAGAACAGTACAGCCCAACGGTGCCAATGCTTGAGTCCAGGCCTATAATAAGGCACATCAATTCAAGTAGGTGTCATAAAGGAGATAAGAAAAATAGAAAGGAACAAAAAATCCCAATCCGCCAACAGGGCAGATCTGAACGTGGTAAAGTATTGTAGAAGCAAGCAAATGTTCTGCCTCTTCATTGAAAGACAAACACACATAGTGAAATCACAGTGTATCTCCTAGCTCTTGCAAAGGTATCATGTCCCCCAGCAAAAAAATAAGAATGAACTTGGATAACCAACCAATAAGCCAGGAAAATGCTACATATGACTTCAAACCAGCTATACATGTCACCAAGAAATTTCCCACAGATCATTCACCCGTGTCACCATCTTGGCGGTGGCGCAAAGGTTGCTCCTTACGATCCAGCCACGCAGAGGCCTCCTTGGCAGATTCAAAGAAGTGTGCCTGTCCACCGGCCGTGACACATAGTTTTGCAGGATACAGCATATCATAAGATAGTTGCAGATTACGTAGGCATCTCTTTACATCAACAAACTTTGCACGTCATCTCTGTACTTCAGCAGAGAAATCAGAGTAGAAAGACACGCTAGTGCCATTATGTTGAATATTAGCACGCTCCCATGCACAGCGCAAAACAGACTCTCTGTCTTGATAATGAAAAAGATGTGCCAGTATAAGCATTGGGGCAGCCCCCAGGAGGAGCTTCTGGCCTGGAGTGCGGTTAGCCCTTTCAACGGTGAAATAAGCTGAGAAAGCCTCCTTACCAAACCCATCAAGAAGCCAGCTTTCTACAAAGGGGGTGGGATCTCTACCCTCCATCTTTTCTAGCATCCCCACAATGCGAATATTATTGCGGCATAGACGATTCTCCATATCCTCCGCCCTGGTATTGGTTTCTTGCGCCAGCTGGTGAGCCACATGAGCCTCTCTAGCCAATGGCGGCAGCTTGTCTTCACGATCACTGACTCTACTTTCCACTGCAGTTGTTCTTTCCTGGATCTTTTGGAGGTCCTGATGGAGCAATAACACCTCCTCTTGCAGGCCCCCAATTGATCCTTTAAAGTGTTAACTGAAGCTGTGCACATATGCACTGCCCACAGTATCTCTGCCAGTGTGGGCTGTTCTGGCTCATTCTGTATGGTATCAGTAGGCAGGGGAGTTTGAGAGTCTATTTCATCATAAGCAGTATGGCTGCTAAGCATAGCTTCCTCATCCTGCCCCCTCTCCTCCTGTGCATGCTGACCAGCCAGTCCAGCGCTCTCAGCAGCTTCCCCACTGTCAGCCTCAGCTCTCCCTGTCAATTTCTGGGCATAATATAACATATCCCGTGGCTGATCCTTACCCTAGCTCTTCTGGAGCTTCTTACTGCTCCCTTCTTTGGGCTTCTCAGCAGCTCGGGGAGTATGCTGGGCCAGGGCCATGACGGCAGTCGCCATCTTGGAAATCTGGACCCGGCGATTCCTGTTTGCCTTTGCGGGTCATCCCCCTTGTGCAGAGGGCCGGTGGTTGGACCGCAAGATGCGGCGGTGTGATAGCCAGTTGTGGAGCCCGAAACGGTGATGTTAGTGAAGCCGGGGGAGAATCACTGAGTAGGATCAGGTGCGGAGCTGTGAGAGACATATTCTCTCACATGCCAATCTTGGCCATGCCCCCCCTGGTGTCAATAGCTAGTGGAAGTAAAACAATGCCCAGAGTCAGGGTCAAGGATGAGCTCCGGCGTGTTTGCACACTCCACGTGCAGAGCCCACCAGGACGTCGGCACGGCACGGCGCTGCGCTAATCACAGGCAGTAGACATTTCCTGATCTCTCCAGGCGCACATCGGGAAAATGTCTCACTGCCTGTGATTAGTGCAGCGCCGTGCTGACTTCCTGGTGGGCTCTGCACGTGGAGTGTGCGAACGCGCCAGAGCTCATCCTTAGTCAGGGGTCAGTAGAGGAAAAAAAAAGTGTCTTGGCGTGGTGATCAGTGGAAGGAATAGTGTCTCATTGGTGGTGTAAGTGGCCCATGAGTCAGGTAGGAAAATCACCTACATTGGTGTTCAGTGGTCACTAATACATGTAGTACCTTCCTAGATAGGTTGCTAAGATGGCTAAGATGTTAGCAGCTATTGACTGATTTAGGCTAGTTTAGATTCTAGAACACAGTGGGCAGGAAAGTCAAATGAGCAGCCTGAAAATGTCCTGTGCTTCATCCAATCCCTGGGGAGATGTGCCCAGTAAGTCACTGAAGGGACTGATAAATAGTCTGAGATTTAGAACAGCAGGGTCTTCCTGTTGAAAGGATTCCACCCACCTGGTTGAGTATTTCTGGTGTATATCCTGTTTATCCTGGGACATTGTAAACTATTGATTATGGTCTTGTTGAATAACATAACATTGTTAAACGATGTTCAGATAACCAGTTATGGATGTTGGCAAAGTCTAAAACTTTACATTTTTAATTGTGGGGTGTGCTTTCGGATATTAATGCTAAAATGTAAATAACACATTCAGTGATGCTTTTAAATAGATCAATATGCCTGTGTGTGTGATAAGGCATATCATCTGAATGTGCATTACCTCTTTAAACTTTCTGCAGTTACTATACTGAATAAAGTTTTTTTTTTTTTTTTTCAAAAGTGTTTCTTTAAAATGTATCTAGTCAGCTGCTGTACTCTGGTTTCAAAATATTAGTGAAGGCACAAAGGTTGTTAACATGCTGTACACCTACGTAACCCTGCACCACTAAAAGCAATGGCACACTTGTTTACATGTGTTAAGGCGCTTTAAAGTGCATGGGGGTGATAAGACCATGAATCTTGCATACCTTGGTGACAAAAGGTTTATTGTAAGAGCATATAATGCAGTTTTTATTTATCCTCGTGTTTTTAACATGTGCACTTAACAGAAGCTAGAGGTCTTGGGGTGTGTTAAGCAGCACTAATCCCTTAATGCAAGGTTGATAGGATGGACCCTGCCTTGGGGGTTTCTATTTATTTTACTTAGCCAGCCGAGCCTTGGGCAGTATAAGGTATTGAAGCACAGTTTGACAAACACCCCTGCTAGTATGCCGATGGGGGGATGGCTTTTTTTGCTTTTTATATTTATTTTATCAACGAATTGGATGACAATTTTCCCCAAATTTGACTGGCCCGTATTTCAACATATGTTACAGTTCATCAATGGTGCACAAGATTGTCAAATACCAATGAGAGGAGAGCTTAAAGCATATCTAAACCCCTAAACAAAAATGGAAGAAGTTGCAGCTTACCATCCTTAGATGTGATGACTGCATTAGTTCTCTTCATTTAAAGTGGAACTAAAGTCAAAATTGAAAAACTTCCCAGCAGACAGGCTGTTTATTGTAGAAAAGACAAGCAATACCTCTTTTTCAATAAAATAAACCTGTTTGCAGTGTTCTGTATGATGTACATTAACCTGCGCATGCACAGCTCAGTTTTCATTTCCTGCACAGTGCCTGGTTGCTGGGATGACTGAACTCCTGTGCATGCGCAACAGTAACATTATCCCATGCCGGTCAATCAAGATACCCGAAGACTCCTAAAACAAGCTGGATAGAAGATGCCGGTGAGAAGCCTCACATATGTCAGACTGTTGGAGAGGGGATAAGTATTACAGACTTTAGTCCCGCTTTAAGCTTTTTTCACCTGGTGATTCTGCTAGTAACACACTTCACTAACCCTACTGTATGAGGGCAACAGAACCAGGATAGGACTATAGGACTCCAACCCCTGCTATTCTCCATAACATAGAAGGGTATGGTTTTGTAGTCCTCAGCGATAGCAGAAAACACTGTAGCTGACAACAAGCAAAAAGCACAGAAAATGATCAGCTCATAGGATTTTTGGCAGGATTAACAGGTATTTTTGTACTCATTAAACATATTGAACAATCCACTTTTAAATGGCAAGTTTAACAAACCAAAAAGGTAGAGCAAGTAGTGAGGTGTTTAAGCCTTCCAGCTCAACCAAAAATGTGAGTACTCATTTGTAGGGATGGGCCGAACACCCCCGGGTTCGGTTCGCACCAGAACCCGCGAACGGACCTAAAGTCCGTGCGAGCATTTAGAACCCTATTAGTTACAATGGATGCGAACGTTCGAAATCAAAAGTGCTAATTTTAAAGGCTAATATGCATGTTATTGTCATAAAAAGTGTTTGGGGACCTGGGTCCTGCCCCAGGGGACATGTATCAATGCAATTTTTTTTTTTTAAAACGGACGTTTTTTCAGGAGCAGTGATTTTAATAATGCTTAAATTGAAACAATAAAAGTGTAATATTCCTTTAAATTTCGTACCTGGGGGGTTTCTATAGTATGCCTGTGAAGGGGCGCATGTTTCCTGTGCTTAGAACTGTCCCTGCAAAAAGTGTCATTTTTGCAGGAAAAAAAGCTATTTAAAATCACTTGCGGCTAATGTATTGACGGCTCCTGTAACACAGAGTCATTCATTGAAAGCCATTCATAAAAAAAAAAGTCATTGATAAAAAAATAAAAAAAAAAAAAATAAAAGCGTGGGGGTCCCCCCAAATTCAATAACCAGGCCCTTCAGGTCTGCTATGGATATTAAGGGGGACCCCAGCCCAAAAAAAATTAAAAATGGCGTGAGGTCCCCCTCAAAATCCATGCCAGACCCTTATCCAAGCACGCAACTTGGCAGGCCGCAGGAAAAGAGGGGGGACGAGAGCGGCCCCCCTCCCTCCTGAACCGTACCAGGCCACATGCCCTCAACATTGGGAGGATGCTTTGGGGGTCTGAGACCCCCAAAGCACCTTGTCCCCATGTTGATGAGGACAAGGGCCTCTTCCCCACAACTCTGGCCATTGGTTGTGGGGGTCTGCGGGCGGGGGGCTTATCGGAATCTGGAAGCCCCCTTTAACAAGGGGACCCCCAGATCCCGCCCCCCCCGTGTGAAATGGTAAGGGGGTACTACCCCTACCATTTCACCAAAAAAGTGTCAAAAATGGTAAAAATGACAGGAGACGGTCTTTGACAATTCCTTTATTAAAATCTTCTTTCTTCTGGTCTTCTTCCTTCTTCCTTTCTTCATCCTTCGGTTTCTTCATCTTCTCCTTCCGGCATCTTCTTCCATCTTCTTCTTCCATCATCTTCTTACTCCGATCCGCTTCTTCTTGCTCTGGTCTTCTCGTCCGGCATCTTCTTCCACGGCGTCCGGGTCTCTTCTTGGGCCCCTCCGCGCATTGGGAGGCTCCCGCTGTGTGAGGCTTCGCTGCGTCTGACAGGTCTTTTATAACGGAGGGCGGGGCCACCTGGTGACCCTGCCCCCTCTGACGTCATGGGGAAAGCCATAGGGAATTCCCCATGACGTCCCCGTGCGTCAGAGGGGGTGGGGTTATCAGGTGACCCCGCCCTCCGTTATAAAAGACCTGTCAGACGCAGCGAAGCCTCACACAGCGGGAGCCTCCCATTGCGTGGATCGGCCCAGAAGAGACGCTGACGCCATGGAAGAAGATGCCGGACGAGAAGACCAGAGCAAGAAGAAGCGGATCGGAGGAAGAAGATGATGGAAGAAGAAGATGGAAGAAGATGCCGGAAGGAGAAGATGAAGAAACGGAAGGATGAAGAAAGGAAGAAGGAAGACCAGAAAAAAGAAGATTTTAATAAAGGACTTGTCAAAGACCGTCTCCTGTCATTTTTACAATTTTTTACACTTTTTTGGTGAAATGGTAGGGGTACTTTTGTACCCCCTTACCATTTCACACAGGGGGGGGGGGGGGGTGGGATCTGGGGGTCCCCTTGTTAAAGGGGGCTTCCAAATTCCGATAAGCCCCCCGCCCGCAGACCCCCACAACCAATGGCCAGGGTTGTGGGGAAGAGGCCCTTGTCCTCATCAACATGGGGACAAGGTGCTTTGGGGGTCTCAGACCCCCAAAGCATCCTCCCAATGTTGAGGGCATGTGGCCTGGTACAGTTCAGGAGGGAGGGGGGGGCCGCTTTTTATTTTTTATTTTTTATCAATTACTTTTTTTTATGAATGGCTTTCAATGAATGACTGTTCTCTGTGTTACGGGAGCCGTCAATACATTAGCCGCGAGTGATTTTAAATAGCTTTTTTTCCTGCAAAAATGACACTTTTTGCAGGGACAGTTCTAAGCACAGCAAACATGCCCCCCTTCACAGGCATACTATAGACATCCCCCAGATGTGATACTGCAATGCTGTACTAACAGCACGCACACACAAATCCCCAGAATCATAGCACATAATGTCAGCAGTCAGCAGCACATAACACTGACACTGACACTGGAACACAACACAATATGCGAGGCCGCCGGCGGCCTTTTATACTGTGGGGCGTGTACTAAACACCCTGAGCTATAATTGGCCACAGGCATCCTGCCTGTGGCCAATTATTGCTCTCCTCGCCGCTGGCTCTTTGATTGGCCAAGCATGCGGGTCACAGTGCATGCTTGGCCAATCATCAGCCAGCAATGCACTGCAACTGGCACAGTGCATTGCGGGCCGCTCGCATCACACGAATTTGATGCGAGCGGCCCAAATAGTTCTGGGCTCGCCGAGCGGGCGTACGCCCGATGTTCGATTCGAACCTGAGCCAGCCTAAGCCCGGCCATACATTATACAACTTTCTTGTACAATTTTCCTTTAGATTCATCAAAACCAGATAATATGAGCTCAAACCTAAACACTTTCAATTTGTGTACAATCAGGCAGGCCCTTGCACTTCATAGTTGAAAGCAAATCTAAAGGGAATTGTAAAATGTATGGCCAGCTTAAAAGATGAACGGTTTCTATAAAAAAAATAGGAAAACAAGTACCTTAGTTGTACCTATTTTTGTAAGTAAATAAGTAAACTGCATTATACAATAGCACTGGTAACCAATTTACAGATCTTCAGTTGAATGCCATCACAGGCTCGTCTCATCAATCATTAGGCAATTAAAAGAACAAGAGAGGTATCAACCACATACAGCTGTCCAATCACTCCAGATTTCTATTCTGGTGTCATTGTCGTTGCTTTGTCCCTAGGGTACAGCAGACAACCAGATGTGTTATTTAGAGGATAAAGATGTTTCTTTCTTGCTTTTGGGCAGGCTTGGCATCTTTTTGGCCACAGTTCAGTGGGCTACTTAAAGTGTATTTAAATCCAAGAACAAAGATGTAATATATTGCAGCTTACCAGTCCTTAGATGTGGTAGTTGAATAGTTTTCTTTTCATTAGGCTTTTACGTTTATTTTTACTTGTGATCCTGCCAGTAACACTTTCCCTGTCCCAGAATGTTAATGTTCAATCACTGTACTGCAGCTATGAACAGAACACCTCTCCCTCTCCTCATCTTCACAACATATCAGGGATGGGTTCTGTAGACCACATAGAGAAGTGGGCAGAAATTTCAGTACAGATTGCACAAGAAGTTGGGAAGTGTTCATTGAATTAATAGTTGCTGATTGCTAAACTGTATTTGACTATTTTAATTAAGTTCTTCCTAATAGTCATGGAAGGTCTCAGACAAACTGTTAGCTCTCTGTCTATTTTCAGTGTACACAAATTCATATGCAACGGTAGCATTGTATTTTTTAATGATTGTGCTGAGGTTTATACAGTGCCTTGAAAAAGTATTCATACCCCTTGAAATTTTCCACATTTTGTCATGTTACAACCAAAAACGTTAATGTATTTTATTGGGGTTTTATGTGATAGACCAACACAAAGCGACACATAATTGTGAAGTGGAAGGAAATGGTTTTCTAATTTTTTTTACAAATAAATATGTGAAAAGTGTGGCGTGCATTTGTATTCAGCCCCCCTGAATCAATACTCAGAACCACCTTTCGCTGCAATTAGCGCTGCAAGTCTTTTTGAGGATGTCTCTACCAGCTTTGCACATCTAGAGAGTGACATTTTTCTTTGCAAAATAGCTCAAGCTCTGTCAGATTGGATATAGAGCGTCTGTGAACAGTTTAGGTCTGGATTTAGGTCTGGACTTTGACTGGGCCATTCTAACACATGAACATGCTTTGATCTAAACCATTCCCTGTGCGATGTTCAAAGCTTGGGATATTTTTCTTTTATAACCTAACCCTGCTTTAAACTTCTCCACAACTTTATCCCTGACCTGTCTGATGTGTTCCTTGGCCTTCATGATGCTGTTTGTTCATTAAGATTCTCTAACAAACCTATGAGGGCTTCACAGAACAGCTGTATTTATACTGAGATTAAATTACACACAGATGGACACTATTCACTAATTACATGACTTCTGAAGACAATCGGTTCCACTAGATTTTAGTTAGTTATCAGAGTAAAGGGGGCTGAATACAAATGCATGCCACACTTTTCAGATATTTATTTGTAAAAAATTGTGAAAACCATTTTCCTTACACTTTGTGTTGGTCTATCACATAACATCACAATAAAATACATTTATGTTTTTGGTTGTAACATGACAAAATGTGGAAAATTTCAAGGGGTAGGAATACTTTTTCAAGGCAATGTATGTGTCTGTCAGACCGCTATCACACTGAGGCGTTTTTCAGGTGCTACAGCGCTAAAAATAGCGCTTGCATAGCGCCTTAAAAAAGCCTCAGCTGCAAACCCAGTGTGAAAGCCAGAGTGCTTTCACACTGGGGCGCTGTGCTGGCAGGGTGTCACAAAAAGTCCTGCCAGCAGCTTCTTTGCAGCGGTGTAGGAGCGGTGAATACATCACTCCTACAGCGCTCCTACACCGCTCCTGCCCAATGAAAACAATAGGGCAGCGCTGCCGCTAGCGGGGGGTCAAAACCGCCCCGATATTGACCGAATAGCACCGCTAAAATGCTGGTAAAGCGGTGCTAAAAATAGCGCTGCTTTACCACTGACGCCCGGGGCGGCTCAGTGTGAAAGGGATCCAAGAGTGCTTTCACACTGAGGCGTTGGGGGCGTCGGCGGTGCTTTACTGTCGTTTTAGCAGCGCTATTCGGCCACTAGCAGGGCGCTTTTAACCCCTGCTAGCGGGCCAAAAAAGGGTTAAAACCGCCTGCGAGCTTTGCCAGCGGTTCGGTTCCACTGCCAGGGGAGTGGTGTATACACCGCTCCTACAGCGCTGCAAAGATGCTGCTTCCGGGACTTTTTTTTTACGGTCTTGCAAGCGCACCGCTCCAGTGTGAAAGAACTCGGGCTTTCACACTGGAGCGAGAGGCTCTTTACAGGTGCTATGCAGGCGCTTCTGTGTGAAAGCAGCCTTATGTCGCGTACACACGATCGGAATTCTCGTCGGAAAAAACTGTCGGTTTTTTCCGTCGGAATTCCGCTCAAGCTGTGTTGCCTACACACGATCACACCAAATTCCGACGGTCAATAACACATCGGCATAAAACACGTTCGACAACACTATAAAAGGGAAGTTTAATGCTTCCGAGCATGCGTCGAATTGTTTCCGAGCATGCGTCGGAATTTTGCGTGTCGGAATTGTATACACACGATCGGAAAATCCAATAGAAAGGTTTTCCGTCGGAAAAATTGAGAACAGGTTCTCAATTCAAAGTCCGTCGGAAATTCCGACAGAAAAAGACCGTTGGGCATACACACGGTCGGAAAATCAGATGAAAAGCTCCCATCGGACTGTTTCCATCGGAAATTCCGACCGTGTGTACGCCGCATTAGGCTCTTGCTTGTGACACAGCAATCAAAGCATATTTTATAGGTACAAGGAAACCTGGGTTTTGTTTACCAATACCCACTTAAGCCCATTACCAGTTTAGCCATACCCACTGTTTTTCAAAACGCTGTGCATGACTTCATTAAAAAAAAACTGCAACATTATATCAACCCAATTGGTAAGTGATCTTGTCCGACCAGGTATATGCATGAAAAAGAAGAATAAAAGAGCTACAAGCCCCAATAGTGTAAAACCACTATACAATTTTATTACCAAAATGGTAAAAACACGTCTGGAAATACAGCTGTATAGTAAAACCTAATTTCGGAGACACAGAGATGCACTTTGGGATCGACACACTTCCTGTTAGTTTGGTGACATCACAATGTACCGCTCAATCCTATTGTTTTATTTATTTATTACAGGTACTTATATAGGGGCATCAATTTATGCAGCGCTTTACACATAGAGTATATATTGTACATTCACATCAGTCCCTTACCCTTAAGGAGTTCACAATCCAAGTTCCCTAACAGTGGCGGCTGGTGTTTTTTTCTTTTGAGGGGGCGGCAAACAGCTCACCTAGCCCTGTTGTTCTGCCTGCTGGCCGGCGGCGGTGAAACCCCCCCTGGAGGACAGTCGGGACATCAAAGCCCCGCACTTACTCCATCTATGAAGCAGGGGGCAGGCAGCATGTCCGGCAGCTTTCTTCCTCCTCCTGTGGTGTGGATCGCCTGACCTTTCAGCCAATTAGGAAACAGATATCAGACTCGCACTTCCTGATTGGCGGAGAGGCGATTCAGTGTTAGAAAAGCAAATAAATAACAGACCTGGGTGGGCTCCGAGTGCAATGCTCTGCACCACGAGTTCACCCTATTTTGAAGCCTATTAGAGCCTATGGCTCTAATCAGGTGCTTCAAAAATACACCCCCGCCGGTGTAATGCTTGAATAGGGGGTGGCTGAGGCGTCTGTGGATAGATTCATGCTATGCATGAATCTATATTATTCATATAGGGGGTGGTGCAGATAGAGGGGGCGGCTCCCGTGCACCCTTAATGGACGGGCCACCCCTGGTCCCTAACATTCATACATACTGTACATATACTAATGCCAGCTTAGAGAGGTGCCAATTAACCGACCAGGAGTGTGGGAGGAAACCTGAGTATTGGGAGGAAACCCACACAGGCACAGGTAGAACATGCAAACTCCAGACAGGTAGTGTCATTCGAACCAATGACCTTAATGCTTCTAGGCAGAAGTGCTAGCCACTGTGCTGCCTGGTTTCATCAAAACTGATGTCATCGGGGGCCAGGAACGGCATGTTTTCTCCACATGATGTAAACATTGAGTGGGACATCAATGTCTATATTAATAATAACTGAATGGCCTTTTTCACTCTGATCATTCTAGTTTTTTTTTACATATTTAATTTTACTTATATCTTTTGTTAAGCTCGTTGAGGGCTTGCTCCTCCTTACTGGATTTGATTGACAGAAGTGAGAGCCAATGAGGAAAGAGAGAAAGAGCAATGCAAGCAACGTGCTGGATTGGGCTCAGGTAATATTTAGGGGGGGTTGATTATAAACAGGTTTTTTAAATAATAAAGTATAACTAAAGACAAAACTTTCTTTTTGTTTTGGACAGAGTGGAGAGGGCTTAGAACAGCTGTCAGTTTTGATTGCTACCTTTCCCTACCTACTTGCCCCTGTTAGAAGATTCACCCTCTCTATTTTTCCTGTTTACCATTATCATTAAAAGTGAAAGTAAAAGAAACCCCAAATGTTGGGTTGTCCCCAGAAAAGTAGTGGAAATCTTCCAATGGGGACACTAGTTCTGGTGATCTGGTCCCCAATGAATTCCCTTAATTTGCAGGGGTTTCTTGTTTTGGCTATGGGACATGAAGTTAAGTTAAAGCTCCCTAATGGGACACAGATGGAAAAAATAAAATAAACTGAGGGGTTGTAATCCTCCCTTACTCTATTCAAAATGAAAAAAAATGTTTTGCCTACAGTTCTACTTTAATGCAGAGCATGCATTAAGGTAAAAAAAAAAAACATGGCTTTTAGGATCAATTTAAATTTATGATCTACCAGAACACCTAGGTCATTCTCAACCATTGACTCCTTAGCTGTTTTCCTCCTAGAATGTATGATGCATGTGTGTTTTTAGCCCCCAAGTGCATAACTTTACATTTATCAAAGTGTCTATGTATTGGAGAGATGTTCTGAATATGTTTTTCATTTTCGCCGTACTTACATTTTATGTCTGATCTTCTATGCAGGGCAAGAAACAACTCATCTGTGCTCTCAGGGTCATCTAGCAGCCCAGGCCCAGCAATTATAAAATACTATATAAAATTAATTAGCAAATCTCCCTTGTAAGATTTGCCTATGTATATTACAAACTGAGGTCAGGCAGTGTTTTTTTCCTCACTATATAGTCTTTGTAGGAGCAAACAGTTATGCATGGTAGTGTTTTTCTAAAGGAAAATTGCTAACGCAAACCAAGCTCGGTGGGTAGGACATTCACAGTAAATGTTAGGTTGAGCAGAGCGGCTACCAGATTTATGGTTATTATGTGTTATCTTGTGTAAAAAGCAGTACACTCAGAAGTATTCCAGTTTAACCGTTAAGTGTTTGATGTAGAAAAGAGTTGAGTGTACTACAGCCAGATACATATTCTCAGGAAGCAGAATGAAGTTGCAGAGAGATTCCAGCTTTGATGTTGGTGAGATATGGAAAGCTCTTCTTTTCCTGGGTCAGAAGAGGATAACAAGTGACAGGGATTGTTTATTTCAATGCATCTGTTAATTTGGTCATTTAATATAAATGTGGTTACTAGGTCTATTGTAGAAATAAGCTACCCATAGGCATTAGATGAGCAGGATCTATTTATCCACCAAAATTGTTTCCTTAACATTTTATTAACAGTCAGATCCCCAATGCTTGCAAACCGATGGGTATGGCGTAGGTTGAGTAGAAAACTACATAGTACTCCAGCACCATGTCAATGGGACAAGAAGTGGTCAGATGAAATTACAGCCAAGCCAACTTCTTGCCCAAAAATGATTGGGTGGGAATGTTGGCCACTATCAACATACACGAAAACTGTTGCTCAGTCTGGCTGATTTGGATCATCTTGATCATCGTATGTTTGTGACAGCATTTTAGAAGCTGAAATATAGAAAGATATCAACAGAAGGCATTGTGTAGAAGGCAATGAAGCCTCTACAGACTTTCTACTGATAAGGCACAGGGAATACAGGGCTCAATGTTCAGCTGCTGAAGTGGGGGAGGGCATTTTGACCATTGGGTTATGTTTATATAACTAATGGATTTAGGAGATATCACCTGCACATAAGGAGAACATAAGCTTTTTCACATGATCTTTTTCTTCAACATATGGGTCTATTCTTAGAGCAGATGTAAGAGACAAAGAGTTTACATTGTTTTTTTTTTAAAGAAATATATTGATGGCAAATTTACATTAGAATATTAAATTACATTGAGTCAAACATTTTCAGTAAAGTAAACTCATACTGAGTTAAAATTAAAAGAGACCCTTTAAATATATTTAGAAACCTGTAAAATACTGTATCTACTTGCAGAAAACCCCTCTGCTGCAACAATTTTTCAGCTTAAAGTGACAAAAAAACAATATCTCTAGTCTCTAAAGATAATCCATACACATCCACTACTCAATAGCCCTGTAATATATTTTTTATCAAATTGTTTCTTATGCCCCATACACACGGTCGGAAAATCCGACCACAAAATCCATCGGATTTTGTCCGACAGATTTAGTCCGACACTGGTGTTGCATACACACGGTCGGACAAAGTTGTCGGAAAATCCGATCATTCTGAACGTGGTGACGTTTGTTGCCTACGACGGGACTACGTAGAGGCTAGTAGCCAATAGCTTTGGTCTTGTAATGTGATCTGAGCATGCGTGGCACTTTGTCCGTCGGAATTCGATACACACGATCGGAATTGGTGTGATCGGACTTTGTTGTCAGAAAATCTATCCAGCAGGAGATAGAACTTTGTCCGTAGGACAATCCGATGGAAACTGTCCGATGGTGCCTACACACGGTCGGAATTTCCGACAACATTGTCCGATAGGACAGAATCCATCGGAAAATCCGACCGTGTGTATGGGGCTTTACTGTGTTTTTCTGATGTCCTCTGCAAGCTCTTGAGCCTCTCCTTTTTTCCTCGCTTACGTTCGTTTGGAACGGGCGGTGCATATTAGTTGCAGTCATGTGGACTGCTCTATGCACACTACAAATCCCATAGTCCCCAGACCATCCCAGTAATGGGCAAGCAAGAGAGGATGGCTATATTCCTACAAACAAAGTGGGACCATGAAGAACGAACATAGCCACCCTCTAATGGAAAGTCAGAGAGCAATAAAAGATTTTAAAATTTAGAATACATACTTTTATATTTATACCAATATATTTATACCAAAATTTTGTGTAATTTTCAGTATAGTCATCAGAAATGCTAATCATAAAATCAGGGCTTCCTGGAATGTTTGAGCCTCAGCTATCTGGGTCATCTGCAGGCACTTGCCCTTAATTACTTTTGTAGCCAGAACATCTCAAAAGATTGGAAGTAAAGTAGCCCATGGATGAGTCTTTTTTTTTTTTTTTTTTTTTTCAACCGATGGCCTTGATTCCCCCATTCACGCACTCGATGTGGATGAGCGAATCCTCACTGCTGAGGCTTTAAGTTGTGATAGCGAGAACATCTGAGTACTGTCTGTGATACTTTTTTATTTATACTAACATATACATTTTCGGGACAAGCTTTTGGGGAATTGCCCCTTCTTCAAGGTCCAAGCAGACTTCCCTGCCATCAGAATGCACTGATCTGTGCTGTCAGGTATAGCCTGTGGTGCTGATCGAGTGGGGAAAATCTGACAAGGTGGTTGTACAGAAGTTGATCTGTAGATAATCTGTACTATCAGCCTGCCCATACAGTATATGGATCAAAATTTGTCAGGTCCCTGCTGAGCCAGACAAATTTTGATCCCTGTATGGCCAGTTTTAAAGCTACTAGACAATTTGCTGCAGAAGAGAGGGCTTCTGTAGGTAGATATTTACGGATTGCACACATGTAATTAAAAAAATATTTAAATGTGGTCACAGTCTCTTAAAAGAATGTGGAGACAGAATGTGCCCCATATTACCGTAATAGCTTTAGTAAAACTGGTTTACAAATACCTCTACCTTTCATAGGTTCACAATGATATTATTTTCTTTACAAGAATTGTAACCCTGTAGATCTGCAGCACTCCTATACTTCTGGTTCTATTTTATTTAGAATATTAAAAACCATTCCCAGCCAAAAAGGTATTTGTTTTGGGAAAAGATCAGATCCTCAAATTTGTTTTATTATATGTGTGCCTCCTGGGGGGAGCTCCCCTCAGGCTGGGTTCACACTATTGCAAAATGGATGCAGATTTTCCCACATCCAATTCGCATGTCAGGCGACTGTGACCGTCTCTCAGCAGCGGAACCGGTGCGAATTGCACAGGAGTCCTGTGCATCTTTTGGTCTGTTTCAGGTCCGAATTCAGCCCAAAATTCGGACTGAAATCGGACCTGAAACACTAATTGGAGATGCACCGGACTCCTGCTTTGAGCCACTGCCTTCTCCAGCTTAAAGCCTCATACACACGTAAAGATTGTTGGCCAACCGAGCGTCAGATTTTTGTCAAAAGGGCGTGTGCCAGGATCTTGTCTTCCATACTAACATTGTCGTGCCACAAACAAGAACGTAGTGTCGTACTACGAGGAATTTTATCTCCTGAGCGCCACCCTTTGGGCCCCTTCTGCTAATTTCGTGTTTGGTGTGCATTGATTCCAAAGATACGGGTTTGTACTTACGACTTTTGTGTGACGGATTTGTTTAATGACCATACGAAAATCTGACATCAAACCTTTGTCCACCGAAAATTTACTAGCCTGCCATCCAACATTTGTTGGCCGAAAATTGGATACAAATTATCAAACGGAGCGTATTAACGGTAAGATTTTAGGACAACAGTCTATCAACAGACAATCCCCTGCCAACAATCGTACCATGTGTATGAGGCTTTACTCTATGGTTGCCACCTCATCCCTTTAAACCCAAACACATATTAATTACACAGGTTCTGTGGCTGATTAAGGTGGTAATTAAACTCACTTGGTGCCTTATCTGCATTTAATTAGCCTCAGAACCTGTGTAATTAAAAGGTGTTCAGGTCTAAAGGAATGAGGTGGCAACTCTACTTTACTTCCTCGAAGATCCATGTTATGGGCAGCACCTCGCCTTCCTCATACACAATCCAACACTGCAGATCCTGCAATACATGTGATTTATATAACAAGCCAGTGACTTGTCAGGTGGTAAAAAGAAGAGGCCTTGATGGAGGGGAAGCATATAGCACAGAGAAAGCCTGCGGGATTGAGGAACAAAGCTGGTTTGTACTATACAGATTTCACCTGGTTTCTGATGAACTGGGTGAAACTCGCTACATGGGAGGCCCTGTCCCCTCCCACCCGTCAACTGCCCATAGAAACTTTTGGGCAATCAGATGCAGCCGCTGTTTGGGTAGTCTGATAGCTGCCTGTGGGTGTGTTATTGCTTATACTTCTTATTCGTACTTGGTGCTTGCAAAATTACATCAATAAACTCCTGAGGCTGATTGGTTGAGTGCTGGCTCTCTCTTCTACTAGCTACCTGGCAGAATATAATAAGCACAGCAGGAGATTGGTCCATCTGTATTGTATTACGTGAATGGAGGAGACATTTTTCATCTGCCTGTGGGCTGAATAAATAAAAACTAGCAATGTTACAGTAAGTAATTTGCAGTATTCAAAATCCCCTAGGCAAAACAAACATGTAACCCATGCAGTGTGTGTGTTTTGGGGGAGTGCATATGTCACATATTTAGTAGCCCAGAGTGGGGCTTCAAAAAGTTTTAGCTCTAGACAGTGACTTTGCCTAGGCTTAGATGATGCCAATACTCTGCTGTGTGTAGGAGGAAGCAGCATTAAATCTGTTGCCATTTAGAAGTTGAGGCAGCAGCTGGGGGCTTATCTGTGCCAGACATTTGTGAAGATAGATTAGAACAGGACAGGATTAAAGAATAACTCCACGTCTGTTAAAAAAAAAAAAAAAAAAAATCCTCTCTGGGTAATCTATGTACATTGCATGGATTTTTAACAAACTTTGTTGCAAATTCCAACCTTTTATTATTCTATTGAGATGGCCGTTTGTCTGTGTCCATGTGCAAAGTGAATGGGAATAGTAGTGATTTTATAATTATTAATTAGCTGCTGCACTTGCAGGGTTCTAGTGAGGAAAGTGGCAGGGTCTGAATACCTTTAGACAACTTCCATTTTGGAATAGCTCACCAAAAATGAAATTTTTGTTGCAGAGGATGGCCAAAATCTGACTTGAATCAGTCAGCCAATCACACATGCAGGAAATTACATTTCTGGAGGAAATTCTGTACACCATCTGTGTACAGAACGCTCTGAGGTGCCATATTGCATTTTACAGAAGTTCACAGTGCTGCAGATTGAAAATCAGAGGTACTTTTTAATAACGTTCAGATACAATATGACTTGTGTATCAATTTTTTTTTTATTTGCAATTTTTTTCCCCATGAAAGTAGAGTTATGATTTAACATTTAACACATTTCTTCTCTAAACCAACTTCTTATTGCAGAAAGTAGTTACTACAATGCATTCAGTCATAACTTTATGACCACTCACCTAATATTGAATAGATGCCCCTTTTGCCACCAAGACAGCACTGACCCCTTAACCGCCTACCGCACTTTTACTGTGGCAGGTCGGCTCTATTGTGTGAAATAACGTACCTATACGTCATATCGTGCAATAGACACTGGGGGGCACAATCGCACGCTGATTGGATAAAGGGGATGCCAATCAGCAGGTCTGCCGGCCACCAGGGATGGTTCCCCGGCCACCCGGGAGTGTTCCCCAGAGAGGCAGAACGGCGATCTGCCTATGTAAACAAGGCAGATTGCCATTCTGACAGGGGAGAAGATAGAAATCTTGTGTTCCTGCTAAGCAGGAACACCAATCTCTTTCTTCATCCATCCAGAGCAACCCCCACACAGTTAGCAAGCACCAGCTAGGCACACAGTTAACCCTTTGATCGCCCCTGATATTAACCCCTTCCTTGCCAGTGTCAGTAGTACCAGTGATTAGTGATCACGATGTAAACAGGAAGAGCCAGTGATTGGCTTTTCCTCACTTGCGTCTGTCAGACGCGAGTAGAGAGCTGCTCCTCTGACAGGGGGGGGGGGGGGGTCTGTGCTGATCAATTATCAGCGCAGCCCCACCGAGGATGCCCACACTGGACCACCAGGGATGCCACCAGACCACCAGGGATGCCCACCACCAGGTATGCCACCCTAGACCACCAGGGATGCCAATCAGTGCCCACAATGGATGCCAATCAGTGCCCACAATGGACATCACTGAAAATAAAAATTTACGGTTGGGCATAAGTGCTCTGCTCTGCCGCAGATATTGGACTGGCACCATGGTGTGTCCACTAAGGTGTGGGTATCTTTAGAAAAATTTCTGTCTGGCCGCAACTTATCCAATGCCCCATGGCTACCCAGGGCACATAGAGGTCTGTCAGCATTTGTCTCTCCAGTTACTGCTCACGCTTTGCAGTGGGATGCCCTAAACAGGTCAGGACAGCTTGCCCCTCGGTTCTCCCCCCTATCTACCCTGGGAGGCTTCCCCTGGTTTGCATCCATCTTTCTACCGTACTTGGATGGCGAGGTGAGGTGTGGTAGGTTCTTCCAAGACCAGGGATTAATCCCATTGCAGGAACTTAGAGCTCAATATGGTAGATTCCCCTTGAACGATTGGAGCTATAATCAGCTTCAACATTTTACACATGGTTTGCCTCAAGCTATATGCTCTTCTACCTCCTCCACTCCTTTTGAGAAGTTGTGCATGTCTGCCAATACAATCCCACACTCCATATCTGTCCTGTATGAAATGCTACTAGAGCTGGGACCCAAGGGGAAGCCAATTTACATTTGAGAATGGGAAAGAGACCTGCAACATGAGTTTACTGAGCTGCAACTTGACCTTTTATACTGCCTTACTCACTCTAGTTCTGTTGACACGAAAATGCAGGAGAATGGGTTTAAGGTAATGACTAGATGGTATAGGGTCCCCACCAAACTTGCTAAAATATACCCAGCCTCCTCAGATGCTTGCTGGCAGGACTGCGGGCGGCATAGGGGTTAATTTTTACACATTTGGTGGGATTGCCCTAAGTTGCAGCCCTATTGGCAAGACATCAGAACTTAAATAAACCTCATCTTGAACATAGACCTCCCTGACTCTCCAATGGGTTTCCTCCTTCATGTCCCCACCATCCCTCTCAGACTCTATTTAAAGTCGGTACTGCCACACCTCCTGAATGCGGCTAGGAGATTGATCCCCATCTACTGAAAAAGCAGCCAAGTTCCAAGCCACTCGGAATGGATTCATCTTGTGAACGATATTAGGGCTGCAGAGGAATGGATGGCGACATGTAAGGACAGATACGATAAGTGGTATGGAATTTGGGCCACCTGGATTCATTATGTAGACGAGACCCGCACAAACTCACAACCGACAGGCAGGGGCGGACTGACCATTCGGCTACTCGGGCACTTCCAGAGGGCCCTGGGCCACTAGGGGGCCCCATCAGGGTTGCCAGCCTCAGTAAAACCAGGGACAGTATGTAAAAAATCTGTGTTTTTTTTACATCTGTTTCTGAAATGTCCCTTACCGACATCCTTTTGGTCTAAAAATCCCGAGATTATAGCTGCCCCACCTCTCCAGTACCTTCTCAGCCAATAGAAACATGTCTGTGTATACTGTGTGATTGTATACTGTGTGTGTGTATACTGTGTGGCCCCATAATCTCTGATTGCCTGGGGGCCCCATAATCTCCGATTGCCCGGGGGCCCCATGAGTTGTCAGTCCGCCCCTGCCGACAGGTACCGTCCCTGTAGGGAAAGTTTAACTGTCAGAAATGTTATAGACTTGACTTGATCCTCTGAGATATTTGATATACTACTACTAGTACATCTTAATAGAGTACTTCTTTTATTCTTTTTGCTTGGTTTTAATGTTTTATGTTTTTTTTTATCTGTCTGCCCCCTGGGCTCTTGTTTTTCTGCCCAAATCAGTGGTGTTTGCACATTACCACTGCTAAGTTTGGTAGCAGGGCCAGAGAAAAACTAATGGCGATATGGCTCATATGTTTTCATGACCATGAAGTAGACGCCTCCATCTCTTACACCCTCTATGTTGGATGGCCAATCAGCCCTTTTGTTATGTATTTTGATCAAATACCCACTTGGGTTGCCTCGTCCTCTCTTTTTCATCTCTGTTACAGTACTTGATTGTTATCGTCTTTTTGACAGTTTTTCCAGAATTATGAATATAAATAAAGATTATATAAAAAGTAAAAAAAAATAAAACTGTTCTATTGCATTTCCTTTACTATATACAGCTAACCTTAAAGTGATACTAAAGTCTTGTTTTTTTTTTTTTTTTCTAAATAATAAACATGTTATACTTACCTGCTCTGTGTAATGGTTTTGCACAGAGCAGCTTGGATGCTCCTCTTCTTGGATCCCCCACCGGCACTCCGGGCCCCTCCCTCTTTCTGGGTGCCCCCACAGTAAGCAGATTTCTATGGGGGAGCTGCGGCTCTGTGTGTCCATTCACACACGTAGCCAAGGCTTGACTCCGCTCCCTCTTCTGATCAGCTCACTGGCTGTGATTGACAGCAGTGTGAGCCAATGGCTCTCACTGCTGCCAAAAGCCAATCAGGAGTGCGAGTTCCCAGACAGCCATGGCTCTTGTGGACATCGCTGGATCGAGAGGGGGCTCAGGTAAGAATTTGGGGGGGCTGCTGCACACAGAAGGTTTTTTACCTTCATGCATAGAATGTATGAAGATTAAAAACCTTGTGCCTTTACAACCACTTTAACGAAGATTGTGCTGAACTTAGAATACAGTAGTCAGTAGTAAGAAATGTAAAACACAATGAGGGAAATTTATCAAAACTGGTGCAGTCAGAATCTGAAACAGCTGCGCATGGCAACCCATCAGCTTCTATTCTTCAGCTTGTTCAGCTTTACAAAATGAAAGCCATGAGCTGATTGGTTGCCATGCACAGCTGTTCAAAATCCTGTCTGCTCTAGTTTTAATAAATAAATAAAAAAAATAAAAGGGCTCATTCAGACAAGCGCTGAGACAGGTCCTGTATGCTGAGCCACTTTTTGTTGCATCTGCATCCACCAGAGAGCTTCACACATAGCAGTGGGTGCACAGATCCGAATGCAGACACTGTGTGTTTAGATACATGCATCCCTTCCTGTCTGAATGTCAAATTTTGACATTTGACTATTCCATGCAGCATCTGTGTCCCAATTGACTTTGACTGGACTGCCTACACAGGGATTCACAGAACTCAATGCATCCCCACGCGGTACACGGCCATCACACTGGGGATGGACGCATATGCTTCATGTGAATGAGGCCTAATTGTTGTCAAACAGCCAATCACTCAGTTCTCAGTGCTTCCTGAGCAGAAAGCTGGTGGCTGTCAGTCTCTGGCTCTGTGCTCTGACCCCCCCCCCCTCCCCGGTGTTTACTAAAACACTGGGCTGTGGAGGGGGCGGGAGTAGCCAGCTCAGCCTCTCAGCGGCTTGCTGAGAGGCTGAGCTGGTTGCCGGTCCAGGCATGTGAGTGGATCCCAACCATATGGTTGCAATCTTTCCCCAGCCTGGACCGACTCTGTGACAACACCTGACAGCAGACTTAAGCCTCCTGTCAGCTGAAAATAGGTCACAGGAGTGCAAAACAATCTGCACTGCTGTGATCAACAGGAGAAGTACAACCAAACAGGCTTTGGCTGTACTTCTCCTTTGATAAAGCTATCACACAACCTGTCTATCTGCTCCTGTTTGGCATTACTTGCAACAATTGATGAATGTCCCCATTTATGTTGTGAGCTTTAAATCCAGGCTCTTTCTCCTAAAACTGGAAGGTCCTTCAGGCACCCTCTTTCCTAGTCCAGAGGGCCTCCACGACCCCCCTCTCATAGCCCAGGGCCTCCATACACCTGCTTCCCTAGTCCAGGGCCTCCAGACACCACCTCTTCTAATCTGGGACCTCCAGGCAACCCCTTACCTACTCCAGTATCTCCCTTGTACCCCTATCCAGGGACCTTTGCCACACCAACCACCATTTCCTATTCAATGGTCTCCTCTGCACCCACCCCCCTAGTCCTGGGTCTCCTTTGCACTCCCCAGCCCAAGCCCTCCTCCACATCCCCCATCAGCCCTGGGCCTCCACTGAACCCCCCAGTCCAGGGCCTCTTCTGCACCCCCTCAGCCCAGGGGCTTCACTGCCCCTCCAGTTCAGGGCCTCCTCTGCATCCCCCTCCAGCCCAAGGCCTCCTCCAAACACCCCCCCCCCCCCCCAGTCCAGGGCCTCCTCTGCACCCCTCCCCTTCTCTGGGACGCCTAACGCAGAAAAAAAAGACAGACAGGCTGTTTGGGCACTGGGCAGGACTAGGAGGGAGACCTGCCTGTCCATTACACTTGATCGGGCAGGAGTGACACTCTGAGAGCAGTGGTTCCCAGTGCAGGAACCCCTGGTGGCGCCCCTCTAAATGCGTCAACCAGGTTTTAGCCCCGACTGTATGGCTGAAATTTTCCACCTGGCTCCTTTGATTTTTCTTTCGAAGGATGTTGGGTTTCAATAGGGCCACACTGACTGAATTTTGAATTTCACTCAGTGCATGGCTAGATTTAGACATAGAGATTGTTCCAAATGAGTTCCCTTTTAATAAATGGCTTCTTAAAAAAAGTTTTAATGTACAGTCACCAACAGAAAATGCTGCTGGTCAGGATGCGCTGAATGTGGAAAGGCATGGTACTATGTGGTATCCGTGTGGCTGCAATTTTATACAAGGTTCAGGAACATTTTCGATGCATTTTCCACAGATTTAGCAGCCCATTTAAATGAATAGGTTGCTGTGCCCTTGCAAAGTCACCTACAGGGAAACTGCATAAGTATGAACCTTATGTAAACCTTTTGGTGAAGCAAACTTCACTGCTATAGATATGAAACACCTAAGACTAAACTCAACCTCCAGGTAGTATGTTGAGCTTCATACCAAGTCCAAGACATTTCACTGGTTCAGCTGATATACATGTGAGAGATAAGTCACATACTGAGGATTGTTATTGTGAAGTTCATTAATGAATTCCTGGAGCAATTCAGATGTTTTCTGCCAAAAAAAATGGAATATCATTAATGAAATGGTATGAGCCCAAATATGTCGGTGGTACTATTCCAGTGTAGTACAGGTCTTTTATTCTGATATTAATTACTTTTTCTATAATGTACATGTCAGAAGATACCTGGGTGTAGAGTAACCAAACTTTTTGGCTTGTGTTCTGTGTTCGTAACTTAGAAATGATTAAAGCCAGAGACAAGCATGCAGTTATTTTTGGAAGGAGGTACTGTATAAGCAATAACCGTCTACATTACTATTTATTGGCTGAGTAGATTAAAACTACCAAGATTAAAACATAAACTATATGGCAGGTTTAATCTACTCAATTTTCTCATAGGAAATATCACTTTACATTACATTCTCCTATAACAAAATGCAGCAGGCATGTTAATCCCTTCTTGGAACATTTGCCCCTTCTTCTTATCATATGCATTATGTAAAATTCACCTCACCACCCTTGAAGCTTGTACTGCATATAATGGGAATAATGTAAACATTTTTTTTTTTAGCTATTTAGATGGAGTGAAGGAGAATCAGAATACCAGCCAGACTTTTATTGCTACAACCCCTTGTGGCACTGCATTGCAATGGTGTAAATAATCAAAGAGCAGCTACTAAGAAAAACTATTACAGCAATCTAATGAACCAAAATTAAGCAGAGCTTCTATATGTTATATTCCCATCAAATATAGGTGTTGTATTCATAAAACCTGTAAATAAACACAGCAAATTATATTGTAAATATATATAGTGTCCATTAATCTGACACCAAACTGTGAAACGTTTTCTTAAACTCCGAAGTGGCAATCACCACATGTACCTCCACTCAGTGGAATCACACTTACCAACTATTATGACCCCCAAATCATAGGAAGGCCATAACACACAGTAGTGTAGGTAGGACTCCAGGCAAGATCAATATAACTCCCAAATAATAGGACAGATTATAATGTCAAAGCTGTTACATCTTCACATTAGGAAACTAAAGCCCTGTACACAAGGGCCGAATGTCGATATGCCAGCCGATCCAACAGAAGCCGGCCTTTTGGACCGGCAACCTTTCAGCGCTCTCAGCCAATGGCCAATAGCTGAGAGCGTTGACCATTACTCTCATAGAGTAATATGTAAAGTAACACAATGTTGTTTCTCCATGAGAAGCAATTTTCTTTTTTGGGGGTACTCCTCCAAACGTTTTGATATATGACGGATGACTTTGTTTCCTGATGTGAAGTTGTAACTGTTTTGACGTTATAATCGGTCCTACCATTTGGAAGCTATATTACATAATTAATCTGGTTGAAAAAAGACACAAGTCCATCCAGTTCAACCACCAAAGAAAAATGTTGAAGTTGCCTGGAATCCTATTCATGCTACAGGCGTATTATGATCCTCCTACGATTTGAGAGTCATAATAATTTCAATTCCTTTGGGTGGTGGTTAAGGATGAGCTCAGGCGTGTTCGCATGGTCCAAGTGCAGAGCCCGCCAGGAAGTCGGTGCAGCGCTGCGCTAATCACAGGCAGTGAGACATTGCCCCAATGCGCGGCTGCAGAGATCGGGCAATATCTCACTGCCTGTGATTAGCGCAGCGCTGACTTCCTGGCGGGCTCAGCACGTGGACCATGCAAACACGCCTGAGCTCATCCCTAGTGGTGGTACACAAGGTGATTACCATTTTAGAATTTAAGAAGTTATTTCACAGTTTGACATCAGATCAATAGATACTATATATTGAACAGCGAACAATTTTGGGTGTTCGCGGCAATTTCAAAAGCCACGGAACACCCTTTAAAAGTCTATGGGATAAATTAAAAGTGCTCCTTTTAAAGGCTTATATGCATGGTATTGTCATAAAAAGTGTTTGGGGACCTGTTTTTTTTTTTCAGGATCAGTGATTTTAACCACTTTACAACCGGCCCATAGCCGAATGACGGCTACAGGCCGGTTGCTTAACTCTGGGAGGGCGTCATATGACGTCCTCCCGGAATTCCCCTCTTGCGCGGAGTACATCCGTGATCGCCGGGTCCAGAGGACCCGGCGGATCACGGATCACGGTAAACGGCCGCTCATCGCGGCCGTTTACCACGTGATCGCTCCGTCAAATGACGGAGCGATCACATGTAAGTAAACCGGCGTCATTTGATGACGCCGGTTCCTATCCCCTCCTCCTCCTCTCTCTGTACCGATCGGTACAGTGTGAGAGGAGAGGGGGAGGGATCGGTGGCAGCAGTGCTGTGGGCGGGATCTGTAGTGCCCACAGCCTGCTCTGCATGCCACCGATCCATCCATCCATCCATCCATGCTCAGCCATCCCTCCATACCCTGCAATACACAGCAATAGCCTGCAGTGTATTGCTGGGTATTGCAGGGTATGGAGGGATGGCTGAGCATGGATGGATGGATACCAAATCTGCCATACCCTCCAATACTGTGCCTTACCCTGCTATATTCTGCCATTCCCTGCGATACTCTGCCATTCCCTGCGATACTCTGCCATTCCCTGCGATACTCTGCCATTCCCTGCGATACTCTGCCATACCCTGCGATACTCTGCCATACCCTGCGATACTCTGCCATACCCTGCGATACTCTGCCATACCCTGCGATACTCTGCCATACCCTGCGATACTCTGCCATACCCTGCGATACTCTGCCATTACCTGCGATACTCTGCCATTACCTGCGATACTCTGCCATTACCTGCGATACCCTGCCATACCCTGCGATACCCTGCCATACCCTGCGATACCCTGCCATACTCTGCCATACCCTGCGATACTCTGCCATACCCTGCCATACCCTGCGATACTCTGCCATACCCTGCGATACTCTGCCATACCCTGCGATACTCTGCCATACCCTTCCATACTCTGCCATACCCTGCCATACCCTGCGATACTCTGCCATACCCTGCGATACTCTGCCATACCCTGCGATACTCTGCCATACCCTGCGATACTCTGCCATACCCTGCGATACTCTGCCATACCCTGCCATACTCTGCCATACCCTGCCATACTCTGCCATACCCTGCGATACCCTGCCATACCCTGCAATAATACCCTGCGATACCCTGCCATACCCTGCGATACCCTGCCATACCCTGCGATACTCTGCCATACCCTGCGATACTCTGCCATACCCTGCGATACTCTGCCATACCCTGCGATACTCTGCCATACCCTGCGATACTCTGCCATACCCTGCCATGCCATACCCTGCCATACCCTGCCATACCCTGCCATACTCTGCCATTACCTGCCATACCCTGCCATACCCTGCCATGCCATACCCAGCCATATCCTGCGATATTCTGCGATACCCTGCAATGCTCGCTACGATCAAAGCCAGGATCGTTTTTTATTTTATTTCAGGCTTTCCAGCCTAGAGGTGAGATGTGGGGTCTTATTGACCCCATATCTCACTGTAAAGAGGACCTGTCATGCCATATTCCTATTACAAGGGATGTTTACATTCCTTGTAATAGGAATAAAAGTGATCAAAAATAATTTTTTGGGGAAAAAAGTGTCAAACTAAAATAAATAAAGTAAAATGAACAATAAAAAAAATGTCCCCGTGCGCTCGCATGCAGAAGCGAACGCATACGTAAGTCCCGCCCACATATGAAAACGGTGTTCAAACCACACATGTGAGGTATCGCTGCGAACGTTGGAGCGAGAACAATAATTTTGGCACTAGACCTCCTCTGTAACTCAAAACATGTAACCAGTAAAAAGTTTTAAAGCGCCGCCTATGGGGATTTTTAAGTAGCGAAGTTTGGTGCCATTCCACGAGCGTGTGCAATTTTGAAGGGTGACATGTTGGGTATCTATTTACTCGGCGTAACTTTATCTTTCACATTATGCAAAAACATTGGTCTAAATTTACAGTTTTGTTTTTTGTAAAGCACAAAACTTTTTTCTCCCAAAAAAACGCGTTCGAAAAATTGCTGTGCAAGTACCGTGCTAGATAAAAAGTTGCAACGTCCGCCATTGTATTCTCTAGGGTCTTTTCTAAAAAAACATATATAATATTTTGGGGTTCTATGTAATTTTATAGCAAATAAATGATGATTTTTACATGTAGGAGAGAAATGTCAGAATTGTCCCGGGTGCTCCAGAACACCTGATGGTGCTCCCTGCATGTTGGGCCTCTGTATGTGGCCACGCTGTGTAAAAGTCTCACACATGTGGTATCGCCGTACTCGGGAGTAATAGCAGAATGTGTTTTGGGGTGTAATTTGTGGTATGCATATGCTGTGTGTGAGAAATAACCTGCTAATATGACAATTTTATGAAAAAAATAAAAATAAGAAAAAAAATCTTGATTTTGCAAAGAATTGTGGGAAAAAATTACAACTTCAAAAAACTCACCATGCCTCTTTCCAAATACCTTGGAATGTCTTCTTTCCAAAAAGGGGTCATTTGGGGGGTATTTGTACTTTTATGGCATGTTAGGGTCTCAAGAAATGAGATAGGCCGTCAGTACTTCAGGTGTGATCAATTTTAAGATATTGGCACCATAGCTTGTGGACTCTAAAACTTTCACAACGACCAAATAATATACCCCAATTTGTACTTATTTTTACCAAGGATATGTAGCAGTATAAATTTTGGCCAAAATTTATCAAGAAAAATGACAAAATTTGCTAAATTTTATAACAGAAACGAAGAAAAATTCATTTTTTTACCGAATTTTCAGTCTTTTTTCTTTTATAGCGCAAAAAATAAAAAACTCAACGGTGATTAAATACCACCAAAAGAAAGCTCTATTTGTGTGAAAAAAAGGACAAAAATTTCATTTGGGTACAGTGTTGTATGAATGAGTAATTGTCATTCAAAATGTGAGAGCACCGAAAGCTGAAAATTGGTCTGGTTATTAAGGGTGTTTAAGTGCCCAGTGGTCAAGTGGTTAATAATGCTTAAAGTTAAACAATAAAAGTGTAATATTCCTTTAAATTTTGTACCTGGGGGGTGTCTATAGTATGCCTGTGAGGCTGAAGACTCTGTGGGAGTCTTCAGCCGTGTGACGCTTCGATTCTTCTGACACTTCTTAAAAAACGGAGGGTGGGGCCACCCGGTGACCCTGCCCTCCTCTGATGCACAGAAACTTCCCTATGGCTTTCCCCGTGATGTCAGAGGGGGGCGTGGCCAACCGTTTATGTAAATGGGTAGCCACGCCCTTCGTTATTTAAGAAGTGTCAGAAGAATTGAAGCGTCACACAGCTGAAGACTCCCACAGATGGGAATCATGAGGACGGAGCGGAGAAGAAGCCTAGAGCAAGATGCGGGACGGGAAGAGCGGATGAAGACGAAGATGAGGAAGAAGATGGAGAAGAAGAAGATGGAGGAACAAAAACAACACCGATGGAAGACCAGAAGTAAGAAGATGAAAGAAGAAGAAATGAATAAAGGACTTCTCAAAAAACGGCTCTTGTGTTTTTTTTTTTTTGTGAAATGGTAGGGGTACATCATTACGTCAGAGTAAACGCACCGCTGAATAATACTGTTCTGTTTTCTGCTGCTGGGCACCTGATTTAGGGTGGAATGACCCAGCTCTGAAAATACAGTTCAGGTTAGGCTTATCAGACTTTAGTACACTATTCTGAACCAAAGTCATTGAATGAATGCATGAAAATAGCCATCCGTATAGACAGGCATTTAGGGAAAAGCATGCAGAGAGGTTTGTTTCTTTGCCCCCTAGTACACTGCCTATTCCTTCTTCATTAGACCTTCCTGAGCCCTCTCATCCTTTCCTGGAGAAGAAGCCCATGCAAACTGGTGCTACCCATTTATCCTCTGTTGAAAAGGCTAGGAGAAGATCCCAAGGACTCTGCTTATCTTGTGGCAACCACGGCTACTTTGTTGCCCGCTGCCATAATAAGCTGGGAAATGCCTAGCCGAGTCTAGTGCGGGTGGGGTCTGCTTCGTTAGACACAACAGTGCCAGCTATTTGTTCCTGTACAACTTAGTTCTGCTAGGTTTTCACATCACCTCTCAGCTTTCATTGATTCTGGTGCAGCTAGCAGTTTCATTGATAGGAACCTAGCACACCAACCGTCTACAGATTCCCTTGACTAATGCACACAGACCCTTTTCAGTCTTAGCTATTGATAACTCTGCTTTGTCCATGGGCCTGGTCACCTTATGCACTATACCTATTACCATTGGGGAATTTCATAGAATGAAAGGTCTTGCAATATGCTGGACCACCATGGGATAGCTCAAAGGGACCATTTGTTTCTCCTCTTTAATTTATATTCACAGGTGCAGTAATGGAACGGTATCCCTGGGCAACCAGGAGACCAGGGGATTGGTGTGCAGCAGAAGCGGCTGATTGGTCTGAATTGGCGGTTGCTAGCCCGCGCTATAGGAGTTTATAAAAGGACCTGGAGCGGTTCTCTCACAGACCGCTCTGACTAGAGCTGAATCACGGACGTCCTGCACCATGAAGCGCCGTTCTCCTAGTGGCCGTGAGTCCCTCCTTTGCCGCCTCCTTGAGAGGGCTGAGAAGGAGGGCGGAGAGGAATGGCTAATGAAATGCCTGGAGGAGGAGTACCTCTCCTCCGCCTCCCTTTACTCCTCCTGAGACGGAAGAAAGGCCGGCCTCAGGCGGGGGCGGTACAAGGCATCAACCTGACAGGAAGAAAAAAAGGCAGAGAACAGCTGCTTATCCCAGCTTGTCGTGCAGGGAAAGGGCTGGCAGTGTAATACCTAAGAGGGCATCCTATATGAAGGAGAGCAGCGCTACTCAGCCTTCTTCAGTGGAGCAGAGTGAGCAGCAGTCATTATACAAGGATGGTGAGAAATGTTTTATGCCTCAGAGTGTTGGTATTTCAAGTTTGGTGGAATCTTTATCTAAAGTGTTGCAACAATTTAAAGGGGCACATACTAATGGTGCTGATGTTTATGATGGTAATACTAATGATATGAGTTTGCAAGGGGCACAGTTATCTGGTGCAGATAAGGTTAATACAAAAGAGGCTTTTAAAACAAAAAGATTTAATATTGGTGAAGTTTCAAGTGCACAGGGTGTTGGTGCTGACCAGGCTATGCAGCTGCTTGCTGCTTCTCAGGAGTTTCAGAGAGCACAGGCATCTGGTGCGCATAATGAGAATAAAAATAATTTGGTTTATATTGATACTGACAATACGCAAACAGGGGCACATTCCTATGGTGCTATGGACAATAAGGTGAGTTGTTCGGAATATATGAATGAGGCTGGTACAGTATGGCAGAATGTTGGTGAGTCTGCCTCACAGGAAGAGAATAAAGAAAAAATTTCTTGTCTTAAAGTTTTGAACCCAGCACGGTTTAACCCTCAATTGCCTCTCAGTTCATTAGCTATGTCAGTAGGTGAGTCCTCTTTCAAAGAGCCCCTGCCATGTGCATTATCACCATTGGGCTTTCATCTGCATAAGACAGTTAAAGAAAGAATCTGGAGGGGCGAATTCTTTGACATTATGTCACTACTACCAGCCTCAAACGAATTTTTGGCTAAATTGGAGAAGCAACATGGGGATAGGTCTGAGGAGTATAGGAGGAGTGCTATCCCTAGAACCTTTCAGAATTGGCTGCAGGCCTTCTGCATATATGCAGCAGTTATGGGAGAGCGGTTCCCAGATAAATGTTCAGGTTTATTTCAGCATTTAGATATCATTGCGGAGGCCTTCTGCCATTTTGGGGGCTCCGCATGGTATACATACGATGAAAATTTTCGTCAAAACCTGGTAGTGCACCCATCATTGCACTGGGGGTCAAAGGACGTTGGCTTATGGCTGAATCTTATGCTGCCAACAAGACCCCAATTTAGTCAGAGATTGGCACCTAATGCGCAGGCTACGTTTCGCAAAGGCCTATGTTTTGCATTTAATGAGGGGCAATGCAAATTCTTAGCAAATTGCCGGTACAGGCATGAATGCTCACACTGCAATGGGAGCCATTCGGCTAGCAGGTGTTTTCGGAGATCATCTGCCTCCTCTTTTAAATCGCTTCCCAGAGACACTCATGGGAAAAGCAATGACACCAGTGATTCTAGCAAGAATGCTAGAATCAATAAGGATGGCTTCTTAGTGCCATCATTTATGGGTTCAGGTTGTAAGTTTGTCAGGAACTTAAAATCTGCTACCACATATGCTTCGGTGGTTCGGGACAAGATATCCAAAGAGTTGGTTGAAGGCAGAATTTCTGGCCCATTTTCTACCCCTCCTTTCCAGAATTTTCGTCTTTCACCGATGGGGATAGTCCCTAAAAAAGAGAGTGATAGCTATCGTATGATTCACCACTTGTCCTATCCCCCTGATGCATCGTTAAATGATGAAGTATCAGAAGTATATGCACCAGTATGCTATTCCTCATTTGATAAGCTTTATCAATGTTGAGACATTTTGGTCAAGGCTCCCTCTTAGCAAAGGCAGATATTAAATCTGCCTTTCGCCTCTTGCCAGTTCACCCACAGGGTTTCAACTAATTGGGTTTTCAATTTCAAGGTCAGTTTTACTTTGATAGATGCTTGCCTATGGGCTTCGCACTGTCATGCTTTTATTTTAAAGCATTTTCCAGTTTTTTGCACTGGGTGGCGTTGGCAAAATTCCCAGAAGGGTTTTTTTTACACTACCTGGATGATTTTTTATTTGTAGGTCCTGCTGTCTCCCCTACTTGTCTAGAGTCTTTAAATACCTTTTTTGATATTTGTGAGCACTTTAGTATTCCATTGGCTCATGAGAAGACATTTTTTTCCCAGAAGGTTTTTTTTTACACTACCTGGATGATTTTTTATTTGTAGGTCCTGCTGTCTCCCCTACTTGTCTAGAGTCTTTAAATACCTTTTTTGATATTTGTGAGCACTTTGGTATTCCATTGGCTCATGAGAAGACGTTTTTTCCAGCCACTTCAATAGAGTTCCTGGTTATTACCATAGACTCATCCGTTATGGAATTTAGACTACCATCTCTGAAAATAAACAAGATTAGACAATTGATCTCTTCTTTTTTATTTAGAAAAAAGGTTCTTTTAAAAGAAGCTCAGTCCTTGCTAGGCCTTTTGGCTTTTGCGGCCAGGATTATTCCTATGGCCAGGGTTTTCTCTAGAAGATTTTCTCTGGCTATCAGTGGTTTCAAGAGCCAAAAATTCACATATTCGTCTCTCTAAAAGCATAAAAGAAGACCTTAAGATCTGGGACCAATTTTTGTGCGATTTTAATGGTTCAACGGTTTGGCAGTATGAGTTTATATCTAGAAATCAGCTGGAGTTTTTTTACAGATGCGGCAGGTTCGTCGGGCTTTGGAGCTTTTTTGCAAGGTCGGTGGCTCTCGGGTAAATGGCATAAGGAATGGTTGCAAAAGAATGTCCTACAGAACATTGTTCTTCTGGAACTATTCCCGGTAGTAGCTTCTGTGGTGGTTTGGCAGGATATTTTTCAAAATCGTAGGATTCTGGTTCACACAGACAATAAAGGTGATTTATTTGCAATAAATACTTTATCCTCTAAATCTGAACCGGTGGTGAATCTCCTACGATTTCTCGTTTTACAGTGCATGCGTTTCAATATTTGGTTAAAGGCAGAATACATAGAAGGAGCACGTAATAACATTGCCGATGCTTTGTCTCGTTCACAGTTTGCGAAGTTTCGGGAGCTGGCCCCTTCGGCAGAGCCGTACAGTTATCCTTGCCCAGATTTCCTCTGGGGCTTAATATGAAGCTGATAGCAGCCAACCTGAAGTCGGTTTCGCAGAAAACTTGGTCGGATTACAATCATTCATGGTCCAGATGGTGTTCTTTTTGCCAAGGCTTAGGTTTTGATGAGCTAAATGATGAGCTAATCATCATATGTTGCTTTGTCTTTTACATCGTCACTTTTGCAATCTAATCTTAGCCCTTCCTCGGTCAGCAAAATTTTAGCAGGAGTATAAATTTTTTCTAAAATTTGCTGACCAACCATCCTTGACTTCCTTCTTTCAGGTTAATCAAGTACTAAAAGGCTTTCGGCGATCCAACCCTTCGCGGGACAACAGGCGTCCCATCTCGGTCACTTTATTGTTAGACCTTCTTGAAATTCTGCAAACAGTGTGCTCATCAGACTTTGAAACGCTTCTCTTTAGAGCAGCATTCTCTATTGCCTTTTTTGGTGCTCTAAGGTTAGGTGAATTCACTGCCAATAATAGGAGATCCCTATCCTTTTTGCTCTTTTCGCATGTCCTGCTATGTCAAGGGTCCATTCACCTTTTCATTTGTAGATCTAAAACCAAACCAATAGGGAACGGTCAGTGGTTTTCTTTAGCTAGTTCTTCTAACATGGCAATTTGCCCAGTATTACATGTTTCTAGGTATCTGTCGGTCAGACCTCATTCTAATGGTTCGTTCTTTATACACCAAGACTTATCCTCATTGACCAGGTTTCAATTTTTATCCGTTTTGGCATCATGCCTAAAACGTCTAAATCTGTCTGGTTTTTGTTTCTCTTCCCATTCGTTCAGGATTGGGGCGGCCACGACAGCCAACTCTTTGGGTTTTTCAGAAGATAGGTTAATGAGGATTGGTCGTTGGAATAGCGACAGATATAAGTTATATGTCCGCCCTGAGTTGCTAACAATGTGAATTTTCTCTTTTCAGATCCTCTACAGACAGTGGTATGGATAGTAGGTCACTCCTACGTTTTCTGGGCTGCCAAATATGCCGGAACTAGGGTCTACTTATCCAATTTGGGTCTGGACAATAAGGACTTTCTTGTATTATGGTCAGGTGTTAGGGGCCTGCGATGGAGGGACCTTATGTTTCAATTAGAGTATTTATCTGATATGTGGCCGTCCCCTAATGTTTTAGTTATACATGCGGGAGCAAATGATATTGGTAAGATGGGTACTTGGGAATTGTTATGTAAAATGAAGCAGGACCTGCAGACTATCAATCTCATGTTTCCGTCCACTATCCTAGCATTTTCTGAAATGATTCCGCGGCTTTTGTGGTCACCCTTTGGCAAGCTTTTTTATCTAGATAAAATTAGAAGGCGGCTGAATAGGACAATTCACAGTTTTCTAATTTCACGTGGAGGTTTTTCCATTAGACACCATGAGCTGGAAGGTTTCGTTCCAGGCTTATTCCGCAAGGATATGGTTCATTTATCCAAAATTGGTTTAGATATTTTCAACACGGGTCTGTAAAGTTTAATCGAATCAGCCACGGTGGTGGGGGGGCCTCAGCCAATAGCTACGCCATTGGCTTCAGCCGGTGGGGAGTAGTCGTCCAGCATTGACTGGATGGACATCAATTAAATTTTGTTTAAATACATTTTAGCCAAGATGGCTTTATATTTATATTTATATTTTTATTAAATTTGTAATTTTGAGTTGCCCCCCATGGATAACATCGTGGCCATATTTAAACCCAATAAACTGATTTTCTTGGTAATTTCTGTGTTGTTTCATTTATTGAGGTATACCTTTGTGCTAGTCCAAGACGATTAGCTTCTACTTGATGACATCTCCTGCCTATCACCTTATTTTAGGTTATCCTTGGTTTTAGGGCAGTAACAATGAATTGATTAATCAACAACTAATCAATTATGATTAGTTGGTCAGCCGATTAGTTGGCCTTCATACATAATGCACTATTTGTTTACATATCAGGAAATAGAGTGCAGCACACATACAGCTCAGTCCCCCATCCATACATGTCAGAAGACACAGTGCAGCACACATGCCGCTCAGTACACCATCCATACATGTCAGTAAGTGCCTGAGAACTTGTGAATGTGTGAGGGGCAATGCCTCAAGGACATGTAGTCCTGGGTAAGTGGTTCTAAAGGCAGAAGTTTTTTTTACCTTGCTATAGGGGCACTCTATACTATACTTTGCAACTTGACATTGGGGCACTCTGAAGGCAGGAGGACCCAGAACCGTCGGTGGGGGACCCCAGAAGAGGAGAATCAGGGCTGTTCTGTGCAAAACCATTACACAGAGCAGGTAAGTATAACATGTTTGTTAACCACTTTAACCACTTCAATACTAGGCACTTTCGCACCTTCCTGCCCATGCCAGTTTTCAGCTTTCAGCGCTGTCACTTTTTAAATGACAATTGCGCGGTCATGCTACACTGTACCCAAACGAGATTTTTATCATTTTGTTCAGACAAGTAGAGCTTTATTTTGGTGGTATTTGATCACTGCTGCAGTTTTTATTTTTTGCTAAACCAATAAAAAAGCCCGAAAATTTTGAAAAAAAAAAGTTTTTCTTTGTTTTTGTTATAAAAATTTGTAAATAAGTAAGTTCTCTCCTTCACTGATGGGCACTGATAAGGTGGTACCGATGAGGCAGCACTGATGGGCACTGACGATGAGCACTGATAGGCGGAACTTATAGGTGGCACTGATGGGCATTGATAGGCGGCACTGATGGGCACTCATAGGTGGCACTGGTGGGCACTGATGGGCACTGATAGGCGACACTGATTGGCATTCAAAGGCTGCACTGATGGGTACTTATGGGTGGCACTGATAGACAGCACTGATGGGCACTGAAAGGCGTCATTGATGGGCACTGATGGCTGGCACTGATGGATTTAACTGACAGGCATCACTGGTGGCACTGACACTGGCAGGAATTTTGATGTGGCACTGATTGGCAGCTGTCTGGGCACTGATTGCCATTTCCCTGGTGGTCTAGGGTGGCATACCTGGTGATTCAGTGTGGTGGCTGTCCCTGGTGGTCTGGTCAGGGCCGTCTTTTCCATTGGGCACGCTGGGCAGTTGCCCGGGGGCCCCACTTGCCTGGGGGGCCCCACCTGCCCAGCGAGCCAAGCATCATCTATGTGTCACCCTCGTTTTTATTGCCTGTGACCCCGCGCTCCGGCCGCCATGTCCAGTCTCAGGCCGGCCCCTGGCGCCCTGTGATTGGACGAAAGGGGTCATGTGCAGCAGGTGGGGCTGGCCTGTCCTCGATCGTGGGAGAGCGGGCTGGCCTTCACTGTGAGCTGTGGCCGATATCTTCGCCTCCTCCTCTCCGGGTCACCGATCATGTCCCCGCTGGGGCAGGCAGGCTGGCAGTGTGACAGGCGGCGCAGAGCAGAGATGAAAGGAAAAACAGGTAAGGGACTCACTCGTGAGTTTTTTTTGCTGGCCGGGGGGGGGGGGGAGTAGATATGGTCTGGGGAGAGGGAGAAGCCATAATGTATTGTGTGTAGTGTAGTGTAATGTATAGTGTAATGTATTGTGTGTAGTGTAGTGTAATGTATAGTGTAATGTATTGTGTGTAGTGTAGTGTAATGTATAGTGTAATGTATTGTGTGTAGTATAGTGTAATGTATTGTGTGTAGTGTAGTGTGATGTATAGTGTAATGTATTGTGTATAGTGTAATGTATTGTGTGTAGTGTAATGTATTGTGTAGTGTAATGTATTGTGTGTATTGTGTGTAATGTATTGTGTAGTGTAATGTATTGTGTGTAGTGTAATGTGTGTAGTGTAATGTGTGTAGTGTAATGTGTGTAGTGTAATGTGTGTAGTGTAATGTGTGTAGTGTAATGTGTGTAGTGTAATGTGTAATGTATTGTGTGTAGTGTAATGTATTGTGTGTAGTGTAGTGTATTGTGTGTAGTGTAATGTATTGTGTGTAGTGTAATGTATTGTGTGTAGTGTAATGTAATGTATTGTGTGTAGTGTAACGTATTGTGTAGTGTATTGTGTGTGTGTGTGTGTGTGTGTGTGTATGGTGTATTGGTCTGTGGATAGAGTATGCTGTAGCGGTCAGTATGTAGTGTATTGTGTAGTGGTCTGTGAGAAGTGGATAGTGTAGATTGTGTAGTAGTGGTCAGTATAGAAATCAGTTAGGGTGGTGTGTAGTGGTCAGTGTGTAGTGTACTGGTCAGTATAGGAATCAGGTAGGTTAGCGTTGTGTGGTGTGGTATGTAGTGGTCAGTGGGTAGTGTAGTTTGTGTAGTAGTGGTCAGTATAGGATTCAGGTAGGTCAGTGTAGTGGTCAGTGTGGTGTGGTGTGGTGTGTGGTATGTAGTGGGTAGTGTAGTTTGTGTAGTAGTGGTCAGTATAGGATTCAGGTAGGTTAGTGTGTAGTGGTCAGTGTGGTATGTAGTGTAGTGGTCGGTGTGGTTTGTAGTGTAGTGGTCGGTGTGGTTTGTAGTGTAGTGGTCAGTGTGTAGTGTACTGGTCAGTATAGGAATCAGGTAGGTTAGCGTTGTGTGGTGTGGTATGTAGTGGTCAGTGGGTAGTGTAGTTTGTGTAGTAGTGGTCAGTATAGGATTCAGGTAGGTCAGTGTGGTGTGTAGTGGTGTGTGTGGGTGTGTGGTATGTAGTGGGTAGTGTAGTTTGTGTAGTAGTGGTCAGTATAGGATTCAGGTAGGTTAGTGTGTAGTGGTCAGTGTGGTATGTAGTGTAGTGGTCGGTGTGGTTTGTAGTGTAGTGGTCAGTGTGGTTTGTAGAGTAGTGGTCAGTGTGGTTTGTAGTGTAGTGGTCAGTGTGGTTTGTAGTGTAGTGGTCAGTGTGGTTTGTAGTGTAGTGGTCAGTGTGGTTTGTAGTGTAGTGGTCAGTGTGGTTTGTAGTGTAGTGGTCTGTAGTGTAGTGGTCGGTGTGGTTTGTAGTGTAGTGGTCGGTGTGGTTTGTAGTGTAGTGGTCGGTGTGGTTTGTAGTGTAGTGGTCGGTGTGGTTTGTAGTGTAGTGGTCGGTGTGGTTTGTAGTGTAGTGGTCGGTGTGGTTTGTAGTGTAGTGGTCAGTGTGGTTTGTAGTGTAGTGGTGTGTTTTGTAGTGTAGTGGTCAGTGTGGTTTGTAGTGTAGTGGTCAGTGTGGTTTGTAGTGTAGTGGTATGTAGTGTGGTTTGTATTGTGGTGTGTAGTGGTCAGTGTGGTTTGTAGTGTAGTGGTCAGTGTGGTTTGTAGTGTAGTGGTCAGTGTGGTGTAGTGTAGTGGTCAGTGTGGTTTGTAGTGTAGTGGTCAGTGTGGTTTGTAGTGTAGTGGTCAGTGTGGTGTGTAGTGGTCAGTGTGGTGTGGTAGTGTAGTGGTCAGTGTGGTTTTGTGTGTAGTGGTCAGTGTGGTTTGTAGTGTAGTGGTCAGTGTGGTTGTGTTGTGTAGTGGTCAGTGTGGTTTGTAGTGTAGTGGTCAGTGTGGTATGTAGTGTAGTGTGGTGTGAAGTGGTCAGTGTGGTTTGTAGTGTAGTGGTCAGTGTGGTATGTAGTGTAGTGGTATGTAGTGTGGTATGTAGTGTAGTGGTCAGTGTGGTGTGGTATGTAGTGTGGTGTGGTATGTAGTGTAGTGGTCAGTGTAGTGTGGTGTGTAGTGGTCAGTGTGGTATGTAGTGAGTGGTCAGTGTGGTGTGTGGTGTGTAGTGTAGTGGTCAGTGTGGTGTGGTATGTAGTGTAGTGGTCAGTGTGGTGTGTAGTGTAGTGGTCAGTGTGGTGTGGTATGTAGTGTAGTGGTCTGTGTGGTGTGTAGTGGTCAGTGTGGTGTGTAGTGTAGTGGTCAGTGTGGTGTGGTATGTAGTGTAGTGGTCAGTGTGGTGTGTAGTGTAATGGTCAGTGTGGTGTGGTATGTAGTGTAGTGGTCAGTGTGGTGTGTAGTGGTCGGTGTGGTATGTAGTGTAGTGCACACAGGGGCCCCGGTACACTGTATTGCCCGGGGGCCTATAATGCTCTTAAGATGGCCCTGGGTCTGGTGGCATCCCTGGTTGTCCTGGGTGGGCAACTGAGGGGGTGCTGTGCTGATAAACAATCAGCACAGAGCCCCCTTGTCAGGAGAGCAGTCGATCGGCTCTCCTCTACTCGGCTCTCCCCGTTTACATCGTGATCAGCCGTGATTGGACACGGCTGATCACGTGGTAAAGAGTCTCCGTCAGAGGCTCTTTACCGAGATCATAGTTACGGTGTGTCAGGTTGACACGCCGCAACAACGATCGCCGTGATGCGTGCCCCCTGGGGCGCGCAGCGGATTGAAATCCGGAAAGATGTCATATGACGTCCAGTCAGGATATCGCAACCACTTTGCCAACGTCATTTGGTTATATGGCAGGCGGCAAGTGGTTAAAGACTGTGTGTAGGGAAGATCAGCATCTGAACCCAGAGAAGGTGGAGGCTGATAGACTGGAGGTAATAGAAGGCATTACAATTACATTTAATGTAAACTTTTACCAGTATTGTGCATTATATTTAAAATGAATATATCCATGAAAAAAAGTCTCAGCTTTTAGTACTACTTTAATATAAAAGATTTACAGTATATCTCCTTACACCCTTCATATAGCTTCATGTTGGACTCCTAGTTAAAATGCCTACTTCTGGGTGTATTTATTATTATTACATATATCTATGATATATGTAATATATTATTACTTTCACAGTATAAATGAACCCCTTATAGTGGCGATTATCTGCTTTACTTTGTGCTATAAAGGACTAAAAAAAAATGTTTTAACCCCATTATGACAGGTGATACAAAAAAAGCATGCTGCTGCTACTAAACGTCTTAGGCCTGGTTCACACCTATGAGTTTTTTGGTGCTTTTGCAGAAACGCACTACAGTTTATATTTAACATAGTTTCCTATGGGACACGTTCACACCTATGCTTTTTTCAGCCGCTGCGTATTTGGAAAGGGCCAATTACCCTTTTCAACGCAAAACGGTGCTTTTTTTTGGTTCAGTAGACTTCAATGGAGAAGCTGCAGAAAAAGCTTGCAGCGTGTGGTTGCCACAATTTAAATTTTTTATAGTCTTTTATAGTGTGTGTATATATTGTATATATATATATATATATATATATATATATATATATATACATACATATACATACTCTGCATTCAGTATAGGCTATATATACAGTGCATTCAGTGGTGTATAGTTTCTAATACACTTCAGGCAGTGTACACAGTATATAATACAGTGTGTACAGTTTCCAATACACTTCTGCTGGGGTACACAGTATATAATACAGTGCAGCCATTGTACGGCTTCTAATACACTTCAGGCGGTGTATTAATAAATAAATAAAAAAAAAAAAAAATATATATATATATATATATATATATATACTCTGTTTTCAGTGTAGCGTATATATACAGTGCAATTGGTGGTGCATAGTTTCTAATACACTTCAGCCAGTGTACACAGTATATAATACAGTTGTAGTGTTACAAAAAAAAAACATCATGTCCGGAAGGCCACCAAGGAGAGGCAGACGCTCACAGGCCACTAAAAGAGGGCAAGCAGCCTCTGTGTCTACAGTCAAGAGTTGTGGTCATGGACATGGTGCATCCTCTGCAGGTGGCCGTGGGGCATGCGTGTCCTTTTTTTCTGCTGCTGGCCGTATTATTGCGCCACAACATGCAGGAGGGTTGGTGGAGTGGATAACAAAGCCGTCCTCATCCTCTGTCACCCAGGCTCAGAGTAGTTTGCCTTCCAACGCAGCTGCCAAAGTGCCCTATTTTATCGGCTCCTTGTCCACAGTTACTGCTTCCGTAGCCCCACCATCATGCACAGAAGAGTCCCCAGAATTATTCAACCACAGTGTCGGTTACTTGCTGCTGGAGCATGCGCAGCCATTCGAAGGCTTAATGTTCCCAGGTTGAGGAAAGGAGTAACATGAGCCTAGAGAGAGGGGGTGCCACAGAAGGACAAGAAACTGACAGTCATGTTCCCCCAGCTGCAGCATACTGCCAAGTTTGCTCCAGTGACGAGGAGGGAGGGGATGATGAGGTCACTGACTGTACTTTAATGCCTGAGAGAAGAGAGGAGGAAAGTGAGGAGGAGGAGGCACAACTCCAACGAGGCAGCATGTCCTCAAGGGGGCAGCTTAAGGGCAGCCATCCTATTGCATCAAACCATAGGTGCAGAGCGCTGCTGACTCCCCACTGACTTTTAAAAGTTCCTTGGTGTGGGCCTTTTTCAACACGTGTGCAGCAGATTGCACTGTTGCTGTTTGCAACTAGGGATGAGCCCGCGGTTCGAGTCGAACGTAAGTTCAACTTGAACATCGGGTGTTCGTTTGTTCTAAAATGAACCAAACATATGGGGCGTTTGCAGGAAATTTGAGCACCGCGGAACACCCCAGAATGCACTGCGAAGTTTAGGGCACCACCAACACCCAAGGCTCAATTTCTGCCCCTGTTTAAGGGGGGCATGTAATTACAATTTGTGAAATAATATTTAACAGCAGGGCCCGTTTATGCGCCCAACAAGAGTAACTGTGAGGGGTTACAATGTTGTGGCACCACCAAAACCAAAGGCCCAATTTTTATGCCCCTGTTTAACAGGTGCATGTAATTACAATTTTTTTTTAATAATATTTAACAGCAGGGCCCGTTCCTGCACCCAACAAGAGTAACTGTGAGGGCTTACAGTGTTCTGGCGCCACCACCACCACCTAAGGCCCAATTTTTCTGCAGAGTATATAGTGCAGTCCATATAGTATATATGGTGAGTATATAAAGTGTAGCGCTACACTTTATATACTCACTTTATGTTTGAAACAAAATCTAGTTGTTGTGTTAGCTGCTGTCTTTCCATTTAGTTTTGGGCAGCGCAGTGTTCCCTTGAATTTACATATAGTATGTGTACTGCAGTTCCGAGTATATAGTGCAGTTTGTGTAGTATATATACTGAAGTTCAGAGTATATAGTGCAGTCAGTGTAGTATATATATAATACAGTGCAAGGTATATAGTGCAGTGTACAACATATAATATAGGGTATTGAAGTGGTTAAAGGCAACTCTATGACAGAATTAAGGAAAAAAAAGCTCTTTGGGTCTGGTATAGAATTTAAGAGGAACTCCACACCAACATTTAAAAAAAAACAGTGTGGGGGTCCCCCCAAAATCTATACCAGACCCTTATCCGAGCATGCAACCTGGTAGGAAAAGGGGGGGTGAGATAGCGCCTCCACCTCCTGAACCGTACCAGGCCACATGCCCTCAACATGGGGAGGGTGCTTTGGGGTCCCCCCCAAAGCACCTTGTCCCCATGTTGATGGGAACAAGGGCCTCATCCCCACAACCCTTGCCCAGTGGTTGTGGGGGTCTGCGGGCGGGGGGGCTTTTCGAAATCTGGAAGCCCCATTAACAATCCGGGCCCCCCCATGTAAATGGGTATCGGGTACATTGTACCCCTACCCATTCACCAAAAAAAGTGTAAAAAAGTAAAAACCACAATACAGTCCTTTATTAAAAAAGAAAAAAAAGTGTCCCGCGATGTCCATCCATCTCCATGGCACCGACGGACCCGAAAAATGGAAAAAAAAACTCCATCTCGATGGGAGGGGTCCCACCGACTGTTGTCTCTTGGCCGTGACAGCTGTTATATGGGCAGGGGCAGGGGCAACCCAGTGGCGTAACGGAGTGACCCCACCCCTTCTGACATCATGTGCCATCAAAGGGGGGGTGGGGTCACCCGGTTACGTAAGCCCCGCCCTTGCCTATATAAGAGCTGTCACAGCAAAAAGATAGCAGTCAGAGGGATGCCTCCCACGGAGGCGGGGTATTTTCATATTTTTTTCAATTTTTCAGGTCTGTCAGCGAATTGATTGAGGATGGATGGACATCGCAGGCCCCTTTTTTTAATTTTATTTTTAATAAAGGAATTATCAAAAACTGTCTCCTGTCGTTTTTACTTTTTTGACACTTTTTTTGGTGAATGAGCAGGGTACCCATTCACATGGGGGGGCAGGATCTGGGAGCTTCCAGATTCCGATAAGCCCCCGCCCTCAGACCCCCACAACCACCGGGCAAGGGTTGTGGGGATGAGGCCCTTGTCCCCATTAATATGGGGACAAGGTGCTTTGGGGGGACCCCAAAGCACCCTCCCCAGGTCCCATGCTCGAGTAAGGGTCTGGTATGGATTTTGGGGGCGACCCTCACGCCATTAAAAAAAAAAATTGGCGTAGGGTTCCCCTTAAAATCCCCAGACCTCAAGTGTCTGGTATGGATTTTGGGGGGGGGACCCCCACGCCATTTTTCTTTCAAATTTTGTCATGGAGTACCCTATCTATACCAGACCCTTTACAGGCAGACATGATATTTAAAGGAGCATTTCATTTTTATTGCTTCACTTTAAGCATTATTATCACTGCTCCTGAAAAAAACTGCAGTTTTAAAAACTTTTTTTTGCACTGTGTGAGGGGGTTAGCTCGGCAGCGGGTGTGTGTGACCCCTTGGATGGGTTCACTACACAAAAATTAGGCACAGCAAACAACAGTGCAGTTTATTTACACTATTTACAATGGTCCAAAAACAGCAAAACAAAAAGAAACATGAAAATAAATCCTGCCCAACTTGGCCACTTACTACACACAGGTTCCCTGGCTATCAGCTAGGTGCAGCCTGTGCTGTCCCCAGCACCTATCTCCCTGTTACAGAGGCTTGCCACACAAGCCTTGTCTCACCGCACAGACAGATATCACACTCCCCAGTCTAAACAGGCACAAAACTGGTTCCAGGATGGAGCAACTCCCTTTGCATGCTGGGAGTTTTTGTAGAGGCCTTAATGAGACAACTTAATTCAGCTGGGCTCACTACCTCTACCCCTGCAGGACTCTCAGCAATTCCCCCTAGTCGTACAAATCGCCATAGAGCCCAAATCTGGGATATACATATTTGAAATCCTGGACACAACCAGGCAATTTTGCCTGCCAGCTGTCATAATTGTCACATGTCCCCTGGGGCAGTACCCGGGTCCCCAGACACTTATTATGGGAATAACTTGCATATAAGCTTTTAAAATTAAAATTTTTGATTTTTTTCCACGTTCGTGTCCCATAGACTTTAACGGTGTTCACACGAACCAAACCGGGGGGGTGTTCGGCTCATCCCTAGTAATCAGCATGGATTCATGAAAAATTGTTCTTGCCAAACAAATTTATTAACCTTCTATGAGGAGGTGAGCTGATATCTAGATGAAGGAAGGCCTGTAGACGTAGTGTTGCTGGATTTTTCTCCCCACAAACGTTTACTATACAAGCTAAGGTATGTCGGCATGGACCAAAAGGGTGAGTATCTGAACTGAAAGCTGGCTACAAGGGTGAGTTCAGAGGGTAGTGATAAATGGGGAGCCCTCGGAATGGTCCAATGTGGAAAGTGGGGTCCCTCAGGGTTCTATCCTGGGACCAATCCTATTTAATTTATTCATAAATGACCTGCAGGATGGGATAAACAGCTCAACCTCAGTATTTGCGGACGATACTAAGACGATACTAGCAGGGCCATAGCTTCTCCGCAGGATGTGGAAACCTTGCAAGAAGATCTGAACAAATTAATGAGGTGGACAACTACATAGCAAATGAGGTTTAATGTAGAAAAATTTAAAATAATGCATTTAGGTGGCAAAAGCATGAAAGCAATCTACAAAATGGAAAAAGACATATGTGAGAGTCGACTAGGCTGCACACCCCAAAAGTATACAGACAATGGAAGAGTTTCCCCGGGGGGGGGGGGGGGGGTGTTTTGAGCAGCGAAAACTTTATGAGAAAAATTACTACTTACTAGGGGGAGAACCTCTGGGGAAATCTAGGATGGAAAAGGACCTGGGGGTCCTAGTAGATGACAGGCTCAGCAACGGCATGCAATCTAGATAGAATATTGGCATGCATTAAAAAGGGAACTAACTCAAGAGATAAAACGATTTTAAAACGATTTTAAATTCTCCCATTCTACAAGACTCTGGTCTGGCCGCACCGGGAGTGTGCCATCCAGTTCTGGGCACCAGTGCTCAGAAAGATGTGCTGGAAATGGAGAGAGTACAGAGAAGGGCAACAAAGCTAATAAAGGGACTAGAGGATCTTAGTTATGAGGAAAGATTACTAGTCTAGCACTGAACTTATTCTCTCTGGAGAAGAGACGCTTGAGAGGGGATATGATTTCAATGTACAGCTGAAGCATACACTCAGAAGTAAAATGAAGCCAAATCTGAAGCTGAAGTCAGGTCGCAGAGGCAGCCGAGGTCAGTAGCAGGCAGGTGACGAGGTACAAAAGTGTAGGCGGAAGCATGGTCAAGGAACAAAGCCGAGGTCAGGAACAGGTGAGCATAGGTACAGGTATAATCCAGGATCAGGTCAGTAACAAGCCATGTCATCAATGGAAATCAAATACAGGACACACTAATGCGGCGTACACACACTCGGACTTTCCCACAGGATTGTCCGCCGAACCTAGTCCAGCGGACAAACCGCCGGACTTTCCAGCGGAGGTCCGCCGGACTTTCCAAACGTGTGGCCTTGCCCACACACGCCCGGACTTTTCCGGCGGACAATCCCCCGGAGTTTTGGTGAAAGTCAGCGGGACTTTTGAAATGAACGGACTTGCCCACACACGGAGGAAAGTCCGTTCATTTTGAACGTGACTCCAGGTAGACGGGACTAGCGAAGGCAGTGAATCCTACCGCGCTAGCCCCGTCACCTGGTATGGATTTAAAGGGGAATCCCTACGCCAAAAAAATGGTGTGGGGCCCCCCCAAATCCATCTCAGACCCCTATCCGAGCACGCAGCCCGGCCGGTCAGGAAACCCCGAAGCACCTTGTCCCCATGTTGATGAGGACAAGGGCCTCTTCCCGACAACCCTGGCCATTGGTTGTCGAGGTCTGCGGGCAGGGGGGCTTATCGAAATCCAGGCGCCCCCTTTAATAAGGGGGCCCCCAGATCCCGGCCCCCCACCCTATGTGAATGATTATGGGGTACGATGTACCCCTACCCATTCACCTAAGGAAAAAAGTGTAAATAAAAAAAAAAGGACACAATTTTTAAAAATATTTTATTGCACAGCTCCAGGGGTCTTCTTCCGTCTTGGGGGGTCTTCTCGCCGGACTCCTCCGCTATCTTCTGTTCTTTACCTAGCTCTTTCACTAGCGGAGGAGCCCGGCTTTCTTCTTCGTCACCGCCGTCGTCTGGGGGTCTTGTTCCGACTTCGGGGGTCTCTTCTGTTCTTGCCGGTGGCCGGGGCTTCTGTTGCCGTCGTCGCTGTACCCCATACTCATTCACATAGGGTGGGGGGCCGGGATCTGGGGGCCCCCTTATTAAAGGGGGCTCCCGGATTTCCGATAAGCCCCCCGCCCGCAGACCCCAACAACAAGGGGACAAGGTGCTTTGGGGTGGGGGGCCGCAGGGCCCCCCTTTCCCCAGGGCAGCCCCCATGTTGAGGGCACACGGCCTGGTACGGCTCAGGAGGGGGGCGCTTGCTCGTCCCCTTTCCTGACTGGCCTGGCTGCGTGCTCGGATAAGGGTCTGAGATGGATTTGGGGGGACCCCCTCGCCGTTTTTTCGGCGTAGGGATTCCCCCTTAAATCCATGCCAGGTGACGGGGCTAGCGCGGTGGCATTCACTGTCTTCGCTAGCCCCGTCTACCTGGAGTCACGTTCTAAATGAACGGACTTTCCTCCGTGTGCGAGGCAAGTCCGTTCATTTCAAAAATCCCGCGGACTAGCAAACAGATGGCGAGATTGTCCGCCGGACTGCCAAGGCCAGCGGACAATTTTAAGTCTGAACTTAAAACTTAGTCCGCCGGACTTTTGGGAGGAAAAAGTCCGCAGGAGCCCACACACGGGCGGATTGTCCGGCGGACTCTAGTCCGGTGGACAATCCCATGGGAAAGTCCGCTCGTGTGTACGCAGCCTAAGGACACAGGAAAAGCTGAAGACCAGTCAGCACCAACAGTGATCAAGAGCTTCCCTTAAATAGCCCATATGACGCTAGAAACAGTGGGTACGCTCCCGCATTCGCAAGCCTGTGCCAATTTCTATGAGCGATGCTATGCATCAGTCGCCGTACTGGAATTCCATTACACCAGCTGTCTCACAGCCTTGAGCCTTGTTTGGAAACTTTCTCTAAGTTTCACAATATCTCACCTCCAGCACAAGTAATGGGGGCCTTTTCCTCTGACCTTTTGGACTTGATTTTAAAGGCTAATGCCGCGTACACACGGTCGGAATTCTCGTCGGAAAAAGCTCTGATGGTTTTCCCGTCGGAATTCCGACGGAATTTCGCTCAAACTGTCTTGCCTACACATGGTCACACCAAATTCCGACGGTCAATAACACCACGGCATACAACAAATTCGACTGCACTATAAAAGGAAAGTTTAATGCTTCTGAGCATGCGTCGAATTGTTTCCGAGCATGCGTCAGAATTTTGCATGTCGGAATTGCATACATACGATCGGAAAATCCGATAGCAAGGTTTTCATTTGGAAAAATTAAGAATAGGTTCTCAATCCAAAGTCCGTCGGAAATTCTGACAGAAAAAGACCGATGGGCATGCACACGGTCGGAAAATCCGATGGAAAGCTCCCATCGGACTGTTTCCATCGGAAATTCCGACCGTGTGTATGTGGCATAAGTCTTTTCCACCCAATCTACCCCATGGAAAGCTGTTTGTTCCACTCTATCAGAAGAACATGACGCAAAAATGGCGGGGCACCCAGGGATCATTGAAATATTTTCTTTGGGTTCTTGCAGGCTTTGGTAGGAGTCTCTGAATAAGGACTCCTGTTCCTATGTAAAGGCTTGCAAAACCTGTGCTCGCTATAAATCCTCAAATGTCAAGCCCTCTGGATTACTCCTACCTTTGCCTGTCCCTAAATGCCCTTGGACGCACATCCAGGCTAACTTATCCTCAAGTTCTGCTGCCTCGAAAGCTGATGGTGCGGTCCAGTCTGTCTCTGCACGGGCCAATGAGGTCCAGTCTGTCTCTGCACCAGTTATTCCAGTTCAGTCTATGCTTATTGAGCCTCCTGCTTTTTTATATTTGGGACTTTCAGTAACCTGGGCTCACCCTACTGCAACTGCATCTGCTCAAACCTGTCTAAGAAATTACATCCATCCTTTGGATAGACTGCCTCATTCAGCCAGGTGGGGCCTCCAACCTTTTCTTAAAGCCACATTGCATCCAGCTTGTGTTCCAGCTTGTGTTCCAGCTACCCAGCGACCCCAGTGACGTTACCTGCTAATCAACCTGACCTCGCTGATCCCCTGACCTTTGCCCTGCCTGATGGTCCTGTGCCAGATGTCCAGCTTATCTGTAAGGGTCCAGGGGCCCCTCCTCAGAGCGGGGTAATATCAGGAGCGTCTAGCGCTCCTGCTCCTCATTCCAGCATCCCGATTTTGGCTATGGCCTTGTCCGTCTGTTCACCTGCAAAGTGATTGATGTGGCCAGACTTTGGGTGGAGAACTGTTTGTTTTGCTCAGTTCAGGCATGCTCTGGCGTGGTAGCCAGGCACTATAGCAGTGTGTAAAAGTCCTGGGGGCAACTAAGTACCGGTGGGCCTGCTTACATTATGGGAAAAGGGGCTGCTATAGCTGAAGAATACAAGCTAGCTATAGTGTCTGACCACCTGTGTTAGGGGTAAGCGTGACATCAGTATGGAGGACAGAAGGGTAAGGGAAGACACAATTGAACCTTGCAAATACATTAAGGGGGAGAATAAGGTTCATGAGGTAGTTGGTTGTTGGAATAGACTTTTAGCAGAAGTAGTGAGCCAGTCAACAGTAAATGGATTCAAGCATGCTTCAGGCAAACATAGATCTATACTCTGACAAAAAATTTAAATAAATAAATAAAAAACTATCAAACAAAAAATTAAAGGAATAAAAAAAATAAGATTAAAAAAATGGGGCAGACTCAAGACAGGTACCATAAGGATGTAGCCCTTTGATACTGTTACCTTAGGCACTTTTATGTTTAGTACACACAATAAGAATATCGAACAATTGAATGTCCCTTTTATTTTTGCATGCTAGGCTTATATCAGAAACCAATAGGTTACTAAAGTTACAAAAATTCTCCTATGACAGAATACAACTTTGGATGTAATGTAATGTATTGTATTGTATTTTTAAATTTTTGAGCGCGCATGGTCTTGGTCAAACTAATTTTATTTTTTTTTTTTGTATAAATACTATACTAAGTACACAAAAAGTGGTTCATTCTATTATCATACTAGAAAATTTTTCGTGCTTGTCCTTTCAGATATTTTTGCATGAACTGTCATGATCAGCTCTCAAAAGCTGGGTACTAATGATCAGATTATCGGACGATCGTGCCGAAAGTGGTCTTTTTTGTCTGATTTTCTCATTGTGTGTACTAGGCATTAGACTTTTTTCTGCCATCACTCTTCTTCTATGTTTCTAGGTTTCTAATGTTTAGATTAACAACATCCTGTGTGCTTCCATGAAGGATTGATGTGGACTATGAGTTTCTTCACTAATAACAGGACTATCGAATATAGGTGGGAAACTCTTTTTGAAAATAATAATAATTTCCAGTAGTTGTAAGCACTCAATTCATAACCTCTAGAAGGCTTGATTGTTGCATGCAAAGTTCCAAACATTACTTGTTTTAATTGAGAAGGAAGCAGTCATGTATGATACTAATATCCAGTCAGCAAGTTTATGTAGCTAATTTGTGAATCATGAACACAACAAATGAACAGCCATCAATGCATACAATAACATACTGTATATATCCCTTCCTTATTAATCACAAATACAGGTGCAGTTGCTGTGAGTGGACAGGACGTTTTTAAAGGATGCAGAGCAGATGTTAAGATCTCAGATGCATGATTAACAGATTAACATAGTGTAGAAGCCAGGAGACATGGGTATGAATCACTTAGATGGTTCTCCTTTTTATTTTATTTCAGAACATCTATTTTTGCTACACAAAGCATACCATTTGGTTTAATTTCCTTTCCTGACATTTAACTATTTACGCCTCTAGATGATTCAAAGCTCAGTGCTAACTAACGTAGCGGGCAGTGACTCTTGATGATGGCTTTACTCGCTTTTCAAAGGTTGCCCTCAAGTGGAAAGTAATAGTTACAGCACCCCTTACAGATACAGTAACTGTGTTGTTTGTAGCAGGACATCATTTTAGGCACAGTTGCCTACAGGAAATTTACATTTCTATGCCCCTGTTTTGTAGTTTCAAAGCAAAAAAGAAAAAAGCTACATATGCAGCAATGTATATTTAATTACATAAAATAAACATTTGTATTGTTTTATACCGATCAACAGTTCTCAGCACAGTGCAATCGCTTTAGAACTCAGGTTAAAATGGATATTTCAGTAACTTTACTATTCTGCAAAAAATGTAAAATAAATAAAAATCCTGATATGTCACAATATAACACAACATAGAGATTTTTTTAAAGTGCCCTCATCATTGCAAGTAGTCCTCGAGTTCCAGTTCTGACTTTGCCTAGGCTAGAGTGATGTCATCATATTATTCTGCTTCCAGACATACAAAACAATTTGTATTGCATCTCATAAATTACTTCATGTATTGTACTTTCATTTAATCTCCCATTCACCGTCAGTATTCTTATTCTCTGATTGTCCATTTTGGTTATGTGATTAGTAATTAGGGATGAGTGAATCTGCCAGGTTTGACTCATTGGTGTTTATTGAAAATGATGTGAATCCATAAAATCAGAACTTGGCAGCGAAGCCCAATGAGGTCTGTGGGGGTTAAATTATGATTCTAATTTTTGACTATTTTCAAGGGTAATAGACAAGCTAGTTTTTTAAAAAAGGGCATAGAGAGCTGGGCACTGCCATTTAACAAAGTGAATACATGTTTAACCACTTCAATACCAGGCACTTAGACACCTTCCCGCCCAGACCAATTTTCAGCTTTCAGCACTGTCACACTTTGAATGACAATTGCACAGTCATACAACACTGTACCCAAACACATTTTTTATCATTTTGTTCCCACAAATAGAGCTTTCTTTTGGTGGAATTTGATCACCTCTGCGATTTTTATTTTTTGCGCAACAAATAAAAAAAAGAGTCCTTTAAATGATATGCGTTGGAGCTGCCTTTAAAGTGAAACTAACCCACTGATTCCCAAAACAGTTACATTCAAGGCATGTCATGAATAACTGTCACAGTTGCTTGTGCTCTCAGTCAAACTGTCTAGCAAGGGAAAGACACATTGGAAGGAGATGCTGGTGCTGCTCACCCTGATAAGAAAAAGGAAATCGGAAGTTTCCCCCATGGGGGTTTTTAGGCAGCTAGGTGTAGGTAATGATAAGAGTAAACGTTTGGTAAAAAGTAAAACATTTTTTCTCTTTATTGAAAAAATGAGTTGTTACATGAGTGTTAGGATGTGAGCTCGAACAGGAATATATTCATGCCAAATACATAAAATAGCAAACATAAGGGTCATATACAGCATATGATAATGACTGTTACAAGACATTTCCTGATGCGTTTCGACCCATAGTATTTGGGGTCTCTTCAGAGGATGAGTTTGCTAGAAAAGAAAAATTTGTAATAGTATATATATCTCAAATTAGTTAAAAAACAAGATATAAGATAAAAAAAATGTAAATCAGGTGTTTAGTAACTTATAGTGCATAGTTACAAATGTATTTGGAGATGCCTCTCAGTCATGGAGTCCCCCACATAGCTATCAGACCATTCTGTGCGCCTCCATGTCACAACGAAATACCAAGAGGGGGATGAGGATCCACTCAATGCGGCTTTCAAGGAATCACACGTGAAAGGTTGTCCCCCACCGCAGCGTTCCAGAGGGGGAGAGGCCAGGACCTACGGCAGTTACCAGAGCGTTAGCTCATGGAGAACCCATATATAAGTTAAAAGTTTTATTATATTGTCTATGTTTGACATTGACTGTTGGACAGTCAGAAAATATTATTTAATATTGACATGATCCATCAAGAGTTTTAAGTAGTTATGAATTTAAGTAGTTAGATGTATAGAGGGAAAAGTGTAAATGATATTAAATTGTTAGTGATATGCAAATAAGGGGGGAGGTGATGGTAAGGTCAAAGGTTTAATCAATGATGTGAATAGGCCAAAATTGGCCTCATCTGTGTACTCAAGAAATGATGTGTTGAGTGATGTCGTGTAAAGTGTGAAAGAAAAATAAAAGGTGAAAAAAGGGGGTGTAAAAAGTGGTTGGAAATGGTGTTAAAGGGGTTGTGTAAGAACTAAATGGTTGAAAAAGGGGGATGAATTAGTGTGAATGTGGTGTGCGGATGGGGTAACAGACGTGGTCATGAAAGGAATAATGAACAGTGAAAAATGTATATAAAAAAAGATCATAGGGGGTATGGGACTAATAAAGCTGATAATGAAAAGTAAATGAATGTAGAGGATTGAGAGCTACTACAATCTGATATATTGTCTAGAGAATTAATGATGGATAGTTGTAACTTACTCTTAAGGTTCAAGAGGAGACGTCTGACCGTCCAAGAAGAGTGTGAGGGGATCACCTTTTGATCGACCCTCATCACCGGAATTAAATAATATCCTTAATTACAGGGATATTGGAAGATGGGTAACAGGTGCCGCAGGTTCCGCCCCCCACCCCTGGCGTGCAGAGGGGGGCAGTGGCCGCCGATGGCGTGCCTCGTGTGGCTCCCCCAGCATCCCTGAAGGCATAGCCCTGGCCGCTGTCAAGCCATCAAGTGGCTGGCGTCATGGCTGATCACATGTGCAGCACCATGGCAACTGCAGATCAAACAAAGGTCAAGATGGCAGCTTCCTTGGCTGTTAAGGATAGGAAGGTTTAGTTCCACTTTAAGCTGTATGTGGTGTTACAGAACTGAACAATTTGTACAGATAGCCGTAACTAGCAGATGCCATTCTCATATTTTACATAGGTAGAAGTCCATCTAGTTCAATCATTAGAAAAAAAAAAAAGTAATTGAAAACCCCATGTACACAATCCTATATCCACGGTTGATCCAGAGGAGGGCAAAAAAAAAAAAAAAAAAACCTCTGTTGTAAAGCATGATCCAATTTGCTCCAGCGGAGGAAAAAATCCTTCCTGATCCCCCAGGAGGTAATCGGATATTCCCTGGCTCAACTACAACAGTGTTATTACCTCTAAATGTTAATAGCTAGTTGTAATGTGTGCATTTACTGTAGAAATGCATCTAACTAATTTTTGAAAAAAAATTGACTGAGCTGTCCAGAACTAGTTCTTGAGAGAGAGCCTATTCCACATTTTCAGAGCTCTTACTGCGAAGAAGCCTTTCCACATGTGGAGGTTAAATCTCTTTTACTGCAGACGTAAAGAGTGCCTCCTTGTCCTCTGTAATGACCTGAAAGTAAATAACTCTACACCAAGTTCACTATATGGACCCCCTATGTATCTGTAGAAGGTGATCATATCTTAATTTCTTCTTCTCAAGAGATTCCCATTCAGTTCCTCTTACCTTTCCTCATAGCTGAGCTCCTCCATGCCTCTTATCAGTTTGGTTACCCTTCTCTGCACTTTCTCCAGTTCCATGATATCCTTTTTGTGAACTGGTGCCCAAAACTGAACTGCATATTCCAGATGAGGTCTTACTAATGATTTGTACAGGGGCAAAATGATATCACTCTCTGTAGTTTATACCTCTTTTAACCACTTCAGCCCCTGAAGGATTTACCCCCTTAATGACCAGGCCATTTTTTGAGATACGGCACTGCGTCTTTTGATGGTATTTGATCATCTCTGCGGTTTTTATTTTTTGTGCTATAAACAAAAAAAAGAGCAACACTTTTGAAAAGAAAAAACAATATTTTTAACTTTTTGCTATAATAAAATATCCAAATAAAAAAGAATGTAAAAAAACGAATTTCTTCATCAGTTTAGGCCAATATATATTCTTCTACATGTTTTTGGTAAAAAAAAAAAAAAATCACAATAAACGTATATTGATTGGTTTGCGCAGAAGTTATAATGTTTACAAAATAGGGGATAGATTTATGGCATTTTTATTATTATTACTTTTTTAGTAGTAATGGCGGTGATCAACAATTTTTAGCAGGACTGCGACATTGCGGTGGACAGATCGGACACTTTTGGCACTTTTTTGGGACCAGTGACATTTATGCAGTGATCAGTGCTATAAAATGCACTGATTACTGTATAAAGGACACTGGCAGAGAAGGCGTTAACACTAGGGGGAGATCAAGGGGTTAAATGTGTTCCCTGGGAGGTGTTTCTAACTGTGGGGGGAGTGGACTGACTAGGAGAAGAGAAAGATCACTGTTCCTAATCACTAGGTACAGACTATCACTCTGTACTCCCCTATCAGAACAGGGATCTGTTTGTTTACATGAACAGATCCCCATTCTGGCTCTCTGTGCAGCCACATGCATCGGCTCCGGCGCGGCGGACACGCACACTGTATCTATTGTACGAAGCGACGTACAGCTACGGCGATTCGCGCAATAGAGCCGACCTGCCACCGTATAACTGTGGCGGCTGGCCGGCAAGTGGTTAATACAGGAAGGTATTTTGCTAGCTTTAGAAAGCTATTATTAAAGTAGAAGTCCAGTCAAAATGTAAGCTTAAACCTACTCTCACCCCCAGGGCCGGACTGGCCTACCGGGATACCAGGATATTTCCCATCAGGCTGCCTGCCCTGGGGCCGCTTTGCGGCTGCATTGCTTCCCTCTCATGCTCCTGTGTTTTACGGAGCTGGCCGGGTCTGTGTTCGGCGGCCGCGCTGCCTGTAACACGGTCCCGCCCCCCTAGACCGGCTCGTGTGATAGTAGATAGAATCCACCTATCACACAGTCTAGGGGGGCGGGACCGTGTTACAACGCAGCCGCCGATGGGGGACACAATATGACATGACACCGGCCAGCTCCGTGAAACACAGGAGACGATTCCTGTGAGAACCGCCTGCCCTGTGTGCACTGCCTGGATAGGGGGATCAGCAGGGGGGCGGCATATAGAGGAGATTAGCTTTCTATATTCCTCCATGCAGCCGCTGAATGCTTGGAGGAGGAGAATCAAGCATTCAGCGGCTGCATGGAGGAATATAGAAAGCTCATTTCCTCTATATGCCACCCCCCTGCTTCTCCTCCTATCCAACTTTTTTTACTGCCCCCCCCAGTGCTCTCCTCCCCCACCAGACTCTCCAGCCCCCCCCCCCCCCCCCCACAGTTCTCTCAACCCCTGCTCTCCTCATCCTTCTCTAGCCCCCATCCCACAGTGCTTTCCACCCCCCCCCCCCACAGTGCTCCCCACCCCCACAGTACTCTCCAGCCCCCCCCCTGCTCCCCAGCCCCCACAGTGCTGTCCAGCCCCCCCCCCCCCGTGCTCCCCACCCATGTTCTTTCTGCCCCCCTGCTCTCTCCATCCTTCTCTAGCCCCCACCCCAGTGCTCTCCACCCCCACAGTGCTCTCCAGCCCCCACTGTGCTCCCCACCCCCCACAGTGCTCTCCAGCCCCCCCGTGCTCCTTACCCCCCACAGTGCTCCCCACCCCCCACAGTGCTCTCCAGCCCCCACCGTGCTCTCCAGTCCCCACCGTGCTCCCTCCCCCACAGTGCTCTCCAGCCCCCACCCCCCACAGTGCTCTCCAGCCCCCACCGTGCTCCCACCCCCACAGTGCTCTCCAGCCCCCACCATGCTCCCCCACCCCCCCCCACAGTGCTCTCCAGCCCCCACCGTGCTACCACCCCCCCACAGTGCTCTCCAGCCCCCACCCCAGTGCTCCCCACCCCCCACAGTGCTCTCCAGCCCCCACCCCAGTGCTCTCTGCCCCCCACAGTGCTCTCCAGCCCCCGTGCTCTCCACCCCTGTTCTTTTTGGTTCCCCCTCCAGTGCTCTCGCAGCACTCTCCACTCCCCCCTGCATTTTGCCCCCACCCATGTGCTCTCCAACCCCACCAGTGCTCTCCAGTCCCCCATGCTTTCCACCCCTGTACTCTCTGGCCCCCATGGGTGCTCTCAAGCTCCCCCCCATTGCTCTCCACTCCCCCCTGCTCTTTGTACACCCCAGTGCTCTCCAGCCCTGTTTTTCTGCCCCCCCCCCAGTGCTCTCAAGCTCCCGTCCAGTGCTTTTCGCCACCCCACACTCTTACCCCCCCAGTGCTCTCAGCCTCCCGTGCTCTCCACCCCTGTTATTTTTGCCCCCCCCCCCCCCCCAGTGCTCTGCACTCCCCACCCCTGTGATCTCCACTCCCCCCTTCTCTTTCCCCCCACCCATGTGCTCTCCAACCCCGCCAGTACTCTCTGCTCCCCCTTCTCTCCAGCTCCCACCCAGTGCTCTCCACTTCCCCAGGACCAGAGGACAGGCTGACTGGGGCCGGAAAGTGAGGACGGCAGAAGGTGCAGGTGGCCAGGGACCACTCCACCTCACAGCAAACAGATCCTCTGGAAGGAACGCTGTTCCCATCCAAAACGAGAACAGCACCTGCCTGCTGCTGGCCATCATTGATATCCTGCTGGCATGCAAGGTACTGTACCGAGCATCAACAACACACCTTCCCACAGACAGGGACTGCAGACTGGGACATGGGGCTCAGGAGGGGCTGCAATGATGGGCACAGTGAGGCTGCATTCATGGGCACAGTAAGGCTACATCATGGGCACAGCGAGACTGCTTTCACGGCACAGTAAAGCTGCATTTGATGGGCACAGTGAGGCTGCAATGATGGGCACAGCGAGGCCACAATGGTGGGCACAGTGAGGCCGCATTCACGAGCAGAGTAAAGCTGCATTTGATGAGCACAGTGAGGCTTCATTTGATGGGCACAGTGAGGCTTCATTTGATGGGCACAGTGAGGCTGCATATGATGGGCACTGGTGAGGCTGCATTGAGCTCTTGTATCATGTCTGTAGCCTCTGACCATCTCCTGTATCATGTCTGCAGTCTCTGAGGGAGTCTGGAGAGGAGTCAAGAGTGGGAGCACCACCAGGATGGGGGTCATGGGAGAAGTCAGACGTGTGTGGACTGTGGAGAGGAGACTATAGGATAAAACCAGAGCCACCAAGCTGGAGCCGACTGACTGAGCGCTGCCAGGCCAGTCTGAAGGCGGGGGGGGGGTCACTGATGTAAGGGGGGAGTGAGTACAATAATGTAAGGGGGCACTGATATAAAGGGTTTCCCCCTTATATCAGTAACCCCCCCCCTTAACTTAGTTTATTTTTTCTGCGGAAGGTGGTCCCCCACGTTCTGAGTTCCTGAGGTCCTCCTTGATGATTGACCACTTTTAACTGGAATTTGCTTATATATATATATATATATATATATATATATATATATATATATATATATAAAGCCCTATGTGATTTCATATATGTCTTTTCTTTATATAATACACTCTTCAAATGTGCTTTAAAATGTATGGTTTTCCCTTTCATGAACAAGAAAATAATGACGTTATGCTGTTGCGCTGTTATAATAATGCTGTGGGGCTGGTATGACATTTTTTCCAGGGCTGAATTTTATTCCCAGTCCGGCCCTGCTCACCCCCCACTCTAAGCCCTATGCTAACTAGCCTGTAAAGGAAAGATGCTGACACTCACCTAATCTAAGGGTGCTCTAGTCCAGTCACATGATCTCCCCAACAGCGGGCTTTAGTGTAGAGGAGAGAGCTGTGACAACGGCTACAGAGTCTGGAATGTGTCGTCTCCCCTTATTATGGGGCATTTGTTGTCCCCTGTCCCTCCTCTACACTGGACCTGGCGCTGGGACCTGATCACATGACCAGAATGCATGAGGCATGCATGTTTTTAGCCCCAAGTACATATTGTAAATTTTACATTTATCAACATTAAACCTTATTTGCCACAATTCAGTAGTGCATTGAGATCTGTTTGTAAGTTGGAGACCTACTTCCGCTGCATAGCTTGGTGTCATCTGCAAACACTGAAATGGTACTTTTAATCCCAGACTCCATATTATTTATGAATAGGTTAAAAGGTGAGCATCCCAACACTGAACTTTGGGGTACACCACTAAAAACTTTAGACCATTCTGAGTATGAATCATTAATCACTGCTCTATGAATACAGTCTTTTAGCCAGTTTTCTGTCTACCATGTACAAACTGAATTTTCTACGCCTGTAGACTTTAAAGAGGAAGTAAACCCTGATGGGTTTACTACCTCTTTGTTTCCCTGCAAAGGTAAAGCATAATGGGCTATTATGCATTATGTGTCACTTACCTGACACAGGAGCCAGCGGTGTCACCGCTGTCCCCTCTTCCATGGAGTGTCCATCTTCTTTCCGGGTATCGTGGCTCCGGCGATGTGATTGTCCAGAACCGCAATGATGTCATTCCCGCACATGCGCACGGGAGCCGCCACTAACGGCATATCGCCGTTAGCAGAGGTAAGCTCAGTGCGCCTGCGCGCCGCTGTCTACGGCGCATGCGCCGTACACATCGGTGCATGTCTTTTTGCAAATATGCTAAGCTGCAATATATTACTTTTTGGCTTTTGGGTTTAATACTGCTTTAACTTATACATAAACTCTTTTGCCTACGTTTTTGTTTATCTCCTCATAAAAAGGAAAACTCGTAAGACCATGCTATTGCCTAAAATATTATTTTGTAGAAAAATCACCTCTATGTGGTCTCTTATTAAACTCTCCAGTATCTTCCTGTCTATAGATGTTAAACTAACCAGTCTGTAGTTACATGGTAAAGACTTTGGTCCCTTATTAAATATAGGCACCACATTGGCCTTACACCAATCCAGTGGCACTATGGCAGTCATTGAAGAGTCTCTAAAAATGAGAAGCAACGACTTAGATATAACAGAGCTTAGCTTTCTGAGGACCCTTGGGTGTAAGGGCTTGTTCACACTTGACTACATTTCTGACGCTCAACAAGTGCTCATATAGCGTTTGTATGGTGTTAGGATGGGCGTCAATGAGCTTTAGAATGGGGCATTTTACAAGGGTTAAAAAACGCTCCCTAAATGCCCTATGCACGGTTTCATAGCATTTGATGAGTGTTAAAACTGCTCCACAATGGAAAGTGACAGAAATAAACACATTTTAATGCGCAGCAACTGCACCAAAAACGCGCCGAAAATGCCTGCCAGAGCTTTTGCAGAGCCTTACCATAGACTTGACTGGGAGGCGTTGAAAGGCTTTAAACAGCTCCTGACTTGACGTGACGCTAGCACTTAGTGTGAACAGCACAATGTGCTGTCTATTATATATTGTGCATAGGCGTTTGAGAGGCGTTTTTAACGCCTCTCAAATGCCTCTCAAACGCCTCTCAAACACCTGCTCTTAATGTCAGTGTGAATTCAGCCTAAGCCATCTTGTCCAGGTGTTTTATTCCCCTTTATTTTGTCCAAATGTTTCAGGCCCATTTCAATTTTGAGCCATTGTGAATCATTTGAAGCGTTGTCAATACCATCCCCATTAAATACTTGCAATCCCTCATTTTCCTTTGTATACACAGAGCTGAAGATGGTATTTAATACATTTGCCTTCTCTTTGTTCCCAGTTACCAACTAAAAATTATTTAGTAAAAGCGACTACCGTATTTATTGGTGTATAACACACGCCGGCGTATAACACGCACCCCAAGTTTAGGAGGGAAGTTTAAGGAAAAAAAACTTACATTTAAATGCCCATTAATTAATGCAGCCTTATCAGTGTCCATCTGCAGCCTTGCACTGTCCACCTGCAGCCTTCCCCAAAATTGCAGCATGGTTTATTTTTAACCTTACCGCCGCTGAGATCTTCGGCTCCTCCCGCCGCCACCGCGGCGATCTTCCGCTCCTCCCACCATGTGTACTTCGGCTCCGCTCGCAGTAACGCCCCTTTCCCGCCCCTTGGCCTGACTCCTATGATGGACACAACACCAGGCCAATGGTGGGACATAAAGGCTAGGGAAGCGGGACTGGGCGTGACTGCGAGTGGAGCCAAGTACACAGTACAATCGGCCCTGCTCGGAAATGTCGGCGGGGCTCCGGATCGGCGGGGAATCAGGGAATAACATGCACCCACGATTTTCCCCTGATTTTAAGGGGAAAAAAAGTGTGCGTTATACGCCGATAAATACGGTACATGCTCAGAACTGACCTTTTTACTGTTAAAATATTTAAAGAATTTTGGGGATGTGTCCTACTCTCTTGCTTTTTACATATTCTGTTATATTCTTTGTAACTTTTAAACGATTATAGTATTCCTTCATTTTTATATTTTTTTTATTCTCTTCTTATTATTTATAGCTATTTTAACTTTGAAGGGAAAAGGGGGGAAACTGTTTCTAGTCCCCCCTTCCCTCATGGGATTGTGGCAGCGGAGTTTCAAGTATCCCTTTAACTTAGAAAATGCGGGAAGATGTGCTATTGTTCACCTTCCCCTTTATAGGTCACCTAGTATCCAGGCAGTTTGAAAAAAGAGCGGGAAGGTGCTCTATTGGTCACCTTTTCCTAGGTAGGTCAGGTGACCTAGTATCCAGGCAGTTTGGAAAAAGAGCAAAAAAAATTTGAAATAAAAAGGGGGTTCTGAGCCCCTGAGGTTCAGTGGCCCCAGTAAGCTCAAGGTGTAGTGTTTCCTCCCTCCCTATCCGCCGTGGCTAATTATTATGTGGCAGTGTCACCTTTGTTAAGGGGGACAGTTTTTTTGAGCCTAGGTTTTTTACTGACTAAGTCTCTTAAAGTTTATATTATCTGAGTGATTTCAGGTTCAAGATGTTATGGGTAATTTTACCCTCAATTGTATGTATTCCAGCTCGAGCCGCAGTGGCTGAGCTGATGGCAGGTGTTGAATAAATAAATAGGTGTAAAATTTATTTTAATTTGTTAAAGCCAATAATAAAGGCAGTGGCCAACTTTATCCAACAATAAAAGTGTGTGGTGTTTTCTTTTCTGTTTTAAATTCTGCTGTCCCATGGTAGTGAGCCATATAAGTTTTATTGTTAGCCTTTTAAACTTATTGTCCATGGGAATATATTGTGCAGTGTGTTCGCATACAATCAATTGGCAGCATTCCCATTTCTGTTCTGAGTTCTTCAATGACAATGTGAACACAAGTTTACAGCCAACATGAAATGATGTTATGGTTGCTGGTCCCCTCGATATTCCTTTATATGAACATTATTAACCACTTGCCGACCACCTCATGCAGATATACTGTGGCAGAATGGCACGTACAGGCAAACTAGCGTACCTGTATGTTGCCCTTTAAGAGGCGGCCTGCGGGCGCGCCCGCTGAAAGCTCCGGGAGTCGGGTCCCGGGTCCCGCAATTGTCTCACGATGAGGAAGAACGGGGAGATGCTAATGTAAACAAGCATCTCCCCGTTCTGCCTACTGACAGTGTCACTGATCTCTGCTCCCTGTGATCGGGAGCAGAGATCAGTGAGTGCCACGCATAGCCACGCCCCCCACAGTTAGAAACACTCCCCACCCAGGACACACTTAACCGCCCCCTAGTGGTTAACCCCTTCACAGCCAGTGTCATTTACACAGGAATCAGTGCCTTTGTATAACACTGTTTGCTGTATAAATGACAATGGTCCCAAAAATGTGTCAAAAATGTCCGATGTGTCCGCCATAATGTCGCAGTCACGATAAAAATCACTGATCGCCACCATTACTAGTAAAAAAAAATTATTAATAAAAATGCCATAAAACTATCCCCTATTTTGTAAACGCTATAACTTTTACGCAAACCAATCAATAAACGCTTATTGCAATTTTGTTTTACCAAAAATATGTAGAAGAATACGTATCGGCCTAAACTGAGGAAAAAAATATTTTTTTTATATATTTTTGGGGGATGTTTATTATAGCAAAATTGTTGCTCTTTTTTTGTTTAGAGCGCAAAAAATAATCGCAGAGGTGATCAAATACCACCAAAAGAAACCTCTATTTGTGGGAAAAAAAGGACATACATTTTGTTTGGGAGCCACGTCACACGACCGCGCAATTGTCAGTTAAAGCGACGCAGTGCCGAATCGCAAAAAGTTCTCTGGTCTTTGGCCAGCAAAATGGTCCAGGGCTTAAGTGGTTAATAAGCTCTGCATGGTTTGAGATTAGCAAGTCCAGCAGAGTATCATGTCTAGTTAGGGCCTCTACGAACTGTACCATAAATTTGTAAATGATGTGGATGTGTAAATTATATTTTAACTTTTACATTTAACTTGGATAAATACAACAGCAGCACCCCAATCTTATTTATTTCAACTTGAAAATAAGGCTTTTTTAGATGGTTTTGGCTGTGACATTTATTTATTTTTATCCAGAGCTGATAGGCCTGATTTGAACAGTGGAAGTATCAGCCACAACAGATCTAAAAAAATATGAGAATTTTTCCTTTTATACAGCTAATGACCTCAATTTTGTACTAAATGGCAGTTTAATAGTATATATATATATATATATATATATATATATATATATATATATATATATATATATATATATATATATTTTTTTTTTTTTTTTTTTTACAGTAAAATTGATTTAGTAAAAGCAAAGAAACTTTGCACAAATGCAGTTGCTCCAGAGCTTAGTAAATGAGGGGAAGCTCTCCTGACTTCCATAATCCAATCCAAAAATTCCGTTTTTTTTCCCTTGCATATGATTGGGTTTTCTTTGTAAACTGAAGCTTTACCTGATTTACAAAGCTTGGGGGCAACTGCACTTGCAGAGTCCATAGACTATTTGTATTTAGTAAATCAACCCCGATGCATTGTCTTTAAAGTTAAAAAAACAACACACAAACATAATTCAAAACCACAACCCTACATTCCCCATACCCGTATCTCAAATGATTCCCAAATATTTAAAATATAGGCTTCATGTCTGTGTTTGGTAGAAATTGGCTAGTGAGGGCACTGAGAATAGAGAAAGTAAGGTCTCTGGGCAGCACAGTGGTGTACTGGTTAGCACTTTCCCCTAGCAGAAAAAGGGTCACTGGTTCAAATCCCAACCACGGCACTACCTGCCTTGAGTTTGCATGTTCTCCCTGTGCCTGTGTGGGTTTCCTCCTCCTTCCTCCCACCCTCCAAAGACATGCTGGTAGGTAATATGTCCCTAGTATGTGTATGTATGAATGTGAGTTAGGGACCTTGGATTGTAAGCTCCTTGAGGGCAGGGACTGATGTGAATGTGCAACATACTGTATATGTAAAAGCGCTGTGTAAATTGACAGTGCTATATAAGTACCTAAAAATAAATAATGAGTTTAAAAGGCAGTTTCTGAAATGCAGATAGAACCAGATTCAAATCTCATGGAGTAACAGGAGAAGCTCTACAAAGGTCTTAATCAAAGAGTAAGAGGCCAATGGTCTCTGAAACAAGATAGAAAGGTCAGAAACCCTGCATTTGATAGTACTGAGAGCCAAATATCGGTGCAGACCTAGGCATTTTCCTACCTGACCATCACAGTTTTTTTGCCATTTATGTCCAATTGAGATTTCACTTCCTGTCCCATAGCCAAAAAAGAAAGTTAGAGCAAATCCATCCAAAGTGAGGGAATTGCTGGTTGCCCAACTAGTGAGTGATGTAGGGAAAGGCCTTTTTTTAATGTATACAGTGCCTTGAAAAAAGTATTCACACCCCTTGAAATTTTCCACATTTTGTCATGTCATGTTATGCACTTGGGGGCTAAGAATATGCATACATCATATATACTAGGGGGAGTACAAATGGGGGAATCCGTAGTGGAGAAGGATCTGGGGGTTTTGGTAGATCACAAGCTCAATAATAGCATGCAATGCCAAGCTGCGGTTTCCAAAGCGAGCAAAGTCCTTTCTTGTATTAAGAGAGGTATGGACTCCAGAGAGAGAGATATCATTTTTCCCCTGAACAAATCATTAGCAAAACCTCATCTTGAATATGCAGTTCAGTTTTGAAGACCAGTTCTCAAAAAAAATATCAGGGAACTGGAGAAAATGCAGAGAAGTGCAACCAAACTGATAAGAGGCATGGAGGAGCTCAGCTATGAGGAAAGGTAAGAGGAACTGAATTTATTCTCTCTTGATAAGAGGAGATTAACATGTACAAATATATAGGGGTCCATATAGTGAACTTGGTGTTGAGTTATTCACTTTACAGTCAACAAAGAGGACAAGGGGGCACTCTTTACGTCTAGAGGAAAAGAGATTTCATCTCCAAATACGGAAAGGTTTCTTCACAGTAAGAGCTGTGGAATCGACTCCCTCCAGAGGTGGTTCTGGCCAGCTCAGTAGATTGCTTTAAAAAAAAATCCTGGATTCTTTATATATAAATATAACTGGGTACTAACATATATAGGTAAAGTTGATCCAGGGAAAATCTGATTGCCTCTAGGGGGATCAGGAAGGAATTTTTTCCTCTGTTGTAGCAAATTGAAACATGCTCCAGGGGGTTTTTCGCCTTCCTCTGGATCAACTGTGGGTGAAGGAATGTGTATATGGGATTGTATGATTTATCTTTTTTTATTGGTTGAACTAGATGGACTTGTGTCTTTTTTCAACCTGACTAGTTATGCAACTATGTTACAACCAAAAACGTAAAGGTATTTTTTTGGGGGATTTTATGTGATAGACCAACACAGTGGCACATAATTATGAAAATTGAGGAAAATGATAAATGGTTTTCAATTTTTTTTACAAAGAAATATCTGAAGAGTGTGGGGTGCATTTGTATTCAGCCCCCTTTACTCTGATACCCCTAACTAAAAACTAGTAGAACCAATTGCCTTCAGAAGTCACCTAATTAGTAAATAAAGTGTGCAATTTGCTCTCAGTATAAATACAGCTGTTCTGTGAAGCCCTCGGGGGTTTGTTAGAGAACCTTAGTGAACAAACAGCATTATGAAGGCCAAGGAATACACCAGACAGGTCAGGGATAAAGTTGTGGGAAGGTTTAAAGCAGGGTTAGGTTATAAAAAAATATCTCAAGCTTTGAACATCTCACCGAGCACTGTTCAATCCATCATCATCCGAAAATGGAAAGAGTATGGCACAACTGCAACCCTACCTAGACATGGCCATCCACCTAAACTGACAAGCAGGGCAAGGAAAACATTAATCAGAGAAGCAGCCAAGAGGCCCATGATAACTCTGGAGGAGCTGCAAAAATCCACAGCTCAGGTGGGAGAATCTATCCACAGAACAACTATTTGTCGTGCACTCCATGAAGCCATGTGGGGGACACAGCAAACATGTGGAAGAAGGTGCTCTGGTCAGATAAGACCAAAATGTAACTTTTTTGGCCTAAAAGGACTGAAGGTGTAGAATTAGGTGTGTCACAACCAAGTACTTGCAGTACACCGACGTCCGATTGCAGCAGGCAAATTTCCCTGCCCCAGCTGCTGGACCGTAGAAAGAAGTACACTCCCAGCCATCCACATGCCCAGCGGTTGAATGCTAGCTTGGCTAAATTGCTAGCACTTCAACTGCTGCCTTTTCAGTTGGTAGACTCGGCCCCCTTCCGTGAGTTTGTTCAATGTGCGGTTCCTCAGTGGCAGGTTCCCAAACGCCACTTTTTCTCACGGAAGGCGATTCCGTCTCTCTACCGGCATGTGGAAGGCAATGTCCATGCCTCGCTGGACAGGGCGGTCAGCGGTAAGGTGCATATTACCGCTGACTCATGGTCCAGCAGGCATGGACAGGGACGGTACCTTTCTTTCACGGCCCATTGGGTCACTCTATTGGCAGCTGGGAGGGATGCAGGACAAGGTGCAGTAGTGTTGGAGGTTGTTCCGCCACCACGCCTCCAAAACGCTACTACTGCTACTGGTTGTGACACACCTCTCTCCTCCACCCCCTCCTCTTCTTCTTCCTCCAGTGCTCTGTCCTTGGAACCAGCGGTGCTCCGTAGGCGTACAAGGGGCTACGCAAGTACGCAGGCAAAAAGATGCCATGCCGTGCTTGCGCTGGTGTGTTTGGGGGACAGGAGCCACACTGGGCCAGAGGTTCTGGCAGCTCTGCAGGGGCAGGCCGAGAGGTGGTTGACGCCACGTCAGCTTAAGCCAGGAATGGTCGTTTCTGACAATGGCACCAACCTCCTCTCCGCCCTGCGACAGGGGCAGCTCACCCATGTGCCCTGCATGGCTCACGTCCTCAACCTGGTGGTGCAGCGGTTCTTGGGCAGGTTCCCAGGCTTACAGGATGTCCTGAGGCAGGCCAGGAAAGTCTGTGTGCATTTCCGCCGATCTTATAATGCCAGTGCTCGGCTGTCTGAGCTGCAAAAGGAGCTGAACCTGCCCAAGAACCGCCTAATATGTGACATGCCCACCAGGTGGAACTCAACGTTGGCCATGCTGCAGCGACTGCACACACAGCAGAGGGCATCAATGAGTACCTTTGCGACTACGGCACCAGGACAGGGTCAGGGGAGCTTGTTTTTTTTTCCCCACGTCAGTGGAGCATGATCAGGGATGCATGCACTGTCCTCTCACCATTTGAGGAGGCCACGAGGATGGTGAGCAGTGACAGTGCATGCATCAGTGACACTGTCCCTCTTGTCCACCTGTTGGAGCATACGCTGCGTGGGATAATGGACAGGGCACTTGAGGCAGAACAGAGGCAGGAAGAGGAGGACTTCCTTGCCTCTCAAGGCCCCCTTTATCCGGACAGTGTTCCTTCTGTCCCACCCATCACACAGGAAGAGGATGAGGAGGAGGAGGAGGAGGAGGGGATTGTGTGAGCATGGAGGTGGAGCCTGGCACTCAGCATCAGCAGCAGCAGTCTTTTAGGGATGATGTACAGTCCCAACAAACCAGTGGACTTGTACGTGGCTGGGAGGAGGTGGCTGGCGATCATGTCATCCTCAGTGACCCAGAAGACTCCGGACCGAATGCCTCAGCTAACCTACGCTACATGGCCTCCCTGATTCTGCAAAGCCTGCGGAAGGATCCTCGTGTTCTTCGGATCAAGGAGAGGGACCATTACCAGCTGGCCACTCTCCTTGATCCGCGGTACAAGGGTAAGGTTGCAGAGGATGAGACATCTCAGGGAGGCCTTGCAGAAAGGTCTGTGCAACGCGTTCCAGAAACTGGGAGGTTACAAACTCCTGGTCCTGGGCGACGAGTTGCTGAGGCTTCGGTCAGTAGCAGAAGGAGCGGTGGGGAAGGTGGACGTCTGACCGATGCGTTCAGACAATTTTTTAGTCCGCAGCCCCAAGGTATGATCGGTTCCAGCAACCATCGCCAGCGTCTGATATACATGGTGCAGGAATACCTTGGGGCAAGGTCAGACTTGGACACCTTTCCCACCGAAAATCCTCTGGCTTACTGGGTCCTGAGGATGGATCACTGGCCAGAGCTTGCACAGTATGCAATTGAGCTACTGGCCTGTCCTGCCTCCAGCGTTCTTCCGAACGCACATTCAGTGCTGCTGGAGGATTTGTCACTGATCATAGGGTGCGCCTGTCCACCGCCTCGGTTGATCGACTGACTTTCATCAAAATGAATCAGTCTTGGATCACCACCAGCTACCAGGCACCTGAGGCGGATATAACCGAATAATTTATAATGTCACATCCCTTCAAGACTGCCTATGCTGATGCTGAGTGACTGTCCTCTTATGTTCACTGACTATCCTCTTCCTCCTCCTCAATGATCCATGCCACCACACCAGTGCCTAAGGCACAATTTTTCAGCCCCTGTTTAACAGGGGCGTGTACATACAATTTTTAGAAAAAAATGCTTCGCAACACGTGTGACTGCTGTGCTCCAAGTACAGTATCTGTGAGGGGTTGCAGTGTTGTGGCACCAGCACCAGTGCCTAAGGCACAATTTTTCAGCCCCTGTTTAACAGGGGCGGGTAATTACAATTTTTTAAAAAAATGCTTCGCAACACGTGTGACTGCTGTGCTCCAAGTACAGTATCTGTGAGGGGTTGCAGTGTTGTGGCACCAGCACCAGTGCCTAAGGCACAATTTTTCAGCCCCTGTTTAACAGGGGCGGGTAATTACAATTTTTTAAAAAAATGCTTCGCAACACGTGTGACTGCTGTGCTCCAAGTACAGTATCTGTGAGGGGTTGCAGTGTTGTGGCACCAGCACCAGTGCCTAAGGCACAATTTTACAGCCCCTGTTTAACAGGGGGGGGTAATTACAAATCTTGATCTAATAGTTCACAGCAGGGCCCATTCCTGCGCCCACCAAGAGTAACTATGAGGGCCTACAGTCTTGTGGCAACACCGTCCACCACCACCGCCAAAGGCCCAATTTTCTGCCCTGTTCATCAGGTGCTTGCAATTACAAATCTTGATCTAATAACTCACAGCAGGGCCCATTCCTGCGCCCACCAAGAGTAACTATGAGGGCCTACAGTCTTGTGGCAACACCGTCCACCACCACCGCCAAAGGCCCAATTTTTCTGCCCTGTTCATCAGGTGCTTGCAATTACAAATCTTGATCTAATAACTCACAGCAGGGCCCATTCCTGCGCCCACCAAGAGTAACTGTGAGAGCTTACAGTCTTGTGGCAACACCGTCCACCACCACCACCACCCCCAATTTTTCTGCCCTGTTCAACAGGTGCATGCAATTACAAATCTTGATCTATTAACTCACAGCAGGGCCCATTCCTGTGCCCACCAGTCTTGTGGCTACACCAACATCTAATAGGGCAAATTTCTGCAGAGTATATACGCCAGGCCCCCCTACTTTCAAACATCCAACTTACAAACGACTCCTACTTGCAAATGGAAAGAGAAAACAGGAAGTGAGAGGAAATCTACCCCTAGGAAGGGAAATTCTATCCTGTTAGATTTAATTTGGGAAAAAGGTATCTCCTCTCTACTGATACTTTATCACCAATCCTTGTTTCAATTAAACCCCACTTTTTCCAAAAACATTTGTCATTGGGACGGAAAGTGAGGTGACATGTTCTGAACAGATGTGCAAAGACAGCAAATGTTACAGGGGTGATAACCCCTCCCTATGTTCTCCAAAAAGCTTAAAAATAGATTTTTTGGGGATGGAGCTACACTTCATAATGTACCTGTTCAGATTCTACTTAAGAACAAACCTAAAGCCGCAAGTGGTTTTAAATGGCTTCTTTTTTTCCTTTACAAATGTCATTTTGTGCAAGGACAGTTCTAAACACGGGAAAAAGCAAAACGCTATGTGTGGTGGAAAACTAACACTACACATCACCCTGAACCCACCAACCCCACTGTGAAACATGGTGGTGGCAGCATCATGATGGGGGGATGCTTTTCTTCAGCAAGGGCAGGAAAGCTGGTCAGAGTTGATGGGAAGATGGATGGAGCCAAATACAGGGCAATCTTTAAAGAAAACCTGTTAAACCCCTTTCACACTGGAGAGTTTTGCAGGCGCTATAGCGTTAAAAATAGCACCTGCAAACTGCTCTAAAACAGCGCTCCATGCACTCCAATGTGAAAGCCAGAGGGATTTCACACTGGAGCGGTGCACTGGCAGAGCGTAAAAAAAAAGTCCTGCCAGCAGCTTCTTTGGAGCGGTGACCTCTTGAAATCAATGGGGCAACGCTGCGATATTAATGGGGCAAAACGCTGCTCCGGCTTCAAGACGCCTTACTTCTACCACCCTGTTATGCTAATTTGTTCATGGGGTATTGGGAAAAATCTCACATTTGGCATCGGAATATACTATGGGAGGTATATCAATGATGTACTCATTATTTGGGATGGGCCTCTTGATACCGTTGACAGATTTGTCTCTTATTGCAATGAGAATATGTTTGGTATCCACTTTACTCATGTAGTGGATGCTACCTCCTTGTTTTTTTTGTACCTTGAACTGGGTAGTGATTGAGATGGCAACATCACATCCAAAACCCATTTAAAGGAAACAGCTGGCAACTCCTATTTACACCAAAGGAGTTGCCACCACCCTAAATAAAAGGAGAATATTCCTTACAACCAATTCCGTAGGTTACGCAGAAACTGTAGCAGCACGAAAGATGATGACCAGGCAATCATATTGTCTAAAAAATTTCTAGAAAAAGGATATGCACCTCAGCATATTCAAAAGGCAATTGACCGATATAGAGAAGGTATCCAGAATATTAACATGTCCATATCGGTTAAAGAGCAATATGATACTCCTTTTATCACAACATATAATGATCAACATTGGGCCATTAAAAAGGCGGTCCAAAAACATTGGCCAATCCTAGGGCAGGATAAAGCACTTGGGAAAGTTCTCCCCAATAAATCACCAGTATTTTTTCGACGTGGGAATAATGTTAAGAGTTTAAATGCTCCCAACCGCCTCAAAGAAAAGCACAATTTGAAGATGCAGAATATTCCCCAATTCTTTAATATCATAGGGTGCTATAGATGTAAAGGTACCAAATGTAAAGCGTGTAGATTTATTTCTCATGGTCAAAAGTCATTCAACAGTAAAGATGGTCGTACGTTTTACATCAAAGAGTTTATATGTTGCAGTGCTCAGTTTGTTATTTATGCACTGAGGTGCCCGTGCGAATACCTCTATGTAGGTAGGACGGTGTGAGCGATGAGGACACGCTTTGGCGAACACCGTAGGTTTCTAGAGAAGGAGATTGAGACGCATAGTGTACCACGTCACTTTAAATACAAGCATGGGGGTAGTACTGAAGGTTTAGTATTTGGCATAGAGCAGATATCTATGTCTATCCCGGAAGGTAAATGATTTGCTTGTTTATGAAAATGCGAATCGTTTTGGATATTCACTTTAAATAGCATGACATCGTAAGGGTTAAATGAGGAGCTTGAAATAGGTGCCCTTATATGAGACATTTATTATATTACCCTACAGTGCCCCCTCCCCCCTCCTTCTTTAACAACAATAATAATCTATAATTTTTTTTTTCTTTTGAAATTATGAAAATACCAATGAATACTAATATATATATATATATATATATATATATATATATATATATATATATATATATATATATATATATATATACACACACACACACACACACACACACACACACACACACACACACACACACACACACACACACACACACACACACACACCCCCCCAAAAAAATCAAACATTTTAAATATTTTAAAATATATTTTAAATAAATTTTAATAAATAAAAGCTAAAAATTAAATACTATAAATTATATACAAATATGAAATATTAGCAATCATACCTAAATGATGTCTAGGATAGAGTATTATTACAATATACTATGAATCCAATGAAAAATCAAGTTAGACGTACCGGTAACTTGTTTTCCAAGAGTCTTTCAGGACAGCACCTGAGAGAGTGACTCCTCCCCTTGTCCATAGGAAACACCTCTTCCACCAAACTTTAAAAGGAGGCTCCTTCCCACACATAGTCAGTTGTAGTAGAGAACCTCCGGCACCAAACTGGAACACATAATCGAGATATGGTTAGTCACAGTAATATATATATATATAAATACATTAGGGCGGGATGCTGCTGTCCAGAAAGACTCTTGGAAAACAAGTTACTGGTAAGTCTAACTTGATTTTTCCCTAATCGTTTTTTAGGACAGCACCTGAGAGGATAATAGAGACTTACCCCCTTAGGGAGGGACCACAGCCTGCAGAACCTTTCTGCCAAAAGCCTGGTCTTCTGCTGACAGGAGGTCCAGCCTGTAATGACGGACAAATGTTGACAGATTTGACCACGTAGCCGCCTTACAGATCTGATCTGGAGTGGCACCAGCTCTTTCTGCCCATGTAGTGGCCTGAGCCCTAGTTCAATGAGCCCTAATCCCCCTAGGGGGGATTGACCCATCTCATTGGGGCGGCACAGTGGTGTAGTGGTTAGCACTCTCACCTAGCAGTAAGAAGAGTCGCTGGTTCGAATCCCAACCACGACACTACCTGCCTGGAGTTTGCATGTTCTCCCTGTGCCTGCGTGGGTTTCCTCCGGGTACTCCGGTTTCCTCCCACAATCCAAAGACATGCAGGTAGGTTAATTGGCTTCTGTCCAAAAAAAAAAAATCGGCCCTAGTATATGAATGGGGACCTTGGATTGTGGGCTCCTTGAGGGTAGGGACCAATGTGAGTGTGCAATGTACAGGGATAGGGACAATTGTAGACACTCAGGATGGACTGATGTCTTTATTCAACCTTACTAACTATGAAACTAACTATGAAACTATGAAACTATTGTAGGCAATCGAAATAGCTGTCTTGATCCATCTAGCCAAGGAAGCCTTAGATGCTTGCTTGCCTTTCTTGTTTCCAGAAAAGAGAACAAATAAAGAGTCTGAAACTCTAAAACCTCCTGTAACTTCCAAATAATGTAACAAGGTACGTCTCAAGTCCAGGTTGTGGAACTGCTCTTCCTTTTTGCTCTTAGGGTTAGAACAGAAAGTTGTGAGGATAATCTCCTGGGATCTGTTCTGGGAGCTTGCTACCTGCGGCAAAAACCCTGGATCTACTTTTAGGACAATTCTATCTGAAAAAAATGATAGGAAAGGCTCTTTCACTGACAGAGCGTGCAGTTCGCTAATCCTTCTAGCTGAAGTGATTGCAACAAGTAAAATTGTTTTAAGGGTTAAATTCTTTAGGGAAATGCTCTGCAAGGGCTCAAATGGCTCCTTAGTAAGGGCAAGACCACGGAGAGGTCCCATCTGGGGAAATACCTTACTGGAACTGGTCTGGACCTGGAGAGTGCTTTGAAAAATCTCTTAATCAGGGATACTGAGGATAAGGATCTCTCTAGGCAGACCCCTAGGGCTGTTACCTGCACTTTAAGAGTGCTAACGGCGAGCCCTCTATCTGCCCCTTTTTGCAGGAATTCCAGAACCGAGACTAGGTTCTCAACCTCTCTATGTTCTGCATGACAAAAGGACGCATAGACCTTCCAAACCTTGGCATAAATGGCCCTGGTTACCCTTTTTCTGCTGGAGAGCAATGTGGAAATTAACCTTTCCGAAAAGCCTTTGCTTTTTAGCAATAGCTCCTCAGATACCAAGCAGTGAGTTTTAAACTGCTTACATCTGGATGATGCACTGGCCCCTGAGTTAACAAATCTGGCCTCAGCGGGAGGTGCCAACCTGGTTTGACTGCCAACTGTAGGACCAAAGAAAACCAAGCTCTCTTTGGCCAAAATGGGGTGATTAGGATTACTGGTACCCCTTCTTTTTGTATTTTTCTCAGCACCAGTGGAATTAACTGAAAAGGGGGAAAAGCGTACCCCAGGTGAAAATTCCACTGATGTGCTAAGGCGTCTGTCCCCTGAGAACCGTTGTTTCTCTGGAGGGAGAAAAATTGAGGAAGCTGGGTGTTCCGTCTTGAGGCAAACAGGTCTATCTGCGGAAGGCCCCAGGTTCTGTAGATTAGAGCGAACACCTCAGTGTTTAGGCTCCATTCTGCTTCCTGTACTGTCTGTCGGCTTAGATAATCCGCTACCTCGTTCAACATGCCTTTTAGGTGGACTGCGGATAGAGACAGTAGACTGGTTTCTGCCCAATCCAGAATCTCTACCGACAGTAGGTGCAAGGACCTGCTCCTTGTGCCTCCGTTTGTTCAAATAGGCTACTGTAGTGGCATTGTCTGAAAGTATCTGGACATGGCACCCTAGGAGGTTTGGGGAGAAGGCAGCTAATGCTGCAGCGACTGCTCTTAGTTCTCTTCAATTTGACGACCTTCTGGATTCGTCCTGAGACCATGTCCCCTGTGCCAAGTCCTGACCCGTGTGCGCCCCCCAGCCCCACATACTGGCGTCTGTTGTGACCACCTTTTCTGTCGGGAAGGACCAAAGAAGACCTTCCTGCAGAACTTCCTGACCTCTCCACCACCACAGGGAGCGTCTGACCCTGGAGGGAATCCTTACCCTGGTGTCGAGGCTCTCTGTCCTGTGGTCCCATGTTCCTAAGAGGAACCTCTGGAGGGGCCTGAAATGCCTCCTTGCCCACTGGGTGGCTGGCATTGAAGAGGTCAAAGTCCCCAAAACTGACATAATTCTTCTCACCGAAACCTGTTGGTTCGTCTGAAGAGTCGATACCGCCCTCTGAATCCTGACCTTTTTCTCCTCCGGGAGAAAAAATTTTCTGTTCCACCAAATCTATTCGGAATCCCAGAAAGAGTATCTGCTGGGCTGGACTGAGATTCGATTTTGGGACGTTCACTAGCCACCCCAGTGCCTCCAAGTGACCGCGGGCCAGATCCTCCTGCAACCTCTCCCTGGATGGGGTGAAGAAGAGGAGGTCGTCCAGGTACAGGATTACCACAACCCCCTGGAGACGAAGGGGGGCGAGGGCCTCTGCCATAACCTTCGTAAAAATATGAGGAGCTGACGAAAGGCCGAAGGGAAGGGCCCTGAACTGCAGGTGTACAATCTCCATGCCCATGTTCACCGCAAATCTCAAAAACCTTTGAGACTGAGGAGCTATGGGGATATGCAGGTAAGCATCTTTGAGCTCGATTGATGCCATGAAGCATTCTTTGGTCAGCATGTTCCTGACCGTGAAAATTGAATCCATACAAATTTTTTTTGTAACGGACTGACTTGTTCAGAGGTTTTAGGTTGAGAATTAACCTGTAGCTCCCTGATGGCTTCTTTATTAGAAAAATATGAGAGTAGAACCCCCTGCCCCGTTCCTCTGGGGATACCGAAACAATGACCCTCTGGTGTCTCAGATCCTTTAAAAGGTTCTTCATGGCCAGGGCCTTTGTGATATCCCTTGAAAGGTTTGTCACATAGAATCTTTCTGGCGGGGGGCTCCAAAAACTCTATTTTGTAACCCTGGGACAGCATGTCCAGAATATACTGATTCTCTGTCATGCTGGCCCAAGGGGGGAGAAAACCCTGCAGTCTTCCCCCTACTGGTAAGTCCAAGTCATTGGGTTTTGCCGGGGGTCGCAGGAGGATGGAAAAGGACATTTCCCTTTCCCTTCTGCGACGCCCAGTTCCTTCTTTTTTCCTGGGGTCTGCTGCTTTCCTGAGCCCTTTGGGGACGAAAAAACGTTTTAACTGGTTGTTTTTTCTTTTTGATAGGAAAAGACTTTTTATCCACTGTCCTATCTAACACAGCGTCTAAGTCAGGGCCAAACAGCAAATCCCCCTGAAACGGGATTCCACAAAGTTTATTTTTGGATGCTGCGTCTCCCGGCCAGGTTTTTAGCCATAAAGCCCTTCTGGCCGAGTTAGCCAAGGCTGCAGATCTAGCCGCCATCTTAATAGACTCTGCTGAGGCATCAGATATATATGCTACAGCTGCGGAGAGGGTCGAGAAGGACTCCAAAATTTCTTGTTTTGGGGAGTCTGCTGAAATATGGGCCTTGAGTTGGTTCAACCAGAACTCCATACTCCTAGAAACGACTGTAATCGCCATAACAGGTTTTAGGTTTCCCATAATGGATTGCCAAGCTCTCTTTAGCTGCAGATCCATCCTCTTATCCATGGGGTATTTTAATACTCCCATGTCTTCAAAGGCTAAGTCAGTTGATCTGGAGACCTGGGATAAGGCGGCATCAAGTTTGGGATTCTTATTCCAAACCTCCGCCGGGTCTTCGTTTTTTAGGAAAAAAAGGCTTCCTTTCTGGCTCTGCCCACTCCCTCTTAATAGCCTCAGAAATGACTGGGTGCACTGGGAAACTGCGATTCTTAGGTTCGCTGAGTCCTGCGTACATTTTGTCATGCAGGGACAACTCCTTTCTTTCCTCCTCTAGACCCAGTGTAGTATAAAATTGCCTTTAACAGGCCATCTACCTGCTCCAAAGACAATTTAAATTTAGAAGGGAATTCCTCACCTTCTTCCTCCCCCTCAGATTCTTCTCTAGACTGGGTGGGGGAATGTCCCTTTTGGGTCAGAGATAACTCAGTCTCTACCGACGGAATCACAGGTGAGCCTAGGGAGGATTGTGAGGCAGAAGGTTGACTCAGGGATGGGTTCACTAGTGAAGAGCGGAAGGACTGGATAGTCGCATCAAGCTCCTTTTTGACTGATGCAATCAAGTCGCTGCAAGCAGAGGAAGCTTCTTCTTTCACTAGCGCATCTATGCAGGACTGACAAAGTCTTCTTCCATCCCTCTGGTAACTTTGCTTTACATGAGGGGCATGTTCTTTTTGCCACTGGATCAGAGCTCTTGGCCTGCCGTGAGACAAAAGGAGAAACCCACCCCAGTGAGACAACCCGTCCCTATTTGTAAAAGGCTCACCACAGGTGCACAATGAAAAAAGAAAACTGCTTCATGTGCCCAGACAGGCCTCTGCCACCGGGGGGGGGGGGGGGGGGCGGGGGGGTAGGAGAGAGAGACCTGCCATCGTGTCCATCGAGGAGCGCAGCGATACTGTGTGGCTAAAAAAATGCCGGTTCCGGACTCCAATAGTGCCAGTGTGCCGGACCGGAACCGCCTTAAGAAGATCAGCAGCCCTGTTCCTCGCTTCTCCCCCTGCGATTTCCGGCGGAAATGACGCCGCACGCCTGCTTCGTAGGCCCCGCCCCCTTCCGGCGGATGGAGCACAGCATGCCATCCCCAAGATGGTGGCGGTGTTTTACATGCAGCAAGCGGTGGACCGGCAAAAACAAACGGTCGCCGCTGTGTTACACCGCTGCCCGGGGGCAGAAACCATGGCAATCCAGACTCCAGTGAGCCACTTGAAGAGGGAGAAGGAGCCCAGCCAGCAGCATCGTTCACATCGCTGTGGAATGGGAGGAACAGCTCTCCTGAGGTAAAGAAAAAAATTGGTGGAGTAGGATACCTAGGCTCTCAGGACAGCACCTAAGAGCTCTGATCTCCCACGAAGTGTTCCCTCCGGAGGAAACACAAAAACTGACTGTGTGAGAAGGAGCCTCCTTTTAAAGTTTGGTGGAAGAGGTGTTTCCTATGGAAAAGGGGAGGAGTCACTCTCTCAGGTGCTGTCCTGAAAGACAATTAGGGAAATATATGTTAATGTTCTATTGTTGATAATACTATATATAAATGGCAGCATATTTTATATATATTTTTAACAATTTTAAATAGTATGTGATGGGATTATTCGTATTATATACTATTTTTTTTATATTAAAGGTAGTTGTAATCAATGTATATAGTTTCATAGTTTGTAAGGTTGAATAAAGACACCAGTCCATCCAGTTCAACCTGAGTGAGTGTCTACAATTGTCCATATCCCTGTACATCACACACTCACATCAGTCCCTACCCTCAAGGAGCCCACAATCCAAAGTCCCCATTCATATACTAGGGCCAATTTTTGGACAGAAGCCAAATAACCTACCTGCATGTATTTGGATTGTGGGAGGAAACCGGAGTACCCGGAGGAAACCCACGCAGGCACAGGGAGAACATGCAAACTCCAGGCAGGTAGTGTCGTGGTTGGGATTTGAACCAGCAACCCTTCTTACTGCTAGGACTGCAGAGTGCTAACCACTACACCACTGTGTCGCCATGTAATGCCATTGGATAACTAGGAGGAGGGGTGTGGGGTGTCACGTACATAGGAACAGGAGAGGCGATGAAGGTGTTACCTGAAGAAGGAGGCTGCGCCTCCAAAACATGTTGTCGTAGCAACCGTTTTCATGTGTGATTGAGGAGACAGCAGACTCACCGCGATTCCCCCTTCCGGCCACGAGTGACGTCATGCAGCGCTGGCTGGTCTGTGCGACTGTTGAGCGGTGTGTGAGATGAAGAAGTAGGTTCCTACTACTAACAGCAATATCCCTTCACTAAACCGCAAGTCCCTGTGAGCCAATTGATTTATACAGACCAGGAGAGAAAGCTTGAATCGAGCTGTACATGTAATCCTCGATTTTTTTATTTACAATTTATTATTAAAAAGCGGTATTACACTAGGGAAGATTTGCGCTCACTCTTCCTTTGTACATTTTCAGATTTATGTCCACCACCCAGTGGATTTGTGAGAGAGCCGCAGGGCCTAGAGCAAGAGAACATCCATATAGACTGACTTTGTGGAGACAGCGCTGATTTTGGTTTGTTTTGTGCATTTCGACATATCAATATAGATATCCAGCATGATATTTTTCCCCATTGAGATCTGATGCGTTTTCAAAATGTTCCTTTCATTTTTTTTGATCAGTGTATATCTGGTGAGTGAGAGCCACATTGGGGGAGCATTGAGGAGCACAAGTGTTCATCATTAATGGCAAAGGAATCAAACCTTATTTTGGACTGCATTATATAATCTGACTTTTAAGTACATACACTTATGTTTGGAGGGCACTTTATAAGAAATTTGTACACAGTGGGTTGTAACAAAGAGAGGGAGGGGTTTTATAGTTTTGATATAATGTATTCATGGCTCGGTTTAAGTGAATGTACCCAATGGGAATTACACTGTGAATTGCACAGGGACATATTCGTTATATTTTCTTTTAATGTGTGTGGGAGGTGTATCATTACACAAGTTTTTATTTTTTTTTCACTTTCTAGTGCCGCATCACATTTATATTTATTCACTATATATCCAGGAGGATATAGAGGTGTTCAGCAGCTGGTAGAATTGGGCAGCTATAGTGTGGGAGCATCAGTTTTAAATTATCAAACATTGGGGTTTATTTACTAAACGAAAATCCATTTTGCACTGCAAGTGCATTTGGAAGTGCAGTCATTGTAGATCTGAGGGGGACATGCAAGGGAATAATAATATATATCTATATATATAGATATATAAAAAATAAAAAAAACAGCATTTTTGCTTGTACCTGATTGGATGATAAAAAAAATCAGCAGATCTTCCCCCTCAGATCTACAGCCACTGCACTTCCAAGTGCACTTGTAGTGCAAAGTGGATTTGCCTTTAGTAAATCAACCCCATTGTGTTTAATATATCCTTAATGATTGTTGTGCTCCCATCCTCAAAGATGCATGGAGGATTTTAGGACCCCCTACAACAGTTTCAACAAGATTGATAGCAGTTAAAGTCTCCTAATCATGTTTGACTACATGGTATAAGATACTTTATAGAGGGATCCATTATAAAGGAGGGCTTCAAATGTATTCAAACACAGTCTTTAAAAAAAGAGTGATGCACGGTTTTAATGCATGTATATTTAAATAAAAGTTGGTTCTTTTACTGGATATTTTGGTGTAATACTCCATATATATTATATACATATATACACACATAGTATCTCATTAAAGTGAGTACACCCCTCACATTTTTGTAAATATTTTATTATATGTTTTCATGTGACAACACTGAATAAATGACACTTTTCTACAATGTAAAGTAGCAAGTGTACAGCTTGTATACCATACAAGAATTGTTGCTCTACATAAAGTTGGCCTAGGCTATAAGAAGATTGCCAAGACCCTGAAACTGAGCTGCAGAAGTGGCCAAGACCATACAGCAGTTTAACAGGACAGGTTCCACTCAGAACAGGCCTCGCCATGGTCGACCATAGAAGTTGAGTGCACGTGGTCAGCGTCATATCAAGAAGGTTGTCTTTGGGAAATAGACGCATGAGTGCTGCCAGCATTGCTTCAGAGGTTGAAGGGGTGGGGGGGGGGGGGGGGGGGTCAGTCTGTCAGCGCTCAGACCATATGTTGCACACTGCATCAAATTGGTCTGAATGGCTGTCATCCCAGAAGGAAGCCTCTTCTAAAGATGATGCACAAGAAAGCTTGCAAACAGTTTGCTGGAGACAAGCAGACTAAGGACATGGATTACTGGAACCATGTCCTGTGGTCTGATGAGACCAAGATAACATTTATTTGATTCAGATGGTGTCAAGCCTGTGTGGCGATAACCAGGGGAGGAGTATAAAGACAAGTGTGACTTGCCTAGAGTCAAGCATGGTGGTGGAAGTTTCATGGTCTGGGGTTGCATGAGTGCTGCAGACACGGGGGAGCTACAGTTCATTGAAGGAACCATGAATGCCAACGTACTGTGACATACTGAAACAGAGCATGATCCACTCCCTTCAGAGATTGGGCCGCAGGACAGTATTCCAAAATGATAACTTCCCCAAACACAACTCCAAGACGACCACTGCCTTACTAAAGAAGCTGAGGGTAAAGGTGATGGACTGGCCAAGCCTGTCTCCAGATCTAAACCCTATTGAGCATCCTCAAACAGAAGGTGGAGGAGTGCAAGGTCTCCAACAGCCACCAGCTCCGTGATATCATCATGGAGGAGTGGAAGAGGACTCCTGTGGCAACCTGTGAAGCTCTGGTGAACTCCATGCCCAAGAGGGTTAAGGCAGTGCTGGAAAATAATAGTGGCCACACTAAATATTGACACTTTGGGCCTAATTTGGACATTTGCACTTAGGGGTGTACTCACTTTTGTTGCCAGCAGTTTAGACATTAATGGCTGTGTGTTGAGTTATTTTGAGGGGACAGCAAATTTACACTGTAATACAAGCTGTATGCTCACTACTTTACATTGTAGCAAAGTGTAATTTCTTCAGTGTTGTCACTATATGTCAAAAATATAATAAAATATTTTCAAAAATGTGAGGGGTGTACTCACTTTTGTGAGAGGTTTGGGGGAGAGGTTTGTTTACACTTACCACACACCATTTACTGATCTCTATTTTTTGTCCTGGCGATCACTGTCACGGAAACAGATAAGGATGAAAAAAAAAAAAAAAATCACACATTTTCCCCAGGACCAGTTGAAGAGAAATGTAGAGGATGAAGGAAACATTTTTTTCCAAAACTGGGCTTCAAATATGTGAACCCTCACCTTTTTAAACAACCCATTCAGTTTTAAGTAGAGAGGAAGGACAAAAGATTTGTTTATACATATACTGTAAAAACATTATAAACACCTGTTTTTCCCTTCATTACAGTATAAGTGATCACATACTCTGAGCTGCATAAGGAGCTCAGAAAGCTGGGGGAGAAGAAACAGCAGTACATTGATCTTCCCAGTGAATGGCTGTGCAGGAGTGTTGTACATCAGCACAAGTATGATTACTGGAGGAGAGCATGCAGGGTTCTCCGCACAGCCATAAAACGGACCACGCTGTGCTCTCCTGCCTCGTGTGGTCAGTTTTTAATAAGAAAGCACAGGGATTGGCAGGAGCACCAGGTATTTTACACAAAGGAAGCATTGCCACGAGAAAAGGATACTTTTTCGTACAAATACATGGTACAGCAGGCACATATCTGGAATATGAAATGTTGAGTTTACTTATTTTTGAATTGTTTTTCATTGCCATGTTTGGATGTAGCTAAAACGATTTTCAACCAACTACTGACAGTAACATTAGTGAAAACGGCAGTTTATTTTATTTGATAGTTAATGTAAACACAGCTCAAACAGCAGTGCGACAATATAAAAATAGGTCAGATTCATTGCACATTACATGACTTATTTTAGTTAAGCTTTGCATAAAAGTATAAATTAGAAATATTGCCATTTCATACACAAACGGTGATAACCATAATAAATGTGTATAACGTAAAAGACACCAAAAGGCAGGTAAAAAAGATGGACAGGAATTGTGTCTGTACTGCTTATAGCAAAGATATTGCCTGCTTGGGAAATGAAGCAATGTCCGAATCACTTCGCAGCAGTTTCTATGTCAGTGTCCAATAAAGTTTGAATCTTACTGTGGGCATACAGTGCAGGATTTCCACACTTATAGCAAAGATAGATTGTGCTTTCTGTCACTCGGAAAGGAATATGCTTCTAATGATTTTGAAGTGGATCATAGTGTATATATACATAGATCAATATATTATTCGGTTTACCATTGACCCCAAATAGAGATCTAATGATCCCTGCTGCCTCCTCTTAATTTATGTTGATTTTCATGATTTACAGTGCCTTGCAAAAGTATTCACCCCCTTGGCTTTTTACCTATTTTGTTACATTACAGCCTATTTAGTTCAATGTTTTTTTTTTTTAACTGAATTATATATTTGATGGATCAGAACACAAAATAGTCTAAGTTGGTGAAGTAAAATTAGAAAAATATATACATAAAACAATTTTTCAGTAATAAAAAATGATAATTGGCATGTGCGTATGTATTCACCCCCTTTGTTAAGAAGCCCATAAAAAAACTCTGGTGCAACCAATTACCTTCAGAAGTCACATAATTAGTGAAATGATGTCCACCTGTGTGCAATCTAAGTGTCACATGATCTGTCATTACATATACACACCTTTTTGAAAGGCCCCAGAGGCTGCAACACCTAAAGCAAGAGGCACCACTAACCAAACACTGCCATGAAGACCAAGGAACTCTCCAAACAAGGGACAATGTTTTGAGAAGTACAAGTCTGGGTTAGGTTATAAAAAAAATTATCTAAATCTTTGATGATCCCTAGGAGCACCATCAAATTTATCATAACCAAATGAAAAGAACATGGCACAACAGCAAACCTGCCAAGAGATGGCCGCACACCAAAACTCACGGATCGGGTAAGGAGGGCATTAATCAGAGAGGCAGCACAGAGACCTAAGGTAACCCTGGAGGAGCTGCAGAGTTCCACAGCAGAGACTGGAGTATCTGTACATAGGACGACAATAAGCCGTACGCTTCATAGAGTTGGGCTTTATGGCAGAGTGGCCAGAAGAAAGCCACTACTTTTAGCAAAAAACAAAATGGCATGTTCTCCTTTTAAAAAAAGGCATGTGGGAGACTCCCAAAATGTACGGAGGAAGGTGCTCTGGTCTGATGAGACTAAATTTTAACTTTTTGGCCATCAAAGAAAACGCTATGTCTGGGGCAAACCCAACACATCACATCATCCAAAGAACACCATCCCCACATTGAAACATGGTGGTGGCGGGACTGGGAAACTGATCAGAGTTGAGGGAAAGATGGATGGTGCTAAATACAGGGATATTTTTGGGCAAAACCTGTACCACTCAGTGTTTGATTTGAGGCTGGGACGGAGGTTCACCTTCCAGCGGGACAATGACCCCAAACACACCGCTAAAGCAACACTTGAGTGGTTTAAGGGGAAACATGTAAATGTGTTAGAATGGCCTAGTCAAAGCCCAGACCTCAATCCAATAGAAAATCTGTGGTCAGACTTAAAGATTGCTGTTCACAAGCGCAAATCATCCAACTTGAAGTAGCTGAGCAGGTTTGCAAGGAGGAATGGGCAACAATCCCAGTGGTAAGATGTGGCAAGCTCATAGAGACTTATCCAAAGTGACTTGGAGCTGTAATAGCCACAAAAGGTGGCCCTACAAAGTATTGACTTTAGGGGGGTGAATAGTTATGCACATTGACTTTTTCTGTTATTTTGTCCTATTTGTGGTTCGCGTCACAATAAAAAAAAAAAAAAAATGCATCTTCAAAGTTGTGGGCATGTTCTGTAAATTAAATGATGCAAATCCTCAAACAATCCATGTTAATTCCAGGTTGTGAGGCAACAAAACACGAAAAATGCCAAGGGGGGGTGAATACTTTTGCAAGGCACTGTATATTAATTCCAGCATATCAAGATACTAAGGCCAAATTGCTAAAAATATTGCTCCCTTTCATATTATACACTGCAAAATCTTAAAAACAAATTTAAAAAAAAAAAAAAAAGGAAAAAAAAAATTGCCTTTACAACCCTTGAGAGAGAATTACATAAAGGACTCTCAACCCCAGCTTCTCCTAGAGAATATATATTTCAGCTACAGTGCAGCTTGTTGGCTAAATCTGAAATTGCTCCTACTCCAGCTACACTCAATAAGGCTTCCATTAGTGTTTTATGTCCCAAACATACAACAGGGGCAATGACATATGGACAATCAAACAAGCTGCACTTTAACAGAAATGTTTACAACACGATCACATAACCGACACTCCCAATCATGGATGAAAGAGTGTGGTGGAAGTAGCTCACTCCCATTGCTCCTTTAACATTGCCCAAACTTGGATCTGTCCATTTTATGAAAGAAAAAAAAAAATGGGAGGATGAGCAGGATCCAACAGCTCCTTAAAATTTGAATAAAGTGGACCTCTGCACATGTACATTCTTGATGATCCACAATATTCAGCAACAATATACATTATAAAGAAGAAACCTCTAACTTTTCTCATTACAAAGCAGTCCCTGAGCTCCAGTCTAGTTAATTCCCAAGGCTGAGAAGACACCACCAGTCTGCAGCAGGCAGGGGGAAGCATTTCATCAGTCTTTTCAATCCCAGCAAACACACAGCAACATTACAATTTTGTAGAAAGTAACTAAAAGGCTTCAGTAAGGGGCCGATCTGTCAGATGTGTGTGAACACAGCTAAGAACTGCTCAGGGCACAAGGATTTATATGATTGTGTTGTCCCAAAAAGTGAGCATCTCAGAGATCAGGAATTACTGTAGATCCTCAATTTGGATAATGTCTCAACAAATATGTCACCTATCCTACTGGTCAGACAACTTTATGAAGACAGACATAGTAAGGGGAATCAATGTTATAACTGTGAGAGATAATAATAAATACCAGTAGGAGTTGTACACATTATATATATATATATATATATATATATATATATATATATATATATATATATATATATACTTGCATGTCATATGCATTTAAAATATATCCAATGCTAGGCCCACTTTAAGAAAAGTACTCTGAAGTAGGTACCTCTTATAGTAGTAACTCTGCTGCTGTCTTTAAAGCTGAGCTCTGGGCACATGTTTTCCCCATGCAGTAGGGCTGTGCCTGCATTGCATGGGTTAACTGCTGTTTTTCTAAGGGAGAGGTAAGCTGAGATATGCTTATCTAATCCTCCAATCTTCCCAGCACAAGTCTGGCACCCCCGCATTCCAGCGTTCTTGAATAATGCACTGTTCCTGATGTCATCATCCCTAGAGCAGGCTCCATACATCAGGAACAGTTCACTGCTGGACCGTGGGGGAGTGCAGTTTATCGGAGGATCGAAGGATGGAGAAAGCATACAGTAGCAGTTGACCCGTGTAGTGCAGGCACAGCCCCTGTATGGTTAAAAAAAAAAAAAAAAAAATTTTGACCGGAGCTGGGCTTTAAAGGAATGATGATACATAAATTAGTTCTAACACGACTAAGCTGTGTCTTAGTAAAATGTAGTAACAGGATTTAAATTGGTTATCAAACTGAGAAGTAATACCAATGGTGGCAAGAGGTTCTGCAGTTTGGAAAAGACCTGGGCAGTTAAATTACATTTTTGATGATATCATCCTCAAAAGAACAGTCGATTGGACAAGGAGGTTAGTTAGAAAACAATTATTTCATTTCAGCATTACCAAATTACTGTGACTGTACAGAAGTGAAAATCTATGAGTAATAGCCTTTTCTTGCAGTACATGATGGGACACAGAGTAATGGGTGTGTACAGGGAAGGAAGTTTCAGGAATAGCTTCCAAAGGCTGGTCATGGTTTTGGAAAAAGCTGGGTCACTGTGTAGCCACAGACTGTCATATGGGTCCTGCCTGTGAAGGTGTTTTTTGGCTTCTCTCTGCAGACAGTCTCTTCAAACGTTCTGTATAGAAACCATTGAAATCCAACCTGTGAAATAAAGTGTTTATTACAATCCAGTCATCTAGGCAATATTGCTTATACCATATACAATTCTCAGTAATGTACAGTATGTTCCTTCACCAACATGTTATGGCAGAATTATAAAGATATAGAGAAAAGATGTGAATTTGTAGGGTAAGTTAAAGGAACACAAAATGTCACCACTTATTTTCCCAAAATAAGAAAATAAAAAGCATAAATTAGGCTGTTCATACAGTGCCTTAAAAAAGTATTCATACCCTTGAAATGTTCCACATTTTGTCATGTTACAACCAAAATGTAAATGTATTTTATTGGGATTTTATGTGATAGACCAACACAATAGGTTCATAATTGTGAAGTGGAAGGAAAATGATAATAGGATTTTTACAACAGCTTACCTGTAAAATCCTTTTCTTGAAGTACATCATGGGACACAGAGCCTTAAGTAATTACTTAATGGGTTATAAGCCACCTTCAGGTGATGGACACTGGTATACCCAATCCAGGATGTTCACTCCCTATATAACCCCTCCTCCTTCCAGGAGCACATCAGTTTTTGTAGTAAAGCAATATACTTAAATCCCAAAAAAGAGCGGAGGGACCGCTGTGTCCCATGATGTACTCCAAGAAAAGGATTTTACAGGTAAGCCGTTATAAAAATCCTATTTTCTTTATCGTACATCATGGGACACAAAGCCTTAAGTAATTAGTTAATGGGACGTCCCATAGCAATGCTACTTGAGGGGAGGGAGACACAACCCAGAGGGTACCCCCAGACTTGAGGACCTATACAGCAGCCTGCAGCACAGTGCACCTGAAGGCGATATCCTCATACCTCCTTACATCCACCTGATAAGATTTTGTGAATGTATGCACTGAAGACCAAGTTGTGGCCTTACAGATCTGAGCCATGGAGGCCTGATGACGCACAGCCCAAGAAGCACTAACCGCCCTGGTAAAGTGTGCCTTAACTTGAAAAGGGGGAATCTTACCCCTTAAATTATACGTTTGAATTATAACTTGCCGAATCCACTTAGCGACACTGCCTGTCCTTTCTTAGGACCCTCTGACAGAATAAATAAGGTATCAGTCTTACAAATCTGAGCAGTTGCCTTTAACCACTTCAGCCCCGGACCAATTGTCAGCTTAAGGACCAGGGTCTTTTTTCAATTTCGCACTGCACTACTTTAACTGGTAATTGTGCGGTCATGCAGTTTTGTAACGAAACGAAATTTGCGTCCTTTTCTTCCCACAAATAGAGCTTCTTTTGATGGTATTTGATTGCCTCTGTGATTTTTATTTTTTGCGATATAAACGGAAAAAGAGCGAAAATTTTGAAAAAAAAAGAGATTTTCTACTTTTTGTTATAAGAAAAATCTAATAAACTCAATTTTAGTCAAACATTTGGGCCAAAATGTATTCAGCCACATGTCTTTAGTAAAAAAAAATGCCAATAAGCGTATATTTATTGGTTTGCGCAAAAGTTATAGCGTCTACAAACTAGAGTACATTTTCTGGAATTTACACCGCTTTTAATTTATGACTGCCTATTTCATTTCTTGAGGTGCTAAAATGGCAGAGAAGTACAAAACCCCCCCCCAAATGACCCCATTTTGGAAAGTAGACACCCCAAGCTATTTGCTGAGAGGCATGTTGAGCCCATTGAATATTTTTTTTTTTTAGTCCCAAGTGATTGAATAAAGACAAAAATAAAAAATAATTTTTTTTTCTTCAAAAAGTTGTCACTAAATGATATATTGCTCACACATGCCATAGTTATATGTGGAATTGCACCCCAAAATACATTTTGCTGCTTCTCCTGAGTATGGGGATACCACATGTGTGGGACTTTTTGGGAGCCTAGCCGCGTACGGGGCCCCGAAACCCAAGCACCGCCTTCAGGATTTCTAAGGGTGCAAATTTTTGATTTCACTCCTCACTACCTATCACAGTTTCGAAGGCCATAAAATGCCAAAATAGCACAAAACCCCCCAAATGACCCCATTTTGGAAAGTAGACACCCCAAGCTATTTGTTGAGAGGCATGGTGAGTATTTTACAGCTCTCATTTGTTTTTGAAAATGAAGAAAGTAAAGAAAAAAAAATTTTTTTTTTTCTTTTTTCAATTTTCAAAACTTTGTGACAAAAAGCGACATCTGCAAAATACTCACAATACCTCTCAGCAAATAGCTTGGGGTGTCTACTTTCCAAAATGGGGTCATTTTGGGGGGTTTTATGCCATCTGGGCATTCCATGGCCTCCAAAACTGTGATTGGCAGTGAGAAGTGAAATAAAAAAAAATTACTCCCTTAGAAAGCCTGAAGGCGGTGCTTGGTTTTTGGGGTTCCGTACGCAGCTAGGCTCCCAAAAAGTCCCACACATGTGGTATCCCCGTACTCAGGAGAAGCAACAGAATGTATTTTGGGGTGTATTTCCACATATGCCCATGACATGTTTGAGCAATATATCATTTAGTGACAACTTTTTGTAAAAAAAAATATATATATTTTTTTTTTTTCATTATTCAATCTCTTGGGACAAAAAAAAAAAAATATTTAATGGGCTCAACATTGCTCTCAGCAAATAGCTTGGGGTGTCTACTTTCCAAAATGGGGTCATTTGGGGGGGGTTTGAACTGTCCTGGCATTTTATGCACAACATTTAGAAGCCTATGTCACACGTCACCCACTCTTCTAACCACTTGAAGACAAAGCCCTTTCTGACACTTTTTGTTTACATGAAAACATATTTTTTTTTTGCAAGAAAATTACGTTGAACCCCAAAACACTATATATATTGTTAAAGCAAAGGCCCTACAGATTAAAATGGTGGGTGTTGCATTTTTTTTTTCCACACAGTATTTGCGCAGCGATTTTTCAAACGCATTTTTTGTGGAAAAAATACACTTTTTTTTTATTTTAATGCACTAAAACACACTATATTGCTCAAATTTTTGATGAAATAAAAAAATATGATCTTAGGCCGAGTACATGGATACCAAACACGACATGCTTTAAAATTGCGCACAAACACGCAGTGGCGACAAACTACATACATTTTTAAAAGCCTTTAAAAGCCTTTACATGATACCACATTAGATTCACGGAGGAGGTCTACTGCTAAAATTACTGCCCTCGATCTGACCTTCGCGGTGATACCTCACATGCATGCTGCAATTGCTGTTTACATATGACGCCAGACCAACGCTTGTGTACGCCTTTGCGCAAGAGAAGGGGGGGCAGGGGTGCTTTTTTTTTTTTTTTTTTTAGTTTTTTTTTTTATTTATTTAGCTTTTTTATTCTATTTTTAAACTGTTCCTTCCATTTTTTTTCTTTGTTATGATTTTTATTGTTATCTCAGGGAATGTAAATATCCCCTATGATAGCAATAGGCAGTGACAGGTACTCTTTTTTTGAAAAAATTGGGGTCTATTAGACCCTAGATCTTTCCTCTGCCCTCAAAGCATCTGACCACACCAAGATTGGTGTGATAAAATGCTTTCCCAATTTCCCAATGGCGCGGTTTATATCCGGGAGGGGGGACATTCCCTCCTACTGCTTGTAAAAGCAGTCTAGAGGCTAATTACCCGCTAGAATTGCTTTTACATGAAAGCCGATCACTGGCTGAAAAGAATGATACCAAGATGATACCTAAACCTGCAGGCATCATTCTGGTATAACCATTCAAAGTCCAGCAACATACTGGACATATATTGTAATCTTTTTTTTTTTCATGCAGCCTCTTGGCTGAACGAAAAAAAGAGATTGATTGGTGGGTATGCCCACCATTAGAATACCTCCCTTCATCCACCCACTTCTAATGATGGGCATACATGCACCATTTATATATGCCGATGCATGGGGGCATCCTCCCGCAAAAGTTATGCCGTGTACACACGGTCGGAATTTCGACCGTATGTACGTGGCATTAGGAGCCAATCGCTCCTCCGCCCCCCCTGCTGCCCCCATGCTTCGGCACATATGCTCTTTTTTTTAACTGTGGTGGTGAAATCACCTCCTACAGCGTTGGAGTCGCGGCTTTATGTATCGTGGGAGCAAACGCTGTTGCTGTCAAGATAAATAAATCCGCGCTGCAACTGAATGGCGCACCTGAAAACAAAAAAATGCTTAACACTAAAACACAGTAAACAAAATTACATACCTGAAAAGCAAGCATGATAAAACATGATAAAACATAATAAAACATTGCAGAATAGAATGGAGTAAAAAAAGAGCAACAATAGAGAGAGAGAGAGAACAATAAAACGACAACTATTTTTGTTTTTTTTATTTTTTTGAGATTCACAGGTAAAAAAGCTCCTGACTGTTAGCGACTGAATCAAAACGCTACCACAAAAAAAATGTTAGCGATCGCAGGGATCAGGCCTGACTCTGCGAACACTGCAGTTATGTGTGCTTAGTGTTTTGTAAGTGACAGTGATCGATCGATACTGCACTTGGGTGGGCTGGGCTGGGCGGAGGGGGGAAAACGCAGGTGCTAGCAGGTATCTGGGCTGATCCCGCTAACAATGCGTTTTTTTGGAACCCTAAACTGCTGGGACGCTAGTATAGATCTGATCAGATCAGATATTGATCTGTTCAGATACTATACCACTAAGGGAGGTGTATGCTTTGCGCGTGGGTGTTTGCGGTACTGGCACTAACCTGGGGCGACGCAGACCTTATTTGACCCTAAAACCTAATTGATATCACCCGCCGGGCGATCAGGGGGTTAAACCGTTATTGGGTACTAAATGGCGGGTGCCCTGACAGTATAAAAAACAAGCTAACTAACCAGCGTCACCCGTAACAGTAATACAAAAAAAAACTGGTTACCTAGCGACACTAATGCAGCGATCAGAAAAACGATCGCTTAGTGACACTGGCAAAAGGGGGTGAAAGGGTTAACTAGGGGCAATCAGGGGGTTAAACCTTTATTAGGTAATATATGGGGGTACCTGACGCTATATAAAAACCTGACGGGGAACCTAAATAACGAAATAACTAACTGGCTAACCAGCGTCACCAGTGACATTTTATACGGTGATCACTGGTGAAAGGGTTAACTCTAGGGGCAATCAGGGGGTTAAAACCTTTAGGTTGTAATATGGGGGTACCTGACCTATAAACCTATTTATGAACCTATATAAACATGGCGGTTAACCTAAAAAAAAACTGGTTACCTAGCGACACTAATGCAGCGATCAGAAAAACGATCGCTTAGTGACACTGGCAAAAGGGGGTGAAAGGGTTAACTAGGGGCAATCAGGGGGTTAAACCTTTATTAGGTAATATATGGGGGTACCTGACGCTATATAAAAACCTGACGGGGAACCTAAATAACGAAATAACTAACTGGCTAACCAGCGTCACCAGTGACAGTTATACGGTGATTACTGGTGAAAGGGTTAACTCTAGGGGCAATCAGGGGGTTAAAACCTTTATTTAGGTTGTAATATGGGGGTACCTGACCTATAAAACTATTTATGAACCTATATAAAACATGGCGGTTAAAATAAAATAAAAAATGGTTACCTAGCGACACAATGCAGCGATCAGAAAAACGATCGCTTAGTGACACTGGGAAAAGGGGGTGAAGGGGTTAACTAGGGGCAATCAGGGGGTTAAACCTTTATTAGGGGGGGGTAGGGGGCTACCTAGGACCTAAAACTAACTGCCCTGACAGTTATTACAGTCACACTGACACTAAATGCAGTGATCAGTAAATAAATGATCACTGCAATTAGTGACACTGTGACTGGGGGGGGAGGGGGTGATCTGGGGGGTGATCAGGGGGTGACAGGGGGGTGGAATATGTGCCTAACTGTACTGGTGTCAGTGTACTGTTGTGCACTAACCTCTACATGTTCGCCGCTCGGCGTCTCCGGTCACATAGACCGGCGCACCGAGCGTGACATCACTTCCGCCTTCCTGTCTATACAATAGACAGGAAGGGGAAGCTTTTCATTCGCCAGGAGCGATCGCGAGGGGGTGGCCAGAAACCACTGGCCGTCCCCTCGTCCCGGATCGCTCCTGAAGCGATGCCGACCGTCCCCGCCGGCGGAGGGGGGTCCGATCGGACCCCCCAACCGCCTGAAGAATGGCACGTACAGGTACGTGGTTCTGCCTGTACGTGCCATTCTGCCGACGTATATCTACATGGGGCGGTCGGCAAGTGGTTAAATTGATTTTCACTGCTCTCACCACATCAAGACAATGTAGTGACTTTTCTTCCCCGGAACATGGTTTTGGAAAAAACAATGGCAGGACAATATCTTAATCGCTGAATATAGTCATGACATTAAAGCTTCTATAAAGTTCAGCCTAGTGCTGGGGAAAAAAAAAATGTCCTTCCTGTTTTTTCCCCTAATAGAAGAATACATAGGTAGACTTTTCAGTTCCTAAGTTTCTTCCCTTACCTTATCCCCGCCGCAGGATTTGCTGAATTAACAGACAATCCAACCTTCACCCATCACCGTGGGCTGAGTTTAGCAAACCTTCAAGGACCGGGTCCCTAGATATCGGGGTTCCAACTCCCTTGAACCTGTAAAAGCACCCCACCAGGAAAGCTTTAGGTAATGTAGAAAGACCTAAGCCCTGGATTCCCGGGGTCCAGCCCTGCAAAAAGAGGCGTTACAGGCAAAAACCTTGTGCCTGGGATACAAGGCCCCCAGGTACCACCCACTTAGGCCTCAGTGGCACTTTGGATGGATCTGGTCTATGGAGGCTATTTAAATCCAGCATGGATCCCTCCTTGAGCTCCTCGGAGCACATCTTTACTCGTGACCAACACCTTAGACACTGGCGAAAAAACTGATGTGCTCCTGGAAGGAAGAGGGGTTATATAGGGAGTGAACTTCCTGGATTGGGTATACCAGTGTCCATCACCTGAAGGTGGCTTATAACCCATTAATTACTAAAGGCTCTGTGTCCCATGATGTACGATAAAGAAAAATGGTTTTCTATTTTTTTTTTTACAAATAAATATCTGAAAAGTGTGGCGTGCATTTGTATTCAGCCCCCTAAACTAAAATCTAGTGGAACCAATTGCCTTCAGAAATCTCCTAATTCGTAAATGGAGTCCACTTGAGTGTAGTTTAATCCCAGTATAAATACAGCTGTTCTGTGAAGCCCTTGCATCATAAAGACCAAGGAACACACCAGACAGGTCAGGGATAAAAGTTGTGGAGGAGTTTAAAGCAAGGTTAGGTAAAAAAAAAAAAAATCTCAAGCTTTGAACATCTCACAGAGCACTGTTCAATCCATCATCCGAAAATGGAAAGCGTATGGCACAACTGCAAACCTAACAAGACATGGCTGTTCACCTAAACTGACAGGTTTGGCAAAAGAGCATTAATCAGAGAAACAGCCAAGAGGCCCATGGTAACTTTGGAGGATCTGTATAAGTCCACAGCTCAGGTGGGAGAATCTGTCCACAAGACAACGATTAGTCCTACACTCCACAAATCTAGCCTTTATGGAAGAGTGGCAAGAAGAAAGTCATTGTTGAAAGAAAGCCATAAGAAGCCCCGTTTGCAGTTTGCGAGAAGCCATGTGGGGGAGACAGCAAACATGTGGAAGAAGATGCTCTAGTCAGATGAGACCACAATTTTACTTTTTGGCCTAAAAGCAAAACGCTATGTGTGGGGGAAAACACACTGCATATCACCCTGAACACACCATCCCCACCATAAAACATGGTGGAAGCAGCATCATGTTGTGGGGATGCTTTTTTTTTAGCAGGGACAGGGAAGCTGGTCAGAGTTGATGGGAAGATGGATGAAACCAAATACAGGGCAATCTTAGAAGAAAACCTGTTAGAGTCTACAAAAGGTTTAGACTTGGAGACTGGGGCGAAGGTTCACCTTCCAGCAGGATAACGACCCTAAACATACAGCTAGAGCTACAATGGAATGGTTTAGTTCAAAGCATATTCATGTGTTATGCCACGTACACATGATTGGACTGTCCGCCGGACAATCCCCCCGTGTGTGGGCTCCGACGTAATTTCTTCCCAAAAGTCCGGCAAACTTAGAAAGAAGTGTGCTAGTCCGTGGGACTTTTGAAATGAACAGACTTGCCCACACACGGAGTAAAGACCGTTCATTTTGAACGTGACTCCAGGTAGACGGGACTGGCGAAGGAAGTCAATGCCGCCGCCTTGAAACCTTGCTAGCCCAGTCACCTGGTATGGATTTAAAGGGGAATCCCTACGCCGAAAAAACGGCGTGGAGGTCCCCCCCAAGATCCATATCAGACCCTTACTCGAGCACGCAGTCTGGCCGATCAGGAAAGGGGGTGGGGATGAGCGAGCTCCCCCCCCCCTCCTGAGCCGTACCAGGCCACGTGCCCTCAACGTGGGGGGTGCTGGTACTGTGACATCATAAGGGGCGGGGTCACCATGTAACATCAGCCGGTGACCCCGCCCCTTGTCCCTATATAAGTGGCTGCACAACGCGTCCCGGCCATTACAAGCAGAGAGAGTGTCGTGTCAACATCGGGAGAAGGAAGAAGAAGAAGCAGAAGGCGGCAGATGCATCAACAGCGATGAACCAGAAGACCGGGCCAACGCTAGTAAAAGAACTGCAAGAATATAGCGAAGGCCCGGCAGAAGCCGGAAGAAGACCCCCGGAGCTGTCTAATAAATTACTTTAAAAACCTGTGTTGTGTTTTTTTTTTTTAACACTTTTTCCCTTAAGGTGAATAGATAGGGGTACCATGTACCCCATACTCATTCACATAGGGTGGGGGGCCGGTATCTGGGGGCCCCCTTATTAAAGGGGGCTCCCGGATTCCGATAAGCCCCCCACCCGCAGACCCCAACAACCAACGGCCAGGGTTGTCGGGAAGAGGCCCTTGTCCTCATCAAAATGTTATTAAAGTTTTAGTAAAACAAAACAGCACAGAAATGAGCCAATGGGATAAACATTTGTAGATGAATAAGCTTGGTAGCCAACAAGGTTGAAACATCCGTCCATATACAAAGAACAATAATAACATATGGTAAATCAAACATAAGTGACAAAGACCATAAATGTCTGATAGTATACAGTTAGGTCCATATATTTTTGGGCACAGGTACAATTTTAGATTTTTTAGGTATTTACCAAAACATATTCAAGCTATAGTTATAATTATATAATCCATTGGGCTATGGGCTGAATAATCCATTAAAGTGGAAGTAAACCCTTCCACATGACTTTGGCCTACAGGTAAGCCTAGATTAAGGCTTACCTGTAGGTCCAATAAATATCTCCTAAACCTACATGGTTTAGGAGATATTTAGCGATGAAAAGGCATCGCTGTCTACGGCGCATGCGCCGTAGACAGCGGCGCGCAGGCGCACTGAGGGCGCACTGCATATGCCGCTCTCACGGCAATATGCCGATCTCGTGCGCATGCGCGGGAGTGACGTCATCGCCGCTCCAGCGAATGATAGCGCTGGAGCGGCGAGACCCGGAAGTCACTCCGGCCCTGCATGGCGGCGAGGAAGATGGAAGATAAGGACGGCTTCGGGGGCTTCGTTTTCAGGTAAGTTTTTCATAATGAGCTAGTATGCTATGCATACTAGCTCATTATGCCTTTGCCTTGCAGGGTGTCTTTTTTTTTTTTTTTTTTTTACAGAGGCTTTACTTCCTCTTTAAGATATGGGTTGAAAGTGAACATTCTCAGGTTTAATTTGAGGGTATGTACATTCAAATCGGAGGAAGGGTTTAGGAATTACAGCTCTTAAAAATAGCCATCCCTCCTTTTTCAAGGAACCAAAAGTAATTGGACACTTGAACCAAAAGCTATTTCATGGCCAGGTGTCGGCAACTCCTTCGTTATTTCTTCATCAATTAGGCTGGTTTCACACTGGGGCGGTGCGGGGCGGCGACGGTAAAGCAGCGCTATATTTAGCGCTGCTTTACCATCGTTTTACCCGCGGTATGCGGCCGCTAGCGGGGTGGTTTTAACCCCCGCTAGCGGCCGCAAAAGGGTTAAAAACCTCCGCAAAGCGCCGCTGCAGCGGCGGTTTGCGGGCGGTATCCCCGCGGTTTCCCATTGATTTCAATGGGAAGGAGCGGTATAGGAGCGGTAAATACACCGCTCCTTCACCGCTCCAAAGATGCAGCTAGCAGGACTTTTGTTGCGGTCCTGCTAGCGCACCGCTCCAGTGTAAAAGCCCGCCGGCTTTCACACTGGAGTGAATGGGGCCGGTTTTTTCAGGCGGTGTACAGGCGCTATTTTTAGCAGGTAAAAGGTCTGGAGTTGATTCAAAGTGTGGCATTTGCATTTGGAATCTATTGCTGTGAACCTACAACATTGAATTCAAAGGAGCTGTCCATGCAAGTGAAACAGGCCACTGTAAGGCTTCAAAAATGAAACAAATCCATCAGAGAGATAGCAGCAACATCAGGAGTGGCCAAATCAACTGTTTGCTACATTCTGAGGAAAGGAGAACGAACTGGTGAGCTCAGAAACATAAAAAGGCCTGGACGTCCACGGAAGACAACAGTGGTGGATGATTACAGGATCCTCTCTATGGCAAAGAAAAACCCATTCACAACATCCAGACAAGTGAAGGACACTCTCCAGGAGGTGGGCATATCATTGTCAAAGTCTACAATCAAGAGAAGACTTCACGAGAGAAAATATATAGAGGGTTCAACCACAAGGTGCAAACCATTCATAAGCCTGAAGAATAGAAAAGCTAGATTAGACTTCGCCAAAAAAACATCTAAAAAAGCCAGACCATATCTGGAAAAGCATTCTTTGGACGGATGAAACTAAGATTAATCTGTACCAGAATGACAGGAAGAAAAAAAGGTGTGGAGAAGGCTTGGAACAGCTCATGATCGAAAGCACACAACGTCATCTGTAAAACATAGTGGATGGCATAGGCATGCATGGCTTCCAGTGCCACTGGGTCATTGGTGTTTATTGACGATGTGACAGAAGAAAGAAGCAGCTGGATTAATTCCGCAGAGATATAATGTCAGCCCAGATTCAGCCAAATGCAGTAAAGTTGATTGGATGGCGCTTCACAGTACAGATGAACAATGCTCCAACACACACTGCAAAAGCAAGCAAGCTTTTGAAGGAAAATAAGTGGAATATTCTACAATGGCCTAGTCAATCACCTGATCTCATCCCAATTGAGCATGCATGTCACTTGCTGACGGAAAAACTAAAGGCAGAAAGACCCACAAATAAAGAACAACTGAAGACAGCTGCAGTTAGAGCCTAGCAAAGCATCAGAAAGGAGGAAACCCAGTCTTTGGTAATTTCCATGGGGTTCCAGACTTCGGGCAGTCTATGCCAGTAAAGGAAAAAAAAATTACATTTTATTTATGATTATATTAATTTGTTCAATTACAGTTGAGCCCCTGAAAATGGGGGGACTGTGTATAAAAATGGTTGCAGTTCCTAAAATTTGTACTATGATATTTATGTTCAATCCCTTAAATTAAAGCTGAAAGTCTGCACTTCAAAATTCATTTGGACTGTTTTGTTTTAACTTTATTCTGGTGGCATACAGAGCCAAAAGTATGAAAATTGTGCCTGTGTCCAAATATATATGGACCTCACTGTATATCTAGTATCCCAAGGAACGGGCGCCAGGACGGCAGGCATAAGGCCCCAGTCCAACTGTAGTAGTCATATAGTGGATATAGCCCGAGTGGATATTAAAAAAAAAAAACTGAAAAAAAATAAATAAAGACTAGATGATTTAGTAAGGAGATACCAAAGTGTTTTGAATCTCAAAATTGTCAGCGTCGAACGCTATTGTTTCTTACATGCGCATAACATCATGGGTGGTGACCCAAAGAGAAATTGGAGGGGAAGCTGACCCTTTCCAAAAAAGCGGTATAACTTGTCTAGTCACCAAAAGAAAAAAAATCCTAAAAGGCTTCTTTTCTGGGAAGTCAGGTAATATGGATAGTAAAGCTATTTCCAGGGAGGGTCGCATGGATTAGTCGTACATCTTATTATAGATGTCAGTAATAGTCTGCCAAAAAAAAGACACATTTTGAAACACTCCCACAAGATGTGGATATATGTACCCCTCTCTGGACCACACCTCCAGCACATGCAAGAAGTAGAAGGGAAAGGCTTATGAAGTGTGACGGGGTCTCCATACCAGGGTAATAAGATTTTGAGCCTAGCAGGAAATGGAAGATTGATGTCTAAATAAGTAAGACATTGCCAGTCTTTGGTGGAGATCTCATGTCCCAGGGTCCGCAGACCAGGATTTAAACAAAAACTATTTTTTTTTTTTATTATTACCATTTGAGAGATTTCTCTAGGAATCAAGAAAATTCCTGTTCCAATGACCACTGTATGGTGGATAGGAAGTTATAGAAGGTCCGTCCCATGAACGGGAACACAGACAGCAATAAAAACACAACAGAAGGTCTACCTGCTTCCAACTATATCCAAAACAAAAAAGGTGTTGGCTGGGTAAATTGGCATAACATATACAAATAATGCACAAGCCACTCTGCAATTTTAAACTCAACCCTGGGAATAACAAAAACTACCCATGCAGTGGAGCCCCACCGCACTGCATAGGTTAAATGCTCATCAATTCTAGGGGATGAAGAATAATGTCTTCCTCATCTTATCTTATTCTAGCAGAATTTCTCCATCTGTGCAAACTGGCACACCGAAGTCTCTATAAGGCATTTTGAGCTATGGTCACACAATGGTGTTTTTAAGTACAATGCAGAGCCAACAGAACTGTATGCAAGGACAAGCTAGGGGCCAATCACAAGTCACAGCAGAGAAGAGCACCATAGTGAGGGGTAAAGTAAATATTACACCAGATTTCTTATCCCCTAGAGTTAAAGCGGTTCCTTAATCTAGATAAAGAAAATTAAAAGTCACAAAATCCTACAAATCCTGTACATAGTTGGTAAGGTTGAATAAAGACCAGTTCAACATGTGTAGGTGTTCGTGTTCATAATGATTTTACATATTCCCATATACTGTGCTCCCTAAGATACACGTCCAAGAGTTTTTTTTAAACTATTAATACTTCCTGCTTACACCACGAACTGTGGAAGTGAATGCCATATCTTTACTGTAGCTGCTGACTTCATAAAAAAAGGACACTTGCTTACCTATCCAGGGATCCATAAGAAAAGGAAAGGTAGTGGCGCGCAAGGGGTTAAAATTAAACTAAAAGCAGGTAGGAGGAGTAAGGTAAAAAAGGATCCAATTAAGTGGTAAATGAAGTAATGAGAGTGAATTCACAAGGTAAAAAAACAGTGATTGTGAGGGTAAATCGCATAAGAGTACATACATCAAAACATAGTGAACATACAGAATGAAGAAAATATCATATAAGATATAAAATGTATAGTGAATAGTGACTGTGGTTTAAAAAGCAACGTAAATATTCATAAAATACAAAATTTGATAAAAATGGTGAGAAAACGCAGTGAGAGCGATAAAAATGCAGTAAAATAGCTAAAAACACTGCTGAGAGAATAAATAGTAGACAAAGATGTCTAAAAAGTGACTGAAGTAAATGATAAAAGTAAATAAAATAACTGAAGTGAAGAAAATGCAAATAAGTCGCAAGCTAAAAACGCATCACCAAAAAATTTTGTAAATAGTCCATATAAGCACGGGTGCAGGTGACAGTTGGTTCCCAAAGTCAGGTGCAAAAAAGTATTTCCTGTTGGCTGTGCAATGGTAATTGTGACTATCTTGTGCGGTTTAAAGCAGCGGTGTGTGATCCTGGTGGGGGTGGTATGGTTGGCCCCTTACCTTACGGCTGTAAGGTTACAGCATGGGTTAAAATGGGTCTTTAAGGTCCCTGGTGTCCTTCCTCCTTTGGGAGCTCCAATCTATGTCCCGGTTCTTTATGGTACTTGGGTTGCATCCAATGAAGGGGGGGGGCGCTCACATCAGTATAATAAAAAAGAGGAAGGAAGTAGCCTCATGGTGTAGTACGTTAACATCCAAAGTAGTTTATTTAGTACAAGTAAAATGGTTCACATTAAAAGCAGGGGGGTACTCACATTCTTGAATGAGTCAAAAGATATTGTACAAACGAGCGGCGAGCTCGGTATTACGTCACTTCCGGTTGGTCAGACTAAGCTGTGGTCCCGACGCGTGTTCGTCACTGATCACGTGACTTCTTCAGGGGTCACGTGATCGGTGACGAACACGCGTCGGGACCACAGCTTAGTCTGACCAACCGGAAGTGACGTAATACCGAGCTCGCCGCTCGTTTGTACAATATCTTTTGACTCATTCAAGAATGTGAGTACCCCCCTGCTTTTAATGTGAACCATTTTACTTGTACTAAATAAACTACTTTGGATGTTAACATACTACACCATGAGGCTACTTCCTTCCTCTTTTTTATTATACTGATGTGAGCGCCCCCCCCCTTCATTGGATGCAACCCAAGTACCATAAAAGAACCGGGACATAGATTGGAGCTCCCAAAGGAGGAAGGACACCAGGGACCTTAAAGACCCATTTTAACCCATGCTGTAACCTTACAGCCGTAAGGTAAGGGGCCAACCATACCACCCCCACCAGGATCACACACCGCTGCTTTAAACCGCACAAGATAGTCACAATTACCATTGCACAGCCAACAGGAAATACTTTTTTGCACCTGACTTTGGGAACCAACTGTCACCTGCACCCGTGCTTATATGGACTATTTACAAAATTTTTTGGTGATGCGTTTTTAGCTTGCGACTTATTTGCATTTTCTTCACTTCAGTTATTTTATTTACTTTTATCATTTACTTCAGTCACTTTTTAGACATCTTTGTCTACTATTTATTCTCTCAGCAGTGTTTTAGCTATTTTACTGCATTTTTATCGCTCTCACTGCGTTTTCTCACCATTTTTATCAAATTTTGTATTTTATGAATATTTACGTTGCTTTTTAAACCACAGTCACTATTCACTATACATTTTATATCTTATATGATATTTTCTTCATTCTGTATGTTCACTATGTTTTGATGTATGTACTCTTATGCGATTTACCCTCACAATCACTGTTTTTTTACCTTGTGAATTCACTCTCATTACTTAATTTACCACTTAATTGGATCCTTTTTTACCTTACTCCTCCTACCTGCTTTTAGTTTAATTTTAACCCCTTGCGCGCCACTACCTTTCCTTTTCTTATTTACCTTTGGGTTCAGACATTACCCCCAGTGTGTGCTGCACTAGTTTAGTTCTCATTCCCGGTTAAGCGCGAGATTACCCTTTCATTTATCCAGGGATCCAGCACCATTCTCAACCGGGCTAGTTCTTCACTGGTCCTCGGGTCATTCGCGCTGACATCTTTAGTGTGGAAAGCTGGCTGTGACAGCTTGCGGCTTCCTACTGCGCATGTGTGAGCCGTGCTGCACAGGGTGAATGGTCCTGCAGCCTTCTGGGACCTTTGATGTGTCTCAGAAAGCTGCAGATGAAGAGAGGGGGAGGCCAAACTTCCACTCAGATCGCTTAGAACTGAGCAGAAGTGGGAGTGGGTACCTGTCAAAACGATGTACCCAAACACCCCCCCCCCCCCCTCCCAAAAAAAAAGATAAGCCAAATGTGGTACAGCAGGGGGCAGGAGGACTCAAAGCAGAACTTACCCTTTTGGTTGAAGTTCCACTTTAAGAAACACTTAACCCAAGGAGTGTAGGAATTGGGCATAAATGTTATTAAAGTGGAAGTAAACCCCCCTATAGTTTTCAGCCAAGGAAGCTGCCATCTTTGCCTCTGTATAATCTTCAACTGCCACAGTGCTGCACATGTGATCCGTTATGACACCAGCCATTGGATGGTTTGACTGTTTGGTTGAGAGCACAGCCAATGTGCAGTTAGCATTCACGGCATGCCTTTTTTTTTTAAACTGTTAAATCGATGGGTTTACTTCCGCTTTAAAGCAAAAGGGGTGCTGATGGGGGCCACAGGAGAACTTGCTATAATGTTCCAGTTTTGCAAAAAAAAATATTAATTTTTTCACTTTAGAAATAACTTTTCATTTCAATCTACAGCCAACAAAATTATTATTTTGCAGACAGGATTTTGGCAGCCTTGCTTCAGTAGTGAATTCATTGCCTCTACCAGCATTCTGCATAGGGATAGGTCAAATTATAGGAAGCCTGTTTTAAACTAAAAGCCATTCCCACAAAAGTCCTCTGGTTTACTGCACTGGTAGTTTCATTTTTGGCAAAGTACCTAAACAAAGCTTCAATATCTACAGAAAATTATTAGATAAAAGTCTGCATTTACATTTGCTAAAAAGCCTGTCAATGGTTTTACAATGCTTTTCCCCCCAAAAATATAACTCTTAAGCGGGCCATACATAGATCAAAATTTCAATCCATGTATGGGCTAGCTGGTTGTACACAAGTCGATCTATCTAATGATTAGTGCCACCAGAACACAATAGTGTTGTAGGATGGATTCCCCCATCATCACTGCCTGTGTTGATAGGAGGTATCTAGCAATTTACTCTCCTTCCATCCGTGGTGGAAGGAAAAAAAAAAATATAATCTATAGCCTGCCTAACATCAATAGCAAAGGCAATTTGTGAAACATTTCAACTGTGAGAATTCCCTCACCTGTATATAATGTTGATCATGCTGTGCTCGCAGTCATTGGTACTGTACATGCTTAGTTTATCAAGGAGGTCCATGAGATGTGTGGAAAAGTTGCTGTCAAAATTGTTGATGGTGGATTCAAAGCCAGTTGAAGAATGAAAAGCATCAACATGCTCTGCCAGAAACTGAAAAAGAAAGAAAACCCCGTTGTTCCTACTGCAGCACTGTCTGGGGTTTACCAACTCAGATATGTAATCAAGACTTTCCAAATGGACATGCAGGTACTGAAAAATGTATTGGGTATGAGAAGGGGGACTGGTGCTATCTAATCTCCTTTAAGTAGCTGTGGGGGCTTTGAGCAGCATTGCAGTAGTTGTATACCACCAACAGGCATGTACTAACAGCTCATGCGGTCATCTACTGTACTTGCCACTGGGGGGAACTTGTGTTATTATTTTTGTTTCGCTATAAGATTGTGCCTAAACATGCAGAAATTGCTGGCTTCACATAGATCACCTTAGATGTTAGTTTCTTCTTCACGGCTTCTTCAGTTTTCTCATTCTGTGTGGGTGGTCCCATCATGGTTCCACGTTCCAATGTCAGACGCTCCATCTCGGTTTGCACCTGCATGCTTTGTGTAAACCGCTAAAAAAAAGAAAAAAATATATTCCCAATGAACAGTTGCTTTATTTGATAAAAGGATAACAAATATAAATATAAGAATTGTATATACGTAGTATGAGGTGTGACAATTTAAATTACCAGAATGCCCGCGGAGCAGCACTATGGTGGTGAGTCACACAGCCATTTACACTATCAACTCATACTCGCCTGGGTCGAAGACCAGTTGTCTCAGTCTTTACGGAGTAATAGAAGAAGGAAAAAAAAAAAAAAATGCTTGCGCATTGCGCTGTTGGTGAAAAATGAGTGAAAGGAATCTGGAGCAGGGGATTAACAACAAATTTTACGTGAAAATTGGCAAAAATGCGAGTTAATCTTTAGCTCTGTTACAACAGGTTTATGATGAACATTCCATGAATAAATTAAGTGTTTTTGATCGAGAGGGGATATGATTTCAATATACAAATACTGTACTGTTGACTTCACAATAGGGATAAAATGTTTCCGTGCAAGGGAATTTAAAAAAGACATGCAGCCATTCACTAAAATTAGAAGAGAAACGGTTTAACCTTAAACTGCGTAGAGGGTTCTTTACTGTAAAAGCGGTAAGGATGTGGAATTCTCTTCCACAAGCAGTGGTTTCAGCAGGGAGCATCAATAATTAAAAAAAACTATTAGATGGGCATCTAAACGACCACAACATACAGGGATATACAATGTACTATTTATTAACATAAAAACACACACAGGTTGGACTTGATGGACTTTTTTAACCTCACCAACTATGCAACTATGTTTTCTCCAAAGTCTTGCTAGCTGTAAAATCAACAAAAGAGCCACACAGTCGCTCATGTATCTCGTGGTCCAGTTCGACATGGCCCGAAGCACTATCGCCCTGCCGATAGAGAAAATTACGGTGTTTCAGAGCAGGATCTCTTTGGCCCTGTCGTTCTCTCATCTTCGGGCACCCCAGTGCCTGATGATTGTTAACACAATGGTTTCCACTGCTGCGATGGTCAAATGGGCCCTATGGAGAATGCATCCCTTTCAGAAAGGGTTCCTTCATCAGTGAAGGTTGAGAAGCAAAAATCTAATTATTCACATCTCACCGTCAATGAAGAGGAGCCTTCCATGGTGGCTACTGAGAAAGAACATGCTCAATTATCACTCAATTGCCCCCATCAATTGTATTACAATCACAACCGATGCCAGCAGCAAGGGCTGGGGTGCTCATTGCCTCACAAAAGTCGCTCAGGGCCAGTGGAATGTCGCTCATGTCGAATGTCCCGGAGCTTCGTGCAGCCTTCTGCGCCCTTCTTCCCTTCCGCCACCTGGTAAGAGAAGCATCAGTACTTCTGAGGCTGGACAATACCACTGCGGCCTCTTACAAGAGGCAGGGACTGCTCACAGTCTGAGCCTTCTGCAAGAAATAGAGCCAATCATGTCATGGGCCCAGAGGAATCTTTCAATAGCTATGTGGATTGTGCAAGCCATCCATCAGGCACGTAGGGCTAAGAGCTTGGTTTTCCCAGAGGTGATGACTGCGCATTCGACAAGAATGGTGTCAACGTCCTGAGTGGCTTCTCACCATGCGACTCCCAAAGTAATATGCAGGGCAGCCCCTTGATCATCCATTCACACATTTATGCCTCACTATTGTGTCGAGCCCGCATCTTTATCTTCTGTTCTATTGGCCTGAAAATGCTGTCCGTTAATGGTTGAACTTAAAACTTTCTTTTGTTTGTTCTTTTGTTCAGCACATGTTGTTTGTGTGGCTAGTTAGTTCCCAAAAGTATGTTGCCATAGAGTCTGTCAGGAAAATGGAAAATTTCCTATCAAATACTTACCGTAATTTTCCTTTCCTGATGGACTGGCAGCAGGAGTTCCCTCGCAGTGTCATGAGTAGGTTAGTTACGGAACGCAGCATCTAGCTAACCTAAAATTTATGGGAGTGGGGTCCTTTGTGGTAGAAGTGAGGGCGGAGCTACCCAAACACATGCTGCCATGGAGTCCTTCAGGAAAGGAAAATGATGGTAAGTATTTGATAGGAAATTTTCAGTTTTTACAGGATGTCTTGAATGTCATTCAGATGGCAGAAGAAAATTAAAGCACTCCAGCAGTATAATGCATACACCAAGAACTGCCTGTATTTCAAATACGTTCGTAAGCATTCAATGCTGCTCCAATCTTCTATGCACATTTTAACAGGCAGTATCAATGGTTGGCATCTCCCACTTTTATATTGGCCAGTGAAACTGTTGAGAGGCCAGTAGAAAAGCTTTGGAAATGATAGAGGGGCAGTCTGGCCTTCAACACTACCAAAATTGTTGCTGACCTGGCATATGAAGGTATATACTTCCTAACTGTATACAGAGAAACTGACATTTTTGTGAAAAAAAACCAAAGTGTTACATTTTTTTCGTATTATTCTTCTACACATTTCCTTTCCTTTTGTTTACAATCTAAAATCTTTAACATTACTAAGTCCTCTGGACAGCTTCTCATTTCCCACACACCCTATTTTTTGTTATACATGTTATGCTATAAAATTGTACGTACTCAATAAAATATGAATTCTCCTTATTGTCTAACCTTAGTTTTAACACAGAGATGATATGATGTTGTACAGTACATCAATAGAAATACTAAGTCCAATAACAAGCAAAATAAATGTACCTGCATGCAGTTCGTAAACATGACGCACACAGACATAAGTTTTGAGAAGATTTTGAGTAATTCTGGGTTGGTAAGCATGCAGTCCTTCAGACAGTTATCAAGGAAGCTTGTGTGGTGGCTTAGGACATCATCTATATTAGAGGCCTGTTGGTTGGAAAAAAAATATATATAAGTAAAATACCTTTAAAGTGGTTCTAAAGGCAGAAGGTTTTTTATTTTTTTATTTTACCTGAATGCATTCTCTGCATTCAACTAAAAAAACCTTCTGCACCCCTTATACTTACCTGAGCCCGATCTTGATCTAGCAATGTACATGAGAGCAACAGCACTCTTTGCTCTTTCCCTCCTCATTGGCTCAGAGACAGCAGCGGGAGCCATTGGCCCCTGCTGCTGTCAGCCGGTGGGGGGGGGGGTGTGTGTGGCTGGCTCGGGAGTTAGCATGCAGGAGTGTCCCCATAGCAAGCAGAGTGCCCGCAGAAGAGGATTGGGGCTGCTTTGTGTAAAACCATTGCAAAAAGCAGGTAAGTATGACATGTTTGTTTTAATGTTAAAAAATAAATAAAAATCGGAGCATTTATAATCACTTTAAAAAAAAAAAAATTAAATAACTAATGAAAAAATCTTTGTGATAAAGAATTGGTCCAATACATTAAAGTGTCCACAAAATAAGCTGAGTGATGGGGCTAGAAAAAATTACATATATAAAAGAATATGTAAATTAAAATCCAGTGATGAATAGTGTAGTCCAGTGCTTAATCCCAGAAAGCGAATAAAGAATCCACCAATCAGTGCAATTGCCGCTCACCTTAATAGGGAGGATAGGTGATTTTGTTAGCATTCAGCCCGTCTGTGACCCCTTGGTCCAAGACCTTGCTGGATGTCTCAGTTTTTAATTAAATTTACTGCATTGTTTTTAATAAATTTATCGTTCATACTAAACCATGAGGAGTTTTATTGCTTTCCATATGTATTACCGATTGAGTACCAGATGGAGTGACGAAGAGCGCAAGGAGGCCAGCGGTTGATACATTACTTATCATTCTCCCTATTAAGGTGAGCGACCATTGCACTCATTGGTGGATTCTTCATTTGCTTTCGGGGATTAAGCACTGGACTGCAGGAACACTAATATACATATATATATATATATATATATATATATATTTTTTTATTTTTTTTTCTTTAAATGTGTAATTTTTTCTAGCACCACTCACCATATTTTCTGGACACTTTAATGTATTGGACTATTACTTTATCACAAAGATTTTTTGACTCATAAGTAATGTTTTTTTTATGTGCTTGAAGTTTTATTATTATAATTGTATATGTTAGCAATATTTATTATATATGTATTTAGCGCCTTTTTTATTTTTATTATCACTGTTGATGTATGCGGGGGCACTACTAGGAAGGGCAGCTTTGCCTTCTGAACATTATTCACGGATACACTCCTTATAATTATTTTATAACAGTTTTTGTATCACGTCACGTGTTATCAAACACAGAGTAACACCGTCAATTTACGTATCGCTTTACATATATATTATACGTTCACACAAGTCCCTGCCTTTAAAGAACTTACAATTTAAAGTCCATAACTCACATTTATGCATACACATACTAAAGCCAATTTAGACAGGAGCCAATTAACCTACCAGCTAGTCTTTGGAATGTACCTGGAGGAAACCCGCACAAACACAGTAATAACGTGTCTTTAAAAGACCCATGAAAAGATGCATCCTGTTCACTGATACATTAAATAAATGGAAGACGATGTCCTAAACCAGTGTTTCTAAACCAGGGTTCCGTGGAACGAGAGGTCCCCAGGGGTTCTGCAGAGTTTTACCTGTCAAACGCAAGCCGCTGACAGGTAGATTGCATTGCCACTGCTTACACTCCCCTATCACGTCTGCATTCAGAGCAGTGCTGGTAAACAAAGGGTGTCTCTGTAATCCTGTGCCCTGCTTCCATGTGCCTTGCTCTCAAGTAAAATCATGTGCCCTGATCCCATGTATTCCTGTGCCCTGCTCTTGTGTAATCCTGTGCCTTGCTCCTGTGAAATCCTGTGCCCTGCTCTCATGTAATGTAATCATGTAACCTGCTGCCATGTAATTATGTCCCCTGCTTCCATGTAATCATGTGCTCTGCTTATATGTAATCATGTACCCTGCTGCCACGTACTGTGCCCTCCTGCCCCCTGTACCTTGCCCTGCTGCTGCCCATACACTGCTATCAAGTTGGACCCAGAATTGAGCATATTTGCAGAAAAATACAAAGTACAAGTTTCACATTAAATATGTACGTTTTAATATTTTTTTCTATTATTTAATGCCATTTTTAAAAATAATTGTTATTATATCTATAGTTCGCGGATCACACCGATATTTCGTAACCTGTCTATATGAAAATTATTCAGGGGTTCCCCGAGATTTCAGACTTTTTGCCAGGTAAAAAGGTCGAGAAACACTGTCCTAAACATACCCGGCTTTACAATTCTTGTAGTATTGTATTTGGAATTTGATGTTAATAGAGCAAAATAAAGGAAATCTCTTATAATGCTACATTCTATATGTAATTGAGCAATTTAACAATAAATTGTTACTCGACCTAGTGGTCATTTTAGAGTTCCAGCCAGAGTTGAAAATGGCTATAGGACAGCACTTTGCACCCTCGCTTACTTACACAAACTTTAAAGGGTAACTCCACTTTCGTGGGGGGAAAAAAAATTCAAATAAAATAAAAAATAATATTGCACATATAATTGCGACGCTAATCATATTGTAATTGAATGTTATTAAAAATGACCTTTCCTTTTCAATCTGCTGCTCTGTAATTTTCTGAGAATGCAATGCAATATGGCTACATGGAGTTGCTCTGTACACAGAGTGTGCACTGACCACACCCCAGAAACATAATTTCCTGCTTGTGTGATAGGCAGACTTCTGGGAAAATTGGTGAGCCAAAGATAAGTCAGATTTCAGGCATCCCTTGCAACAAAAATGTCATTTTTGGAGAGATACTTTCAATAGGAACCGGTCTAAAGGGATGCAGGCCCAGCACACTTCCTCATTAGCGCCCTGCAGCTGCACACCTGACAGTTAATTATAAAACCACTCCCATTAGACTCACTCAGAACAGAGAAACACACAGGGATTTCTTCAGAATAACAAAAAGGTAGCAATCTGCAACAAAGTTTGTTATACTCCTTGCAATGTACAGTGATCACCCAGGGGGGAATGTTTTTTTTCTCAACAAAAGTAGAGTTACACTTTAAGCACTTGCTTTATACAGTTTTCAGTATGTTTTCAGCAAGTTGCAAGCAGTGCTAATTCAGCCATTAACAAACTGGTTTATTACATTTTTTATAGATTTTAGAAGCAAACATAAGAAGCATTAAAAAAAATCTTTCCAGTTTTATAAGTGATCAAATTTCACATTTTAGTCTGCCATTTATCCCAACAAGATTATGTATTTGGGACAACGCATGGTAAAGTTTTTTTTATAAATTAGTTTAAAACATGTTGCAATAACAAAAAATGAAATCAACAAAAAAAAAAAAAAAAAATATATATATATATATATATATATATATATTTTTTTTTTTTATAAGATCAGTATAAAAAGTGCAAAGCACATGAGGTTTTTAACTTGCACTGCACCATGCTGCAATGTGCTCTTCTGAGGAAGGGAGCATGTCTCCCGAAATGCGTCAGTTTTCTACTACAGTGACTTGACATCCCCGATGCTGGAATCGTGGATAATGGAATGCAAGTACAAAGAAACAATATATATATATATATATATATTTTTTTTGTATTTTATTAATGCACTGCAGCAATGCTACATGACTCTTTATTCCAACTCATAGGGCATAAAGCAAATATTCTTCTTGTGATGAGACTACATTGGGAAACCCCTGTATACAAAAACAGCGGTTCATAAGAGCTAGTGCCACCTGCAATAGATCAGTTTGTATATATAGTACAGACTAACAAACATAAATGCCTATTTCTGCCAGGCAGTATTTACATTGCAGCTTATAGAGACTCAAATTCCAGGCAGAGCTCAGCCACTTCTAGGTAGTTAGCCCCTACACATTACTACCGTTTGCTCATCTCTATGATGCGCTCCATGGCTGGCCAGTAGGAATGTGCAGTAGGCAGGAAGAATTGGGTAAGTTGCAGCACTAGGAGAAAATGCTGAAGCTTTGCCTGTCAGCCTGGTGTTTAGCTGTAAAATGACAGTATTGGAGACTGCTGCAGCCATGGGACGACAACTCCAGCAACTATGATAGACAGACTGGGATCTTGGTTGTAAAAAACTGACACTAGACAGCTACAAGCCTGGGTGTGTGCACAGCTGGGAATGACTTTAAGACATAAGGTAGGTCCTAAGTGCTTACCGAGTTAAATATATAAATCAATACTCCCAAACGAATGGGTGCTTTTAGGGCTTCAGAAAATGTTTAACGTATGCCTTTCTCTTTAGACCTGGTTCACACTGATGCGATTTCAGTTGCAACTTGAGTTTCACTAAATTGCATGAGAATGAAAAAAACATTGCTTCCAATGGTGCCTGTTCACATCAATGCGGCACAGCTATAATGCGATTTGGCCTCATATGCAAACCACATCCAAAACGCAACCAAAGTCGTATCAAAGTCGTATCAAAGTCGCACTACATATTCGCACCGCAAATCGTGTCAAAATTGCACTGTAGTGTGAACCGAGCATTACTATTACTTACTGATTTGAGGTTTTTCTCAAGAATATGCCAAGTTGGCTCCATCACTTCAAACATCATATAATACTGGATATTCTGTACAAAATTTAACATCCTCTGGCGGAGTGTAAATGCCCCTGCAAACCTGGTAATAAAAAAAAAAAAGAAGAAGATTTAAAAAAAGGAAACCTTCGTTTTTAAAATACTAAGAAAGGACTTGCCATTAGGTGATCTTTTCTTTGTCTGCATTTGTTAATAAAAGGAAAATTGAGACAGAGACTGTGACCTGCATTTAATGGACTGTTTATATAATCATATGGAGGGGTCACAAGAGACAGACACTGAGGAAAGACTGAATAAAGCAAAACATGTCCTTTTTTATGATTTAGGGTATGTTTGGAAGTCGATTAAAAAGTGGAAGTAAACCCCCCTATCGTTTTCAGCCAAGGAAGCTGCCATCTTTGCCTCTGCTTAACCTTCAACTGCCACGGTGCTGCACATGTGATCCGTTATAACACCAGCCATTGGATGGTTTGACTGTTTGGTTGAGAGCACAGCCAATGTGCAGTTAGCATTCCCGGCATTCCTTTTTTTTTTTAAGCTGTTAAATCGATGGGTTTACTTCCGCTTTAACCCATTACTCATTTAAATTATTGTACCAAAATCCCTTTAATAGTAAATGTTAAGAAGGATAGAGATATGGGATTTTATGGGTACCTTATAAAAGTGCTCATTGAGTTAGATACTCCAATACACAGATTGAAATATTGAAACATATTTTATTAACAAAAATAGAAAAAGATAAAAAAGTGAACATGCATGCAAATATCCACAGTCTAAAGTATATACACCTATTCCTATAATAGACATAGATACTGCAATATTCGTAGGTGTGTGGTCACATGTTCAACAAGCTTCACAGCTTGAAGCTTGTTGAACATGCTAAAGATGGTTTCAATCTTTAGCATTACATGTAACACACAGTGCACAGAATAAGTTATAATCACTGCTTTCAGATCTCCAACCTCAACTTATTATATATGTATTTGAGAGGGGTAGCATACCATTTTCACCTAAAACCAGTTCAGTAAACATTCAGCCATCTGGGAAATTATTTACTTTGCAAATATAATCTCTACTCCTTTAGTAAATAAACCCCATGATATTTTTTCTATGTACATTTCCAACAGTATTTCTACTTTAACACTTTAAACGACATTTATAGTCTTACCATTTAGCAGAATGCAGGGAAAACTGCTTAGCTGTCTTGTTGCTGATCCAAACATTGCACAACAGCCTCTCCACGTGTTTGCAGTAGAATAAATGGCGAAAAAGCATCTGGTAACGTGTCAGAGCCTTTCTGAAGATGAAAGAAATAAAAATATACAAAACAGAAAATAAAATTTACAAGCATTTATTTTGTTTCCATCGTAGAAAAATGCAAGCGGGATACATAGAATAGTTACATAGTTAGTTAGGTTGAAAAAAAACACAAGTCCATCCAGTCCAATGATGGACATATGATGACATTTTACTGCATGTTCTGGTTGGTGCAGAAAAGTTGTATCTTACCTGTTTATTATCAATGAAAGAGGCCACTTGACAATGTAATCAAAGGAAAAGGCCTCCAGCCCACTAAGTGCCAGCTCAGTGGGATCAGCATTAATCAAGGCTTTCTCTTGCCGGGTTTCAATTGCAAGGACACGAAGAAGCTGGGTGATGAGATCATGGGGCATCAGCTCAATCTAAAAACAGAAAGAAGCACATGCCATTCTTCACTTCTATTACAATTAAGTAGGAAGGGTAAGTTATGTTACCAATACCCAAGAGCTTTTGAACAAGTATGTTAAAAAGGTACGATCCGTGCTTTGTCACTGGGCACGCCCTGGATAGACAAACTTGGTTGTGTATTCTTGGTGAGGTGCTGACCTCTTCTCAAACAGAGGTAAACACTTAAGTCCACTGTAGATGAATAGAAATTCAGCCGGGACCAGACGAATTTGGATGCATCTATGGCAGGCCGATTGATCTCTCAATCGACTTATGTACAACCAGCCTGTTTTTGGCTTGATCGGTGCTGATGGGTGTATTCTGACAGCATGGAACTCTCCCTGCTGTCAGAATACAATAGCTCCGTGGGAGAGATTTCCCCATCCACCTCGAATTTGTTGATGGGGGAATAGATTTGTTTTTTCGTTCAATCAGAAAATTCATGTAACTGCCTTAGCCTTGCAAAATTCTCCAAACTATGCGAGTCATACATTTTCACATTGCTACACAATATCAGATAATTTGGATCATGGAACAATTTAATTCTGTGCATGTGTACCCATAGTCAACTTTAAAGTGTACGTGTTCTTTGTTCATTCAAGCAAAGCAACATGTTCACTTAAACACTACTCCGCACTCAACCACTTATATTCACTTTCTTTTCACTGCTCTATTGCTGCTTTCACTCACGGGAGCAAGAAGAGGCCAGCATGAGTGTGAGAAAAAATACAGTATGGGTTCCCTAAAGCCCAATTCTAATTAACATGTTTTTTGGATAGTGTAGGGGAGGGGTATTAGATCCTCTCAGGTTCCCTTCATTACTTGTGCTGGTGACGGTGGTCACACAAAAAAGAAAAAAAAACTTTTTTAGTAGAGTGGAGCATTGTTATAGCAAAGTTTATAACCTGAAAGTATTTTTTTTTTTTGCCTTCCTGTCCGATCAGTCCACAGCACTTGTTTCTTGTTGTGGTGTAAAAAGAACGTGTAGCTATCTCCAATGAGGTTATAAAGAGCAAAACTAACAGAACTTCTAATACTTTGCTACAAAAGAAAATTTGGGCTGTAGTTGGGCTTTAATATTAATAATAAGTCATGTAGTGTGATAATAGCCCAAACTTCTGCCTGACTGTTAACTTCCAGAACCTGATATGAAGCACTGAATTAGTTCTCTCTAGGTACCTTTAGGTCATCTTTGAAAGGGTCAGTGTTGGCAGTACTCATTCGTAAAGCCAACTCCAATAGAGCCTCCAGCCTGGTTGGTATTATATCTTCCACAGTTTTCCTTAACTCCTCCTCGGTCAGGTCCATGAAGTGCACAAAGAAGTCTCCTTGATCCATGAGGAAGTAATGTTTAATGGACCTGAAAGGAAACGAATGGAATGAATTCGAAATATATTATGGGATGGTCAGCTTCTCTGACTGAACTTCAACTGAACTGTCAACTATATTGCAACATGACTTTATATAGAAATGAGTCCAAAAAACATCTTGTAACCATTGTCCTACCGGAGATGTGCCACCAGCTCCTTCTCTTCCATTAAGAAGTCCAGCAGTACTTTGCTAGCATAGCTATAAGCTTTTTCAATCTGTTCCACATAGGCACGTTCTTTCAGCGTGTACACAATCTCCTTGGCATCTGGGCACGTGACATCATGGCCACACTCTCTCACCACATTTAGGTATTTTCCTGAATGATAAAATCCACAGAGAATATATTACAAACTAAGAGTTGATTCAGAAAGCAATTTCTTAAGTGTGGGTTAGAAAATTAAATCTAACAAATCACTGGCGGTGACAGACAACACTTTCACAATAAAGCATCAAACAACATGCTCAGATTTAGCCACATTCCTGTATTCGTTCTTCTTACCCGTACTAAGAATCTTGTCTGCCACCTTCTGCAGGAAGGACGGGATCTGTTGTTGTACAATAGTATAGCGCTGATCCCAGTACTTGTCATTATAATCCTCCTGGATTTTTTCTTTCTGCAGCTCATGCTCCTCTACCATAAACTCACTGTGTCAAACACAAAGATTAGCAAAATATTGTGAATACAATATGACTGATAGACAAAACCAGAAATGTCTCTAAACATTCATGAATATTAAAGCGTTAGTAAAGTCCAAAAAAAAAAAATTGGGCCCCCAGGCTGTTTAAGTCATAATGTGCTAGTATGCACTGCAACAAACTTATTTTAAAACAAAGCCTACCAGCAGCGTGCTGTCACTGCCTTAATCTTCACACAGTTTTCCTTCCAGGTTCGTGGGCTCCGACTGTTTTCGTGGCCAGGCCACAATGACATCACACCTTTGGTTGCGGCACAGCGCTCTCAATGGATGGCATACCCCAGCATGCCCTCCATTCAGAGCGCAGTGCGCATGAGCTGGCGACGTCACCAGCCTCTACAAATGTGAATATCTTCTAAATGGTACAAATTTAGGAGATATTCACCATACCTACAGGTAAGCTTTACCTGTAGTTACAAGTCATAAAATAGACTTTACTACTGCTTTAAAAACAGAGAGAAAAAAGTAGAAAGCCCTTTAGCCCTGCCAGATTATCAATAAGCAGAGCCCATCTCTTCAGTTGGGTGGAGGGAGATATGTGACTAATACATTTCCATGTGCATTTCTTGCCTCTCAAAGCTAAAACACACTTCCTGTACAACATAACTAGTGTTTGGACAAGCAAAATTTGGATCACAATAGACACTGGGGAATTTTTACAAAGCAATGAATCTGACACTGACCGAACATTCACTGCAGATAAATCCTTCCTGGTTCATGTGAATGTTTGGTAAAAGTCACATTCAGTGCTTAATAATATGCCCACTGTGCTAATTGAGGATTGCATATTAACAATCTTAACTTTGACCATATGAATAGTTATAATAGTTTATACCTACTTCTGCTAAACCCTGCATGTTCTTACCGCAGTCTGCCATTGAATGGCTTCCTTAAATAAGTGACACTAATTCAGACACTTTTCTTATCGTGGAGTGTAAATTTTACGAAGATGTATTTAATATGTATTGTTATAGTGTCTCCCAGTGTTAGTACTCCCACAGGCCGCTCTAAAGAGCTGACTGGGGCAGACTGATGCTGGTTGAGATCCGTTTGGTAGTGGAAAACTTCATGAGGTTGGAAAGAAGTGATTGCAGAGTGGGGATATGTCCACCAGCGAAGGGCCCCTGTGCGACAGAACGATCGTCTGGGGGGGCGGGGGGTTGGGTATTGTGTTCGCTCAGACATTATCTGTTTAGCAGATGTGCGCTCGTGTCACCCCTGTATGCCTGATCAACATATTTGGGGTGCTATGGCGTACACCTGCATGTAATCTCCCATCAGCAGGAAAGGTAGTATAGTCCAGGTATGCATTGTTCTCTGAACAACGCAGAATAAGGATTCACGAACAACGGTAAAAACGGGAGCTTTTGAATCGTTGTGGTCGGGAGCAGTGTTCATTATCTCAGGCTTCCTGTGATCATGCTGAAGGTAACTTACAGAGACAGGGGGCTGGAGATCGTACACACTGCCCCCTGCCCAGACCCGCCCATAGGACTCCTAGTCATTGTTTATTGGTTGTTGTATAAACCCTCCTGTTTGAGGGAATGCTTGTGCTTGACTGGTCGATTGTGAAACCATGAGGCTCTATTGTTTATATGAAACAGGAAAAAGGAGGAGGGCAGTTGGAGGAGCGATGGAGCTAAGCCGGTGACTATGTCGGTTTACTTAGGGAAAAGGGGAGACATGGGTTATTTAAAGAAGAATTGTACCATTATGCTGAAAGGGCGCTTAATAGCGCAAGAGTAAAGTAGAATATCCACAACATGGAGTAATAACTTTTATCACACCACTTATCGCAGTCTGTTAAATCTTCCTTCTTTGGCAGCTTGATGATCATAGTACAATAAAATGTTAGGTGGTTGATAAAAGTCATGCAATCACTTTGGGAAGTCTACACTATTAATTACAGTCTCATACAAAATGTAAAAAATGAAAAATGTCTCTTACCTGTAAGGGTCATTGATGATTCCTCTATAAATCCACCTCTCCAAGATTTCAAAGTATGGAGTGCTGGCTGCCTTAGTCAAATACAGACATAGCTCCTGGGCCTGGGTATCACCTGTATAACCAAAGGTTCTATCATGCAGCAAACTGAGTGTGGCACCACCTAGACACTCTCCTTTATCCAATGAAGTGGCTGACAGAAAAACAAACACATTCAAACAATAAAGGTGATATAAACTAACAGGGAGTTTTATTAAGCAAGTAAACAACTGGTGCACTTTTGATTCAGCAAAGGATGTGCAGCAAGTTGAGCAGGTGACCCCAGCATCTAAAACAGTAATTTCTATTTCTTAAAGAGGAGCTACAGTCCGCTACCATAGTTTTCAATAAAAACATCCTTGGTATTGTTAAGCAGTGCTTTAACCACTTAGTATATTCTTTTACATTAAAACTCATTCCTTACTTGTCAAATATACAGCAAAGTCTGGTGGCAGCCATTTCAACCATGAACACCTGAAGCCACCACTTGTTCCCTTTCTGGATTTTGTGCAGCTTGCTACCCAGCATGCACATCGAGGTCCCGAGCTTGCGCAGTAAGCACACTGCATGGCGCACACTGTTGCTGATAAGTTGCCATAGCAATATCAGCTTTGGCAGAAGTTCCAGTCCTGTTAAGGCAACTTAACAACAGGGAACCCCTCCTATAATCACATCATATCACAAGCTGAGGATGCCCAAATACTCCTGAAATTGGTGACGATGATATTCTAGGAGTCTACAGGGCCAAGAAAGTAACATTCATTGCCTAGGCGGCTGCAAGCGCAGTGGCGGGAAAATTTAAAAAAAGAAAAAGCGATTAATAAAAACAACATGCATACAATTAACCACTTCTTGCCCGGTCAATAGCAGATTGACGTCCGGGAAGTGGTTTCGTTATCCTGACTGGGCGTCATATGACGTCCTTCAGGATAATAGCCGCCGCGCGCCTGTGGGGGCGCGCATCGCGGCGATCGGTGGAGCGGTGTGTCAGTCTGATACACCGCTACACTGATCTCGGTAAAGAGCCTCCGGCGGAGGCTCTTTACCACGTGATCAGCCGCGTCCAATCACGGCTGATCACGATGTACACAGGAAGAGCCGTTGATCAGCTTTTCCTCACTCGCGTCTGACAGACGCGAGTAGAGGAGAGCCGATCGGCGGCTCTCCTGACAGGGGGGGTATGCGCTGATTGTTTATCAGCGCAGCCCCCCCTCAGATGCCCACACTAGACCACCAGGGAAGCCCCCAGGACCACCAGGGAAGCCCCCAGCATGTGGATGGCCAGGTACATCCCCCATGGCCATCCACATGTTAAAAAAAATGCACAAAATATGCCAGTGTCCACAGATGGGCACTGATTGGCACATCATATTTATTTAAAAATGAGACAGGTCTATCTGCTTAGTTAATGTGGTGCACGCAAGTTATGACAGTTGGTTCACTTATGAAGCTTGGTTAATTTCCTGGTATGAAACTTTTATTGGCCTATGGAAATAAAACACCCAAAGAATGGTGCAAAAAAAATCTTCTGCATCAGATGCAGGATTTTTTTCCAGCACGTCTTATTCCCAACAGGTGTGACTTTGTCATATGGAATGTGAGCTGTCAGCAGACAGGTCACACCCCCTCCCTCTGCCTGTGCAATGATTACATTATACAAGCAGAGCCTGAGGATTTGTTAACCTCCTCCTTCTCCCTCGTGCTCTGAACTGAGCAGGGGGTGTGGACGGGCAGACAGATCACAGTATGCAGCTCCAGCTCTCCGTTCTGTGCCGCATTTGTCACAGCAGAACAGAGAACTTGAGCATTTTTGTTAATTAGGAGCAGGATCTGCTCCATTTTTATGTATGCTTGCTCAACTCTTTGCCAATTTCCCCCAAAATGTACATAATGCCCATAAGCAAAGATAAAGTTAAAACAAGGAAGAGATTTATTATGTCCAAATGGCATTTTCCGATGTGAACCCACCACATACTATGAGGTGCTTACAAGGACAAGGCAAACTCTTATTCATTTATGTAATGCGAGCTACAGAGGTTCTTACGATTGTAAAAACTTACCAAGAGACGCCAATACCTCCATTGTCCTGAGAGTAGGCTGGATATAAAACCACAGTTTTTGCAAGGAGAGCAGGCCCTGGCGTTGCAAGTGCTCCAGCTGAGTAATAAGTATCATGTATTCCTTCACTAGCGTCCGCATTGCAGCACTTAGAGCATGGTTAACCTGACCATATTCAAAAGAAGATTTTTCTTCAATGAATCTGTGGGAAGTAGCAGAGATGTGGACTGTAATAGCGGTGCAATAGCTACCAGCACATGCAGAGTTGACAAAAAAATAAAAATAATAATAAAATGTAGAATTCAGACATCAATAAGCCCAGCACAAGGCCTCATTTGCATGGATGCTGGGGCCATGCACCATAAGGTAGCCATTTGTTTATGCATCTGGAGCTGCCGGGTGCTGTGCGCAGGAAGCCTATGCAAGTCTATGCGAAGGCAGAGGCTGTACAGACACAGTCACTCGTCCTAATGTGACAGGCGCGCGGGTGCCAGTGGGTGGCTCTGAACTCAGACAGTGTGTGTACAACAGCTGCATCCCCATAGACTTACATGGTCGGCCTGCACACAGCACCTGACAGCTCCAGCCACATAAACAAGTGGACAATTCACAGCGCCCACATCAATAGTGATCAGGAGCCTTTCTGAACATATTTTTCTTTTCAGTCTAATCATGTAATTATATGTCCATTATGACAAATAAAGCCTACAAAATTAGGCACCAGTTGTCCTTTATGTTGGCACATTAAATATTTGGCTCCAATGATTCATTCACCACAGAATAATTTATTAGCTAATTTCAGCAAATTACATTCATTAATTGCAAGTTCCACTTATCCTCTTCCTCCAACCTCCTATACCATTATTAAGAGTTTTTTTTTGGATGTATTCCTGACCGGTTCCCACCCCTACGTTTACCCCTCCTCCTTCCCTGTCCGCAACCCCCTGGGACACGTCAAAGGGTCCATAAGGCTGCAGGACCAGTCAGAAATCGCAGCACGCCTCGTGCATACTCAGTGGGTAGCCGGCTGTGAAACAGCTGGCTTACCACAGTCAAGATGGTGCCAGAGACTGGAAGACCGGTGCCCGGGTGATGACAGCACTGGGTCCCTGGGCTGATGGGTGTGTTTATCAAAAGTCCGCAGCTACAGTAGTTGTAGCTGCTGACCTTTAATCTTTTTTACAAATGTAAAAAAAATATATATATTTTCTGTACAGCAACATAATGTTTAAAGCTGAGCTCCAGGAAAACATTTAAATACACAGATAAAATACATATGACAGCTTGTCTAGCAAAGGATGGGACTGATCTTTCAGTTTCCCTTTCACTTACAGATCACCTCTTCGCTGCCACACTGGACAGTGAAATGAAAAGCAAGCACACATTAGCTTATCTCTTCATCACCTTGCTCTCTCCTCCTATCAGTGTGTGCCTTGCAGCAAATCTAATTAGCTTAGCAGTACAAACTGTACAGTAGACTGGAAGAGGCTGCTACTGCTACACCGCCTGCACTTAAAAAATGATTTAATGGCACAATAAAAAAATTACAGAGCTGCATTCATTTATGTCTTTACCATCTGCCTGAAGTTCAGTCTCAACAGCTAATTCAATATGGATATTTTTAACCTGATTTTATAAGTATTACCATACCTTAATGTACTACTAGGCATGCATACTAACCATTTCATTTTATCATTTCTAAGCACAAAACCTATATAATCCCCACAATTTTTTGCATTGGCTTGTATGAGAATTATATAGTACCTGGTAACAGTGGAATAGCTGGCAGCTACTGGCAGAATTCTGTTCACCAATTCCCTTACAGACATGTCCAGGTTTGGATCTACTAAAAAAGAGCGTGTCTGACGTCCCACCAGTGGTTGTGCAGTAATATATCGCCCATCAACTCCAATCAGGATGTAAAGCAGGTCTTCTACGATAACTGCCTCTTGAGTGGGGAGGGGAAGTGTCCCTATGCATTGAAAGATATTATTGTTTTAGAGATATTGCTGAAGCCAAAGAGAACGGTAACTATTCTTTAACAAAACAATCAAGCAGTGAGTGTCTGCATGAGAGATGACAATTTCTCAATTTCCACACTTCAAAAATAATCACAATCACTGGCAACAGGTTGTGAACCCAGAATAGAACACATCACACAAAATAATGTTTGGTGGACGAAGACATATTGGACTCTACCTCTTTCACCTTCTATCAAGTGTTTCCATATTGGTTAGCAGGGTATTCCATATAGGTTTCAATGGAACTTCACGAGTAATGTCTGCTGAACTGCATTCTCCAAGTATGAAATGGAAGAAACTCACAAGAGCAGCAAAAGTGCAATTATGTAACACATACAAACATACCTATGTAAAACTGAAAGGCAACTCCGCGCTTAGGATACCAAGGATCAGGTATGCAGCCCGCCCAAGGAAAATTTAGCCCCCTAGAGGGTAAATTAGATATAGAAGTGAACGTAAAAGGGCGATTGGCGCTCCCCTATATGCTTAATAAAAATCCGTGAGTGGCCCTATTATAGGTAAAATAAAATAATATATATGTATTTACTATTAAGTGCCCCCAAATGTATTCTAATAGTGACACAAAATAATTGAAAGAAAAAGGGGGGGGTGTGTTCCAATACTCAGTGTTGAGTAGGTATGGCAGTATGTACTCCCAACCCCTCATAGGGATTAGGTGCGTAATCCAATATTGCCTTGGTGACTGTAATAAATATAATTATAAGTGAAAAAAACAGTCCTATGTAGAATTAGTGATCCAATGTTAGTCCCACCTTAGTGATTAGTGTTTAGTGTAAGTGAACACATTAATATCCTGTGTGTGGCCTCTTCCATATACCATGCCTGAAGTGAACCACTTTACCTCTAGTTAACAGTGATATCAAATTTCCAGAGTGCCAAAAAACAAGAAAAATAAATTAAATTAAGAAAAAATATGGAAAGTGGCCCGTGAGGGGCTAATAATTGAATAAATCAGTAAAACTAAATTTACATGAGTGTGAGCCCAAAAGCCGCAATAGTAATTAATATGATAGTCCAGTAAGAATAAAAATAATAAAAAATGTATGATAGAGTTAATAGTCCAGTCCACAATAGGTTCCAGATGTAGATACCCCTGCAGGGGTAAACAGCTTCCAGATAATCAGTACCAGGTGCTCCTCAGGGTCCCCACTATAAGATGTCCTCGCCGATCAGATTTTTCCCAGCCCGTCCATCCAGGTCTCTTAGGGTCAGGAAATCCAGCGACGTTCCCCAAGGGGGGGGGAATTATACCTCACAGGGAAGCACAGGGAAGCAATGAAAAACGGAGGTCCCATGTGCATTACCAGATTTTTTAAAAAATCGATATTTATTAAAAAGTATAAAATTAAAAACAAAGCAGAGTTGCAAAAAAACAGGGTATCTTAGAAAATACACCTGTTTCCACCATCCAGGTTCAAAGACAACACCAATATCGGAGGGGTATAGGGCGGCTTGGAGAGGGGGCAATAAGACCACCCTCATCTCCCAAAATGAAACCAGCTGGATCTACAGGTTGGGGTCCCTTGCTCCCAGGGGCCTCAACCTGGAGATTGATCTAAATTGCTTTATAGCCAATCCTTAAGATGTAGCCCTCCAGTCACCTGGCCTCATATTAGTTATGGAATGTACGGAGGGGATATATACACTGGACACCCACCCCCTCCAGTTTTTTATCTTTATTTTTATCTTTCCAGTTTTTTATCTTTACAGGCCCCAAGCCTAATAATTTTTGCACATGTACATGTCTCCCTGTAGGTCTATATAGATGTACACGCAGGGTGAGCCCTGAGAGGACTCTAGTGCAAACTATAGCGCGCAGACAGGATATACACTGGGTCACCTAGCATGCTATAGAAATATCCTTTGTTTTTTTCCAATAAACCCCACTAATTGGCATAAGGAACATATGTATATGCATAGATGGACAGACATCTACAAATTGGGGGTATGGTAATAAACCTGGAACATGGAGGGTTCCTTCCCTTGATGAACCTTGCCTCACAGGGAAATAGCTGGGTCTGCTAACTTCATGGTCATGATGGGCGTTATTCCCTTAGCAACCACTAGTCTGGGGGTCTAAGGTGGAACGCACACATAAATGCTTATGACCGATTTCATATAGGGGACATATGTATATGCGCCTAATGACAGCAGCACCACTATAGAGGTGGAGCTCCTTTTGCACTTTGATCTTAGGGGGTGGTGACCGCAATCTAATTTCAGCCACCATGTACAAATGGACTCCGTACCGAACTAACCGGGTCATATTTCTGGGTACTCAAATAGGTCCCAATTGCAATTATCCTTCACACTCACTCTGAACCAGTATCAACTAAGTATACCTCTAATGATATTGGATTTCCAAAATGGAGGAACCTTGAAAAAAACCCCTCTAAACAATCCCTATCACCATATGGGGTATGTCTAAAGCACACTGGACACACATGTATGGTCGGCGCTTTCATTATCGCCGGAGTATAGTACTTTTATCTGGCCTGCCTATATTTAACTTTACAGGTAATAGCTGGGTTTGCTAGTGCACACCTACAAAGGGGCCTCTTCACTTTTGGGGCTGTTACACACATGAAACACCCCCTGGATACACCACATACCGCACCCTAAAAAATTGCGGTTTTTATGTGATCACACAATTGGGTCTCCCAGTTGTACAAGTATTATTAATTTCAGAATAACTTGCTAATCACACGATGGGGTATGCTGCACTATGACATATACATGTAGATGTCCACTTACTGCTCCTGCAGCACAGTTTGTCCATTTAATATACCCAAACTCAGTTTTACAGGGTAATAGCTGGGTTTGGTGGGTTGTGGTTACATCGGTATAAATGGTAGCTTGTATTGCTCGAGGTCAAACCACACTGAGTACACCCCAAGGAAATGTCATATACTGAACTTTATAATACTGATGACCATCTAAATAGGATCTGTATTTATTCCATTATGGTTAAAATATATTTTTCTCATGTCTTTTGCTTGATGCTAGAACGCTAAATGAATGCCTTAATTTTTCCTCAAGTTCTAATCCCCACACTCATTTGTGCTAGGGCAGCGGAGATGCATGACCATATAAACCTATCCTTTGTTAGGATTTTTTTAAACTCGAGGATTAGTCCCTGACACATTGCACCCCCACACGTTTAAAGGTTAAATTGTCTCCTGTACTGGAGGGATCTTACACTATCCCTCGTATAAGGCATTCGACCACTTCGTAATAAACTCCGGTGGGCGGGGATTCTATACACAGAGCCTGATGCGGCCAATCACCAGGGTCTACGGCACCTCCGCAGCCTTATTAGACCAAGATGGGGAGTGATACGACGTAGCCTTTGATAACGTCTGACGACGAAACGCGTAAGGCGTGCTGACGTCACTTCCGGTGCGGGACATAGAGGCGTGGAGCGCATTTGGAGTGCAAGCCGCCCTATACCCCTCCGATATTGGTGTTGTCTTTGAACCTGGATGGTGGAAACAGGTGTATTTTCTAAGATACCCTGTTTTTTTGCAACTCTGCTTTGTTTTTAATTTTATACTTTTTAATAAATATCGATTTTTTAAAAAATCTGGTAATGCACATGGGACCTCCGTTTTTCATTGCTTCCCTGTGAGGTATAATTCCCCCCCCCTTGGGGAACGTCGCTGGATTTCCTGACCCTAAGAGACCTGGATGGACGGGCTGGGAAAAATCTGATCGGCGAGGACATCTTATAGTGGGGACCCTGAGGAGCACCTGGTACTGATTATCTGGAAGCTGTTTACCCCTGCAGGGGTATCTACATCTGGAACCTATTGTGGACTGGACTATTAACTCTATCATACATTTTTTATTATTTTTATTCTTACTGGACTATCATATTAATTACTATTGCGGCTTTTGGGCTCACACTCATGTAAATTTAGTTTTACTGATTTATTCAATTATTAGCCCCTCACGGGCCACTTTCCATATTTTTTCTTAATTTTATTTATTTTTCTTGTTTTTTGGCACTCTGGAAATTTGATATCACTGTTAACTAGAGGTAAAGTGGTTCACTTCAGGCATGGTATATGGAAGAGGCCACACACAGGATATTAATGTGTTCACTTACACTAAACACTAATCACTAAGGTGGGACTAACATTGGATCACTAATTCTACATAGGACTGTTTTTTTCACTTATAATTATATTTATTACAGTCACCAAGGCAATATTGGATTACGCACCTAATCCCTATGAGGGGTTGGGAGTACATACTGCCATACCTACTCAACACTGAGTATTGGAACACACCCCCCCCTTTTTCTTTCAATTATTTTGTGTCACTATTAGAATACATTTGGGGGCACTTAATAGTAAATACATATATATTATTTTATTTTACCTATAATAGGGCCACTCACGGATTTTTATTAAGCATATAGGGGAGCGCCAATCGCCCTTTTACGTTCACTTCTATATCTAATTTACCCTCTAGGGGGCTAAATTTTCCTTGGGCGGGCTGCATACCTGATCCTTGGTATCCTAAGCGCGGAGTTGCCTTTCAGTTTTACATTTGTCTTGATCACCTTAGGGTGTGATTACTCTCTGCAGCTATGGATATCTTTGGATATATGACAAGTAGAAACATTGACCTGGATGGGATATTCAGCCAGGAACAAGTCACCAACACACAGGACATGCAAAGCCTGTTAAAACAACTAAAACATACCATGGAGAAGCAATTAAGAGTGTGGTGGGATGTAGCCACTTTGGAAACCTACATAAGGGGAAAAATGACCCCCAGAAGTCTGAGATGGGACATACACCCTAATGACAATGTAGATGACCCCATCCTCATGGGTACATGGTATAATTTTTTTAATAAGTGTGAAGGTGAACTACTCCAAAAGATTGTTGAGAGAAGAAAATTCAAGCTAAAGGGTATAGAAACCGCGATAGTAGAAATTAAAACCTTGTTGGTACCTTTCAACCATCAGAATGAATATAAAGATAAGGAAAGGGAACTACAAGAGAATATTAAAAAATACGACAGTGAAATACAAGCCAAAAAACAAAAGAAATTTAAGAGGGATGTACTCGACTACAGAAATAATAGTGTGTACAAATGGCAATCCTCACTGGGAGAATATAATGAGGAACCCCCAGATGATGATTTGGAGGAGACCTCCATGGATGAAACCCCTGAAGATGCCATAGGCATTAGGATGCTGGGTTTGATGGGGGGCGCATCCCAATCAACACCCCCACATAATCCCATTATGGGAAATAGAGGGAGACCCAGGGAACCAAACTGGAACACAAATAGGCCAGACTATCAGAGGGTCAATTACACTGAACAACAGGGCAACAGAACACCCTATACGGACAGACACAACGTGTACAGTAGAAATAGGTTCTCCCCTCCTAGGAGGGGCCTCATCCAAAAACCATATTCCCCTTACAGAGGGTACAACGACAATGATGAGGGTTTTCACAGAGGAGGGCAAAGAGGCCAGCCACCTGGGAAATGGAAAACCCGGGTTCCATACAGAAACCCTGGAAGGAGAACATACAATGGAAATCGAGGGGGAATGAATCGAGAAGGCCAATACAATACAAGAGAAGACCAAGATCGAGAACCCCAGAGGAACACAGATCGCGCACACAACAGCAACAGCAATGGATGGAACTACAACCCAGGAAGAGAGATGGGAATACCACAGAGGAACCAGGAAAGAGGAGGAAGACAAGAGGAAGGAGAGGAGGCAAGAAGAAAAAGAAGACGGGAAACCTAGGAAAAGGCATTTTTAACTTAAGCAGCATTACTTTTACTGATGAGGAAATAAAGGTCCTAGATCTAGGGCTAAAATACGCCCCTGATAAGCGACTTGACAAATTTGAGGTATACATAGACCTCCAAAAATTCATGAGAAAATTAAATTTAAGGAAACACTTTGCCACTAATGAGGATAATAGGACCCCAAGTGTCCCAGAATATGAACAGACAAAATTAAAGAATAACTCAACCTTCAATCCCAAAACTCCGGGGAGCCAATGTTTGGGAGCCTTCCAGAAGATGGTTGAGGAGGACTTGCGACATCTGGAACAAAAGGACAACAAAAAAGGCAGGAACATATGGAAAGCAATAAAAACGATTGGAAAAAGGCATGAAGTGGTCATCAGACCAGCAGATAAAGGGGGTGGCCTGGTCATTCTGAACAAGGCGGACTATCAGGAAGAAATGAGCAATATTCTAAATGTCGCAAACACATACAAAAAATTAAAAGGGAACCCTAAGAAACTATTTGAAACCAAACTAAGCACTTACATTAGTAAAGGAAAAAGACTAGGCATACTAAATGAAAAGGAAGCGGAGTATCTTATCTCTAATTCAACAAAAACTCCAGTCATATACTATACTCCGAAGATTCACAAACGACTGGAGAAGCCACCAGGCAGACCTATTATCAGTGGCATTAATTCCGTGTTCTCTAGGCTGGGGGAATATCTAGACAGTTTCCTAAAGCCACTTGTCAAACAGGGTCGTTCACATCTTAGGGACAGCCTGCAACTCATCCAAGAACTGCAGAATATCAAAGGGACGGATGAATGGATATTGGTAACTGTCGATGTGAACTCACTGTACACCAGCATTGAACAAGGAGATGGCCTATTGGCAGTTGAAAAAGCCTTACATGAAGGGACCAATATGAAACAGCAACAAATACACTATATACTGGAGGGGCTTGACATGGCTATGAGCTGTAACTATTTTTGGTATGACAAGGAATTCTTTGTGCAAACCAAGGGAGTTGCAATGGGGGCTCGTTATGCCCCTAGTGTGGCGAACCTACTGATGGATATGTGGGAAGAGGAACACATCTACGCCAATAATATCGCCCAAATTAAGATGTATAGGAGATACATCGACGATCTGCTTATACTTTGGGATGGCACACCAGACTCCTTGACTGCATTCCTCACTAATCTCAATACCAACAGATATGGTCTCACTTTTACAGCAAAGTGGGACCATAACAAGATAGAATATCTGGATTTGGAAATCTTCAAGGGAGTAGGAGAACTATGCACAAAAACCTTTTTCAAAAGTACCGACCGGAATGGGTACATTCCCTCCTCCAGTTGTCACCATCCAAAATGGAAAGGGAATGTACCAAAAGGGCAACTAATGAGGATCCGGCGAAATTGTGATAACATTGAAGACTTCAATATACAATCAACAGTCCTCATTAAGAGATTTGAGGAAAAAGGGTACGACCGGGAAAAACTGGTTAAATTGCAATCTGAAATAGCTAAAATGAACAGACAGACATTGCTCGTGAATAAACCGAAAGAGCAGACAAAGAAGATGAATACAACATTCATAACTGGATTCAATACCCAATATAGAGCCGTAGAACGGATCATTAAAAAATACTGGCCCATTCTAAAGGAAGACAGAACCCTAGCTAAAATCCTCCCCACTAAACCCAGTTTTGTTTATAGGAGAGCGCCTAATCTTCGAAGTCATCTAGTGCATAATGTCATTGACCCCCCGAAGAAAATAAAAATATTTACTGAAATGAAGGGATTTTACAGGTGCCAACGTTGCCTCCCGTGCAGGGTTAGCAAAAAACAACCGAGAAAAAGGGAATCTTTTAAATCTACGGTAGATCAAAAACAATATCAGATCAAACAGCTCATCACCTGTCAAAGCACTCACGTCACCTATATCATTGAGTGTCCATGTCATCTCCAGTATATAGGGAGGACTACCCGCCCCCTTTTTATCAGAATCAGGGAACATATCAATAATATCCGCAAAGGGTTCCCGAAACATAGTCTATCGCGTCATTTTGATGAAGTCCACCATAGAGACCCATCTGGGCTCATTTTCTATGGAATAGACCACATAGATGATCATTGGAGAGGGGGCAATAAGACCACCCTCATCTCCCAAAATGAAACCAGCTGGATCTACAGGTTGGGGTCCCTTGCTCCCAGGGGCCTCAACCTGGAGATTGATCTAAATTGCTTTATAGCCAATCCTTAAGATGTAGCCCTCCAGTCACCTGGCCTCATATTAGTTATGGAATGTACGGAGGGGATATATACACTGGACACCCACCCCCTCCAGTTTTTTATCTTTATTTTTATCTTTCCAGTTTTTTATCTTTACAGGCCCCAAGCCTAATAATTTTTGCACATGTACATGTCTCCCTGTAGGTCTATATAGATGTACACGCAGGGTGAGCCCTGAGAGGACTCTAGTGCAAACTATAGCGCGCAGACAGGATATACACTGGGTCACCTAGCATGCTATAGAAATATCCTTTGTTTTTTTCCAATAAACCCCACTAATTGGCATAAGGAACATATGTATATGCATAGATGGACAGACATCTACAAATTGGGGGTATGGTAATAAACCTGGAACATGGAGGGTTCCTTCCCTTGATGAACCTTGCCTCACAGGGAAATAGCTGGGTCTGCTAACTTCATGGTCATGATGGGCGTTATTCCCTTAGCAACCACTAGTCTGGGGGTCTAAGGTGGAACGCACACATAAATGCTTATGACCGATTTCATATAGGGGACATATGTATATGCGCCTAACGACAGCAGCACCACTATAGAGGTGGAGCTCCTTTTGCACTTTGATCTTAGGGGGTGGTGACCGCAATCTAATTTCAGCCACCATGTACAAATGGACTCCGTACCGAACTAACCGGGTCATATTTCTGGGTACTCAAATAGGTCCCAATTGCAATTATCCTTCACACTCACTCTGAACCAGTATCAACTAAGTATACCTCTAATGATATTGGATTTCCAAAATGGAAGAACCTTGAAAAAAACCCCTCTAAACAATCCCTATCACCATATGGGGTATGTCTAAAGCACACTGGACACACATGTATGGTCGGCGCTCTCATTATCGCCGGAGTATAGTACTTTTATCTGGCCTGCCTATATTTAACTTTACAGGTAATAGCTGGGTTTGCTAGTGCACACCTACAAAGGGGCCTCTTCACTTTTGGGGCTGTTACACACATGAAACACCCCCTGGATACACCACATACCGCACCCTAAAAAATTGCGGTTTTTATGTGATCACACAATTGGGTCTCCCAGTTGTACAAGTATTATTAATTTCAGAATAACTTGCTAATCACACGATGGGGTATGCTGCACTATGACATATACATGTAGATGTCCACTTACTGCTCCTGCAGCACAGTTTGTCCATTTAATATACCCAAACTCAGTTTTACAGGGTAATAGCTGGGTTTGGTGGGTTGTGGTTACATCGGTATAAATGGTAGCTTGTATTGCTCGAGGTCAAACCACACTGAGTACACCCCAAGGAAATGTCATATACTGAACTTTATAATACTGATGACCATCTAAATAGGATCTGTATTTATTCCATTATGGTTAAAATATATTTTTCTCATGTCTTTTGCTTGATGCTAGAACGCTAAATGAATGCCTTAATTTTTCCTCAAGTTCTAATCCCCACACTCATTTGTGCTAGGGCAGCGGAGATGCATGACCATATAAACCTATCCTTTGTTAGGATTTTTTTAAACTCGAGGATTAGTCCCTGACACATTGCACCCCCACACGTTTAAAGGTTAAATTGTCTCCTGTACTGGAGGGATCTTACACTATCCCTCGTATAAGGCATTCGACCACTTCGTAATAAACTCCGGTGGGCGGGGATTCTATACACAGAGCCTGATGCGGCCAATCACCAGGGTCTACGGCACCTCCGCAGCCTTATTAGACCAAGATGGGGAGTGATACGACGTAGCCTTTGATAACGTCTGACGACGAAACGCGTAAGGCGTGCTGACGTCACTTCCGGTGCGGGACATAGAGGCGTGGAGCGCATTTGGAGTGCAAGCCGCCCTATACCCCTCCGATATTGGTGTTGTCTTTGAACCTGGATGGTGGAAACAGGTGTATTTTCTAAGATACCCTGTTTTTTTGCAACTCTGCTTTGTTTTTAATTTTATACTTTTTAATAAATATCGATTTTTTAAAAAATCTGGTAATGCACATGGGACCTCCGTTTTTCATTGCTTCCCTGTGAGGTATAATTCCCCCCCCCTTGGGGAACGTCGCTGGATTTCCTGACCCTAAGAGACCTGGATGGACGGGCTGGGAAAAATCTGATCGGCGAGGACATCTTATAGTGGGGACCCTGAGGAGCACCTGGTACTGATTATCTGGAAGCTGTTTACCCCTGCAGGGGTATCTACATCTGGAACCTATTGTGGACTGGACTATTAACTCTATCATACATTTTTTATTATTTTTATTCTTACTGGACTATCATATTAATTACTATTGCGGCTTTTGGGCTCACACTCATGTAAATTTATTTTACTGATTTATTCAATTATTAGCCCCTCACGGGCCACTTTCCATATTTTTTCTTAATTTTATTTATTTTTCTTGTTTTTTGGCACTCTGGAAATTTGATATCACTGTTAACTAGAGGTAAAGTGGTTCACTTCAGGCATGGTATATGGAAGAGGCCACACACAGGATATTAATGTGTTCACTTACACTAAACACTAATCACTAAGGTGGGACTAACATTGGATCACTAATTCTACATAGGACTGTTTTTTTCACTTATAATTATATTTATTACAGTCACCAAGGCAATATTGGATTACGCACCTAATCCCTATGAGGGGTTGGGAGTACATACTGCCATACCTACTCAACACTGAGTATTGGAACACACCCCCCCCTTTTTCTTTCAATTATTTTGTGTCACTATTAGAATACATTTGGGGGCACTTAATAGTAAATACATATATATTATTTTATTTTACCTATAATAGGGCCACTCACGGATTTTTATTAAGCATATAGGGGAGCGCCAATCGCCCTTTTACGTTCACTTCTATACAAACATACCTATTGGCACCGTGACATCTGTACTTATATTGGAGAGAGAAGGAAAGTCTCCTATCAGTGCTGGCCTCTCGTAAACCCAAGATGGGAACACAGGGATTGGCTGCCCCACATTCTTCTTGTTCAGCTTGTCTCTAAGTTGTTTCCGTAGAACTTCCACTGGCTGATTAACAGAAAAAAAGAGCAAAGACAAAAAGTTAAACACCAACATCTAAATTGGACAACATTTGTGGCATTGAACATTACTACAAAATAATATGGAAAAACACAATATTTCACCTGTGGGCCACCTGTGGTTGAAGCAGTTACATTCCCCAGTTGCCTCCGTAGTTCCTCCAACTCCTGTATGGAGATCTTGGATGTGCTGGGAGGGATAGGAACAGTGCTAGAAGCTGCACTACTGGTTGTCAGCTCAGCTCTGTCTTTCGCATTCTGTTGCAGATACTGAAGTGTCTTTAAATAAAACAATAATGAAGGCAAGTGTTACTTTCTTGGAAATTAATAATGCACAAAGGCAGAATTTCTTCCACAGATACGTCACGCATCTGAGGCATCATGAAGCCTCTATTGGAATCCAAGTATTATAACGTTATTATAACATACAAACTAAAAGGCTGAACAGTTTATAAGCATCAATTACCACAAAGTAGTGCAGGAAATTACAAAAATGAGGGTAGGTCTATTGCTGTACTTGTAGTGTGTCAAAAACAAGTACAGAACATCTCATGAGAAGCATAGAGCAAATGGGAAGGTTCAACCACCACCATTTAAAATGGAACACATATTGTGGCAAGTCTTGACATACAACAAAACATGTAAAAGTATCCACTCCAAATATTGTCCACGCCAAACCATAACTCTAAAAAAGTGGTGAACAAATCCAAAGATTGGTTATTCATAAACGAGACTCACCACACAACCTTTTTTTAAATCCATCTCAGTGAAATGTTCCACTCAGTGTAACCCTGGAGACATTTCTTTTTTAAATGGTCTACCATATGTTGGCAAGACATACCATAGAATGCATTAAGATATAAAAAAGCCTTCTGCCTTTACAACTCCTTTAAAGCCAAAGAGCTCAATTTTGGTCTCATCTGACCACAGCACTTTTTCCCAATCCTTCTCTGAATCATTTAGAAGTTCATTGGCAAACTTCAGATAGGCCTGTACATGTGCCTGCTTATGGAAGGGGACCTTGTGGGACCATGGTGGCATATTGTGTTAGCAATGGTTTGTTTGATAATTGTCGTCCTAACTGCCTTGAGATCATTCACAAGCTCCTCCTGTGTAGTTCTGGGCTGATCCCTCACTTTTCTCATTATCATCCTTACCCAATGAGGCAAAATTTTGCATGGAGCTATAGAGCGAGGGCGATTGATGGTTATTTTGTATTTCTTCTATTTGCAAATAATCACTCCAACAGTTGTCTCCTTCTCACCAAGCTTCTTGCTGGTAGCCCATTCCAGCCTTGTGCAGGTCTACAATCTTGTCCCCGATGTCCTTTGACAACTCTTTGGGCTTGCCCATGATGGTGAGGATCAAAATAATTATATTCCACACGGTAAATCCTATGGGGTTGATTTACCAAAACTGGAGAGTACAAAATCTGGTGCAGCTCTGCATAGAAACCAATTGGCTTCCTGGGTTTTTTGTCAAAGCTTAACTGAACAAGCTGATTAGCTACCATTTACAGCTGCACCCGATTGTGCACTCTCCAGTTTTAGTAAATGAACTCTATTATTTGAAGTTATGTCTTTTTTGTCTATTATTACTTTATTCACTGTGACTTATGGCTTTTTTATTGTTATGGTGGAACACTCTAAATAAAAAATGTTTGAAAAATACAAAATTTTCTTTATCGTACATCATGGGACACAGAGCCTTAAGTAATTACTTAATGGGTTATAGGCCACCTTCAGGTGTTGACACTGATATACCCAATAAAGGAAGTTCACTCCCTATATAACCCCTCCTCCTTCCAGGAGCACATCAGTTTTTTCGCCAGTGTCTAAGGCGTTGGTCACGAGTGAAGATGTGCTCTGAGGAGCTCCACTGGAGGGATCCATGATGGATTTAAATAGCCTCCATAAAGACCAGACCCATCCAAAGTGCCACTAAGGCCTAAAAAGATGGTAACTTGGGCCTTGTATCCAAAACACAAGGTTTTGCATGCAACGCCTCGCTTTGTAGGGCTGGACCCCGGGAACCCAGGGCTTAGGTCTTGCTACATTACCTAAAGCTTCCTGATGGGGCGATTTACAGGTCCAAGGGAGTTGCAACCCCGTTTTAGGGACCCGGTTCCTGAAGGTTTGCTAAATGCAGCCCGCCATGATGGGTGAAGGCTGGATTGTCTGTTAATTCAGCAAATCCTGCGGTGGGGATAAGGTAAGGGAAGAAACTTAGGTATTAAAAACACCTATGTATTTCTTCCATTAGGGAAAAAGTGTTGTCATGCATTAATTCTCCACTAGAGGGAGTCTATGTACATACCTTACTCTGTTGTCTTCACTGTAAAGCTAAGTCCGTGTCTGGTTGCAGCAGTGTGTGGAGGGAGACTTTCAAGGTAAAAGGAAATCTGCAAAAAAAATCTCTTTCTCCCCCTGATGGGAACAGAGGGTTAGGGTGACAGCGGGTGGGGGGAGGAGGCGCAGAGGTCCCGCTAATACCGCTAATTGTTTTAACTGTGGCTGATTTCACTGTTCATGCCTGCTGCTGGATGGGTCCCTGCGGCAATGGACCCAAAAATGCCGCACGGAAACTTTTCAAAAGTAAAAAGGGGCAAAAAAAAATCTGAGGGGGTGGGGCCTAAGCGCAATGCCATGAACGTCCAGGAGGATGCACGGCAGGCTAAAAACAAATACAAACACAGCTGTGACAGTCTCTCCTCGGCTGACGAGGAGAAAACAAGCAGCCAGCAACACAAGAACACAAGAGCAGTGGGACATGCGAGGGTTGCAACCTGGCATTCCTGATACAGGAACAACACTTTTTTCCCAGCACTAGGCTGAATTTTATATCGGCTTTAAATGTCATGACTTTTTTCAGCGATTAAGTGCAATTTGTATAGTGCCTCTGTTTTTGTACTTAGGACTTTGCCTACCAAAAAAAAAAACAAAAAAACACAAAATCCAAAAAAGTAAAGGTTTCACCCCAGGCGCTAGGATCCAGAGTCGCATTTCCATGCGGTCATCCTCGCCTGAATTACCAGTTATGGCAAACCAGGGTGAGCCATTGGAACAAATTGATGGTGCAATTGCTTCTCACATCTCAGCCCCTGTTTACGTGACTGGAGATGTCCTTTCTTCCTCCCTGCAGGGTCTGGAAGAAAGAGCGGCTTTAATCGCATCCTCCATTCAAATGGATAGGAAATGTGCTAGATCCCCCTCCCCCACTTCAGAACCTTTGCAAGGGGAACAGTGGGCACAGGATGAGGCGTTACCCTCAGTAGATCAGGAGGAAAAACAAACCAATGATGATTCCTCTGCGGAGGAAACATCGGTAGATGAGCCTTTTTCAGCCTCTCAATCTGAAAAATCGCTGATACAATCTCTTACGGAGATGGTTCGTTCTACTTTCATGCTACCCCCTAACCGAGTCTCGTGAAAGTGTGGTTTCTTCCTTGGGTTCCTTAAAACCCTCTCAACCTTTGCATGGGTTTCCTGCACATACATTACTAGAACAGCTTATTTTTGCTGAATGGGATCACCCGGATAAACATTTTCTCCCTCCTAATAGATTTGTAATTCTCTATCCCCTGGAGGAGAAATTCTCCAAAAGATGGAAAATGCCAGCAGTTGGCGCTGCGATTTCCAATGTGAATAAAGGCCTAACTTGTCCAGTAGACAATGCACAGATGCTTAAAGAGGAGTGCCAAAAAAAATAAAAAATTAAAAGTCAGCAGCTACAAATACTGCAGCTGGTGACTTTTAATAATCGGACACTTACCTGTCCCAGGGTCCAGCGATGCGGGGGAACGAGACCCCCCCCCCTCGTTCCCCGCTCCGCTCGCGGCGCCGGCATTCTTAGTGTGGGAACCCGGCTGTGGCTTCACAGCCGGGCACCCACTGCGCATGCGCGAGCGGCGCCGTGATTCGATGCTCACTCATCTGGGACAAATGACAGGTCCCAGATGACTGTGCGGCGCCTACAGGAAGTGACGTTTAGCCCGGGCAATGAAGGTGGCAGACTACGAGGGACCCCCTAGCAACAGGCATTTAGAGGTGAGTAAAAAAAAAATTTTCTTTCTAATTAATTTTTTTTTATGATTTTTAGGCCACTTTTTTTTTTTTTGCCCGCAACCCCACTTTAACCACCTGAGATCCAGGCCAAATCTGACATTTTTCTCCTACATATTCTCCAAATTTTTTTGCTAGAAAATTACATAAAACCCCCAAACATTATATATGTTTTTTTTAGCAAAGACCCTAAAGAATACAATGGCGGTTGTTGCAACTTTTTTATCTTGCACGGTATTTTCGCAGCAATTTTTCGAACGTGTTTTTTTCAGGAAAAAAACAGTTTCCTGCTTTAAAAAAAACAAAACAGTAAAGTTAGCCCAATTTTTTTTTGCATAATGTGAAAGATGAAGATACGCCGAGTAAATAGATACCCAACATGTCACGCTTCAAAATTGCATGCACTTGTGGAATGGCGCCAAACTTTGGTATTTAAAAATCCCCATAGTCGACGCTTTAACATTTTTTACTGGTTACATATTTTGAGTTACAGAAGAGGTCTAGGGCTAGAATTATTGCTCTCGCTCTAAAGTTCGCGGCGATACCTCACATGTGTGGTTTGAACACCGTTTTCATATGTGGGCGGGACTTACTTATGCGTTCGCTTCTGCGTACGAGCTCGCGGGGACAGGGCGCTTTAAAAAATTTTTTTCTTTTTATTGTTAATTTTACTTTATTTTTTTAGTTCAACACCTTTAGAAAAAAAAAAAAAAATATTTGATTACTTTTATTCTGGTCCGCCGGAAATCTCTATGATCATCATCCGGGGGCCGGCGGATCCTGAGTCCGACTCACCGATGGAAGCGGTGAGTCGGTAGAAGCACCGGAGGGTGGGGCGTCCCCTCCCGCTGCCCGTAAGAAAGATCAAGCGGCGGAACAGCCGCTATGATCATTCTTATGGTGCAGGGAATCGCCGGCTGAAGACGGCAATATCTGAATGATGTCTGTAGCTACAGGCATCATTCAGATATACCCCTGAGAACAAAAAGACGTCATATGACGTACTCTGGGTCTCAGGTGGTTAAGGATCCAACAGATAAGGAGTTAGAATCCCTGTTAAGATCTACTTTTTCCACAGCAGGTGCCATTACTCAGTCTGCAGTCGCTGTCAATCCCTAAAGGACCAATTTAAACAGGCCCTTAGAGAACTTCCTGCACAACAAGCTCGGGATTTGGCTGAACTACCAAAAGCATTATGCTTTGTCATAGATGCTATTAAAGATTCTATTCACCAGGTGTTCCACCTTACGCTTATGCTTGTGCATATGCGTAAAATCCTGTGGTTAAAAAATTTGGTCAGCTGAAGCACCATGTAAAGACCTAACTGGACTCCCTTTTCATGGGGAGCGACTATTTGGAGAAGACTTGGACAAATATATCCAATTTCTAGTGGGAAAAGTACTCTTGACAGTCAAAAGAAAGTATAAACGCCCTTCATTTAAACGGGCTCTCTCCCCTACGCCAGGGGCTTCAGCCTCTAGGCAGGGGCAACGGCCTCCGCCGTCAGACTCTAGAGGAAAATCTCAGAGTCAGACCCAGGCTCAAAAGAAGTCCTGGGGTCGAATCCTAAAGCCTCATCATGAAGAGGCAACCCCCCCTCACCAAGGTAGGGGGGGAAGACTTCTGCATTTTTCAGAAGTCTGGAAAGAAGAAATTCTTGACAGATGGGCCATCTCCACAGTAACGCTGGGGTACAAGCTGGAATTTTGGGAATTTCCACCGTCTCATTTCCTGAGGTCAAGCATTCCCAAAGATCTAGAGAAAAGACAACCTCTGTTTCAGGCACTAGACTGATTAATATCTCAAGGGGTGATCATACAGATCCCCACAAAAGTGCAAGGTTTGGGGTTTTATTCAAACTTTTTTATGGTACCGAAACCAAATGGAGGAGATGTCAGACCCATTCTAGATCTAAGAAATCTAAATCTGTTCCTGAAGATCCACTCCTGTCACATGGAGACGATCAGGTCAGTAGTTTATATTCTTCTAGGAGAAGAACTGGCATCAATGGACATCAGGGATGCATATCTGCATGTCTCTATATTTCCCGCTCATCAAAAGTTTCTCTGGTTCGAGTTAGAACAGCAGCATTTCCAGTTTGTAGCCCAGCCCTTCAGGCTAGCCACAGCACCCCGGGTGTTAACCAAAGTGCTGGAACCACCTCTAGCCAGGGCACAGGGCATAACAGTCGTAGCGTACCTAGATGATCTACTACTAATAGATCAGTCGGTGGCTCATTTGGAGAAAAGCGTACGCACTACAACCAATTATCTAAAGAGTTGGGTTGGATCCTCAACCTTGAGAAATCTTCCTTAATATAGCTAAAAAAACTGGAGTACTTGGGTCTGGTCATAGACACAGCTCAGCAAAGGGTGTTCTTGCCTCAGGCAAAAATCAACTCCATAAGAGAGCTGGTGCGAATGGTCAGGTCAAATGGCGATCCCTCCATTCGCCTTTGCATGAGGTTGCTAGGAACAATGGTGGCTTCATTCAAAGCAGTTCCCTATGCCCAGTTCCATTCAAGACTGTTGCAAAACAGTATCCTGTCTGCTTGGAACAAAACAATTCAAGCTTTAGACTTGCCAATGCGGCTGTCCCCAAGAGTGTCCCAAAGCCTCACTTGGTGGTTACCAACCCCGAATCTGCTGAAAGGAAAATCCTTCAGACCAGTCATCTGGAAAGTGGTAACGACGGATGCCAGCCTTTCAGGCTGGGGAGCAGTACAAAAAAGACAACTGTCCAGGGACAGTGGTGAAGAACTGAAAGAATCTTGCCCATCAATATCCTAGAGATTCGGGCAGTACGTCTGGCTCTAAAGGCTTGGACTTTTAGGTTACGGGATTGTCCTGTCAGAATTCAATCCGACAATGCCACAGCTGTGGCCTATATTAATCACCAAGGGGGCACCAAAAGTCTCTCAGCGCAGAGAGGTGAACAATATTCTAACTTGGGCAGAAAGGCATGTTCCATGCCTTTCGGCAGTCTTCATTCTGGGCGTAGAGAATTGGCAGGCAGACTACTTAAGTCACCAGCAGTTATTTCCAGGGGAATGGGTTCTTCACCCCGACATATTTCAGGCTGTCTGCCAAGGATGGGGGACTCCGGACGTAGATCTTCTAGCGTCCAGGTTCAACATGAAGTTAGTCAACTTTGTGGCCGGAACAAGGGATCCATTTGCATGCGGAACTGATGCGTTGGCGACCTCATGGGATCAGTTCTCACTGATCTATGCATTCCCCCTATTCAGTTGCTGCCTCGACTTCTTTGCAGGATCAAGCTGGAAAGAAAGCCGGTAATTCTGGTGGCACCAGCATGGCCCAGAAGGTCATGGTATGCATAAATCGTAAAGATGGCAGTGGAGAGCCCATGGTCCCTCCCGCTACAGCCAGACCGATATTCCATCCTACCTTACGGTCTCTAAATTTAATGGCTTGGCTATTGAAACCCACATTCTGAAGAAATGTCGGCTTTCCGGGTCAGTTATCTCTACCCTGATTAATGCAAGGAGGCCAGCTTTCAGAACTATAGAGTCTGGAGGGCTTATGTTTCCTGGTGTGAATCCAAGGGTTGGCACTCTCTGAGATATATCATAGGCAGAATTCTTGCCTTTCTACAAATAGGGGTAGAAATGAAATTGGCCTTGAGTACTATTAAAGGCCAAGTCTCAGTTGTATTTAATTATTATGTCAAAAGACCACTTGTTACTTATTCTTTAGTCCGGGGTTTTATACAAGGGGTGATGCGGCTTATTCCGCCCGTCAAACCTCCCTTGAACCCTTGGGACTTGAACTTACTTTTGTCTGTGTTACAAAAAACAGCCATTTGAACCAATACAACATATTCCCCTAGGCCTTCTGACAAGGAAGTTGATATTTTTGGTTGCTATATCCTCAGCAAGGAGGGTTTTGGAATTGGCTGCTCTTTCTTGTAAAGAGCCATATTTGATTTGTCATGAGGACAGAGTGGTGTTACGCACTCGTCCAGACTTTATTTTTTATTTTTTTATCAAAAGTGGTTTCAGGTTTCACCTGAACCAAGATATTGTCCTGCCATCGTTTTTTCAAAACCATGTTCCAGGGAAGAGTCACTACATTGTCTTAATGTGGTGAGAGCAGTAAAAATGTATTTTAAGGCAACTGCTCAGATTCGTAAGACTGATGTCTTATTTATTCTGCCAGAGGGTCCTAAGAAAGGACAGGCACTGTCGCTAAGTGGATTCGGCAAGTGATAATTCAAACCTATGATTTAAGGGGTAAGATTCCCCCTGTTTCAAGTTAAGGCGCATTCTAACAGGGCGGTTAGTGCTTCTTGGGCAGTGCATCATCAGGCCTCCATGGCTCAGATCTGCAAGGCCGCAACTTGGTCTTCAGTGCATACATTCACAAGATTTTATCAGGTGGATGTAAGGAGGTATGAGGATATCGCCTACGGGCACAGGTGTGCTGCAGGCAGCAGTATAAGTCCTCAAGTCTGGGGGTACCCTCCGGGTTGTCTCTCCCTCCTCTCAAGTAGCATTGCTATGGGACATCCCATTAAGTAATTACTTAAGGCTCTGTGTCCCATGATGTACGATAAAGAAAATAGGATTTTTATTACAGCTTACCTGTAAAATCCTTTTCTTGGAGTACATCATGGGACTCTTTTGGGATTAAGTATATTGCTTTGCTACAAAAACTGATGTGCTCCTGGAAGGAGGAGGGGTTATATAGGGAGTAAACTTCCTTGATTGGGTATACCAGTGTCAACACTTGAAGGTGGCCTATAACCCATTAAGTAATTACTTAAGGCTCTGTGTCCCATGATGTACTCCAAGAAAAGGATTTTACAGGTAAGATGTAATAAAAATCCTATTATTTGCACCATCTTTTCTCTGTGGTTGATATTTTTGTGCAAATGTATGTTTTGAAGCAGAAGCTGGACACCACTAAAGATTCATGGGAACTACGCACACATGGAAAGCAGAATGGTGTAAACAGCATTAAAATAATGAAAATATGGTAGTGAACCACGCACCCTATCAATACAGCATAAACAATAAAAGTGCAAAGAGTGCAATAACATGAATGACCACTAGGAGGTTCCCAGTGGATTGGTTATGCAAATTTATAATACAATTACATGAATATACTATAAAGTGCTAATACACAAAAGTGCATAAGGCTACTTTTACATTGAGGCGTTTTTCAGGAGCTAAAGGGCTAAAAAATAGCACCTGTAAAGCGCCTGAAAAACACCTCCCCTGCAGCCCAAGTGTGAAAGCCCAAGTGTTTTCACACTGGAGTGATGCATCTTTCGAGCGGTGCAGGAGTGGTGTTAAAAGCGCGCCGCTAAAATTAGCGCCCCCCGTCCCAGTGTGAAAGTAGCCTAAGAATTGCCACCTAATGTTTCCAGTAAGTGACAAATATAAAGTGCAGTGTCCAAAAAAAAAAAACTTAATAAAGGTGTTGTTAAAAAGTGAAAAGTCAAAAAACTTTCATCAAATGGTTTCCAGCAGCAGTGCATGTGATCTCATAGATCAGTGATGGCGAACCTTGGCACCCCAGATGTTTTGGAACTACATTTCCCATGATGCTCAAGTACACTGCAGAGTGCAAGAGCATCATGGGAAATGTAGTTCTAAAACTTCTGGGGTGCCAAGGTTTCACCATCACTGTCATAGATCCAACAATCAAGTGACTCAAAGTCTTCCCCTCCAACACAGATCACAAAGCCTACTCACCAGATTTACATGACCCCCATTACAGGAGTCTATACAGCAGATGGGTACAAGGTTACTCCCGATGCTCGTCTCAGTAGCTCAGCAGTGAAGCCTCCAACGTCAAATCGGGTCAACAGTCACCAGATCTCCAGACATCAATAATGTAAAGAAGGAAAAATAAAATAATAGCTTGGCTTACCTCCTTGTCTTCTGTGAGCTTGGAAAGTAGGTACACCAACGGGTCCAGATTACGGGCATTCTTAGACTTTAACTCTTCGTATTTCTTAAGGAAGTCTTCTGGTGTTCTTGAAAACTCAGCTATTTTCACCTACATATTATATGTTGTATTAATCCAAAATGTAAAGGATTTCAAAATTTTCTTACAAAAAAAAATGTACTCTATGTAGTACTTTTTAATTTGCATTAATACATTTTCATAACCTTAAAGTGATTGTAAAGTCTTGTGTTTTTTTAGTTAAAAATAATAAACATGTTATACTTACCTGCTCTGTGCAGTGGTTTTGCACAGAGCAGCCCAGATCCTCCTCTTCTCAGGTCCCTCTCTGGTGCTCCTGGCCCCTCCCTCCTGTTGCATGCCCCCACAGCAAGCAGCTTGGTATGGGGGCACCCAAGCCGAGCCATTGCGCCCTGTGTTCAATCAGATACTGAGCCATGGTCTGGTCCTGCCCCCTTTCTCTCCTAATTGACTAACTGACTTTGACAGCAGTAGGAGACAATTGCGAGGGGAGTCCCTGGGCAGTATTAAGTATGCTGCCCAGGGACAGTGGTTCTCAACTCCTGTCCTCAGGACCCTAACAGGCCACATTTTAAGTATTACCTTGGGGAGATGAAGACTAGAATACTGCGATCACTGAGCAGCAAATGATATCACCTGTAATGTATTTCAGTTATCTTGCAAACCTGGCCTGTTAGTGGGTCCTGAGGACAGGAGTTGAGAACCACTGTCTTAATACATAGAATGCATTAAGTTAAAGAAAACTTCTGCCTTTACCTTGACTTTAATTCCCAGGTGGATCATAAAAAAGGGTGAAAAAGTTAGGATTTTAGCGCCTGGTCACACCACAAAAACGTCTTTCAGATCCATTCCAGATGCGTTTCTAAGTACGTTTTTCTTGCATTTCCAGGTGCTTTTTTTTTTTTTTTTTTTAATTTTTTTCCACTGTACTGGGGTCCAGTGCATATTTGATGCTTTTTACCACTTTCCAGTACAGTTCTGTGCAGGAAAAAAGCAGCATGTTGTACTTTTTTTTCTGGAACTGAATCGCACTGCACTCGTGTGAACTATGCCATTGCAACCCATATAACCTACTATTCATGCGTTTTGATGCAGATGTAAAGCACTGCATGTGTTGGAACCGGGCTCTAAAAAAAATCACAATTATTTACCCAATGGGTTTGGATTCCATATGATGCCCTAAAGTCCAGCATATTATCTATGGTATGGCATCCCCTACTTTTTTCTGTATTGTGACTTTTGCTATTAAAATAAGAAGCAATAGGAACATTATTGATCTTACACAGTAGGGTCCTAAAAGAGTTAATGCCAAGCTTAGTACCCTCCAATGGCCAAAATCAACAGCTTTAAGGCACCCATTTTAAAAAGACTCCGTCAGGGGGAAAAATAGTTGAAGGCATAAATTGCAATCAGGTATAGAGGGCACCTACAGCAGCCTAAATCCTGGGGGAAGGCGATATAAATTATTTAACCCCTTTTGCAAGCAGGGACTTTTTTTGTTTTTGCACAAACGTTTAACCCCTTCAAACAACCCCTTCCTGCCCAGGCCAATTTTCATTGCTGTCTCACTTTAAAATTACAATTGTGCGGTCATGCAATGCTGTACCTAAACAACATTTTTATAATTTTTTTGGAGACAGGTAGAGCTTTCTTTGGTGGTATTTAATCACCACTGGGTTTTATATTTTTTGCTGAACAGATTTAAAAAGTTTTGAAAAAAAAATAAAAGTTTTTCTTATGCCGCGTACACACGAAGGGACAATCCCGCGGGATTATCCTCTGGACTCAAGTCCAGCGGACAATCCCCTCGTGTGTGGGCGTCGGCGGACTTTTTGGCGCCAAAGTCCGACGGACCAAAGTTTTAAGTTTGGTTTTAAAATTATCCGCTGGACTTGGCAGTCCGGCGGACAATCCCGCCGTTAGTAGGCTAGTCCGCCGGACTTTTGAAAATGAACGGACTTGCCGCTCATCGGCAAGTCCGTTCATTTAGCACGTGACTTCAGGTTACGTAGCTAGCGTAGGCAGTAAATGCCGCCGCGCTAGCTCCGTGACCTGGCATGGATTTAAAGGGACTCCCTACGCCGAAAAACAGCGTGGGGGTTCCCCCCAAATCCATGTCAGACCCTTATCCGAGCACGCAGCCTGGCCGGCCAAGAAAGGGGTGGGGACGAACGAGCGCCCCCCCCCCCCCTCCTGAGCCGTACCAGGCCGCGTGCCCTCAACCTGGGGGGTGCCCTGGGGAAAGGGGGGCCGTGCCCCCCCCACCCCAAAGCACCTTGTCCCCATGTTGATGAGGACAAGGGCCTCTTCCCGACAACCCTGGCCGTTGGGGGGGTCTGCGGGCGGGGGCTTATCGGAATCTGAGAGCCCCCTTTTATAAGGGGGCACTCAGATCCCGGCCCCCCACCCTATGTGAATGAGTATGGGGTACGATACCCCCTACCCATTCACCTAAGGTGTAAAATGTAAAGTAAAAAAACACCCACACTTTTGAAAAAATAGTTTATTGCACTGCTCCGGGGGTCTTCTTCCGTCTTGGGGGTCTTCTCGCCGGACTCCTCCGCCATTTACCAAGCTCTTTTACCGAGCGGAGAAGTCCGGCTAGCTTCTTAGTCGTCGCCGCCGTCGTCGTCTGGGGGTCTCGATCCGCCTTCGGGGGTCTTCCGGGGGTCTCTTCTGTTCTTGCGGCGGTCGTCGTTTTCCGCGCCGCCGGCGCCTTCTTCTTCTTCTTGTTCTTCTTCCGATGTTGACCCTTCGCTGTCTCTGCCCGGAATGGCAGAGCCGCGCTGCGCTGGGACTTATATAGGGACATGGGGACAGGGTCACATGCTCATGTCACATGGTGACCCCGCCCCCTTGCGATGTCACAGTCCCGGAGGATGCTGGGACTGTGACATCGCAAGGGGGCGGGGTCACCATGTGACATGAGCGGCTCTGCCATTCCGGGCAGAGACAGCGACGGGTCAACATCGGAACAAGAAGAAGAAGAAGGCGCCGGCGGCGCGGAAAACGACGACCGCTGCAAGAACAGAAGAGACCCCGGAAGACCCCCGAAGGCGGATCGAGACCCCCAGACGACGACGACGGCGGCGACGACGAAGAAGGTAGCCGGACTTCTCCGCTCGGTAAAAGAGCTTGGTAAATGGCGGAGGAGTCCGGCGAGAAGACCCCCAAGACGGAAGAAGACCCCCGGAGCAGTGCAATAAACTATTTATTTCAAAAGTGTGGGTGTTTTTTTACTTTACATTTTACACCTTAGGTGAATGGGTAGGGGTACATCGTACCCCATACTCATTCACATAGGGTGGGGGGCCGGGATCTGAGTGCCCTCTTATAAAAGGGGGCTCTCAGATTCCGATAAGCCCCCGCCCGCAGACCCCGACAACCAACGGCCAGGGTTGTCGGGAAGAGGCCCTTGCCTCATCAACATGGGGACAAGGTGCGGGGTGGGGGGGGCGCCGGCCCCCCTTTCCCCAGGGCACCCCCCATGTTGGCCGCACGCGGCCTGGTACGGCTCAGGGGGGGGGGGGCGCTCGTTCGCCCCCACCCCTTTCCTGGCCGGCCAGGCTGCGTGCTCGGATAAGGGTCTGACATGGATTTGGGGGGAACCCCCACGCCGTTTTTCGGCGTAGGGAGTCCCTTTAAATCCATGCCAGGTTACGGAGCTAGCGCGGCGGCATTTACTGCCTACGCTAGCTACGTAACCTGAAGTTACGTTCTAAATGAACGGACTGCTCCATGTGTGGGCAAGTCCGTTCATTTTCAAAAGTCCCGCGGACTTTGGCCGGCGGATTGTCCGCCAGAGAAGTCCGCGCGTGTGTGGGCAAGTCCACACGCTCGGAAAGTCCGGCGAAGCCAGCTGGAAAGTCCAGCGGATTGTCCGCTGGACTAGGTCCGCCGGCAAAAGTCCGCACGTGTGCACGCGGCATTAGTTTCACTGATGAGCAGAAAGCTACTGATATTCAGCCTTTATGGGCACCGATAGATGGCACTGACAGGCATCACTGGTGGGACAGGCATCACTGGTGGGGCTGCACTGATAATCAGTGCACTTATTATCAGTGCAGACCACCCCCGTCAGGAGAGAAGTTTATCGGCACTCCTCTACTCATGGACTGTCAGCACGAGTAGAGGAATGCCTATAACCGGAACTTCCTATTTACACTGATTGGACACAGCTGATCCCGTGGTAAAGAGCCCATGTCATAGGCTCTTTACCGTGATCGAAGATGCGCCACTGATCGCCGTGCACAGTCAGCTTGTTCTGAAGGACATCCAGTCAGAAACAATGGAACCCCGGCTGTCATTCTGCTATAGGCCAGGTGGGAAGGTGTTAAAAAAAAGTTTTTGGCCTTTAGCTATGTTTTAACGTGAATATTTGTTTCATCTTTTGAAGAACTCTCTATATTTTTGGGAGGTGGTTTCCCATGTTAAATTAATATGGGATGAACTCAGCATATGATTACCTTGGCACTGTGGGCAGACACGCTTGTGGTGACATATGGGGTGCGATTCTTCTGCAGAAGGTCGATGTAAAGCTCTGCTCCCTCAGTTCCATGGACACGGAGCAGGCTGATTAGCTCATTCACATCGTGATGTATTCGGAATTCACTCATTGTGAAACATCTGCTGGTTTAGCAATGAAAAACACATACTTTAGAACAGACAAGTAAGAATTATCATGGTTCATCCACATAATATAGGAATAAAATACACATTCCCCAAATATATATTTAAATGCACGCTGTGTAAGTGCCTGAATCTGACCTGGTATCAGCTTCCTACAAGTTTTATTTAGAGGTTTGCCTGGAATTCAGCTTTTAAAATAAAAAAACCTAATAAAAATAATTCTGGAAAGGATCAGTTATAGTCATCAAGTTTTCCATACTCTATACAATCTTATTGTACAATCTTCTTTAGATCTACCATCAACAATGTAGTGCAAGGGCCTGCCTAACTGGATACTAATTGAATGGATTGTTTAGGTATGTCCTTCTATTACATAGTTTTGGTAAACCTAAAGGAGATTGTATGGCCGACCTTAAAAGGCAATGAATACGTATATACTCGAGTATAAGCCGAGTTTCTCAGCACAATTTTTTTTAGGCTGAAACCACCCCCCCCCCCCCCTCCGGCTTATACTCGAGTGAGGGTGCAGCCTCATTGTGCCCATCTGCAGCCTCACTGTACCCATCTGCAGCCGTACCTTTGATAACTAAAACAGCGGGTGTCTGCTGCTATGTCATGCAGTCTGTTCGGCGGCCGTCCATTGTAACAAAGTCCCGCCTCCGTCCATGATAGACAGAACACAGATACAGTTTCCCAGCATTGAATCAATGTTCCATCTATCACGGATGAGGAGGAGGCTTTGTTACAATGGACGGCTGCCGAACAGACTGCATGACATGGCGGCAGACACCCGCTGTTTTAGTTATGTCATGCAGTCTGTTCGTCGGCCGCCCATTGTAACAAAGCCTCCTCCTCGTCCCTGATAGACGGAACACTGATACAATGCTGGGAAATTGTATCAGTGTTCTGTCCCTCACGAACGAGGAGGAGGCGGGGCTTTGTTACAATGGACGGCTATCGAACAGCCTGCATGACACAGCGGAAAACACCCGCTGTTTTAGATATCAAAAGGTACGGCTGCAGATGGGCGCAGTGAGGCTGCACAGGTGGGCACTGTTTACCCATTAGCTGCTGCATTTCCTATACTCGACTCCAGTTTTTTTGTGGTAAAATTAGGTGCTTCGGCTTATAACTGCTGTTATGTAATTTTCTATTTTTGAGTAAGGAGTCTGAGTGTCCCACATAAGCCCAAAATACCTGCTAGTCGTTCTGGTCAGATAACCAGCCCAGGCCTGGTAGAAGCGCGCATAAAACTAATTTCGTATGGTTAAGGAGAAAATGCAAACATCAAAACCTCTTTGCAATGGTAACAGCATTTTGAAAATTCTTTTATCTTAACTCTGTCAATTCACACCACTGCAGCCTCACTGTACCCATCTGCAGCCGTGACTTATTTTAAAAAAAAAGTAACAGTTATTTTTGGCATCCAATGAGATTTAACCCCTTCTGGCCAGCCCAACAAATATATTTATCTGGACTGTAAGGAGTGGCAAAAACCCGAGATTAAAGTCCAAATATGTATTTTATTATTCCATGAAAGACAAAAGTAGAACCGCAATAAGCAAACATGTTTTGAGGTCAAACAATCCCCCTTCATCAGGGCTAGAAAAAGACACCAACAGAGGGCCAAACAAATTATTTTTTGCAGCTCTAATAAAGGGGGATTATTTGAAACCTGAAATACTTGGGCTTCTCATGGTTATCATTTTGCATTTGTGAATTAATAAAACACATATTTGGACTCTCCTTATGTGTGTTTGGCCCTCATTCCGGTTGGAATACACCTAGGATTACTCCATCCTGGACACCACCTTGATTGAGAAGACTTCTGTGGTGGACAGCTGCTGCACCAAGGCTGTTTTAGGCCTGATTCACACCTATGCATTTTTAGTGCTTTTTGCATTTTGCAGAGTTGCACTACAGAACGTGTTCCATAGGAAACCATGTTAAATGGACTGTAGTGCAAATCTGCAAAAAGCACTAAAAATGCATAGGTGTGAATCAGGCCTTAGGCTCTACTAGGGATTTTCAGTTATCTACAAGATAACTTGTGTGTAGCACATCACACCTCCCCTCAACTGGACTACACATCTAAACTCACTGGCCACTTTATTACCAGGTTGGGCCCCATTTTTCCTTCATTACTGCCTTAATTCTTTGTGGCATAGATTCAACAAGGTGTTGGAAGCATTCCTTAGATATTTTGGTCCATATTGACATGACACATCCACATCCATAATGCCAATCTCCCGTTTGTCCACATCCCATAGGTGCTCTATTGTATTGAGATCTGGTGACTGGAGGCCATTGGAGTACAGTGAACTCATTGTCATGTTCAAGAAACCATTTTGATAGGATTTGTGACATGGTGCATTATCCTGTTGGAAGTAGCCATCAGAAGATGGGTACACTGTAGTCATAAAAGGGATGGACATGGTCAGCATGACGTGGCATTTAAACAATGCTCAATTGGCACTAAGGGGCCCAAAGTGTGCCAAGAAAATATCCCCCACATACATCACCACCACCATAAAAATAAAAAAATAAAAGATACCAGCTCCACGACAAAGAAATAATACTTCAAATGTATTAGTGGCAGGAGAAGGATGAGCGGGACTCTCACTTTTGAGTATAGGTCCGCTTTAAAGCCCAACTCCGGGCACTGCTTGTTTTGTTTAGGGGTGAAGAGAAAACTTAGCCAACCCTTCGTTCCACTGGAAAACGGCACTCCCCCACAGTCCAGTGGTGGACTGTTCCTGGTCTATGGAGCCTGCTCTAGGTGTGATGACATCAGGAATAGTCCACAATTCAAGACTGCTGGAGCATGGGGGGGGGGGGGGTGTGTGCTGAGAGGATCACAGGATTAGGGGAATATATCTCCTGTCTCCTCTCCCCTAGACAAAAATGAACAAGCAGTTACCCATGCAGTGTGGGCACAGCCCCTCTGCATGGGATAGCTATATTTTTTTTTTGCCTGGAGTGGAGCTTTAAAATTTCCACCAGCAGGGAGAAACTAAAAATGAGTCACATGGCTGTAAATAAACACATTTCTCCTTGAGCCCCTTTCACACAGCTGTTTTCAGGCACATCTGAAGGGAAGCTCACATTAGTCTATGGCAGTGATGGTAAACCTTGGCACCCCAGATGTTTTGGAACTACATTTCCCATGATGCTCATGCGCTCTGCAGTGTAGTGGAGCATCATGGGAAATGTCGTTCCAAAACATCTGGGGTGCCAAGGTTTGCCATCACTGGTCTATGGGCAAGTTAAGATATTAAGGTTATTCTTAATCTCCCTGGTTATTAGCCTGCACCAGGGGCTCCTAATCAGGAGTAGGAGCATTCGCCCTGAAGGATCACCTTGGAAAGGTGGTTATCTCCCTTTATCCACTGGTCTATGGGCAGGCGGATGAAAACATACGTCTGTTTACCTAGGAGTCCATCTAGGTCGGAAAAAATAAATAAATAAACAAACAGAAAAGGTTTGCGTCCTTTTCATTTTTTTTTTTTTACACTAATGTGATGGATCAGACGTAAACGGTTATACGTCCATTTCCATCCGCCTGCCCATAGACCTAATATGGGTTTGTTAAGGTGGAAATAAACTGTATCTGAGCACCACTAACTGAAAACGCTATTTTATTCATTTTTATTATTCAAAGCAAACTCCCCCATGCTTTACTTTGTTGATAAATCACTTTGAAAAAAAAGAAAATGCTTTTATGGCTGTGGCCATCTTCCTAGAATCCATCTGCCCTTAGCTCAGGCATGCAGGAGGGTGTTCTTAGCTGATAAAGCCCCTCCTCTCCTGGGATGAAACCACCAATCACAGCGACCACATGATTTCTGATCCTTCCGCCCGGGCGTTCAGAACTTTTTAAAAAGGATTCCGGAGCAGGCAGAAAAGGGAAAAAAAAAAAAAAAAAAAAAAAACTGACACACAACTGACGTCAGCTCCGCTCTGATTCTGCAGGGATCTCTTCATAAACTGATCGCCCATCCGAAGGGATCGAACGCTTTGTGAAGTGACCCCACAGTATCCCCATCTGTCATTAGAAGGACAGGAGCTTTTCTCTGATCAGTGACTGATGAGCATTCAATGATCTGCAGACCACTCATTGTAATGTCAGGACTATGGCTGAATACTTCCACACCATTATCCCTGAACTGTCCCACAATCCCAGCACTGCCCACCATGACTGACTATACAAGGTCTGAAGGATTGTATTAGCCTGTCACCACTGAGATGTCAATGGTGACCCAGGAGGATGGAGAGGAGCATGCCCGCCTCACCTGTCATTGGAGAGGAATGGCTGGGCGCACTGTCATCGGCTTCCCCTGGCCGGAGGGGCTGTACACCGGATGCGCTCAGGAACAAATTACCGGACACCGAATCATAGGATACCGGATAGAGTCTCCATGACAACAAGCAGCGGGTGTCGAGCGCGGGGCTCCGCAGGGAGTCGTGAAACGCAGCGAATTCCGGAAGTCGGAAGTCTGGGCGAGGCATGGAGCGCACTATCCCGCTGTTCGTCAGATTCGGCGACCCATCAGAATGTGTATCGGAAGGGGCGTTACGTCGCCGCCATCTTGCTACACCTTGCACTCCTCCACAGTAAGGATACAGTGAGAGAGGGGAAAGCGGACATGTTGTTACACCCACCGGAGTTTTGCATTTTACACTTATTTTTAACAGTACAGTGAGTTTATATAGTGAAATACAGTAGTTAGAACTCCGTCTGACTGGTTAGATGTTGCATTTCAAAAGCAGCGGCAAGCCTGCTGATCTCATAGGTTTTATAATCTGACAGAAGTTCTCTGCTTTTAAAATGAAACATCTAAACATTCAGACGGAGTTATAATAGCTGTTTTTCACTATATAAACTCACTACTGTTAAAAATAAGTGTAAAATGCAAAACTCCGGTGGGTGTAACAAGATGTCCGCTTTCCCCTTCTCGGTGTATCCTTACTGTAGAGGAGCACGGGGTGTAGCAAGATGGCGGCGACTAAACGTCACTTCCGTCACACATTCTGACGGGTCGCCTAGAAACACTGCTCCTAGCGGAAGGCCGCACCGTGACTAGAGGAGCATCGGGCGAGTTACAGAAAAGTCCCGAGATGTAATCTCCAGAAACATGGCGGCCTCAATCGTACAGTCCCCAATCTAATAGCGGGCTCTGTAGAGTGGATGGGAGAGCAGACAGACGTATGTCCGATGGAAGGAGTGTAGAAGAGATCGGTGACACATGATTCCACCCGAACTGCTGGCCGCCCTGTCCGGCCCGGCTGTGCTCGGCCTACCCAAGCCGCTGCCGGTGCAGAAGAGTCCCGGGAGGGCGGGCACCTTCACTCCCCGTACAGTGCACTTCCCCCGGGACCACCGATTCTTTGAGGTGTGAGCACCACTCTATGACCACACAGGGGCCGATCTGTAGAGGGGAGGTCTGGGCGGACAATCAATACATCAGCAATACCTATTATCATTATTATTATTATATTATTATTCTATTAATATTATATAAGAACGGTGCAAGTCCCCCCCCCCCCCCCCCCAAAAAAAAAAACAACCTCCCAGTTGATCCTGCCAGAAGTCCAGTGTACTCTTGTCTGCCATAAGGCTAACTATGCTGTACAGTGGGGGTCAGGAGCCTGTAGATCATGGTCTGGGCTTGCTGACCTGCCCGCCATTCCAAAGCAGCAAGCAAAGTGCAATGTAGATTGACTACTTGTAAAGTTGGAGCTTATCCCAGGTACTGTCTCCAGAGTGGTGCCAGTGGCAGAAAAGAGATCTTCAGGTCAGTGTGAAGCAATACACCGGGCATAATAGTTTAGGGCTGCTTTCATACCGATGTGCTGAGGTTTGCCCACACCGCGGGTGCAGTGTACCTGTAGCTTTCCTGTGGGTTTGCTGAGCTTAGCCATAGACTTCTATTACATTCTGTGGGTTTGATGCACTTTCTGAATGCAGGCGTTTTGGCGTGCTTTCAGACAATGAACCACATGTGCAGGATATAATAGAAGTCTATGGCAAAGCACAGCTAATCCAAGAAAGTCGCAGATGCACTGCGCTGCACCCGGGTAAACTGCAGCACATCAGTGTGAAAGCAGCCTTATATCGGGCTCAGAACATTAAGGGCCTATTTATAATTTGCAGTTTGGGGGACAGTAAAATCCGATAGTTAAGACGTATTTTTTTTTTTTGTCACCCCTGCCCTAACTGCACCCCCTTTAGCTGCAGTGGCCAGGGGTGTATACATGTCGCAGTCACAGCAAGAGTTATACTCCCTGTCATGGTTGATGGGTGTAGCACCTGCCAAGCATGACCCATTCAAGTGAATGAGGCCTCTCTGCAAGTGCCCTGCAACCTTGTGAGTACAGCAAAGAAGAGGTTAAAGCAGGCAAGCCCTTGGATCCCACAGAAGCTTGCAGTTGCATGGCACTTGCAGAGTGGTCCTATTTACTTGATTGGGTTGCGATTGGCAGGTGGTAGCACCCACCAAAAGCAACAGGGGGCTTAATGCCTGCTGTGGCATGTGCACACCTTTTGGCTGCTGCCTCAGCAGCTAAAGGGAGGTAGGGATTGGTGGCAGTAAAACCCTGACTCAACCTCAGGGTTTTACCACCCCACAACTTTACGTGTGAATGAGCCGCTGCCGAATGCAACTAAGGGCTCATTCACAAGTGCAGCAGGCACTGTCGCTCCTCTGAAAAGTGATCCGAGTGTGTTTTAGGAGGCGATATGTTGCCTCCTCACCACTAGATTTAAACCCTTGATTTCCATGCAATGCAGGCGATTGTGACACGGTAGTACAGCAATTAGAGGTTTAAATCAGATGTGAGGAGGTGACACTAAGTGACATTATGCCCGGTGATCTTTGACTTCTCCCATGTTGTTCAAGTAGACCTCCACCTATTTTTAAGGTTACCTACCGCTGCTGTACAGAAATCACACTCCGTGTTGTCAGCCCTGCCTGAGTGCCCATTGCTGAACTACAGAACACCCCCCCCCCCCCCCTTCTCAACATGCAGCTAAAGCTTTATTTCAACAGTCCTTATCCCTCCCAAACTTCATCTCCTGTAATCCTAACATACTTCCTGTCCTTGGGTGACAATGCTACATCTCTCTAGATACAGCATGGCGAGCAAAAATTGCCACACTAGGACAGGAAGTGTGTTATTGGAAGGATCATCAGGTGAAAATAAAGGAATACAAACTTGAAACAAGAAAATGAATGCAGCCACCACATCTATGCTCTAATATATTTACATTTTTATTCCTGTGTTTAGATCTGATTTGAAGTTCATCTCTGAAAGTTCCTAGGAATGTAACGAATTGAATTCTCCTTTTACTTTATAGGATGGGGATGTTTATCGCCACTTATACCTGGAAGATGTATTGACGGGAATTGGAGAAGTAGAGAAAAAGGCCACGTATGTAGAAAGTTCTTTTATTGAGAAAGTATTCCATATGTTTTGTATATGTCTGTCTTGTAGTTATTTTGTATGTTTTTATTCATTGCTCAGTAGAGATGGAAAATCTTGAGATAATCTAGCAGAATGTTAGTTCTGTGTGTAGCATGTAGATCTGGCATTGGGTGGTTAGGTCATTGAAGGGTGTATTGTCTATAGAGGTATATGTAGTGCCCATCCTTTCTGCCCTTTCTGGGAGCACATTTTTCCCGTGCTGGGAGCCACAGAGCACTATTGTGTTTCTGTGTGGCTGCAATTTTGGAAAAAAGAGCAGGAACCTATTCCCTGCATTTTCTGTAGGCACAGCAGACCATTCAAATGAATGGGCTGCTGTGCCCGTGCATTCGTTGCCACAGGGAAACCTCAATAGTGTGAACCTAGTCTAAGATAGGAAGTGTGTTACTGGCTGGATCATCGGGTAGAAAAAAGCCTGAAAAGGGAAAACGAATGCAGCTACCACATCTAAAGATAAGCTGCAATATATTACATTTTCTTTTTGTTTAATACTGCTGTATTTTCTTTTAACTTTTCTTTCAAAGTTATTCCAGTAAAATAAATAAAAAGTTCATTTTCTTTAAAGGAAGCCTATCTTGAAAGAAATATGGAAGCTGCTATTGCTGTCCTACTTATAAAAATACTGTACTAGTTGCTTTGCTGTCCTTTAGCTTCACTACTTTGAGTTCATTATCCAGATTAAGCACGCAGATTGGAAAGCAAGGGTGAAGTCAAAGCTCCATACTTCTTCATGGGGGGGAGGAAGGCACTGGGCGCCCCCGGGGGTCAGGTGCCCGGATCCCCTCTTCTTCAGGTGACTTACTTGGTGGGCCCATGGGTGGGCCCCCTCCTGGGTCCTTGGTAGCCTCGTGAGCGCAGGCCGGCTGCCATTTTGCCATAGCTATCGTCTTTTCCCCTAGTGCCTGCTGACTTCCTATGGCCGGTGGCCATGTTTATGTAGTCCGGCGGCCATTATATGGTGGATACTGTGCTCATGCAGCGGCAGCCATTGCTGTGTAGCCCAGGATAGCATTTTTATTAGCTCCTCCTTTTACCCCGGTAGGTGGGTTATCTTCTCCCTCGGATGCCATGTGTGTGCGGGACTACATCTGAGGCAGCAAGTGCTACGCTGGTGGGGTGGTGAGTCTAGTGGGGTCCATTCCTTTCTCTGTTGCAGGCTGCGTGGTGTCCTTGTGATCCGGTGCCTCTACCGGCATGGGGGGTGTCCCATAGCAGTGGTCGCTCTTGGTGTGGTGGGGCCCCTTGTTCCCCTATGGAGTCTCAGGAGCATGTTTCCCCACCTGACCCCCTCTCAGAGGCTGCAGGTACCTGCGGGTCCCAGCCATTCGTTGACACACTGACGGCGGTCCTGGAGTCCTTTGTGTTCCAGATGGAGGTGGCTCTTTGGTGGCGAACTAGCAAGACGCGTTTCCCGCCTTCCCCTGCTTCATCTGTCTCGTCGGATCCTGAATCTGATTAGGCCGTCGTGCACAGGGCCCACCCTGCAGGGTTTGCGGCCGCGCTCCTGGATTTTTTAGACAGCAAGGATGATTCCTCTGCCCGACAGTCGACAGGAGTTGGACCAAGGGGAGTGGTCCCTTCATCAGGATGTGTTTCAACCAATATGCCTGCGATAGGGCACTCCAGAGGTAGATCTGTTGGCGTCCCGGATCAACGGAAAGGTGCAGCGGTTTGTGGCCAGATCTCGGGAACCTCTGGCGGATGCTCTAGTGGGGCCAGTATCGTCTGATCTACGCCTTTCCTCCTCTCAAGATTCTGCCGCGGCTGTTACACAGGCCAAAGAAATTCCGGTCATTCTAGTGGCCCTGGACTGGCCTCATCGGTCCTGGTCGCAGATGCCGAGAGGATGAGAGGATCTGCTATTCCAAGGGCTGATCTTCCACCCTGCTTTACTGTCGCTCGCTTTAATGGCCTGGCTGTTGAAAGCCAGGTGCTGAAGGATAGAGGCTTGCCTGCATCGATGATTGAGACACTACTCAATGCTAGGAAGTCTACTTCCAGGAAGATATATCATCAGACATGGAAAGTTTCATGGTGTGAGTCGGTGGATGTTCATCCATGTTCTTTTTCTGTGGCCTTGACTTTTCTTCAATGTGGCGTGGAAAAGAATTTGGTTCTATCAAGGGCCAGGTGTCGGGTTTTCTTTCAACATCCCCTGGCTTCGCATTCCCTGGTGTGTACCATCATTCAGGGGGTTCGACATGTGACTTGAATCTGGTGCTTTCGGTTCTACAGAAGCCTCCTTTCTTTATCGTACATCACGGGACACAAAGCCACAGTAATTACTGTCTGGGTTATATAGGGACCTTTTAGGTGACACTGGCACACCCTAAACAGGAAGTTCAGTTCCCCATATAACCCCTCCCCTTACCGGGAGTACCTGTTTTTTTTTTGCCTTTGTCTTAGGTGTTGGTCATGCGTAAAGATGTGCTGTGCTGAGCTTGGCTGGAATATTCCTTACTGGGGCAAGCAATGCACAACCGGATCCATTCAAAGTGTCTTTTCCAGGCTGAATTGAATGGTACCCGGGCCTCGTGTCTGAAGAAACAAGGTTTTGCCTGTAAAGCTTCTCTTTTTAGAGAGCTGGACCCCAGGATCCAGTATTTGTTTTTTTTCAGCCATATTCCTGACGGGGTGCTTTTCACAGGCCCAGGGCTGTGGATCCCCAAATTAAAAAAAGGGGGCCCCAGTCCCTGAAGGTTTTCTAAATGGAGCCCACCGTGAGAGGTGAAGATTGATTGGGTCTGTTACCACAGAACCCTGCAGCTGAATAAGGTAAGGAAGATTCCTGAGGAAATTTTCTAATTTTTGTGGGCTTTCTACTTTTAAAGTAAATGTTTGCTATGCCTATAGTCACCACCGGGGGCGGTCAAGAGCACGTACCTGTTCCATGCTTGTCAGTCTCGTCTCTGTGTCTCAGGCTGCATGCTTCTCCGGCCCAAATCTCCAGGTAAAATCGTGGGAAAGGGGGGTTTTCTCCAGCAATGTACCCCCACATGGATTGCTTCCTCCAGGCAGGGGAAGCATGGCGCTAGACGGCGGTGTGCCGCGCCGCTCACCTGCCATTACAGCAGTCCTCCTTCGGCAGCTTCCTCCTCTCCTCCTTCCCCAGTCCTCCTCCATGCGGTCGGGCAGGATCAGAGCCCGCCTCACGTTGGAAATCACTTTATTTTAAAATAGCTGGGGGGGGCGCGGTGGGTGGTCGGAGGAAGTACGGGGCATGGCTTAGCAGCGTTGGCAAGAATTGAGCGTCCACAATGTGGGCTGTGTAGCTATAAAATGCACTTTTTTCAGGTGCATACAGCTAGGAGGGACACAGAGCGGACGGGGGGCATGTGAGTTGGTGACACAGGCATTTCCCAGCTCATCAGTGGGTGCTTTTTTTTTTGGTGGCACCTCTGCATTGGGCTCGGCACTATGACCAGAGGAGGTGGTTCAAATGCCTCAAAGACCAAGGACACAAAGGGGTCGCCCTCAGGTCCTAAGGACCCTCCCTGTGCAACACCATCCCATACTAAGGAGGCTGGTCAGAGTGAGCCATCAGGGTCATCAGGGGCTGCAATTGCTTCCGACATTTCATCCCCCGTCTATATAACTGAGCAGGTTTTCTCAGCTATGAGTGGCTTAGAGGAAAGATTAGTGGCTTTAATCATGTCTTCACTGTGTGGAAGAAAACGCATTAGGTCCCCTTCTACCACCCAGGATCCCCAAATGGAGGAACTGTGGGAGGGGGAAGATGAATCCCCCCTCAGGGGACCATGAACAGGCTGATGATTCCTCTTCCGAGGAGTCAAGTGGGGAAGGATCTTCTTCAGCTTCACATGCTGAGAAGTTGCTGGCACATTTTCTTACTGAAATGGTCCGCTCCATATTTAAGCTACCCTTAACGGAGTCGGTTGAAGAGCCCACTTCCTGTTTTTGGTTCACTCAGGCTCAATTCACATCTATGCATGTTGCTTTTGAGCGTTTTTTTGCGGTGCTTGCCGCGTTTTTGGACACGCGCTTTAACTGAGATTTTGACGTGTTTTGTGTTTTTTTTTATTCTTTTTTAAAAAAATTTTACACTGTGGTTGCTTAGCAACCAGCTATATACAGTGTAAAAAAATAAATAAAACAAAAAATGCAAATCGCTGCAAAAAACGCGGTACTTGCGTTTTGGATGCGGGTCCATTGACTTCTATTACATGCAAAACTCTGCATTTTGCATGAAAAAGGTCCCTGACCCTTTCCAAAAACGCAGAGGCACAAAAATGCATTGATGTGAACATGTTCCATAGGAACCGATGTTAAATAATTTCCCTGCATTTCTGCAAAATGCATCAAAAAACACATTAGTGTGAATCAAGCCTAAAGCTTCCTCAAGCCTTGCGTGCCTTTCCTGTCCATTCATTACTAGAAAAGCTTATCAGATAAGCACTTTTTCCCTCCTAAAAAGTTTTCAACACTTTTATCCTATGGAGGAAAAATTTACTAAGATGTGGAGTATACCAGCAATTGACGCTGCTATATCCTCTGTGAATAAAAATTTGACTTGTCCGGTTGACAATGCGCAAATGCTTAGGGAGCCAACTGATAAAAAATTGGAATTCCTGTTAAAAAACATATTTCCCTGGCAGGTTCAGTGGCTCAACCTGCAGTGGCGGCAATTGGGGTATGTCAGTCCTTAAAGCGGTTCTGCACTCCTTTTTTTTTTATTTTATTTTTTTGGGCTATATGCCAAGGGCATATAGCTCAATTGGGGGACTTACCTGTTCCAACCTCCATCTCGATCGCCGCCGGTTTTCATCTTCATCTTCTTCTTGTCTTCTTCTTGTCTGCTGGGGTCCATCTTGCCTGTGGGCATGTGAAACCCCACAGGCACTTTAGATGGCCCAGCATGCACCGCCGTTACTCGCGCGTGCGCAGTAACGGCACATCTGCCGACATCTCACGAGATTTCGGAAGATGTGGCCGAAATCTCGCGAGATTTCGGAAGATGCCCGCACACAAGGTAAGTAAAAAAAAAAAAAAAAAAACATTTCATTTAGTACTCTTTGCCTGATTTGGAAGGCAAAGAGATTTACTAAATGAAATGGGTGCAGAACCGCTTTAAGAGACCAGTTGAAACAGGTACTCAAGATGGTCCCGGAACAGCAGGCCCAAGAATTATCTGAGCTGCCAGCGGCTTTGTGCTTTGCAATTGACACGATTTATAGATTCTGTTCTTCAAACCTCTCGCCTTACGCTTGGGTTGGTGAATATGTGTAGAATCTTATGGTTGAAAGGTTGGTCAGCCGAAGCGCCATGCAAAAAGCTCCTTTCCGTGGTGAAAAGCTGTTTGGGGAGGATTTGGACAAATATAACCAAAGAATATCAAGTGGCAAAAGTACCCTTTTGCCAGTTAAGAAAAAGAGTAAACGCCCCTCATTTAAATGGGCTCTTTCTCAAGTGCCAGGGGCATCAGCCTCCAGGCAGTCACGACGGCCTCCACCGTCCTGTTCAAGAGGTAAACCTCAGGGTCAATCGAAGGGACGAAAGAGGTCCTGGGGAAAGAAACCTGCAAGACAGACAGCTAAAGCCTGTTTATGAAGGGGCGCCCCCACTTGCTCGAGTGGGGGGAAGACTTCTGCAGTTCTCAAAGGTCTGGCAGGAAGAATTTCGGGACAGATGGGTGGTCTCCACAATAGCCCCAGGTTACAAACTAGAGTTCCGAGAGTTCCCGTCTCCTCATTTCCTCAGGTCAAATGTCCCTGAAGATCCTGTATTCAAGGTGTCCGCCGTAAATGCTTCCTAAGTCCTGGAACATGAGTCCAATGGATCTGGTTATAGGAACCCCCAAGAATTAGACAGCACTATTTCTTGAGGTACATCAGGAATGAATCTTTATTTGACATGCCACACATATATACAGCCAGATGACTCACACCTAGCCTAATTAGCATGAGCTAATTATCTTAATCAACACTGGACTCCTTCATTCAAAAAGTGATCGTGGTGGTCCCCGTGAAAGACCAGGGGTCAGGGTTTTATTCAAACCTTTTCAGGGTACCAAAACCAAATGGGGATGTCAGACCCATTCCAGATCTCAAAAATCTAAACTGGTTCCTGAAGATTCGCTCTTTTCGCATGGAATCAATTTGATCAGCAGTCTCCATCCTACAAGGGGGAGAGCTTCTGGCATCAATCAAAATCAAGGATGCATACCTGCATGTACCTATTTTCCCCGCTCACCAGAAGTATCTGCACTTCGAAGTAGAAAAACTTAATTTTCAGTTTGTAGCCTTGCCTTTTGGTCTAGCTACTGCTCTGGCAAAATTAAGGACTCCAAGGTATAACAATAATAGCATACATGGATGACCTGCTCTTAATTTACTGGTCGGTAGTCCGCGTGGATCAAAGTGTAGTCACCACAATCAACTAGCAGTTCCCTATGCTCAGTTTCATTTGAGACTGCTGCAAAACAGTATCCTATCGGCCTGTAACAAAAAAATTCAGGCACTAGATTTTCCAATGCGTTTGTCGCCAAAAGTGCGCCAGAGCCTCAGTTGGAGGAGGATATCCGAGAATCTGAAGAAGGGGAAATCCTTCTTATCAGTTACCTGGAAGGTGGTAACAGATGCCAGCCTGTCAGGTTGGGGAGCAGTCCTGGAAGAAGCGTCTGTCCAAGGGAAATGGTCCAGAACCGAAAAAGACCTTGCCCATCAGCATTCTAGAGATGCAGGCAGTGCGTCTAGCCCTAAAGGCCTGGACATTCAGGTTGCAGAATTCTCCTGTCAGGATTCAATCCGACAATGCCACAGCAGTGGCTTGTAACAATCACCAAGGAGGCACCAGAATTCTTCCTGGCTATATGCCAACGATGGGGGATCCCAGATGTAGATCTGTTTGTATCCAGGTTCAACAACAAAGTGGAAAACTTTTTGTCAAGAACAAGGGATCTACTTTCATGCGGAACAGATGTGTTGGTGACTCCGTGGGGTCAGTTCTCACTGATTTATGCGTTCCCTCCTATTCTGTTGCTACCTCGACTTCTTTGCGGGATCAAGCAGGAAAGAAAGTCGGTAGTTCTTGTGGCCCAGAAGAACTTGTTATGCAGAAATTTTAAAGATGGCGGCAGGCAACCCATGGACCCTACCACCACGTCCAGACCTGCTATCGCAGGGACCAGTGTTCCATCCTACTTTACAAACGCTAAATTTAACGGTTTGCCTATTGAAACCCACATTTAAAAGAATCGTGGGCTTTCAGACTCAGTGCTACCTACCTTGATTAATTCAAGGAAGCCAGCTTCCAGAGTCATTTATTATAGAGTCTGGAAGGCATGTGTTTCTTGGTGTGAATCCAGGGGTTGGCATCCTAGGAAGTATGTCATAGGTAGAATTCTTGCCTTTCTGCAAACGGGGCTAGAGATAAAGCTGGCCTTGAGTACTATCAAGGGCCAGGTCTCGGCCTTATCAGTGTTTCAACATCTGCTGGCTTCGCATTCTTTGATCCGAAGCTTTATACAGGGGGTAACGCGGCTAAGCACCCCTGAACCCTTGCACCTTGAATTTTGTTCTGTCGGCATTACAGAAACAGCCTTTTGAGCCGATACGACAGGTTCCTTTGGTCTATTTGACAAGGAAACTAGTTTTTTCGGTAGCCATCTCTTCTGCAAGAAGGGTATCGGAGCTGGCGGCTCTTTCTTGTAAAGAGCCATATTTAATCGTTCACAAGGATAGAGTGGTATTGCATCCTTATCCTAGCTTTCTGCCTAAGGTGGTTTCAGGTTTTCACCTAAACCAGGATATTGTTTTACCTTCATTTTTTCCAGAACCCTGTTCTAAGGAAGGAAAGTCATTACACTCTTTGGATGTAGTGAGAGCGGTCAATATCTATTTGAAGGCGACTGCTCAGATTCGAAAAAACAGATGTTTTGTTCGTGTTGCCAGAAGGTCCTAGGAAAGGACAGGCAGCATCAAAATCCACTATTGCCAAATGGCTTCAAGCTTATGGCTTGAAGAGGAAGGTTCCACCTTTTCAGGTCAAAGCGCACTCCACCAGGGCTGTTAGTGCCTCGTGGGCAGTGTATCACCAAGCCTCCATGGCTCAAATCTGCAAGGCCGCAACCTCGTCTTCAGTCCATACATTCACCAGATTCTATCAGGTGGATGTAAGAAGGTACGAGGATGTCGCCTTTGGGCGCAGTGTGCTGCAGGCTGCAGTATAGGTCCTCAGGTCTGATTGCGCCCTACTTTTGTTGTATCCCCTCAGGTGGCATTGCTCTGGGACATCCCAGACAGTAATTACTGTGGCTCTGTGTCCCCGTGATGTACGATAAAGAAAATAGGATTTTTATAACCGCTTACCTGTAAAATCCATTTCTTGGAGTACATCACGGGACACACAGGTCCCTCCCCTCTTTGTGGTTACACGTGTATTGCTTTTCTACAAAACTGAGGTACTCCCAGTAAGGGGGGGGGGGGTGTTATATGGGGAATTGAACTTCCTGTTTAGGGTGTGCCAGTGTCCATCACCTAAAGGTGCCTATATAACCCAGACAGTAATTACTGTGGCACTGTGTCCCGTGATGTACTCCAAGAAAAGGATTTTACAGGTAAGCCGTTATAATAATCCTATTTTTGAGAATATTCAAGAAATTCCCCTGCTCACTCACTTCTGCTCGCAGGGTGTCGGAATTGGCGGCGCTATGTCGTACGCCCTACCTGGTGATTCACAAAGACAAGGTGGTTCTTCGTCATTGTCCTTCGTTCCTTTCAAAGGTTGTTTCTGATTTCCATGAGGAAATTGAATGAGGACATTGTGTTGCCTTCCCTGGGTCCCAGGCCGCAACAGCCAAAGGAATTTGCCTTGCACGCCCTGGATGTGGTTCGGGCGATCAGGGTGTTTTTGGCTGCCACTGAGTTCTTTCGAAGGTCAGACTCCCTGTTCGTGATCACGGATGGGCCAAAAAAGGGGCTGTGTGCTTCCTCTGCGAGCATTTCTAGATGGATCAGACAGACGGTAGCTCAGTCCTATTCTATCAGGGGTTGGATTTCTCCCTTCCCGGTGAAGACGCACTCTACTCGGGCACTGAGTGCCTCCTGGGCCTTCCGTCATCAGGCGTCAGTGGCGCAAGTTTGCAAGGCGGCCACCTGGTCGTCGGTGCACACTTTCGCAAAATTTTACAAAGTGCATGTGCTGGCATCTGCGGAAGCCTCATTTGGCCACAAGGTTCTGCAGGCTGCGGTCGAGGGGGTTTCTTGCTGTTCAGGTTGGGCTCCAGTTGTTCTTGTTGAACTCCAATTATCTGGTTGGCCTGTTATTTGTTGGTTGGCCTGTTATTTGTTGGTTGCCCCACCCGTCTTGTTTTGGCACTGCTTTGGGACGTCCCTATGGTTCTGAATAAGGAAACGCTGTGTCTCTCAATGAACGAAAGAGAAAATGGGATTTTTGACTTAGCGTAAAAATCTATTTCTCTGAGTTCTATGGAGTTTTAATGCTTCTGACACTGCTTGTTACAAAACTGAAGAGGGGGGTGTAAATCACCTAGGACTGCCCATAGGCATAGCCAAATTTTTTTTCTGCCTAGTGTCCTACTCCTGTAGGGGGCGGTATAACCCTATGGCTCTGAATAAGGAAGCCTTTTGTCTGTCAATGAACTCAGAGAAATGGATTTTACGGTAAGTCAAAAAATCCAATTTTTTTTTCTGCCAGTAAATACCTTTATACAGCACACTTCCTGTTTCTTGTCTGGTAAAAAGCCTAGGCTTATGACATCATGCCTCTCTCTCTCTTTCTGCATCATATTTGGCAAGTACATTATCACAGTATATAAAAAATTATATGCAAAGTGGTTGGAGGGAAGCTTCAGAACGACAAAGATGTTTTTATTACAAACTGTAGTTGCTCTTTGAAAAAATAAAACCAAAGCAGCCATAACATCTAAAAATTTGATAAGCTGCAATATAATAAATATTTTGCTGTTGGGTTTATTACCACTAACCTAAAATTTTCTTTTTTAAATAGAAGTATTGGCCATTGGTAGATAGATGTGGTTGTTCTCCTTTTATTAATAAAACATTTCAATAAATTTATACTCAGGCAGAACTTGTGATTTAGGTTTCTGATTGCCTTACCAATATGATGTACTGTATGTCCTAACTGACCTTTGTGTTTTTCTTCATTTCAGGGTGTCGGAGTTTCAGTGTCAGACAGCAGGTTGCTCTCAGGTCTTTGACACTCTAGAATCATATGAGCACCATTACAACTCCCTGCATCGAAATGTCTGCTCCACCTGTAAACGCTCCTTCCCATCGTCTCGACTTTTGGACATTCACATCTTGGAGTGGCACGATTCCTTGTTTGAGATTATGGCAGAGAAAAGCAATATGGCATGTAGTACCACATTACTCTTCTTATTGAACTGGTGGTGAGATGTTAGCAAGCATGCTATAGTCACTTTATAAGGTCCCTTGAACTTGCGGTGTGCTATTATGCAAATCTTTACTAGCAACTGTGGTCAAGAGCTTGGGGCTCTCCCTCCTATGACCCATCATGATCCCATTAAGGCCCCTTTCACACTTGTGCTGCTTCAAAGTCGCGCAATTTTTGCCACGATTTCAAGGAATGCCTGTGTAAGTGCCATCAAAATCGGACCAAAGTAGTGCAGGGACTACTTTGAAGTCGGAACGACTTGAAGTCATACTAATATGAATGGCTGTCATTGGAAATCATGGGGAACGACTTGTCATGCTACTTTGCAGTCCCAAATCGTGGGACAAGTCGTATAATTGTGAAAGGGGGCTAAAACTAACAACTGAAATCTGCAGGCATCAGCATCTCCCAGTAAAATGTAAATCCATGAATTTGTTTTGGTGTCATCAATTACGTGCTACATTTTTGGGTACAGAAACAGCAATAAAAGTAACAAACACCAAACGGCTGGCTTATAGCTATGAACAATAACCGCTTAGTGACCGCCCACCGTAGATTTACTGCAGCAGGGCAGCCGCTCTGTGCCAGATCCCATGCCTGGTACATGATCTGAAAGCTCCAGGTCTAAGGTGCGCGCCCTGCCGGCAACCCACTACCGCTGTGATTTGACACAGCGGGAGACAATAGGCGGGTCTCTCGGACGCGATGTCTGCCGGGACCCGCCGATCATTCAGGAGAAGGGCAGACCCTGTGAGAGGGGTATGTGCTGATCTTGTGTTCCTGCTAAGCAGGAACACGGATCTTTACATTCCCCCAGTCAAAGCACAGTTGGCAATCACTCCCAAAGGAACACATTTAACTCTTTGATCACCCCTGATGTTAACCCCTTCTTTGCCAGTGTCAGTATAGTGACGGTGCATATTTTTAGCACTGGTCACTGTAATAGTGGTCACTGGTCCCCAAAAAGTGTCGGGTGTCAGATTTGTCCACTGCAATATCGCAGTCCCACTATAGATCGATGCCATTACTAGTAAAAAAAAAAAAAATATACCATAGTTTGTAGACGCTGTAAATTTTGCGCAAACCAATCAATATACACGTATTGGGATTTTTTTTTTAACAAAAATATGTAACAGAATACCAGCCTAAATTGATAAGGAAATTTTAATTTTTTTACTTAGAAGTTTCAGTGTATGTCCTCCCCCCCCCCCCTACTCCTAACTTTTTTGGGGAGGAGTGGATAACTAGTTTTGGTAGGTACCTGCTCCCACTACTGGTCAGATTGCCTAGGCCAGTGCTCTTCAAACTGCAGCCCTTTGCTGCCTTTTATCTGGCCCTTGGGCCATTATTCCCCCCACTGTCGGTAATGGTGGGGTATGGCTGACAACAGGGCACCATTCCTCCTGCCAACACCAAAGTTGGGACACTATTTACCCCCCCCCCCCAATACCAAAGAGGGGACACTCTTTACTTGCACTGACACCAAGATATTTTTACTCCCTCCGGCCACAGTCCGCCCCCCCCCCCCCTAAAGTTTGAGGGACAATAAACTGGTCCATTTGTTTAAATAGTTTAGAGACCCCTGGCCTAGGCGATTCCACAGGAAGTTCGGCACCCTACCTCCCTGCCTTCAGCCTTCTAGGACACGTCCCAGAAGCCTGCCTGAGCATTCACTCGAGGGCAGCGCAGGTGCTGCTTGTGCATGCACAGTTAGAAGCCGATTGTAAAGCCGCAAGGAGTCGCACTCGGTTTCCCTCACCTAAACATGGCATCATCGGGGACCCAAAGACCAGCAAAGAACCACCCCGGGGGGAAATGGCGCTGGATCCTTTTACAGGTAAGTGTCCTCTTATTAAAATTCAGCAGCTACAGTATTTGTAGCTGCTGAGTTTTATTTTTTTTCAAAAAGGCTGAAGATCCCCTTTAACCCCTACCCTGTGAAGTGCACCTGTGACTAGGCAAAGAAAATTCAAGTATTTAGGTTGGAGGTCATTATGGACTTGTTTTAAAGCTTATTTACTGCTTAATAAGAATATGTTAATATTTGCATGTTCATAGCCTAGCCACAGATATACTTTAAGGGTAAAGTTTTTCAGATTGTTACAAATGCCTATTGCTAGTGAGTTCTCTTAAAAGTAATCCTTAAGCTATTAAAAAAACAAATCCTAATTCGGAAACCTAATATGTAACATTATCCCACGTTTAGCCCTAACCTACCTTTAAAATATTACTAAATGACTTGCGTTAAACTCAATTCTCAATCCAGCATACAGTATTATACCCATGACAAGACTTTAAAAGTATAAAACAAATAGCAATTAAAAACAGTCAAAGTATTATGCAACTTTTAAATCACCATAGCAGCGCTCATGTAACGCTATGCATATATGACACGCTTATGTACAATTCCTTATACAAGAAAAAAGTCCCTTGGAGTGGTTTCAGGTGATTTTAAATCAGAATTTTCTTATAGGTGATAAAAGTTCTTAAATCCATGCACCAAATCCATGCACCAAACACACAGGCTTGTCACCTCGCCCCTTTGGGGTTCAACTCACCAGAAATCTGGTAAAATCAAGCATCCCAAATGTATCTTTATGTTGCCACCTCTCAGGGATATCCACTGACTGCTAGTATTCTATTAGGTGTGGGCAGCTCCAAAAAAACAGGATCATGTGAGGAGATGAAAAATCACATAGCGTAATCCCGTTTTAATTTATTGAAGCCAAAGAAACCCCCCCTTTTACAGGTTATACGTACAAGATAAAACAATTCATGAAGCATAAAATGCAAACCGTAATATTGCCACTGATCGCTAGCAACAAGGAGACATCAGTGTCAAGAGGGACCGTCGCGATTGTTTGCTTCCTGGTTTCCCAGCATTAGGTTACCCGCAAACGTCACTTCCGGCTATGGTGAAGATCATGCTGGCGTGTTTCGTCACTTTCGACGTTGACTGAGGGCGTGATCTCCACGACATGCCAGCTCAATTTAAATAGAACAGGCGCGCAACTCCCCAGCAATCAGGATAAAAATAACACTTCCGAAAGATGCAACACAGTACTAAGACCAATGCTGCATGTAAGACAGGCGTCCATCCCCACCGGACGAGTGGTGCATCCCGCTCAATATGATAATAAAAGGCAAATTACATAGATATCATTTAAAGTACTTTTAACAAGTTTACACATAGTTTCCGTATCCTGTTTTTTTGGAGCTGCCCACACCTAATAGGAATACTAGCAATCAGTGGATATCCCTGAGATGTGGCAACATAAAGATACATTTGGGATGCTTGATTTTACCAGATCTCTGGTGAGTTTAACCCCAAAGGGCCGAGTTTTCCTCTCGCGTGGTGACAAGCCTGAGTGTTTGGTGCATGGATTTAAGAACTTTTATCGCCTATAAGAAAATTCTGATTTAATCACCTGAAACCACTTCAAGGGACTTTTTTTTTCTTGTACAAGGAATTGTACATAAGCGTGCCATATATGCATAGAGTGACATGAGTGCTACTATGATGATTTAAAAGTTGCATGATAATTGACTATTTTTAATTGCAATTTGTTTTATATTTGTTTTATGTTTAGCAGCTGCTACTTTATGATTTAAGACTATAAAACTGTAACTTTGACATTCACTACCTTAAGAGGGTTATTCATTTGTAGTGCTGAGCGGTGAGTTTGGCCCATTTTCTTGTGCACTTTGTGCTTTAAAGACTTTAAAAGTGCCAATAAATTCACATGCCTTTCTTTTCTTCTCTTTTTTTTTTTATTTTTTTTATTTATTTATTTTTTTTCATTTCATCTCCATGAGACCCTGGCTCCTTTTTGGCTTAATTTTCTGTCTGTGTGTGCAAGCAATGCACATATATTGCAGTCACATGCATGGCTCTGCTAAAAGCACAAAGCCCCAGCACCTGCCAAATCAACTGTGCATGTATTGCCTTTCATTTACTTCAAGCTGAGAACCAGCATCAAACATGAGTCAGAAATCATGACTCGAACAGTTCTGTTCCTGTTCCAGCTGTCACTGATGTCAGCTGGGAGGGTCTGTGTGGGCAGAGAATTTAAATATGGACATTTTCTGTGTCTTATAATGTGCCGGTGCTGGTTGCATCAGCCAATATTGCTGTAGTTCATGTCGGGAGCAAGCAGAGGAAGGTGTTTGTTTCCACATACATTGGAACCATGTAGAGAGCAAACATAGTTGCCCTCAACAGGAAAGTTGCGGATATTGAGTTTATTTTTATTGATGTACTGTCCGACACTTACATTAGAAGGGGCACAGATCGCTACCAATTGAAGTCTAAAGATTAATCGATTTTTTTTTTTTTTGTAATCGATTAATTGACTAATTTCGATTAATTATAACGCTCATACAGATCCAACTACTTTTAGCTGATCTTGCATTGCAACTCTGCATTAGTCAGTGGTAAATGTGGTATACACTATATACAATCACCCGACACTAGTTAGTTTCCACAATCCATGACTTAACTTCACATTTCACACAAATACGTTTTTAAATTCAAACTGTAGCACTGATGTAAGTAACTTATTTTTTTTCCACAGTAGCGTGACAATCCCTCCACCTCCGGTCTAACTAATCACTCTCACCTTATGGCATGGACCTCTGTGCAAACAGGTGGACATGCTAGCGGGTATCAAAAGGGTTAACACGGACCATAAACTTCTCTCAGGTCTCCTTCGATCTCAGCAACGATGCCAGGTCATGGGTAGAAAGAAAAGATCTAAGTGCTCACCGCTTAAGTAGAAGATTCAATTTTTGTGTTCAAACAAAAACTACTCGCATAAAGATGATAAAAACAGCATGTAAACCTGACAATCGTGTTAGTTCCATAGGGCAGCAGCGGGTGACGTCATGCGTAGCTCCCCCCCCCCCCCCCTACTCGTTACGTTCAATCAGAACTGCGACGTCACTGGACTCCTCCGGTGACGTTGATGTCCGTGACATCACCGGATCTCCGACGGAACTCCCTGAAGGCCTGGAAGCTGGTGAGTACCGATCAAAAGAATTTTGATCGATCAAAAAAATTAACGATTAATCCAGGAATTTAATCTTTAATTTCCACAGCCCTACTAAAATATAATTCAGTTTCTTGAGTTTAGTGCCACTTTAACCTTATATTAGCTAAAAAGTTTATTCTAACAATCGCAACAAAAATGGCATCATCACACCCAATTTATCCCAAGTAATCCAAAGTGCACTGCCTCCAAATGTCCTGTATCCAAATGCTTGCACCAAAATCTAGTTTACATTAAGTTAAAGCAGTATTTTCTTTTCGCAGTTACTAATTGTCAGCTGGACAAATCTAAGGTTCAGTGACGCAAAAGGAAGACAATTTAAATCTGATCACCAGCTTTAGTTTCAGTATAAATGGTTTGGGCCAAGCTGGCCCAGAACAAACTATTTTCCTCACTAACCTGTGCAGCAACTGGGTGTTCTGTATAATCTGTATGCAGCGGAGGCTACTTACAGTACACAGTATATAGCACTGTGTTCCAGGTGCGAGACAAGACGTTTCTGTCTCACACCTGGAACAAAATAGCTTTAGTCTGAATGGCGTTCAGCCATTCATTGTCAGCTTTGTATTCTAGCAATTAATACAAAGCTTCCTCTGGCTGGCTGTGTCAGATGTTGTGATGACATCAGCCCGCCTCTCTGACTCAGCCAATCAAAGGAAGCTTTGAATTTATTGATAAAATGCAAAGCTGCTTATGAATGACTGAGCGCCGCTCACACCAAAACAATTTTGTTCTGGGTGTGAGACAGGAAGGTCTCATCTTGCACCCAGAACACAGTGCTGTAAACTATATTTAGCCTTAGTTTTCATACAGCTTATTCAGCACTTCCAGCGGCCGCACATGTTAAAGGGGTTGTAAACCCTTGAGGTTTTTTCACCTTAATGAATGCTATGCATTAAGATAAAAAACCTTCTGTAGTGCAGAACCCCCCCCCCAGGTCCCCGCTTTTTCTTACCTGAACCCGATCGTTCCAGCGACGGGGGCGAGCACAGCAGCTCTAGCCACTGTCTCAGGTTAGGAAAAATTGGCTCCCACTGCTGTCAATCAAATACAGTGACACGGGAGCCAGGGGTGGGGCCGAGTCCTGCTGTCTGTCAATGGATGCAGCAGCAGGAGTGCCCCCATGGAAAGCAGCTCTCCGAGGGGGCACTCGAGAAGAGGAGGAGCGCCACTGAGGGACCTCAGAAGAAGAGGATTGGGGGGGGGGGCTCTGTGCAAGAACCCTTGCACAGAGGAGGCAAGTATGACATGTTTGTTATGTAAAAAACAAACCTTTACAACCCCTTTTATGTGAGAGAAAAATAGTTTGTTTAGGCCAGCTTGGCCCAAACTAACTGTTTCAACCTAAAGCTGAAGATCAGCTTTAAAAACTGCAAAATGCTGTTCCCAAAAAAGCTGATCTGCAGCCATTTCAATAGAGACAAGACTTTGCATCCTTACACCCTCTAATGACTGGTGGTCCCATGGTAATAATCAGAGAGAAGCAGAAGAGGTGCGGATCCCCAGAATGTATGAAGCAGAAAAATGAATGTACTGCAGACTCCTTTGTACAGCTATATACAAACGTGCCAAGTGCAGGTTGGCAACATAGCTATTTGCCCCATTAATAAATGTCATGTGCTTATCTATTAGTTAATAGTTGCAGTTTTGCAATTTTATGAAGCATAATTAATCATGCTTATCGTCTAGTAAATAATTTTTTTTTGTGTGTCTAGTTCCAGTGTTTGGTTGAAGGATGTGTGGAGAAATTCAAAACCTCCGGGGAGCGTAAAGACCATTTAGTCAGGACACATCTGTATCCTTCTGACTTCCGATTTGACAAGCCTAAGAAATCTATGAAGTGAGTTTGTATTTAGCATTCATTTTTATATAGAATAATTGCTCATTAACAAGAATCAGATCTAAAACCTCATAGATTATAGAGGTGTTTTAAGGACAAATCTCTAAATCTTCCAGAACAGCAATTGTGCTGTGGTAGATATTGTTTTTTTACCTGGTGATTTGGCCAGTAACAAACACCTCCTGTATTGGTGAGACACAATTCTGGAGAAATGAGCACATGAGGCACATCAGCCAGCAGCATTGTCAGTCTGGGGGGCTGGGGTAGTGTTAAAGGTATTAGCATATTTAGATACACTAACAATTTGATGCATACGTCATCATGCAGGAAGATATTAGAATTTTTTGAGGTCATGGATGATGAGCCTTTTTCCTTTTCGATCAGCTGATCATCAAATTGGTTTCCAAGAAAGGAGAGACAGCAGGTAAAAAATGCCTCATTACATCCTAACTATTTTCCAAGGTGGAAACAGATTTTTGGGTACAAAGTCTTCAGTTGTGCATGCTCTGATTCAGGGGCAAACTGGGCCAGAGGGCAGGGGGGGCAACTGATGCCCTGTAAAATCTTCTGATGCAGACATGCCTAAAGGCTTCCTGGTGTAGAGGAAGGTGTATGCCTAGAGAAGACAGAGACCAGCTCCATGCTCCACCGGAGGCTTTCCTCCCCCAGCCAGCCCCAACCCGGGACACCCCCCTGCCTGCCAGTTCAGGAATCTGAAGTCCTTACAACAGGCGCTGTCCAGCCAAACCCACCTGGTGAGCAGAGACTACCTGGAGCGGAGCTTCGGCCTGGGATGGGGTCGGGAGGAGGCAAGGAAGAGCGAGAGCAGGAGGGGTCGCTGCATCATGAGTTTCAGGGTTGTACTTGCCCCCTGTGTCAAATGTTGCCAGTCAGCCCCTGCTCTTATTTGTTAGTTGTCTTGGACAACCACCACCCCTCTCTCATTAATGTCTGTTTAAAAAAAATCATCTAACAAAAGATGGGACAACCATCTAGTGAGATTTTTTTGCCCTAAATGTCTAAACTCCGAGTCTAAACCAGTCACATGGTACAGTATGTTTGAGCAGTCTTCCTTCTTAATATTTGGCCTGATCAGTTTTGTATATGTGTCCACAGGGAGATATAGTGAATGAAACCAAGATTCGGTGAAATAACTTGAAAACATTGCTTTAGATATCAGTTACCTATTATTAAGGCTATAGCTGTAACAAGTTAAAGGTTGGGCCCTTTAGATGTCAGCTTCTAAAAACATCTGATCTCCTTACCATTATAAACAACTTTCTTTATCGTACATCATGGGACACAGAGCCATAGTAGTAACTATATGGGTTATATAGGCCACCTTTAGGTGATGGACACTGGCACAGCCTAGACAGGAAGTTTTACTCCCTATATAACCCTTGCCCTTACTGGGAGTACCTCCATTTTTTCACCAGTGTCTAAGGTGTTGGTCACGAGTAAAGATGTGCTGTGCTCCACTGGAGTAATCCTTGCTGGTGCAAGCTATGCAGCCGGATCCATTCAAAGTGTTTTTTTAGGCCAAATTGAATGGTACCCAGGCCTCGTGTTGGAAGAAACGAGGTTTAGCCTGTAACGCTTCTCTTTTTAGAGAGCTGGACCCTGGTATCCAGTGCTTTGTTTTTTTCAGCCATATAGCTTTCTGGCGGGGTGCTATACGGGTCCAAGGGTGTGGAACCCCCGATAAAAAAGGGGTCCCGGTCCTTGAAGGGGTGAAGATTGGGTCTGTTTGGTTTACCACAGAACCCTGCGGCAGGATAAGGTAAGTGGAGATTCCTAAAGAATTTTTAAGTTCTTATGGGTTTTCTTCTTTAAGTAAACGTTGTCATGCCTAAAGTCACCACCAGGGGCTGTCAAGAGCACGTACCTGTTCCATGCTTGTCAGATCTCGTTTCTGTCTCCAATCCCAAGCCTCTGGTAAGATGTTTTTTTTTTTTTCTTCTGAATACATCCCCCACCAGGACTCCCCTTTCCAGGAGGCAGAGGAATCCCGGAACGGTCAGGGGTATGCCGCTCCGCTCCCTCTTACACCGCTCTCAGCGGCGGTTCTTTCCTTCTCCGTCTTCCCCTCCGATTCGGCTCAACACCCTCCCCCCCCCACATGCTGATTTGGTCGATCGGAGGCCGATTGCGCGGGAAAACAATCTCTTTTAAAAAGAGTGGGGGGCGCAGAAGATGGAGGAATTTCATACAAGGGGTAACACGGCTTAATCCGCCGGTTAGGTCGCCCTTGAAACCTTGGGACCTGAATCTAGTTTTGTCGGCTTTACAAAAACAGTCTTTTGAGCCGATATGGCATACTCACTTGATCCTTTTGACAAGAAAGTTGTTTTTTCTGGTTGCCATATCTTCTGCAAGAAGGGTATCAGAGTTGGCTGCTCTTTCTTGTAAAGAGCCATATTTAATTATTCACAAGGATAAGGTGGTATTGTGTCCTCATCCGAACTTTTAGGTTAAATCAAAAAGTTTACCAAGGCTTCATCACAGGATGGTGCTGTGGGAGTCTTAAAAATACAGCAGTGCCACGTCCTACACATCAATTTTGAATCAAAGAGCACTACAGGAAATCTCAGCATCCTCCACAGATGGCGGTTTGCTCCTGTACCCCGCCATCAGATGTCTGTTAACTTGTATTATACCAAGATGTGCTGATTGGATATCTGTTGCTTACTAGCTGCCTGCCTATAAGCTGTGATACTCGGTTCTGGGCTTGCTATTAGGTGCCTAGTTTACCATCTGTCTCCTGATATTAACCAGCATACGAGGCTTTTTGACCTATTTTTACTATCATTATATGCCAGGCTACTTTGCTGTCTGTTTATGCAATGTATTACTAATGCCAACATTATTTGAACATCTGGTTCCCTGTGAGATTGTCTCTTTGGCAATTTTGCTAAGAACAGTTAATAAGCTCCCGAAGAAGCATTTGCACACCATACAACGATTGCAGGATCATTATGATGTCTGAATATCATTTCCCTGCTGTTTTTAGAGAGATACTAGCTAATTTTTGCATCTATCTATTTTGGAAAAAAATTTCCTTTTTTGTAATATGTGTTTAATAAACGATTGTTTTTTTTATCATTTGTGCCTACAAAGTCCATTTTCCTGTATTGCTCTTTGATTCAAAAAAAAATTCTACCGAAGGTAATGTCAGGTTTTCTAAACCAGGATATTGTTCTACCTTCATTTTTTTTCAGAACCCTGTTCCATGGAAGAAAAGTCGCTACATTCTCTTGATGTAGTGAGAGCAGTCAAAGTCTACTTGTAGGCGACTGCTCAGATTCGGAAAATGGATGTTTTTATTTGTGTTGCCTGAAGGTCCTAGAAAAGGACAGGCAGCATTAAAATCCACTATCTCTAAGTGGATTTGGCAAGTGATTGTTCAGGCTTATGGTTTGAAGGGGAAAATTCCACATTTTCAAATCAAAGCGCACTCCACCAGGGCTGTTAGTGCTTCGTGGGCAGTGCATCACCAAGCCTCCATGGCTCAAATCGGCAAGGCCGCAACTTGGTCTTCAGTCCATACATTCACCAGATTCTATCTGGGGGATGTAAAAAGACAGGAGGATATCGCTTTTGGGCACAGTGTGCTCCTCAGGTCTGATGACACCCTACTTTTGTTTGCGTCTCCCTCCCCTCAGATAGCATTGCTCTGGGACATCCCATATAGTTACTACTATGGCTCTGTGTCCCGTGATGTACGATAAAGAAAATAGGATTTTTATAACAGCTTACCTGTAAAATCCTCCCCTCTTCTGATATACACATGTATTGCTTTACTACAAAAACTGAGGTACTCCCACTAAGGGGAGGGGTTATATAGGGAGTAAAACTTCCTGTCTAGGGAGTGTCAGTGTCCATCACCTAAAGGTGGCCTATATAACCCATATAGTTACTACTATGGCTCTGTGTCATGAAATGTACTCCCAAGAAAAGGATTTTACAGGTAAGCTGTTATAAAAATCCTGGTCAGCCCTTTGACAGGACAAAGGCATCTTTTATAATTTATGTGTCTATTTGTATATCCCTATTTGCTTGCATTTGCAACAATGACTTTATGCTGCCTTCCATGAGGCTTATATATACTAAGATGTTATTTTAAAGTACCTCCGATATCTGCAAAAGTCATATTTTGCATATAGGCATTGTTATGATTGCAAGGTGTTATAGCTCCTTAGATAACCTACCTTTCTGGAAAATGCAGATGCTTGCCTTCAAGTAAACCCCCCCCCCCCCAAAAAAAACCTGCAAGACAAAGGCATAATGAGCTAATATGCACAGCATACTAGCTCATTATGAATTACTTACCTGAGATCGAAGCCCCCGCAGCGGTCCTCGTTCACCGCTCTGGTAGCCGACATCGTTGCCGGGGGTTACTCCTGGGTATCATGGCCCCGGCGCTGTGATTGTCCAGAGCTCCCGCGCATGTGTGCAGGAGCCGCCGGTAACGGCACAGTCTAACTGAAGCAACGGCACGTACCACCTTTTCTTCTCTATGTGGATGATATTCAGAAATATCCATCACTTCTTTTTAGATTGTAAGCTCTAACGAGCAGGGCCCTCTGATTCCTCTTGTACCAAATTGTGATGTAATTGTAATGTCTGCCTTTATTTTGTTAAGCGCTGCGCAAACTGTTGGCGCTATATAAATCCTGTATAATAATAATAATATAATAATCACTGAATATTTCTGATTTTTTATTTTTTTTATTTTTTTTTCAAAGGACAGTCTTTTGTGATTGCAACTTGTTACGTAATCGCCATGGATGCCACTTTCACAGCTTGTGCCAGGGACTTTGATTGCCAAATATATATATATATACCGTATTTGCCGGCGTATAAGGCGACTGGGCGTATAAGGCGAACCCCTAATTGTCCAGCTAAAACGTTGGTTTTAACATATACTCACAGTATAAGACGACCCCCTTCCGACTAGTCTGACTAACATACTGAAGCAGCAATAAGTGCAATTTAATTACAAGCTTTGTGAAGCAGTGCTGTGGTGGTAAATACCTGATGGAGGGTCCGGTGCCAGATGGAGGGTCGGGTGCCAGATGGAGGGTCGGGTGCCAGATGGAGGGTCGGGTGTTTCAATTTAAAGCTCCAGTGTTGAACGGCGAGGAGCCGAGGGGTAGCCGCATTTAGTAACATACCGGTACTGTATACAGGCATGGTATATGGATGTCAGCATGGATGTCCGCATTAATGTCCGCGCTGAGCCAATCACGGCAAGCGATGTATTCTTTTAATGAATACAAAGCCTGCACGGATTGGCTTTCAGAGTCAGAGAGGCGCGGGCTGATGATATTCCAACCTCTGCCAATCCGAGCAGGCTTTGTATTCATTAATAGAATACATCGCTCGCCGTGATTGGCAGAGGTTGGAACATCATCAGCCCGTGCCTCTCTGACTCTGAAAGCCAATCCGTGCAGGCTTTGTATTCATTAAAAGAATACATCGCTTGCCGTGATTGGCTCAGCGCGGACATTAATGCGGAGATCCATGCTGACATCCATATACCGGCGTATAAGACGACCCCCGACATTTGGGGGATTTTTTTAAGTATAAAAGGTCGTCTTATACGCCGGAAAATACGATATATATATATATATATATATATATATATATATATATATATATATATATATATATATATATATATATATATATATATATATAAATATATATAAATATATATGACATTCTGCAACCTCATGCATGTTATCACTTGCCTTTAAATTTACAGATGTTTCTTTGACTGCAGGCATTTGGACAATGTCAATCATCGGGTAGCATTCAAGATCTTGTTTGCACTAGAAGATAATGCACTCCTTGGTCTGCCTCCCCAATCTAGGCATTAGGCCGGGTTCAGACTGCTGCGATGCGGGAACGCTGCCAATCTACTGCGGGTTCCCGCCTCGCATGCGATCCGATTCTGCTGCGGACCAAAAAAAGGGTCCTGTGCGAGTTTGGGCCGAATGCGATGCAAATTCAGCCATACTATCTGTATGGCTGAAATCGCATCGCACAGAGATCGCATTTGATTTGCACTGCAGTGCGATGCGAATCATATCCCATCACCCGCATCGCAGCAGTCTGAACCCGGCCTTAGTGTGTAATCTCTAACTGAGATAGCTATAACTTACAGTCTCAGGAGAGTTGGCCGACAGTGACTTGATCGAAAAGACACTTTGCAGATTGTAGAAAGGTTCAATCAAAACTTGTGCAGATCTTAACAGATGAATATCAGATAGGTCAAAACTTCATAATATGTCTAGCTCCATCGGAACATGTGGTGAATGAAAGCTAAATCATAAGGAAGGGGGATGTGACTATATATACAGGGCATCCCCTAGGTATGGAGTGAGGTAACATGATTCCTAGTTATATGCACCGTAGCAATAACCAACTGGGAGGAGGGTTTCCTTAGCCAGTAGACCCTGGACTCCAATGGAATGATACACCTATTCACAGACCATTGGGCATTACCATAATTGATCCACCACCATGCTCGCTCTGTGCGAAACTCGATTCAGAGATTTTCAGGTGGCTCCCTAGTGACCCATGTTAAGTCTACTTTAAAAAAAAAAAGTAACCATCTCCATAACCCTATGTAATCTTAACTCTTCATGTAACCATAGCCAGAATGTATATAAAACATGTCCATGTTTTTTTGTGCAGCAAAAAAAAGAAAGAGGACCGCACAGGCCAAGAACTTTCCATGGATATTACACCTGATGAAAGGGTAGTGTCGGAATCCATGGAGATCAGTGAAATGCCTGCTGATGACTGCAATACTTCACATACCTATTATAGGTCCAGGTATAGTATCCTGTCACTTGGGCCAGAATATCTATGGGCTACCTTAACACAATGCACTCTGGGGAATACACAGAACACTGCACATTACCATTTATGCTGTAACACACCACACCTACAGTGCCTTGAAAAAGTATTCATACCCCTTTAAATTTTCCACATCTTGTCGTGTTACAACCAAAAATGTAAATTTATTTTATTGGGATTGTATGTGATAGACCAACACAATGGCACATCGTTTTGAAGTGGGAGACAAATGATACATGGTTCACCTCTCACTGCAATTACAGCTGCAAGTCTTTTTGGGGATGTCTCTACCAGCTCTGCACATCTAGAGAGTGACATTTTTGCCCATTCTTCTTTGCAAAATAGCTCAAGCTCTTTCAGATTGAATGGAGAGCGTCTGTGAACAGTCATTTTCAAGTCTTGCCACAGATTTTTAATTGGATTTAGGTCTGGACTTTGACTGGGCCATTCTAACACATGAATATGCTTTGATCTAAACCATTTCATTGTAGCTCTGGCTGTATGTTTAGGGTCTTTGTCCTGCTGGAAGGTGAACCTCCAACCCAGTCTCAAGTCTTTTGCAGAAACAAGTTTTCTTCTAAGATTGCCCTGTATTTGGCTCCATCCATCTTCCCATTAACTCTGATGGCTTTTTTCTTGTCACTCTTCCATAAAGGCCAGAATTGTGGAGTGCATGACTAATAGTGTTCCTGTGGACAGATTCTCCCACCTGAGCTGTGGATCTCTGCAGCTCCTCCAGAGGTACCATGGGGCTCTTGGCTGCTTCTCTGAATGCTCTCCTTGCCCGGCCTGTCAGTTTGTGTACGGCCATGTCTTGGTAGGTTTGCAGTTGTGCCATACTCTTTCCATTTTCGGATGATGGATTGAACAGTGCTCTGTGAGATGTTCAAAACTTGGGGTATTTTTTTAATAACTCTACTTTAAACTTCTCCACAATTGTATCCCTGACCTGTCTAGTGTGTTCCTTGGCCTTCATGATGCTGTTTGTTCAATAAGATTCTCTAACAAACCTCTAGGTGACTTCTGAAGGCAATGGGTTCCCCTAGATTTTAGTTAAGATTATTAGCGTAAAGGGGGCTGGATACAAATGCGCATCACACTTTTCAGATATTTATTTGTAAAAAAATGTGAAAACCAGTTATTTTCCTTCCACTTCACAATTATGTGCCACTTTTGTGTTGGTCTATAACATAAAATCCCAATAAAATACATTTTACGTTTTGGTTGTAACATGACAAAATTTGGAAAAAGGTGTATGAATACTTTTTCAAGGCACTGTTGGCTGTGTAGGGGCCCTCAAAAGTATTAGCATGGTTAATGGAAACTACAAGTAAATCTAGCTAAAGCAAATACGACAAGTGGGACAACCAAACAGACCTCGGTTTATCACCTAACTAAAGGTGTCAAAATCCCATATAACTACGTTTAAATATTAATTCTTCTGCATTGAAAACATTTCCATAATCTGCTTCCTTTTTTGTTTTTAAGGGTTCCTTCCACAATCTGCTTTGGACATGGATCTGTGAGAGGATTCAGACATACAAAGAAAAAGAAGTGAACGTCTCAAGTTAAAGTCAAAAAATGTAATAGAAACTAAAATGTATAACGAAAAATATATATATTCTATTCTCTGTCCAGACGTGCCTTCAAAGAATATGTCTTTTGGACTACATAGTTTTCATGTTTTTTATGTCTACACTCGGTAAGGAACAATGAGCAAAGGAAAGAGCAGGAAACGGCATGAAAAATATATATGTTTTAAAAGATGTTCAGTTTTAACAATTTGAAAAATAAAATCTTTTTGTATTTAATTCAATATTTTATTCTGTATTTTGTGTAGTTTGATTGAATATTACCAGCAGATGGGGGTGTTGAGCTACTCTCCAAATATAGGGAGTTGGGCTTGGTTGGAGAGTTGGCTGGTTGAACTAGATGGATGTGGTGTTTTTTTTTTTCAACCTGACTATGTAACAACATGCTACAATGCACACGTTTTTCTGGGTTGAGGCGTGCTGCATTAGGCAGTTTGTTGAGAATGAATGGGCTGCAGTGCACAATGATGGTGCATGCTCCACACAAGACACTGCGAGTTGTGTTGTGTTGAACAACACGGGCGCTGTGGAGTTGCATTAGGTTGTCATTGACTGTGAATGACAGTGCAGTGTACCAATGCACCTAAATTGGTGTGAATGGACACTAACTGGATGACATTAGGAGCTAAATTTACAGCACAATGCACATATTAATGTGCTGTATGTGTGTATTGCCTTTCACTCTTTAAAGCAACCCAATATATGTATACAGTGGGGGAGAAAAATACTTGCCTCTGCTATAGCGTGCCACAGTACACAGATGCAAATGCTCTGTGCATTGCTTATTGTTAAATATATTCAATTTTTTTTCCTTAATGTGAATTGATTAGGGTTTAGGAAGCTCATTCAAAATGAATGCATGTGTAATGACATGAAGTAATGTGCATCATAAATATGATGATGTGAAAAGGTTTGTAGATTTGGGCTGTTGGTGTGGGTGCAAATGTATTCTTTGTGACATGTTGAAGTATAACCCAAAAGGATATGGTGAGGTGGGCCAAAAGAAACCAAAAAGCCCCCCACCTGCACCAGGACGAAGCACAGATTTTTCTTTTGTGGACACTGGATGCGCAATACATGGCCAAAAAACATAGGGGCGTCACCCCCCCCCCCCCCCCAATCCATGTGCCTGACCCCTAATCTCCATGCAGGGCGCCAGTTGCATGAATTTCAATGTTTTTTTTTTTTTTTTTTAAGTACATGATTAGAGTCTGAGGCACTGCGCCCTGAGCCCACCCAGTTGTGTGACATTAGTGAATTAATATTCTCCTCCCAGCTATTAATATTCTCCTTCACCTACCAGACAATCAGGAAGCAGGCCTGAGACCCGATTGGCCAGGGAGCCTTAGGACTCCCCGTCAGTCGGGTCTCAGGACCCGCTTCCTGTTCGGCCGGGAGGAGAAGCAACGGCCCATCAGCAACAGCCTCTTCCTGGAGCCCTACCTCGGATTCAGCTCGCCATTGGTCTCCTCCCTGCACCTGTACCGCAGCATAAGGTAAGGCCATGGAGTAGTGCGAGTGCCATATAGAGGACATGCATAGCATGTCCAGGCCTTCTGCCCCCTGCTGTGTCCTCCCCTCGATATTGCCAGCAATTCTGGGCTCAGAAAATAAAACAAGGACTAATGCCGCATACACATGACCGGACTTTCTGGCAGACTAGGTCCGAAGAAATTAGTCCGTTGGACAATCCAATCGTGTGTGGGCTAATCCGATCGTATTTTGTTAAAAAAATCAGAGGGACCTAGAAATAGAACATGTTTTAAATCTATCTGACGGACTCCATTCCTATCGGGAAAACCATTCGTCTGTGTGCTGGTCCGATGGACCAAATACGACGCAAGGGCAGCTATTGGCTACTGGCTATTGAACTTCTTTTTTTAGTCCCGTTTACGTCATCACGCTCAAAACAAACGGACTTTCGAATGGACTTACGTTCGTTCGGAAAGTCCATTGGAACTCCGCCGAAAGTCCGTTGGTAAGACCGTCGGACCTAGTTTGGAAAGTCCGGTCGTGTGTACGCGGCATTAGTGTGTACCTGTAGCAGCTGTCAAAAAAAAAAGGCTAATCAACACAGTTCAGGCAAAGAGGCATACAAAGTAACATTGTTAAATTTGTTTCTACTCTGTTTCATTCATCTGCAGATTAAGCCGTGGTTCACATTCATGTGGTGCAGGAAACACACTGCATTGAAATCGCACTCCGTTCATGTGATCTGCCTCCGCTGTCGATGTAAATTAATGACACCCCAAAACGGGTCACAAAATGCAGTGTGATTGAAGGAATCGGATCGCGTGCAAAACAAAAGATGCCTGCACCTTTTTCGTGCAGTGCGAATTGAGCCAAACAAAATTAATGGACTCAAATTGCACTGCAAAGAATCACATGTGATTTGAATAGGAATGCGGTGCATTTCCTATCTGAATCGCATGCGGTTTCCCGGGTGAACGTGCACATGCGCCATTCTGTGGAAAAGACTGAGTCAACAACAATGGGACATCCTTGCGGTCTACCTGTCGACTTTTGGCTATCGGATTGCTTTGCTCACATTTCATGTCTGAGGTTTACAACCACTTTAAGGTAAAACCTTTATCCCAAAAGGAAAACACTTGTTTGTTATAACTGCTTATACAGTGTTTGCTAGAGTTCAGCTTTATTCTTTTAATCAAGTCCATTCAATGTGAATGCGGGAATCCTCCCCGCTGAGACATTGTATTCTGACTGTGGGGATTGCTCCCTACCATCAGAATACCCAGATCTGCAGTGCAGTCTATAGTGTGCAGCACTGAGCAAAAAAAAATACCAACAGGGCGCTTGAACAGAAGCCGATCAGTATACTTCTATGGATCGAAATTCGGCTGGTCCCTGCTGTACCAGTCAAATTTTAATCCATGTATGACCAGCTTTACAGTACTCTCCCTCTAGATTGACAATGCTGCTATCCAAAGGTGTCTCTGTTGCTCCTCCATCCAGAGTGGAGACACCCTAAGACAGGAAATGTGTTACTGACAGATCACAAAGTGAAAATCAAGGAAAAAATCTAAAGCAGCCACCACATTAAGGATTGGTAAGCTACAATATATTATATTGTTGGGGGCTTTTGGATATGCGCTTTAACCACTTACTGCATATAGGGCTTTGCTGAAAAGCAAGTGGTTGCAAAATCAGATTGACATATTACAGGCATCCCCTGTGTTGTATGAAGATATAAAGTACTGTGTTTCATTCTTCTAACATTATAATCCTAAATACCTTTTTACACAGCTCCGCTGTGTGGTCACGCTCCTTCCCCAATCTAAAGAGAGCAGCGGGAGGGGCTGAGATTCCCCACTGTGTCAGCCAGCAGAGGGAGTTCACGTGACCACACAGTGGAGCTTGGCAAGAAGGTATTTAGTATTACAAATTTAGAAACACTGACACATAGCAATTTGTCTTCATACAACAGAGGGGATGCCAGTTATTTGTGATCAGCTCTCGCACACAGAAATGGCAGGAAGGGAGGGGGAGAGACTCTGAGCACAACGGGTTGACAGAGGAACGTAAACTGACAACGGTATCGTGGATCAGAAACCATGATTACCATGGTCAGTACACCTAGTGGGACACAGGAACAGGCAGGATCAACACCCCCCATTGAAAACGACACATGTGTCGAAACTAGTCTGGAAGGGGAACGCAGTGACGCCACCACACTACCACGAGGACGGGCTTCTGTATTTGCCGGCCGGCAGTTTTATTGTACATGCATCTTGCTATTGGACTTAATGTAAGTGCTTTTTTATTCTTCTTAATAAACTGGTTTTACCAGAATTGCGCTATGGGACGTTTTTCTTCCTTTACTTCCTATATGGATCCCATTTGAGCAAGTGGATTTTTAATTTTCTTCAACCCTGAGCGCTGTATGCTGTGGATCGGGAGATAGTGGAGCCAAGAATACCTGTAGCTGTGTGCTGATTGTGTCCTAGCAAAGCCTTACTTGCTTTGCCATTTGGTAAGCAGTTAGTGTTTGAGGGTGTTGGGCACTTTGTGTATCACCATTTGCTTGCAAGTCACTGAGGTGTAACGTTTGAATCACATCCGGATGTCTGGATCACCATCTTCACTCCTGTTATTATCTGAGGACTTTTAGGAATAATTCCTAGACATGTGTTCTTTTTTGCATATATTGTCCTTTTGAGGATAGTTTACCGTGTGCAAGTGTTGATTATGACTCATATGTGTTGCCATAGATTCATGTGACTCGTATCCCCTAACATTGTGGACATATACCTATTGGGGGTATGCTCAGCCCCTCCATTAGTTTTTGTCTTACTTTATTTGTTTTTATTGGCGCAGCTCCTTTCTGTTTTATGTGCTTTTGGTGTGTGTATCCCACGTTGAGCAGCAGCCTTTACATATAAATTACAACCTGTTAGCGTGGTTTTTATTTTTGTTTAGGATCAACAAGGTATTTTACAACATAGAATGGGGCAAATGACACTGCAGAGCGCTGTGGTATTTATCACTCTTTAAAGGAACCAAAGCTTTTCTTCTTCTTCTTATATTTTTTTTTTTTTTTTTTACTTTTTAGGGTTACAACTGCTTTAGGTAGAACCCAGGCCGTCTCATGATCTTATATTTATGCCCAATATATACTGCATATATTAACCAAATTTCGATTTTCATCTAACCGGTTTGCTTGAATGGCGGCCGTAATTCCTGCTGAATACAACAGGAGCAAAAATGTTTACTGCAGGCATGGAGACAGAGGCACGTGAACACCTCCATCAGCTTAAGCGGGCAGCTGGGTGGAACAAAAAAATGTGACTCAACTGTGCATTTTTAACCCACCCCCAATCCCAAGTCTAGTGCCTCGTTTCCACTGAGCTGAACGGTTCGGGTCGGTACAGTTTGGAAGGGTTAGAATGGTCCGGCCTATTCAGGTGAGCGTTTCCACTGCTAGTCTGACTGGGGTTTAGAAAAAATGCCTTTGACGTCAGCATTGACACTTTTTCTGTCCACCAATCAGTGGAATGTATCGTGTGATGCCAGTAGCTACGCCCTAACCATACCGTACCATTTTCTATGCCCCCACATCTGAAGCAGGACCCTGAATGGTGCGGTATGGTTCGGTTGTATGGGTCACTTTCATAATGGAAACACTCAAAATAGCATACCAAACCGAACCGATCTGCTCAGTGGAAACGAGGCATAAATGAGCCCTGACAATTAGAACTGCAAGCATCCTCCGTGTGCACAGTTTAGCAGTAGGACAATTGGGGCGGTGCAGTGGTGTAGTGGTTAGCACTCTCACCTAGCAGTAGGAAGGGTCGCTGGTTCGATTCCCAACCACGACACTACCTGCCTGGAGTTTGCATGTTCTTCCTGTGCCTGCGTGGGTTTCCTCCGGGTACTCCGGTTTCCTCCCACAATCCAAAGACATGCAGGTAGGTTAATTGGCTTCTGTCCAAAAATTGGCCCTAGTATATGAATGGGGACCTTGGATTGTGAGTTCCTTGAGGGTAGGGACCGATGTGAGTGTGCAATGTACAGGCATAGGGACAATTGTAGACACTCACTCAGGTTGAACTGGATGGACTGGTGTCTTTATTCAACCTTACTAACTATGAATTCAGTAATTGGCTTTAAATACTTTTTTTTTGCTGATTTTTGACAATGTTGGGGTGATCTTGCCACACTTCCTCTACCTATGACAGCATGAAAAGAAATGCAGACAGTGGTTGTCACTGGGACAAAAAGATGCAGGCAGTAATAACCTGACACAGGATTTAACCCTGCACCTTTTAAAAAAAAAAAAAAAAAAAAAAGTCTGTGATTTCTCATAATTTCCAGTCCTAACAGGAAACAAGTGCAAATTTCAGCAATGGTGGCACAGGCCACTACAATACAAATCTGACAGAGGTTCTAACCTATTGCCAGTGTACCCAAAACAAAACAAATCTGAAAGTATATTATGTACCTTCTAATAGTGGGAAAATTATTTATTTATATTTTGACCAACAATAGTGTTCTTTGGAAACAGCACTACATCACTGAACTCTGAAGCCTGTAACTTATTCCTGTTTTTCATAACTTACATGTGGGCCTATATGAAATTGTACCACTTGAAGAAAAAAAGTTAGTAATCCAAAACTAAAATTTCATCTGAGTCCTATAGAAAATGATGCTACCTACACTATGAAATCTTGGGAATTTAGACCAGCCATTCTCAACCAGTGTTCCTCCAGAGGTTGCAAGGGGTTCCTGAAGCAGTGGCTTATTGACTTCCCATTTTAAGGTGTCTGCATATCCCAGGGCCCACACCACTTGACAGAGCCAGCTGTATGACACTAATGATCTTTTTGGCTGTCTGTAAGGGGGGCATTCTTTCCACTGGCACCCAATATAAGGTGCATTTCCCACTCCCCAATGAATTGGTTTTAGCAGGGGTTCTTTGGGGCTTGAAAATAATTCGTTGTAAACCCTTACATACTGTATACCCAGTGAAGTGACTGTCCTCAGGTGTTGCATAGAAATGAAACAAATCCTCCTACATAATTTGTAACATGTTTGTTTATTTTGCATGTAAGTAATTCTTCACACTGATAGGCAGCACTGGTGGGCACTGATATGCTGCACTGTTGTGGCTGCACAGATAATCAGGTCTCTGATCATCCATGCCCTGATTATCAGTGTACGTGCCCCCTGTCACAGAATAGCATGTTATCGGCTTTCCTTTCCTCACACAGTGACAGGGCTGAGGAAAGAAAATGCCAATAGCCAACATTTGTTTACACGTGGTGAGCTGTGATTGGACACAGCTGATCACATGGCAAAGGGCCACTGTGATTGTTTTTTTCACCTTGATCCCTGATAAGCTGTGTCCGATGGACACAGCGATCACAGAACGCACCCCGGGAGCATGCAGGGGGCGTGGTTCTAGAAGGACAATAGGTCAGGCGATGACCTCCCAAAACTGGACGACCGCGCTGTAGCCGTCTTTCTGCTATAGCACGGTTTGCAGGTGGTTAAGGGTTCCTAAAAAAAAAAAAAAAATTCAGTGCCCCTATAATGTGATTGCTATCTAAACCCATAGATGCATCGCATACTAGCACATTATGAAATACTTCAAGTTAAAAAAAAATACTTACCTCAGAACGAAACCGCTGAGGGGGCTGACATGTTTCTTCTGGGTTTGCGGGCTCCGGTGCTGTGAGTGGCGTATGTATTTTTTGCTTTTACTGACAATTACTCTTTTTCCACTTCCTGATTGAGTGAGGAACTAGTGATGTCCAAACTAAACATTACTGTTTTAGAGCCACAAAGCAAGAAATCATTTTTATTATAGATCCTAATATGTACAACAGAAATATTGATAGTACAGTGATTCATACACGTGATGGTAATTACATTCTGACTACACTACTGTGTAGTTTTGATTTGACTACATTCAATTGAACCTTTTTGGTAACATAAAGGCTGTAACTGTCACCCTTTCTAAAATGGTGATGAGAAAACCTGGTGATGTGTAAAAAAAAAAAACAGTTACATTTGTTTGTGTGTCTTCATAATATGTATACATCTAAATAAACATATAAATGTGTTACCCCAATATAAGTGCCTTGTCTATATCAGGGGGTCACACTGCATATTTTACAAAAATTCACAGGCCAGTTTTCTAAATAAATGAATAATAAATTAATTTATCAGTTTTACTTTTTTTGGAGTATTCCTTTGATCTTTTTTTTTTTTTATTAAATCGGCATGATATGATTAAGAACAAAAGAGAATTTAAGCAAAACAAAGCAAAGAGCCCCCCCCCCATACCGTGGGGTCCCAATCAGAGCCCCTCTTACATCCGAGTCTTACCTAGGAGTCCCCCGCTATATGTCAGAGCCTCAATCAGAGCCCCCCCTTACATCAGCGTCCCCATCAGAGCCCTTTTACATCAGATTCCCCATCAGTGGTCCACCCATGTGACTGTAATCAGCATAGCAGGAGGGCGGGAGCCAAGAGGCAGAGCAGTTATGGACAGAGGAGGTTCGGTCTTCCTGCTGGGACAAGCATGTAATTGGTTGCTAGGATGCTGGTGGTCCTAGCATTAATTGACTTGGACAAAGGCAGCGCAGCAGGGGGAACCTGACCCTAGCAGCGGTCCAGATACAGTCCTGTAGTAGGCCAGTTTTGCCCACAGGCTATAATTTGAAGACTATCTATCTACTGTCTATGTTCCAAAGTGGTCCTGCCCTATGATAACAGTAGTGGTGCCACTAACTGCAAACCTGTACAACCGAAGAAATAAGTGTACCAGCAGCAACAGCCCAACAACTTACAGTGGGGATCAACTCCAGATGTACCCTTAAAGAGGAATGCCCACAAAAATTTTTTTTTTTAAAAGTCAGCAGCTACAAATACTGCACAAAAATCGGACACTTACCTGTCCCAGGGTTCAGCAATGCGGGGGAACGAGGCCCCCCCTCGTTCCCCGAGCCGCTCGCGGCGCCGGCATGCTTAATGTGGGAACCCGGCTGTGGCTTCACAGCCGGGCACCCACTGCGCATGCGCGGGCGGCGCCGTGCGCCGTGATTTGAAGCTCAGTCATCTGGGACACGTGACAGGTCCCAGATGACTGTGCAGCGCCGAGGGGAAGTGACGTTTAGCCCGGGCAGTGAAGGTGGCAGACTACGAGGGACCCCCTAGCAACAGGCATTTAGAGGTGAGTAAAAAAAAAAATTTTCCAATTATTTTTTTTTTTTTATGATTTTTAAGCTAATTTGATTTTTTTGGTGGCAACACCACTTTAACAATGGAACGTTTTGCTTGTCGTAAAGTCATTCCCTTAGCAATGTTGTTAAACCTTGCATCGTCCTAAGCAAGCTTGATGCAAAGAAGATACACAGCAAAGACAGCAGTCATGGCTTTTATTTTCCTGGTACCACCAGGAAAATTACCAAATCAATGTTGGATATGGTTACTAGTACTACAACAAACTACTTTTGCAGCTCAAAGTTGTCATCTTTTTTTTGTAAATTTTTTGAAGAGTCTTTAATGCCAAAGCAACAAAACTGTAGAAAGATTTAAGGATTGAAGAGTTTCAAAATTATAATAATTAGTCAAGAGGTAACAGAAGTCCAGACCAGGTATCAGCAATTAAATGATAGAGTAGTGCATTGCTGAAAATATGTTCACAGCTCAGTACAATTTCTATGACTTCATAAGGTAAGAAGACGCACATAGGCATCCAGGGAAAGGTGGATTGGACATAAGCATCAGTATTAACTTTACAAAATAGACACTAGTTATGAAATAAGGTGAACCGGAATATTTGCACCAGAGCTGTCTGGCCAATGTGGACAATCACACATTTCAGGAATCTGGACAACCATGACTGGACAAATCTGTGAATCAAAAACATCAGACGGGGTCACAGTTTCATGATTTGTCCTAGATTCATCATAATTATTTCTTCAAATCACAAAACAACTAGGATAATCCAAATGATTGCCATCAATATAAAGCTTTTTTTTTTTTTTAATATATACACTTTATATTTGGGTATTTAAAGGGCCTAATGCTTTGTGAGTTTGCTACAAAGTACATCTTATTACTGTGCTCACACACAGTCATGACTTTCTTAGTGTCAATGTTAACACATATAGATCATCAGACTAGCCAGTTAATGCGTAAACCAGTTTTGTTGAAAGAAAAAATAACTCTAGGTAAACTATATACATTGCTAGAATATTAGCAAACTTTTTTGCAGCCTTATACCTTTCTTTGCTGTTTGTTTTCCTGTGTTTCTTTTCAACCGATTTCTAAATGGGAGGGTCAGCCTTCTGTATAACCCCTTGGGGCAAACACCGTGTTTCAGTTAGAAAAGCTGGAGCATCTGCATCTCTTTAAGTGAGGATGGACGGAAGAGAGTGCGCCACAAATATTAAATCTTCTATTGCAGAGAAATGTGACTTTTATCAGACTTCCGAAGTACAAAAGCAGGACATTTTGGGACTATTCTGTACACTAATAAACATCATGTTTCTAGGTTACAATAAGCAACATTTAAATTTTTTTTTACATAGTTAGAAAATTACAGCCAGTGCCTTCTCTGTCACTGTAGTAATGTGTTGGGTGCCTATCAAAATACATAGCATCACAGTTCATACGTGAGAGTGCATCACAATAACCCATGCTAAAATTGGACATTTTACCCCCCATAATACATCAGTGTGAATAAACCCCTAAAGGACATTTGCACCTGCGTTTTAAAAATCAATATTGTCAAAAGCCTAGCATAATTCAGCAGTATCAGAAAATCATAGCTTTACCTTTTTTTCCACATAAAGCTAACATTTTACTATGGTCTGCTAAACCTAAAGTAGAACTATAGGCAAAACCTTTTTTTTTTTTTTTTTGGATACAGTAATAACCCCTGTAAAGTTTATTTTTGACATATTTGTCCCTTTGGGGAAATTTACCTTCACCTCCTGTCCCATTGCCAAACAGGAACTTACATAGTAGGTGAGGTTAAAAAAAAAGACACAAGTCCATCAAGTCCAACCCATGTGTGTGATTATATGTCAGTATAACATTGTGTATCCCGGTATGTTGTGGTCGTTCAGGTGCTTATCTAATAGTTTTTTGAAACTATCGATGCTCCCGCTGAGACCACCACCTGTGAAAGGGAATTCCACATCCTTGCCATTCTTACAGTAAATAACTAGTACAAAGGCGCAAAGTCACAGTACCTCGTTATTATGCAGAGGTTCCCAATAGTCCAGGAAAAAAAGAAAAAAACAAGGGGGGGGGGAAAGGGTTTTGTTGCGGCTGAATGTGTATATATGGTATACACAGCAAGGCATATGTAGTTGTCAGGGCTGCCACCGAAGAGGCCTGAAGCCAGGTCCAATAAAAGCTGAGGAAAAAAGACAAGGAGAGAGGCGCCTCTGAATATATATCATATAGACATTTATTAATAAAAACAATATCCACTCACATCTAGGTAAGGAGTGTTGCATCCAGGAGGATCTCAGTAGATGGAGGGCTGGTAGAACTACGGGTCACAGGAATTATTCCAGGAGGCAGTCGTCCTTTTCAAGTCATGTTGAAAGGCAATCTTGCATTTAGACACATCTCTGGATAAGGAGGTCCAGCAGGACTACAGGTCTCAGCAGAATCCACTCTAAGCTGTCGTATCTTAAGGAGATGGGCACAGCAGGTGGGTGTTCTTAGGTCCTCCAGAGGGGGGGAGGGGTTTTTTTCATCCAATAAAAATCCAGTCCGTCTTGGTCTCAGAATTTGAATGGGTTCCAAAGTGGGATAGGGTACTGATACAGTATGGGGAATGAGATGGGAGTGGGGAGGGACGTCTGCACAGTCGCCCACTATGCTGTGGGATCAGTTGAGCCAAGAGCGCTTCCGTGTGATGGTAAACACGGCCGTGTAACAGGAAGCTAGAAACGAGGCTTGGCCCGCACAGCAGAGTCAGGCGCAGCGGTGTGACGTCATCATACAGCGACGCGTTTCAGAGCTTGCAGCGCTATCGATGGAATGGGTAGCGGCGCTCCTTTCTCAAGCAGGGGGAGTGTGGGGGCAAGGATGGAGGCTGAATTTATAGGATCGGAAGGGGTTTGGCTGAGGGGCGGAGTACAATTATATAGAAGGAAAGACAAAAAAAGGGAAGGCAGAGGAAAACGGAGGAAAGAGAAGGGGAAAAGAAGAGGAGAGACAGAAAACAAAGGAAAGGAAAGAGGAAGAAGAAAGGAAAATATGACAGTAGAAAATATGTATATATATGTAAGAGTGGAATTGAGAGGAAAAATAAAATAAATGTAAATAAATGAAGTAAAATAAAAATAAAAATAAAAATAAATATAAATAAAAAATAAAAATAAAAATAAATAAAAATAATAATAATAAAAATAAATATAAAAAAATGAAATGAAAATGAAAATAAGAAAAAATAAAGATAAACATATATGTATAAAATATATATGAAAAAGAAAGATATATATGAAAAAGAAAAATATAAAGAAGAAAAAAATATAATAAGTAAATAAATAAAAATAAAAATAATAATAATAAAAAAATAAATAAAAAATAAAAATAAAAATTAAAATAAAAATAAAAATGAAAATAAATAAAAATAAAAATGAAATAAAAATAAAAATAAAAAAATAATAATAATAATAATAAATTATTATTGATTAAGTGTAAACGGTATGTAGCGTGAATGGGGGATTAGTGAAGAGCGTAACAGGGGACTATTAGTAACATAACGTTGGGAAAAAGGGATATGATATTGCTGCACAAAGGAGCAACGGGGGAAGAAACGCGCAGGGCAAGGGTGTGTGTATGGGAAGTTATTGTTAAATACCCTATTTAACAATAACTTCCCATACACACACCCTTGCCCTGCGCGTTTCTTCCCCCGTTGCTCCTTTGTGCAGCAATATCATATCCCTTTTTCCCAACGTTATGTTACTAATAGTCCCCTGTTACGCTCTTCACTAATCCCCCATTCACGCTACATACCGTTTACACTTAATCAATAATAATTTATTATTATTATTATTATTTTTATTTTTATTTTTATTTCATTTTTATTTTTATTTATTTTCATTTTTATTTTTATTTTAATTTTTATTTTTATTTTTTATTTATTTTTTTATTATTATTATTTTTATTTTTTATTTATTTACTTATTATATTTTTTTCTTCTTTATATTTTTCTTTTTCATATATATCTTTCTTTTTCATATATATTTTATACATATATGTTTATCTTTATTTTTTCTTATTTTCATTTTCATTTCATTTTTTTATATTTATTTTTATTATTATTATTTTTATTTATTTTTATTTTTATTTTTTATTTATATTTATTTTTATTTTTATTTTTATTTTACTTCATTTATTTACATTTATTTTATTTTTCCTCTCAATTCCACTCTTACATATATATACATATTTTCTACTGTCATATTTTCCTTTCTTCTTCCTCTTTCCTTTCCTTTGTTTTCTGTCTCTCCTCTTCTTTTCCCCTTCTCTTTCCTCCGTTTTCCTCTGCCTTCCCTTTTTTTGTCTTTCCTTCTATATAATTGTACTCCGCCCCTCAGCCAAACCCCTTCCGATCCTATAAATTCAGCCTCCATCCTTGCCCCCACACTCCCCCTGCTTGAGAAAGGAGCGCCGCTACCCATTCCATCGATAGCGCTGCAAGCTCTGAAACGCGTCGCTGTATGATGACGTCACACCGCTGCGCCTGACTCTGCTGTGCGGGCCAAGCCTCGTTTCTAGCTTCCTGTTACACGGCCGTGTTTACCATCACACGGAAGCGCTCTTGGCTCAACTGATCCCACAGCATAGTGGGCGACTGTGCAGACGTCCCTCCCCACTCCCATCTCATTCCCCATACTGTATCAGTACCCTATCCCACTTTGGAACCCATTCAAATTCTGAGACCAAGACGGACTGGATTTTTATTGGATGAAAAAAACCCCTCCCCCCCTCTGGAGGACCTAAGAACACCCACCTGCTGTGCCCATCTCCTTAAGATACGACAGCTTAGAGTGGATTCTGCTGAGACCTGTAGTCCTGCTGGACCTCCTTATCCAGAGATGTGTCTAAATGCAAGATTGCCTTTCAACATGACTTGAAAAGGACGACTGCCTCCTGGAATAATTCCTGTGACCCGTAGTTCTACCAGCCCTCCATCTACTGAGATCCTCCTGGATGCAACACTCCTTACCTAGATGTGAGTGGATATTGTTTTTATTAATAAATGTCTATATGATATATATTCAGAGGCGCCTCTCTCCTTGTCTTTTATTCTTACAGTAAAGAACCCTTTACGTAGTTTTAAATTAAAACTCTTTTCTTCTAATTTTAAGGAGTGGCTAGTGAGAGGCAATCCCTACACTTTAAGTTAATTTCTTGGAGACCCCCGGTCACCAGAACTAGTGTCCCCATTGGAAGATATCCCCTCCAGTACTTTTCTGGAGACAACCCAAAATGTAGGAATTTCTTTTACTTTCACTTTCAATGATAATGGTAAACAGGTTAAACGGGGCTGTCTGTGCCCCCCATTGTCAACCCTCCCTCCTCCCCCTGCAGTAGCCACTCACTGACACAGGGGCATCACGTGACTGTGCCAAATCCCACATTAAAAATTGGTAAATACACAGATCTTTTTTATATAAATTAGGCAGGATAGGTAGAAGGAGGAGAAGGAATTTTTTTTTTAAGAATAGTTAGACTTTTTTTTCCCCTCTGTTGCAAAAATCAACTATTGCTTACATCATCACTAACTGACCATCCAGGCTCCTCGCCTGGAAGAACAAGTACACAGGAATTGATATTCTGTGCACTACAAGTCTTTTGGTTCATCCTGCCCACCTTTAAGCTGATAGGTGGACATACTGAGTAGATTTAGCAGTATTCTATCTCAGTGATGATGTACACCAATCAGCCATTACTATATGACCACTGACAGGTTATGTGAATAACATTGATAGTCTTGTTATAATGGCACCAGAAAGTTGGTGGGATATGTTAGGCAGCAAGACAACATTTTGACCCTGAAGTTGATTTGTTGAAAGCAGAAAAATGGGCATCGCAATTTGTTATGTGTGGGACTGCGTAGCCACAGTCCAGTCAGGGTGCCCATGCCCACCCGTGTCCACAGCCAAAAGCACCTACAATGGGCATGTAGGCATCAGAAATAGACCATGGAGCAATGGAAGAAGGTTGCGTGGTCTAATAAATCACATTTTCTTTTCAATCATGTGGATGACTGGATGCCCAAGCTTACTTGGGGAAAAGATAGCACCAGGATGCAGTAATGGAAGAAGGCAAGCCAGTGAAGGCACGGTGATGCTTTTGGCAATGTTCTGCTGCCATTCATGTGGATGTTACTTTAAAACATACCCCATACTAAACATTGTTGCTGACTAAGTACATGCCTTTACCCCTGATGACAGTGGCCTCTTTGAGCAGGATAATGTGCAAAAATGGTTCAGAAACAGTTTGAGGAATACACCAATAATTTTGAGGTTGTTGACTTGGCCTCCAAATTCTCCAGATCTTGAACCAATCAAGCATCTATGGGATGTGCTGGAAAAACAAGTCTGATCCACTTCGCAACTTACAGGGACTACAAGGATATGCTATTGACAGCTTGGTACCAGATACCACAGCAGTGGTGTCCATGATTCGATGGGCCAGGGCGGTTTTGGTGGCAAAAAGGGAACCTACCAATATTATATGGGTGGTCATAAAGTTAAGGCTAATCTGTGTAAGTGGTAACCAGTTTGATTGATTTTAACAATTAAGTTAAGCTAGGCAAACCATTGCACAAAATCCTAGTTTTTGTGAAAAAAAGTATAGACTTTATATTGCTTATTTAATAAGTATGCTGGGTTTATAACAATATAGATTTTTTTTTTTACAACAAAGGTGCAGTTGCCCTTTAATAATGACATGACAAGAACTTGTATCTTATGAGGAACCATTCAAAGCCTGTAGGACTACAGACTAATAACGACTGGCATTAAAGAAAGAAGATAAACCATACAAGGGCCGTCTTAATACATTGATGATCCAATTCCATTTTTGCAGTGCGTTAACACATGTTAGCATACATTGGATTAGGGCAATGCATTCAAAATAAATGTGATGCCAACACACCCTAATGTGCTTCACACATTATCCTCTACTTTTTAATGCACATCATGTATTGTGGCACTCTACAACACAGAGCTCCAAGCCTTAATGCATTGGGGTGCCATTCAAAATTAATGACATCTCACCACAATTCTGAAATGTGAAGAGTGTGTTGGGGATATTTAGTTTTAAAGTAAAATTAGATAGATTTTTATAGCCACTTTATAAATCTAAATCATACTGTAGCTTAACACAACCGGGTAAAGTCTTAACGTATTCATTATGATAGATGTGAATAAAGATTGCAGGTTGCTCACCAACTATAATTTTACTTCAGTCCTACACATGCACTGACAGCAGATAAGTGTGTGAACAACCAACAACCAATGTTCCTGTTGCAATTATCCGGATCATATGTACTGTCCAATAATCATTCAAACATGTTGAGACATTGGGGTCGATTTACTAAAGGCAAATGGACTCTTCACTTTGTAGGGCATATTGCTCCAGAGCTTAGTAAATGGGAATGGGTTATGCTGGCTTCCATCATCCAATCATGTGTAAACAAAAATGCTGTATTTTATACTCTCCTTGCATGTGGTTAATGTAATATTTGCAATGTGAAACTTCACCGCGTTCACTAAGGAAAATGATGTTGCAAAGTGCAAATTCCCTTGCAGAGTGAACATCGTATTTGCCTTTAACCTCCCTGGCGGTATAATTCTGTCCGGAATTTAGTGCTGAAAGCGGTACAATTATTTTGCATGGAAATTTGGCGTTTTTATATTGTAGGCATGCAATTCTTATGAATAACTCACTTAAATCTGTCCGAACCAGAGTCTAGTAGACATCCCGGGTATAATAAAGTTTGAAACACAAAATCATAAATTATAATATAATACAAATATATATAAAAATGATTCAATAATTTCAAATCAAAAACACTGAAATTTGCTCAGTTGCAGAATAGTCGCTGTCATTAAATTTATTGTTTGATGATAAATTGTGATTCAAATTTTTTATCAGTGTTTTCTAGCTGGTCTAAAACCACTTTTGACATAAAGGGACACTTTTTGGTTGCTATGGACAATCTCCAGTTTCCAGGCAGAAAAAAAATCTTTTTATTATATAAAATGACATGCAGGGCACTGGGAAGACCACTAGGGACAAAGGGGATGTGTATATTTTGTATACAGTACTGTAATCTGTAAGATTACAGTACTGTATGTGTGTTGTGTTTTTAAACTTTTTTGAATTTGGCGCCAATCTCCGCTCCCGTGCGTCGTAACGTCGCAGGGAACGGAGATCAGCGGCACTCGGGCACTGTGTGAATCGAGCGAGCGGACGGCTCGCACACACATCGGGGAGACATCGCAGGATCCAGGGGAAAAGGTAAGTAACTTCCCCCTGTATCCTGCAACGCAGCCCGAGTCTGGCTCGGGGTTACCGCTCCTGCCAGAAAAAACTCAACCCGAGCCAGACTCGGGATTACCGCCAAGGAGGTTAACAAACCAACCTGATTTAGACAGAAATGGCTTTCAGTGAGGTAGATAATAGGGTTCCCTGCTATGTCAAATATTCAAATACGTTAACATCTATCATTATTAAAATAGGGCTTGATTTTATAAGTATCCATCTGATAAAACATAACCAGTAGTCTACTGACATTGACAAGGACCCTTGCAAGTGGGTAGAAATAATATTCTTTTAAGTTACAGAACTTCTGCTCCCAGACACATTTTAAGCCTAGCCCCTATGTGGTTATAAATTTGCATAAAGGAGCTATTAAATGCATTGGGGATGCAGACATATTTTCAAATACATATAAGTTGTACAGTACAACACACATTTCAAGCCGATGACACTTTATTTCTTTCTGTAGTTCAGCTTTAATCAAAGGACACAGATGAATACATCTCTGTATTCATTAGTAAATCTTCTGAGCCCCATTCACAATCTGCATTGTGTTAACACAATGTGCTACATATTAAGGCAGTCCACACATTTTGAGGCACGGAAAACAGACATGACACTTTTTATATGTAGCACACCACAGTGCTAACAGTGCTGGTGTGTTGCCAAAACAGTAGAAATGCATTGCGGTATCATTCAAAATGAATGGCACCACAAGGTACTACAACCTGATTCATATTTACATTGAAATAATTTACAGTAGGAATACATCAGTGTAAATGGACTCTTAATGTATTTTAAATTAAAATTGTGTAAGTGCCTTAAAGTGTTTGTAAAGTCCCATTGTGACTTTACATGTATCTCCTCCGGATTATGCTGCCAATAACTATAGTGTGAATGTTTTTTAAAATTTAAAGGCTAAATACCTTTACTCACACTGCAGCTGTGCGGTCACGTGACCCCCTCCGCTCTTCTTCCCCGATCTATGGAGAGAAGTGGGAGGGGCCGAGATTACCCTGTGACGTCAGCTGACCAGCAGAGGGGGATCACGTGACTACACAGAAGCGGTGTGGGGAAAGGTATGTAGCCTTTTCATTAAAAAAAAAAAAAAAACACACACAATAGTTATTGGCAGGGTAATCCGGAGGGATACATGTATATTTGCTGCATATTGCAGCTGAATAGCGACGAGAGGGGCGGGGAGGAGAGCCGCTCTCACACTGAGGCAGGAAGGTAGGGGGAGAGGGGAAAGAGACAAAGATTTGTATTGCTGTCTGTGCTCCTGTTATGGAGATTCACTCTCTCTTTGTCCTGTTTACTGTTATCACTGAAAATGACAGCAAAAAAAAACACATTTTGGGTTGTCTTTAGAAATGTAATAGAGGGAAAATTTTCCAATGGTGACACTAGTTCTGGTGACCCTGGTGACAAACCAGGCTTCCCTCACTTTGGAGGGATTTCCTCCCCCTTCCTGTTTTTGCTATTGGACAGGAAATGAAGGGAAGTCTCCCCTATTGAACATAGATAGCAAAAAACTGACAGGGGTTATAACCCTTCCTTACACTATCCAAAATGAAAAAAAAAAAGTGCCGCATGCAAATGTGTTGAGGAACATGTTGATAGGGAAAGAAAGCAGAGGGAGCATCAGGATGATCGCATCAGTCTTATGCTACTCTTTTGTTGTCTCTTAAATGCTGGATATGAAGAGAGGAAACCACTGTTTTTTAAACTAATCTTCCCGCTGCACAAGGCCCTTTCCATAATGTGTAAGTATGCACAGCATTCTTGCATATTATGGAAGACTTACCTTATAGTCTGCTTTTCTCCAAATTTACCATTGCTCTTGTCTGCCACCACTGCTGCTTTTTCCAGCTCCAGAATCTTCCCTCTTTGGTCATTGGTTGGCCACCGATGATGTAACTCTTGCACATGCACTAGGATGGGCAGTGTGCTACAGGCAGTGTACATAAAGGCTGTTTTCACACTGGGGCAGCGGGTCCGTTAGAGAGCATCAATAGTTTTAGCAGCGCTTTAACCCCCAAGCGGGACGCTTTTAACCCCCAAGAAAGGTTTAAAAGCGCCTGTGTTCCGGCGCTTCCGAAGTGCTGCCCATTCATTCCAATGAGCAGGGGCGGTGTAGGAGTGCTGTATACAGCGCTCTTACACCGCCCCAAAGATGCTGCTTGCAGGACTTTTTTTCATGGCTCGCAAGCACATCTCCCTACTGTGAAAGCACTCAGGCTTTCACACTGGGGAGGCATGAGAGGCAGTTTTCAGGCACTTTTTTTTAGCGCTAAACCACCTGAAAACTGCCTCCATGTGAAAGTAGCCAAAGAAAAACATTGCCTGGAGTCATTTTATAACAGAAGAGATTCCTGAGGCTCATAGAAAGTTTGCCAGAATTTTTAGCAGGTTTAGCTCTGCTTATAATGGTTTGTACTCACCAGATGTTTTTGAAAATGCATGCATGAACTGTCATTATGTTACCTTAGGACTTTTTTCCTGCACAACAAAACAATGGCTTCTAAAAATAATAAGCTTTCATGTTGGAAAATGCAGTTGAATGAATGCGAAAGAGTTCCAAGTCTAATTGTCACAGTGATCAAATATGCCCATTTAAAAGGAGTTAAAGCCTAACTCTAGGAATACTATGACGCATTCATTTTTTTTGGACCAAGCTGACCTAATGTTGGGCGGGAGGCAGCCGACTGGGCCACCCATTGTTTGAATTTCGGCCAGTTCCTCCAAAAAGTGTATTGGTGAGCTGGAGCATGACATGTATGTCTACACTTTTTGTAGCTGCTGTCTAATAATAAACAAAAAAAAACAAGTGGAACTCCGCTTTGGGCTTAATCTCTGAATGCTCTAACTAGACATTAAGAACTCTTCCTTTATGAATAAGCTACTGTGGTCTAAACTCTGTTATAAAGCTGTCTAGGTGTGGCAGTAAATGAATCAGACATGTTATAAAGGCCAGAAATGCAACAGAGGATTCTGTAAATACTGCATGTTTCCATTAAAACACATGGTGGTGGCTCCCATGTACATGTGTAAACCTGCCTAGTTCATCTGCCCATTGACGCTCACCCTCAATCTGCTGATGCTTAAATGTTCTCCCACGAGCTACTACAGAATTTCTGTACAGGGTGTTTTTTTATGCTTTTAAGGCTCCATTAGGTAGATTTCCCCTTACTTCCTGTTCTGTCATGAAATACCCAGAAAGTAAGCAGAATTGTTTCACTTGACAATACAGACAGCAATACAATTCTGACAGAAGTTTGACCCTTCCACACTCTTTAACCGCTTCCCGACCGCCTCATGTAGATATACGTCTACAGAATGGCACGGGCAGGCAAAAGCACGTACCTGTACGTCCCCTTTAATTGCCTGCCCGTGGGTCGCGCGGCGCGCTCGCGACCCGGTCGGGAGCTCCGTGACCCCGGCCGCGGGACCAGCGGACCCGAACGCCGCTGGTGTCCCGCGATCGGGTTATGGAGCTGAAGAACGGGGAGAGGTATGTGTAAACAAACCTCTCCCTGCGCTTCCTACTCTGCCTGTCATTGATTGGCTGTTCCCGGTCATCGGGAAAGCCGATCAATGACGTCAGACGTCAGCCCCGCCCCCTAATGTAAAAAAAAACACACACACGTCACAGCCCATAAACCCTCCCCTCCCCCTAGTGGTTAACTCTTTCACTACAACTGTCATTTATACAGGAATTAATGCATTTAAATAGCATTGATTGCTGTATAAATGACAATGGTCCCAAAAATGTGTCAAAAATGTCTGATGTGTCCGCCATAATGTCGCAGTCACAAAAAAAATCGCTGATCGCCGCCATTACTAGTAAAAAAAAAATATTAATAAAAATGCTATAAAACTATCCCCTATTTTGTAAACGCTATAACTTTTGCGCAAACCAATAAATAATCGCTAATTGCGATTTTTTTTTTACCAAAAATATGTAGAAGAATACGTATCGGCCTAAACTGAGGAAAAAAAATGTTTTTTTATAGATTTTTGGGGGATTTTTCTTATAGCAAAAAGCTCTATTCTTCGCTCTATTTTTGTTTATAGCGCAAAAAATAAAAACCGCAGGGGCGATCAAATACCACCAAAAGAAAGCTCTATTTGTGGGAAAAAAAGGATGCCAATTTTGTTTTGGAGCCACGTCGCACGACCGCGCAATTGTCAGTTAAATCGACGCAGTGCCGAATCGCAAAAAGGGGCCTGGTCCTTTGGCTGCCAATTGGTCCGGGGCAATTGGTTAAAAAACGTTTTTTCCTAGAGATGAATTTCAATCCCCAACATTATACCAAGCCCTATCTCTTTTATAACCCTTACACCTAATTCTTAAAGTATAACTAATAACAAAACCCTTTTTTAGTGGAGTGGAGATAGATTAGAACACTTATTAGGTCTTTATTGCTGTCTGCGTCCCCGTTAGGTTGAGATTCACCCTCTCTATATGTTCTGTTTAAATCAAGGTGTGGGTTGTCCCTAGAAAAGTAATAGAGTGGAAATCTTCAAATGGGGACACTAGTTCTGGTGATCTGAGGGGCTCCAATGGTTCCCTTAATTTTCAGGGAATTCTTCTCGCTTCTTGTTTTGGCTATGGGACAGGAAGTGAAGGGAAATCTCCCCAATAGAAAGACAAAGAAGACAAAAAAATGACAGGGGTTATAACCCTCCCTTACTCTATCCACAATAGAAAAAAAATATTGCCTAAAGTTCTACTAATCTAATAGTTATACTAACCTAATTTAACCTTACTCATTAAAGCATTTGTCACGCCAAAAACAGTTTTTTAATTTTTTATGGTGGGGATGGATTAAAAAACCTGTTGAGTTTTGTACTGTTATCTGTGAAGCTGTTAGAGAGTTTTACCCTCACTTCCTGTCCTGCTATAAATGGTTTCACCAGACAGATTCAGTGAGGGAAAATCTGCAACGGGACACAGACAAAATAAATATCTGACAGGGTTTCTAGCCTCCCCATCTCTACTTAAAAAAAGCATTTTCATTCCTGTATTGCTGTTGGAGAGTTAAAGTGGTTGTTAAGCCACTGTAATCTATTTATGCCATCCCCTCTGTTATATAACAATATGTGTTCCAGTGTCTGATCTATATATAAAAAAATGACGATTATACCTTATATCAGAGTGTCTCCCAGTGCTCATGTGACTCCTTGGCTCTCTCCTTTCCCCGGCTGACAGCTATAGCAGCTGGGGAGGAGGGGAGGAGAGAGAGCCGAGGAGTCATGTGAGCACTGAGAGACCCTCTGATATAAGGTATATTCTGCATTTTTTTTTATATAGATCAGACACTGGGATACATATTGTTATATAAGAGGGGGGCTGGGATGAAAATATTATAGTTTTCAAAGCAGCAGGAGGGGAAGGAGTGGGCACTGTCACAAGCTGACAGGCAGGAAGGGGGGCGGAGAACAGGACAGAGAAAGACAGAGCAGGCTGCGGATGATGGAGGCACGTAAACTGACCACGGTGTCAGGGCTCAGGAGCCATGATAAACCGTGGTGAATTTACAAGGGGGGGGGGGGGCAGAACCAGGCAGAATCAGCCAGTTTTTTTAGGTGATACAGGGGGCCAGATTACACAGCACAAGCACTGTGCTGTGTAACATGCTTTAGGGGAACAGGATTTTTTAGGGTAACAAACACTTTAACCTTGCTTCCTGCCTGGTAAAATGTAATTAGCAGGAATTTCCATTCTAAACCTTGCTCACTCCACAACTATATATAAAAAAAAGGTTTGGCTGGACATACAATATAAAGTTAGCTTTGCTCCTTTATTTTACTCCTTTTCACAACAAAAGAAGTTCATCACACTGATAAACTAAAATGTAATTGAACCAAAATGCACAACAGCATAATTTAGTGACAAAAACTCTGTGCAGAAAATATTATATCAAATGCTAACAATCTGAAAATAATGGCCTTTAGTTCTCCTGTAGTAAGGCACTAAGGGATTGATTTATAAAGCAGTGAAAGTGACTTTCACCAAACATTCTCTGCTTGTGAATCAATTGCTCTAATTTAAAACACATGGATTATGAAGATTCATCTGCAGTGAATGCTTGCTGAATATCAGATTCATCACCCCTACTGCTTTATTGTGTCTTTCAGGAACTAAAATGAAAGTCTTGGTCATAGTTTACCTCCATTATTAAAGAAGGTCCTCTGGTCAAATATTATATTTAATACAATTACCTTGGCTGCAGGAAGTTTACGGACAGATAACCAATGAGACAGCCCACACTGATAATAATGATGTAAGTAGCATCTCGAGATTAGCTAACATTGCATGTATGTGCTGCACATTTCTGATTAGCATCACATTGGCTGCACTGATACACATCAGGGTTTGCCACAGGTCAATATGTACAGTACAGTGCAACAGACACATGTACAGTTTTGAATGTGTGCTGTGTCATCATCAACAGCACCAGACACCTTGTTGGCTACTCCATGGACAGCAGACACAACTACAAGTAACCCATCTGTACCACCAAGTATCACTACTATCAACAAAGCCATTCTCTGCTGACAAGGAGCACCCTGTAATAGCAAGACTACAGTTTAGGTACGTGCTGTACTTTCCTCTCTAAAATAATTAATAGATTTGACTGGATTACCTCTTTAATTTACGTTTTCCTCATTAATACAACCTGCACGCCATTGTGATGTCATTGTACTATGATGTAGTAAGGTATATTTGTAAAATGCGCCTGCAAACATTTTCTCCAATATACATGTAAGTGAGCCAGCACATCAGTTTCCTGACAAATCAGGTATAGTTGTGAACAGTTGGAGAACAAAATGACCTGGTAAGAGGGAAGAAATGTTATTAGAGTTAACAGGCGACTGTATCTACAGTACTTTCACCCAGGCTACCTAAAACAGCAAATCATTTCACAGCAAAGCATTTTTTCAGAAAACTGTACAACCAAATCTCTGTGCTTCTTGTGGTAAGTAATAAATGTACAAAACAATGCTAAAAAATATTATCCCCTTTACTCTTTTTGTTCCTGCAGCATTGCTGGATTGTTGTTGAAGAAAAGGCACCTAAGAGTAAAGTGCTCTATAGCGTTGTTGTCTTATTAGTTTATATCAAATATTATTCCATCATGACGCTGTATTTTGTGACTACAGCACATTCAGAAAGTCATATTGAATATTTTTGTTAAATCTGTATGCTAGTCACCCTTAAGCTAGGGGTAGGATATGTAGTTCTCTTAGTTTTCAGTATTATAGGCCTTACAACACCCAAGAGATGCCCTGTTTATCTAATACTTTGCTAATTTTGAATGTCTTTATGATAAGTAATACATTCCATATGTGACCGGAGTTGTGAACAATCCTGGAACAGGCATGGGAGGTCTCTGGAAAGAGTTAGGATGTCCATAAGGTGAAGCGGACCCTAGCTGGGCAGTTAAAGGAAACGGAAGAGCAAAGGAGGGTAGTAATGGCTTAGCAGCCATTTTTAGCTTCTCTAGTTCAGCCTCTTGAAGCCTCTTTGCTTTGGCTCTTCTGTTTTGAAACCAGATCTTTACTTGTGTCTCTGTGAGGTTCAAAGAGCTTGAAAATTCAGCTCTTTCGGCAATAGAAAGGTATTGCTTCTGTCGAAATTTCCTTTCCAAGGCCAACAACTGAGAAGTGGTGAATGGAGTTCTTGGCTTTCTGTTATTCTTGTGCTTCCTCAAAGTGCATGGTGGAGGGCTTGGATGTCCTATGGAGAAGCAGAGAATAACAAAATTATAAGTTACACTACTGGGTACCTATATGTTAATTCCACTAATAAAATGTGTAACAGTGATCCATTTAAAAGCATGATTCACAACTATATTGGTTTAAAAATGATGAACACGGAAAGTATTTTACCTCATTCTGGTAGATTTACAAAAACAGCGGCACAAAATATCCATCAATAACAAATTTATTTATTCTTCCTTATATTTATACATTATTTCTTTATTTATGGGCTTCACCCCCACTATTGGTTGTATATTTGCACTTAACCCCACTCTAATTTTGAGCACTGGGTTTTAGTGTATATCATGGATCAAATAATATATATCTATACTTTCTGCAGAAGTTCCTCACAATGGGTTTTGGTCCCAATGCTAATTACAGAGGAGGATCATTTGTCTATGGATTTATATCTACTCTGGATGTTTTGTGTGGGTTTAATATCATGGAACACATCACCACAGTTCCCGGAAATTATGTTCTCAGGGGGTTCCCAGTAGTCAGTACCATACCATCTATACACAGCTATTTTTGTAAGTAATACTTTAGGGAAGCTTCCAAATCCAATCTTCATAGATGTTTTTTTACTTTATTAGATTACTTAGACATTTATGCATCTCATTGCAGAACTTACACCACGTGCTTGCTCCTGAAGAGTGGCTAAAAGCCACGAAACGTGTCAAACCAATATATCCGTTCTTTACATCCACTGTTTTTTATGCGTGTTTTATCCTTAGGAATATACTGTTTTTAATCATGTTATTCAAGTGTTACCAATTACTTTAGAGATTGGAGGTTACATGTCATACAGGTATCATCTGTAATGTATAATACAATATGTATATATCTATATGAATTTGTTGGAATTTTATTATTATGTAAAATAGTTTTGTACTTCAATGAATACTAATACAAGAATTATATATATCCATATGTACAAATATAAAATAAATATAAAAATCAAATATATACTCATTATCCAACTTATTTTGCTACCGCATACTTCATTCAAAGTCACACTCCTGTTTTTTGTTTTCATATTGTTAGGAATGGAGGCATTTGACCCCACCAGGTCACTACCTCATTCAAAGTCCCAAACCTTTTTGCTTTTTACTTTTTATTTTTTAATAACAAATGGCACAAATTCTATCTGTGATTTATCTACCAAGGAATTTTCTTTTTTTTTTATGTATTTGGATATTAAGCAACCCCTCTGCAACTTTAAAGGTCCAGTCTAACCTAAGTGATCTGTTTAAAACATCTTACATAGCACTAATTTAATTTTTTTTACTGAATCCTTTGCAACACTGTTTATTATGTATTTCTTAATGGCTAACTATGAAAATATATTTAAACATTTCATTAAGCTCCATATAATTGTCAGAAACCATGAATCAGACTGAGACAGAAGTACAGTTAAATCACACTTGTTTAATAATAATAAAAAAAGGTAAACAGAGTAAATGTAGTCAAAACATAGCCAGAGTTCAGGAACCGGAACCAAGAGTCAAACAAGCCAAAACATCAGGGAGCCAGATAACAGCATAGTAGAACAGCAAGCAGGGTCTGGAGCTAAAAGGAATGTCAGCCAAGCAAATCTTTAACAGGAACACAGGAGAGTGTCTCTAGAGATGTAACTAAGGCGAAGGCTGAGATCATCTGGACTGGAAGGCTCAAGTAGGCAGGACTGATGAGCAGGATATCATCAACAGTTGAGACACTGTGGAGAGATAGGAGCTGGCAATTAGCCGACAGCTGAGCGGCCAGCCCAGAGAAGGAAGGGCTGAGGCCAGCCCTGACAATAATATGATATGGGTAGCTTTTCAACCACTTTTAATAAAGTTTCAATGGCTTATAGTGCACAACCATTATTTTAAAGAATAACTCCACTTTTTTGGGGAAAAAAACATTCCCCTCTGGATGATTTATGTAGATTGCAGGGATTTTAACCACTTGCCACCTGTATAACTTACTTATACAGCAGCAAGGTGGCACTGCTGCGTCAGATTACATACAGTACCTAGTACGTGATCCGACACTTTTGGGTCTGTGGCGCGCATGTGCCTCATCCAGCACAGAGGCAGAATGGCGGTCTACCTATGTAAACAAGGCAAATAGCCATTCTGTCAGTAGGGAAGGCATGGATTCTGTGTTCCTGCAAAGCAGAGACATGGATCCATGCCTTCCCCTAGTAAAAGCACCTCCCACAGTAAACTGGTCAGGCACACAGTTAACCCTTTGCTCGCCCCTGATGTTAACCCCTTCCTAGTTTTCAATTTTTTTATTGGATATGTTTTATAGCAGAAGGTAAAAAAATATAGCTTTTTTTTTTAAATTGTCTGTCTTTTTTGTTTATAGCGCAAAAAATAAAAACTGCAGAGGTGGTCAAATAGCACCAAAAGAAAGCTCTCTTTGTGGGAAATAAAGGACATAAATGTTTTTTGGGTACAGCATTGCACAACCGCGCAATTGTCAATTAAGGTAACGCAGTGCCGTAGCGCAAAAAATTGCCTAGTCATGAAGAGGGGTAAATGGAGGTCAAGTGGTTAACAGATGTTGCAGATTCCTACCTTTTGTTATTCTGAATGAATCGCTGTTTGTTTATCTGTGTCCATGTACAGAGTGAATCTGTTTTGGGGCGTTCTGTATACCATCTGTGTACAGAACGCCTCCAGGCAGCCATATTGCATTGCATTTTACAGAAAATTACAGTGCTACAGATTGAAAAGGAAAGGTAATTCCTAATAACATTCAATTACAATATGACTCGAGTTTTGATTTTCAGTATACTTTAAGCAGAAATATTTATAGAAATAGACTGATTTTTTGCAAAATACAATCAAAAATGCTAAGTGATATTTTGTGATTGAATGTGTTCACAGTATGTGGTGTCATCATGACTTTTTCTGAAACTTAAATAAAAAATAAATCATAAAAAATCATTGATAAGAACAAACCTTTCAATCCGTTGATTGAAAAATCTGTTACCTTTCCTACCTGGTGTATATAAACCCAAAATATATTTTTTCAGTATGTTTGGCATACTGAATTCTCTTCTCCGGATTTGAGAAGAGAATTCAGGAGAATTGTTTTTTTTGTTTACCAGAATGTACTGCATGGCATTTGAACTATAGCCAGCAGGATTAGAAGGGCTAGTAAGGGTGGCATTTTGGATAACTCAGACCTCACTATAAAAAGGGGACACAATGACACAGCGTATTGGAAGCTGCAGTATGGAAGGATACAGAAATCTGAAAAACTGCATAGGGAAAGATTAAGTCAGTTAAGAAACTGTACTTTAAGGCCTCATGCACACTGGGTATAAAAAAATGCTGCTTATACAGACTTTCAGTGTTTTTTCTTCAGCCTGTATAAGCAACGCATGCCGCGTACACACGTGCGGACTTTTGCCGGCGGACCTAAGTCCAGCGGACAATCCGCTGGACTTTCCAGCTGGCCTCGCCGGACTTTCCGAGCGTGTCACTTGCCCACACACGCACGGACTTCTCGGCGGATAATCCGCCGGCCAAAAGTCCGCGGGACATTTGAAAATGAACGGACTTGCCCACACACGGAGCAGTGCGTTCATTTAGAACGTAACTTCAGGTTTCAGGACATGGGGACAGGGTCACATGCTCATGTCACATGGTGTCCCCGCCCCCTTGCGATGTCACAGTCCCAGCATCCTCCGGAAGACGACGACCGCCGCAAGATAAGAAGAGACCCCCGGAAGACCCCCGAAGGCGGATCGAGTCCCCCACACGACGGCGGCGACGACGAAGAAGGTAGCCGGACTCCGCTCGGTAAAAGAGCTTGGTAAATGGCGGAGGAGTCCGACGAGAAGACCCCCAAGACGGAAGAAGACCCCCGGAGCAGTGCAATAAAATATTTTTTCAAAAGTGTGGGTGTTTTTTGTACTTTACATTTTACACCTTAGGTGAATGAGTAGGGGTACATCGTACCCCATACTCATTCACATAGGGTGGGGGGCGGGATCTGGGGCCCCCTTTTAAAAGGGGGCTCCCAGATTCCGATAAGCCCCCGCCCGCAGACCCCGACAACCAACGGCCAGGGTTGTGGCCCTTGTCCTCATCAACATGGGGACAAGGTGCTTTGTGGTGGGGGGGCCGCACGGCCCCCCTTTCCCCAGGGCACCCCCCATGTTGAGGGCACGCGGCCTGGTACGGCTCAGGAGGGGGAGGGCGCTCGTTCGTCCCCACCCCTTTCCTGGCCGGCCAGGCTGCGTGCTCGGATAAGGGTCTGACATGGATTTGGGGGGAACCCCCACATTCTGAGTTTTTAAGTATACATTGATTATAGTAAACAATGAGCAGAGGGAAATGTTTTGGAAGAAAAATGCTTATAAAATGCTTTTTGTCTCTAATTTTATTTTGTGGTTGATTTAAGGCGAAGGGTTTCTTTATGATTACTCTTTCATCAAACTTTTTTTTAGGAGCAAGACTTCCCTTTAAAAAGAAAATGTTTTTTGTTTTACTAAGGTATTTTGGGACTTTTTTTATTTATTTTGGAGAATATTGTTTTTTATTTTATTTTATTGGGATTTTTTTTTAAGTTTTTTTTTTTTTTTTTTTTATGCAGTAAAGCTTACCTTAAAAAAATAGGACTTTGTTTGAGGGGTAGTATTTTGGAGTTTTCATCTCTTTTATTTTATATAGATAGGACCATTTCTTAAGTAATAAGTAAATGCTGCACGGTTCAAACTGCAGCATTTATTTGTTACTGACCATATGTCTCCAGAGCTGCCTTTTGTTTGCAACACATTGCTGTATTGATTGATTGCAAAAAAAGAGAAAGAACAAGAACAGCGTGCACTTATACCACCTCACACTATATCACTCACATTCACCACACCATCTTATAAAAGTTAGACATACACCAGTTAGTCCTTGCTGATGCCCATTTTTACACTGTTGTATTCTTTGCAGTATCTTAATTCTTGTAGTGCAGCGGAATAACGTCCTTACAGGATGTCTCCAATTTACAAGCCAACCTCAATGCTCAGTCTAATTGGGCAAATAAGTGGCAAATGAGGTTTAATGTTGAGAAATGTAAAGTTATGCACTTGGGGGCTAAGAATATGCATGCATCATACATACTAGGGGGAGTACAACTGGGGAAATCCATAGTGGAGAAGGATCTGGGGGTTTTGGTAGATCACAAGCTTAATAATAGCATGCAATGCCAAACTGAGGTTTCCAAAGCGAGCAAAGTCCTTTCTTGTATTAAGAGAGGTATGGACTCCAGAGAGAGAGATATAATTTTGCTCCTGTACAGATTTTAGTAAGACCGCATCTGCAATACGCAGTTCAGTTTTGGGCACCAGTTCTCAAGAAGGATATTGGGGAACTGGAGAAAGTGCAGAGATGGGCAACCAAACTGATAATTGGCATGGAGGAGCTCAGCTACGAGGAAAGATTAGAGGAACTGAATCTATTCCCTCTTGAGAAGAGGAGATTAAGGGGGGATATGATCAACATGTACAAATATATAAGGGGTCCATATAGGGAACTTGGTGTTGAGTTATTTACTTTAAGGTCATCACGGAGGACAAGGGGGCACTCTTTACGTCTAGAGGGAAAAAAATGTAATCTCCAAATACAGAAAGGTTTCTTCACAGTAAGAGCTGTCAAAATGTGAAATAGACTCCCTGCAGACGTGGTTCTAGCCAGCTCAGTAGATTGATTAAAAAAAAGGCCTGGATTCTTTCCTAAAATCCTATGTAACTATGTAGTGAGCCTGAACTCATTGTTTCTAGTAAATGTAATTGTGCTACTGCTGGACAGTTTTACACTGTGTCACTTGTTATCTCTTTTTCTCTAGTACATTATGGCTAATTCACCCTAATAATAAATGTCCTGCCTACTGGCCAATGTTTATTTGAATCTTATGTAGTCTCCTAATTCTTAATGAGGGTTTGATAGAAATTGGCCAGCAGCAGGGCAGTTTTTCATCCACGAGCACTGGGACAGCCTCAGCAGGGCCTCTGACAGGGGGCTACCCCTGGACCTCCTGTAGGGGGCTCGGGCACACAGGGAGGCCCGGGCACCAGGGGGATCAGGGTGAGCAGTGGATTCGCCCCGGTGTCCATTCAAAACTGAAGCGGAGTGAACTGTGTTTACTCTGCTTCAGTTTATGAATGAACAGGAGCCTCTTTGTCCTGTTCATTCAACTTCAGTGCAACTGAGGCTACAGAGAAATTTTCCTCCTTTCCTTTCTCTGTCTCAAAGGAGAGATATCAGGGATCTGTTTAACACCCTGATATTTTACCCAATCCTCCCCACCCCCCCCCCCCACCCCCCAACACCATTGTAAAAAAAAAAAAAACAATTGTAAAGAATAATTATAAAACATAAAAAAAAAACTAATTGTAAAAAATAATTATAAAAAAATTGTAAAAAATTATTTAAAAATGCAAGGGCTTTCACAAGGGTTCTCTGGCCCATACAGAGTGAAAGTGATTTGTTTGTGTGGCTAGAGCTGCCTGCTATCCCATGAGGGGGCAGTGGCTGCATACCCTAATTTGATAAGTGTGCAGGTATGGGTGAGTGGCTCCGAATGCACACTCTCTGTTTCTGGGGTCACACACCTGCATCCACATGCTTATCAAATTAAGACCTGTGTTCTTACACCTGCGGTGTTCCCATATCGTAACATAGGCATGCCTGCACACAGCAATAGCCAACATAAAAAAAAAAAAACACAGATTTACACTGTTCAGGCCACATCACATATGTGAATGAGACCCACAACCTCAAATACACACAGAACTTTATTTATTAACTCAATGCAGTTGTATCTTTTAGATTTAGCAGGCATTTTGTAAGACATGCTATGTTTGTGTTCACTAATAATGATTTTCATGTTTTTTTAGGGAAAATATCGTTTTTATTTTTTCCATCAGGTAGACTGTACGGGGCCCCATATTTTCCAGTGGCAACCCTGAGCCTCTGTAAACTACTGGTCAATATCTTTATACCGGTTTAAGCAGGCCCGTTACAGTTTGTTGAATGTGTTGCTAAAACTACCTGAAAAAAGCTTATTATTCAACTTGAAATTATCAGATTAGATGCCACTGCTGTCTGTAAACCAAGCTAATTGTAAAGGAAAAAAAATAAATTCTATAGCCAAATATGCACTGCTGGTGTATGTTGTAACTCAGACTGTCTGTGAAAAGTATACTGTTCTTTAACACCATGTACAGCTTTAAGGCATCCCCTAAGCATGTTATCGAAATTATTTTTCTATCGTCAATGTTGCCTTTGAAGCCAAATTAAAATATGTTTTATTTAAATTAGATACAGAAAAGTTAGTGGCATTATGCCTGGGAAACCCTCATTCTTAATTTCATATAACATTTACTAACTTTGTCTGCATGTCTATGACAAATCTGCAAGAAGAATCTATTTAGGTTGGTAGGTTAGTATTTCCAGCATGTTATAGAGTGAAATGCAGCAGATTGAAATAGTAATAGAGGGTCCTGATTTAGGCAAAATTCACAGGGGCGTACAAATTTTATTGGTCTTATTACATGTTTTTATCTCGCACAAAAGTTCCCTCATAACAATTAGTAAATACTTGTGTAAAACTGTCCTGTTTGCTGATTTTTGGATTTTGCATTACGGATCTGAACGCAGCACAGGTTTATGCGCCTTTGTGAATATCTCCACTGAAAACAATGCAGCTGTGTTTAGAATAAAAATTAAAATGCGTGAATAAAAAAGTGCTTGTAAATGCTTTTTTTTTTTTTTACAGTGTAAATAAAGCCTGAAACAAAAAATAATTAACAAAAATAAATCTGCTCTAATGCTATCTTAATTGATAATTCATAATAAAGCTCTGACAGGTATACCAGGACTCTTTTACCATATGATCCATGAGGTTGTCGGTCCTGATTTAATGAAAGCATTGATGTCTTTCTCTGATTTACTAACACTTAGTATGATGTGCACATACATCCATATATCACAAGTTACAGTACAAAAATACTTTCCTTCTTTTCACAGGAATATGCATTCAAGAACTATAGAATTGAATAAAGTTACAGTTAGTTTTATGAAGTTCTAAATCCAATGCATTTTTCATTATTTATATGCATAATACAGATTTAAAAATGTGCTATTACAACCCATCTAAAAATGGCTCCCTAGCCCTAATCACTAAACTCTAATCTGAACTAATTGACCAATTCCTATCCAATCGGCTTGCTGTTTACCTTGCACATGACATGTTATCTCTGTCCAAATACATCAACCCAACCCAATTGCAATGCCTAAAACTAGTGATCCACCTGAAGTAAATTACCTGCCAATTTCTATTTGCCGGTTCACTTAAAAAAGTTTACTTAAATAAAATAATAATAATAAATGCATTTTTTTTTCCAGGTAAAAATTGGGCATTAAATATTTTTTGCTTAGGAGTCTGCAGAGCATTGCACCCATGATTAGCAAATCACAGGTGCAATGTCAGGCCGGGCAGACAGTTACTGAAGAGCAGGAAGAATCAATTAACTACATGGGTGCTCATCAGTGGCCTTGCAGTTCATTGAGAACTACAAGCCATCTACCGTGGCGGAAGATGGGACTTGTAGTTCATTCATTCACAAACCACTCTGCCTACACAGCCGCGCTGTTTTTAAATTGTGACAGCGGGTGCAGGGAGAAGGTCCCCTGCCTTTTTCACAGGGATGGGGGGGGGGGGGGGGGGGGTCAGTGGTGTGAGGGGAGGTTGCTAAACACGTTACATGTTACACCCTAAATAACAGTGTAACATGTTTAGAAAGATGAGCTTATCCTTTAAAGCGGTCCTATTACAGTTCAATGAAAAAACATGTTTCACTACTAAAACTACCTGAACCAAGTATTTTATTCACATGGAAATTAAACAGACTAGGTGCCATTACTGTATATAAGCCAACCAAATTAAATGTAAAAGAAAAAAAAGTGAATTCTGTAGCCTACAAGTGTATGCTGTTGCTAATATTGTCCATGAAAGTCGTACTTTTCTTTAACACCATGTACAGCTTTAAGGCATCCTCCAAGCATATTATTTAAAGAATTTGTGTATTTTCAATGATGGCATTAAAACTGAATGAAAATAGCCTCTCTTTGTTCTATGGTATTTTTTTTTTTTTGCGTTGGTAAATGTCCCGCCCATCATTACTCACAGTTGGTAAGAACCTAGGTAATGGGGCACTTTTTTTATAGGAAATATGCTATTGATTATGACCCTTTCCCAAGCCCCCCCCTCCCCCTACATTCTTGAGAAAAGGGCAATTTAAAGCAGGAAAGAGATAGGAATATTGATTCATATATTGAGCAAATTTGGTGAACCTAATGAATGTCTTTCAATTTGTCTAAATACATGGGTGAAGATTTTTGCATTCTACATAGAATCAGGCAGTTTGGAAATCCATGCAATCAAAATAACTCTACTGCATCTTCTGTTCTGTTACTGATCATGAAAGGAGACCAGATTCACCAAATGTGTCCAATTTGCTCATTTCTATCTGTAGGTTGAAGTGATAAAGAGCATTTAAGTTAGTGATAACAAGCAATTTATTATGCCCATAAAATAAATAGAAGAAATAGATAGAATATAGTGTAGCAAATCAATTCCAGCATCATAGTCACGTAATGTAAAGGCACACCTGGCCAGTGTTGAAAACTGTTAATAAAGAAGGCCGAGAGATGATACAGTCAAAATATCTGATACATACATAAGAAAATGACAGCCAAAACAACTGTAAGTTCAATGTAATAATGTATAACACAAACTTTTTAGACATTTGAAGCTTTTAATAGAAAAAGTCCTGTCTCGCTGACACCATAACATGCCACATGTGACCCTCTTCTCTGTGCCTTTTTTTAAAATAAGTTCACTTTGCTTTTGGACCTTGATTTCTATGGTTAAGAAGAGTTGATAGCAGGCATCTTGTGGTATCTGTTATTGCAAGGGCTGCAGACATTCAGTGGTGGCCAGCCATACATGCACAAATCACATGATTGACAATGTCTGCACCACAAGCATACATGCTTGCATTTGGCAAACATGCATGCATATTCTCCTAAGGGTAGTGGGGAGGAATAGCTCTAGAGACACTCCAGGATAGGCTCCTCTCATAGGAAAAGAATAGCAATCAGTGTTAAAAAAAAAAAAACCCAGCTGATCAACCTTACCTTTGAGAAGGTTTGCCAGGAAGGCCTACAGACATAGAGTTGTTCCCGGGATGGACCAAAATTTCTCAAATTTTTGTGTCCTCATTTAGGTAGTTTTGTAGTTGCTGACAGTGTCTAATTTAAAGTGTGCATTTTAGTTTTACATTGAGTGGAGAAGGACTGGACCCCATTTAGGGTTTTTACTGCTAATGGGAGCTTCATTATAGAGATATTTTCTTCACTAACTTTTTTACAACAACCACAGAAAAAACAATGAAAATTCTTGAACTCTAACAGAATGAAAAAATACATATTTTGTAGCAGAGTGGAGTAAGACTCACCCCCCCCCCCCCCCCCATATTTTTATTACTGTCTGTACCCCTGCTGCAGATTTCCACTCACTTCCTGTTTGAGGGAAACAGTTTTCAACCATGAAAGAAATGTATCTAAGGAAGTCCCTGATAGCTTCAAAACCTGGCAAGGATTCTCTAATCCTTTCCCACTCTATCCAACATTAACCAAGGAAGTCCCTACACTTTTAAAACTTGCCTTGGTACCATGGATGTCTTGAATACTCTAGCTACAGTTGTCTTCAGACAAACTTTGAAGCTGAGAGTCACCTACAATCAGAACCTGTTGGTCTTTGCATTTTGAGAGGCATGTTTGTTTTTGTAACAAATATGTTGTCGTTTTTTTTTTTTTTTTTTTTAAATGAGTGATCATTTGCGCTGTGCTTCATCTACTCTGAATATACCATAAAGCAGCTTCTTTTCATAAAAGGTTTGAAAATATGTTTTATTTAAATTAGAAACATACCAACTGGCTTTTTGCCTGGGAAACCCTCATTCCTAATTTCATATAACATTCACCATCTTTTATCTGCATGTCTATGACCAATCTGCAATATAAATCTCCTCAGGTGGGTTTATTCTGGAATGGTGGTGTAATAGTATTATTAGCATGTTAATAGGGTGAAATGTAGCAAACAGTGAAAGAATTAGAGTGTACCCATTTATACAAATCTAAAATAAATATACTCCAATCCCATCATAATTGATAATTCATAGTAAAAGTTTAGCAGGTATACTAAGACTCTTTTACCATATGATCCATGAAGTTGTCTATGCTGTCTTGATTTATTGAAAGAATGGATGTCTTTATCTAATTTAGTAACAATTAGTATGAGGTACGCATACATGAATATCTCACAAGCTACAGCACAAGCATGCTTTCCTTCCTCTCACAGGAACAAAAAATCAAGGATTTTAGCAATGAATTACCGTAAGTTACAGTTAAAGCTTTACAGCGTTGGATTGACAATTTATTTTTTACATTATTTATGTGTGATATGCAGATGCTATTACAATCTATTTAAAAATGGCTTATTCTTAAGGCTAAACTGGCAGTTTAGAAGCGCTTCGGTGTGAAAGTGGCCTAAAGGACAAATATCTATCCAATTGGATTACTGCTGGCCTTTTACATGAAGATTATTTACATCCAAACATAACAATCCCACTTAACTAAAAATGTCTAAAATTAGTGATTCGTAATGTATGAATAAGATCAGAGAATGTATATTACATGAAAAAAATGATATTGTAAAATATTGCATTTTTACTAAATTAAACCCTAATTAATATTCATTATGCCCCAATTCGCCCACGTTCATGGTTATACAGCCAGTGGAGCATACCACGCGCTTACCAAAAATGTCCCACCTAACATGGAGAGCATAGCTGCCTACATGGCCTTGTACATGTTTACACTCGCGCTCTTTTAGGACCTGCAAATTTTGATCTAAATCTGTGAAAAGGTGAACTGTTGGCCTATAAATATGCTTGAATGATTGTGTAGTTTAAAAAGTTTAAAAATGAGAGGCAACTTTTTTTTTTTTAACTGGTACCCTTATATTTAATTTAGTTGTACAGTTCTTATTATTAATTAGTAAATGTACTGAATACTGCTATTATAAATGCTATTCCAATATTTTTTTTTTTTAAATAAAACCCTTGTGCTGAAAATCATTCAAAATTAATTAAATATGTTATAATCTGATCACTAAGAGTAAGATGCATTCGGGGACTGACTGCGGTGTGTTCATCTGTTTAAATGTGCATATAAATGCACAAGAATGCATAGGAAAGCTAGGATAATTTTGCCTGCAAAGGAAAGGGAATACCACTCAGCTCTGTGGGAAGTTAAGGCTGCCTTAGTAAATTAGGCCTTAACAGTTTGCCTGAATTCCACAACCATGGATAAAAGCTGTAAGAAAAATCCCATAGCCTCAAATGCTAGAAAACAGTTAGACACTAAAGAATACATTTTCTCAGTGTTTGTGTAAGAGGATCAGGAAAAGTTGTATTTATTAAAACTTCATAGTTGGGTAATTGAAATGAATACAGACCAGTGCAAAACATTAAAGGGCTGATTCGCTTAAGTAGTAATTTCTATGCTGGTCCAGTGAAACCATTCAAAAATCTGATTAACAAAATAAGAGGGCCCCATCTTAACAAACTTGTTTGGGTGTTGAAAATCCAAAGGTTTGCTGGATCAGCATAAACATGGCATGTTCCAGTTATGTTTTATAAATGTCTAGTTTGGAGCAGGTTGGCAATGTACACATGTACAACGGACATGTTCATACAAACTTAATTTTGAGAAATAAGATTCATGAAATGCAATTTTGCAATTGATGATACATATTAATAAGGCGGTACAAAGTGCCTTAACTATATGTAGAGTGCAGCAATTCATAGCAACTGATCAAAGTTTAATGAGGCTGATTTACTAAAGTACTAGAGGACATTCACCTAGCAAAAAAAGGTTCACTTTGAAATGTGAATGGAAGTAAATTAAGCAAACATGTTGTTTTTTCCTAGCACATGTATGCTAAGAGAACAAGCTTTACATTATTCACTAACATTTTCTTTGGAAAGTGAGTATTCACTTTGCTACTTGAACAGCCAATATTCCTTTAGTAAATTAACCCATTTTTTTTATTAAGTAAAACAACGGGGCTAATTTTCTTTTTATTTAGTATTTTTTAGAGTAGAATAGTTAAACATCCAAAATAATACATAGGCTATCATTTAAAATGGACTATATGCTCAGAAATGTTACATTGTATTAAAAAGAACTCAAGGCCAAAGTTTGTCAAAAACAATTTGGAAGAAAACATTTGTGGTATACAAATGGAATTATTATCTATGCACTTTTTAGCGTAATTGTGCCTTGACACACATATATCCTTACTAATCCACAAGTTAAATCATTTAATGCATGTTCTTGAGGTACCTACTGTATATATTATATTTGTTTACAGGGAACGTTGTTTGGATGGACAGTCCTGTTGTCTAAAAGGCCATATGCAGCTGTGAGAACAACACGATGGCAGCCTGGTTTGCCTGTGTATGGGCTGCTAAAGTTTTGTTTCAACCAAGCCTACATTATCTGCTAACAACCAATCCTGTTAAATGGAAATGTACACATCTCCCTTCTTTTTTTTTTTTTATCTTTATTTATTGTGACTCCATAAGGCAGCAAGTAACAAATTAGACTTGTATATTTAATAGTAAAGGCCATGAACATTGAACAATAGCCATTTTTATACTCCTGTGTATGTGAGTCTTTACCGTACCATGAAAGTCCAAAGTTGCCTCAAATTTGCTACCTTTTGTTTCTTGAATAGCCATGACAATATGTGACTTATAGAAAAATGTAATGCACTAGAAAGGCCTGGATCAGGCCTTGGTTACATGTTTTTCGGGTAGGTTCGATAAGTACCTGGAACAGTTAGATCCCTAGGTCACCTGCGGCAGAACTAAACATAATGTACACATTTCCCTTCTTACCTGATTTGGTATTAAATAGAAAGTAGGTTTGCTAAACTGGCATAAAATATATTTTTTGTAAGACCTCTCCCAAATTTTAGTTTAATTTATGGGATCATCTTGGGTTTAGGTTTACCCAACTGACAAAAGCATCCACTTCAAATTGCCCATAAGTGGAAATTGTAAAAAAATAACTTGACTGTTGACAAATTAGATAAATGAGCCTTTATGGTAGTCATTTTTTTTTAGAATATATTTTATAACTTTAATTACACTGAAATAGCATTGCCATGCCTCTTGATGTTTTTTGCTTTGGCATATACACGTAAACACACCTCTTATATATAACTGCTGGTATGGTGGTTTAATACATTACTTTTACAGTATACACCACAAACTGAGTAAATACAGCTTGATTAAATTTAAGATTTTAATTTGCTGTCTGGACCCAAGAATTCGGTGCTCTGTGTCATGGCTCTGATAACTCCCATTATAAACAAAACTAAAACAGGTCTCATTCTACGGCTCTGGATTCCCAGATCAAAGTGAAAATGTGGCTGCAGCTCCCGGGTTATGAACTGAATGCAGGGCAGTGTGATCTAGGGAAGAGGGGCTGTGAAGTATGGTTCCTTTTCAAAACAACTATTATTGAACAGGCACAACCAAAACAGCATGAAGCAAAGAGAATTGATTCTAAGAGATTCATGTGGTGTCCAAGCAGGCCTCAGGGCATCCACTACCCCCTCCTTTACCTCCCCAGGATTCACTTTAAATGAAAAAAAAAATCTTCAAGACCTGTAGGCAGGATAACTAGATAACTATAGATAGATAGATACATTTTATCCTATGAACCTTTAACTATAAACAACAGTTTTATCCAACACCTCTATCTGCCAAATCTCATTGTTTTCAGCAGAGCGATTTTTAGGGACAAAATAAAAACAGGTTTGATTAAAAAGGCACGTTTTTATTAAGGGAGTCTTTATCTTTTAATAAGGGGGTCTTTATAAGCGCTAAGGTCATTTTGAAAATATTACCTATGGTGTAACAAAAAAAAATAACAATGAAAGAAAATTTTGATCTACTGTACATTTAATTAGTTTCATTGGCTTTACTAACAGTTGGATTATTAAAACTGAACCAACATGTTTGTCACTGTTAAACTTCAGATTGAAAGAGGCAATAGCTTAAAAAAAATGTTGTTATGGATACTTAGAAGACTATGCTGTGGCATAGTGGAGTACAGGTACTGGCACTTGTATAAGGTTATGTGTGCAACTGGAATAACCATTGTATAATATATCTGTGTGTTGATCTATATGTATATCCTTACTGCAGGTTTAACCGGTTGACTGTCACCAGTTTTGAATTAGCAGTAAAAAAAAAAAAAAAAAAAAGCTTGGCTAATTTTTCTCCCAAAAAGGTGGCTATTATTCTGACTTAGCCATTTTTCTCCTAAATTTTACAGTAATTATTTGTTTTATAAATATTTGGGGGGGGGGGGGGCGAACTTAAGTTTCATTATTTTCTATGGTCTGTATGAACAGGAGAATTTACAGACATTAAAAGTTTACTAAAAGAGAGCCTCTGAATAACTGTTTGTGGGATGGCTAGGAGGGGGAGTAATTATTCTGAAAGCAGAAGCCTTTTGATCTCAAGCTGACTTATCTCAACTGCAGAACATTTTCTTTGATAAAACAGTCAGAAGATGCTGCAGCTCTTCTAACAATGGCCCCTTATTCGATGGCAGCATTTTTGCTTTCTTCACAAGTGTTGGAAACTAAGGAAAATTGATATTTGTGGATCATATTAACCTCCGGACAGTCATTTTTTTGTGCCATCTTCTAGACTGAATTCTGTTGTCATTTGTGAAGGAATCTAAAAGAAAACATTGTATTCTTCTAATCTTAAGCTGTTAAATTATTCTTGTTTTGTTAGGAACACCCAATTCTGGCATAACTGAAAACTTTTACATGATTCTTTGTATGTTTTTTTTTTTTTTTTTTTTACAAAGTTTTATAAAGTGAACAGAAATGGAACACTTAAAGCGGGCACTATTAGGGCTATGCAAACAACTTTTTTTCTCTGAAATAATTGTTGCTTTTATGTTTATTATAACTTTATATTTCTCAATGTCTAACATTGAATTTAGATTGCCACAGTTTCTTAAGAGAATATTCCCATTAATGATACACACTTTAAAAGGGACAATGCACTAGAACGAAGTCCTACTCAAATCATGAGACCCTTTAGTTTAAACATTTGCTATATTAAGAAAGATAGATAGATAGATAGATAGATAGATAGATAGATAGATAGATAGATAGATAGATAGATAGATAGATAGATAGATAGATTGATAGATAGACAGATACATCATTAAAGGAGTTGATGTTGTTAACTTAAAGAAAAAACAAATGTTCACTTTGCAAGGTGAATGTTAATAATCAAGATGAGCCTGTGCTCCTTTGAACATACAACAATGTGTAATAGTGTGTGTATGCGTTATACAATAGTGTGTAAAGTTAACAGAAAACAAGCACAACTGTGTGATTTAAGTGAACACAGTTTCACTTTGATAATTAAGCTCTGTGACCATGACTTTGCAAAGTGAACAGTTACTATTCAATTAGTAAATGTAATCCATGTATACACATACACAACTATATATGTATCATATATATATATATATATATATATATATATATATATATATATATATATATATATATATATATATAATTAATTATATATAATTATTATTATTATTACTATCATGTTTAGATTGATCTTCTTTAATGCAAGCAGGTTTACTCTAAAAATGCATTGTTGCAGGAATTTGATGGTAAAAAAATATCCCATTATTGTACATGATCTTATATGCAGATATATAAAACACAGGGCACAAATAAAAGGAAGAAATAAGAAGCAATGTCACATCAGTTTGTCAGGAGGCATTGAAGTTTCGGCCAAGGGAAGATCACTTACCATGCCATGGCAGCTAAAATGGCATCGCAGTCATTTAGAAGCTAACCACAGTCCTTCCACAGGCACTATGAGTGCTTGGGAACTTTTTGCTAATTATGACAGTGACTTATGGATATGTGGTCCTGTTTTTTATAGAAGAAGAGGCTCTTCTGTGATGCTATGGACCACCGCTAGATATACACATAAAATGATTACACATGTAAAATGATACACATGCGCATTATTACAACATGCATAAATGACTATAATATAGCATTGCGCTATATCTTACATCCCTATGGACCTCTCAGGATCCCGCAGACTGATTTAACTTACTTGCTGGAGAAGAATACGATGAGCTCTGATACCAGGGGTTGCTGCCTTTCTCTTCCAGGCTCTCGGGGTCTGGTTTACATCTTTCTTCTAAGTGGGGGAAAACACTGACAGGAGATGACCCATTCTCTGTTTTCAGCATCCTAGCTGGGAATGAAGCCTGTGTGGTTCCAGAGCTGATAGAGTCCGCAGATTGAGCTTTGCTGGGCTTCCTATCAGAGATGAGAGCCTCCACACTGAACGGCAAGGCTTGCCTCTTCCATCCACATGCCACCTCTGGAGTGCTGCTGGCCACTGGCGTCTCTGTCTTACTGTCCTCAGGCTCTTTGGTGCTTGTCCCGGGGGATCCTGCTTGGTCAGAATTCATAGTGAGTGGATAAGGGGCCATAAAATGTTTGCCAGGGTTATGAAGAGTGCAATGCAGCAGAAGATGATCCGTACCTGGTCCAAGGTGAGTAGAGGGATCACTGGTACCTGATGAACTCTCACAGGAGACCAGATAATTGTAGATAAGGGACTGCCCCTGGTTCCAAGACAATAGGAAGTTAACACTTGCAGGAGATCAATAAATTCTTAAGGACAAGGTGACCACTTGTAGATGATTAGCTGTCTCTGGTCCTAAGAGAATATGTGGTCACCACCCACCGGCAAGGGAGGAACTGTATCTTGTCCAAGGGGAATAGGCGATCGATAGATTTCTATTTACTGTGAGTCTTGTAGATGATGACCTGTCTCTGGTCTTAAGAAAAGTGGTCACCACCCGCAAGAGAGGAGCTGCACCTGGTTGAAGGTGGGTGGGTTCATCAATAGTTCCATTACGGACAAGATGATCACTTGTAGGTGTGGATCTGTGCCTGGTCCCGGGAGAATAGGTGGTCACCAGCAGAAGAGGAATGCTTAAAGGGAATATGTAATTAACACTACTTTAGAGATTAGGTGATCGCTTTGAGAAGTTGTCCCTGTTTCCAAAATAGGTGGTCATGAGAAGAAGAGCTGTACCTGGTCCAAGGAAGGTAGGTGACCGCTAGTTTCTTCGAGTTTAACTTATCACTTGTTGATGAGCTGCCCCCGTTTCCAGAATAGGTGCTCATCGGCAGGAGAGAAGTAGAATCTTGCCCAAGGGGAGTAGGTGCCCACTAGTAACTGATAGGACTATATAGGTGATCACTTATAGTTGAGGAGCTGTCCCTGGTCCCAGGAGGATAGATGCTCACCAGCAGGAAGGGAGCTGTATTTGCTCCAAAGGGAGTAGGTACTTATAGGTGATTACTTGTAGTTGAGGAGCTGTCCCTGGTCCCAGGAGGATAGGTGGTCACCAGCAGGAAGGGAGTTGTATTTGCTCCAAAGGGAGTAGGTACTTATAGGTGATTACTTGTAGTTGAGGAGCTGTCCCTGGTCCCAGGAGGATAGGTGGTCACCACCAGCAGGAGAGGAGCTGTCCACGGAAAAGAGGTGCTGCCACAAGATAACTTCAATGGCAGAAGACATGGCAGGTGTCAGTTATCAGTGGCCATGGGATCAGGGAATATGAAATCCTCCACATCCTAGCAGCAGATATTGGAAATACTTCTAAGCGTTTCACATAGAGGTCCCCAAGACTCCGGATCTTTGGTCAGCAAGGAAGCTTCTCCCTTTTCTGCCCCCTCACTCCTCTTCACAGCTAATAAAGCGCTCTCAATTTCCTTTCATGGGACCGCCCTCCAATCACAAGGACATACCCTTTAAAACGTCACTTCAGGAGGTTTCCATTGGCTCACAGCCTCCTACATCCAAAAGCCAGAACCAAATAATAAAAGCGGAATGAGAGAGGAATTAGGAGTTCATGAAGTAGCTCTGGCTGTGTCTTTAATGGCTGCACAGTCAGGGGCTATATGAGTGCAAATCATCAGTAGGCAGCCATATAAAGGGCATCAACCTGCTTTTATGACGCCACTTCTTGTGCTGTTTACCCTGAAGAGGAAGGCTTGTCAGTACACAGCACTATCCCCAGCAGGACATCTGTAAGATCTGATCGGACCATCTATAGACACGACTCACCACATCCAAGCTCCTTTCCTAGCTAGAATGTCAGCTCACTGGACCAGCTTTTTTTTTTTTTTTTGGGCAGAACCCCCAGCCACAGACTCAGGGCTCCCCTTCCTCCCGTCCACACATTAATTAAGCTGTCATCTTAATTAAACAACACACATTTCTCCTGTCAGGGCAATTAATAACCATAATTATTATTATATAGTGGCGACACTATTTTGTGGGCATCAAAGGAGGAATACAGAGGAGTTCATTAGCAGCTCCATTCAGCCCTGGGAGCTGCTCCACTTAGCTGAGTAATGGTTAATTTATGGCGCTGGCCGGGGCTGTTGCTGCGCACTGAATTGAAAATCACCAGGCGATCCTTCAGCACAAGTCAGAGCATTTAATAAGGCAGACAAGTTATGTTTTGTTAGGCGCCAGGCTCGGCACCATCAAACAGAGAAGCTACCTCGGGGAGAATGCTCCGCATTAACCCCTCACATCCCATTTCCTTTCTCTCCTTCTTATTATTAGCATTTCTTATTTTATTGTATTTATTGTAGTAAAAGCACAACCAAACCTTAACCCCAGAACAACAAATATTAATATAGCTGCTTACCAATTCTTAGATTTGGTGGCTGCATTAGCTTTTATCTTTTTTCTTTCTTTCTTTCTTTATTTTTTTCCCCTTTATTTTAACCTGCCATGTCCTGCCAGTGACAACCCTACTATGCAGGCTTGTCAACTCAGCACTGAAGTGTGTAAGGACTATACAACTCTGTGTAAGGCTGGCCATACACTATACAAATTTCTTATTCAATTTTCTTCAGATTTACCTTCAACTATATAGTGTAAGGGCCTGCCTGACTGCATACACATTGACCTCATATTATATGGTTTTGGTAAATCTAAAGAAAAAATGAATAGGAAAATTGTATAATGTATGACCAGCCTAAAACTCACCACACACAATTTGATTATACGGTTTCCTTTAGATCTACAAACAACTACCTAGTGCCAGGACCTGCCTGATTATACAGACTCATTGGATAGTTAAGGTAGGCCCTCATATTACAGTTTTATTTCTTTATTTTATGTTTGTTTTTTAGTATTTATATAGCACCAACAATTTACACAGCGCTATATATATATATATATATCCATACATATAATAGAATATATATATATATATATATACACACATATATATAAAAAAAACTGTATATATATATTACGTTCAGATCAATCCCTGCCCTCAAGGACCTTACAATCTAATGTCCTTAATTCACATTCATGCACAGGATCAATTAAGACAAGAGCACCAACAATCTACATAGTGCTATATATATATATATATATATATACACACATTCATATATATATATATTAATACATATATACACACACAATCTATATATATATATATATATATATATATATATATATATATATATATATATATATATAGCACTGTGTAGATTGTTGGTGCTCTTGTCTTTTATATATATATATATATATATATATATATATATATATATATATATATATATATATATATAGGCATACCCCACTTTTAAGTACACAATGGGGTTTATTTACTAAAGCTGGAAAGTGCAAAATCAGGCTCACTTCTGCATAGAAACCAATCAGCTTCTAGGTTTTATTACCAAAGCTTAATTGAACAAGCTGGGGTTAGAAGCTGATTGGTTTCTATGCAGAAGTGAGTCTGATTTTGCACTTTCCAGCTTTAGTAAATAAACCCCATTGTGTACTTAAAAGTGGGGTATGCCTCTCTCTCTCTCTATATATTTATATATATATATATATATATATTGTAAATTCAGATCAGTCCCTGCCCTCAAGGAGCTTGTAATCTAAGTTCCCTGATTCCCATTCACGTCCCAGTATCAATTAAGACAAGAGCCAATCAACTAATTACTGCCTTACCATTATTACCTAACCTACCTAATGTCTTTGGAATGTGGGGGAAACTGGAGTACCCAGAGGAAACCCATATAGGTACAGGGAGAACATGCAAAACTGCAAAGTAAATCTAAAATTGTTAGATTGTAAGGTGTATGGCGACCCTTAGGATTACTTAACACCTGCCTCTAGTTTCTAATCCATAACAGGGGGAGGCGTTTTGTAGTTCACAGAAATAACAGGGAATAATGATAACTGATAATAGTCCAGGGACAAAGAGCACAGGAATTTGTGATTGTATGAACCGTTTTTTTTTTTTTTTTGCACTTAAATGTATTATTAGAGTTTTAATATGTCATCTGATATATTATATACTTATAATTGACAGGACCTCTTGTATGCCTCTTTCCTGCAGCAGATTCTGGACTTGTGATACTGAAGTTCTGCGCTGTTTGGGGGCGTCCGACCCACTGCTGTGACTGTAATTCATGTCAGCTGAGATCTGCAGGCAGTCATGAGTTTATCCAAATATATATTGTTCTAAAGAGTGGAATCTATTTTATCTATCTATCTATCTATCTATCTATCTATCTATCTCTCTATCTATCTATCTATCTATCTATCTCTCTATCTATCTATCTATCGTGTGCAGTTTAGTACTTTGTATATCTCTTGATTTCGTGTGTAGAGAAAATATAAATGTAAATGTATATAGTATAGTAATTGTGAGTTGAAGACCTGCAGTGTCAGCTCACCTAGGACTGTGTGTTTTCTGATTTCATCATACTTAGAACCCATTGGGTTCATTCATTAAGAATCATTAATAGTAAGGACGATGGACCCATCACCTCCAACAAATACTGGGTCTCATTCCGAATTGACACTCGAACTTGTCTTGATTTCAGAAAGAAAGATTGTATTATGCTTCTTGAAATGCCTCTGATCCTGATTGAGAGTTTGCAGTAAATACATCGTTTGGGGTGAAAAAGAATCGTTAATAAATCGGGCCTATTGGTTCACATCAGGTAGGTGACAGCAGTTGCTGTACAGCTCAGCAGAAAACAGGTCCGGCTGGTGTACATACCACAAGGCATGCTGGACAGTTCAAACAAGATACTTTGTTACATGTGGACATTGTAGAGCTTCTGATTTCTTATCTATCCCTCAAGATCATCAGGAAATTTCCAGGGTGGTCGCTTTTTTTCTGTTGTATTATATCAGAAATTGTGTTTTGTATACTTTTAGTTATTATGAGTGTTTTTCTGTTTTATTTCTTTTATACCAGGAAATCAGTTTTATATTAATTTAGTTACTATATAATGCCCTGTGCTTTTCTGTAACATAAGTTGTTATATGATACATTGTATTTTTCTGCAAAATGTTATTATATTATACACTATGTTTAGTGTTTTTTTTAGTTATATGATGCTCTGTGTGTTTGTCTGTAATATAGTATTATAAGATCCATTGTGTTTTGTATTATTTTAGTTATTATATGATGCTCTATGTTTTTCTGTAATATAAGTTTTTATATGATGTAGTGGTTCCTGTCATTTCAGTTTTTGTATGATGCTCTGTATTTTTTTTGTATTATACGCTATTATATCATGGATTGTGGTTTGTGTTATGATGCACTGTGGTTATGTTTATTTAGTTATTATATGATGCTCGGTGTTTTGTGTTAAACCCTTGATTATTTTATGCACCGTTTTTTTCTGTTATATTGATTATTATATGATGCATTATGGTTTTTGTTCTAGGAGGTATTCTATGATGCACCTCGTTTTGCTGTCATGTGATGCACTATAGTTTTCTATTGTGGCGAATTATTGTTCTGTTATACGAGGTATTATATGATGTACTATGGTCTTCTAGTATTATGTATTATATGATGTACTTTGCTCTTCAAGTATTATAGGATATATTATTTGATGTACTGTATTATTCTGGAATTATAGGATGTATTATATGATGTACTATGTTCTTCTGATATTATAGCATGTATTGTATGATGTACTATGTTCTTCTGGTATTTTATATTTTATGATGTACTTTGCTCTTCAAGTATTATACTGTATTGATGTACTGTATTATTCTGATATTATATGATGTATTATATGATGTACTATAGGATGTATTATATGATGTACTGTATTATTCTGTTATTATAGGATGTATTATATGATGTACTATGTTCTTCTGATATTATAGGATGTATTATATGATGTACTGTGTTCTTCTGGTATTATGAATTATATGATGTACTGTGTTCTTCAAGTATTATAGGATGTATTATTTGAATTACTGTATTATTCTGGTATTATAGGATGTATTATATGATGTACTGTGTTCTTCTGATATTATATGATGTATTATATGATGTACTGTGTTCTTCTTGTATTATAGGATGTATTATATGATGTACTGTGTTCTTCTTGTATTATAGGATGCATTACATGATGTACTGTGTTCTTCTGGTATTATAGGATGTGTTATATGATGCACTGTTTCTCCATTATAATAGTAAATTTGTGGTGCTTTTTTTCTGTTGTAGTATGTTTACAAGAAGTTATGGTGCATTGTGTTTCTTCTATAAGAAGTATTATATAATACACTATATTTTAGCTATACACGATTCACTGTATTTTTTTCATAAAGTGCTTTGTTTTGTTTTTTTCTCTAAAAGGATATATTTATTACCTGATGCATTGCATTTTTGTATTTTTGTATAGGATATTATACTACATATTATATTATGCAGTGTTCTTCTGTTTGTGATGTGATATATAGTATATATATATATATATATATATATATATATATATATATATATATATATATATATATATATATATATATAAATATAGTATTTAAGATCAGTGTGTCTTTTTAAATGAGGCACTGTTTTTGTTTCCTATTTGCTATGATACCGTTTTTTTCTGTGATATGATGTTGTATGTGATGAAGTGTTATTTTCCATTCTGAGTCGGTGCCGCACAGACACCTGTATGCCAGCATTTTACAGAAATCGTACTAAGGAAATCATCGTATGATGAGGACAGATCGTTGAATATATAATACTGTAGAGAAAGAATAGGCAGCTTTAGCCCAGAAGCCGCAGAGGGGTCCAGCTGTAGATAAATCTAATGTGAGACACACTGAAGTCTATTATAGATGGGAGAGATAAGGGGTGACTGGCAGGGGCCATAATTTGCCAGTCTGCATCTCATTACTAGATAACATCGATATCACAAAGCACTTATTCTGGGAGCATCATTCCTTCTGATATAGGATTAAACTGGAACATTTTGTCCAGTGTTTGCAAGCTGCCACATGTTCTGTACTTTGAGGGATAAATTACATTTTCATGCAGTGTAATGTTGTCAAAGAAGTGATGAGATCCCATGTAATATGTCGAATTATACAGAGGAATGGAACTGAAATAAACTTCTTTAGTCTATTATGAAAGTTTCTAAAAAAATAATAAATAAACTAAAATAAAAAAAAAATGGTTCTATTATGAAAGTTTCTAAAAAAATAAAAAATAAACTAAAATAAAAAAAAAAAGGTTCTAAAAGGGCTAAAAGGTACTTCTCTGGGGAATCAAACTTAGCTAAGCGTTAACCAATTAAAAACGTTAGTGGTAATATTCAGAAGTCAAAATACTAAACCCAAAAAACAGTACAGTACTGGACAATCAGACTTTGCTGGGGATTAAAAGAGAACCAGTCACCAATAGGTTTATAGGCAGACTCTGACTCTTAAATCATCATAATTGTGCAGGCTTACCAATAGTTGAACACATATTCCTCAACAGCCACAAACAGGGCTAGGGCAAGAATTTTTGACACCCAAGACGAAACCTAATTTTGCCGCCCACCATTGGCTCCACCCCTGACCCCACCCCCTTTGCCCTTCCCATGTATACTGGACCTTTTTAATGAAGTGCCCATCAAATGCAGCCTCATCAGTGCCCATCAAATGCAGCCTCACCAGTGCCCATCAAATGCAGCCTCACCAGCGCCCATCAATGCAGCTCACCAGCGGCCATCAAGGCAGCCTCACCAGCACCCATCAATGCAGCCTCACCAGCGCCCCTCAAATGCAGCCACAACAGCGCACAACAAATGCAGCCCACCAGCGCCATCAAATGCAGCCTCACCAGCACCCATCAAATGCAGCCTCACCAGTACCCATCAAATGCAGCCTCACCAGCACCCATAAAATGCAACCTACCAGCACCCATCATGAATGTTTGCTTTCTTCCATTCAAGTCGAGTGGGGACACAGTCCTCCGCCGCCGCTGCGCCTTTGACACTATGTGCGAATGGCTGCCTGCTGATGCTGAGACTTAGTTGCTTGCTGCATAGAGAAGAGAGTGGGAACACCAGTGGCCTAGTTTGCCTAGTGGTAGCACCGGCCCTGACCACAAATGATATAAATCCACTTTAAATGCACCAAATGCCTTTTTTCAAACTCAGATATTACCTTGTTAAAGTAGAAGTGACATCATCACCATGCTGTGCATAGCCTGTGCAGAGAGCAGAGCTGTGGGAGGGGCTTAACAGCTTCTCCCACTATAGGCTGCCTGCAGAAAACCACAGGAGGGGCGGATACAAGACCAGTCACCCTGCACAATGAGAGAGAGCAGCAGTGATAGGTCTTTATTATAGAAAGCTTCTGCACAAAGGCAATGTTGCACACTGGATTACTGCACAGATCTGGAAGAAATACACAAAGCGATCAGAGGCCTCCTTACCTTTTACGAAGGAGGCAGATCAGGCAGACATGGATCTGGGCAGCATCTCCTCTCTCTGGGGCCATCGCTTCTCCTCCAGGCTGAACAGGAAGTGGGTCCTGACTGAGACCTGATTGACCATGGATTAACTCCATGGCCAATCGGGTCTCAGAAACTGCTTCCTGATTGTCCGGGAGGAGAATCAGGAAGACAATAGCAAATATTAATTGTGCTCTGCGCCCCGAGCTCACCCTTTTTTGAAGCCAACTAGAGCCTCAGGCTCTAATCATGTGCTTAAAAAAAACCAAAGCATTGAAATCCATGCGTCCGGCACCCCGCATGTAGATTATCAGGCTGGACGCATGGAATGGGGGGGGGGGCAGCGCCCGTGTGCCCCCTATTGATGGGCCACCACTGCAAAGCACACCAACATTCCAGAAGGAATACACATGCCTCTTGTATTTTGACAATATTTGCTTACCCAGGAATTTTATGGAAGAGTTGTATTTGCTCCCTTTGTTACTTGTTGAAGGTTCTTCTGAAATTGCTGCTCTGTCAACTGCCTGACCTCACATTCTTGGGCTGATTTACTAAAAAGTCGCAAGTCTGTACTTTAAATATTTTATGAATAAATATTTTATGAATGAAAAATGCGGTTTGCTGCACAAGATTCTTTTATTTTTAAAAAGTTGATTACATCGAATAAAAATCAATGAGGTGCCAGTTGCATCTGAGATTTGAGATAAACACACGTGATCTGCCACCATATAGATGACCCGCTTACCAGAGGGCAAGCTTGTTAAAGCCTGTATAGTGGATCTCTATCCAGGTATCACCAACACAGGGACCTCCGCAAACCACCTTGATACAGCCTGTATGTCAGGAAACTCTCCAGGTCCAGAGTAATAGCGTCACCTCTCCTCAAACCAGCATCAATGGTAAACCAGGATAGCACACAGCCACACGGAACACACCTCAGTCTCAGCCAAGTGTTTATCTGCTTCCCCGGTCTTCCCGACCAACCGGGCCTTCTTCTATCTCTGCCCACAAAGCTTGTATATCCTCCCGTTCTACCCGAACCTCGGGTAGAAGGCTCGGGTAGAAAAATGTTGCCTGGTCTGATGAGTCTCGATTTCAGCTGCGACATTAAGATGGTATGGGCAGAATTTGGAGTAAACAACATGAAAGCATGGATCCATCCTGCCTTGTATCAATGGTTTAGTTAGTGGTGGTGATGTAATGGTGTGGGGGATATTTTCTTGGCATACTTTGGGCCCCTTATTACCAATTGGGCATTGTTTAAACACCATGGCCCACATATATATATATATATATATATATATATATATATATATACACACACACACACACACACACAAACACACAGCTATATAGGAGCTTAGCTGATTATACTGTATATTCAGTCTCTGCTTTCTCCTGGTAATGATTGTGATTCACTGCTCATATCCCTTGGAGTAGAGCTGGACATAGACCCTTAGACTAGGGATGAGCCGAACACCCCCCCGTTCGGCTCGCAACAGAACCCGCGAACGGACCTAAAGTCCGTGCGAGCTTTAGAACCCTATTAGTTATAATGGATGCGAACGTTCGAAATCAAAAGTGCTAATTTTAAAGGCTAATATGCATGTTATTGTCATAAAAAGTGTTTGGGGACCTGGGTCCTGCCCCAGGGGACATGTATCAATGCAAACATTTTTTTTAAAAACGGCAGTTTTTTCAGGAGCAGTGATTTTAATAATGCTTAAATTGGAACAATAAAAGTGTAATATTCCTTTAAATTTCGTACCTTGGGGGTGTCTGTAGTATGCCTGTGAAGGGGCGCATGTTTCCTGTGCTTAGAACTGTCCCTGCAAAAAGTATAATTTTTGCAGGAAAAAAAGCTATTTAAAATCACTCGCGGCTAATGTGAATTGACGGCTCCCGTAACACAGAGAACAGTCATTCATTGAAAGTCATTCAAAAAAAAAAGACATTGATAAAAAAAAAAAAAGCGTGGGGGTCCCCCCAAATTCAATAACCAGGCCCTTTAGGTCTGGGATGGATATTAAGGGGGACCCCAGCCAAAAAAAAAAAAAATGGTGTATGGTCCCCCTCAAAATCCATACCAGACCCTTGAGGTCTGGGATGGATTTTAAGGGGAACCCCAGCCAAAAAAATGGCGTGGGGTCCCCCTCAAAATCCATACCAGACCCTTATCCGAGCACGTAACCTGGCAGGCCGCAGGAAAAGAGGGGGGGCGAGAGCTGCCCCCCCTCCCTCCTGAACCGTACCAGGCCACATGCCCTCAACATTGGGAGGATGCTTTGGGGGTCTGAGACCCCCAAAGCACCTTGTCCCTATGTTGATGAGGACAAGGGCCTCGTCCCCACAACCCTGGCCGGTGGTTGTGGGGGTCTGCGGGTAGGGACTTATCGGAATCTGGAAGCCCCTTTTAACAAGGGGACCCCCAGATCCCGCCCCCCCTGTGTGAAATGGTAAGGGGTACAAAAGTACCCCTACCATTTCACCAAAAAAGTGTCAAAAATTTTAAAAATGAAAGGAGACGGTCTTTGACAATTCCTTTATTAAAATCTTCTTTCTTCATCCTTCGGTTTCTTCATCTTCTCCTTTCGTCATCTTCTTCCATCTTCTTCTTCCATCTTCTTCTTCCTCCGATCCGCTTCTTCTTGCGCTGGTCTTCTTGTCCTTCTCGTCCGGCATCTTCCTCCATGGCGTCGGCGTCTGTTCTTCTGTCGGGCCGCTCCTCGCAATGGGAGGCTCCTGCTGTGTGAGGCTTCGCTCTGTCTGACAGGTCTTTTATAACGGAGGGCACCTGGTGACCCCGCCCCCCTCTGACTTCATGGGGAAAGCAATAGGGAATTCCCCATGACGTCCCCGTGCGTCAGAGGGGGCGGGGTCACCAGGTACCCTCCGTTATAAAAGACCTGTCAGACGCAGCGAAGCCTCACACAGCGGGAGCCTCCCATTGCGAGGAGTGGCCCAAGAAGAGACACCGACGCCGACACCATGGAAGAAGATGCCGGACGAGAAGGACGAGAAGACCAGCGCAAGAAGAAGCGGATCGGAGGAAGAAGATGATGGAAGAAGAAGATGGAAGAAGATGCCGGAAGGAGAAGATGAAGAAACCGAAGGATGAAGAAAGGAAGACCAGAAGAAAGAAGATAGAAGATTTTAATAAAGGAATTGTCAAAGACCGTCTCCTATCATTTTTACAATTTTTGACACTTTTTTGGTGAAATGGTAGGGGTACTTTTGTACCCCCTTACCATTTCACACAGGGGGGGGGATCTGGGGGTCGCCTTGTTAAAGGGGGCTTCCAGATTCCGATAAGCCCCCCGCCCGCAGACCCCCACAACCACCGGCCAGGGTTGTGGGGACGAGGCCCTTGTCCTCATCAACATGGGGACAAGGTGCTTTGGGGGTCTCAGACCCCCAAAGCATCCTATCAATGTTGAGGGCATGTGGCCTGGTACGGTTCAGGAGGGAGGGGGGCCGCTCTCGTCCCCCCTCTTTTCCTGCGGCCTGCCAGGTTGCGTGCTCGGATAAGGGTCTGGTATGGCTTTTGAAGGGGACCCCACGCCATTTTTTTTTGGCTGGGGTTCCCCTTAAAATCCATCCCAGACCTCAAGGGTCTGGTATGGATTTTGAGGGGGACCCTACGCCATTTTTTTTTTTCTGGCTGGGGTCCCCCTTAATATCCATCCCAGACCTGAAGGGCCTGGTTATTGAATTTGGGGGGACCCCCATGCTTTTTTTTTTTTATCAATGAATGACAGTTCTCTGTGTTACGAGAGCCATCAATTCATTAGCCGCGAGTGCTTTTAAATAGCTTTTTTCCCTGCAAAAATTACACTTTTTGCAGGGACAGTTCTAAGCACAGGAAACATGCCCCCTTCACAGGCAACCTATAGACACCCCCCAGATGTGATACTGCAATGCTGTACTAACAGCACGCACACACAAATCCCCAGAAATACAGCACATAATGTCAGCAGTCAGCAGCACACTGACACGCTGACACTGAAACATAATATGCGAGGCCGCCGCGGCGGCTGCCTCTTATACCGTGGGGCGTGTACTAAAGCCCCTGAGCTACAATTGGCTACAGACATCCTGCCTGTAGCCAATTATGGCTCTCCTCGCTGCCGGCGCTGTGATTGGCCAAGCATGCGGGGTCACAGTGCATGCTTGGCCAATCATCAGCCCGCATTGCACTGCGACTGGCGCAATGCATTGCGGGCCGCTCGCATCACACGAATGTGATACGAGCGGCCCAAATAGTTCTGGGCTCGCCGAACGGGCGAACGCCCGATGTTCGATTCGAACATGGGTTCGAATCGAACACCGGGCCCATCCCTGCTTTAGACTATAGATATCTACATAGTCTTAGCTGAGTGTGCATGTTTATGTTAATAGAGAGGTGGGAAAAGCAGAAATGCCAGCAATGACTTTTTGGGGGGCAGTGACATGTTTTTAGCCTTGGTAATCATTAGTCCCCCCCACAGCAATGTTAACTGGTAGCCATAGAATGAGGTTGTCACCTTATCGGGCTGAAAAAGACACCTAAAAGTGGTATTTAACCAAAAAACAAAAATTAATATATTGCATCTTGCCAATCCTTAGCTTGTTTTCCCTTTATTTCACCTGGTGATCCAGCCAGTAACACACCTCCTGTCTTAAGCCAGCCATAGATGGTTTGAATCTCGGCTGGTTCAGCAGGGATCTGCCGAGATTTGAACCATGTATGGGCAGGCTCCATGTACCCAAGTCGATCAATCGATCACCTTGGGTACAACTAGCCTAGTCGGATTGTACATGTGATTTTTGCTAGTGGCTATTATAGCTGCTAGCAGTAATCATTGTGTTCTCCCAGCGGGGACGGCTCCCACTGCTGGGAGAATACAATAGCTCCCTGGGAGGGATTTCCCCTTCAACACTGACCGTGTTGATGGGGGAATCCAGTGGTTTTCTTTCCTGCAACCCATCGTTGCAGGAAAGAAAATCACTCCATCTATGGCACCTATTGGGGGGGTATGTGTTCTGGATAAAACAGTAAAGCAGACACCTTTGAACAGCAGCATTGTTAGTCTGCCAAAAGCCCCGTACACACGGGCAGAATGTCGGGGGAAATTTTCTGGTACAAAGAATAGCGGCCGATATTCTGCCTGTGTGTATGTTGGTCTACCCATCAGAAGCCTGCCGTTTGGCTGGGTTCTGTCGGACGTGCAAGCTGGAAAACCAGTAGCCGACCGAGCGACTCCCGATCAGCGCTCTCAGCTAATGGCAGAGATTGGAGTGGAGTGTTCTTCTAGCGGGGGGGGGGGGGGGTGGAGTCCTCCTGTCAGAACACAACAGCGCAGTGGGGGAGATCGCTGGACTAACCTTGCATGGTTAGTATAGCGGCTCTGACCGGAGCTGTAGTGTGTACCCGGCTTAACAAAATGAAGCTGCACTCCAGATAATACTTTCTAAACAGTTACAGCAAACATTCATTTTATATCTTTTGGGATAAAGATAATACATAAATAAATAAAAGATGACCATTATAAGCACCCCTATCAGTGTTAAATGGTTTGGCTTAACTCTCTAACTGCTACTTTGTCTGGACTGCTAAAATAAATTTAAAAATAACAGACTTACTGGCTGGATCACCAGGTGAAATATAAAGGAAAAAAGCCTAAATAATGAAAACAAATGTAGCTGCCACATCTAAGAACTGGTAAGCTGCAATTGAATACATTTTTGTATTTGGGTTTAATACTGCTTTAATAGGGCTACCCATGGATGTGCAGATATCTCTCCAACTAGGATTGTTAGGGAAGTATATGATCTTCCCCTAATAAGTCAACCTAGCAACAGGACCTGTACTAATATTGGGTTTTAACAAGCTGGAAAATTGCCCTGTGCCATAAAAGGCAAATGCAAGTGTCAAAGGTCCTCGTTATACTCCCCTATGGGATCAGAAATGACCTGATCATTGCAAATAAGGCTTCAACTTAGAAGCACCACTTGTTTTTTTGTGTGGCCATTCTAACTGTATGGTTCAGGTCTGACCTGATGGAAAGCAATATACTCGCTATAAGGATACCTCACAGTCCTTAGCATGTTCCTAAATTTCAAAAGTCTTTTTAAATCTTTTCAGTCTACAGCTTGTATTTAAATAATAGCTCCAAAGACATTCCGGAAGATTAATTGGCTCCTGTGTAAATTGGCCCTAATATGCGTATGTATGAATGCCTTAGATTGTAAGCTCTTTGAGGGCAAGGACTGATGTGGATGTATAAAATAAATGTAAAGTGCTGTGTAAATTGTTGGCACTATATAAATACCAGTAACAAATAAATAAATAAATACTTGGTAGTCCTGCCATTAAGGTCCTTGTTTAGGTATTTTTCTTTTATATGGTGACATTCTACCTGTCACCTTGTCACACAAGCGTCTAACGGAGACTACAAGTGGTAATTTCAGCATACATTATGCAGGTATGGTCCACTACTATCATATCAAGAATCCTGTCCTGAGAAATGATATGCAGATACTGCTGAAGTTGAATATTCAAAGAGTATCTCTAGCTATGATTAAGCCCCCCCCCCCCTTTTTTTTTTAAAGAGTAGCTCCCGACTCCTTTAGAAAAAAATAAAAGTCAGCAGCTACAAATAATGTAGCTGCTGACTTTTAACCTCCCTGGCGGTCTGATTATGTCTGATTTTTGAATGCCAAAGCGGTACAATTGTTTTGCATGGAAATTTGTTGTTTTATATTGTAGACCTGTAATTTTTAGGAATAACTCACTTAATTCTCTCCAAACAAGAGTCTAGTAAACAACCCGGGTATGATAAAGTTTGAAACACGAAATCATAAATTATAATAAATAACTATAAATAATTATAAAAAAATAATAATACATTTTATTCAATAATGTAATCAAATCAAAAACACAAAAAATGTGTCCAAACAAGGGTGCAATATTACTAGTCACTTTAATACTAGACACTGCATATTGGTTTAGTAAACATGCCGGGTGTGAACATTTTTAAAACATGGGACTGCACAAAGCCTGACGTCACAATCAGGACAATGGAAAGCGTCCCTCTACGTCAAAAGCAGTTTTAGACAGCTAGAAAACAGCGATAGTGAATTAGAATAACTTTCAGAATTGAGCGATAGTGATTCATGGGGAAATTTGCCATCAGACACTGAAAGTGACGACAGCGACAATTTTTTTTCTAATAGCTATCTGATGCACCCCCATGTTGCAATCTGCAATCTAGATCTACTGTTCCCCTTCAGGGGGTTTAGTGGGGCCCCTGGGCCTGTCTCTCCTCCTTCATCAGGAGAGGCTTCCTTTGTGGGGTAACAGTGGCACTCTGTCGGCGGGACAGATTTGAGAACATACTAAGCACCAAGAGTGGTGAGTTCATGCAAAATGCATATATAATGACGTTATGTTTCTTTTCTCTGTACCATATTTAGCTTACTTTATGTCTAATCAATGTCTTTTCTAATTGAACAGAAGCTCCTGAAGAAGCGATATTTTAATCGCGAAACTAAGACTAAGCGTCTTTTAAACCAATAGGACCAGTGAACACCCCATTGTGTTATGCCACACTCCAGTGGAAGTTCTTCTGAATTAGTCATCATTACCCCACAGGAAGTACACAAAAGTGGCATTCCCCCTTCTGGGGTTCACCATTGGGTCACTTTTTTCTCTTTTTTTCTTTGTTTTGTATTGTATATTAATAATTGTTGTTATGTAATTGTATTTATGATCTGTGAACCGTTAATAAACTTTGTAATAATTTTTTATATGTGCCTATAAAGTCCATTCCCTTTTTTACACTACTCAGACAGCGACAATTCTGCGACTGAGCTCAGTGATGTGTGATCCGTACCACAGTGAATAGAGCACCAAGTTCACGCAGCACTGAGCTGTTGCAAAATCGTCGCTGTCGTCACTTTCTGTATCTGATGACGAATTTCCCCTCGAATCACTATCGCTCAATTCTGCAAGTGATTCAAATTTACTATCACTGTTTTCTAGCTGGTCTAAAACTGCTTTTGGTTTGCGTTTTTTGGTTGCCATGAACGTTCTCAAGTTTCCAGGCATAAAAAATGGCAGAAAGAATGGCAGAAGTGTAGGCAGGGCACTGGACAAAGCACTAGGGACAAAACTGAGGTGAAATGATTTCATACAGTAATTTAATCCTAACATATTACAATGTATTGTGTGTGTTATGTTTTTTGTACTTTTTTGAATTTGCCACAGGGCTCCACCCCCTGCATCGCGACACTCATAGGGAACGGATCTCGGAGCATTGGGCAGGGGATCCGGCAGAGGACACAGCGGGAGGACATCGTGGGATCCTAGGGACAAGGTAAGTACCTGTACCTGGATACTGCATTGTAATCCCGAGTGTGGCTCGGGGTTACCGCTTTTGGTACTTAAAATGAACCCCCGAGCCACACTTGGGATTACCGCTAGGGAGGTTAATATAAGGACACTTACCTGTCTAGGGATCCCGTGATGTCCTCACCTGAGCCAATTCTTCAATTAAGTTTGGGAGCAGGCGCTGGCATCTCTAGTAAGGGAAACAGGAAGTGAGGCATTGTGGCTTCACAGCCCGTTTCCTACTGTGCATGCACAAGTCGTGCTGCGCCTTGTGAATGGTCCCATAATCTGTGATGTGTCCCAGAAGACTGTGGGGGAAGGAGGAAGACCGAACTTCCAGCTCAGTTTTCTGCGACCGCTCCCCCCCAAAAAATGCCAAATGTGAAAGTGGAGGGGGGAGGATGAAAACTAGCGAAGTTTCCCCTTTTGGTTGAAGCTCTACTTTAAGGTTGGAAAATGTTTGCAGACACAGGCTTTTAGCTGTATTCATTTGTATGAATTAATACAGTTGTTTTGGAACCTTGGA